>OY992530.1:228750238-230031864 GCA_963921185.1 Dasysyrphus tricinctus | reverse complement strand
AAAGTAAAAAAAAAATAATTTGGTGACACAACAGCTATCGGAGAACCAGGGCCTAGTGACTTACAACTCTCAAACATTCATTCCTCCTTTTGGGAGGACAGTCCTCCTTTTTGATAATTTGTCCTCCCATCACTAACAAATGTCCTCCTTTTAAAAAATAAGGAACATTTATAGCTGCAGGAATAAACTTCCAATAAAATGACTGAATGCACTCATTTCTGAAGTCATTGACGAAAATTATAGTGAAGTCAACACGATACTAATGGCCTTTTCGATTGGCAATTCGGAAGAACTCTCCGATCCGGAACTGAACTGAAGTTTTCGTATCCCTGTATTTTTGCAACTTCGCATGCCGATGCCGGGAAAAATGGGAAAATAATATTTAAAACGGAAAATATTGTTTTTAGAAACAATAAAATGTGTGAAATTTACTTATTTTTAGCTAAAAATTCACTTTTTGCAATATTTGACAACACTTTGACAACTAGGTGTTTGAATGTGTGAGTTGTTCAAGTTTCGATTCTGAAATTAAATCCAGAATCGTTTTCTGTTCTTTTCAGGAGAAGAACTGTCATTCTGAATGCCAATAGAACACTTTCAGAAGGGTTTACACGCATTCCGAACGCTTCTGGATTGCCAATTGAAAAGGTCATCAAACAATTTTAATGTGACACTAGGTGAAAATGGCGTTTTCTTAAATTATAGACGATGTCAAATCAACTTTATGTTTAAGCACTTGCATTAAAGTTAAAATCACAAAAATCTGATTTTAATTTTTTAGTATCAAACTAGCTCAAATGACATCTGTCGCACGAACTGTCATTGATTTACGCGAGTTTAACTTAAATTTGCTTGGAAAATGGTCTTATCGCGACACTAACTTGCATGTGTCTATAATTCAGGAAAAGTTAGAGAACTGAATTAAAGTTAAACAATTGTTAACTAGTGTCCCGCTAAGTCCCTTAAAAAAAGCTGTCAATAATTTTGCACCAGCTTAAACGTTTTAGCTTTAACGTAAAACAAGATTAAAATTTTTCATAATACATAAGGCTATTGATTATGTCATATAATAAGGAAGTAAGACGTTCATGGAATTTTATTATAAAAATCATCAAAGGGGTCATTGAAGATGAGAAAACCGCGGAGTACTATTAGGGTGCATTTTTGAGAGGGGGTGCAAAAGCACCCTTTTTGGTTTTTTGCATATAACTCGAAAACGAAGCAAAATTTCGAGATAATCTTAGAACTTTTTTTGTAGAGAATAAAATTTACCATCAAAATGGATTTTTGAAAAAAAATTAAAAAAATTTTTAGTTAGCTAATTTTTAAAAAAATCATTGCAAAAAAATGTGAAAAATCGTATTTTTTGTTTTTTTTTACGTATTTGCTTATAACTTTCTTACCAGCAGAGATAGGTATATGCATTGTTGCATATAAAAGAAAGATAATTAAATTTTCTTTAAAATAAATTAAAAAAAAAAGGGTTTGGATAAAAATGGACCGGGAAAAAGTCGTTCAAACTAGGCTGATGTTAAGTTTTTAAAGCTTTATAAGTGGTATTTTTGGCTATTTTAATGGACTTGTTAGATAATACACTCAAACTGGGTGTATTAGGGAGTCATGACCAGTTGAGTCAAAAATAAAAGTCAAGTTTAAAATTTTTCGCAGTTTTAGGGTTGCCATCTAATTTTTTCAAAATTTAGAATAATTGCCAAAATCAACACACTTGCTCTTACATAGTCGGATTTTGAACACATGTTAGCTTATACCTTCTCGAACATGAAAAAAATAGTTCCAGACAAGTGAGTATTATAAGAAATAACTTTTTTTTAAATTTCAAATAACTGTCAAACCTTCTTCTACAAAGGCGGGTTTTGAATATATGCTAGCTAATGTCTCCTTAAATAGAGACAAAACTGTGCCAGACGAGTTTGGCTGTCAAAAATGCATGCCAGACGGCCCTTAATATTATAATGTTGGTGATTTTTTTCCTTTTGTTTTCTAATTTTTTAAATAATTATCAAAACTAACAAATCTACTTTCACAAACCGGGGTATTTGGTAGTTTATGCCTTTCGTCATATGGACAAAATAGTGCCAGACGAGTTAGGTATTCCAAAATAAAAAAAAAAGTTTTTTCTTTAATACCTACTTAGAAAATGTTGAGCTTGTCTGGCAAGGACCTTCAACCGTAAAACTGGTCTAACACAATTTTTTTTTATGTTCGAGAAGGTATACGCTAACATGTGCTCAAAACCCGGCTTTGTAAAACCAAGTGTGTTGGTTTTGACAATTATTTTAAATTTTGCAAAAATTAGATGGCAACCCTAAAACTGCAAAAAATTTGAAACTTGACTTTTTTTTTTACTCAACTGGTCATGACTCCCTAATACACCCAGTTTGAGTGTATAATCTAACAAGTCCATCAAAATAGCCAAAAATGCCACTTATAAAGCTTTAAAAACTTAACATCAGCCTAGTTTGAACGACTTTTTCTCGGTCGATTTTTATCTAAACCGTTTTTTTTAAATTTATTTTAAAGAAAATTTAATTATCTTTCTTTTATATGAAGCAATGCAGTAAAAGTGAGAAATTGTGTTTATATTTTTTAAAACAACATTTTGATTAATTAATGGAATATAGGTTTTTAAGGGTATGAAATGCCATGTTTCTTATTATTTATATGCTTTATGAACAGTAAAAATTATTGTACTTCTTCTTTGTTTTTGTATTTTCTTTAAAAAAAAAGTGTCCTCCTTTGGATTCAATTAAAGTTGGGATCCCTTTGTGTGCGTGTTGTTGGCAGGAATGGAGGGCCTACAATTTTTTGCCGATTCCGAACGAAGCACTTATTCTGACAAGTATACTTTTAGTAGGGGAGCCCACGATGCTAAATGTGGATTTACTCGAGCGTCGTTGGGACCTAATGGATTTTGAAGATTTGATGATAGAGAGAAAAAAATGTTAGTAAAGTATATCGTTTCATCGGTGGGGGGAGCACCTACAGGTGTTCAAAAATGTAAAAAAAAAACAGTCACGTGGACATATTCGAGCGCGTCAGATATTGATAGTGTACATGGCCTGGGTCTTTCTAATAACGGTGGTATGTTAATCTGCCGGTTTGGGTGGTGGGGGTGGCTGTATGCGAGTGTAGAAATTGGAAAACAAATGGATTTACTCAAGCGCGTCAGATTTTAATAGGGAATGTTAAGTGACCCCAAAGGATGCTCACATTCAAAAGACTGACGATTCGGATTTGACGCAAGCTTGCGGCAGCTTCTTGAAAATGCAAAAAAAAATCGCCATTTTGAAATACTCGAGCGCGTCAGATTTTGGTATATATGGTTCAACTCGATGTCCTACATGTTCTGAACCTTAATCTGACAATTATATGGAGGGGTTTTCTTAATCTGACGATTTGAAAAGAAGAAACATTTTTATTCAGGATTTTTTCAATCACTGGGGAGAGTAGGTATAATAACTTGGGCACCAAAAATTGAAAATGATTTTTTTTAGAAGGGCCAAATATGTACAAGCATTTCTTACTATGGGAGGGGGATCTACATATGTCGCCCCGTTTAGGAGGTAGAGGCAATTTTTGAGAAAAATGACTTAAATGGGAAAAAAATATTAAAAATCAGCGACAATACTTTAAATGCAAGACAATAACGGTTTTAAAATTCAGAAATCTGTTCTTTTATCTTACATTTAAATTAAATTATTTATGTCAATAGTTTTCAAAATATTGCATTCAAACTCAAAATTTTGATAAAAAACGCAAACAAAATGTTGGGGTCAAATTTTCTAAAAATTGTGAAGAGAAAAACTAAATTTTCTTTTTGTGGTCAATGCTCATATTAATTTAGAATCTAACACAAAAAACCGGAAGCTTCTTTGGCTTCTAGTTTTTGAGAAAATAGCAAGTTACTGATACTAGTTTTTTGAGATATTTTTAATTTGCTTGCACTGCCAGCATTACGGCTGCGTTTTAAAAGTAAGATATATATGCAATCACCCTGCTTGGGCTCACTATAGGATTTGGGGTATGTGCGAGGTTCGGTGTTTGCCAAATTTCGTTTGCATTTAATAACTTTGAATGTATTCTCTGTTTCCAATGTCAATAGCTACTAATGGGAACAGCTACATAATGATATAATATCAAAGGGCACGGTAGTGCCCAGCCAAGTTCGCGGCACTACAGCCTTTTTACAGGAACAAACTCAGGCGATTTTCAACCCCCCTCTAACTTCAGTACCAATAAAGTCAGAAACTTCAAATTCGGAGTATTTGCTGAACTGATCAAACACAGGTGGCTCACCAAATTTCAACTCTTTAGCATTAGTAGTTCCCAAGATATAGGACTTCAAAAATCGCAAAAACCGTAACTGACTGACTCACTGACTCACTGACAGATCATCAAAATTATGGAGCACTTCCCGACATCGTAGAAACTTGAAATTTCGCACAACGGTAGGCCTTGTGGTACATGCAAAGGAAAAAATCGAAAATCTGCAATTTTCTATTCAGGGGGCGTGGCATCCACCCACTTTCTTAAATATTCTATAAATTATATGGAGCCTTTCCGATTGCTGTAGAACAATTAAAATTGGTAAGTTGGTAGGGTTTGATGTACTTAGAAAGAAAAAAAATTGAAAAATTGGAATTTTCCATACAGGGGGCGTGGCATCCACCCACATTCATAAAAATTATTATAAATTATATGAAGCACTTCCGATTGTTGTAGAACGATGCAAATTGGTAGGTTGGTAGGGCTTAAGGTACTTAAGAAGAAAAAAATTGAAAAATTGGAATTTTGCATTCAGGGGGCGTGGTATCCACCCACATTCTTAAAAATTCTTATAAATTATATGGAGCACTTCCGATTGTTGTAGACAGTGGCGAGGCGTCCTATTGTTCAATTCGTTCATGCACGACTAGCTTTCAGATAAAATTATTATGATAAAAGTTTATTAAATTAATCTAACCACCCACAAAATTCTTTTGCTTTTCTACTAGTTTGAGTCAGTCAATTTATAATTTTCCAACTCGTTTAAATAAAAACAAACAAAAAAGCCCTGCTACTGCAACAGCAAAATTCCTACTCATTTTTAACCTTCTACTCGTTCACATGAATTGTGAACGAAATGTAACCACTAAAAGCATAAAGGCAACAAAAAAAGTATAACCAAATTACTACCGACCTATTCGTTCAAATCACCTGTGAACGAATTCAAGCAAGTGTGGTGAGATTTGCTCAAGTCTATACACTCAAATTTTGTTTGTTTGGTGTTTGGTCGGGATGGTTTCTGATGGTGGTGGGTTCAAACTTCAAACGAAATTAAGTAAAGGGTTTTTTGTGCTTTGTGTTTGATATAGGATGGATGGGTGAGAAAAGTATGAGTGGTTGTTGTATGATGCCTTTTGCTATTCGTGCAAGAAGAATATGAACGAAATGGGAAATATATACAGATTTGTTTGGGATTGAGTTTTTTTTATGTGAAACTTCTCTGGGTTCCTTAAGAAGAGTTAAATTTCAAAGCAAAATTGAGTGCATGAAAAAATTAAGGTAACATAAAATCAAACATTTCCATAGGTTAGTATGGGTGGGTGGTAGAACATAAGTAAAAATTGTATTAATAGGCTCATATATTATAATATTTATGAAGAATATGACCCTGCAGTAAAGTAGGGTTTTTTAGCTGATTATTCCAAAATAGAATTAAAAAAAAAGTGTCTAAAATCAGGAGAGTGTTTTAGAAATTTAAATATGTAGGTGGTAGGTTTTTGAAGAAAAAAGAAGATAGGTACCTACATACATAAACGGAGAAAGTAGGTGTCTTATTGATTTTTTTTTAGTTTTGCAGCCTTAGGCGTTGTTTGAAGTAGAACAATTTCTTATGATTTTGTTTGTCAATTTCCTTAGGATGTTTTATCATTTCATTTATTTTTGTAGGACATTTTTAAAAATATTTTTTAACGACATTTTTATTTTATTAAAACATTGTTTTTCTTACATCGCATCTATAAATATTAAATGCAATTTTTTTTCAAAAACTTATAAATGATCGGTTTGAAATCTTTTTCTTAGATTTTAAGTCTACCTTTTCTAGGACAACTATTAAAAAAAAACTTCTGAGGAAAACAGCTCATCTCAAAAAAGTGTAGTGCAAATATTTTTAAACAAATCGAGAAAATTTGAATAAAAAGGTACATAAACCAAAATTTATGTAAACTTAAATCATATGAAAATAAAAATAGATAAAGTGAACGACTACATTTTTTATTCACGCGTCGCCACTGGTTGTAGAACGATGAAAATTGGTAGGTCGGTAGGCCTTGAAGTAATTAGAAGAACAAAAATCGAAAAATTGGAAGTTTCTGTTCAGGAGGCGTGGCATCCACCCACATTCTCAAAAATTCTTATAAATTATATGAAGCACTTCCGATTGTTGTAGAACGATGAAAATTGGTCGGTCGGTATGCCTTAAAGTAGTTGGAAGAAAAAATCGAAAAATTGGAAGTTTCAGTTCAGGGGGCGTGGCATCCACCCACGTTCTTAAAAATTCGTATAAACTATATGCAGCACTTCCGATTGTTGTAGAACGATGAAAATTGGTAGGTCGGTAGGGCTTAAAGTACTTAGAAAGAAAAAATTGAAAAATTAGAATTTTGCATTCAGGGGGCGTGGCATCCACCCACATTCTTAAAAATTCTTATAAATTTTATGGAGCACTTCCGATAGTTGTAGAACGATGAAAATTGGTAGGTCGGTAGGACTTGAAGTACTTAGAAAGGAAAAAAAATCGAAAATTTGGAGTTGTCCATTCAGGGGGGGAGGTGGGGGGGTGCCATCCACCCACTTTATCAGAATTGCTATTATTTGTATGGAGCACTTTCGGTTGTCGTAGAATTATGAAACTTTGTAGAGCTTGACTTGCACCTGGCAAAATAAATCTTTGCAAAAAGGAGTGAAATCACAACAAAAACATAAATGTTAAAAAAGGAGCCAAGTTCTTATGTGTACAGGAAAAGTGTGCGTAAAAAGTCAGCCAAAAAAAGTAATGAGATCTAAAATATATGCCAAGTTTTAAGTTCATGAAGTTTAATATCAAATATCTTAAGTAGAGTAATATCGAAACAATTCCAAATCATGACAGAAATTTGGTAATTAATGATTACTGATTAAAATTTGGTGTATCTACTTGGCAAGTTTTCTGTTAAATACTTACTTAATCACTTATTAATTACCAAATTTCTGTCATGATCTGGAATTGGCTGACTTTTTACGCACACTTTTCTTGTACACATAAGAACTTGGCTCCTTTTTTAACATTTATGTTTTTGTTGTGTCAATGATATTATAATCTCATAAAAAAGTAGTATCAGTAATTTACAATTATCTTAAAAACTAGAAGACATAAAAGCTTCTGGTTTTTTGTGTTCGATTCAAAACTAATACGAGCATTGACCACACAAAAGAAAATCTAGCTTTTTATTCCACAATTTTGAGAAAAATTAATCCAAACATTTTTGTTTGCGTTTTTTTATACAAATTTTGAGTTGAAATGCAAATATTTTGAAAACTATTAATACAAATAATTCAATTTAAATGTGGGATTAAAGAACAGATTTCTGGCTTTTAAAGCCGTTATTGTTTTGCATTTTAGGTATTGTCGTTGATTTTTAATATTTATTTTTCCATTTAAGTCGTTTTTTTTCGAAAATCACCTCTCCCTCCTAAACGGGACGAGGAAAACGGCAGATTATACTTTTCCCGTTATCCTAGAATTATTTGCTTCACAATAACAAAAAATCAATTGCGCTCGAGAATGTCCAGGTGACAATTTTTTTTTGCAAGTTTGTAGCCCTCCCACTACCTTAGGTCACACTCAAATCGTCAGATTATTGAAATACACACTTTTCAGCATATAATTAACCTACCCTATCTTAATCTGACGCGCTCGAGTATTTCGAGCTATCGATTTTTTTTTACTAATCTGACAACCTGCCCTAGGCGCCCGGCCCTACATAGAGGACTGATATATGCTGGAGGTACTCAGCAGGGTGCAAGGTACCCCCCTTTATACTAATCTGACGCGCTCGAGTAAATCCCAAAATCCCTAAGTGAGCTCCCCTACTATTTTGGAGGATTTGTCATTTCAGTCTTTAGGTGGCAGCGACTGGGAATCAAACTTAAACCTTCGGCATGACAGCGCACTTACCATTATGCAACGAGGTACTACGGAAGCCAAAGTAATACACGCCCGTACTGGAAAGCCTGTGGAGTTTCCAGGCTCATATATGTACATTTTAACCAAAATCTTCAAGTCTTCGAGGGTTGTCCCTAAAAATGAGTCATCCCCCCATCTAACGCTCACTGCTAGCCAGAAATTCATCCCGCGCTTCACTGATCTTGAGGATACGGATACGTGGCTAAGAACACACCTAATTTATCCTTCAAAAAATAGATAGTTGAGTATAACTATATACTTGACCTTGGCGTGCGTCGGTCAGAGGGATCAGCATTCGATCTGAAGAACAGCGTGGGATCATTGGTATTTGTTTCTGTGTTTTATCTTGGGGTGATATTTTCTTATCTTTTGTAGTTATTATTTATTAACATTATTATCATTTTCTTTCTCACATCAAATTTGTTTTATTGCAAATTTTCATATCGTCGGCTTTCTGTCAAAACCTCGTAAGTCTTAAAATGGCATTTTAATGTATTTCAGATCAAAACAAATCACTTATCTCAAATATAAATGTCTTTTAACTGCATCCTGGTTCCTTTTGGTTCTACCAGTTTAAAAACCTTTTACGATCTAAGAACTCTATTTTATTACTCTTCAAATCAGTTTTTTGTGTCTTCTAAGCAAACTCTCAAAACAGACTTATGAGGTTTTGACAGAAATCCGACGATATATCTATATATCTATTCTTCCTTTTATTTAAATTTAAAGAGAGTTCAGGTAGATTAGGACTCAGGAAGTCCATTTTTCCTTGCCCTTTGTGGTGAGGTATCTCCAACACCTTTTTTTGATGCGCAATCTTTTGTATATGTAGGGTTTCCGAGGTAATTTTCTTTTGGTTTGAAGTTTGTGAACTGATAATGAAAGCCAACCTAAAAGAACCAGGGGTTGGTCGTGGGGATCTCTCAGATTCCGTTTACACCAGCGGTTCTTTTTGCTTTTGTTTTATATCAATTTCTGAGTTCTCCGTTAATCAACGGATTATAGTCCCCCTCGTATTGAGGTTTTTCTTTAGGTTTTCAATCTCAAGCTTTGGAATGGAAAGTGTATTTTTATTTTAGACATTAATTAGCCTAGCGTTTTTATAATAATTTAAACTTGTCTTAGTTACGATAGAACCGTTTGTCCTTGATATTAAAAAGGCCATAAATGAAATTTGAACCATACCTTATGGGATTTTTACAAGAGAATATCAAATAAAGAAGCCAATCCTTCGTACGTTTCACCCCCCAAAACCCATTTGTTTACATTGTTGTATTTGTAATTTCATTTCGTGTCGAAGAAATAGATGTGAATTGCAACAACAACAAGACCTGTGCTGAATGATGTGCTGAATGACTAGTTGATTCTATGTGTGCGTTTTGCACTGCTTTTCACTAATACTTTGCAAATCTAATACATCAGCTGTTCGCTTCCAGCTTGTAGGCAAATCAAATTGACAGCTGAGGATTGACTTCTTTATTTCATATTCTCTGATTTTTACTATCAACTAGCTTTTCATTAAAAATTGCGCAAGGAATGATAAGTTTGTCATACATTACCAAAAAATAGTGTTCTGCGCAAGAACTGCCAAAAAATGATAAGAAATGGTAAAGTTTGAATAACTATATCTAACAGTTTTGAATTGAAATTGCTTTTTGAACATGTCATAATAAAGCCTTGAGCTTCTTATTTATTTTATTTATGCATATCTAGATGCATTGTCGAGTTGACAGGGATGTATATTAAGATCGTTGCTTTTGGTAGAGGAATTCCCCTGAAATCGGATTGATGCGGCAGTTGGTGTTTCGGCGGATGATGTTAGAGACAAACTTCACCAATTTTATGCAAAACCATAAAAACAAAAGAAGAAGTGGAAAGGGAGCAGTGCTCCTACTGAAGTGGAAGCTCTACAATGTCATGTTTTTTACGGCCGGAGAAACAACAACTGCCGGCAATACAGATTCGGTAATTTAAAATCATATTTTATCTTTAGAAATCTAGAAACGAAACAAAACGTGTTGTGTTGACAGTTTTCGTGTGCATTAGCGGACTGTGTATTGCCAAGCCAATTCCCTACATTCCGAAGCGAAATAATTGATGAATTCGTCTGTCTACACAAAAATTGTGAAGCACCGGACGGCGGATACGATTTTGTTTATTATATCACTGTCCTGTTCTATTACCCGTCAGAGAATCCGCCAGCGGACAGATGATATTCCAAAAGCGTTTTAAACGATACGGCGCGGCGTTCGCAGGACAGTCTGTAATTATAAACACGTTGGAGAACGCTCAAATTGCGTTTTCCAATTGGCTTCATAATTCGATTCGATGCAGCAAATGTCTCGTCCGGAACAATGCAAAATGGCATGGGCATTGTGCGACCCGGTAATGGTCGATCAGGTGGCAAATTCAATGACGTTGTTTCTATACTTAATTTGCAGCTCGAAAGATTTTACCACCGGATCCGGATTCTTTTACTCCAATGTTGATATTAATAAAATTGTAATTAACTTGAGCTATCAAAACCACGCTGAATATCCCCTTATAATTATAAAAGGCAGTACCCGTATTCGCAGGCGCTTTGCACACGACATGTTTGCCGTCTTGGGAACCCAGACAATTCGGAAATTTCCATTTCGTTTCATATTCATCTACAATATTCGTACATTGCTCTGCCACACACGTTGTCTGCAATTAAATTATAATTTAAAAAAAAATATTTCAGTTTAACTCCGAAGATGCGGTTGAGGAGAAAACGATTAATGATGAAGACGGAAGAAATTCGGCACAGTTTTTATCAAATTAGCATCAATAATTTCCACCATGAAAAGCCCTATCACGCTACAAGCATCGACATCAGAGAACATCAAATAAATAAGCCAATCCTTCGTACGTTTCACCCCCCAAAACCCATTTGTTTACATTGTTGTATTTGAAATTTCATTTCGTGTCGAAGAAATAGATGTGAATTGCAACAACAACAAGACCTGTGCTGAATGATGTGCTGAGTGACTAGTTGATTCTATGTGTGCGTTTTGCACTGCTTTTCACTAATACTTTGCAAATCTAATACATCAGCTGTTCGCTTCAGCTTGTAGGCAAATCAAATTGACAGCTGAGGATTGACTTCTTTATTTCATATTCTCTGATCGATATATTAAAAGCGAGGCGATAACTATCCGGCATTTTGTATGCCACAAACGTTGAAACGTCAAAAGCGAGCCGACAATGACCTGGGATCTGCATTGAGTCTATGAGGAGCTCTCAAAATCGAGAGAAAAAATCAATAAAATTAAAGGTCTAAACTAGAAATTTGGGATGGAGATTGTGAGCGTGCTCAGCAAAATTCCCTGTGAAAATATCGCCAAACGCGCGAAAAACTTGCATGCAAATAATTTTTACCGATTCAATGGCTGAATCAGCCAGGCTTCACTTCGCTGAGAATGAGCTTTTCTTCAGCACAAGCACATCATCACCCAATTCCGAATCTAGTCAGAACTTAACAACCCCAGGACAACCGCTTCCATCTGTCCAAAACATCTCTCAAGTGTATTCGCTACTACATCATCCGCAGGATTGTCAACAATCTCTACCCCAAGCACTTTATTCATAATATGCGCTTGATAACTTATGAATTTTTCATCATTCCGGCTTTTGAATTGATATCGTTCTGATTATTGTTCGAATTTAATACCTATGTATGTAAATAAAAATAATAATAAACTACTCACTTCCAAATATTCTGGTGCCAATGTACAATGTATAAAGCGCTGCAAACCTCCGGAACGATCTTCGTAATTGCTGGCCGAGCAATGCGAAAAACTTGAGACAGTGTGTTGTAATTATTATCGACATGTGCAAGGTGTTTCAGCGTCACCGCTAATATTTCCTCTGCGCTAATGGACGGTCTCACTTTTTCACACAAAAAATCAAATTGCTCCGCCGAAACGTGTGCAAAATTTCGGTAAACCTCTTCTCTCTCTGCTCGTAAATCTCTTATGAGTGTAACGCAGTGCTAATTTTCAGCACCGCGTTGCCAAATCGAGCGGACCCAAATTCCTCCACTAGCAACAGCATTTTGCAGTGTCAAATGTTGAGGAATCCAAATTATTGCCTACAAGAAACAATTGCTTCGATTCCAACAAATCTTCTTCCTGTTCAAAACCCATTTCATCGTGAAAAACTTCTTCCAAATCTTGATTATTTATTTTAGATCTTTCGCTGATGAAACAATAAACGAAACTAAACTGAATATGGCAAAAAAGTACACGCGTCTATTCACTCACTAGTACTAATAAATTACTTGCTGCAATTACTTTCAGCAAGTACTTGCCGCGTAGTACCTCGTGACATAATGGTTAGTGCGCTGGACTGTCATGTCAAAGGTCTGGACTCGGTTCCCAGCCCCTGCTATTTTTCCCGAGGAACTGCCTCTTGCGAGGAACTGACAAGTTCTCAAAGAGTATCTCTTGTCATGAAAAGTGCTTCTCATCTGGCCGTTCGGACTCGGCAAACAATTGTTAGTCCCCTCCATTCCGGCCAGCCAAGCACACACAAGAATGGTTGGGAGTTGTTAGTCACTGGGCCTTGGTTCTCTACGAGCTGTTGTGCTACAAAATTTATTTTATTCAAAGTCTGATATGACATACCAATAAATAAAGAATAATATCAATAGGCGTGTCTCACAAGAAAAATTTCACTGAGCCCTCAATGTCAATTTTAAGACGGCGAATCCTTTGGTGGCACAGAGATTTTTTTCGTGGGATACGACTATCAGTATTATTTTAATTTGCAAATAGAGTAATGTACCTTCTTCGTCTCTTTCTAGGAGTACTTTGGAAAACTATCATTGAATTTAAGCAAACACAAAGTATTTGAATATATCGATAGAGGCAAGGCGTTAACATTTGAAGTTGAATTTCCAATTCAGAATGTTGTTCCAAGAGTAACTTCTATTGAAGTTAATAGCATACAAATATGTGCTGGTCCGAAACGTAAAACTTATCAACTTATATTTCATGATGAAGGTAGAATTTTTAAATTATTATTTCTTTTTTCAGATGGTGCACCTAGAACTGCAATTAAATTGGAATATACTTTGACAACATTTCCATCAGGTTCAGCTACATCAAAATATGATACCAATCCAGGACAACATTTTCGCCATCCAACCTCCAATCAAAGTAAGCCCAAGGATATAGTTTCTTTTGACAAAACTAAAATTTCTATTTTACAGATCCGAATTTAAGTTCCTATTTATCGGACAGTCCAAGTATTAACCCATCATTTTCACAGCATTTCTCAGAAAATCACAAAAGTCTTTTGCCAGACTATTTTAGTGAATACCATCAAGCAGAAGATTACGGCCCCAAAAATCATGAAACTGCGCTTTTTAATTCGCCAATAAATCGTGGAGTACATGAATACATCAATTCAGTCTGTGGCCAAGAAAACCTCAATTTCGATGTCATTAAACTTAACGTCAAAGGCACAGCAATACGTAGATCAAGATTCCCATGGATAACGGCGGTTTTCATTAGAGCCAACGCAGATTACACATTTCAATGTGGAGGAAGTCTTGTTTCAACAAGCACAGTAGTAAGCGCAGCTCATTGCTTTTATTTAGGATTTGATGTAATTCAACCGGAGAATATATTAATATCCGTGGGTCTGCACGAACTAACTGCCAGGTTGGATGCTAATAATATTGGTGTTGATCAAGTCATCCAACACCCAGACTACAATCCGACACTTGTCAATTTTGATGCAGATCTAGCGGTTGTACGTCTTAAACAAAGCGTGACGTAATTATCCACATCTTTCTAAAAACTTAAACTTATTTTCTTATCTTTAGTTTCACACCGTCAGTTAGACCAATTTGTTTGTGGCAAGGATCTTTGGATAATCGTGAAATTGAAGGAGCTTCAGGAGCCATTGTTGGTTGGGGTGCAGATGGTCATCGGGATACAACAACTGTTCCAACAATGGTCAAAGCAACTGTTGTTTCAGAAATAACTTGTATAAGATCAAATCATTTATTCATTTCACTTACCTCGAATCGAACATTATGTGCAGGGAATCTAGATGGAAGTGGTCCATGTTTGGGAGACTCGGGGAATGGATTAATGATTAAGAAAAATAATAAATGGATGCTTAGGGGAGCAGTATCAGCTGCTCTAGGCACTCGAACTCGACAATGCATATTAGATCAATATACAATTTATTCAGATATTGCAAAGTTTACAGAATGGATTCATTCAAATATGTTATTATAATAAATTGTTTAAATGGAAAAATTTAAAAACAAATAATTTCTTTAGTTTTTCATGTAAGAACTTAAAAACTTAGGTAAATTGAATATAGATATAGTTAATTGGGTTACGTACGCGTTGGGTAGTGAGCCTCTTATATTACGAGTGAGCTTATTCAGTACTATCATGACAAGCGTGACTACCTGTAACAAAATTACCAGTACAGTATCGAAATCTAACGCTGTGTACCTAGACTAAGAGCCCACAGCAGATTTTGGGTGTGAACGATAGCAAAAAAAGAAGTATATGCGTCGAAAGCTCCATTAAAGACTATTAAAAAAATCAAAGTCTTGCAGTCCACAACTGGGGCCTTTGCGAGAAACAGTGCATCGAAAAAAAAATATGAATGCAACTTCGAGGATAATCGTGTTAGCCAAAATTAGTTTTCACTCATCCCTTGAGAAGCTCCTCGGATCACATATCATGGAATCTGAGACCATTTGAGTGTATAGTTCGCTCTACCGGACCGTTTAAAAAATTCAAAATTCTAAGTGAAAAACGGTTTTTTTAAACCGTCTGGCAGGGCGAATTAAACACTCAAATGATCTCAAATTTCGTGATATGGGATCCGCGGAGCTTATCTAGGGAGGGATGAAAACCAATTTCGGCTAACACGATTTTCCTCGAAGTTGCATTCATATTTTTTTTTCGATGCACTGTTTCTCGCAAAGGGCCCCAGTTGTGGATTGCAAGACTTTGATTTTTTTAATAGTCTTTAATGGAGCTTTCGACGCCTGTACTTCTTTTCTTGCTATCGTTCACACCCAAAATCTGCTGTGGGCTCTCGGTCTAACCGAAGAAGAAAATCCTCGTTACACAAAAAATGTACCTACCGAAATTTAAAAATAAATTAAAATAAAACTTGAACAGTGTAAGCACATCATTTAATTCTTTCCTTGTGTTTGCAACTTTATGCAACAACATAATGAACACGGCTTAAGTGTTTGACATCTAATATGTTTTGTTGTTGACTGCATCCATTGTCATCTCGAACTGTTTCTCGAGTGTTTTTAATTGTTTATAAAAAAAAAAAATTGAATCGACAAAATTCCAAGAAAGCGTGGAATAAATGTGTTCAAAGATAATTGAAAAGATAAATACAATTTTATTAAGAAAACCAAAACCGAAAATGATGTTCGCTGCAATGTTTGCAACACTGAATTCAATATTTCTCACGGAGGAAAGTCGAGTCACATTTAAAATCAGCAAATCATCAAAAAGCTCAATTATTGATAAATTTTTTAAAAGTGCAACACTTAACAAAGCTGAATTAAATATTGCAGCCTGTGAGGGCGTGTGGACATACCACGTAATCCGATCAAATCAAATTTTTCAACTGTGCTTCAAAAATTATTC
Organism: Dasysyrphus tricinctus; assembly: GCA_963921185.1. NCBI lineage: Eukaryota > Metazoa > Arthropoda > Insecta > Diptera > Syrphidae > Dasysyrphus > Dasysyrphus tricinctus. The sequence goes on along the minus strand of OY992530.1, from coordinate 230,015,967 downwards.
GCAGTTGTCTTGCCTTAACAAAGTTCACTTCCGCATTCACGAGTGTGATTGCACCGTATGTTGTTCATGACATAAAAAACATTAAGGAGAAGGTAAATTTTGTTACGTTGATAACAGACACATCTAACCATGGGAATGTAAAAATGTTTCCCATTCTGGCTCGTAACTTTTCAGAAAAGGAAGGAGTCAAAGTCAAAATTATCGAGCTGACGTCTGAAAGTGGCTAAACACCTAACGTCATTGTCACTTTATTTAATATTGGAATAGAAAGATTTAACATTGTTACTGGATGCTTGGTTGGGAGGAGCAGAATATGGAATTAGCATTGTATATACACTCTTTAGTATTCTCATGAAATACGATTCTGTAGGTTGACATTTGGTCGATAGGTTCGCTGTGATTGCCTTACCGAGATCTCTTAATAAAAATTAGAATTACATTTGGACACTAGGTGGCCACGAGCTTTTTGGCTTCATGAGAATACTATAGAATTTATATACAATGGAATAAGGATTTTGGAAGGAAAAAGGTAAATGGTTGGGCGAGCGACCGGCTGCTACCGTTCAGACGATCTCCGTAGGCAATGAAGCAACTAAAAGAAAAAGAAGATGGAATCGGAAGCTTAATGCCAAAGGAACTGAAGGGTAGTGTTTTCTTAAATGATTTGAATTAATTGAAGTTGATTTAATTTCAAAATTGAAGTTCAACGAAGTTAAGAGAGAAAGAGAAAAGCGAAACGGACATGACGAGGTTGATGGAAAGCGCAGGGTAAGTACTGAGCTAAGGTTGTGAAACAATCCGGAGTGATGACACAAAAGAAGAAATGAAGAAAAGGAAGTGTAGGTTTAAGGTAAACGTAGAGCTAGACCACAAGAAAGGAAACGATGAGAAAAGAGGGAACCTGTACCGAGATTCAGCTATTTCAGTGAGTGAGATGAGATGACTCGCTTTACTCGCCGACTCATCTCACTCCACTCGCAAAACTGATTCAGCTATTTATGTGAAATGAGTAATTTCGAATTTAGTTTCGAACTCATAAACGTCATAACCAAAGACTATTTTTGTTTGTATTTGTTTGACATTTCTGTTTAATTCGTGCGGTTTACCATATCAAAGATTAAATTAGCAAATCCAAAGTCCAAAAATAAAATAATTATAATAATAATTTCTATTCAGATATCAATTTAATTGTATTACCTATTACAAAATATATTTCAAATCCCAAAAACTATAATAATAAGTGAATATCGTAAACAAAGGTAAACATGAATAGAAAAGAAAAAAATTAATTATTATGTTGTATCCGTATTTAAGTGCTTTGTTCTATTTATTCATTCGAACGGCAGTTTCCCCAATTCTCCAACAAATTCCACATTTATGTATATATAGATATTTCGTGAGCTAGTGCTTCTGAGAGCTCAGAATTCTTTGTGGATTCATCATCCGACTCAACATTGTTGTTCCCGATGCACAGCGTACATGCTTCACCAAATTTGACAAATTGTTTGTACAAAGCCTCTTGATTCCATGAACAAGATAGGTATAGAAAATAACTAACTTAATAAAAAAAAGCCGCAAATTTGTAAGGTAAGCACTTTAGGTTAAAGCATAAGAGTCATCGTTTTGGGTGCTATATTCGTACGCATAAATCTTTGGTTCTTAGCAGTATATTTCAAGAAAATCGTATGATCTTCTAAAGGTTATGCAACCCTTAAGCTTCTCGTTTAATTTTATAAAGCCAAAGTTTTTAATTAATCTAACAGGAAAGAGATATCCATAGAAAATGGTTCTTTTCGGGTGCTACTTGAAATTGTATATTTCATCCGAAATTCTCACAGAGCCAATTGGGCTCAACTTTCCTTACGGTAGCACGAACTTTCGTACGCGGATACTTTTATTCGGTAGGTTTATCCTTCAGAGTAATAAATATCATAATTTTAAAATGAGGAAACTTTTATTTATATTTAATTAATTTTTTTAAGTTTTAAAAAACTGTTGACATAGGCGTCTGCCAGGCGACCAAAGCGCAGCGACGGAGTCGCGTTAGCGGGACAGAGGGCCCAAAAAGGGAGTTTAAATACTGAGAACCCGTGAAGCGAGCCAGGCAAAGTACTTTTAATCCTTAACCTTGACGAGCAAAAAACATGTATAATTCGCAAAAATGTAGGTACTGAGAAATCACAAATTATTTTCTTAATCACATTTAAATGGTTATGTGCTCGACACTGATGTCTTTGATCATGCTTTGGAAGACGCCCAGCTTGCCGTCGCATTAAATTGAAACAGCACGTCCAAACCAATCCTCATTAATACACAACAATTCTTAAGATTTCTTAACTTTTATAAGCACTCCACAATTTTAGGAGCCACAGGGAAAGACACAAATTGTATAAAACCTTTGCGTGACAATAAAACGAGGAAGGTGACTTGGATTACTGTTACTGAACGACTACAGCAACAAGATTTCCGATTTTAGTAACACCACACCAAGCACAAATCACACTTTGGTTAATTTTCCTTTTTCGCATCCGAGCACAACATTTTTGATAGAACTGGCAAATTTTCCAAAAACCACTCAGGTAAATACATGATTTTTGGAAACTTCACTGCTCTCTTTTTTCTTACCCAGTGACTCCATTGGCAATATTTGAGGCAATAAATTGCCTCACTCATTGCTATTGCCTTGAATAATGCAAATGGAGACGCTTTGTAAATGACAATAACTGCGTTTTATTATCTCTGGGTCTGGGTCGAGGTTATCTTTTAACATGCATTACAAAAACAACATGGGATCTAGGTTTCTATCGGGGTTAATTTTAATAACCCAGATAGAGGTTTTCACTCTGATCGGCAGAGGGCTATTTACCATTGTGAATGTATGTCAGCGATTTGTCAGCAGTGTTAAGGTAGAACTATAATAGTCGGAAGGGCACTGAAGCTAATGTCAAAAACCAACGAAAAGTAGCTTTCCGAACCGAAAAAAGGGGAACATACCCATAATGTAATTATCATCTATCTCTTTTTGGCGTTCCTATTTCACAAAATGTCAGTTTTACTTAAGTGAGGTGCGCTCGGGAGCCAACAATTTGCCTACTTTACTCTCTTAATTTTTTTACTCGCCCCCAACATACCATACCAACGCCACATTACCAGGCCTACCTTACCATAAAGTAAGCCTGGTTCCACAGGCGTTTTTGAGGTGGTGAACCAAACGCATTCCAGTTGTTGCTACCTTTCGGCTACTTTGCTGATCTAATCTTTTCCTATTTCCTATCTATTTTATTTTGAGCCAATAGCAAAAAAAAGGTGTGGCTGGGCACCAAACTTTATTTCTAAATTGGCCTACTTTCTCAATTTCCTCTATATTTGACGTCTTTAGGAATTACTCAAACATTTCTGGGATTTCAGAACGCTAGTGTGTGATGTCCGGAGTATAAGAAACGCCGATGTGGGAAGCGACCACCATTTGGTTTTGATGAGTCTCAAACTACGAAGCGCTGGCCGTACAAAAACTAGCGCAGGATGCAGAAAGGAGCTCAAAATTCATTAGTAATGCTTTAAATGACCCCAACATATGTCGAAACTATATCACCACCCTTACCGACAGAGCCTGATCATAAAACGGAATCCAGCATTCAACAATAATTGATGAGATGTGGGGTGAAATTAAAAGTGTTTTTATGGAGGCTGGATCCGAAACTGTACCCAAGCGAACGAGATGTAGAGACTCTTGGATATCCCAAGACACCTGGGATAAGATCGAACTTCGCAAATGTTTGAAAATCCAAATAAATGCCGAAGCAGATGTTCAACGAAAGGCTGAATTGCGAAGCGAGTACCGCATTGCACATTAGATGGTCTATCGCTGTGTGAGACGTGACAAGAGGGTGAGGTTAGATGGACTCGCAGATAATGCGGAAATCACTGCCAGAAGAGATATATCCGGGAATTGTACCAAATAGCTAAAGATGTTATTGAAAAAAAAGCAACACCAATCATCCTGTAATGGATGTGGATGGCACACTTTTGGTATCAATTAAGGATCAGCTTCGTAGATGGAAGGACCATTTTTGTGTCCTGCTAAATGAGGATTCAGTTGAGCAGAGTGCTGAAATGCCCCAACTTAACGAGATGCGCAGGTCCTATAGGGGTATTGATATCGAAGCCCCCGTCAGAATCGGAAATCCAAACATCAATAAATCTCCTCAAAAACAACAAGGCGATGGACTTGACGGAATGCCAGCTGAATTCCTGAAAGCCGATCCCGTAACAGCGGCTAGTATTTTACATCCGTTGATACAAAGCATTTGGGAAAACAAAAGCTATCCCAAGGACTGGAAAGATGGTGTGATACTGTGATTGTAAAGTTGCCAAAGAAAGGTGACCTTAAGAATTGCAACAATTGACGTGGTATCACCGTTTTGTCCGTTTTCCCAAAACTAATGGCAACCATGTCTCGAGCGAATAAAGGATAGAATCGAGTCTACATGTATGTATGTAATGCTATGTTTCCACCAAAGGTTTATCTCAGATTAGATTTAATAAATCTTTTTAATGTTTCCACCGCACAAAAAGATTTAAAAAAGATTAAATTTGACAGCACCTTCAAAAATGCAAATGGCGTTCCAATTTTTCTTATGAAGTGCGAATGAGACAGAATGTTTGATTCGTGTGAAACAATGAAGAACTGAATGCGAGTCTCGAATGAATCGTTCAGCACCATTTAAGAAAAGGTTAGTTCGATTTGTAAATCTATTTGTCCTAGGAAGATTTAACAAGATTAATTTCTAATCTTCTAGATTTACGAAATAAATTTGTATAGTAAATCTCCGAGATTTGAGGTAAATCTTATTAAATCTCAGATTAGCGTCAGGTGGAAATGTAGCATAAGAAATGGTATAGACTACTCTGTAAGAAATGTAAGTAAATTTGATTCTATTGCATGGTTTCTAAAAGTTAAAATTTGCCTAAAAAAAGAAAATTGGTCATTTGGAATAGTCTACAGATCACCAAGTTCTAGCATCAACGAGTTTTTAGAATTATATTCAAACTGGTGCATACAGTGTTTCGAAAATGATAAAAATGTTATTATTGCGGGTGATTTCAACATCGACTTGCTATCGGATGATTACAACAAGTCAAAAATGGAGGACTCGATCTTGGATCAAGGACTCTCTCAGTTAGTTAAGAGCCGACAAGAATTACCGAAAACTCAAAAACTTTAATTGATTATGTCATAACGAAAACAGAATTGTGCAATAAGGTGAATGTTAAAATAGACTGTGATAATAAAATAACAGACCATGAAACAATCAAAATACAAATATTAAATAGTGAAAGCAAAAAAATACAAAAACGAAAGTGCCGATTTTTTGATTATTCAAAAGAATCATTTGATAATATGTTAGAGCAGGTCGGTTTCTCAGAATTATTTTACATTGAAAGCAGTGAAGTTCTTTTTGAGTTATTCGATTCTAAAATAAATGCATGTGTTGAAGCACTGACGATTGAAAAAGATATTAAGCAATATGATAATCATAAATGGTTTACCCCAGAACTTCAACGTTTAAAAACGGATAAAATAGTAGCATATAGGACTGCATCATACATCAATATGATAGAGAACTGGTTACAGTACAGGGATATTTGTAGAAAGTATAAGGAAAAAATTAAAGAAGCTAAAAATAAGTATATTTACGAACAAATAGAAATGAGATCTGGAGACCAAAAAGGAGTGTGGGAAATGCTTAAAACCTTTATTTTGAAGGATGATATTGACAAAAAGATTTTAAATAGTTTAGAATTCGGACCAGAAAAAGTAAAAGACTCAAAGATAATTGCCAATAAATTTAACACCTACTTTGTAGAAAGCATCTGTGATATAACTAGATCGATTCCTTACGTGCAATATGAAACCTCTGTGATAAGCATAGCTACTAGATTTAAGTTCAAATTCTGTGATCAAAGAACCATTTGTGATATTATAAATAAGTGCAATAATAAAAAAGACATTTATGGTATAAATAGAGACATAATATATAATTCACTTGAAATATTAGGCCCAGTTTTAATGAAGTTGGTAAATGAATCACTTAACCATGGAATTTTTCCAACCCGTTGGAAGGAGTCGATGGTGGTGCCGGTTGAAAAAGTAAAAGGAACAAGAAATAGTGAAAATTTTCGTCCGATAAACATGTTGCCTATGTTCGAAAAGATCCTGGAACGTGTCGTGAGTGAGCAACTTACAGCATATATCGAAAATAACAAAATTCTAGCTATAGAACAGTCTGGTTTTCGTAGTGGTCACTCTTACTCTTGTGAAACAGCGTTGAACTACATCATAAACGAATGGAGAAAAGACATGGATCAAGGTAATGGAGTGATTGCAGTTTTTCTGGACCTTAAACGAGCCTTTGAAACAATAGACCGGCAAATATTTTTAGAAAAGCTTAAACTTTATGGAATTCGTGATAAAGAATACGAGTGGTTTTATTCATACTTAAATGGCAGATACCAACGAACAAAATTCGGAGATGAAATATCTGACTCGATAGAGGTAAAGTTCGGAGTTCCGCAAGGTTCGCTTTTGGGTGTTTCTCTATTCTTGTTATACATAAATGATGCAAAAAGTGTTCTTAGACATTGTAAAATAGTATTATTCGCGGATGACACGTTACTTTACATCTCGGGAAAAGACTTAAACGACATGTGCTTAAAAATTAACTCTGATTTAGAAAATATAAATATGTGGCTTCAAGCAAACAAGCTTTGCCTAAATGTAAATAATAGTTTTATGTATGAAGTTAAGAATTCGTGATCCGGTGTCAGTATGTATAGACGGTTGTCAAATAGAGTGTGTCGAGAACATTAAATATCTGGGTGTTATATTAGATAGTGAGTTAAATTTTAAAGAACATGCTAAACATATATGCACAAAAATTGCGAAAAAAGTTGGGTTCCTAAGGCGTATAAGACCAGTTTTGTCAATGGGAAATGCGATCATGTTACATAATGCAATAGTTTTACCACATTTTTTGTACTGTTCTACGATTTTGTTCGGTTGTCATAATTATATAAGACAACGTATGCAGTTATTACAAAATAAGGCAATGCGAACTATACTCAAGTGCAATAGATATACACCAGTAAGACAAATGTTAGATGCATTAAAATGGATGAACGTCGAGCAGAAAATAACATTCAATGCAATGGTGTTTATATTTAAAATGAAAAGAGGAATGCTTCCACCTTACTTTGAAGACAATATTACAAGAGTAGCAGAAATCCAGCCTTATAACCTGAGAAATAATGAAGACTTTAGACCGATGCGAAGCAACAGGAGTAGCACTATGAATTCCTTGATGTATACGGGAGTTAATTTTTTCAACAGTTTGCCAAGTGACTTGAAATCAGAAATGAGTTTAGTGTCGTTCAAGCGTAAACTTAAAATTTTCATAAAGAGTAGAATTATTGTGAATTAAACAAGAAATTGCAACTTAAAATTTAGATTTCAAATTGATTGATTTAACTTTTCACTTTAAAGACTTAATATCCAAAAATTTAAAAGAAAAAAATAAAAACAGTCTAGAAATTGTCAAGAAGGAAAATATTCAAAAATTGTAAATTTGTAAATTGTAAATGATTTTGAAAAAGTTCATTGAACTAATAAAGAAATATTATTATTAATATTATTATTATTATTACACTCAAGAGGCATCAAGCTGGCTTCCGCAGTAGTCGATCGTGTGCCGACCATATTAATACCCTGCGTATAGTCCTCGAGCAGTCGATGGAATTTCAATCACCGCTTAACCTCATGTTCGTGGATTTTGAGAAGGCCTTGATCGAGTTAACAGAGAATGTCTATGGAGATCGTTGCTTGGTAGAGGAACTCCACCAAAAATTGTTGCCATTATTAAAAAGTCCTACAACAATGCAAGGTGTTTTGTTTTGCACAATGGGCAGCTATCCGACTCCTTCGTAGTGCAACAGGGTGTGAGACAAGGGGATGTTCTACGGCCAATATTCTCTTCCTGCTTGCGATGGACGACTTATTACCGGGCAGTGTTGGTACAGCTGAGCGACAGGGCATTCAATGGAGACCGTTCGAAAGGCTCAGTCATTTAGACTATGCCGATGACATATGTCTACTGACAAATAACATCAGTGGGCTGAACGGGATGTGCCAAACACTGCAAGTGAAGGGAGAGTCGAGTGGTCTAAGAACAAATACCAAAAAGACAAAAATAATGCTCACAGGCCGCTTCATACAGCAGCGTATTTTTCTACAAGAGACGCCAGTGGAAGAAGTCGAACAATTTAACTACCCTGGCAATATTGTTTCTGCAAACGATGGTACGGAATAAATAAAGCTCGTGCTGCCGTTGGTACTCTGTCCCCAATTTGGAAATCCAGTTTAATCTCCTTACGCACAAGTTGAGATTCTTCGAATCCAATGTCAAATCCGTGCTGTTATATGCTTGTGAAACCTGGAAAGTAACGTTTACCATTTCAAAGAAATTGCAGGCTTTTGTGAATCGCTGTCTTCGCCACATCCTTATGATTTGCTGGCCACAAATAATATCAAACGAGGAATTGTGGCGCAGGACAAGTCAAGAGCGGCTGGACGTCGAAATAAGAAAGCGTAAATGGCGTTGGATTGATCACACACTAAGGAAACCAAACGAAGAAATTGCAAAGCAGTCTTTTGAATGGAATCCTCAGGGTGCACGGCGGGTTGGAAGACCAAGAACAACATGAAATCTGTCTTAGCGGAAGCAGAATCCCAGAGAAAGACGTGACCACAGCTGAAGTACCTTGCAGCAGACCGTGAAGGATGGAGACGTTTTGTTGTAGCTCTATGCCCCAGCCGAGGTTACAGGACACGATGATGATGATGAATTTGTTCTTCTAGCTCTCGCATCCTCTTATAGCCCACTATCGACAGCCACTAGTATCTCTGGTACAGGTATCCATCACCAGCCGGCAAACCTACCAAGGGGAATTTCATCAGTTGCGGTACACAAAAAACTTTTTCGTTTGCTTTTCAATATTTTAATTATTTTATCTCCCCTTACAGGCGATCGCAACAACATCAAGCACAAAATTGCTACATTCCGTGGAGACAACGCACCCTGCAATTTCGGAAACCGCGAGCATACCCAGTAGCGGATCCAGGATTTGGCTGTGGGGGGGGGCTTGGACACATCTTTTGAAAAATTCTTTAATCATTTACGGATGCCCTACCAACCCAAATTTTCTTTTCTCAGAAAGTAGGCTTGTCGGCAGCTAAATCAAAAAAGACTTTGTATAATGCAAAAATATATGTAGGTATACCTACTACATAGGAAAATTCTGTAAAATTTTATGATTGGAAATGGAACATCTGGTAATTAGTAAGCTCTTCAGCTGTTATTTTGAAAAGACGCTTTAAAACAGTTTCTCCCTATGTTTATAGGAACTTTAAATAAGTAGGTAGGTACCTTTCTTTAATCTGAATATTTTTGTAGGATTTATAAAAACCTCATCCTAAAGTACTTGGTTTAACTTTAGACAGCCGTCTTCCTGCCAAAAGTAATTGATAAACTTTGTAGGTTACTGTTGTCCTAAAATTTTTTAACTTGGATTGGTTTTTCAAGATTTGATTAACTAGACATTTTATTTACATATTGAAATAAAGCATATTTTCAACTAATGAGAAGTTTTGAGGAACTTTCTAACAAGTAAACGTCTAAAAAATCTAATAACTAAGACTGAAAGAGTCACAGTGCAAACTTTTTTTTCTGTTTTTGACACTAACGTAAGATCCGTACGAAAGTTAAATGAAAAAAAATTGAAACAAAAGAGCGAATGCAAGGGGGCAGCTAGATGTGCTTGCCCCCCCCCCCCCCCCCCCTTATCAGTATATATTTCATATATTATTCAATTTTTCTTCTTTTGATGAATTGATGATTTTAAAGCATAATAAACTATTTTTTGAATGAGTTTGCTCCCACCTAATCGAAATCCAGCGTACGCCCTTGTATCTCACCTTTCTAAATCTTAAAATTTAATTCCTATAGAAGAAAATGCTATAAATGGCAAAAAAGATAGGTAATTAAGCTCCCTACAAAAAAGTTGCAAAATGTTTGTACAAGTAGCTGTTACAAGAAATTGGGTAAATCATGTTTTCAATTCACTTTTTGTAAATTTGAGGAAAAAAATGAATTTGTATGATCTGTACCTATTCCACCTCAAATGACTTTAGTCCATGTGGATTGGTATTTCAAACATAAAAATTCGTGTTCAACATTCCGATCATTAACAATTTTAATGCAAATTCCATTCATAATTTTTGTCAATTCAAATCTTACAGTTTGACGAAGATTTGAATTTCTAATTATTTATAGTTATACGAGTATTGGGTTTGTATTGAAACAAAAATGTATATTACGCTTTTTAAAGAAAAAAAGAATGAACCGTTACAGCTGATTTTTACATTTCGAAAACGAGTTCGAAGTGAATTGAAATTCTTTCTCATTTCATTTAATGAATATTGTTCGCGGAAAGAGCTCTCGAATCTTACGTTAGAGCATGAAGGAAATCAAAAGAGAAACTAATATCAAAAATCGCTTCGTATTAAAGCAGTCTTTGAAATCGTCAAAATATCCTTCGGAGCACGAAAATAATATGAAATTAAAACATAAGCTTCAATTTCTAAAACAATATTTTGATGTTATCATGCAAACTATCCATATCAAAGTTACCTATTCAGCCCGATTACCTATAGCATCCGTCGAACTGCGGAGCGAATCAGACTGAATTTTGACATTTTTACTATTATCCAAATGTCAAAATTGGGCCTGACTCATTCGTCAGATTCTATAATCAGGGTGATTTTTTACATTGGAAACTGAGTTTTTAAACTTAAGCCCCAAAAGTTATCTGGGCTTAGCTAAGTCCAAAAAATATCAAGAGGAGTTTAAGAAAGTTTAAATTTTGTCCAACTTAATTTGATTTTTAAGAAATAACGATACCCAAGGAAATCTAGGTAAAAATAATAACATGAAAGTCAACCTCACTAGTTTCAATATAAGGGCTTGGAAAAAACCAAAGCATTTAGGAATGCATACTTACTAGCCCCAAACGTGTTATTTGCTTAGTCCGATTCCTTAGAGGCTTAGAAAAAACAAAGCTTACACACAAATTGTTAAGCCCCAACCTCCATTGTTTCCCTGGACTTCGGAAAACAACAGCTTCCATGGAAATCTTTTAGCTTTTGCCTCTTACTTTCGTCAGATTTCTTTAATGCCTGGAAAAAAACACAGCTATTATGCAAATTTGTTAGCCCTAACAGTGTTATAGTTCCATCTGATTCCATTGCACGTTTAGGAAAACGCTTCGTAAAGGCTTAGCCCCAAGCCTCAACTTTTTGTCTTATACCTTTAAGGTTTGAAATACGTATACGCCTACGCAGGTACATATATTTTATTTTTTATATAATCGTCCTTTTTATCCAATTCTCTTGGGGCTTCGAAAAAAAACACACTTCGCATATAATATGGTTCAGCCCAACAACTCATTCAATTTTCCTAGGGCTTGGAAAAACACAGCTCACATGTACATTTTGTAGCCACAATCTTAGTTTTGTTTGTCTAAATCTCTTCACAATCAGCCGTGGGGGGGGGCTTCAGCCCCTATAGCCCCCCCTCTGGATCCGCCACTGAGCATACCGGAACTGAAAATACATTCTATAAATTGAAACAGCTCTGTAGAGGGATGATTGGAGTTGGATGTGCAGCTCACATCGTGCACAACACTCAAAAAAGCCTGTGACCATGACCAGATGTAATTTGACGTAGAATGCAGCGTCGTCGTAAAAATATACTCACATTTCTATTTATTGTGCATGTAGCGAAGCTTGGGGCATTATGTGACTCAGACGATTTTGATATCGAAAATTGGTTGGCTACTCCAAAACTCAGAAGCGTAATAATTCTCTGGAGGAAACCATCCCGGTTCCCAAGCGTCCCAAAGTACATAACGCCAGCACTCTCCTTTCCGGAGTATCCAGATCCTATAGCGACGTTCTTAAAAACAAGATCGTGGTTGCGGTTATCAACAGGAGCAATATTAGGTCTGTTTGGTTACTGAAAATTCGTACGGATTCGTACGACGTCGCACTACATTTCACAAATTCCTGTTTGTTAACTCCAAAAAGTGTAGCAACGACAGAGTAAAATTAGAGAGCAAGAAATTTCCCCTCCATGAAAAATCTTGCAATTTTCTGCTTCACAAATTTATGTATGCAGAAAGTAAAATACTGTCAAAATACGAAACTAACAGTCTGTGTCACTATTTTTTTTATAGATTTGTCATTTGTGAATTGTCATTGATTGTTTGCGGAAGCTGAAAATGGAAAATAACGGGTGATTTTTTAGCTGGTTTGGTTTTGGCAACACTGGTTTTGACAGCTGACGTGTGTTTAGTACCTTGTGTCACTGTCAAACAGCTTCAGTTTGGTTTGCAATTTAACCATGGATCGTCTTACAAATGAACAACGCTTGCAAATTATTGAATTTGGCTGGCCGAGGATCCGCTTTTTTATCGAAAAATTGTGTTCAGCGATGAGGCTCATTTTTGGTTGAATGGGTACGTAAATAAGCATAATTGCCGCATTTGGAGTGAAGATCAGCCAGAAGCATTGCAACAGCTACCAATGCATCCCGAAAAAGCCACTGTTTGGTGCGGTTTATGGGCCGGCGGCATTATTGGGCCATATTTCTTCAAAGATGATGCGAATCGCAGCGTTACTGTCAATGGTGAACGCTACCGAGCGATGATAACAAACTTTTTTTTGCCCGAAATGGAAGTTCTTGACTTGCATGATATGTGGTTTCAACAAGACGGTGCCACATGCCACACAGCACGCGAAACAATGGCGCAATTGCGAGGCGAGTTTGGTGAACAGTTAATTTCACGTTTCGGGCCGGTCAATTGGCCGCCTAGATCGTGCGATTTGACACCATTAGATTATTTTTTGTGGGGGTATGTCAAGGCTAATGTCTATAGGGACAAGCCCGCTTCGATTGACGCACTGGAAGCCAACATCCATGCATTCATTCGTGAGATACCGGCCGATATGTGTGAAAGAGTATGCCAAAATTGGACTCAGCGGATGGGCTACCTGAGACGCAGCCGCGGTCAACATTTGCATGAAATTATCTTTAAACATTTAATTGCAAGGTTCAAACTATCGATTTAAATAAATATTTCATTCATTTTTTCGAATTTTTTGTGTTTTTTTTTTTTAAAGTTCTAAACCTCTTAAAAAATCACCCGTTATAAACAAATTCAGCTTTCAGATATCCCCGATATCATTTAAAAAACTTGAAACAGGTAAGTTTGATTTGCTACAAAAGTGTAAATAACTCAATATTCAATATTTTATTCATATTTATGTATTTTTCAGATTAAAGATGCGCAGCAGTGCAAGAAAAATTTAGGCGAAAAATTTCACGAAAACGATGAAATCATATTTTCTAGCTTCATGCCTCAAATCGGTGGATGGCATTTGCAGAACAAATGAGAAAAATATAAATTTGTTTATATAATGATTGCAGATACGATTCCTACTGCTGCTAGTGAGCCCGTCCAGCCCAGCTCCCTTCGAACTAAAATGACATGTGGTGTCCGGAAATAAATTCCGTTCCACCGGTTAGGACTTCAGAGAGTAAATACAATTTTGAAAGAAAGTGACTTAAAAATTCAAATTTAGGTACATACTATTTAAGAAAGAATGAACACAGTTATACGAGAGTGTGAGGAGCTCCTCGAAGAGACTGATTCTGAGTTGCCAGCAGAGCCAGTCACAGTCACAGAACCAAGAGACCCACCACCACCACTTTTCCTATCATGAGTGTAGGAAAATCAAAGTACCTAGGTAAAAGATTCGAGCTAAGCAACAAAACTGAGATGTTAAAGCTCATTACCAAAAAAATGGTCAAAAAGGGGTACACTTTTTCAGAAAAACAGATAAAAAGCAAATATCGTTCGATGGAGCGCCAGTACAAGAATATGTAAGGTTGAATAACTCCAAAACTGGCAGGAATCGGATGACTTGTGAGTTTGAAAGGTATGTATCTTTTGTTGAATATAATCATTTTAATAAAAGATACAAATTGTTATCAAAGGGCACGGTAGTGCCCAGCCAAGTTCGCGGCACTACATCCTTTTTACAGGAACAAACTCAGGCGATTTTCAACCCCCATCTAACTTCAGTACCAATAAAGTCAGAAACTTCAAATTCGGAGTATTTGCTGAACTGATCAAACACAGGTGGCTCACCAAATTTCAACTCTTTAGCATTAGTAGTTTCCAAGATATAGGACTTCAAAAATCGCAAAAACCGTAACTGACAGACTCACTGACAGATCATCAAAATTATGGAGCACTTCCCGTCATCGTAGAAACTTGAAATTTCGCGCAAGGGTAGGCCTTGTGGATTGTGGTACATACAAAGGAGAAAATCTGCAATTTTATATTCAGGGGGCGTGGCATCCACCGACTTTCTTAAATATTCTATAAATTATATGGAGCCTTTCCGATTGTTGTAGAACAATGAAAATTGGTAAGTCGGTATGGTTTGAGGTACTTAGAAAGAAAAAAATTGAAAAATTGGAATTTTGCATTCAGGGGGCGTGACATCCACCCACATTCTTAAAAATTCTAATAAATTATATGGAGCACTTCCGATTGTTGTAGAACGATGAAAATTGGTAGGTCGGTAGGACTTGAAGTACTTAGAAAGGAAACAAATCAAAAATTTGGAACTATCCATTCAGGGGGGGTGCCATCCACCCACTTTATCAGAATTGCTATTATTTGTATGGAGCACTTTCATGCCGAAGGTGTGGGTTCGATTCCCAGCCGTGCCACCTAAAAACAGAAATGTTTCATTCGAGGTACTGCCTCTTGTGAGGAACTGACAAATTCTCCAAGAGTATACTTGTCATGAAAAAGTGCATCTCATTTAGCCGTTCGGACTCGGCAAAAAAACTGTAGGTCCCCTCCATTCTTGCCAACAAATACGCAAATACGTTGTGAGTTGTAAGTCACTAGGCCCTGGTTCTACATGAGCTGTTGCGCCACCCAATTTATTTATTTATTATGGAGCACTTTCGGTTGTCGTAGAATTATGAAACTTTGTAGAGCGGTAGGGCTTGACTTTCACCTGGCAAAATAAATCTTTGTAAAAAGGAGTGAAATCACATCAAAAAAGAGCCAAGTTCAAGAAACTTGTGCGTAAGAAGTCAGCCAAAAAAAGTAATGACATCTAAAATATATGCCAAGTTTTTAGTTTATGAAGTTTAATATCAAATATCTTAAGTAGAGTAATATCGAAACAATTCCAAATCATGACAGAAATTTGGTAATTAATGATTACTGATTCAAATTTGGTGGATTTACTTGGCAAGTTTTCTTTCAAATACTTATTTAATCACAAATTTAAAATGTATGAAAACTTGACCGGTAAATCCACCAAACCGTCAAAATCATCATTTTGTGAAATATGTCATGTTGACTTTTGAGTATTTGACTGTAAATTAAAAACTTTTTTGTCATTTAAAAACGTTTAATTATATAACAAGTAACTACGAGTATAGTTAATTGTTTATAAAGTTTTAAGTGTTAAAATGTATAAAAATAAATAAATAGCTAGATTTTTGTAGTTTGAATTATACTTTATTATATCTAAATTGAGATTACAGATAAGTGATAGTCTATCTCTTTGCAATTTTCATCTGACAGTTTCCATTAAATGAAACTTGTCAGCCTCACTGAGAGGAGCTTCATTTTAGAGGCATTTATTATATTTATTATTTGGAACTCCAGTTCGTTGCTTTGCTTGTTGTCGTGATTTTTGGTAAGCTTTGATTTTATTTGTACAATGGACGGATTTCAAAGCGCTGCAATTTTGCAAAACGATAATGAAGAGCTTGTGCACATTGAAGGATATTACACAGTACACAGCAATTTACATGAAGAATTGTCTTCATTCCAACTGGAGTAGTCGGCATATGCCTACACCAACAAACAGTCCAAAAGAGATTCATGATTCAAGTCGGGGGAGAGTTGGATACAAAAATTTTGTTGTCTGTCTGTTATCTGTTAAAAAAGCTTTATGGGAGCGTGCATATAGCATCAACTATAAATAGGGAGTTTGAGAAGAAATTTATCTCGATCCAGTGTGAGGGAGGGTAGGCTAAAAACTGTTCTTAACGCACCAAAACATCAATAAATTCTAACAAAAAAATTGATGTGAGACTGTTACATCTTTCTAACGTGACGCGAACCAATTAATTTAATATTAGCCGACCAACTATTTATCGGAAATTGGGCTATCTTTTTCAGCGGCGTAGCTACCTAGGGGCAAACTGGGGCGGCGCCCCAGGGCCCCGAAGGTTTGGGGGCCCCAGAGTCTGGCAGAAACAATTTTTCGAAGTGAAAATAAAATTTCATCTCATCTTTAAGAAAGTTTTGGCTCAGTATGAAAATTGCTTGTCAAATAACTTTGATAATTACAAATTAGGTACAATTTTTATAATTTATTTGTTTTTTTATTTATTGTATAACTTTATATGACTTATTATGTTTTCTGCTTAAAAATTGTAGATCCTGATGATGGCACATAGTGCCGAAATATATAGATCTTAGCAAAAAAACGTATAAGTCTTTTACTTTCGGAATCAATTAGAGGCCAAACAAAACAGCTATAATTAACACTAAACCATATTCCAGCAATACAAAATCCTAAAATAATGAATTTCATTTTGAATTTCACCTAAAAAAGATCCGTTGCGGTTCATACTGAACTTAAATCTTTGAAATCAGTCACATTTTAAATTAAAACGGCAAGGATTTTCCGTTTTGACAACAAAAATTTAATTTTCAATATGTTTTTGATTATTATATTGTTCTCAAATGTCAGCCTCTGTGAATAAACTTCAGAAGTATGTTGCTATTTGGTGAGAATTTCAACTAGAAAAATGGAAATATATCACGATTCTACCGTTGGCCGTTTTCGAAAACGTCATCTGCATCAAAAATGCAGTTGCAGAATGTTCTTTAACTGGCTGACCAGAATAGAGTGCTGCAACTGGAGCTGCAGCTGCAACTGGAATAGCTGCCAAAAAGTGTCGTACGTGATTTTTTTTACGCGCCCACAATGCAGCTGTACAGCTTTCTGATATTTTAGTTTCGAAAATGAAAATGAAAACGAAAATAAAAATTATATAAATAAATATAAATAAATAAATTGGGTGGCGCAACAGCTCGTGGAGAACCAGGGCCTAGTGACTTACAACTCACAACCATTCCTGTGTGCGTGTTTGTTGGCAGGAATGGAGGGGACCTACAGTTTTTTGCCGAGTCCGAACGGCTAAATGAGAAGCACTTTTTCATGACAAGTATACTCTTGGAGGATTTGTCAGTTCCTCGCAAGAGGCAGTACCTCGAATAAAACATTTCTGTTTTTAGGTGGCATGGCTGGGAATCGAACCCACAGTCCTACGCACTAACCATCAAGCCACGAGGTACTACGAAAATAAAAAAATAAATAATGATGAAAAAAAAGCTAAAATTGCTTTACGTCTTTATGAGTGATTGAAAAGAGTTTAAAAATCACTTTAACCCAAATGTAAACACTTCGTTTTGCTCGCAATTTTGAAACGTCAAAAAAGCTGCAAGCAAAAGTTAAAAGTTGGCCAACTTGTCCAGCTGCGTCTGCAGCTCCGTCTGCAGCTGCGTCGTGTTCTGTTCGGATCATTGAATTTGTGTGTATTCAAAATTTTGACAGCTATTCCAGTTGCAGCTCCGTCTCCATTCTGTTCAGCCAGTAACTCAAACTGCTAAGGTCACATGTTCTAAAATATCATCTGCGGTGCAGCTGCACGGTAAGAAAATCGAGTTGACGATAAAAAAAATTGAGAAACCAGAGAGTGTGTTCGTAAATATAAAATGCGTTTGCGTGTAAATTAAATAACGTTCATAAAATCGATTTTGTGCCAGACAGGACGATTGCATATAACGATTGCTATCTGCGTCAAAAAATGACGATCAAATCGACTTTGATTTGACGTTTTCGAAAACGGCCGTTCTTACAGATCTTTTGACGCGATCGATGCAAATCAAAAAAATCCAAAAATACTTACACATGGGATCATAAACGAACAATGCCTTTTTTGACTTTAATTCACACAAGCACTACCAAACCAAACGTCGATTTTATTCGATTCCAATTGATAAGGAGCCAAAGTGTGTGTATTTGTCACTTCAATCAAAAGTAATACAAAAATCAATGTTTTGTAAAAAGAGGGACCAAAATGGGAAAAGTCATAGGAGAGGGGATACCCTACCTGTTTTTTTGTATCTTTCAGACGTTTAGGAACAACAAAGTCCAAAATCCTGTAATTTTTCATAAAAAATAATGGTTTTAAAACTGCAATTGACCTATATTTTTGCTTCCTTAAGCCACCTATGCACGCACAGCAAATGAAAATAACAAAACCAAATTTCCAGGATTTGAAGTTCAAGGTTAGTACTATATCCTGAAAGCTTCACGTTTTTATCTTCAGTCAAACACATATTGTGGCCTAAAAAGTGCAATTTCTCAAAAAAGTAGATATTTGTGTGTAAAGAGTGTGGTGAACTGGGCTTTTTAAATTATATTTCTTCTATAATATAGACACTTTAATATTTGAGAAATATTAACAGTCGAGACACTGGAGTTCCAGCAGCGTGTTTAGTATTTTTGTGTGAATTCAATTATTTTTCTCAAAAACTACTTTACTTCAGCTTTGAAATGCCATCTCAAACGTGTTGACATCTTTAAGAGAAACATTTTTAGAGCTTTAGAACGATCGAGCTTAAAAAAAACAAATTTTAAATGTTTTAAAGGGGGTAGGGGCATCTCACAACGTTTGAGCAAAATCTAAGATGTGCTGGCTTTTTCGAAAGACATTTTTATATGACTCGAAAATAAAATATTTGAGACTAAAATTTCTTATCGATCTTTTATTTTTTCAAAGGAAAAACAAATTATTTGTACTGCAAAACTGAACTTTTCAATGAAGGCCACAAAAATGTATTGGTTCATTAACGATGTTTTGAAACATTCCACTAACATTTCCGTTCTTTGCCACCAATTTTGTTCCTATTATAAATAAACTGCATGCTAAGCTTTAAAAACTATATGCCTTACGGACATATGATGCTGACAGTTTTTGCAAAAACATTCCTATAACATTACATACCTATCTTCTAAACTTTCTCATTTTTTGTTGTTGTTAATCAAAAACGAAATCAATTTCTGTAAAGGGGCCCTATTTTATTTTCTGCCCCAGGGCCCTCGCCCATCTAGCTACGCTACTGATCTTTTTCCAAAATTGCCGACAACAATTTCAGTATGACAGCCCAATCATAATTGGGCTATAAATAGCGTTTCTTAAACTTTTCTAACCCTATACATATCCTTAACGTATATTCCACAATTTGGCACCGATGGCTTTGACATTTCAAACCAGCGCAACAATCTTCAGTTCATGTTTTAGCTGTAAAAAGTAGCAAGCAAATAAATTTAAAAATAATCATATTGTGTCAAGCTCAATTTTTTCAATACTATTTTTAAAGAAATAAATAAAATGTAAATGATCTGAAAAAATAAAAACAAAATATTAGTATTGGGCTTCTTTGGGCTACTTTTTCAGCTCCGATTTTGGGTTAAACAATTTTTTAAATTTGGCTATCGAACTAGTTCATGACATGGCAACCCTGATTCTGCTATACGATTCGATCGAAACTTTGGACTCACGCGAATGTTTAATTCAATTTTCCTCAAATTAATTTTTCGAAGTGTTTTGTTTTTTTTTTTCAGTTCAACCTTACCTAATATTTAATTTGAAAATTCATCTTACCAGGCTTTCAAGTTTTATTAAACTTAATCTTATAGGGCGATTCAGTCAAAATTGTGGCTTCAGTTTTTCTTCCCCTGTTTGTGATGATCACCCTTTTAAATTTCTCAAAGAACAAAATGGGCAAAATGGATGTGCTTTAGCTAATTACTTCTGCCACAATACTTCACATTTCACTAACATTAAATTCACCATATGAACAAGTTTATTTCCAAGCTCGGAGGTTGCATCAAATTGTGATTCATGTTTTGATTTTCAACTTCAGCTTGCTCAGGCTCACAAGCTATAAAATCAGTCTCGGAAAAAATATGCCTATTGAAAGGTGAAGTTTGAACCCGCTAACTGCAACCTGTCCAGTTCGCACTTAAAATAGGCGTTTTTAAATAACGAAGCTACATAAATATCACCAAAGGCCATATTTCGCCCAGCCTCTCTCATGAATCGTTTGATTTTTTCATCATCATTATATTACTATCCAAAGAATTCATCTTATGCCTTAAGGGTGCAATGTAGGGGAAGGGAAACAATAACAACAACATTTTGACGCACCAACTCAATAACTTCCAGGATTCTGGTATAGCTATAGTGACCATCTAAAATTAAAAGAATTGACTGTTCTTCTGAAGGTTTGAATAAATGAAACCACTCTGTAAAAATGGGAAGCTGAATCCAGAAATATGAAAAGAGGCCAACCTGTTCTTATTCAATTCACCACAGGTACCAAAGAACCACGTTCCACCGACCAACGCGAAACTGGCTGAACAGAATGGAGACGGAGCTGCAACTGGAATAGCTGTAAAAATTTTGAATACACATAAATTCAATGATGCGAACAGAACACGACGCAACTGCAGACGCAGCTGGACAAGTTGGACAACTTTTAACTTTTGCTTGCAGCTTTTTTGACGTTTCAAAATTGCGAGCAAAACGAAGTGTTTACATGTGGGTTAAAGTGATTTTTAAACTTTTTTCAATCACTCATAAAGACGTAAAGCCATTTTAACTTCTTTTTCATCATTATTCATTTTTATTTTCGTTTTCATTCTTATTTTCGATACTAAAATGTCAGAAAGCTGTACAGCTGCATTGTGGGCGTGTAAAAAAAACACGTACGACACTAACAGCTATTTCAGTTGCAGCTGCAGCTCCAGTTTCAGCACTATATTCTGTTCAGCCAGAAAAGCCCTTAATTGCCGTTAACCTTCCTTCGCTGAAACCTGTGGCTGTTTGCTTTGCTCTATTTGCTCTATAACTAGAGGCATTGTAGCGGGGAAATTGGATGAGGACCCGGGGATAGGATTGGGATTCAGGAAAGGAAAAAGAATTTGAAAACGGAAACAGGAAACAGGAAACGGATAGGAACCGGAAATTAATTTGAATGGGGCTAGGATAGGACGGAAAGGGTACCATTGCTTAACGGGCAGGGCTGTGGCATGCTGGCGTAGCACGGCTAAGTTCGCCGGATGTAGGGGGGGATCTTGCCCCTCCGTTAAACCTCACCTTGCTACAAAAACTTACTTCAAATCTCTCAAAATTCCCACTTACTTTAATTTTTAAACCTGCTGAACTATCACACACCGAGAGCCTGCAGCTGGTATTGCAGGTTGACCATTTTCCCCACCACTCCTGATGGAACCTGGTCGGTCGATTCTTCTTCAGGTTCCCCTATGACGCTTACGTCTACTGCATCGTTACTCCTCGCCGTTCATGACCACCCTGCAACTGCAAGGCCAAGCAACCGGCGTACTTGTCTCGCATTTTTCGGTCGTCGATCGTCTAAATACACAAAAACGTTGTCCCTGAGTCGTGCAGGAATTACCTTATCCATTAATCGGCAAAGCCTTTGGGCTGCATTACACAATCCAAATGGCATTACTTCCTGTTACCATTACTAAAATGGAATAAGGGTCTTCCCGGTACCGCAAACGCAGTTTTCTCTCTGCTCTGTTTCTCCAGCGGTATTTGCCAGAATGCTTCCTTTAAATCTACACTACTTATAAAGTAGGTATTAGGTAGACGACTGATAAGCCCCTCGATATGAGGAAGAGGGTTAGCGTCCTTTTTGCTTAACGCGTTGACCTTACGAGAATCCAGACAGAAACGATACTTTATAGTACCGTTTACTGCTGGCTTCTTTATAAGGACAACAGGCGAGCACCAAGGACTCTCGCTCTCCTCTATAAAGCCGAGCTTAAGCATTCGATCTATTTCCTGGTACAAAAGGGCTTGTACCGCAGGTGAAACAAGGTAGTATCTCTGCTTTACAGGCTCAGCGTCTCCTGTATCGCTGACATGCTCCATCAATGACGTTTTTCAGAGCCCGTGGCGGTCATAATCCAGAAATTTCCGCTTGACCGTCTCCAACTCAGACCGCTGCTCTTGTGTTAGCGGGTGAGCATCCAGTAGATCTGGCTCTCCCTCCGGAACCGAAACAGCACTAATAACGTTCGGTGCGATCATGAAAAGCTTCCAAAAATCGACTCCTAAATATAGTTCTTGCTCTAAATTTGGAACAAGATAAAAGGTAATCAGGTGCTTCATATTTTTAAAAACGACCTCTGTTTGTACTTTCCCGATTATAGATTGGTTTTTGCCATCGGCGGTCTTAACCCCCGCTTTATAAGGAAGAATTAGTATATTAGATGATTTTACAAATTCAACACACCCTTTTCCTAAGATACTTATACTGGCACCACTATCCAGTAGTCCAAGTATCTCTTTCCCAGCTATATTAACTTTTGCGACATCTAAAATGGTTGATGAAATGTTTTTCCTCGTTTCTTTCCTCAGTTTAAATCGTTCTCTTGCTTTTCTAATCCTTTTCGTTACTGTCCATTTTTTTTCATTAAAAATTTTATCTTTTGCTATGTGATATTCTCTTAACCTAATATGTAATGGCCTAATCTCAAACAGTTTTTTCTTCTCTTTAGCACAGCTTTCTTGACTTCGGGATAAAATTTGAATTCGAGGCCTTTTGGACGGAGACTCTATGTTTCCTTGTGTTGCCATTGAGGGGTCTGAGTGGAACACGACTCCCCTCTCGATGTCGCGTTCCGAAACCGGTTTTCCGGGTTACTCTTCACACACTTTGGCGTTATAACCCCATCCTGGCCGCATCGGTAGCAGAAAATGTTCCTTGTGGTGGAAGAGCAGTCCATGAACGTGTGGCCACGAAGTTTGCAATTCCAACATGTCATGGAGCTGCTATCACTTGCACCACGAGAAGATTTCGGTCTAGCCCCTGTATGTTGGAACGCGGCAACAGCGGCAAGCTGTTCATCTCCGATATATGCGTCCTCATACTCCATGGCTAGCTCGTTTGCCATGTGACGACCTGGTGGTCGCTGAAATTTGGGCGCTTCTCGGTCCTTACTCGGATTCGGAAAGGCATATTCGGCGTCTTTACATGCCCTACGTAGCTGATCAAGCGTGAATATGGCTTGAGGATATACCAGCCGACTCAGCTTATCATTCAAATTTCGTTTTAAAATGTTCACCAGCTCAGTTTCTGGTATCTGTACCCTGAGCTGCGATCTTATCTTATTTATTGCGGCAAAATACTCATCGCTGGACTCCCAAGCGTCTTGCTTGCGATCCATCATACCCCTCATTATTTCATAGTCGAATTTCGAGTTCCGATATTGGCGCATTAATGCGTCCCGAAGCATTGGCCAGTCGGAGCGATAATGAGATCGCTGGAATTGCCAATACCATTCCTGCGCAGCGCCTGACAACAGAAGATGAAAATCCCGAAGAATCTCAGCCCACGGGCAGACATACTGGCTTTGTAGTATCTCTAATCTGAACACGAAATCCTCTACGGTGAGTACCTCTACATTCCCATCAAAATTCAATCCCCATTTGTTCACTTTAATCGGGGCTTTACTATTTAATTGCAAAAAAGTGCGAGCATTAAGATGTGGTTGAGGGTTATACCCACCGTGAGGATTTCGCGTTGCTGCATTGAAATCTTGAAAACCAGTCGGCTGGTATCGCTCTCCGTCGAATCTGAGTTCCCCGTTCGGAAAATAATTTCCACCTCTATTTGGATTGCTCACAGGTGTGAAAGAACGTGAAGCTGGATCTAGGCGTGACTGTCGCTGTGCATATGGAATAGGTGGTCTAGCTGGTATTTCTACTCCTACACCGTATACACTCGGAGGCCTATCACTGGCTTCTGTTGGAGCTACCATTGGAGCTCCCCTGTTCCTAACATCTTCCATTTCCCCTAAATTCTTCCTCATCTCCAACTTCAAAAACTCTGAAATCTCACCTCTTAAAGCAGCGGTGTATCGTTCACACGCACTGATTACCGCCTCATTTATGACCGCGATAAGATCTGCCGAGATAGCCCTTCCATTTCCCTCTTTAGCGACTTCTGTCGCTCCTATATTTACTATAGCTTCTCTTTCATCGCAAGGCCTTTTTTCTCCCAGCCCACTGGGCCTTGGCAGTTCCTTTTCCTGCCCATTTTTATCCGCATTCGTCCCAGCTCCGGCCTCCATTATTTCACTAAATGAAGGCGAAATCATGGTGTCACTTGAACTTCCTGGCTAACTGCCAGGCCTTGGAATTTGGGGTGGAGGGCATGAAAACAATGGTGGGTCTACTACACTTCCTGCTGGTGGATTGTTTTGTTGGGATGCAGGCTTTGCTATAGGAGAATGGTTTAACGGCATTTTTCTAACACTATCTATAATTTGTGTAAAACGAGAGCGGGTGGTAGCCCGATTTTATTGGTATAACATATTCTTAACCTCTTTTATTTGTTCAGGGTTCATCACCCCCTACCACGGCCCACTGATTCTATACTTCAATCGGTCTGATGCTGGATATTATCAACAACAGCTTAACTACCTAATAAATATAACTTTAAGACTATTTCGTAATACCTAAAATCTTATCTATACAAAAAAAATGTATTAAGCCTAAGTTCCTATAGTGTATACTACTTATTCCTATCTTAAGTTTTTTTTTTCTCTTTTTCTTTCTGTTTTTTTTTATCTTTTTATATAGTTTCAAATATTCATACGTATTAAAGTACCTTTAATTGCTTGGAATTGTTTTAACGTTTCTTTTTTTTTTTTGCTAAGCACTTAGCCTTAATGTTCGCCATATCATCTTATATGTTTTGCTACTGTAAATGTTCTTTTTTTGTGTATTATCAAATGATTTAGCTTTTCTTTTTTTATTTGAATAAAATGAATATTTTATTCTAAGCCACGCCAACATACTGAGTTTTCGTGGGATTCTGAGAGTCTAAAAATGAGGTGCTAAAGGGGGAATATTTTAGGGGGTGTGGAGGACGAGGGTTATGAGCGGTGAGGAGTGACAACGCAGCAGAGGTAAGCGAAGAAGGGGAACCTGATTTAGAATCGACCGTCCAGGTTCCTTCAGGAGTGGGTAGGGATGGTCCAACTGCAATGCCAGCCGCAGATTCTCGATGTGTGACAGCCCAGTAGGTATATGAGATAAAAGTAAGTGGCATGAAATTTAGTTTTGTAGCGAGGTGAGATTTAGCGGAGGGGTAAGATCCCCCCTACATCCGGCGAGCTTAGCCGTGCTACGCCAGCATGCCACAGCCCTGTCCGCTAGACAATGGTACCCTTTCCGTCCTATCCCAGCCCAATTCAAATACATTTCCGGCTCCTATCCATTTCCGGTTTCCTTTCAAATGTTTTTCCTGTCCTGAATCCTAATTCTATCCCCGGGTCCCTATCCTTTTGCCCCGTTACAGCATTTTTCTTTTTTAGTTCAGAGCATAGCCTGAAAAAATGTTTCTTAATTAGTTCTGCTTGCTCAGGCTAAAAATCTTGGGTTCTTTTTTCATTCTGAGCATGTTGGGGGTGCGCCCTATGAGCTAAGAATACAATAACTGACAGATAGAGTTTAATGCTGGACAAAAGCATTTGACAGCTAGTGCTGCTGTGTGTTTCAAAAATAATTGAGAGCGCTCAGTCAGAACACGCTTTGTTCAGATGATGTTCAGAACATGCTTGGCATGCTTGGAATCTATTTAGAGCTCTATTCTGAACTTAAAAAGAAAAACCATTCATTTAAACATCTTTATTTAGAAAACAAGTAAAAGAATGGAATATTTTCTTTAAAAAAAAACGATAGCAATTTCAAATGACTTTCAATTAACTTATTGAACAATTTACACAAAAAGATCAAAATGAAAAACTGAACAGGATAATGCAAAATTGAAGATGACATTTAATATGATTGACATTTCACAATTGACATAAAAGAATGACAGCAGCATTAAATGTGAGTTGTGATGTTACATTTAACACGATGCCTTTGTAAGTCAGTTTCCACCACGCTCCAACATTCCTCCCCACCTGTGAACAACGTTCGAAATTGTCCTTTGGTTCATCCAGTAATCTCATTGATCATTTTAACATTTAATGACAAAAAGAAAATTTGGTACATTCATAAAAACATGGTACTAGATCACAGAGACAAAAATAAAATTTGACACAAACAGATCTTTGCTGAATGACAACCAAAGATAATAATTTGTATTGCTGAATGTGGGTATTTATTTGTTTGTCTCGTTTCGTCTCGTAAATCGGCGTCGGCTGTGAGTTCAATGTTGTGTTTTTTCTAGTAGTTTTTAATTTTGTTAATTTTTATTGTTTGAGTATTAAATAATAGTAAATTAATAAGATTGTGTTTTGAACTAATGAAATCCGGTGAGTTATTTTTGTAATTTTTATATTAATTTGTTGCTTTATGTTGATAAATTGTGTTTATCTGTTACATTATTTCACCCTCCATAAGAAATATACGTATTTATATATGTGTCGCCCATAAGAAATACACGTGTTCGTGTGTTTCCAATTCCCATGAGAGCATCTGTATTTTTTTTTATTGACAACCTTGGGTATTTTTCCATTGATTGCTCGTAGCTGATTTCGGTACAAGGTGTCTGGGTTCTTTGGTGTGAAAAAAATATTTTTTGTTTGAATACAATTCTTGCACTCACTTTGACCCTTGATTAATTAATTTGTCGTTTCAGGCTTTCAGGTACTGTGACTCCACAAAAATCAAATGACCACAATAATAACTGTTCGAAGTAACAGCAGAGGATGACAGGTATTCAACGGCATTCGATTGCAGCAATAAGTGGACACTGATAGCAATCCTCCAACGTAATGAACGTTTCAATCGACGAAAAGAAAAACGTATGTGTCGGTTTATGCACTTCAATAGTACTATAATTATTCGTTTAGTTTTACTGACTTTAGTCTCTTTTTTAATTTTCTATAGGTGCTCCTCTTGACAGGTGACTGCGGCTCTGTTGGCCAACTACAGGTGGTGTACAGGACACATAGAACAGGAAACTCCAACGATGTCGGCACCCCAAGGGACGACGTAAAAATCCAACACTCAATTATAAATTAGATCATGTTATCACAGCTCAATTAATGTTTATCACAGTATGTATTATCATAGTTTATATGTTTCGAGTTTATTCGGCTCGAAGTGACCAAATGTTTCTTCATTAAAATGAAACGAAGTTTTTTGTTTGCTGGTTGAGATTATAATGAAATTTGAAATGATTTATTTGATTTTAAATTTGCTTTGCTTTTAAATGACTTTCAATTGACTGAACAATTTACGCAAAAGGAACAAAATGAAAAAGTGAACATGATAATGCAAAATTGAAGATGACATTAAATATGATTGACATTTAAAACCCTAGAAGACTAATCATATTTTTTAGTACATAAAGACTAATCATTCGTCGAATCGACGACGCAGTGTTCAAACCCGATTTGCTGCAAAAATAATTGACAAATTCTTGTTATTATCAATAACTTATTCTCTTTGACCCTTTTTTGTAATAAAACACGATTTTTACTTTTATGTTTCAGATACATAAGTCTTTTTTTTCTTGTTTTCTATAGAAACACTTGTCTTATGAGATATTTTTTTCTTATTTTTTTTTTTATAAAAATAATTAAAAATAATAATTTAAAATAACAAACAACGTAAACAATAATTCATAAAAAACGAGTAAAAATAACAATAATAGTAAAAAAAATTTATTTGTACATTTGGTGCAAACTTCAATTTTGTGTTTTCCGCATATGTTTATATTGCACTTTGCACATTTGGATTTCGTCATAAACCGTTTTTTTGAGGGACACACTTTGCAAATCTTTCTTTTTTCGGGCTAATTTCAATTATGCTGTGCTCTGTTGAAGATTGATCATTGTTGGTAGTATTAAGTTGAATTTTAGTCCTGAGAGTTTTCAACACTAAAAGTTACATTAAAGCTAATGTTCGTCGTTTCGACGAACGATCGTCCCATTTTTCCCTAAAAACCACCCTTACCTAAGCACACAAGTCGCCAAGCTTCCGCAAACAACAAGAACTCATGGATGACTAGAGCTACACGAAAAACGAAAGCGATTGCGAAAAAGGGTAAAGAGAAATTCAAGAAACAAAAAAAATGCGTTCGTCGAATCGACGAACATTAGTCTTTTAGGGTTAACAATAATTGACATAAAAAAATGACAGCAGCAGTTGTGGTGTTACTGTTTACACGATGCTGTAGGTCAGTTTACACCACGCTCCAACAAGTTAAAAAAAAGTATTTTCGGCAGATATTTTTGCGCCAAAGATTAGTCTAAGTACCTTGCTGACCAGTGATATCTCGCTATGGTAAACTGGTGCTGGTGGCCCCGAATCAAGGACCTTTCCCACCTTACGACCATGGGAGCACACGATTGTACTGCTTTTCATAAATTAATGCACCAAGTCGAAGGCGGTTTTTAGAAATCCGAAAATTCACCGCCGAAATTTTGTTCTTAAAATACAAAAGGCAATAATGGAAAAAGTCGTGATATCCTTCTCTACGAACGCTCTCGACACAAAATTAAAAAATAAGAAGCTTCGATTTACCACCAGATTTTGGAAAACAATAAAAAGAACAACAGGCGAGGGCGAATTCCATATTACGATAATATATAACTACTTATGCTTTTTAAAATAAAGATAATACAAAATTTCTTTTATGTGCATCAGTCCATCTTTTATTATTCGGATGAACGTTGTCTCTGTAGCAGCGTCGTTTACTTCTTCATATTCCACTAAAATTTCATGGTTTACAAAATCCTTATGGCAGCGGCTTTGTATGTGATTGTGTTTTGTGTAGCATCCAACAGGCAGTTGCTATTTTATTTTCCATACATAGTTGGCTCCGCAACCCCCAAATATTTTAGTCAACGGAATGGCCCCTTCAATATGCCAAACGGTAGATTCAATCGTTACACAGGCGCCGCTACGACGAGTGTTGAAATTAATTTTGTTTTCCAACAAATGTACATTGTCTTGGAAAGGGGTAACAAGATTGTTACTTAAAGGATACGCAGTATTACCGAATAGACGACACTGTCCCGATACCAACCTGATAAGGAGTTGTAACGATGAACCCTCGCATCGTGCAACCGTCCCGGAGCTCCTACATAAATATCTGTGAAGACAGTGCGATGGTCACAAACAGCTAGGGAATATCTATTTATGGGAGGAAATTTCATAAACACTGTAGACCTGCCTTACAAAATCACTGAATGAGTATTTTTTCGATTATAATAATCGATCGGGTTGTTTAGAAGTTGTTTAATATAAGCCTATTGAAAATAACCCATATGGCTGGGTTTTTTTTAAATACAACAACAACTTGGATACTGCTTTCAATCTGGGTTATGTTCTGAAGCCCAAAAACTAATTACAACTCCGACGGCCAGATGGTCAGTTTCATTCATAAATGGTGGTACTTCTGTGAAAAAAAACTCAAATTAATTGCAGACAGAAGACACCCGACATAATGGATGCCGCTCCAATTAAAAACAGGTTGTAAGTTTTGTCTGTTTTTCCTATCGAATAAATAAGTAGGTATTTTAAAATAAATATATTTTATTACAGAAAAAGGATGACCCTGAACTTTGCAGACGATTTGAGTATCATATTTTGGACTGTCATCAGTTGCGTAAAAATGGTTTGATTTCAAAAACTGAAACGGCAATCGATTTGTCATCACAAAATCTTGATATGCCTGTTTTAATTTTATTTTTATTTACAGTAATAAAAAGTTATGACGAATAAAGTAAGAAGTGCCGAGGAAAAACACGTTGAAAATTTTTGGACTGTCACCAGCGCCGTAAAAATGCATCGATTTCAAAAATTGAAATGGCAATCACTTTTTCATGACAAAATATCGATACGCCAATTTTTATTTTTTGTCTATTTACCGCAATAAAAAAGTTATGATGAAAAAATTAAGAAGTGCCAAAAAAAAACTTTAAACAGTTTTGGACTGCCACCAGCACTGTAAAAATGCATCGATATCAAAAATTGAAACGGAAATCACTTTTTCACGATAACATCTCGATACGCCATTTTTAACTTTTTTTTTTACCGTAGTAAAAAAGTTATGACGAAAAAAGTAAGAAGTGCTGAGGAAAAAAACGTTGAAAATTTTTGGACTATCACAAGCGCCGTAAAAATGCATCGATTTCAAAAATTGAAACGCCAATTTTTATTTTTTTTATTTACCGCAATAAAAAAGTTATGATGAAAAAAGTAAGAAGTGCCGAGGAAAAACACGTTGAAAATTTTTGGACTGTCACCAACGCCGTAAAAATGCATCGATTTCAAAAATTGAAACGGCAATCACTTTGTCATGACAAAATCTCGATACGCCATTTTTATTTTTTTTATTTAGCGTAATAAAAAGTTATGTAAAAAAGTAAGTAGTGCTGAGGAAAAACACGTTGAAAATTTTTGGACTATCAAAAGCACCGTAAAAATGCATCGATTTCAAAAATTGAAACGGCAATCACTTTGTTATGACAATATCTCGATACGCCAATTTTTATTTTTGTTTTATTTACCGCAGTAAAAAAGTTATGATGAAAAAAGTAAGAAGTGCCGAGGAAAAACACGTTGAAAGTTTTTGGACTTGTGACAAATGCATCGATTTCAAAAATGGAAACGTAATAAAAAAGTTATGTCCAAACAAAATTGAATGTAAATTAATTAAAAGCTGTTAGCCACCTGGAACATAAATCACAATTATTGTAAACGAAGTATTAATTTTCAATTTCTTCCTTCGTTTTTTTAAGTATGCTAAACAAGATAAATGTGTCCATTTTTTGCACGTAGAGCAATGTACCCAATATGTGCTCCTGCTTATATTTTCGTGGCCACATATTAAACATCTGCCATGTACATTTAAAGATTTTTGTATACAATCAACCTGTATATTTTCTTAGAACATTGGTATCGAATTCTGACATTTTTTCTAACTTTTCGTTTAATGGATGTAGTGCAGAACGAAAATTCCGCAGTTGTATCCATCTTTTTGCTTAGAATATTTCAATGTTTTTTTTAGCTTAAATTCAGCAAATAATCCCGGGAAAACTTTAGAATAAAATATTGAACATTTTCAGCTTTATTTTTGCTACATTGACAAGCGGAATCAAATATATAAAAGCTATTACTTGCTAAAACTACGCAGCACAGAATCCAATGATTACTATCAATATAAACAGGAAGAAAAATTCCACTTTTACCAACCCATTCTTTTTTTAATTTTGGAAAAAATTTTCTCCTACATCTTCGCATCCTTTAATTAAAATTATATGGCTTACTTCACATGCTACATATGCTACTCTCTTATAAAAAGGGGACTCCAATATATATAAATGAGAGCAATAGAGTCAATGACAAAATTGCATAAATATTCATTATCAAAAAGTGATAAATAATCTTCCCCATATAAATATATGTATATCACTTTCATTAATATTGATGGTGTATCCGACAAAATACTGTCTTGGTGGATTTGAAGCTTTGTAATAATTGTCATTAGTCATTACAAATTCTTTCATTTTCATAAAAATTCAGCTGGTTTTTTTGCACAACTTGGAAAATTTTGTTTTTTTTTTCATATATGAAGTGCTTTTACACTTAATTTTTCCGCGGTGCCAGTATTCTTCAGACGTATTATTATCCGGTTCATTTGTTTTTTTTTTTTTTTTTTTTTTTTGTTCTTATTAACATTGACATGGGGTCTAGGAAGGTCAAGTTCTTTAAAAGACGACTGTAATAGTTCATAATTATAACGGAATGAAAGAAATAAGATTTTCCATTAAATACTGAGCAAAAACTAAAGATATGTAGTTGTTTTCGAGTTTATTTTCTTTATTTTCCGATTCAGTTTCTATTTTTTTGAACATAACACTAAATTCTTCGTAAAACGGGCTTGATTTATAGATTGGTAGCTTCGGATTGTTTTCGAATATGTTACGAGCTTTTTCTTCAAAAGTCATTTACTTCCCGAGAATATTTGTCATTTGAAAGGTTTTTGAAAGCTTTGTAAAACCTTGCATCTTTTCGAGCATACAGACAAATAATCAACAAGGATTCTATGTTATCACTTAAAGAATAAACATCAGGGCAATGCACAATGGTTGCAATGGATTCTAAAAATACTGTCATTTGGGGTCCCTTAATTTTGTGTAGTGACAGATATCGCGATATCATCTTCATAAGATGAGGATAAGGCCCAATTCACATAGAACTGGCTTGAGGTTTTGGTGTGGTTCTGGCGTGCTGCATACATATTCCACGTTGTGGAATTCACATGTTCTCTTATGAGATAATACACACACAGATGACTAGGCGAGGCGATGTTACCAAAGCAATTACATTATAAGGCCACTCATTCCTCGCGTTCCAATGTTTATTCGCTATGCTATCTAGCTATCCCAAAAATTTTGAGATAACTTGAGTTGTTGTTGCGTCAGCTGTTTTTTAACAAGGGATTACAACAACACAAAGCTATCCGGATAACTGAGAATAGCCAGCGGAACGTGCCCATTGTTAAAATAAACTTTTTTATAACATCATTGAAGGTAGGTACTCGGCAACAGTACAGTTGTTCCAAGAACTCATTATGGCATTTATACTGGCCCACGACCAATCAGTAACAATAGTTTTAAATGGTGGCCATTTAACATTATTAATAAATCAATAATTTTTGAAAAAAATTAGACATTTGCTTATCGATAAAGCTGTGTGGCTATTTTTTATCAATTCTAGCAATGGATATAGTTTTTTTTATAGATATTAACTACTCCTGCGTAGAAATAAACCCTTTTTGATTCTTTAAAAGGCTTCCTTATAATTGAACCCGTGGCATCAAAATAACAAACCAGTTCCTTATAATTTTTCAAAAGATCTAATATTGTTTATTAAATCCTAGATATATATCAAAGGGTGTAGAATATTTGCGAATATAAACGTGCGAATAGTTAGCTTCCACAATTTTCATCGCCATATCTAGAACATCATTATAATGGCGATCGTTTTTACCTACAACTTCAGATCGTGCTTTTTGTAAAACTTGCAACGAGTGCGCAAACTAGTAATTTCCCCTCTTCTCGAGCAAGATTTGTATCCATAGTCCTTACTCGTTTTCTATGGACTGAACAGTACTGGGCTTAGCATTTTCCAAATTTTCTTTTGTACAACTTCGGTTCGCACCTCGTAATTGATACACTAAAGGTAAGTCATGGGTAGGTGACCCCGTTGTTGAATAAACCTTTACTTTTTTTTCCAAACCTTTTATTTCACCATGAAATTTAAATTTTTAATCACAACGGGGTTGGCGACATGATGCATAATCCCGAAAAGTATATTTATCTTTGCTCTTTAGACCAGAGAAACGAAAAACACACAAAATCTTATGTTGAGTTGGTAAAATTAGTCAAAGATGACTATGAAGGAGATCCAATGAAATAGAATAATTTCGAGTAATAACATTTGATGGAATATCAATCGAATCAACCAATTGATATGTATAACTCTTTATTCCATCTACATAACTATCCCCACCATTTTCATCTTCATCAATAGCTGCGTTTTATTATATCTGGGTCTGGGTCGAGGTTATCTTTTATCATGCATTACAAAAACAACATGGGATCTAGGTTTCTATCGAGGTTAATTTCAATAACCCAGATAGAGGTTTTCACTCTGACCGGCAGAAGGCTATTTACCATTGTGAATGGATGTCAGCGATTTGTCAGCAGTATTAGGAATAGAGAGGAAAAGAGACAAATGCTTACATGAAAAACAAATAAACATAAGAAAAAAAGAGACTGATATACAGCACTGTTTTTGCACTAACCCACATCGTTTTATTTTCACGAGGTGAACCATATGGGTTATAAGCGATAATAAAACGCGGCTATTATTATCATCATCATCATCATATTCATCGTCATCATCATATTCATCGTAATCGTCATCATCATTAAAATGGGTGTCATTTTGTATCGACTTTGATAAAGAACAAGGTTCTTGAAAATGAAGTTTAGGTTCGACTTTGTTTTCGAGTAAAGAAACTTGGTTTTCATAACTCAATCTAATTATTTCAGTAAAATTATTACGATTTTTTCTCCAAATAAAATCTACCCATGTACGAAACTTTTTGGTATTTTTTTTTTCAATAACAAGATGGATATACAATTTTGATAATAGCCGCATTTTATTATCCACGTGATCTGATCCGGATCAATTTCTAAAAAGTGATTACAAAATCAACATGGGATCCTGCTTTTTATCTGGATCTGTTTCAATAGCTGCGTTTTATTATCTCTGGGTCTGGGTCGAGGTTATCTTTTAACATGTATTACAAAAACAACATGGGATCTAGGTTTCTATCGAGGTTAATTTCAATAACCCAGATAGAGGTTTTCACTCTGGCCGGCAGAGGGCTATTTACCATTGTGAATGGATGTCAGCGATTTGTCAGCAGTATTAGGAATAAAGAGGAAAAGAGACAAGTGCTTGCATGAAAAACAAATAAACATAAGAAAAAAAGAGACTGATTATACAGCACTGCTTTTGCACTAACCCACATCGTTTTATTTTCACGAGGTGAACCATATGGGTTATTAGCGATAATAAAACGCGGCTAATGATCCAAAAATGACTATTGTGAGTTTGTCTCAATAGTGCCAAGAAAAGAGGCAACAGATACATGACAAATAAACAAACATGAGGCAAAAAGAGACGGGTATATAACTAAGATCCAGTCTGTTTTATTTATCATGATCTGATCCGGATCAGATCATGAGGATAATAAAATGCGGCTAATGATGGTTCATAAATAGGACCTTTATCGAGCTCATGAATATCGGTGATACAATGTATTATTGCATTGCTCACATCAGTAAGTATAAACTTCATTTTATAATAGCCTAATAAAAAAAAACGTCTATATCATAAGAGATCTCGAGCGCAAGTGAGAAAAACATGTTTGGTACCAGAGATGAGTATTTGCTTCATAGGTAGTAGATCTGCTTCATTAATTTATTTGTACGCATTTGCTACGTAGCAACTTATTTCTACTTCATTTAACTGATATCGTTTAGATCAAAAAATATTAACCACAATTCACAACTTTCATATTAAGGGTATTCATGCAACAGCGTAAACTCGTCGTAAACATCGTAAAGTTTTAAACTTCGTAAATCTGTCAAATTTTCCATACAAATTGTGACAGAATTACGAAGTTTTAAAGTTTACAACGTTTACGACGACTTTACGCTATTGTATGAATACCCTTATTTAAGTATAAAATTATATTAATTTGTGTAATTTTTTCATTTAGAGGAGATTCAAGTTGAATTTGTGAAACTAACTCTTCAAAAAGAAGTAATTCTTAAACAAATAACAAGTCAATTTTAAGTTTTCGTTTCGAATATTAAGTAAAATGAAAATAAATTAGTTTTTGTTTTTTTTTTTTTCATTATCTGCAACACATTTTACAAATCTACTTCGTTTTTTGAGCAAATTTGTTTCACTTTCTGGGCTCAGCATTATCATCCCTGTTTGGTACGTGTAAAAAAAATATATTATGAGAATAATTAAAAATAGGAAATGGCCCGAGGGAGGCCAAAAATGGTCATTGATAAATATTGCTGAGTTTTTTCTTAATAACTTTTCTGTTATGGTGAATAAAAAAACAAAAAATTGTGTATCGATATTTTGTCGTCACAAAGTGACTGCCGTTTTAATTTTTGAAATCGATGCATTTTTACGGCGCTGGTGATAGTCCAAAAATTTTTAACGTGTTTTTCCTCAGCACTTCTTATGACTTACGTCATATTTTTTTATTACGGTAAATAAAAAAAACTAAAAAATGGCGTATCGAGATTTTGTCGTGAAAAAGTGATTTCCGTTTCAATTTTTGACATCGATGCATTTTTACGGCGTTGGTGACAGTCCAAAAATGTTTAAAGTTTTTTTTCGGAACGTCTTAATTTTTTCATCATAACTTTCTTATTGCGGTAAATAAAAAAAAATAAAAAATGGCGTATCGAGATTTTGTCATGACAAAGTAATTGCCGTTTCAATTTTTGAATCGGCACTTCTCAATTTTTTCATCATAACTTTTTTATTGCGGTAAATAAAAAAAAATAAAAAATGGCGTATCGAGATTTTGTCATGACAAAGTTATTGCCGTTTCAATTTTTGAAATCGATACATTTTTACGGCGCTGGTGACAGTCCAAAAATTTTCAACGTGTTTTTCCTCGGCACTTCTTACTTTTTTCATCATAACTTTTTTATAACGGTAAATAAAAAGAAAATAAAAACAGGCATATCAAGATTTTGTCATGACAAATCGATTGCCGTTTCATTTTTTGGAATCGAACCATTTTTAGGCAACTGATGACAGTCCAAAATATGATACACAAATCGTCTGCAGAGTTCAGGGTCATGAATTTTGGAGGGAATTTTTTGAAATTGTATTGAAACTTATAGACCAAGATCCCAGGGCCGCCAGACATACGTCATTTTATCATAGCTGAATTTTTTTCTGTGAATGAACCCTATGGTAGGTATTAACGAATGGATACTACGAACCTTGAACCCGGGTGCGTTTCGGAGGTATTGAGTGCTAAAAGTGCATAAAATGATGGAAAATTACGTTATTTTATCAGAGCTGATTTTTGTATATATTTCAAAGAAAGTTACAATAAGCTTATTTTGACACTTGCCAGACACCTGCATGGGGACCCAATGCCAGCCAGACACGTTTAAAGGTGTCAAAAAAGTCGTCAAATTTACGTTATAGTATCAGAGCTGAATTTTATATATGTTCTTTGGGCAACTGTTTCAAGATATTTCCCAAGCTGCCAGACACCTACATGGGGACCCAATGCCTGCCAGACACCTTTTAAGGTGTCAACAAATCATTAAATCGCGTTATAGTATCAAAGCTAATTTTTATGTTTTTTCTATAGACAACTGTTTTAAGATATTTCCCTGCCAAACATCTGCAACAGTTGAACCTAATATCAGCTAGACAGATACAGATTTAAAAGTATCCAAGATATTCCCCAAGCTCAAGACACCTACACCTATACGATTGCAAACATTTTTAAAAACAGCTTTTAAAAAATGTTTGCAATCGCCCCGATCACATTTGGGCGATATTTCCTTATATTGCAGTGGTTTTTGGCAATTTTTCCTATTTTGGGTTTAATTTCCCATTTGGCTATTTTAATTTAATAATTTGGGCATTTTCAAAGTAATTTCTTTATTTGTTGCTAGGTAACAATAAGTTAGTCGTAGCAGAAGAAAATATTTTTTTTTAATAAATGCTTAGAAAATGTTGATGGGTAGGTATATTTAACACCAGTGAAGCTTTGGAACCTAGATAACATTCGCACTCTTGGCTAAAAATATTGTTAAATAATACTATCCAAGGAACATATTTTTGTTCGTTAGATCAAAATACCGTACTGAACCGTATGAAACACGATTATTTGAAAACTTTTATAGGTGTAGGTGTCTTGAGCTTGGGGAATATCTTGGATACTTTTAAATCTGTATCTGTCTAGCTGATATTAGGTTCCACTGTTGCAGATGTTTGGCAGGGAAATATCTTAAAACAGTTGTCTATAGAAAAAATATAAAAATTAGCTTTGATACTATAACGCGATTTAATGATTTGTTGACACCTTAAAAGGTGTCTGGCAGGCATTGGGTCCCCATGTAGGTGTCTGGCAGCTTGGGAAATATCTTGAAACAGTTGCCCAAAGAACATATATAAAATTCAGCTCTGATACTATAACGTAAATTTGACGACTTTTTTGACACCTTTAAACGTGTCTGGCTGGCATTGGGTCCCCATGCAGGTGTCTGGCAAGTGTCAAAATAAGCTTATTGTAACTTTCTTTGAAACATATACAAAAATCAGCTCTGATAAAATAACGTAATTTTCCATCATTTTATGCACTTTTAGCACTCAATACCTCCGAAACGCACCCGGGTTCAAGGTTCGTAGTATCCATTCGTTAATACCTACCATAGGGTTCATTCACAGAAAAAAATTCAGCTATGATAAAATGACGTATGTCTGGCGGCCCTGGGATCTTACT
The DNA here is from genome assembly GCA_963921185.1 of Dasysyrphus tricinctus. Taxonomy (NCBI): domain Eukaryota; kingdom Metazoa; phylum Arthropoda; class Insecta; order Diptera; family Syrphidae; genus Dasysyrphus; species Dasysyrphus tricinctus. The sequence goes on along the minus strand of OY992530.1, from coordinate 229,977,543 downwards.
CTATTATCACAGACATGGCCAATTAAAAGTTAATATTATAAAAACAAAACGAAAAACATAAAGCTTATCATCTAATTCTTTTGGATAAATTTAAAGAAATAGAGCCAAATACGAATGTGGACTCGCTGTAAAAGAAGAGTAATTCAATTCGGACCTGTTTCGCAGAGAATAAAAAAAAAAGACAAAGTGAACGATCTGGGTCTGGCGCTGTGGTACTTCAATGATCTATTTTTTTATTGTGGATCAAGAAGATATCATCGACGGGGTGTCATCAATGGACGAAGAGATAGAAATAAGCCCAAGAAATGAAACCGAAGAAGTAAGTAAAATGCATTTACCTATGTATGTAGGTATATTTTTTTTTTAGTTTTTAATTATTTCTATAAAAGTTATTTAAATTAAAAACTTAGTCTGATGAATTCCTTGCAATAATTCCAGTTGTATTGAAATATTCGCAAAAATTATTTCGAACTTCTTTTGCACGATTTGATGGATTGCTGTTTTTTGCCTGTTGCAACTCCAACATATGTAGATCTGTCGTTGCATTTGCAATTGTGTAGATCTCCAACACTACATCTGTTGTTTTTTCAGGACTCAACCGAATTTTCGTTAGTAGCACTCGGAATCAAGAAAATAAAATGCCGAAAGCATTTTCAACTTGAAAGTCCAATACCACTATGTATATGGTTTCATTAAATTTTCTTTTAATGGAAACGCATCATCCGCAACCAAAACAAACGGCATTCTTTTGGGGAAATTATAATTTTGTTTGGGTGTTGGGATTTTAAGGTTGTCATTTTCGAAATGGTCATAGAACTTTATATTAGAGAATACACCACCATCCGAAACTTTTCCATTTGTTCCAACTTCAACCATTGTAAACTCATATTTGGCATTTTCTATCGCCAATCAAAACAATATATATTTTTTTGTAGTTGAAATAGTATGCTCCGGAATTTAACGGTTTAATTAGATTTATGTGCTTTCCGTCCATAACACCAATACAGTGTGGAAAATTCCGGAGTTCATCAAAATCACTTGCAACTTCTTTCCACTCTTCTTCAGTTTTTGGTATCTGTTGAAAAAAAATAAATATATTTTTTTTTTATAATTTATTGCTGAGCTCCATAGTAAATACAACTAAAAAGAAAGCCAATGTACAAGGTGAGCGGAATTTCACATTCACATTTCGGTTATCCGAAAAAAAGAACGCTATGAGGCAGATACTCTTTGTGCAAGTTGGGCAATGCGTTTTAGGAAGTTGGATGCACAACAACAGCTCTTGGCCAACAAGATGATTAAAGAAGTCATCTATAGAGCAGCACTGGGCAATTTAAATGAAAAATTAAAAAAAAACATACATTTTGCACGTGCTGCCCAAGCATCAGACAACAAGAATCAATGCACAACAACGGTATTATCCCAATACCACCAATATTGAGGAGGATTATGAAAATTTTCATAATGAAAATTTTCATAGTGAAAATTATCATTGTGAAGAAGAATATCAACCGCCAAAAAAAGTACATATATTTATACGCCTCCGGGAAAGGATCTTTTCATGGACAAAGACTTTTCCTTAAATTAAAAAATACCTACTACTACCACTTTATTTATTTTACTATTACTCAATACCTACTTAAATTAATAAATTCGTTCTAAGCTCTTCTTAAAACTCTGCATGTTTCAATTATTATAACGCTAAGGGTTGATTTTGGGATATATGTGCTGAATTTCAAATCGGAGTAGCTTCGTCCAGTTGCCTGAAATCGTAATGTAGCAGAAAGTCTTTCATTATTGTGTGAAATACAATCCCTCAGCTTCGTATTTTGTCGTTCAATGTAAGGTCGTACCATTGCCAACAATTCATCGTACGTTTCTGCGTCCATCCTGAGATAATTTTTATATAATCCCCAGGTGAAGTCAATTTCAACTCGTCCAACAAATTGAAAGAAAACAATTTTGGACACTTTTTAGTCCAAATTCGTTTCCTCTTATTTTGTTGCCTTTTTTTCTTCTTGTTCTTCATCTTCTAAAATTTGATCTATTACAAGAGCTGCAATCGAAACGTCCGCCATGGTTAAAATTCTAAAGAGAACTGATGTTTCACGGCATGTTTGACAAATGTATGTATGTACATATGTATTTTTATTGAGACTTTAAAAAGCGAGACTTACATATACATGAATTCTTAGATCTATCTCTTTCTACCTTTAAACGATAGTAAAATCGGAGGCTGGAATGTATGGCCAGCCTGTTCTGTTTAAGTTTTCGAATGCCAACATGGCTTATCATTTACATTTATTGAAATATAGTTCTTGCTCACAGAGCTATGAATGAGTTTCTTTAGACGATAGTCACTATACTACTAAATAAGATATACCTATACAATAAGATAAAATAGGTACAAGGTACAACAGTATAAAACAGATTGAAATGAATATATGTATAGCATTCGCACATTAAATTAACCAAATCGCAAATAGGTTTAACCTAAACGCAAATAAGTTTCACCCAAGCGCAAATAGATTTAACCCAAACGCAAATAGAACTAACCCAATCGCAATTCGAATTAAACAAAACGCAAATAGAGTTAAACTATGAACAAATTATTTTAACCAAAATGCAAATTGAATAAACCTTAGCTTGATTTATTGTTCCAGGTGTACTTTTTAGGTCTAATGGATTTTGGTACTATCCATAATTGTTAAAAAGCCATTATTAAGGGATTGGCCTTTTATTTTTGGTAAGTTCTTGGAAAAATGCGCAAAACTAGTTGAATTTACAATTGGGGTTTTGTCAAAATCTTATGGTGAACTATTCCTACTGTTATAAGCCCTCCATTTCTTCACCACACAGCTGGAACAACAAGTTGAGCCCGGGTTAATTCAATTTGCGTTTTGGTTAAAATGATTTGTTAATAGTTTAACTCTATTTGCGTTTTGTTTAATTCGAATTGCGATTGGGTTAATTCTATTTGCGTTTGGGTTAAATCTATTTGCGCTTGGGTGAAACTTATTTGCGTTTAGGTTAAACCTATTTGCGATTTGGTTAATTTAATGTGCGAATGCTATATCTTACATAAACGATAGATTGTTTTCTTTTCTGGTTCATTGAGTTTACCTACGAGTGGTCGATTACAGGATTGTTTACAAATTCTTTTTTCGATAAATTGACATATTTTTTTTTTATTTTTAAACTCAATGTTGACGTTTTCTAGAGACAATTTTAGGTTTTTACTTTCCCGAACTACACCAGATTTCTCTTTGTTAATGTGGATTCCCCACTTTTTATAGTAGTTGTTTATTATCTCTAGATGAGATTTGAGGTTAATGAGCGCTTCAGTTGGGTATTCTGCAGAAGAGAAAACTAAGGTGTCGTCGGCAAACAGAATAGCCTCAGAGACTATGGTGTTATCTGAGAAGACGGTGTGTGGAAAGTCATGTAGAAAGTAGTTGTATAGTTTTGGGCCAAGAATTGAGCCTTGGGGCTGGGGGACACCCCGGTTGGATGGACATAACTGTTGATTTGATTAAAGGATGATGGAGGTTAATACATACAATATTAAACGCAGGACACAAATTATCGTTTAATATAAATGTTGTAATCTTTATTGTTATATAGAGAATATATGATTTAGAAAACAGAATACTTATAATGATTTAGAAAACCTCGTGTTACTTGCAGAAGGCATTACATACAGAAAATTCGAGAGTGGACAGTTAGATGAAAAGCAATTTTTTTTTTTTTTTTAAGATACAAGATACAAAGATACAGCAATGAAAGAGACAAATGTATTTATACAAAGCAAAAAATGAATAATGAACAATGTTACCAAATATAAAATAATTACTCTCAACAATAACTCTGATTTTGATTGCTGAATCTGTATGAAAAAGGATCTGTTGTTGAGGAAATTATGGATTATGTTGATCAGATGGAGTGGAAAATCCATCTGTCCAATTTTAAACAGAAGGCCATCACTCCATACCAGCGTTGCCGCGAAGAAAAAAGCACTGAGGGCCTTTTCGAGATATAATGTGGGCCATTTGACAAATGCTGGGGCCAAATATTTTACAAAAAATCCTTCATTAAAAAATAACTCATTATTTAATATTTGTAGGTTTGTTGTTATTATTTATTTAATTAATGCATTAAATGAAAAGTTTAAACAAAAAATACGATATTTAAATAAGCTAAACAACTCCTTTCACAGTTTGAGGTGGACAAAAAGAATGCCATCTTAATTCCTTATTGAATATGATAGCATAGGAAACAAAATTTAAAATCGTTGGTGCGGTTTTAAAAGAAAATAATTTTTTATATATGGAATTCTAAAAACATTTTTAAGGACAATTGTTTGCATGCAAATCTAAAGTTTATATTTATGTGTATATAAAAACAAAATTAAAAAAAATTGTTAAACGTTTTTTGAGATATCGAATTTAAAGAAAAAAAAATTGAAACTTTTTCTTAAAAATTCAAAAAAAATTTTGAAAATTTTGATATGCAATATTTTTAAATTTCATTTGAAATTTGTATATAAAAATTAATCTAAATCCGTTTATAACGAGAAAATTCAAAATTCAAATTCGTACTAATTTTAGTATACGAAAAAAGTATACATAAGCGTAGGAGTCGTTTTTGAAAAAAAAATATTTTCCTTTACGGTTTTTTTACTTTTGTATGGAAGGTACGGTTATTTTTTCATAAATGTAAAATTTTTTCTGAAAATATTTTAGAGAGTACTAAAAAAACTTTTAAGGATCGAGTTTAAAAACAATCGAAAATCAGATTGAAACATTTCTTTAAAATCCAAAAAATATTTTTTCAAAAATGTTGGTACTTCTATTTTTTGAAAGCTTCTGTGTAAAAAAGAATATTGAAATCAGTCTTACTGTTTTGAAGAAAATCAAATCAATCCTTTCAACTAAACCCACCTTTTACTAGCGTCATTATCATGATCTTACCTATTTTTTTCCAAGCAGTTTTGTAGCTCTATAGCCATTATTGTTATTATATATTTAAAAATGGCTATGGTTAATATTTAATTTTGTACAACTTTTTAGTTATCACTAACACTATAATTATGTTAAAGCTTCTGAAATTGACATTTGGGGGCCATTCCTAATAGGCCCGGGCAAAGGGCCAAAATATAAAACAGGGGGCCAAAAGGCCCGATCGGGCACTTTGTGGCAACGTTGCTCCATACACTGTCGAATGCTCTTTCAATGTCGAGAGAGCATACTGTGGTGCATTTTTTTTGCCTCAAATTGAACGTGACTTCGTTTTGAATTTTTAAGAGTGAGTGAACTGTAGAGTGGCCCTTTTTGAAACCAAACTGGTGGTCGGGAATGAAATCTATATGTTCTTCTGTGTGCATTTCAAGTTTGTTCAATATAATTCTTTCGAGGATTTTGCCCACGTTGGACAGTAGGGAGATCGGCCTAAAGTTATTTAAGGTGAAGATGTCGGGTTTCTTTAACAACGGTAAGATTTTAGCCGATTTCCACTCGGATGGGAAAAAGCCATTGTTTAAGCAGTTATTGAAAATGATAGTAAGGAATTTTATGCCTTCGGGTGAAATTTTCTTTAGGGCAAAGTTGGAAAAGTTGTCTGGGCCTGTTGATTTTTTGGCTTTAATGTTCTTTATTATGATTGTCACTTCAGAAATTGAAGTGAAGAATTGATTGTATTGGCTAATGGCGGGGTTTTCCGGAGAAAATGAGAAAATTCTTCCTGGAATGGATTCGGATAGGCGGAGTATGTCAGCCTGAACGGAAGTTACAATGTTGGGGTCGTGTGAAGGGGTAATCTCACGGTATAGTTCTTTGAAGTGTTCTTTAAACGCTTCAACTTTACCGGTTTCGTCTGTGATTGTAGAACCGTTCACGGAGACCTGATCGCAGATGAATTTTCTCTTTTTGCCTGTCAGTTTGGCCGCTTCCTTAAAGGCGTGAGGGCCTGGTGTGATGTTGCTGAGTTTAATTCCGATTTGTGTATTTAACCAAATGCTGACTTTTTCTTTGATTATGGTTTTTAGCAGAGCAATTTTGCTGGCCAGAGACTTATACTTACTGTTTACTCTGTTTAGTGTTCTGTGGAAGATTTTTTTGAGCTCTTTTTGCCAGCGGTGTTTAGTTTCGAAGAAATTATTGATATCACTTGGAAGATCTTTGTATTTTTTGAAATTAGTTACAGACTTGGTGGAGTCTAGAATGCCTCAGACTGTTTCATTAAAGAAAGAAATGTTTTGATCGATTTTGGTATTAGAGAGAGACATGTTAGGAGACGGGAGATTTGCGGTCAAGGCCAAATCCAGGTCGTTCCTAAAGTTGGACCAATTAGTATTTTTGTATGATTTGCCTAGATAGGGTTCGACCAAGGATATAATTGAGTCTGACAAGGTCAGTTCGAGTTTGACTGGGAAGTGATGAAATAATTTTTATCGAATCCATTGACAAGATTTGGGGATATTGATCCAGGTAGCCTGAGCTTCTAGGGAAAGTTGGGTTTGGAGGAGTGAGGTTGATAAGAAGTGGGTTGCTAGTGTTGAACCAATTGACAACAATCCTGCCGTTTTGAGTTGATTTTAGAGTCACCCCAGTTGGGGTGCCTGGCATTTAAGTCTCCACCGAAGATGGCCCCGCCGAATGATTCAGATAAGGTGTTGATTTTCTCAAGTTCTTCAAGCATCTGATTTGGTTGGCAGTTGCAGGGAAAATATAAGGATCCAAGCAGGATTCTTTTGGGGGTATTATGTATAGAAATGTTAAGATAACACAAAATACTTGGAAATATAGGGTTTGTTAGTTGCACCTTGCACGGTTGTATATCTTATGTTGTTTTTAATTGCAATTGCAACCCCTTGATTGTAGGGGTTTGATAAAAAATTGTAGTTATCCAAAATTACTTTATGACGAGAAGCTAGATGTGTCTCTTGGATGAACGCAATCGATATTTGATGAGCATGGAGAACTTTAAGTAGTTCGATTCTCCTGTTCTGTTCCACCAAGGACGAAATGTTATAACTTATAATTTTTAATAACATTATGGTGCACTTAACATAACCTCGTTGAGGAGGTCGAATGGACGGTGTAGTTTGGTTACTGTTACTATTTCTGCTGATGCTGTTGTTGGTGGCAAAAAGCGATGATACAGCTGTAACTGTTTTGTTCTCCTTATAAGAATCGTCGTTGTTACTGAGCTGAGATGAGGAGCAGTTGTTGATGATGGTCTTGTGGTGGTGCTGGTGAATCTTTTCTTGGTTTAAGAGGATTTTTGTTTGGCGATGACTTCCGTCGATGCAATGTTCAGCACTGTTCGAGTAGAGCCATCCTTCATCGTCGTCAGAAGATGGTTTAGCAGATTTTGAGATATCGCTTCCATGCGACGATGACAAGCCATCGCTGCTAAAATTCGTCTCGTTATCCGTATCCAAATGCTTAAAATAGAATATGGCACAACTATTTAACTTTCGATTGGACTCATTGAATTTGGAAATGTCAATGTTTCGATGACGTTTCCTTATTCCGGCGGTGGCGCTGCCTGGTGTATTTCCATTTCCACTTCTGCAGCCTATATTACCACCAACGCTGACGTTGACGCCACCATTACTGCAGGGCGATGTTGTCAAGACCGTAGACGCTGAAGCTGTCGCTCCTGATTTCGAATTAACCAGCACCAATTGGTTTTGGTGTTGTTGTTGGAGCTGTTGCTGTTGTGGTGACAGGCGAGCTTTATTGTGATTGCTTATGTTGAGCAATTTGGGTGAATTATGTTGCTGTTGGAGCGGTTGGGGTGATTGTTTAGATAGTTCACCGGCACCTCCCGCAGAGCTACCATTTAACAATTTCGATTGCATTAGCGATTTACTGTCCATGCTATCACTCAAAACATGAAATTGTAACAACTAACCCATCATTACGCCTGGAACTACAATAATGTTGCTTATGATCTCTGATTCCGTGATATGGGATCCGCGGAGCTTATCTAGAGAGGGGTGAAAACCAATTTCGGCTAACACGATTATTCTCGAAGTTGCATTCATATTTTTTTTTCGATGCACTGTTTCTCGCAAAGGCCCCAGTTGTGGACTGCAAGACCTTGATTTTTTAAATAGCCTTTAATGAAGCTTTTGACGCCTATACTGCTTTTTATGCTATCGATCACACCCAAAATCTGCTGTGGGCTCTAAGTCTAAAAGTTGTAGGAAACGGTATAGCAATAATAATTATATTAATAATAATAATAATAATAATAATAATAATAATAATAATAATAATAATAATAATAATAATAATAATAATAATAATAATAATAATAATACTAATAATAATAATAATAATAATAATAATAATAATAATAATAATAATAATAATAATAATAATCGCATGACCCGGAGTGTTATCATGTAGATTGCAATAAATAATTAATAATGTACTTGTGCAGATTCTAAGGAGTTTTTTTTAATATTGGATTCTTCGACTCCACATGGAGTACCGATAGATTTGGCCTTAGAGAAACCGAAACAATTAGCTGATGTTATCACCGCTAACCGCAAGTATGAGGTGATAATGTCAACGACCGATTTTGCCGAAAGGACCGGTAAAACAAAGAGGAAAAAAACTACTGGAAAATGGGCGGAGCTACTAATTAGACCACGAACTGATAGCTGAAGTTGCCAAGACAGGGCAGTTGGTGTATAATCCTTAGCAGTGCGGGTCGAAAAACTATCAAGCGAAAAGTAAAAAAAATTAAAATCTTAATTATCGCAGATCATATGTACTTTAAAACACGAATGTAAAAATAAAGAAACCCATTTTACGCGCTATATGAAATAAATAATGTTCATTAAAATAGTAAACGTGAACAAGGCGGATACGAAACGATATAAAGAAATAGCCTAAACATCCTTAGCTGCTATGCATGCTATACGCGTTAACAAAAAGTGTATAGTGGTTAATTAATATACGAAAAAAAAACCTAATCTAATAATAATGATAGTACTACATAAAAGATTATAATATAAATTTATTAAAAGTCACAGTAAAAAGATTAATAAAAAAAAAAACAAAACTGTGTGCTTTAACCTTTAAATAAAAAAGGTCAACCATAAAGAGAAAAATTGAATTGCAAAACCCCCCCCCCCTGCTCACGTCTAACAAGGATTATGCCTACCAATAATCAATCATATATATACAATTTAAATAATTGAAAATAAATAATAATAAATACTCTACCGAAACCTATAAACTGCCTTAACTAAAAGAAAAAAAAAACGAACAGCAACAAAAAAAAAACAAGTACTTATAAAAGATCTTACCTATGAACCTAAAATCTATAGAAGACAAAATATCGACACTACCTAGTACTTACCCGTGGAGATCAACCTGGAATAAAACTTATACTCACCTGTGGACCTGAACCTGGAAGCAGCTTTTTTCGAACGAGTGGACAGCATACCAAGGACCTCAACGGAAACCTTTACCCTACAACTAATTTCCTGGTGAAAAATACGAGTGTCCATAGTGCTCCTTATAAAAAAAAAAAACAAAACAACACAATCTCCCTTTCCTTCTTAAAAAAAAAAAAAACAAAAAACAAAACAACACAATCTCCCTTTCCTTCATACCTACCTGTTCATTAATTGTGTCCATATTATCTCTTCCTTCCTTTTGGTGTCCAGTGTGCTGTCTTGTGTTTTTTAAGTATAAGATAAATATTGTGAACAAATTATTTAAAAAAAAAGAGAGTGGCCAATTCTAATAAATTATACGTAAAATTTAAGTAAAGCCAAATTGAATAGGAGTGTTAATCAAATAAAAAAAAAAAATAAATATCTAATTCTTAAATACGCCAATGTCACTTTAGAAAAAAAAAGGAAAAAACCAAAAAAAAAACAAAAACAAAACAACATACATTTACATATATCTTTCAACACTTATTACAGCAAAATCATCGATAAAAGATAAAATACTCCAATGCGGTGCACCTCCTTGGCAGTACGGATGGCAAAGTAAGTTCTTTTTTTGTTAGTATATATTATCCGTGATAATTATTTTTATATATACATTTTTTTGTTATTTTGGTTTTGGGTGGGCGATTTCCCTGGCAGACTTTTAACAAAAAAAAAAAAATAAACAAAACAAAACAAAAAAATCATTATTTGTACCAAGAATAAAAAAAAAAAAACATTTTTCAACTACAACTACAAATTATACAATTTGGTTTCTTTTAATGGTAACAATAAAATAACTAAATATACATAAAATAACTAAATATACATATGTCAATCCAATTAATTAACTATTTGTGTGGTTTCTACTAATAAGGGTTGCCACCTCTCCCTAAATCTAATTAACTTATAACTTTTTTTAATTTTTAACTTTTCCAATTTATATTTTTTCTTAGTAATTATTATATTATTTATAACCTTAACTTAAAATTGTTTAGATTTAATCACATTTTTTTGGCCACCAATAAATTATTGTAAATTAATTTTTCTGGAAATATTTTGGGCTTATGAATTTTTTTTGTTTATTCTGCTCCTCCGTTGTATGATTATGGAATGAAGTTTTTATTTTAGATGGGAAGTTTTTACATTCTTCTTTTGGCTACCTATTTCGATTAGGATGGAGACCTAAACCTCAGGTCGGAGGTGGAGGTGACGGACGATGGTTAAGGGATAAGTAAGATGACGATTGGGTAAGCAAATGGTTAGGGGCTACTGCACATTATGGAGGAAGCAGTAGCCAAGGTGGTATCCTTAGGATACATAGGGTGGGCTAATTCCTCCGGAGGGTCATCAACACCTTTGACCCTCCCCCCCTATTGTGATCACACCCCTCCCTTTTGGACGATTTCGGGCTCAACTAACTTTTTGTTGAACCCATACTTTTGTTACTTTTTAATATTGGCATGTAAATTTTCGTAACCCCAGTCCCTGCTACGGTAGCAAGAACCACCCCTCCGACGAGCTAGGACGTGCACATGCTAGCATTCCTCGCTGCCGTAGCTTGGACGCCCTCTCCCTCCTGCTGCCAGGATCAGCCTCATGTGCCTGTAGCATGGGGTTGTGATGGTGGTAAAGGAAGGGGAGGTTAAGGGTTTTCAAATTGGTGCATGTGCTTGGCGATTTTCATCACTACGTGGAGAGCCATGGCATTCAGTTTGGGAACCCTTACCGATAACACCCGCGGTTCGTTACAGGTGGCGCCCAACGTGGGGCACGAATCGTCCAAATTTTTAACATCTTGAGGGGAAGTTTGATCAGGATGGCATGGTGATTGTGCTGCGGACACGTATTGTATTTTGGACCTTGTGATTTTGTTTTTGAATTAAGTCATTTTCTTATAAACATTTTTTTTTATTAATATCTTGTTTCGGTATGAACGTCCGGTAAATGGGTTCATCCACCCGTATTTAGTCTGTTTGCGATTCAGCCTTATCAGATAAAATTGACATCTTTGCTTTTCAATGTATTTAAATCCTAAGTTTTGCGATTTTTTAAGTCAAGCTTCAGTTGTTTAAAAATATATTTGGAATAGTTTTTGGTTTCTTCATGTTTAAATGGCGCAGGGTTTCGATGCTTGGCTGTCAGCTCGGCTGGAAAAGCCAGCTGAACAATGCAAGTAAAAACCCTGTTTTACAACTACGTCCAAGGTCTAAGGTGCAATATGGTGAATGCAGCATTGTTGCTTGTTACCGGGTCAAACTTACGTGATTTCATAGGGGGTAACCAGTCGTTATCATATCCAGTCCTCAGCTTCTGGCTCCATTTTGTCACTTCCACCTCGACTGCATGCAGTATTGAATTTTTTTTAGTTTCATTCATCGTTAATTGATTTCGGTTAATATCAATAAAAATATTAGAACTTAATCTTTGAATTTTTTTTCTTTTTTCTTTCATTTTATTTTGAGTTTTGCAGAGTTTGAATTTGAGCATATTTTTTATTTTTTGAATTTATTCGATTAGCTATTTTAAACTCTTAACTTGTATTTTTTTTTTTACTTTTCTTAAATAAACTTTTTTTTTCATCTCTTTTTTGTATTCCTTAAGAATACATTTCTTTGATTTCTCATTCTTTTTTTTATTCCTTGAAGGAAATAATTTTTTTTAACTTAATTGTTGTTCTCTCATCTTTTGAAATTTTAAGCTTTTTACTTCTCATCTATTCTCCATTTCGTTTTCTTCCCTCTCGTTTTGTATTGGTTTAATTTCGGCTTCTATGTCAATGGAAAGACTTAAAACCCGGTCAAGAACAATGGCGAATTTGCGAAACCAGGTTCTGCGTTCGCAATTTCTGACGGACTCTTTTGCGGATTTAGATCTTCCGCAGGACCCACCCCAACCACCTCCTCGAAGATCCTTGCAGGGGTTAGGTTTAGGTAGTGGTGATGGAGCAGAAAGAGCTGATGGAGCTGATTGAGCTGCATCCTTGCTTAATCAAGCCTCTCAGGCTGAAAATCGAGAACCACCACAGCCTACTCCTAGATCACGTGAGTCTCTGGGCGGGAATGAGGAGTTGCTAACCAGCTACATCCAGGAGGTGGTCACCGCTGCTGTTGGTGCGAGTAGAGCGGAGGATTTTCGCTTTTTAACCGGGGAAATTGAAAGGACGAGGACGGCTCTTCGAGATGAAGTGGCTAGCCTGGTACGGGAAACCCTTTTAGCACCAACGCCACCAGGAAATCGCTATGTGACCCAGGCAAGATCAACCCAAAATGAAGGACCCCCCCACTACTCAACGGCCGCACCGGTACCCCCTCGATCTTCCCCGCGTCATCGATCACCACCTCGAAACCGATCTCCTCCGCGAACTCGCTCACATCCACGTCGTCGTGATACAGCAGCTGATACTTCCAACATGGATGACTTCCTGCGTAGACTCCATGACTTGACGATGAGTGACCCAGTCAACAACAACACCCAAGCTGCTCCCCGTCGTTCAGTAAGCAGACTTCAGAACTTCCATAAGTGGGGGTTAAAATTCGACAACCGGACAATGACCGTCGACGACTTCCTGTTTCGTCTGGATCGCTTGAAGTCGAGCTATGGGGCAACGTGGGATGAAGTTGTACTCAACTTCCATCATTTCATCTCAGGCGCCGTAGAAACCTGGTTTTGGGTCTACGTGAAGGCAAATCCCGAAGTTCCCTGGCATGTGCTAAAAAACGCGCTCATAGAGCAGTTCCGGAGTCTCGAAACGGATTCAGAGCTTTCGAGAAAACTCTACGATAGACACATGAGCCAGGGGGAATCGTTTGACGATTTTTACACAGCGATCCAGAAGTTGAATGGAAGGTTGAGGATTCCCAAAACAGACCTCGAGATCATCGATATTCTGAAGAACAACGTTCGGCGGCAGATGGGTTTGCTCCTCATAACCTTCCATACCAATTGTTTGGCAGAAATGGTTCACGTCTGTCGCAAAGTCGAAAAGTATATTCTCGATCGCGAGCAAAGAGCAAAAATTGGGCAACCAATACCTCCACGAAGAAGTGTTGTCTCTGAGCTGGTTGCTGAGGAAAGGGAGGACGATGAGGTTCTGACACCCGAGATCGAAGCGTTCCACCCTAAAAGAGAAAATGATACTCGCAATTACACTTGTTGGAATTGCAAGGGTAAGGGTCATTCGTTCTTCGAATGCCCGGATCCTCAGAGGAACCTTTTCTGTTTTAGGTGTGGCAGGGAAAACACCACCTCTCCGCAATGTCCTCGATGTTCGGGAAACGAGCCGAAGAGCAGTTTGAAGCCCCGGGGGAATTGCTCTCTGGAGAAGAGCCCGGAGACCAAGTAAAATTACCTGCCATAATCACTCCTTCCCTTAGTAACCCTGAATCCGTTTTGAACACCTACAAAACTCCACAACCACCGAAACATCTTAACACTCCTGTTCCAGTCCCAAGAATCCTGCAACGACCCTACAATGCCAGAGAAGCTGATGTAAAACCACCACCTGTTGCTCCAAGGCCTCATAAGACCCTACACGAACGGCTCCAAAACTATTACGACGTGCGGAAACGAATTTTCGGAGACCAAAGCACCATCGTTTCCGATAAAGTGGCAAAGCTGAGGAAGAGGTTTCGGGAAAAGAAGGAGGCGTTCAAAGCCATAGAAGCCACGACGTTGTGCAGCTCGGAGGATCCACGACCCTATGCTACGGTCCAGATTTATGGAGAATCTCTTCTAGGATTATTGGACAGTGGAGCCAGCATAAGCTGTCTAGGTGCGGATGGCTTTGAATTCCTCCGCAAACATGGCCAAAACTTCTCGAAACTTTCTTCCGAAGTGAAAACCGCAGATGGGAAAAATCAGGCCATAGTGGGAAAGATCTGTGCGGAGGTTACCTATAAAGGGATGACGAAAATAATTCCCCTTTATCTGGTTCCGTCTTTACAACAAAAACTATACTTGGGTATTGACTTCTGGAGGGAGTTTGATATCGCTTCGCAGCTGATCGCCGAAATCTCTTCAGCTCCATGCCCGGACGAAATAGACCCGAATGCTCATGTACTAACCCAACAACAATCCAAACGGTTAAAAGATGCTATTAGCTTGTTCCCATCCTCAGCTGTTGAAGGCTTAGGAAAAACAACGCTAGAAGTACATACCATTGACACAGGTGATGCTGAGCCCATTAAACAGCGTCATTACCCAATTTCTCCAGCGGTACAGAAACTGCTATATGAGGAATTGGATCGTATGCTTAAACTCGGAGTTATCGAGGAAAGCACGAGTGCGTGGAGCTCTCCTGTAGTCCTAGTGCGAAAGCCCGGCAAAAATCGCTTGTGCCTAGACTACAGGAAAGTTAATGCCGTGACGAAGAAAGATGCGTATCCACTTTCTCATATAGAAGGATTGCTATCGCGTCTTCCAGATACACACTTCATATCGAGTGTAGATCTGAAAGATGCTTTTTGGCAGATCCCGCTAGAGAAATCCTCACGGGAAAAGACGGCGTTTACTGTGCCCGGCATGCCCCTGTTGCAGTTTACGGTAATGCCCTTTGGCCTCTGCAATGCACCTCAACGCATGGTCAGATTAATGGACAAAGTGGTGCCCCATCAGCTGCGAGAGAAAATCTTTCCGTACCTGGATGACTTGTTGGTGGTATCAAGCACTTTCGAGGAGCACATTGAGCTGTTGGAGATTTTGGCTGGTCGGCTGAAAGAAGCGGGATTGACAATGAACGTCCAGAAGTCAAAATTCTGCTTTAAGGAATTAAAATATCTTGGGAGATGGTTGCTTGAAGACGGATCCGGATAAGGTAACCGCCATAGCAGATTTTCCCATTCCGACTTCAGCGAAACAAGTGCGGCGATTCTTGGGAATGGCAGGATGGTATCGACGTTTTGTGAAGGACTTCTCCTCTCTAGCGGGTCCAATCACCGATACGTTGAAGAAGGGGAAGAAGTTTGCCTTCACAGACGAGGCGATCGATGCTTTCGACAAACTTAAAACGGCCTTGACCTCGGCTCCGCTCCTGGTAAATCCGGACTTCACAAAGGAGTTCATCATTCTGTGCGATGCTTCCAACACCGGTATTGGTTGTGTGCTGAGCCAACTCGACGAGAGTGGTAACGAACGACCAATTTATTACCACTCACAGAAACTCAACTCGGCCCAGCGCAATTACAATGTGACCGAGCGCGAATGTCTGGCTGCTGTCATGGGAGTTCAGAAGTTTCGAGCGTACGTCGAAGGACATGCGTTTAAGATTGTGACAGACCATGCGAGTTTGAAGTGGTTGATGAACCAGAAAGATCTCAGTGGTCGGTTAGCAAGGTGGAGTTTGAAGCTCCAGGGATTCGATTTCACCATCGAGCACCGCAAAGGATCCCAGAACGTCGTACCCGATGCACTTTCACGAGTGCATGGGGTGGACGCCCTGGTTTGCGAGGTTTCGATGTTGATAGATCCCTGCGATGTGTTGCATATTGATCTTGAGGACCCTAGTTTTAAATCTACGGAATACCTTAAGCTCATGAACAGCATCGAAGAACAAAAAGAGAAGCTACCAGATCTTCAAGTGTCGGAAAATTTCGTCTACAAGAAGGTCAAACATTGCACAGGGAATCCTCTAGAGGATGACCTTGTATGGAAGCTTTGGGTTCCACAGCCGCTAACTGAACGCTTGATCGCTCTTGCTCATCAACCACCGCGAGCTTCGCATGGGGGAGTCGCCAAAACCCTGTTCCGACTACAGCGACAATTCTTCTGGCCTAACATGGCAGCCCAGGCAAAAGCGTTTATCGGGAGGTGCGACATCTGCAAGGCCTCAAAAGCCCCGAATGCAACCCTGAGGCCTCCGATGGGCAAAGCATTTTTGGCTGAGAGACCTTTCCAGATGTTGTACATCGATTTCCTTGGTCCGTATCCACGCTCAAAAGACGGAAATACTCACATTGTGATTGCGTTGGACCAGTTGACCAAGTTTGTGGTCGTAAAGGCTCTTCGTAAGGCCACAACTGATACGGTGCGAAAGTTTTTGCAGGAACAGGTGTTCTGCGTTTTTGGAGTCCCGGAAACGATTCTCTCCGACAACGGCAAACAATTCACTAGCCGTGAGTTTGAGAAGTGTATGTCGATGTTGGGGATAAATCACGTCAGGACCGCCGTATATTCTCCGCAAGCAAACGCTAGCGAGAGAGTTAATAGGTCGATACTTGCAGCGATTAGAGCGTACATCGATCCAGATCAAAGAAACTGGGACACCAATCTGCAGTCAATAGCCAGCGCACTCCGCACAACAGTTCACTCGGCAATAAATATGTCGCCGTACGAAGCCTTGTTTGGACAGAGTTGTGTGGAGCATGGTTCAGATTACAAACTGCTCCGTAAACTGAATGGGCTCAACAACTCAAACGTGGATATTGTTTCGAAAGCGGCACAAATGAACATCCTGCATGCCTATATCAAAAACTCTCTCGCTAGTGCGCATACCCAATATGAAAACACCTACAATCTACGGAGTAAAGATGTCAAGTTTGCAGTGGGAGATGTGGTCTTCCGAAGGAATTTCGCCCTAAGCGATGCGTCAAAAAGGTTTTGCGCGAAACTCGGACCCAAATTCGTCAAGATGAAAATATGTAAAATAATCGGGAACAATCTTTACGAGCTAGAGGACCTCAATGGGAAAAAAGTAGGAGTCTTCCATTGTAAGGACTTGAAAAAGTAAATCCTCTAAGGCCCGGCTTCAGTCTGCGCATGAGACTCATGTTAAAGTGGTAGGACCGTTTCATTCCTTTATCTTTCAACTCGAAAGATCTCTTTGAAAGAAAAAGCTTTGTAGGAAACGGTATAGCAATAATAATTATATTAATAATAATAATAATAATAATAATAATAATAATAATAATAATAATAATAATAATAATAATACTAATAATAATAATAATAATAATAATAATAATAATAATAATAATAATAATAATAATAATAATAATGATAATAATAATAATAGAAATAATAATAATAATAATAATAATAATAATAATAATAATAATAATAATAATAATAATAATAATAATAATAATAATAATAATAATAATAATAATAATAATAATAATAATAATAATAATAATAATAATAATAATAATAATAATAATAATAATAATAATAATCGCATGACCCGGAGTGTTATCATGTAGATTGCAATAAATAATTAATAATGTACTTGTGCAGATTCTAAGGAGTTTTTTTTTAATATTGGATTCTTCGACTCCACATGGAGTACCGATAGATTTGGCCTTAGAGAAACCGAAACAATTAGCTGATGTTATCACCGCTAACCGCAAGTATGAGGTGATAATGTCAACGACCGATTTTGCCGAAAGGACCGGTAAAACAAAGAGGAAAAAAACTACTGGAAAATGGGCGGAGCTACTAATTAGACCACGAACTGATAGCTGAAGTTGCCAAGACAGGGCAGTTGGTGTATAATCCTTAGCAGTGCGGGTCGAAAAACTATCAAGCGAAAAGTAAAAAAAATTAAAATCTTAACTATCGCAGATCATATGTACTTTAAAACACGAATGTAAAAATAAAGAAACCCATTTTACGCGCTATATGAAATAAATAATGTTCATTAAAATAGTAAACGTGAACAAGGCGGATACGAAACGATATAAAGAAATAGCCTAAACATCCTTAGCTGCTATGCATGCTATACGCGTTAACAAAAAGTGTATAGTGGTTAATTAATATACGAAAAAAAAACCTAATCTAATAATAATGATAGTACTACATAAAAGATTATAATATAAATTTATTAAAAGTCACAGTAAAAAGATTAATAAAAAAAAAAACAAAACTGTGTGCTTTAACCTTTAAATAAAAAAGGTCAACCATAAAGAGAAAAATTGAATTGCAAAACCCCCCCCCCCCTGCTCACGTCTAACAAGGATTATGCCTACCAATAATCAATCATATATATACAATTTAAATAATTGAAAATAAATAATAATAAATACTCTACCGAAACCTATAAACTGCCTTAACTAAAAGAAAAAAAAAACGAACAGCAACAAAAAAAAAACAAGTACTTATAAAAGATCTTACCTATGAACCTAAAATCTATAGAAGACAAAATATCGACACTACCTAGTACTTACCCGTGGAGATCAACCTGGAATAAAACTTATACTCACCTGTGGACCTGAACCTGGAAGCAGCTTTTTTCGAACGAGTGGACAGCATACCAAGGACCTCAACGGAAACCTTTACCCTACAACTAATTTCCTGGTGAAAAATACGAGTGTCCATAGTGCTCCTTATAAAAAAAAAAACAAAACAACACAATCTCCCTTTCCTTCTTAAAAAAAAAAAAAACAAAAAACAAAACAACACAATCTCCCTTTCCTTCATACCTACCTGTTCATTAATTGTGTCCATATTATCTCTTCCTTCCTTTTGGTGTCCAGTGTGCTGTCTTGTGTTTTTTAAGTATAAGATAAATATTGTGAACAAATTATTTAAAAAAAAAGAGAGTGGCCAATTCTAATAAATTATACGTAAAATTTAAGTAAAGCCAAATTGAATAGGAGTGTTAATCAAATAAAAAAAAAAATAAATATCTAATTCTTAAATACGCCAATGTCATTTTAGAAAAAAAAAGGAAAAAACCAAAAAAAAAACAAAAACAAAACAACATACATTTACATATATCTTTCAACACTTATTACAGCAAAATCATCGATAAAAGATAAAATACTCCAATGCGGTGCACCTCCTTGGCAGTACGGATGGCAAAGTAAGTTCTTTTTTTTGTTAGTATATATTATCCGTGATAATTATTTTTATATATACATTTTTTTGTTGTTTTGGTTTTGGGTGGGCGATTTCCCTGGCAGACTTTTAACAAAAAAAAAAAATAAACAAAACAAAACAAAAAAATCATTATTTGTACCAAGAATAAAAAAAAAAAACATTTTTCAACTACAACTACAAATTATACAATTTGGTTTCTTTTAATGGTAACAATAAAATAACTAAATATACATAAAATAACTAAATATACATATGTCAATCCAATTAATTAACTATTTGTGTGGTTTCTACTAATAAGGGTTGCCACCTCTCCCTAAATCTAATTAACTTATAACTTTTTTTAATTTTTAACTTTTCCAATTTATATTTTTTCTTAGTAATTATTATATTATTTATAACCTTAACTTAAAATTGTTTAGATTTAATCACATTTTTTTGGCCACCAATAAATTATTGTAAATTAATTTTTCTGGAAATATTTTGGGCTTATGAATTTTTTTTGTTTATTCTGCTCCTCCGTTGTATGATTATGGAATGAAGTTTTTATTTTAGATGGGAAGTTTTTACATTCTTCTTTTGGCTACCTATTTCGATTAGGATGGAGACCTAAACCTCAGGTCGGAGGTGGAGGTGACGGACGATGGTTAAGGGATAAGTAAGATGACGATTGGGTAAGCAAATGGTTAGGGGCTACTGCACATTATGGAGGAAGCAGTAGCCAAGGTGGTATCCTTAGGATACATAGGGTGGGCTAATTCCTCCGGAGGGTCATCAACACCTTTGACCCTCCCCCCCTATTGTGATCACACCCCTCCCTTTTGGACGATTTCGGGCTCAACTAACTTTTTGTTGAACCCATACTTTTGTTACTTTTTAATATTGGCATGTAAATTTTCGTAACCCCAGTCCCTGCTACGGTAGCAAGAACCACCCCTCCGACGAGCTAGGACGTGCACATGCTAGCATGCCTCGCTGCCGTAGCTTGGACGCCCTCTCCCTCCTGCTGCCAGGATCAGCCTCATGTGCCTGTAGCATGGGGTTGTGATGGTGGTAAAGGAAGGGGAGGTTAAGGGTTTTCAAATTGGTGCATGTGCTTGGCGATTTTCATCACTACGTGGAGAGCCATGGCATTCAGTTTGGGAACCCTTACCGATAACACCCGCGGTTCGTTACAGGTGGCGCCCAACGTGGGGCACGAATCGTCCAAATTTTTAACATCTTGAGGGGAAGTTTGATCAGGATGGCATGGTGATTGTGCTGCGGACACGTATTGTATTTTGGACCTTGTGATTTTGTTTTTGAATTAAGTCATTTTCTTATAAACATTTTTTTTTATTAATATCTTGTTTCGGTATGAACGTCCGGTAAATGGGTTCATCCACCCGTATTTAGTCTGTTTGCGATTCAGCCTTATCAGATAAAATTGACATCTTTGCTTTTCAATGTATTTAAATCCTAAGTTTTGCGATTTTTTAAGTCAAGCTTCAGTTGTTTAAAAATATATTTGGAATAGTTTTTGGTTTCTTCATGTTTAAATGGCGCAGGGTTTCGATGCTTGGCTGTCAGCTCGGCTGGAAAAGCCAGCTGAACAATGCAAGTAAAAACCCTGTTTTACAACTACGTCCAAGGTCTAAGGTGCAATATGGTGAATGCAGCATTGTTGCTTGTTACCGGGTCAAACTTACGTGATTTCATAGGGGGTAACCAGTCGTTATCATATCCAGTCCTCAGCTTCTGGCTCCATTTTGTCACTTCCACCTCGACTGCCTGCAGTATTGAATTTTTTTTAGTTTCATTCATCGTTAATTGATTTCGGTTAATATCAATAAAAATATTAGAACTTAATCTTTGAATTTTTTTTCTTTTTTCTTTCATTTTATTTTGAGTTTTGCAGAGTTTGAATTTGAGCATATTTTTTATTTTTTGAATTTATTCGATTAGCTATTTTAAACTCTTAACTTGTATTTTTTTTTTTACTTTTCTTAAATAAACTTTTTTTTTCATCTCTTTTTTGTATTCCTTAAGAATACATTTCTTTGATTTCTCATTCTTTTTTTTATTCCTTGAAGGAAATAATTTTTTTTAACTTAATTGTTGTTCTCTCATCTTTTGAAATTTTAAGCTTTTTACTTCTCATCTATTCTCCATTTCGTTTTCTTCCCTCTCGTTTTGTATTGGTTTAATTTCGGCTTCTATGTCAATGGAAAGACTTAAAACCCGGTCAAGAACAATGGCGAATTTGCGAAACCAGGTTCTGCGTTCGCAATTTCTGACGGACTCTTTTGCGGATTTAGATCTTCCGCAGGACCCACCCCAACCACCTCCTCGAAGATCCTTGCAGGGGTTAGGTTTAGGTAGTGGTGATGGAGCAGAAAGAGCTGATGGAGCTGATGGAGCTGCATCCTTGCTTAATCAAGCCTCTCAGGCTGAAAATCGAGAACCACCACAGCCTACTCCTAGATCACGTGAGTCTCTGGGCGGGAATGAGGAGTTGCTAACCAGCTACATCCAGGAGGTGGTCACCGCTGCTGTTGGTGCGAGTAGAGCGGAGGATTTTCGCTTTTTAACCGGGGAAATTGAAAGGACGAGGACGGCTCTTCGAGATGAAGTGGCTAGCGTGGTACGGGAAACCCTTTTAGCACCAACGCCACCAGGAAATCGCTATGTGCCCCAGGCAAGACCAACCCAAAATGAAGGACCCCCCCACTACTCAACGGCCGCACCGGTACCCCCTCGATCTTCCCCGCGTCATCGATCACCACCTCGAAACCGATCTCCTCCGCGAACTCGCTCACCTCCACGTCGTCGTGATACAGCAGCTGATACTTCCAACATGGATGACTTCCTGCGTAGACTCCATGACTTGACGATGAGTGACCCAGTCAACAACAACACCCAAGCTGCTCCCCGTCGTTCAGTAAGCAGACTTCAGAACTTCCATAAGTGGGGGTTAAAATTCGACAACCGGACAATGACCGTCGACGACTTCCTGTTTCGTCTGGATCGCTTGAAGTCGAGCTATGGGGCAACGTGGGATGAAGTTGTACTCAACTTCCATCATTTCATCTCAGGCGCCGTAGAAACCTGGTTTTGGGTCTACGTGAAGGCAAATCCCGAAGTTCCCTGGCATGTGCTAAAAAACGCGCTCATAGAGCAGTTCCGGAGTCTCGAAACGGATTCAGAGCTTTCGAGAAAACTCTACGATAGACACATGAGCCAGGGGGAATCGTTTGACGATTTTTACACAGCGATCCAGAAGTTGAATGGAAGGTTGAGGATTCCCAAAACAGACCTCGAGATCATCGATATTCTGAAGAACAACGTTCGGCGGCAGATGGGTTTGCTCCTCATTAATTTCCATACCAATTGTTTGGCAGAAATGGTTCACGTCTGTCGCAAAGTCGAAAAGTATATTCTCGATCGCGAGCAAAGAGCAAAAATTGGGCAACCAATACCTCCACGAAGAAGTGTTGTCTCTGAGCTGGTTGCTGAGGAAAGGGAGGACGATGAGGTTCTGACACCCGAGATCGAAGCGTTCCACCCTAAAAGAGAAAATGATACTCGCAATTACACTTGTTGGAATTGCAAGGGTAAGGGTCATTCGTTCTTCGAATGCCCGGATCCTCAGAGGAACCTTTTCTGTTTTAGGTGTGGCAGGGAAAACACCACCTCTCCGCAATGTCCTCGATGTTTGGGAAACGAGCCGAAGAGCAGTTTGAAGCCCCGGGGGAATTGCTCTCTGGAGAAGAGCCCGGAGACCAAGTAAAATTACCTGCCATAATCACTCCTTCCCTTAGTAACCCTGAATCCGTTTTGAACACCTACAAAACTCCACAACCACCGAAACATCTTAACACTCCTGTTCCAGTCCCAAGAATCCTGCAACGACCCTACAATGCCAGAGAAGCTGATGTAAAACCACCACCTGTTGCTCCAAGGCCTCATAAGACCCTACACGAACGGCTCCAAAACTATTACGACGTGCGGAAACGAATTTTCGGAGACCAAAGCACCATCGTTTCCGATAAAGTGGCAAAGCTGAGAAAGAGGTTTCGGGAAAAGAAGGAGGCGTTCAAAGCCATAGAAGCCACGACGTTGTGCAGCTCGGAGGATCCACGACCCTATGCTACGGTCCAGATTTATAGAGAATCTCTTCTAGGATTATTGGACAGTGGAGCCAGCATAAGCTGTCTAGGTGCGGATGGCTTTGAATTCCTCCGCAAACATGGCCAAAACTTCTCGAAACTTTCTTCCGAAGTGAAAACCGCAGATGGGAAAAATCAGGCCATAGTGGGAAAGATCTGTGCGGAGGTTACCTATAAAGGGATGACGAAAATAATTCCCCTTTATCTGGTTCCGTCTTTACAACAAAAACTATACTTGGGTATTGACTTCTGGAGGGAGTTTGATATCGCTTCGCAGCTGATCGCCGAAATCTCTTCAGCTCCATGCCCGGACGAAATAGACCCGAATGCTCATGTACTAACCCAACAACAATCCAAACGGTTAAAAGATGCTATTAGCTTGTTCCCATCCTCAGCTGTTGAAGGCTTAGGAAAAACAACGCTAGAAGTACATACCATTGACACAGGTGATGCTGAGCCCATTAAACAGCGTCATAACCCAATTTCTCCAGCGGTATAGAAACTGCTATATGAGGAATTGGATCGTATGCTTAAACTCGGAGTTATCGAGGAAAGCACGAGTGCGTGGAGCTCTCCTGTAGTCCTAGTGCGAAAGCCCGGCAAAAATCGCTTGTGCCTAGACTACAGGAAAGTTAATGCCGTGACGAAGAAAGATGCGTATCCACTTTCTCATATAGAAGGATTGCTATCGCGTCTTCCAGATACACACTTCATATCGAGTGTAGATCTGAAAGATGCTTTTTGGCAGATCCCGCTAGAGAAATCCTCACGGGAAAAGACGGCGTTTACTGTGCCCGGCATGCCCCTGTTGCAGTTTACGGTAATGCCCTTTGGCCTCTGCAATGCACCTCAACGCATGGTCAGATTAATGGACAAAGTGGTGCCCCATCAGCTGCGAGAGAAAATCTTTCCGTACCTGGATGACTTGTTGGTGGTATCAAGCACTTTCGAGGAGCACATTGAGCTGTTGGAGATTTTGGCTGGTCGGCTGAAAGAAGCGGGATTGACAATGAACGTCCAGAAGTCAAAATTCTGCTTTAAGGAATTAAAATATCTTGGGAGATGGTTGCTTGAAGACGGATCCGGATAAGGTAACCGCCATAGCAGATTTTCCCATTCCGACTTCAGCGAAACAAGTGCGGCGATTCTTGGGAATGGCAGGATGGTATCGACGTTTTGTGAAGGACTTCTCCTCTCTAGCGGGTCCAATCACCGATACGTTGAAGAAGGGGAAGAAGTTTGCCTTCACAGACGAGGCGATCGATGCTTTCGACAAACTTAAAACGGCCTTGACCTCGGCTCCGCTCCTGGTAAATCCGGACTTCACAAAGGAGTTCATCATTCTGTGCGATGCTTCCAACACCGGTATTGGTTGTGTGCTGAGCCAACTCGACGAGAGTGGTAACGAACGACCAATTTATTACCACTCACAGAAACTCAACTCGGCCCAGCGCAATTACAATGTGACCGAGCGCGAATGTCTGGCTGCTGTCATGGGAGTTCAGAAGTTTCGAGCGTACGTCGAAGGACATGCGTTTAAGATTGTGACAGACCATGCGAGTTTGAAGTGGTTGATGAACCAGAAAGATCTCAGTGGTCGGTTAGCAAGGTGGAGTTTGAAGCTCCAGGGATTCGATTTCACCATCGAGCACCGCAAAGGATCCCAGAACGTCGTACCCGATGCACTTTCACGAGTGCATGGGGTGGACGCCCTGGTTTGCGAGGTTTCGATGTTGATAGATCCCTGCGATGTGTTGCATATTGATCTTGAGGACCCTAGTTTTAAATCTACGGAATACCTTAAGCTCATGAACAGCATCGAAGAACAAAAAGAGAAGCTACCAGATCTTCAAGTGTCGGAAAATTTCGTCTACAAGAAGGTCAAACATTGCACAGGGAATCCTCTAGAGGATGACCTTGTATGGAAGCTTTGGGTTCCACAGCCGCTAACTGAACGCTTGATCGCTCTTGCTCATCAACCACCGCGAGCTTCGCATGGGGGAGTCGCCAAAACCCTGTTCCGACTACAGCGACAATTCTTCTGGCCTAACATGGCAGCCCAGGCAAAAGCGTTTATCGGGAGGTGCGACATCTGCAAGGCCTCAAAAGCCCCGAATGCAACCCTGAGGCCTCCGATGGGCAAAGCATTTTTGGCTGAGAGACCTTTCCAGATGTTGTACATCGATTTCCTTGGTCCGTATCCACGCTCAAAAGACGGAAATACTCACATTGTGATTGCTTTGGACCAGTTGACCAAGTTTGTGGTCGTAAAGGCTCTTCGTAAGGCCACAACTGATACGGTGCGAAAGTTTTTGCAGGAACAGGTGTTCTGCGTTTTTGGAGTCCCGGAAACGATTCTCTCCGACAACGGCAAACAATTCACTAGCCGTGAGTTTGAGAAGTGTATGTCGATGTTGGGGATAAATCACGTCAGGACCGCCGTATATTCTCCGCAAGCAAACGCTAGCGAGAGCGTTAATAGGTCGATACTTGCAGCGATTAGAGCGTACATCGATCCAGATCAAAGAAACTGGGACACCAATCTGCAGTCAATAGCCAGCGCACTCCGCACAACAGTTCACTCGGCAATAAATATGTCGCCGTACGAAGCCTTGTTTGGACAGAGTTGTGTGGAGCATGGTTCAGATTACAAACTGCTCCGTAAACTGAATGGGCTCAACAACTCAAACGTGGATATTGTTTCGAAAGCGGCACAAATGAACATCCTGCATGCCTATATCAAAAACTCTCTCGCTAGTGCGCATACCCAATATGAAAACACCTACAATCTACGGAGTAAAGATGTCAAGTTTGCAGTGGGAGATGTGGTCTTCCGAAGGAATTTCGCCCTAAGCGATGCGTCAAAAAGGTTTTGCGCGAAACTCGGACCCAAATTCGTCAAGATGAAAATATGTAAAATAATCGGGAACAATCTTTACGAGCTAGAGGACCTCAATGGGAAAAAAGTAGGAGTCTTCCATTGTAAGGACTTGAAAAAGTAAATCCTCTAAGGCCCGGCTTCAGTCTGCGCATGAGACTCATGTTAAAGTGGTAGGACCGTTTCATTCCTTTATCTTTCAACTCGAAAGATCTCTTTGAAAGAAAAAGCTTTGTAGGAAACGGTATAGCAATAATAATTATATTAATAATAATAATAATAATAATAATAATAATAATAATAATAATAATACTAATAATAATAATAATAATAATAATAATAATAATAATAATAATAATAATAATAATAATAATAATAATAATAATAATAATAATAATAATAATAATAATAATGATAATAATAATAATAGAAATAATAATAATAATAATAATAATAATAATAATAATAATAATAATAATAATAATAATAATAATAATAATAATCGCATGACCCGGAGTGTTATCATGTAGATTGCAATAAATAATTAATAATGTACTTGTGCAGATTCTAAGGAGTTTTTTTTTAATATTGGATTCTTCGACTCCACATGGAGTACCGATAGATTTGGCCTTAGAGAAACCGAAACAATTAGCTGATGTTATCACCGCTAACCGCAAGTATGAGGTGATAATGTCAACGACCGATTTTGCCGAAAGGACCGGTAAAACAAAGAGGAAAAAAACTACTGGAAAATGGGCGGAGCTACTAATTAGACCACGAACTGATAGCTGAAGTTGCCAAGACAGGGCAGTTGGTGTATAATCCTTAGCAGTGCGGGTCGAAAAACTATCAAGCGAAAAGTAAAAAAAATTAAAATCTTAACTATCGCAGATCATATGTACTTTAAAACACGAATGTAAAAATAAAGAAACCCATTTTACGCGCTATATGAAATAAATAATGTTCATTAAAATAGTAAACGTGAACAAGGCGGATACGAAACGATATAAAGAAATAGCCTAAACATCCTTAGCTGCTATGCATGCTATACGCGTTAACAAAAAGTGTATAGTGGTTAATTAATATACGAAAAAAAACCTAATCTAATAATAATGATAGTACTACCATTGTATATCCAATCTATAGTATTCTCATGAAACACGATTTTGTAGGTAGACATTTGGTCGATAGGTTCGCTGTGATCGCCTTACCGAGATCCCTTAACAAAAATTAGTATTACATTTGGACGCATAGATGGCCTCGAGCTTTTTTTCTTCATGAGAATACTATAGAATTTATATACAATGGTACTACATAAAAGATTATAATATAAATTTATTAAAAGTCACAGTAAAAAGATTAATAAAAAAAAAAACAAAACTGTGTGCTTTAACCTTTAAATAAAAAAGGTCAACCATAAAGAGAAAAATTGAATTGCAAAACCCCCCCCCCCCCCCCCTGCTCACGTCTAACAAGGATTATGCCTACCAATAATCAATCATATATATACAATTTAAATAATTGAAAATAAATAATAATAAATACTCTACCGAAACCTATAAACTGCCTTAACTAAAAGAAAAAAAAAACGAACAGCAACAAAAAAAAAAACAAGTACTTATAAAAGATCTTACCTATGAACCTAAAATCTATAGAAGACAAAATATCGACACTACCTAGTACTTACCCGTGGAGATCAACCTGGAATAAAACTTATACTCACCTGTGGACCTGAACCTGGAAGCAGCTTTTTTCGAACGAGTGGACAGCATACCAAGGACCTCAACGGAAACCTTTACCCTACAACTAATTTCCTGGTGAAAAATACGAGTGTCCATAGTGCTCCTTATAAAAAAAAAAACAAAACAACACAATCTCCCTTTCCTTCTTAAAAAAAAAATAACAAAAAACAAAACAACACAATCTCCCTTTCCTTCATACCTACCTGTTCATTAATTGTGTCCATATTATCTCTTCCTTCCTTTTGGTGTCCAGTGTGCTGTCTTGTGTTTTTTAAGTATAAGATAAATATTGTGAACAAATTATTTAAAAAAAAAGAGAGTGGCCAATTCTAATAAATTATACGTAAAATTTAAGTAAAGCCAAATTGAATAGGAGTGTTAATCAAATAAAAAAAAAAAATAAATATCTAATTCTTAAATACGCCAATGTCACTTTAGAAAAAAAAAAGGAAAAAACCAAAAAAAACAAAAACAAAACAACATACATTTACATATATCTTTCAACACTTATTACAGCAAAATCATCGATAAAAGATAAAATACTCCAATGCGGTGCACCTCCTTGGCAGTACGGATGGCAAAGTAAGTTCTTTTTTTTGTTAGTAGATATTATCCGTGATAATTATTTTTATATATACATTTTTTTGTTGTTTTGGTTTTGGGTGGGCGATTTCCCTGGCAGACTTTTAACAAAAAAAAAAAATAAACAAAACAAAACAAAAAAATCATTATTTGTACCAAGAATAAAAAAAAAAAACATTTTTCAACTACAACTACAAATTATACAATTTGGTTTCTTTTAATGGTAACAATAAAATAACTAAATATACATAAAATAACTAAATATACATATGTCAATCCAATTAATTAACTATTTGTGTGGTTTCTACTAATAAGGGTTGCCACCTCTCCCTAAATCTAATTAACTTATAACTTTTTTTAATTTTTAACTTTTCCAATTTATATTTTTTCTTAGTAATTATTATATTATTTATAACCTTAACTTAAAATTGTTTAGATTTAATCACATTTTTTTGGCCACCAATAAATTATTGTAAATTAATTTTTCTGGAAATATTTTGGGCTTATGAATTTTTTTTGTTTATTCTGCTCCTCCGTTGTATGATTATGGAATGAAGTTTTTATTTTAGATGGGAAGTTTTTACATTCTTCTTTTGGCTACCTATTTCGATTAGGATGGAGACCTAAACCTCAGGTCGGAGGTGGAGGTGACGGACGATGGTTAAGGGATAAGTAAGATGACGATTGGGTAAGCAAATGGTTAGGGGCTACTGCACATTATGGAGGAAGCAGTAGCCAAGGTGGTATCCTTAGGATACATAGGGTGGGCTAATTCCTCCGGAGGGTCATCAACACCTTTGACCCTCCCCCCCTATTGTGATCACACCCCTCCCTTTTGGACGATTTCGGGCTCAACTAACTTTTTGTTGAACCCATACTTTTGTTACTTTTTAATATTGGCATGTAAATTTTCGTAACCCCAGTCCCTGCTACGGTAGCAAGAACCACCCCTCCGACGAGCTAGGACGTGCACATGCTAGCATGCCTCGCTGCCGTAGCTTGGACGCCCTCTCCCTCCTGCTGCCAGGATCAGCCTCATGTGCCTGTAGCATGGGGTTGTGATGGTGGTAAAGGAAGGGGAGGTTAAGGGTTTTCAAATTGGTGCATGTGCTTGGCGATTTTCATCACTACGTGGAGAGCCATGGCATTCAGTTTGGGAACCCTTACCGATAACACCCGCGGTTCGTTACAAAGTATCTCAAATGAAAATTATATTTTATTTAATTCAACCAACTCACTTGACTAGAACTATCATCGCAACTATTGGCGTTCGAACTTGGCGCCGGAGAGCTTTGGTGCATTCGCATGTGACGATTTAATGAGACTTTCTTATCGGCACTATAGGAACACTGTGTGCAAGCGTACTGCTTGCCAGTCTTAATAGATTCCGCTGATGGTTCACCACTGGATGTGGTGCATTTATCTCCCGATGATTTGCTTCCAGCACCAGCTTCACTTCCACCACCACCACCATCTGTCGAATCTTTCTCTGCTTCTTTTTGCGAAAAACAAAAACCATCCATTAATATTTATGCCTTGGGCGCTAAATAAAATTGAACATTACCTGTGGGAGCAATAGTAAGCTTGATGCGCTTCCAAAGTCGATCTCGACGAGAATCCAATTCCACAGGGAAAACACATAGGTAAAAACTTTCACACGCTGTGAATTATCCACAGCCGCTGGAATTTGGCTCTTAACAGAAGCCTTCTGATCGACAGGTGCAGGTAAAGTTTCCTCCAACTGATGATGATTCTTTGATTCCAGCAGGAACTTTTGATGAGGAGTCGTTTGGTTCTGACGGTGAGTTCGCTTCCGATGGGAGATCTGATTGAACTGAAGGTGAATTTCTGTCATCAACTTCTGGTTCTGAGGGTGGTGAAAGAGTTCTGGGTGAACTCGTAGCCGGAAAATGTTCTTCCTCCATTAGGGACTCTGTTGTTGGTTCGGCTGATTGATCAATGTCAGCCAAAGCAACCGGATCGGTTTGCTTCAAATCGCTTGGGCTTAGATCTTTTGTTTCTTAAAATGAAACAACAATCCAATCCACTTCCAACACCACCCACCACCACCACCTGGCGAATCTTATTCGGCTTCCTTTCTGTGAAAAAGAAAAAAAGATATACACATTAATGTGTATGCCCTTGGCGTTAAATAAAATTGAGCATTACCTTTGGGAACAGTAATAAGCTTGATGCATTGGTGACTTAAGCTGGACAAATTGATTTGAGGGATTTGTCCCACTCGAACTCCAGATCCAAGAAGCGCTTTAATGTGTGCAGATTTCGGCTGAGTGACTATTTCAAAATTAGTTGGACCTCTTCGGTGGCTTTTGTAGGAGTATCGCTATCACCCAAGATACTCTGAATAGCCAAATTTAGATTATCATTTGACGGTTGTTGTATGATTTGCTGTTGTTTAATTTGGGCTTTGACTGGTGTAGATTGTGGGACTGAAGTTGTTTCTGGCGGCAGTGGTCCAGTGCGGGGCCTTCCAACTGAGAAAACAAACAATATTGGATTAATGAAATTATGTTTTGGAATTTTTTATAAATTAAATCTTACTTGATTTCTGCTGTACACTTTTTGTGGCGAGACTAGCCAAGACGGGATGTGGTCGAAGATCACGTGTGTAGCTATGTATATATGTATGTTCCATCATAATTAATAAAGAATAATAGAGAAAAATGAATTTCATGCTCAAGTTTACACTACAAAATTTTATAGGAGTTTGGAAAAGTCGATAAAATTTTTATCACCCCTCCGAGGTAACGCCTGAAGAGAAAAAAACAGAACATATTTTTTGTAAATAAAAGTATTTTTGTTTGTCCTTACCAAAAATATAGGTATGTTGTGATGTGAAGTTCAATTGCTATCTATAGCTGCTTTGTTTTTTTTTTTTTTTTTTTTTTTTTATAATAAGCGCGCACTAAAGGGGTTTTGTGTACCCTTAAAATGAATTAACACAGTGCGAGCATTAGGAAAATAGGGAAGGATTCGAGAGGAGATACCGATGCACATTAGTTTTGTAGCTCTGAATATCAAAATGAGAGGGAAATACAGAGCCAGGTAAAGCATTCCACATTCGGGTAGTGCGACTAAGAAAAGAATCTCTATACTTGACAGTGCGTCCGAAATTGGGCTCAAGGGTAAATTGATGTGCATTCCTAGAAGTACGAGTATTACGGTGGAACTGCTTAAGGGGAGGAATGCAACTGGATATTTCACTAGAACACTGTTTGTTAAAATACCGATAAAATAATGAAAGGCACGAAACATTGCGGCGGTGTTCGAGAGATGCAAATGTTTCCGTTATTGTTCTATCACCTATCATTTTCAACGCTCTATTTTGAATTCTATCCAATAGACTTAAATGGGTCTTAGGAGCACCTGCCCAGATATGGGAGTTGTACTCAAGCTTTGGACGAATGAAGGCTTTATAGATTACAGCCAGATCAGAAGGGGAGAAAAATTTCTTGCTTCTTCGAAGAAAACCTAAACATTTCGCAGCATTTTTGGCGACGTCAAATATGTGATCATTCCACAGAAGGTGGTTTGTGATGCACATACCCAGAACTGAAAGCTGTTCGGTTTCCTCGATGCAAGTGCCACTCATGGATAGTGGCAAAGGGGGTGGGTTTCGCTTTAACGACAGAAGACAGCATTGAGTTTTTGAAGCATTAAATTCTACGCGGTTTCTTATTCCCCACTGGACAATGCTGTTGAGATCAGAATTTAATGAGCTTATCATACGCTGCCGTTCCAGTTCCACATCCGAAGAACAAGGAAGTGAATCTTGGAACGAATATGAAAAGCTGAGGGTACTGTCGTCTGCAAAACAGTTTATTGGATTAGAAGTTTCAGACAGAAGATCATTTATAAAAATAAGGAAGAGAGTCGGAGACAAAACGGAGCCCTGGGGCACACCAGCATTTATTTTATGAATATCAGACTTGAAACCATCCAGCACAACTTGTATTGAACGGTCCGAAAGGTAATTTCTAATCCAACGAAGAAGAGATTCATCAATTCCAAATGCACGCATTTTCGATAAGAGAGCTTGATGCCAAACTCTATCAAACGCTTTTGAAATATCAAGCGCAATAATCTTACTTTCTCCAAAACGATGTAAAGATTTGTTCCACTGCTCGGTGAGATATACCATCAGATCACCAGTGGACCTATTGCTACGAAAGCCATACTGCCGGTCATTAAGAAGCTTCCGTTCTTCGAGATATTTCTTAAGCTGATAATTTATCAGCGTTTCCATAACCTTGGAAAGAAGGGACGTAAGTGCAATTGGACGATAGTTAGAGGGAGAAGAAGATTCGCCTTTTTTAGGGACAGGCTGGACAAATGCTGTTTTCCATCCACTCGGAAAGAGACCAGTAGAATAGGACAGATGGAAAAGCTTACGCAGTGGCTTTGCCAGCGTTGAAGAACACCTCTTCAGAACAATGGGAGGGATACTATCTGGACCAGCAGATTTGTGTATATCAAGATCCTTTAGAACTCTTGCCACTGCACGAGTGCGAAAGAATATTTGTCCCATGGAATCATTAACGCTCTCAAGTACAGGAGGAGTTGAGACACTCTCTGGCAGCGTCGAGTTAACAGCAAACTGTGCTGCAAGCAAATTGGCTTTATGAATTGAGCTAACATAGGGAGTGTCATTGAAGACGAGTGTTGGAACCGAAGACGAAGTTGTATTTCTAATGTTTTTTACAAATGACCAAAAATTCTTACTACCTTTGGGACACTGTAGTATTTTTTGCCTTAAATTCTGGTCATGCAAAAATTTGGTTCGTTGAATATGTCCGTTACAGGTCTTTCTAGCTTGTTTGAACTTTTTCCGGTTTTCCTCAGTAGGGTTGGCTTTATAACAACGGAAGCTTACTTCTCTTACCCTGATAACCTCTTTGCAGCTCAAATCAAACCATGAATTCTCTTTCGGTTTGATAGATTTTATCCTATGCGGGATAAAATTTCTCATTCCGTAAAGAATTAAGTTTGTGACCATATCTGCACTGGAGTCTACGTCACTATCGAGGAAGCATAGTGACCAGTTAAAGTCCCTGAAGAAATTGTTGAGACCGTCCCAGTTGGCTTTCTCGTATTGCCAAACGGTTCTCTTAGGGGTTTTTTCTCTAACTGAGTTTTGATGGCACGAGAAATTGGCAGATATGACACAATGGTCTGATGAGCCTAGAGGTGATAATACACTTATCGTGTATTTATCAGGGTCAGAGGTAAGAAACAAGTCTAGGGTGTTGGCGGTTTGACCTGCAACGTCAGGGATTCGAGTTGACTCGTCGACAAGCTGAGTTAGGTGATTTAACTCAGCAAAGATCTCAACATACCTTCCTTCGGGTGTTGTCTGGCCAGAATAGCGAAGCCACGAAGAATTGTGTACATTGAAATCGCCCGCAATGACGATTTCAGTGTGAGGGTAATGGGCAACAATTCTTTGAATGGAGTCGGACAGAGCATCAAATTCGTTAAAAGTTGAATTTCTGTCCAAATTTGGGCTTCGATAAAGAAAACATGTGTGAATGATGTGCTTATTAACCGTAAATTTTAACCACATGAAATTAAAGTTTGTGTTAGAACACAAACCATATTGTGGTTGGAGTTGGTATGCAACATCTTTTCTTATATAAACGGCAAGACCATGGTGGGGGAAGAATAATGGCACCAAATTATACCCATTAAGATTAAATTCCGAATGATCAGAATGTTCACCTATCTGGGTTTCACTTAGTGCCAAAACAGCTGGCCTGTTTTTTGCAGTATAGACGTATGCGGCATAAAAATTCTTCCTTAGTCCACGAATGTTGCTAAAATCAACCCTGAACCTACCAATCATCAAAATAAACAGAACTATCGAAAACTCAAGTCAGACAATCAACTAAGATGAGTGTTTATTCAAGTTTCCAATCTGAACTTCACAATAACAATTTGCCGCCAGTGTTATGCCTTAGTGACAAAATTGTACTGATCCGCCCCTGGATAACTAGAAAAAACAAACAGCTATCTATCTGACGTCAGACAACTTAACCGATGCATGCACTGCATGGAGAGCACCACCACACAATGCCTACAGCGATTAAGCTAACGCAACTGTGTAGTGAAGGGGAAAGGAACGGAAGGATTTAACACTCATTGCCCTGTGTTTTTTTTTTCACTATATCTTTTTTTTTTTTTTTGTTGACAACAGCATTTTTCTATGATGAATTTGTTGTTGTTTTTTTTTTATTGTTGCACAGAAGGTACACTTTTGGCACTGGAGATTTTGTTGTCGGATTGAACACAGAATTGATTTATGTGTGATCGCGGCGCGAGCTTGGATTTTGATTTTTGATTTATGATTAATGATAAAGGTATTGGTTTTATTGATTGTAATTAGATATGATATAGGGAACATGAATGCATTTATATAAAGAATTTTCACGAGATAAAAATTTAAGACACAGGTATGGCGTATGGCACAACGAGACAAAAAAAAAAAAAAAAACTTCCACTCTTGACACGACGGACTAACACAGAAGCACAAGTGCACACGATGAGAAGTTGATCGGCACTGTTAAACAAAAATGAAGAGAAAATGATTTTCATTGCTCGGATTCTGCCAACACGGGTGAGATAGAAGCAAAAGAAAGGTAGGTATATTGTGGAAGTGGATCTGAAAGTATTAAATCAGTTAGGTATTATATAAATTGACTAAATAAATAATGATTACCATGAACAAAAGCGGCTTCATTTTGCCAGGGTAAACTTCCAAGAAGAGAGTTGACAAAACATTTCAATTTGTCCCTAATAACTTAACCAGCTTCTTTTGGCCTTCAAGGTGTATTTAAAAGAGTCGATTCTGATAAAGAGTTCTCGGATATATTTTGCCTCCATTCACCCAATATGAGGATCCCATTTTCGTCGTAAAAGTCGGAATACTTTGGAGGGCAATACGCAGCTCGGTTAGTTCTCATAAGAAAATTGTGCAAATAGCAACAGGCTGATGTTATATTTTGAGCTCTGCTAGGATTGCAAAACATCGTTCTTGCAAGACACAGAAACTTAGAGCAAACAATGCCAAAGCAATTTTCCACACAACGCCTTGCTCTGCTTATTCGATAGTTGGCTACTCTCTCATCGTCTTTCAGTCTTTTGGGCTTTCTTGGGACATATGGCTTCATTATTCTTTTTCCGAGAGGAAAAGCATCATCTGCAACAAAAAAATAGGGAAGCTTCTCACTACCGACGATTGCATCTAATGGGAGATCTAATTCATCCTTTAAAATCCGTTCTATTTTTGTTGATGCAAATACGTTGGCGTCTCCTTCAGATCCATATGCACCGACGACGTCAATATATACGAATTTGCAGTTGGCATCTGCTATTGCCATTAGCAACATACTGTGAAACCCCTTAAACATTATGTTAAGTAAATCTTAGTTAAAATACATTTGAATTGTTCAATAATATTTACTTTGTAGTTATAAAATAGGCTCCCTCCATTAGCCGGGCACTTAATGGCCACATGTTTGCCGTCAATCGCTCCCAAACAGTTTGGTAAATTCCAAAAAGCATTGAACTCATTTGAAATTCTTAGAAACTCAGTTTTAGTAAGGGGAGGAATCTCATGTTGCAATGCTTTTACGATTCCCACGCATACTTCGTCCAGGATAGTTCCAAAATGTTGCTTGCTTATCCTGTAGATTGAAGCGACGTGCCTTTGTATGTATCCACTTGCCAGATATCTAAAGAGACAAAATAAATGGTAAATTATTTGTTTTTCTTAGGAATATTAGTATAACACGTACTCCATAACCACAGCAAACTTCTCCAGTGGACATATTTTGTCTGTTGCTCGTGTGTCCTTTTTTGGGCGCAGATATGGTTCTACCAGTTCGAAAACTTCTCCGAATGCGTCTGGGGACATATGAAAATTTTCTTTGAAGACTGCCCTGTTATTCATCATATCCTTAAGGTGCCGTCACACCGTGCAAGTAAAGTACTTGCAGCAAGTAAAATGATTGCTGCAAGTAAAACTTGCCTGGTGTGACGACCCGAAAAGTACTTGCGGCAAGTAATTGTTGCAAGTGATTTACTTGCGAGCAAGTACTTGCGGCAAGTAAAACTTGCCTGGTGTGACGACCCAAAAAAGTACTTGCAAGCAATTAATTGCAGCAAGTGATTTACTTGCTTGCAAGTACTTGCGCAAGCAATACTTGCACGGTGTGACTAGGTCCTGCAAGCGCTTGCAAGCAAGTAAATCACTTGCCGCAAGTACTTGCCACTTGCAGGATTTGCGCAAGCAAGTTTTTTACTTGCGTGCAAGTGAACGTATGTTTTTCGATCAAAATTACAGAAAAAATCATCTCCCTCTGCCTAGAAGTCTCTCAGCAGTATTGTAAAGTACGTGTTTTCAGCACCACGTTCAAAAAAGGGTCATACCAAATTTATTTATTCGATTAGCCACATTTTGTTGATTCAAATGCTGTAGCATAAAACAAGGTCTCGTGGTGTTTTTTAATGCATGTTTTTTGATAATAATAATAATAATAATAATAATAATAATAATAATAATAATAATAATAATAAAAATATTAATATGAACGACTGGGTCGTACGTAATTGCTCTTATGCTTCAACTTGCTTGGATCTTATGATCTTTTAAAAATATTTGAATAATTAAAGAAAAATACAACGAAGCATCAGGCTCTTTCTTTCAATTGTAAAAACAACTCACCGTATTTTGATTGAAATCGGTAGAGCAATTAATGAGAAAGTCGTAGAAAAAAAAATGTATGCAGAAGGTACCGCTGATAACAGTTTTTAGTAAATTTTGTATCAGAAAGTTCAACTCGCTTACAATCAAATCACTTCATGCAAGCAATCGCATGTTTTTTTTTTACTAATAATACTCAACAAGAATCAATTGCCTACTTTCAGAAACTAATTTCAGCAAGTAATTTCAGCAATTACTTGCAGCAAGTACTTTCAGCAATTAATTTCAGCAAGCACTTGCTTGCTCGGTGTGACGACCTGAAAAGTACTTGCAGCAAGTTTGTTTTGCAAGCAAGTAAAAAGTAGTTTCAGCAAGCAATTTACTTGCCTGGTGTGACTGCTCTCTGCAAGTACTTGCACGAATATTTCAAATTCAAAATTTTTTAAACAATTGCTGCAAGTACTTTACTTGCACGGTGTGACGGCACCTTTAAACTAAAAAGAAAACAATTAAGATATATATAACATAAAATAAACTAAATTTCTTACATCCTTAGCAAAACGCCCTTTATGTTTCCTTTCCTTCAGGTAGGGGTTGACCCTGAAGGAAGGGTTTTTTTTTTAATTTTGTTGGACATAATTGTCGCCACCACAGTTGTAGCGGCCAAAATAATTATTTCCTCGATTAAATTATTATCCATATTTAAGTAAATAAATGATTTCAAAAATGATGACTTCCAAACAAATTTTTACACGAATATATTAATTATGACAGACTTGACAGCTTTTTTTTATCTCTCCAACTTCAAACTTTTGCGCGGCGGTTAGAAAAGTTTTTGTAGAGATTAGAATTGTAGAGATAAATTTTGTCTTTTCCCGATCTGCGTACTAGGCTTTACCAGGAATAAGTTGGTATTAACTCCCAGACTTCTGGATCTCTCGGTTGAGAAGACAGTGACTGTATCTATCGTCCCCGGGAGGATGGATTCTAGTTCATCTTGGATTTCGCTTTTATTGAAATCTATCGTAAGACCTCTAAGGATTACGTTTTGCGTTTTGTTATCTTTCAGGGTATAAGAATAACCTTGTATCTCACTACTTTCTCTAATTTTTGCCATCAGCTCCTGATGGACTTCTTTCTTATCAACACATAGCTTGGAAACACCATTTTTAAGGTTTTAATAATGAACTTGAAATCACCTGGGATTTGCTTAAGATCTGATACTAATTTTCTAGTGTTAGTTTCTAATAATACTATAGCGGGGCAGAACTTACTTGCTTTAATTTTGGGATGAACGTCGTCTCTGGATCCTCCTGTGTTGATTACAGCAACGGTTACTGTAGTGGTGCTGGTATTGGTGGCGGTTGCGGTGCTGGTGGTGGTAGCGGCAGCGGAAGTCGAATTGCTGGTATTGACTGTGGTGGAGTTCTCTGTGGAAGCGTCTGTCGGTTGGATTGGGATTCGTGATGAGAGCTTGTTTGCTTTTCTAAAATTGCTCTTAGAGAATTTTAGATCGTTTAAAGCGGCAAACATATTACTGTTGTTGGTCTCTTCTGCCGCGAGGGTTGGCTGGGTGCTGATGGTGGGCCTGTTGGTGCCCCTGTCGATTTTTTGACCTCAGTCCAGTTTTCTGAATCGCCATCTTGGAATTCCATGGATTCGACTGCCATTTTGGCTCGCTCATTTTTGGGAATTGCTTCTTCTTGGACATTTGAAGAGTCTCCACTCTTTAATTGTAGTAGCAACTGCGCAGCGCGCACTACTTGGTTGTGGCCACTCAGCGGAGGGGAAGTGGCATTTTTTTTGCTTTTGTAAGCAGGATTATCTTTTTTGTTGGAATTTGCGTTCGTTTTTATGTTGTGGATGTTGGTGCTCTCCATGCGGAGGCAGTGCACCCGACTCTGGGTTGGATTTGAAGGCACTAGGGGAGTTGGTTCGTGTTCGTGGTGGTCGAGAGTTGTGGTGCGACCATGTGGTTTGTACGAAACCCCTTTTTTCCAATTTACAAGAAAATTGCCGATTTATCTGCATGGCCACAAAATTTAAGGGTTGGATCAAGGCAAGAATTACTTTTTACTTGAAAAAGACAAGTGATGTTAAAAATTTAAAGCGATTTAAATTTCACGTCCGTTCTGGTTGGCTGTCGTAACTCTTTTTTCATTATTGACAAATGTGAACGCAAAATGGCTTCAATCCATCAAACATCATCTAGACATGCTTGTCAAACGAATTTGAGAATGTGAACCCCCCCTATGTAAAATGTCATACAGTTGAAAATTGAAATGACGGTGTTGGTGGCAATCCTCGCGTTCCAATATTTATTCGCTATGCAATCTAGTTATCCCAAAAATTTTGAGATAACTTGAGTTGTTGTTGCGTCAGCGGTCATCAGCTGTTTTTTAACAAGGGATTACAACAACACAAAGCTATCCGGATAACTGAGAATAACCATCGGAACGTGCCCAATGTGTTTCAGAAATATTTGCTGGCCAGCAGCGTGCTGTTTTCTGTAGACGGCACAGCTGCTGGCTTAATCTGTTTCGTGCTTGATTCTACTTTGACATTTGTGAAGTAAACAGCCTAATAGCCTTTTCACACCGAACCCAAAACGCGGTTTTCGCGAAAATATCGGTTTTGGAGAAAAATCTAATCGAAAACACAAGTTTTATCATACATTTTTTGTAGCTTCAGGTTTTCGTTAAACACAAGTTTTATATAAAACCAGTCGAAAACTTGTTGGGATTCAGAGATGAACAAAACCAACATACTTTTCAATGAGTTCAGCGCCTATTGAAGTGTCAAAAAAGAAACTGATGGGATGCTTTCAAAAGAAATTGAAAACAGCTGACGAAATTCTGTCATATCAAATATAAAATTCGAATCTCAAAATAAAATAATTTATTTAAAATTGATAAATAATTGTGTGTGGTAAGTCAAATTGTTCATATGGATCCTATTTATTTAATAAATCACCGTTTTTATTTCCAAAAAATCAAAGAAAATAAAGAAAACTGTACTTGGTTTGTATAAAAAAAACTGGAATGTCAAACGAAAACGTGTAATGTTCAGTGTGAATGGTTTTCGAGTTTTTGAAATGTTTTCGCCGAAAACCGGTTTTGGGGTTTAGTGTGAAAAGCCTATAAGGAACGCGTAATAATAGGTCTGTTTCTTTACTCGCCCGCGGGATCCCAAAGTATCCCAAATCTACCCAAAACGTGTTTCTTTACTATTTTCTGGCACGAAAATGCCAGAGCTTTTGACTTTTTTTCATTTCCCCTCCAGCAAGAATCTACCCGAACATTTTAGTTACTGCACTTTCTTGCTTGTCAAATATGAAATCAGCTGTTCGAAAAATTTGAAATTTAATTTTTCAAGTAGCGTACATAAAATGGTTTGATTTAATTAAATTAAATGAGAATGATACAATGGAGGCAAATATAAAGTAAAATGTTTCTCTTTGTTCTTTTAATAGAGCCCAACATGATCAATGCATGTAAAAATAATTGAAATTGTATAATTTTGTGTGCGGTGAGCCAACCAGCAATGAAGTTAAATAGGTAATTTAAACCGCAACAAACCAGAAACATACCAAATGCGTTTCTTTACTTTTTGTTTCTGGTTAAACATTACAACAACTACACCAGAAAGCTCAACCCCAAACTTTTTCCCGAACTTTTTCCCAAACTTTATCCCAAAAGTAAAGAAACAGACCTAATGGCATATAATGTCTGTTGCATTTCCGGGTCACCTAGTTTCTCGTTTTAGGTGATTTGCACTGACTGTTTAAGTGGTCCAGATTTGTTTTTGTTGGTTTTTTCGAAAGCACGATGTTACGGCAGCTTTACGGGGATGGGGGCCCAATAATATGTGACTCGATGCTACAACAAAAGCACCTCTTAAGCAAATTCTAAAATTCTCAGCTCACTAATTCTGCAGCAAACACATAAGACAGAAAAAAAAAAAAAAAAAGCACATACATATGTATTGATCCTACTTTCCTGCCTATTACCGCTGAGGTTGGGCAATAAAACCAACTCGCGCACAAACTCGAAGCCGAATGAAATTGTATAGATATCGTAGGGATAGCAAATCGCGATAAAAAGGGGGATGTTTGCCCTACATACGCGGGTGGCCAGCAGGCCAAAGGTTGTAAGACGGATGCGGATAAGTGAGGCAACGTAAGTTTGGGTGCGAGCATATGGTCAATCCCATCTCAACAATTGCAACTTACCTTTTGGGTTCCGTCTTGGAACCCCCAATTGGGATCATTCTTTGAGAATGCCCGAATCCTGGATGGGCGTAGGCATGGGTGAAAGAGCATCATTGAGCTGGTTGAGCTGGTTGTACCCACATTCCAATCGAGTTGTGGGTGGCCGAATGTTTCGTCCTCGGGGTAGAATTGGTGTAACGCATTCATT
The DNA here is from genome assembly GCA_963921185.1 of Dasysyrphus tricinctus. Taxonomy (NCBI): domain Eukaryota; kingdom Metazoa; phylum Arthropoda; class Insecta; order Diptera; family Syrphidae; genus Dasysyrphus; species Dasysyrphus tricinctus. The sequence continues at coordinate 229,935,783 of OY992530.1, read as the reverse complement.
TCTATTTCTAATTTCGTTTTTCTTCCTCGGAAGAAAAAAAATGCAAAAGCCTCCGAAGGCCAGGAAAACAATTTAATTTGTGTGTTTACATGAATGTCGTCAAATTTATTTGACAGCATTGACATTTGACAGCCGGGAAGATTCGATAAAAAATGAAACCATTCGAAGTATTTTATTTTAAAAGTTATAATAATGGTTTGGGTATGAGATATCGAATTGGTCGTTGGATACATTTTGGTGAATTCAAGTGTAAGGTTCGATGGTTGTAAGGGGGAGGCTAGGTGGAGAGAGGGCTCCTCCTAAACGATAATGTTAACCCCCAACGGGTTCCATATACTCACCAAAGAAAGGGATACTGTTTTCTTTTTGTAGAACGTGTGGTGGTATCGATGGAAAAAAGGAGAACATAGGTTAGTTCAAAGTCAAACGTGGTGGACATAGTCGGTGCTGGTTGAGAAGTACATTTTTTGTGGTAATTCAATATTGGTCAGTGTTATACATTTGGACAGTGACGTAGAAAAGTTATTTTTATTTTTAGTGCGAACTTGATAATTATTTTTGAGGGTGTAAATCGTCGAGGGATAAATAAAAAGAAAGAAAAGTTTGATAGAGGTGAGTGATAGTGACGATTTTAAATATTTTTGAGACGATTAAAACTGTAACGGTTATAGGTTTCGTTGGGAACGGCTGGCGGTCATCGGCAAGGGCAAAAGTCGGTGCCGCCATTTTTTGTTAGCGATACGCAAAAAAATCGCATTGATCTCAACTGACGGTTACAACAACGAAAAACCACAATATAAGAAACATCAGTACCACATACGCCTAATTGTGCAGATAAGTACATTAATTTTACCACATAAATATATTTAGTGTTATACAGATAAGCTGAAATCTGAAAACCTAAAAAGTGTACCCTACAAGAAAAACACAAAATTTAAACGAAGTCCACTGCGCCAACCACTCAACGAAACCTCCATTTTTTATTTAAATCCCGTTTCCGAAGACACCAACCTATTTGTTGAAACAACGAAAAGTTCGGAGATAGATTTCTCGAACATATCATCGAAAAAAGCCGAAGCCAGAACCCAAGTCGAAGATAAAAACGAACTTCCACTTCCGCCGTGTAGGATTTAAATTTTTGAGCGTTGGCATTTTAAATTTTAAAATTTTTCATTATTATTATTATCATTTTTATATTCTTTATTTTTAATTGTATTATTTGTATTGTAAGTGATTGAAAGGGTGAAGACGAAGGCAGGTCGAAGCTAGGTTCCTCCGTGTAATAGCGCGACGACCATTGCCGCAAAGGCGAAACCCCCCTACAGAGCGCTCTTTAGGCAGGTATCGGGTGCAAGACAGTTGGTCTTCGTATAGGAGGTGACGGACGAGGCTAGGCTCGACCCCAAATTCTATTGTCGGCAGGTTGTGTGTAGGTGCTGGGCACCCCTTTCGTTTATAAAACCAGAGGCGTGCCACACCTAGTGTGACAGAAAGGTCCACCAACGAAATAGCTTTCCTCTTGGCTTCGCTATTTTGATTACCTTTGTTTTGTTTTCCACTTCTTATTTGTCTTGTTTGTTATTTAATCAAATTGTACCGATTTTCATTACTTTTTTAGTTTTCATATTTTAACATATGTTGTTTAAACAATTCTTTTTTTCCTCTTTGCTTACCTTTTTTTTTATACGTTCATCAGTCTTCTTATTTTCTATACTGATGAAGACCTATGTATAAGCAATTTTTTTTTCTTTGCTATTCTAATTTCAATTTACGCATTTAAATACTTACATATACGTTATTTATGGTTTGTTAGGATTTTTAACATAATTAGTTAGTTTTTTTTATTAAATGAAACTTTGTAAGCCACGCCAAACCCTGATGTTTTTCTGGGCTTATTAAGAGGCCTGAATATGAGGATTTAGAGGTTTGAATTTTTCAGGGGGTGTGGCGGACGAGCAGAATATGAACGGTAAGGTGTGACGTAGTAGCGAAAGGTAAGCTTTTAAGGGGAATCTGAAGTGAATTCGGCCCCCCAGATTCCAGGAGTGGTGAGGGAAGGCCCATCGGTATCAACACCGACCGATACTCGGAGGGTGGTAGCCATACGTACGAGGGAGTACGAAAATTGGTTTGGCATGAAATTCTTTTTGTAGCGAGGTGAGGTTCAGTGGAGGAGCAAGATCCCCCCCTACATCCGGCGAGCTAAGCCGCGCGTCGCCAGCATGCCACTGCACTTCCGCTGGACATTCAGACCCTTCCCTTTCCTTTCCTCTTTCATTTCCTTTCATATAGGCCCCTGGTGTGCCCTATTATGTGCGATTTGTTTCCTTTTTCGCTTCCAGTCTCAATCCCCTTTCCGGTTCCTTTTTCTTTTCCTTTCAAATTCCCAATACCCATTCCCAGGTCCTCATCCTATTGCCCCGTTACAAATGGCGCCCAGACGTAAGAGCTCGATTTTTGTCAGTTGTCCGTTGTCCAGGTTATTTCTGGGGGTTGCCACTGACATTATCGAAACAACTTATAAGTCTTGTTCAGGAAAGCAAATTAGCATACCAGATCAAATGCGATAAGGAGTTTCGAGGGTGTCAGTGGAAACAACTAGAAATAAACTACTATGTGTGTAATGGCATCCGCTTCCCGGTAAAGCTTCTCGTATGTCTTTGAATGGAAGGTTTAAGACGTACCTATCAAATTGCGACAAGAAGTTGAACTTGGAAGCGAGTGTCATTAACGTCCTGTGGAAAGTTTACATTGGTTGCTGCGGTCAGAGGTGGAAAGAAACGTAAGTCTTGATTGGGATAGCTCTTGAGAAAGCCCAATCAATCGCGACGATGATTTCCAGTTCTGATGGCAACAACGAATGTAACATTTGTGTATTTATGTTTTTTTTTTGTATTTGGCTGCCAACCTTAGAGAAAGTATATTAAAGCAATTCGCTGCGACGTCACATCCTCAGGGAGGACAAAAACGCCACCGTTCATTGCTGTCCAAAACGCCCCCGCAAGATATGAGAAAAGTTAATTGCAGTTCAAATAAAAATTTTTTAAGCAGTTTTAAAAGATAGCGAATATCAAAGATAATCCTACAAAGTGAAACAAATCTTCAAGAGTTTTAGTCATAATAATTCCAAAATCATTCAAAAACGCATTAACAGTTTCATTGTGTGTTTAATTCCTTCGTCATAAGTTACTACATACATAGGTTAACATTTTAGATATTAGGTTTACAGGTTGTAAGAAAATTTTAAAATTTTAGTTTTTAGGTAATTTTTAGATTTAGGACACTTTATAGTAATAGCCTAGTATAGAGTTATATAGACATAGAGTATAGAGTAGAGTATTAATATAAGAAAAAAAAAAAAAACATAAAACAAAAAAATTAACAAAACAGAAAAATAGGAAAAAAAAAAAATATATAGCATGAATTTACAAATAAGATTACATATAGGTACATAGTTAAGTCATATAGGTTATAGTTAGTAAGCTCAATTTAGTAAAAGAATTATGTTTTGGTGGTAGGTTGTTAAGTTTTGTTTGGTTTGGTGGGTATCGCGTGCATCTCAAGTGCAGGAACGTTGATTGTAGAAAGCGCGTTGAATAGGTGATGAACCCTGAAAAGAGAAAATTAGTAGGTAAATTAGTATATCAAGAAAATCGTACCGTCACACGTTCTCACTACAGCAAAATTATAAATAAAATCATGCCTGTCACACGTTCTCCAACCAAAGAGCCAGGAAGCAATCTAGAAGCCCCTCCGTTGTTTTCGGTTCCTCCACCCCAACTTCCCGCAGCCGGAAGTCACCAAGGAAGCTCAACGCAATCCTTAGAGTCCCCTGCGTATAGCAACTTGACTGAGGTGGGAGGAAGGATGGAGGGCGAACAACCATCGGACCCCATAGAAATAACAACGACAGGTCAAGGCAATCTGGGTTCGGGGAATGCCACGGGTGGTGAGCCACTTCCGATTGCGAACGAGAGTGATCCGAATCGCACCAATGTAGGCGTATCCGCGGAGCTTATCGCAGCAATAAACGTCGCAGTGGTCAACGCTTGTGAGCGGTACACGAGCTCTCTCAAAGGGGAGTTGTCGGAGGCCCTGAAAGAAGAGATGAAGAAGCACTGGGCTGAAATGAGGAGTAAAGATACTCACGTAACACTACCTCAGGGAAGCAGGGGCCAGACCCCCATTGTGGGTGCGGGAATCGGGCACTATCCCAACCAACTAGCCAATCCGGAACCGTTTCGTCATTCGCAGCTGGATTCAGGAGCTAGACCTTTTGTTCCGGTGGGGAACTCCAATGGAAATACTCAACCGAGGCCTAACTGGGAAAGTAGGTCAGATGGTGGGGGACACCGACCGAACATCCATCATGATGGTCAGAGTCGAAATTCTTCCGGTGCGTACCTCCAGCACCCTCTCGCTTTCGTACCTACAAACATAAGAAACCCTATCAAAATTGATAAATGGGGTCTAAAGTTTGATGGGAAGTTGGATGTACTCACCGTGGAGGATTTCGTCTTCAGACTGGAAACGCTTCAGGCTCAGTATGCGTGCCCATGGACGGAAATACTGAGAGACTTTCACCTCCTGCTTTCTGGCGCCGCGCATGATTGGTACTGGCAGTTTCAGCGGTCCAGTTATCGCCCCGATTGGCCAATGCTTCGGGACGCATTAATGCGCCAATATCGGAACTCGAAGTCCGATTACGAGATTATGAGGGAAGTGTCAGACCGCAAGCAAGGCGTCAGAGAGTCCAGTGACGATTTTTTCGCGGCAGTAAATAAGCGCAGATCTCAACTCAGGGTTCCTATTCCAGAGTTGGATCTCGTACGGATCCTGAAGCGTAACCTAAATGATAGGATAAGTAGGTTGGTATACCCCCAACCAATCTTTACGCTGGACCAGTTGCGAATGGCATGCAAGGAAGCCGAGTATGCGTTTCCTTACAAAGATCGAGAGGCTTTCGTGCACCAACGGCCACCTGGTCGGTACATGGCTAACGAGCTGGATTGTGAGGAGGCGTATCTCGGGGACGATCACCTTGCGGCCTTTCAGCACTCTGGGGCAAGGCCAAAGGCTACTCGTGGTGCCACGGATCCGAGTTCAATGACGTGCTGGAACTGTAAGCTTCGTGGCCACACGTTTATGGATTGCCCTTCCACCACGAGAAGCATCTTTTGCTATCGCTGCGGCCAGGATGGGGTTATAACACCCAAATGTCCCCGATGCAACCCGGAAAACCGGTCACGGAATGCGACAACGAGGGGGGAGTCGTGTTCCACCCAAACACCTCCGTCACAACCAAAAGAGACTTAGATAGTCCAAGTAAAAAGTCCCAGATTCGGATTTTGTCCCGTAAAGATAAAACCTGGGGAGAAGAAAATAAAAAAATATTTGAGATTAAACCACTGCATGTTAGATTAAAGGAATATAAGTTAGCAAGAGATAGAATTTTTAATGGAAATAGCGGCACAGTTACTAAAAAAATTTTGAAAACGAGAAATAGATAAGATTAGAAAGGAAATGAGGAAAAATATATCGTCAACAGTTCTAGAAATCACAACAGATCCCAGACCTTATGCAAAAGTGGGGATTGCTGGCAAAGAAACCCTCGGTCTTTTAGACAGCGGGGCCAGCATAAGTATTTTGGGAAAAGGGTGTGAGGAATTTGTTAGAACTTCAAAAATGGAAATTTTCCCCTATAAAGCTGGGGTAAAAACTGCCGATGGTAAAAGCCAAAGCATTACTGGAAAAGTTCAAACGGATGTATTGTTTAAAGGTCAAAGTCATAGTATGACCTTGTACCTGGTCCCAAATCTAGAACAAGAATTATACTTGGGGGTAGATTTTTGGAAGAAGTTCCAGATAGCGCCAAACATTATAAGTTCTGTTTCTGTTCCGGAGGCGGAAGCGGATTTGTCGAACGCTCACGAACTAACTTCGGATCAGCGATCTGCGTTAGAGGCGGTCAAGCAGAAATTTCTTGATTATGACCGACACGGTCTCGGAAAAACAACGTTAATGGAACATGTTATCGATACCGGAAACGCGGAGCCTGTCAAGCAGCGCCACTACCCTGTCTCTCCAGCGGTACAAGCCCTTTTGTACCAGGAAATAGACAGAATGCTTAAGCTCGGCGTTATAGAGGAGAGCGAGAGTCCTTGGTGCTCGCCTGTTGTACTTATTAAGAAGCCAGGTGAAAACAATACTATCAAGTATCGTTTTTGTCTGGATTCTCGTAAGGTCAACGCGTTAAGCAAAAAGGACGCTAACCCTCTTCCTCATATCGAGGGGCTTATCAGTCGTCTACCTAATACCTACTTTATAAGTAGTGTAGATTTAAAAGAAGCATTCTGGCAAATACCGTTGGAAAAGGAGAGTAGAGAAAAAACTGCATTTGCGGTACCGGGAAGACCCTTATACCAGTTTACGGTAATGCCATTTGGGTTGTGTAATGCAGCCCAAAGACTTTGTCGTTTAATGGATAAAGTAATTCCTGCACGACTCAGGGACAACGTTTTTGTGTATTTAGACGACTTGTTGATCATCGCGCCAGATTTCGAGACTCATATCACCTTGCTGGGGGAGGTGGCCGAGTGTTTGAGGAAAGCCAATCTCACCATCAACGTTAAAAAGTCGAAATTTTGCTTTAAAGAGTTAAAATATTTGGGTTTTATCGTTGGTGGTGGGAGGATAAAAACCGACCCAGCGAAGGTCGAGGCAGTGGTCGATTTTCCAATCCCACGAAATGCCAGGCAAGTCCGTCGGCTACTTGGTCTAGCAGGGTGGTATAGAAGGTTTATCAAAGACTTTTCTAGCTTGACCGCACCGCTCACAGACACCCTGAAGAAGAAGGATGCCAAGTTCAAAATGACGGATGAGGCAATAAAAGCTTTTGAGGACCTAAAAAGAGCCTTAACTACGGCTCCAGTATTGACTCATCCGGATTTTAAAAAAAGGTTTTACGTTCAATGTGATGCTATGATGGGATAGGAGCAGTACTTTTTCAGAAAAACGATAAGAATGAAGAGGTCCCGATTTCTTATTTTTCACAAAAGTTGAACTCTTGCCAAAGAAATTATAGTGTGACCGAGAAAGAGTGTATGGCGGCAGTGATGGCAATTAAAAAGTTCAGGCCCTATGTCGAGGGTATGGAGTTTACGGTCATCACCGACCACTCTAGTCTCAAGTGGTTGATGACAATGAAAGATTTGAGTGGGAGGCTGGCCAGGTGGAGCCTTGAGCTGCAATCCTATGCCTTCGACATAGAGCACCGAAAAGGAACGCTAAATGTCGTGCCAGACACGCTTTCTCGGGCACACTTAGATAGTATTGGAATCGCAGAGGTCGATCCATTGATAGATCTGTCTTCGGACGAGTTTCAGTCTGAGGAATACAAAAGTTTGATTAGCACCATCCAAAAGGAACTACCAGATTTGAAAATAGAGGACAATTTTGTTTACAAAAGATCACTGCCATTAGGAGAAGAAGAGCTACTGGAACATAATTGGCGGTTATGGGTACCTTCAGGGTTAACCGAAGAAATAATAGCCAAGGCCCACAATCCACCACAAGCGGCACACGGCGGAGTGGCGAAAACTCTTCACCGCATCCGTCAGTATTTTTACTGGCCAAACATGACCGTTCAGATTAGGCAATACGTCTTGAAATGTGATATATGTAAACAATGTAAATCGTCTTGTCAAACTCTTCGTCCCCCTATCAGTAATACATTCTCTATTAGCCGTCCGTTTCAAAAATTATATGTTGATTTTCTGGGCCCATACCCAAGATCTAAAGCGGGCAACGCATATGTTTTCGTGGTGTTAGAGCATTTGTCTAAATATGTATTCTTGGAACCATTGAGATCCGCAAATACGAGCAGCGTTATAAAATTCCTGCAAAATGACATTTTTAACGCCTTTGGCGTACCACAGATCATCCACTCGGATAATGGTAAACAATTCTTGGCTAAAGAGTTCCAGAATTTACTGCAAAAGTATGGTATTCGACATTTCCGCACGGCAAATTATTCGCCGCAGTCAAATGCATCGGAAAGGGTCAACAGAACGCTATTAGCTGCCATACGCTCGTATCTGAAAGAGGATCAACGCGACTGGGATATTCACCTTAGTGATATCGCAGGCGCGTTGAGAAGTTCGGTGCATGCTGCTACCGGGGTGTCACCGTATTTTGTCCTATTTGGGGTAAACATGATGACCCACGGTAGCGGGTATGAGCTGAACCAGAGGCTGGGTATGGTAGATGATGGTGAGCTGTTGACACTTCCTAGGCAGAATAGGTTGCAGTGTATCAGAGAAAAGGTAAAAGAAAGCATTTTGAAGGCCAACGAAAAAGGAGCCAAAACGTATAATATGCGGACACGGAATGTGAAATTCGTACCCGGACAAGAAGTGTTCAGGCGAAATTTCGTTTTAAGCGACACATCAAAGTATCTTTCAGCAAAGTTATGTCCGAAATTTGTTAAGTGCCGAATTGTAAAAGCAGTAGGAAAAAATAGTTACGAACTAGAAAACCTAGCAGGCAAACCGATCGGAGTATTCCACGCCAAAGATATTAAGCAATGATACCGCGCTAATCTGTGATATAAATGTCCGCTAATCTGTGATATGAATGTATTACACCATTCTAAACTGTGATATAAATGTAGCCTTTGCAGTCTGTCCTTGCCAGTGAAAACGAATTTTTGAACATGGTTTTATCTGTTAATTTATTAATTTATTTTCTTTTATCAGAGTTTATACTAGTCATTTTATTTATTTATTTATTTTTTTTTCAGTGTAAATTCTAGTATCTTATTTATTTAGTTTTTTTTCAGTGTATTTCATAGTCATTTACTTTTTGGTATTTATTTATTTTTCATAGCATATAACAGTCCATTATTTATTTATTATTTTTTTGGTAGTAGACAATTATTTATTTATTTATTTTTTTTTGTTCAGTGTATATGATAATCAATTATTTATTTATTTATTTTGTTTTTTTTCAGTGTATAGTAAAGTTATTTATTCATGTTTTTTTTCATCTTAATTAGTTATCATATTAACGTAATTTTTTTTTATAATTTAGTGTATTGAGGTATGTTTTGTTATGTTAGATATTTATTATTACGATGTTTTTTTTAGTGTATGTAGTATAAATTCTGTTTTTTTTTTTTTTTTACTGTCGGAATGATACATGTTCAAAAATTATGTTATTTACCGAGCCGTTTGAAATGCTTGGCCTTCAAACAGCTCCAAAAAAATTTTAGAAAAAGAAGAAAATGAAACGTTAACCCGAGAATTTCATACTACTTCCGGCCACGGGTTGTACTACCGTCCACTACACCTGAGTCTCTCTAGCAGCCGAATAACTAATTGTGCAATAAACCTATGTGCAATAAAGCCCAACTAACCTGTGATATTTTTGTCTGTCCACTAGGTGCGTGTTAGTGAATGTCCGTATATTTTTCTACCGATGCCAACAGAAAGGAAAGAAAATACCCCACTACACACAACACTTAACAAGATTCAGCATGATTTAGTCACATTTTCCGTATTTGAAAAGTGACCCTCTTAAGTCAGATGGATTGAGGAAAGTGAGTTGCAATATATCTTCCACCTGGGAGAAGCAAAGAAGAAGTGTTGTTGAGCTTTAAGAAATAGCTAGTAGGTACCAAAGCCAAAAAGTTTCTGGCTAATGCCGGTCAAAACTCTTACCCGTTTTTCAAATGTACTTCGTGGTACCTACCACAATGTTTCGGTCTCGATAGAAACATTTAATAGTGCAATAATCCCACGTGCAATAAAACCTAACAAACTGTGATATATTTGTTTGTCCACTGTGTGTTAGTGAATGTAAGGAATCGTCCTATCTGTATTCATATACCACCCAAATAGGGAAAAGAAACTCATACACCACACAAATAACTTTTATTTAAGTCATTTTGACTCGAGTCATATTTTCGTTTGATAGAAAAATGATACTCTGCAGTCGGATAGGTTGAGGGAAGTATTAAACGACCTTCTACCTGGACAAGCAAATGAGGTTGTTAAGTTTTAATGCTACGCAAGGGAAAATAAAGAAAAAAAAAAGCACTAAATCAATGATGTAGGAATATCTAAGTATAGAAAGAGAAACAAATTGCGACAGAGAAAAGTATGAGGTTCAATTTGCCCGGCTAGGGTGTAAGTGGGCTCATCCCCAACGTCTCAGACAATCTTAGGCCGCCTGTCACCGTCTTTGTGGCAATCCGAATACTGCCAAATCCGGAGGTTTGTTACGGCAGCTTTACGGGGATGGGGGCCCAATAATATGTGACTCGATGCTACAACAAAAGCACCTCTTAAGCAAATTCTAAAATTCTCAGCTCACTAATTCTGCAGCAAACACATGACAGAAAAAAAAAAAAAAAAGCACATACATATGTATTGATCCTACTTTCCTGCCTATTACCGCTGAGGTTGGGCAATAAAACCAACTCGCGCACAAACTCGAAGCCGAATGAAATTGTATAGATATCGTAGGGATAGCAAATCGCGATAAAAAGGGGGATGTTTGCCCTACATACGCGGGTGGCCAGCAGGCCAAAGGTTGTAAGACGGATGCGGATAAGTGAGGCAACGTAAGTTTGGGTGCGAGCATATGGTCAATCCCATCTCAACAATTGCAACTTACCTTTTGGGTTCCGTCTTGGAACCCCCAATTGGGATCATTCTTTGAGAATGCCCGAATCCTGGATGGGCGTAGGCATGGGTGAAAGAGCATCATTGAGCTGGTTGAGCTGGTTGTACCCACATTCCAATCGAGTTGTGGGTGGCCGAATGTTTCGTCCTCGGGGTAGAATTGGTGTAACGCATTCATTTCTATTTCTAATTTCGTTTTTCTTCCTCGGAAGAAAAAAAATGCAAAAGCCTCCGAAGGCCAGGAAAACAATTTAATTTGTGTGTTTACATGAATGTCGTCAAATTTATTTGACAGCATTGACATTTGACAGCCGGGAAGATTCGATAAAAAATGAAACCATTCGAAGTATTTTATTTTAAAAGTTATAATAATGGTTTGGGTATGAGATATCGAATTGGTCGTTGGATACATTTTGGTGAATTCAAGTGTAAGGTTCGATGGTTGTAAGGGGGAGGCTAGGTGGAGAGAGGGCTCCTCCTAAACGATAATGTTAACCCCCAACGGGTTCCATATACTCACCAAAGAAAGGGATACTGTTTTCTTTTTGTAGAACGTGTGGTGGTATCGATGGAAAAAAGGAGAACATAGGTTAGTTCAAAGTCAAACGTGGTGGACATAGTCGGTGCTGGTTGAGAAGTACATTTTTTGTGGTAATTCAATATTGGTCAGTGTTATACATTTGGACAGTGACGTAGAAAAGTTATTTTTATTTTTAGTGCGAACTTGATAATTATTTTTGAGGGTGTAAATCGTCGAGGGATAAATAAAAAGAAAGAAAAGTTTGATAGAGGTGAGTGATAGTGACGATTTTAAATATTTTTGAGACGATTAAAACTGTAACGGTTATAGGTTTCGTTGGGAACGGCTGGCGGTCATCGGCAAGGGCAAAAGTCGGTGCCGCCATTTTTTGTTAGCGATACGCAAAAAAATCGCATTGATCTCAACTGACGGTTACAACAACGAAAAACCACAATATAAGAAACATCAGTACCACATACGCCTAATTGTGCAGATAAGTACATTAATTTTACCACATAAATATATTTAGTGTTATACAGATTAGCTGAAATCTGAAAACCTAAAAAGTGTACCCTACAAGAAAAACACAAAATTTAAACGAAGTCCACTGCGCCAACCACTCAACGAAACCTCCATTTTTTATTTAAATCCCGTTTCCGAAGACACCAACCTATTTGTTGAAACAACGAAAAGTTCGGAGATAGATTTCTCGAACATATCATCGAAAAAAGCCGAAGCCAGAACCCAAGTCGAAGATAAAAACGAACTTCCACTTCCGCCGTGTAGGATTTAAATTTTTGAGCGTTGGCATTTTAAATTTTAAAATTTTTCATTATTATTATTATCATTTTTATATTCTTTATTTTTAATTGTATTATTTGTATTGTAAGTGATTGAAAGGGTGAAGACGAAGGCAGGTCGAAGCTAGGTTCCTCCGTGTAATAGCGCGACGACCATTGCCGCAAAGGCGAAACCCCCCTACAGAGCGCTCTTTAGGCAGGTATCGGGTGCAAGACAGTTGGTCTTCGTATAGGAGGTGACGGACGAGGCTAGGCTCGACCCCAAATTCTATTGTCGGCAGGTTGTGTGTAGGTGCTGGGCACCCCTTTCGTTTATAAAACCAGAGGCGTGCCACACCTAGTGTGACAGAAAGGTCCACCAACGAAATAGCTTTCCTCTTGGCTTCGCTATTTTGATTACCTTTGTTTTGTTTTCCACTTCTTATTTGTCTTGTTTGTTATTTAATCAAATTGTACCGATTTTCATTACTTTTTTAGTTTTCATATTTTAACATATGTTGTTTAAACAATTCTTTTTTTCCTCTTTGCTTACCTTTTTTTTTATACGTTCATCAGTCTTCTTATTTTCTATACTGATGAAGACCTATGTATAAGCAATTTTTTTTTCTTTGCTATTCTAATTTCAATTTACGCATTTAAATACTTACATATACGTTATTTATGGTTTGTTAGGATTTTTAACATAATTAGTTAGTTTTTTTTATTAAATGAAACTTTGTAAGCCACGCCAAACCCTGATGTTTTTCTGGGCTTATTAAGAGGCCTGAATATGAGGATTTAGAGGTTTGAATTTTTCAGGGGGTGTGGCGGACGAGCAGAATATGAACGGTAAGGTGTGACGTAGTAGCGAAAGGTAAGCTTTTAAGGGGAATCTGAAGTGAATTCGGCCCCCCAGATTCCAGGAGTGGTGAGGGAAGGCCCATCGGTATCAACACCGACCGATACTCGGAGGGTGGTAGCCATACGTACGAGGGAGTACGAAAATTGGTTTGGCATGAAATTCTTTTTGTAGCGAGGTGAGGTTCAGTGGAGGAGCAAGATCCCCCCCTACATCCGGCGAGCTAAGCCGCGCGTCGCCAGCATGCCACTGCACTTCCGCTGGACATTCAGACCCTTCCCTTTCCTTTCCTCTTTCATTTCCTTTCATATAGGCCCCTGGTGTGCCCTATTATGTGCGATTTGTTTCCTTTTCCGCTTCCAGTCTCAATCCCCTTTCCGGTTCCTTTTTCTTTTCCTTTCAAATTCCCAATACCCATTCCCAGGTCCTCATCCTATTGCCCCGTTACAACGAGTCTATGTCAACAAGCCTCAGACTCTTGAAACCCTCAAAGAGAATATCCGTCAAGAATGCGAGGACCTATCGTCGGATGCCGGAAGTTCTGACAAGAGTGATGGAAATTAGAAAATACCATAAATCTGTCCCAAATGGTCAGCAATTTTGGTGACGCGGTGGCCACTTTACCGAAATCATCTTCTCGATTTAATGAATGGAAAAATAAAACATAAAAAAATATAATTCAAAAGCGGAACCAAAACCTTCATACAAAAATTCCAGCCAAAGAACATAGAATGACAACTTTTGCGCCACCTTGTAGGAACGTACCTGTATGGAAGAAAATGAATACAAATTTCGATATTATATGAATGCTCTTAAGCTGTGAGGTGTAAATTAACTTAACCCAGGTCTAAAATGGCTTATTGATGTAGTATTGGTAACCTCATAAACCAAGGCAAATAAAAATAGCATCATTTGACGAAGAAATAAAAATTAGCTCAAGCGAAATGTTTTCTTATAGCTTTAATCATTTAAAATAAACTTAAGTTTCCATAGTTTCTTAAAGAATATTTTTGTAGGTTGGTATTTAGTTAACATAACATCATATTAAACTTAATTTAAAATGTAACTATTTACAATATCAGATATCATATCAGATAGTCTACTTCTATAGACCACATCAGTATTGAAGGCCGTCAAACAAATTTCGCTTCTTTTATTTTTAAAGAAATCTTCGAAACCCTCATCTGAAACTACATTTTGGGTTAACTCAGGAGGCAGGATAGTCAAGTGAGAAAATAAACAACTCTCAATCAGACCGACTATTTTAAATTCTCGTATGCTTTCTTCAAACTGTTGCAACGGTATAAAGTCCATTATTTGGAATCCATGTTGTTTTAGAAAGTGTCCCAACATTGAATAATAACTGGCCAAAAGTGAATGCAAATGCTCCAGACGAAACTTCTTGCTTGTCGGAATTGTTAATAATGTTATAACATCAAAAATTGGCGGAGCATATCGAGTGAGTTGAAAGTCAACAATTCGACTCTGAACAGGACGATCGTTTTCGTATTTAAATAACAAATTATTCGCCCATAAGTCACCGTGACTGAAAACATTTAAGTATTTCTTATTGGGCTTGACTAAATCAAAGATTTTATTCATTTCGCGAGGAAATTGCTCCAAAATATATTCCAAGTCCTTGTGGTCCTTAAACTCAGGCATGATTTTGATAATTTCACAAAGAGCCACAACAGCATTATTAAAATTCTCTCTCCGAATACTGTTAGATGCGGATGGATATGCATTTTCATGTACGATTTCTGGAAACAATTCACAAATTTTTTGTTGACTACTGGCCTCGAATATAATCGAAGAAGCATGCATGCTTGCCAAAGAACATAATCCACACTTCAGGTGATCAAAGTCTAACAACCCTGATCGGTCAGCTCCCATTCGATATCCCATTTCTCCCAAATGATCAAAAACTAAGATATCATCCTTAGCGTAATAGCATCGAGCAGAAAATTCAGACTGTCCCTTTTGTAACTTTGGCAATAAATTTTTGTAGACAGATACTTCCTTTTTGAAAACACCAAACTCTTCAATATACTTCTGCCTGGAAGCTATATCACTGGGAGCTGTTTTAATAAAGAATATCAGCTCTTGTGGTGCATCGGAAAGATTCTTTTGAATAATTACGGATAGAATCTCATGACGGCCGAGATATCCTGCTGGAGCGTCATTTGCCCTCTTGAGTGAATAGCTGAGGATTTTAACACCATAATCGATTTTCTGATTCGAATACCTTTCGCACAAATCTTGGACAACTCTCGGGGACAATTTTGACGCGCTCATTAGAATTTTTAAACTTGAAGCTGACTGTGCTGAGAATAAAGCGTTGAGTCTTTTTATAGATACTTACAATTAGAAATATACTTCATTATATCAATTTGATGTGTATATGTACGTAAGCTACTTAGATGTAAATGCCTATAAATAAATACAAAGAAGCATCTAATATTTACTCGCTGACAACTGCATCATTGTATACTTAACTTACTCTCTAATCTTAACTTAATATCGTATATTAATTTGAATGATGTATTATCATTAAATTTATTTTATTTTTAAAGTAAAACAAACTTTATACAACTAATCCCATGTCATTACGTACGTCTTTCTTGGAAGCAAAGCTATCGAACCTACAGCAAAATTAATACTTGTAAGCACTTTACTGCCACACTGCTCACCTTTGTTTTTGACTGAAATTTGCCTTTGGTATTGTTGTTTTGATATTCTTTGTTCACAAATAAATTGTATCAAAAACGCAGTTAGAAATGGGCTCTGGGACCTTAGCACCTCGTATGTGGGATATATGCAAAAATACAATTTTTCCATATCTAATAGGTCAGTATGAGTAACTGCCTGAACAGAATGCAAGACGGAGCTGGAATAGATGTCAAAAACGCTGCAGCTGGATCTGCAAGAGTTGAACAATTTTTAACTTTTACTGCAGCATTTTTGACATCTATTCCAGCTGCGTCTTGCATTCTGTTCAGGCAGTAATTGGTCAAAAAACGACCAACTAATTATAGAATTTGTCAGCAATAAAACATTTTTAAGCAATGGTTATAGTTTTTCATTCTTGTTTGCTTAAAATGATGTGTCAAAACATTGTGTGTGAGTGATTCTGGTTTCGATTCTAACCACTGCTGGATTAGCCAAAGGGGCAAATTTTTGGAGGGCGGCAAGTTTTGAAGATTGTAAGAAAAAAATAAAGAGAAAATAAAGAAATATTATCATACATATTGAAGTTTTTTTAAGATCACCACTTCATGCTCGTTTTCGTGCACTAGTAACGCACGACGGAAAAACTCGAATTATTTTTTTCTACACATACAAGCAAAAAGTAGTATTCATGTCATTTCATAATTTAAAATTCAAAGAAAAGAATACATGGTAAGATATTTATACTTGAATTTCTTGTTCGCTATGCTTATCTACGTCACTTAATGACAAAAACTGGTTCAAAAGACTACAACAAATAAAACAAAATGCACGACTGGGTCGCATGTACTTGCTCTTATGTTCCAGACACTACAGGTTTAAAAAAAATTGTATATGGGTCAATATTTCAAAATATTAATATATCAGTCTCCTTCATTTTTGAACCGAAGTACAAAATTTTATTATAAGTTTGTTAATTGGATGGCTTGAAACAAACGGGTTCTAATATTCGCTCTAGAAAAAATAAAGTTAAAAAAATGTCATACCCGCTATCTTCATTTAAACACCCAAAATGTCATTCCCCTGACGTGTCCCCAGGCCTACTTACCACACTGTCTGAATTTTAGCAACGAAACTAAAAACGATACAAAAAATCTAATGATGCAGTCTTTTTAATAATAATCATCCCTACTAAAAAATAGTTAAATGATTTTTAATTGCTTTATTTTTTTAAATAGGAGCTATTAAGTAAGTGTCCCCCATAAATTGATCATTTCTATCCCACCAATGGACCCTTCGGAGTCATTCCCCTAACATCATTTTTTGTGTCATTCCCCTGACTTTCAAGTTTTCATTATAATGATTGATTGCGTTTTGGTAACTCTAGAAGAATCAATAATATTACATTTAAACATATTACAGTATTTTTAGTAGTTTTGAATTTTTCACATTTTATCGGTCAAAATATCATAAAAAATACGATTATTACTATAAAATGTTTAGTCTCGCAAAATTCTTGAATCATGAGAGCAAGTTCGTGCAACATAGTCGTGGATGCTATTTTTCATGTAAGTATGTGTTCTTCTTTTTCTTTACACTCCTGAAACCATTCGCAAAATTAAATACCCATCTAAACAACGGAGTAAATATAGATTTTTGTCATTCCCCTGACACAAGTATCATTTCCCTGACTTAAAAAACCGTTAGATTTGATCAAATGTTATGACTCCTTGTTTTAAAGTGGTTATTATAGAGTTATTAAGAGACATAATTGTTCGTCTACCAAAATAAGTTCTTTTGAGCGAGAGTCCACTTTGGAGTGAAAAATATTAATGTTTTGAAATATTGACCCATATAAAGAGATGGAAATTATGTGAGAAAATGTAGAGAAGCATGAAATACGATATTTTAATTAGTTAAAACAACTCCTCTGACAGTTTGAGGTGAAAAAAAAGAATGCCATCTTAATTCCTCATTGAATATGATTGCATGGAGAAAAAAAAGTTTAAAATCGTTGGAGCGGTTTTTAAAAAAAATAATTTTTATATATAAAATTCTTAAAACGTTTTTAAGGGCAAATTTTGGAATGCAAATCTGAAGTATATATTTATGTACAGATAAAAACAAAATTTCAAAAAAATTGTCAACCCGTTTTTGAGATAGCGAATTTTCAAAAAAAAAATTTAAACTTTTTCATATAAATTCAAAAACCTTTTTTTTTGAAAATTTTGATATTCAATATTATTTAATTTTATCTTAAAACTTTATTTAAATCCGTTTAGCCAATATTGAGAAAATTCAAAATAAAAGCAAATCTTCTATGACAGGTACTATTAATAGTTGCTAAGTGCAAAATTTTATCATTTTTGGCAGTAGATCGGACTTATTTAAGTAAATGGAAAAAGTTTAATGAAAATCTTAGGAACTGTTATTGAGAAAAAAATATTTTGACTAATGGTTTTTTAACTTTTGTCAATGTGTTTATTTTTCGGAAGCTTTTGTATAAAAAAAAATTATTGAAATCAGTCAAAACGTTTTGAAGAAAATCGAAAATTTAAAAAAATGGTCTCTTGGGAGGTAGCATGAATAACTATTTTTTGAAAAATGGTTTGTCACCGAAAGGAAGCCTTTACTAAAATTAATTTATTGAATTTTTTTTTAAGAAAAGTTGTCGAGCCATTTTTGTGACAAATACGATTATGTAAAATTGCTAACAAAAATTGTATGGCAAGTACCGTTATTTTTAGTTCTAAAAAAATGAAAAAAATGTGTGGGCATTATCGTCAAAAACCACTATGTACCAAGTTTGAAAAAAGTCGATTCAATTAAGTTAGTGTTGACAGTACTGAAATGGCCGAATTTGTACGCGTTAGTTCACAAAAACTCTATTAAAGTCGAAGATCGGGCTCAGAATCAAATTTCAAACAGCTCTATCGTTTTGAGAGGGAAATCGGAGATTGGTTGAGTGAATACTTCATTGGTAAGTCATTGCAAAATCGTAATTTCTAGTTTTAAAACTTGACACACCCTTACTATTTGGAGCCTTTTGTTAGTTCGCGGAAATGGTGTTAAACTTCTATTTTCGTATTTACTTGTTAGCTTCAAAATATTAATTTAATTTAATTTACTATAATTCTTGAAGAAGTAAAAACTTATGAAAATTGTTATAGTATATATTGTGATACTACCAATAGGCTTCTGTCGGTTAAACATGTGGAGATCCTGGATTTCAAGTTGGCGTTGGTGAAGATATAGGCGTTCATCAGAGTACTGTATCTATAGAACAGTTAATTTTGTTGCAAAATTAATAAAAGACAAAGCTTCTCATTGGATAAAATTTCCATCGAGTTGTGAAAAACAGCTGGGAGAAAAAAATTATTGGCTAAGCAAATACAGATTCCCATTATGCATTAGGGGCCTTGGACTGTTCTCATGTGGAAATATTGCAACCTAGATTTCATTCGGAAGAATACATTAACCGAAAAGGATATGCTTCCATCAATATAATGTTCAGCCTTGTAGTTTCTTCTTCGAACCTATTTCCTCTATTGAAATTTTTAGTTATTCAAAATCTGGATAGTTCCTATTCATCAACATCTAACGGTTTTTCAAATACTTTAATTAAAAAATATGTCTAAATATAGTTGATAACTTGCCCCACTTATTTAACAAAAGTATTTATCAAGGTACTTTCCCAGATAGTTTAGAACTAGCTGAAATTACTCCAATTTTTAAAAAAGGGGACAAAAAATGTGTCTCTAATTATAGACCTTTTCTATTCTACCATTTTTTTCGAAAAATTTTGAAAAAGTTGTTAAATCTAGAGTTGTGAACTATTTAGATAGTATTTCTTTTTTCAACGATAGACAGTTCGGCTTCAGAGCTGGAAAATCCACAGAAGATGCACTCTTAGCTCACTGTAGCTTAGTTTATGAAAGTTTGAACCATAAGAAATTTACATCTGCCATTAAGCATTTGATACTGTGGACCATGATATATTAGTTAGAAAATTAGAAAAAGCCGGTTTCAGAGACTTTATGTTAAACTGGTTTTGTTCTTACCTTAAAAACAGAAAACAAATGGTCAAAATAGGTGATAAATTCAGTGAAGTAAAATATATTAATAGGGAACGGGTCGTTATTCTGTATTCCAAAATTCTGTATGAACGAAATTCTGTATATGAATAAAAAATTCTGTATGAACATAACTCTGTATTCCATAATTCTGCTTTTCCATTATTCTGTAATCTTAAATTCTGTAAATCCAAAATTCTGTATTTCAAAATTCTGTAAATCCAAAATTCTATATTTCAAAATGCTGTAAATCTTATATTCTGTTTATCCATAAATTCTGCTTTTCGAAGCTCTGTAAATCCAAGCTTATAAAAAAAATTCTGTTATAATTTTAAACAGGTTTGTTAGTCCCCGTTAAACAATTTTTATTCAATTACCTAACAAAAATTACAAAGTATTGCAAAGAAAAACGTTCAATAGATAACAAAGAAAAAACAATAACCAAAACAAAAACAAAACAAAATGCATAACTTGATAATTTAATCAAGATGAAGATTCTTGGCTAACCTTTTAAAATACTCAGTCTGACTTAAAGCTCTTCTTTTTTTAATCAAACGCTTAACCTGTTTATTTTTGAGAATTGTTTTTTACTTTTAGGAATATGTTCTCCGTTTTGAACTCTAGCTACTTGCGCTTTAGAAAAAACTAGTTCCTTTCTTAGATCTTCAATTAGCTTCCAGCCTTACTTCTTCCTACTACAATACGTAAACCAAAGAAGAAAAATATTTGGGAGTGCTCCGTTAGAATTTGAAACTTCTCAGTTCGTTTTGATAATGAAAAAAGCGAGAATTTTTTTCATTATCTAAGCAATTTAAAAATTCTGTATACTGAAATTCTGTAAATGATAAAAGAAAAATTATTTTGATAATGAAAAAAATGCGCACTTTTATTCCGAAATTCTGTAAATGATAAAAGAAAAATTGTTTTGATAATGAAAAAAAGTGCGCACTTTTTTTCATTATCAAAACAATTTTTCTTTTATCATTTACAGAATTTTGGAATACAGAATTTTTAAATCCAGAATTTTGAAATACAGAATTATGGTATACACAGAATTTTGATTTTTTAGAATTTTAGATTTACAGAATTTTGAAATACAGAATTTTGAAAACTGAATTTTGGCACTTACAGAATTTTGGATTTACAGAATTTTGAAATACAGAATTTTGGAATACAGAATTTTGCAATCCGAATTTTGACACATACAGAATTATGACCCCAACCCATATTAATATAGGTGTTCCACAAGGTTCCGTCTTAGGTCCACTGTTGTTTCTTATATATATTAATAGTATATTCAGTCTGAATTTTAAAGGTAAAGTAGTGGGATTTGCTGATGATTTAGCTTGTGTTTATTCTAGCCCCAGTTTACTTGATATGGTTTCTGATATTAATCATGACTTAGAGTTATTTAGACATTGGTTTGGAATTCATAAACTCGTTATTAGTGAGAAAACTAGAATTATGTTTTTCAAACCTCTGATAGTAGATTTTAATCTTCCTCTTCTTATTCAGCATAGTTATGACTGCAAAAAAATCCCACTTAGTAGTAACTCATGTTGTACTTCCGTAGAAAATCTAGATAATGCTTTAGTTAATAATTGTACACACAACTGTTTCTATATTGAAACAGTTACTGAATATACATATCTTGGAATACATATTGACAACAAAATGGACTGGAAAGTTCACACTAATGCTTTAAAGAAATATTTAGCTTCAACCAATTACATTATGTTTCATTTAAAAAAACTATGCTGTAGAAAACTTATGGAAACTTTTTATTATGGTTTAGTTCAATCTAAATTACAATACGGTATAATTTGTTGGGGTGGTTGCTACAAAAACCTTTTACAGCCTCTTCTAGTAACACAAAAGAATATTTTAAGAACCATATGGAAAAAAAGGAAATATGAACATAGCTTTCCATTGTTTGTCAGCTCTCGTATTTTGCCTCTGAAACATCTTTATTTCTATAAAGTTTTAAAAATATGTTTTTTGAGATGTGGCTATCTTTTAAGTCACAATATACCAACTTACTCATTGCGCAGTAATATTAGTAGCCTTGCCTTCATTCCAGTGCACACTACCTTTGTATATAAACTTTATAGTATTATCATGGAGTCGTTTTTATTTACGCGGTATTCCATCGATGGTGGCGCTAGTGAACACCCATGTTGATAATAAAATGTGCAACATGTTTCAGTTTTTTTTTTCTTATTTTTTTGCTCTATCCTCTGTTTCCGAGCGTTCGTCTATTTTTTTCATTCTTTTTGAATTCCCAGAATTTTATGTGTGAGGGTTTTTTTTTTGTTTGTTTATTTTTTTTGTCGAGAGATTTAGATTTTTTTCTTTGTTGGGTTCTTCGTCCTTGTGTCTTGTTGTTGTGTCTTGTGCTTGAGAAGTGCATTAACAAAAAATAGATTTAATTTTTCTGGATGCTACAATATTCTAGATCTGAATCAAAACGAAAAATAATGTTGAAAAAATGAAGTAGCGAGTAGGTATTTAAACTCTTTTTCATACAAATTATTGATTTCTGGAATTTCATTGTTTTTATCAAAATTATGATTACGATGATTTTACAAATTATTTTCGTTAGGTAAGTAGGTATGTATATCGTCCGTCAGTCTGTGGGGGTGTGTTTGTGCGATAATTATCTATGGGTAGGTAGATGGAGCAAGAGTCTAAAGGTATGGATAAATTTGCTTAAGACTTGTTATAGGTAAAGGGTAAATCGTCGTGAAATCAATTCAATTTCTAATTTGTTTGCAGTTTTGCATTAAGAATTTTTTACTGGCAATAGCTTATTGATAATAGTTTGAATTAAAGAATTTTTATTTAAAGAAAAATGTAGTACATATGTTTGTTTGTATGTATGTATTTGTATACAATACTGCCGTCAAAAGGCCGTATCTCCATTTTACTAGTGTTGAGATAAATGCATTTTAATGATTTTGCTTTTCTCACCTTTAAATTAAATAATTTTGAAATTTAAAAATTTTTAAGAACGATGCGCATAAGTTATAGAAATTTTGGTGATGGCTTAGAAAATTTAACTTGCGACGTTTAAGCTTATTATGGTAGGCACAACTTGCTTGAAACCTTCAATTAAATTTGAGTTCGTGATTTTAAGCCATTTGCAGTTGGAAATATTCGTTTTAAGCCTTACAAAAAAATAACAAAGTATTTTACGTGTCCAATTGAGGCATTGACTGCATTTTTCATTATTTTCAGTAGAGCAAAAATAAGGAGCGGATTAGTTTAAAAAAAAATTACAAAATTGTAGTTTTTAAATAAATGAACATAATTTTGATTCTGTTGCAATATGATACAAAAATAAATGGTTTATGATTTTTAATTAATGATTTTTCAAAATACCTTTATAACTGACCACATAGGCATCTCTAGCACTCAAGCTTTTAATTCTCTTGTGGATGGCCTTTAAATGCAAAAAGTCCTATAAGTATGGCATGGAGCTATCAATTCAAAAAATTTAAATGCAGAAATATTGCTAAATACCTACATATTAGACGCACTGTGAATATTAAGAAACTCACTAATTGTACTATATTTAACCCATTATTTTTGACTTTTTATCTTGTAAACAGTAACTGCTATTTAGGTAACATAGTATTTGGGTCAGGCAACAACTTTTTAATTAAAAAAAATTGCTTTTGCGCAAAATATTTGTTTGAGTTAAAATTAAGAAATAAAACATTTTATTTAATTTTTTATCAACTTGTTTTATTTTTTCCTAGATCACGAATATGCAGTTTGTAAGTCGCTAGGGCGTTTAGTTAAGCCGCAAATCACGTTTAAAATTTCTCAAAAAAAAAAAAAAAAACATTCATATTTCGAAGAAAAATTAAAAATAGAAAAAAAAGTTGAGAAAGTTTAGCAGCAAAACTGAATATATTTTTTTGAAAGTTTAGGAAAAAACTTTTTTACCAACTTTTTTTTTTGATTTTTTAGAACTTCCTAGAACACGAATATGCAGTTTATAAGTTGCTAGGACGCTTAGTTCAGCCGCAAATCAAGTTTAAAGGTGTCAACTTTGATGCCTCTAGGACGCTTAGTTTAGCCGCGAATCGCGTTTAAAGATAAAAGTCGATTTTTCGTATAGTGCGATGCATCAATTGAGCGCCAATGTCAAGTTTTCTTGAGCAACAGTAACTTGGGTGGCGAATAAACAGTGAGGTATGTATAGGAGGCATGCTGCCCCCCTGCAATCCCCCTGCTTGGGCTGACTATAAGATTTGTGGTGGGTGCGAGGTTGGGTTGGGTGTATGCAAAGTTTTCATAGCATTTAAAGAATCTGGATTTAAAAAAACTTTGAATTTTAAAATAAAGTTTAAAGGTGTAAGCTTTGATGCCTCTAGCACGCTTAGTTAAGCCGCAAATCGCGTTTAAAGATAAAAGTTGATTATTCATATAATGTGATGCATCAATTAAAAGGTGACACTTCCTAGATTATGAATATGACGCTTATATTGAGTTTAATTGCCAATTTCAAGTTTTCTTGAGCAACAGTACCTTGCCTGGCCCGCTCCAGGGGTTCTCAGGATTTTAACCCTCCTTTTACAGTGAGGTTTGCAACGCCCCTGCTTGGGCTTACTATAAGATTTGGGGTGGGTGCGAGGTGCAAGGTTTCTTTTGCATTTACAGAATCAAGGAATTGTACTGGTACTTAAAAATTTCAAGTACAAGGTATTTGTACTTAAATTGCACTTAAGTACCAATATACTTAATTACTCTACAGCTCTGATTTGGTTCCGTTTTGAATTTACTTTTGACATATTTTGTAACAATGGTAACATATTATTGGAAGGGTAAAAATCAGTTTTATAAATATTTCGTCTGCTGCAGTTGCGGGCATGATTTTGTAATGTTAAACGATTTTTTGTAAGTGAATAACACCACAAAATCATTTCCGCAACTTCAGCACACGCGAATGCGATAAAAACAGATTTAAACGTGTGTTTACTCTAGCAACAATATGTTACAATTGTAACACAATATGTCAAAAAAGTCCCAAATACTATGTTACCTAAACAATAGTTTCTATCGATAAGGTTAAAAGTCAAAAATAATGCGTAAAATATAGGTAGTACAGTTTTGATTGTCTAACAAAATCATATAGTACGTCTAATAATATGGCCAGGGACTATAGTATATAGTATATATTATACCTAGGTAGGTAATAGATTTTTATTTTTGAAATGGCTAGATAGGTAGGTACCTAAAGGTGAGTAAATTTTATAAAATTTCGTAGGTGGATATGTACCCACCAGTTCATTAAGTAGGTAGGTAAGTATCTTTTGGAATGAAAGTTCTAAGTAGATTTTTTGTAGAAAAAACTTCTTTGCGGTCCTTGCGCCTGCACAAAGCCATAGTTATAGGACTTTTTCACTTAAGGCCAACCACAAAAAAATTAAAACCTTGAGAAGAAGAGTGGCCTATCTGATCTGTTATAACGGTTTTTTGAAGAATCAGTACAAAATCAAAAACCTTTTCAATGATCATTGGTAAGGTAGTTCAATCCTTGAAATAATAGGCATAAACATATACATACCTACATATATTTTTGAAATTAATTTATTTTGTATGGGTGATGTCTTCTTAGGTCAGCCTTCTCTAGTAGTCAGCCACCTCTCTATGAAAAACAGAATAAATAGTAAGGGCTTTGTCTTACTTTCGCAACAAAAGTATTTTTAAAAACCCTTACTATTCTTCTGTAAGTGTGCAAAATTCTGGTTAAATGCGATTGATGGTTTTCTGTTTAAAAATTCAAGTTTGCTTCAAGTTTGCAAAATGTTTGAATGTGGAAGTGCCTTTTGTAAAGGCCTAGCTAGAGCAACAAAAATACTGAAGAGAGGTCCATTTTGTTATTGGTTTTGTGTTCTTCAAAGTCTATTTAACTTATTTTTAGCAAGAAAATATGAAATTGAAAATTGAAACATAAAAATATTTAGAAAAGGGTTTGGCCTTAAGAGACAAATTTTGTTCAGTTCTTTTAAGTTCCCCCCCCGGCTGACTAATGAAGACTACACTTTTTTATTTTTTTACTAAACTGAGCATGAAAATTGAATGAACCTTTTATTCTCTCTTGATTTCTGTAAAATTTATTTTTGAAAAATCCCTTTTTTCAGTAGTCAGCCGCATGTTTACAAAATGAAAGAATGGGGGCTGACTACATGAAAAGAAAAAAAGTGTGTCCTGTAGCCCGCCCCCATTTTTTCATTTTGTTGACAGGGGGCTGACTACGTACTAAGGTGGCCAACCTCACAAGAAACGCACTTACAGCTCAATTTTTGTTAATAATTTATTTATGTTAACAAAGTAGAATTTAAAAAAAAATTTGACAAACTCTCTCATTTACGAGACTACCTATGCATGTTTTTTAAGAAAAATTCTTTAATTTCCTGAAGAAATAAATAAACTTAAAAGACAAACACACTACGTAAATCCTCTAGCCCAAAAGTAAAAACAAACATTTTGTAAATAAGAACCTATCCTTCAAACCTACATAATATAGCTATACCTATGTATGTACTTACATTCATATGTTTTCATGCCGTACGCAAAATCCTATTATTTGACATTATTTTAAAGATCGAGAAGAATGAAAAATTAAACTACAAGCGTACACACGCATACATATGCACAAAAAAAGTATGACGGATAGCAAACAATAAAAAAAATATATAGATATTCTGCACCCCCAAACGTGAAAACCGAAATCCTATAAGAAAATAAAAACGAAAATTATTGCCAAGATCGAGATGAACGAAAACAATAACATGCGCACAAAGAAAGGATAGAGCAAAGAGGATATAAAAAAGTAAAAAAAATATGAAAAACCAGCAATATTTTTTTCATTTTTGGAGCGCCGAGTGACGATACTCCGCCCTCGACTGCATTTTTACGACTGAACTGAAAGAAACTGACAAATGACAATAATAATAAAATAAATACGAAAACACAAAAGTAAAAGTTTATATACAAAGGCATGGGGTTTCAACATGAGGCAAGCACGGGGGCTTCAACATCAGATTGTTGTGAAACATCGATGCTCATGATATTACTATAAAGTTTATATACAAAGACACTACTAATCAGTTTTTAAGCTTTTTACTTCAACAGCACCTAGACTTTTTAACGCTTTACCTTTGTATATGAACTTTATAGTAATATCATGAAGATAAATGTTGACACACCGTCCGATGTTGACACACCCATGTTGACACACCCATGAATGTTGCTTGCCACATGTTGAAACACCATGCTTGCATCTTTGTATATTTTTAGTTGTCATTTTCATTTTTACTTTTTATTTTTAGTTGTGAAGATGCTTTGCTGGGGGAAGGTTGTCGTTGGTTTTCGGCGCTCTTCCCTTAATAAGCAAAGAGAAAAAAATGCGTTTGTTCGTGTTTTATGTAGGTATGTATGATTGTAGATTGTAGGTAGGTAGGTAAGTATGATGTTCAGGGTTGCCACACCTCAGAGAATTGGTCGCAGTAGATTTGCAAAGAAACGGCAGTAGATTCAATATTTTCACAGTAGATATCTTTTTTTAATTTACTTTTTTTTTTTCAAAAAACTAATTATGTCATTCGAACAAAACTGAAAAATAAATAAAATAAAACATTTGTTTTTCTTCAAAACATAAAAAAAAACAAAATAGACATACATTAAACATATCATATTAGTATTAAGGCGTGTAGGGTAATTTTGTTCGTAAAATCAAGTGCAATAGATTTTATTTTAAGGAAGCAGATTGATTTTGAGAAAAAATGCAGTAGATCTATTGCAATTGCAGAAAAGTGGCAACCCTGATGATGTTGTCATTTAGTTAGGCATGTATATTTTTTGGTTGTTTTTTTACTTTCGTGTTTTGTTATTTTTGTGTGTTTTTGTTGTTATACTCGGCTGCTGCTGCTCCTGTTCGGCGAGCGATCGAAATATTTTTTTGAGAATGTATGTAGGTACGTATTTAAACTGGTTGCCTTTGGTGTTGGTGGGTTGATCGATATTGGGTTGGTTCTTAATGTAGGTCAGTTGGGCATCGTGGGGTGGGTGTTTTTGTATTTGTTTTTTGTTATTTATATTGTTTTATGCTATGTTTCCACCAAAGGTTTATCTCAGAAAAGATTTAATAAATCTTTTTGGTGTTTCCACCGCACAAAAAGATTTAAAAAAGATTAAATTTGACAGCACCTTCAAAAATGCAAATGGCGTTCCAATTTTTCTTATGAAGTGCGAATGAGACAGAATGTTTAATTTGTGTGAAACAATGAAGAACTGAATGCGAGTCTCGAATGAATCGTTCAGCACCATGTAAAAATAGGTTAGTTCGATTTGTAAAACTATTTGTCCTAGGAAGATTTAACAAGATTAATTTCTAATCTTCAAGATTTACAAAATAAATTTGTATGGTAAATCTACGAGATTTAAAGGAGATTTAAGGTTAATCTCATTAAATCTCAGATTAGCGCTAGGTGGAAATGTAGCATTAGGTAGGGTTTTCAGTTATTCAAAAAAAGAAATATTGTTGGATTTCGACATGGTCAGTACGTTGGATAGGCAGGCGGTGGTTGTCATTTGATTTAGTTGAGCAGTTGGGTGGGTAACAAATAGAATTTTTGTCATGTCTCTATATCCTCGCAATGGCTCATACGATTTGCATGACATTTTCAGAGCTGATTCGCATGAATCATATTCATAAATATTTCTTGTTCCAATCTGCCCACCGCCACTTCCACTTTTTATATCTTTATATATAGCTCAAAAACAGCTCTAATGATTATTTGAGGTATTAGAATTTTTTGGTATGGGTAAGAAAAATATGGAGGTGATTTTTGTATATCCACCTACAACCACAACCAATTTCATAATGTCTCTATATCTCGGGAAAGGCCCTATTGATCTAGATGAAATTTTCAGAGTTGATTCACATGAGCTAGAAAAGACTTTAAACATATTTTCTGTTTCTATATCTTCGCGGGCTTTCAGGATTGTTGCTCCCTTTTTTGCCTCTGTCCCGCTCACGCCACTCCGTTGATCCGCTTAGGGGTGTGTAAAGTCGTCAGGCATGGTGACAATGTCAACAGTATCTACGTGTGGCTCAGATACGCAGAAAATTACCTTTTGTTCATAGCAAAATATATTTATTTGAAAGTTTTGGAAAAAACTTTTTCTACCAACTTTTTTTTATTTTATAGAGCTGGCACTTCCTAGATCACGAATATGCATTTTAAAAGTCGCTAGGATGCTTAGATTAGCCGCAAATCATGTTTAGGTGTCAACTTTGATGCCTCTGGGACGTTTAGTTTAGCCGCAAATCGTGTTTAAAGATAAAAGTCGAACAACGAGCATGAAGCTTTCAGAGTTGATTCGCATGAACAAAAAAAGGCTTAAGGCATTTTTTGTTCAAATCCACCCATTGCCACGCCTACATTGTATATTTTGATTTATCAAAAACGGTTCTAAATATTTGGTACTGTTAGCATCAGATATTGTTTAAATGAGTAAGAGAAAATTGCTGATGATTTTCTTAGACCCACCCACAACCACGCCCAATTTTATCATGTAGGCGCTGGAGACCTTAAATGCCCCAAATCCAAAAACTTATTCCCCGTAAAAAGAATTTTAAGATTTGAAAAATAATTTATCTACATTCTTCTTGAGGAATATGTTGTTTGAATTTTTATATAATATGTACATTGTTTAAAAAAAAAACTGTGTGGTAGAACTGGCATTATTTATTTCTTATAATTTTATCTTTATTGATAACGACGTAAAGCAAAAAATATTATTAATTCGGTGGCTAGGCCTTACTTAATATCACATTGGATTATTTTTAAGTCATTAAAAACCTAAAAAAAATGATAGAATATTTTAATACTAGATTGTGAACAAACTTAAAATTTACTTTGGTTGTTAAAATACACCAGAAAAATACATTCAATTTCATTCGGTTTTGCTCCACTGGAAAACATAAAAGTAAAGGAGAATGGGCAAATTTGTATGAAACATGGGCGTGAGCGGCCAAGAATGATTTTGTTATTTTTGGATGTGGTTGCGTCCTACAATCACCGTGCAGAAGTTTTTTCGTTGTGGTGTACTTCAAAAACGAAAAAAATGCATTTTTGTTTTAACACTTCACTCAAGTTTTACTGAGTTTTCTGGTCTCTAACCAATGCAAACCTAGAAAAGGAATGTGAACTAAGAAATCTAGGCAGTCTCAGGAATATTTGTGTATAAAAATGCCCATTTAACATAATTAATAAGTACATTTGTCATAATACCGTATATTATAATTTACAAAATATTAAGAAAATGTTTGATGGGTATTTTATATAGTAAAAGTGCATCTAGTCAAGCCCTAAAGCTGGATTTACACCTTCGTTGTTATTGTCCGTGTACGTTGTTCGTTTTTGCCCTTACGCGGGACAATGAAGGTGTAAATGATAACACCGAACACGAACAACGAAGAAATTCCAAGCCGTTTTTAATTTTTGGATGAATTTTACTCGTTGTTCGTTGCTTGTGGAACAACGTTCACCGAATGAAGAACGAAGGTGTAAATCCAGCTTGATTCCGTTGCGTCAAATCGAATTTGGTTTTCGTTCAAAATAGGCCAACTACCAGTGGTTTTTCGAACGTTGCATTCTGTCTATTCATATTTTTGCGAAAATCATAGCCCGCCCAGTCGTTATGAGTGGACATTATTAATGTAGGTGTATTAACGCTTTCATGTATTGGCATTTGGAAAGCGCCAATTAGTCAACCTGCTATATTAAAGTCTTCAAACATGGGGTCTAGATCTGGATTAAAATAATATATTTAAAGAAATAAAAAAGCTGTTGAAATCCGAACTAGGTCTGTTTAAAACCGCAACGTGACCTTGGGAGCTTCTGAAATCCCCCAAAACTCAAAACTACAATTTCACGATATGTTATGAGGTTAGGATAAGGCATTACACACACTAATAATAATTTAATTTTAATAAATATAATTTCTATGCAATATTTCCATATGCAATTGCATTATATTAACATGGAAATATCTTCTTTTCTAAATGAAGTGCAATAAAACGCCCTTAGTAAAAATTGTTACTGAGTAACATACCTTCCATTTGATACTAATTTCATTGATGGCCGCTAATGCCCAAATATGCCCATTCTCGTTTAAAAATAAAACTAATGATCCTTTAACGAACTCGGTACGATGATTTTCTGAAGTACAATTTTCATTTGAAAAAAAGTATTTTTTTCCAAACAAAATTGAATATCTCAAAAACTGATCAATTGGTTATGCTTGAAAAAAATTGTCCTAATTAAGGACACAACAAGATATATTTTCACAAAGTTTCATTTAAATTGAACTATTTCTGGAAAAATGAAAAATAAAAAACAAAATCCAGAAAAAAATACGTTTTTTCGTCAATATCTAAGAAATTTTGAGGTTACGTTGAAAAGTGGTTTAAATAAAAGTTGTAGATTTTTGCCGGATCTACAACATTTCTATTGAACACTTCTCATTTTGGGGTCAACTTAAGTCGGAAAACGCAATAACACAATTTCCCTCCTCTTTTTCACCCCCCAACTCCGCTGCTGGGAAATAGATTTTTTTACATTCCTTATAGCCCCCTTCACCATATTCAATCGTTAAACTGCTGTTAATAGTTTTCTTTTTTTCGATTAAAAATATGTTAATAAGACTGCACTAGTAGAAGAACAAACAAAATGGTGCTCAGTAAAAAAAAAAAAATGCATATGTATGTATATGTATGTACAATTTTTGAATCTAACATTTTTTTTCATTTTGTGGTTAGTTTCGATTCCTAATAGTTTAAGTCTTCATAATGATTAAAAAGGTAAAAAGAATCCAAGTAGTTTAAAGACTCCAAGAAGTTTAAGGACTTCATGCAGTTAAAAGACTTCAAGCAGTCAAAAGATTACAAGCAGTTAAAGGACTTCAAGGCAGACAATTGACTGCAGTCATAAGACTGTAATCAAAAGACTTAAAGAATGCATTCTTAGCAAAAGACTTCAATGAAAAGCAGTCTTTAGTATTGCATTAGTTTTACTTTAAGTCATTTAACTGCGGGAAATGATTGCATTACTAAAGACTTCAACATTGAATGGGAATTACATTTGAAGTTGAAGTACTGAGGTAAAGTAAAAATACTTCAAAATAAGTCTTTTTAATCAATAGATTTCAATACTGAAATTAATGCATTCTTTCACATCTCTGCTACCCATAGATAATTATCGCACAAACACACCCTCGCAGACTGACGGACGATATGCATACTTATCTAACGAGAATTATTTGTAAGATCATCTAAATGATAATTTTGATCAAAATAATGAAATTTCAAGAAATCAATAATTTACATGAAAAATAGTTGAAAAATGTAGGTACCCACATCGCTGTTTTATTTTTTCAGCTTAAATTTCTTTCGTTTTGATTCTGATCTACAAAATTGTAAATTCAGAAAAATAAAATCTATTTTTTCTTAATGCACCTCGTTAAGCACATACAACAACAAAACACAACGACTAAGAACCCAAATAAGAAAAAAATCGAAATCTCTCGACAAATAAAAAAACAAACAAAAACAAAATCCTTGCATACCTATAAAATTCTTTGGATTCAAGAAGAACGAAAAAACAGACGAGCGCGCAGAAAACAGATGATAGAGCAAAAAATTAAAATAAAAACCACCACCATTGCTTTCAAAGTTCATAGCAAAAAAAAAAGAAAAAGAGAATTCATACCGAAAAACCAACAACAAAACCAGATACGCATGCGAATGTTGATAATTCAATTTTAAAAATGTTGAAGCAACTTTAGCGACGCCAGCGCACCATCGATCACACACCCAACTAATAAAAACGTCTCCATGGTATTACTATAGAGTTTATATACAAAGGTGAAACTAATGGAAAACGACATTAATGGCCAGTGTACTTGAAAGTTGAAACCCGAAGATCTGGTCAAATCAAAAGATTGGAGTTAGCAGAACTTATTTTTAACTTTAATGCTTAAAAATTAACTGTGCTTTAATATTATATACATATGTACATATTTATATCTTTAAAAAACATAAAATAAATAAATTACTTATAATGAAATGAAACTCTACGTTATGTTATAAATAAAATTAAGAAATTCTGTGCAGATTAAACAAACATAAAAATAAATTCCAGAAAAGATTGTCTTTCAATAAAACTGAAAGTAATTCATAAAGTATTTTATAAATTAAAATAAGTTGATCCACTGTCAGTAACTATATAGTTGAACTATTGAAGGATTGTGAATTGTCTGCTTCTTTGCCAATGTTGATCTTCTTTTCCATTTCTTTTTGCTGCATCCTTAAAAGCTTTAACTGCTCAAGCAAAACCAAGCGTTGAAGCTATCCATTTGTGAAATTTTTTTTTCTCATCTGTCACACCAAACTTCAATCTTCTCAGCTTTGTTGCTCGAGAATCTTGTGGGAGATCTTCTGTTTGATCTGGAAAATCAGCTGTTGAAGGAACTTCTCTCTCAGTTTCTTCTTGATTGGTATTATCTGCTCCCACAGATAAACCA
Organism: Dasysyrphus tricinctus; assembly: GCA_963921185.1. NCBI lineage: Eukaryota > Metazoa > Arthropoda > Insecta > Diptera > Syrphidae > Dasysyrphus > Dasysyrphus tricinctus. The sequence goes on along the minus strand of OY992530.1, from coordinate 229,902,598 downwards.
CCTACATAGGTATGTATGTATGTATGTATATGAAAAGTTGTCAGTAAAATTAAACCATGTGTACTTTATTGTTCATCGATATAAAATAATGCTTACCAGGAATGCAAGAGATAGATGGGTTTTCATCTGCGCTCAAAAGATCTTTGAATATTATTTCCAATTCTTTAAGCTTAATGGGCTTATTCCCCGTTCTCTTTAGGTCCATCTTTGTCTTAACATCCGACTTAAAGTTATTTAGCCTTTTACTTAGTTGGTCTTCGCTCAGTTCAACACCAGTTTCTTTTACACTTCAGATTCTTAGTTGTAATGAGCTTAGAGCAAGCTGCCACCTACAATCAGAGGCTCATCATAAGTGCATGTGTTAGTGGTTAGTAAAAAAGGAAATCTAACACATGCATAATAATATACTAATAAATACACAAAACTAAACAAAAAAAAATCTATACATATATGTACATTAGGGTGGTCCTTAAATTGGACATTGTCTTGGATAGCCCTCATTCGATTCAAAACATTGAAAAACAATTTCCCTAATTTTTTCAAATTTTTATTTCACCCCCCTGGTCTCCCTTTTTTCACTTCAAGGTGCAAACAATGGAGTTAGGGTTATTCTTATATCACGCGAAAAAAAATCAGAACTTATAGATTAGATTCAGACGAAAAAAAAATAGTACTGGAGGGGGGGTCTATTTCCCCCCGTTGAGGCGGGAGGGGTAATTTTCTAAAAATTTGACCCAAAATAGAAAAAAATTATTAAAAAACAACGGGACCACTTACAATCCAGTCTCTAATATGTTTTTAAAATCAAGTTTTTATTGTTAATAGTTTCTGAAAAAAATAATTTTCAAACTCAAAAGTAAAAATAGAAATAATAATTTTTTTCGTTTGAAAATTATTTTTTTCAGAAACTATTAACAATAAAAACTTGATTTTAAAAACATATTAAAGACTGGATTCATGGCTTTGAAAAAAGCTATAGCATGCCATTGTAAGTGGTCCCGTTGTTTTTTAATAATTTTTTTTCTATTTTGGGTCAAATTTTTAGAAAATTTCCCCTCCCGCCTGAACAGGGGGAAATAGGCCCCCCATCCTTTTTTTCGTCTGAATCTAATCTATAAGTTCTGATTTTTTTTTTCGCGTGATATAAGAATAACCCTAACTCCATTGTTTGCACCTTGAAGTGAAAAAAGGGAGACCAGGGGGGTGAAATACAAATCTGAAAAAATTAGGAAAATTTGTTTTCTCTATTTAGAGTAATTTGATGCCTATCCAAGTTGGAATTTCAAAAAAACCCAATATAAGGACCACCCTAATGTACATACATAATTAAACAATACACAAAATATTTAAGTCATAGTTACAAGAAACAATCACGACCGTCGAGCACTGGTTCGAAATACTTTCTTTAATCCCATCTTACTTATGTTACAATCAACAGAGGAGCCGTTTAAATTAAAAATCTTGCACATGCGGTTAGATTTATATTAATTTATAAATATTTTCATAGCCTCTGACTTGGCTCTTTATATTGACGGTTGCTGTGACTTATTCATAAGAACACTATGTTCTTTTAAAATACGCACAAAAACTAGGTGCATTTGGCTTATTGACAGACCTTCGTTCTTCATTGTTGTTCAGTCGACTTTCAATAAATTAATGGCTGATAAAACTTCATGAACAGATGTTTACAAAACACCAAGAAGGCCAACAGTAATTTACTGTAGGGATTAAACGGTTAAACTGACAAAAAATTATTTGCTTACTAACCCGATAAGAAAAAAAAAGTATTTACTATCAATTTCCGATGAATTCTAGTATTTACTTGGATGAATTTAGTATATACTGAAAGTATTTGCCAGCTAGTAAGTACTAAACTTTATGCATATGGAATGAAGTTAATACTTTAAATTTAACCATTTGCTTAAAGTTATAGTATTTACTATATTATCTTTTACTTGTAGTAAATACTTCCGTTTTATCTTTTATGCATATCACCCAAATGTCATGTTTGATTGTTATCTCAATTTTTTTTCACGAATCCAAAACTTGCCTTATAGTACCTATATCGCAAGCAAAAAGACCGAAACTAATGAAGAGCGATAGTATGAGAACAGCTAGTCACAGTGATGAAAATTAATATAACAATAATTCAAATGTCAAACTTCATCAGAGCAAATAATTTGCAGACCATTTTTCCAAGCCTAGATATCGCCTTAAGAATTTATTTGTCTCTTTTGGAATCAAAGTGTTTCGCGAAACGATCTTTTTCTGGGGCTGGCCACGATACCAAACCAAACGATACTTTTCCTACGTATCAAAATTGAAAAATTTCAGTATCGTCTCGGTATTGGTAACTCATCAGTCTCAGTCTTGTCTCAATATCGGTATCGGTTTCGGCCTGGTCCCAGCCACAGTTTCATATTCTTGAACTTGCACGGTATTGTTAAGATTTAATAAAAAGAAAATCATTATAAAAATATGCATAATGAATGAACTATGTAACTAGACTTTAACTTAAGTTTTCTTTTGTCGACCTATCAGTTTTTAAGGGCTTGTTTCACAATGTCTTATGTTGAATTCCTTACAACCATTTCAAATCGATTTTTTTTTTGGTTGTAAGGAATACACAAAAAATCAAATTTTTCCGGTGGGAGTGTGTGTGTGTCATTTGACAGTAACTTTGAGGCAAAAAGTAAACAAACTAATGCGCATACAAATTATTTACAAATATTCCAAAGTGCATTCGTTTACTGCGTCCATTTGCTAAATTTAAAATATATATTTGCGAGAAAAGTTGTAAAAATAGACAAAAGTAGTTGTGCGGTCATTAAAGTTAAGAAAAACAACCCAAATTTATTCAAGAAACACATCAATCAAGGAACACATCGGCGAAGGCGCGCTTTATATCTTAAAATCGGCTCTGGGCACTTTGCATCGAAGTTAATTGATGTTTTGATAACTTATTATTAACTATTCACTATTTTTTGATGAAATAAAATTTGTTTCAATAATTTATTTGCTTTTAATCTATTTAAATTGACGACGAACACTTTAGAATATTTGTATAACCTGCCGCACAATGCTTTCAACTCCAGAGAATGTCAAATCTTGCTAGTGTGTGTGAAATCGATCTGAAATCTTGCTGAAAATGCAAGATTTGTTTTGACAGAATAAAATCGATTTTGTTTAGAAAAAAATCGATTTTGTTTAGAAAAAAATCGATTTTGGCGTTGTAAGGAATTCGACATTAGTAAAGTTTCGATAAGCTATCCGACACATACATTTTTACGCAGGGTCCTAAGTTCACATTTGAAATAGTTGTTAATCCAAACAAATATTTTGTTGACTTGTGGACTGCTAAATTAAATGTGTTATTTTTAAGTAACCCGAACTTTACTCAGACGTTGTAAATAGTAAGCCGTATACAAGTTAAGTAATTAATGAACAAATAAAAAAATTGTTCTTTTGGTGTAAGTGTTCCTTATTGTTTATTTAAAGAATGAATTTATTACACTAATAAATCACTAAATAAAGTCACTTCCTCCAGTTGAAAAGAACCAAGTCTGAAAATTTCATCTAAAGCACTGGATTCAAAGGAACAAAGCATTAAGAAAATGGGCGTGGCAGTGGGTGGTTATAATTGAAATAGTTCGTCGGCTGAGAATTGGTTTGACGTATACGCCAAAATGCACTTTTTGGACTATGAATGCATTCTTATATTTCCGACTATGCTCTTTCCAAATCTATCTATCTATTTGGCCCTGTCTATTGTCAATCCTGAGATATCTAGTATTGTTTTGAAGTATATCCACCTAAATTAATAAGTTATGTCGAATTCCTTACAACCAAATAATCGATTTTTTTCTAAACAGAATCGATTTTTTTCTAAACAAAATCGATTTTATTCTGTCAAAACAAATCTTGCATTTTCAGCAAGATTTCAAATCGATTTCACACACACTAACAAGATTTGACATTTCTCTAGAGTTGAAAGTATTTTGCGGTGGGTTTAACAAATTTTCTAAAGTGTTCGTCGGTCATTTTAATAGATTTTAAGCAAATAAATCATCAAAACTAATTTCAATTCATCGAAAAATAGTGAATAGTCAGTAAGAAGTCATAAAAATATCAACTAACTTCGATTCAAAGTGCCCAAAGTCGATTAAAGATATAAATCGTGCGCTCGCCGATGTGTTTCTCAAATGATGTGTTTCTTGGATGAATTTCGGTTGTTTTTTTTTACTTTAATGGCTACATAACTATTTTTTGTTTATTTTTGCAACATTTCTTGGAAATTTATATGTTTTTAATCTAAAAAAATGACGCGAAAAACTAAATGCACTTTGGAATATTTGTAAAAAATTTGTATGCGCATAGTTTGTTTACTTTTTGCCTCAAAGCTACTGTCAAATGACACACACACAATCCCACACGAAAAATTTGATTTTTTGTGTGTTCCTTACAACCAACAAAAAAAATCGATTTGAAATGGTTATAAGGAATTCAACATTAGAATATTGGTCTGACGTAACCGGCAATGCGTCGTCATTTTATTATAAGAGAAAGCTAAACGCTTTTAATATGACTGCTTAAGGCCATAAACGACATATTACGCATTTTGGAATGAGATTCATAGTGGACGCACGGGTGATGATATCGCGAGCGTAGTCATAAGAATTTAAAAACAATCCCTAAAGGCCTGATCAAACAGCGGTCTGACGGGACATTCAGAACGCGCCGCTGCCCTCCGCGTTCTGATACAGAACGTACGCCAAATTGTTCTTAGCATTAACCGTTACAAAGTTAGAGTACTTCAAAGATTCACAGAATTCCAAAAGAATGCTTTTTCTTCCACACCACCTGAATGGTCGAGCGCTTTGTGCGTTTTTTTATTGTCGTATCCCGAGGAGGCCTATTCCACAACGTTTGCTTAATGAATGTGTATTTTTAAATTCATTTTTCATTAAAATAATAGCCCTGTTTTTTAGTGCATTTTTATCTTCGCTTAGAAAAAAGTAGCATGTTAAATACAATAACAATACGGAATTATACCAGTTTGTTGTTGTAACTAATATGCTACTTTTTTCTAAGCGAAGATAAAAATGCACTAAAAAACAGGGCTAATATAAAAAATCTGGATTGTATGATTTTTTACAGCCAGTTGAAGATGACATTAGCCCTGTTTTTTAGTGCATTTTTATCTTCGCTTAGAAAAAAGTAGCATGTTAATCACAACAACAAACTGTTATAATTCCGTACTGTTGTTGTATTTAACATGCTACTTTTTTCTAAGCGAATATGAAAATGCACAAAAAAACAGGGCTATTGATTATAACAATAGCCCTGTTTTTTAGTGCATTTTTATCTTCGCTTGCAAAAAAGTAGCATGTTAAATACAACAACAATTTGGTATAACTCCGTATTGTTGTTGTATTTAACATGCAACTTTTTTCTAAGCGAAGATAAAAATGCACTAAAAAACAGGGCTAATGTGATATACATACATACATCATACATAGATTGAGGATTTTTGCTGCATCCTGTTGTTTGGAGCCGGTTTGCAATAACTACATTAGTTATGTTCAAAAACGTTTTATGGTTGTTTTCGATGGTTACAAGGATCAAAAAGCAGTATAAAAGGATCAGAGCAGCGTCGCGTCGTCGGTCTATATCAGCTCCATTATCAGTGGATATTTTATTTGATGCATCAATGATGGTTCGACCTTCTCAACAAATATTTCAACGAGGTAAGCGAAGGACTATGCAGATGTTTTGATTATCGAAACAGCTAAAGAGCAATCCAAAACGCGCACTGCTATTGTTGTCGGCGAAGACGTTGACTTGCTAGCAATACTGCAAGAGCTCCTCCTGACAAGAAAATTTATTTCAAAAAACCTTGCAACGGTTAAGCTGAAACAAAGGTATATTCGTCGCAAAGCTTATTCATATACCCAAAATGTCATGCCAAAATTCTATTTTTACATTCATTGACATGATTCAACTTCGGCTCTATACATTAAAGCCAAACTAAAATTTTTCAAACTATTTGAAAAAAGTGAATATCTAATGAAATATGCAGAAATATTTGCCAAACCTAATTGTTCTCATAATAGCAGCCCAGTTTTTTAGTGCATTTTTATCTTCGCTTAAAAAAAAATTGCATGTTAAATACAACAACAATACGGAGTTATACCAAATTGTTGTTGTATTTAACATGTTACTTTTTTGTAAGGGAAGAAAAAATGCACTAAAAAACAGGTTGTCAATACAAACGTTGCATTATGAAAGAATAAAAATATTTAAGTACATAAACCTATACATGTCTATTTTTGTAGACAAAAATCTAAGGCAAAAAAAAATAATGTTGACCTTCCCACACTTTATTCAAATTTTATTAACAACGCAATAGTTCAAAGATTCTCGATAGAACTTTCGAACTAATGTTCAGTGTTTTATTTTATTTTATTTTATTTAAATTTATTTTATTTTATTTTGTTTTATTTTATTTTATTTTATTTTATTTTATTTTATTTTATTTTATTTTATTTTATTTATAGTTTATGGGCTTCATAAAGCAATCATATTGATAGTTTTTAAATTCTGTTCATCCCCACAAGATTTTTGAATGAAAAAGAAAGTAGATAAATAAAATAGATAAAAGTATCATCTTAAAACTCTAACCACTTTGTCATAGTAAAAACTTTCGGCAGGGGCCCTATTATGAATTACGAAACGAACGGCAGAAAGAACGAAACCTAAAGAAACGATATTCATGGCATATACAGTAGGGAGCAAAAATGAGTACATGTTCGTAACTCGCGCACTTATTGATGCATAACAGAAATAATAAAGCAAATTGAAAAATTTGTTTTGCTCTAAATTTTGTGTTCAATTCTCAAGAAAACGGTATATAATACATAACGGAAAGGAGCAATTTCTAAGAAAAAAAAAACAAATAAAACAAAAATAAATCGCATGTACTCAATTTTGCACCAAGCGTTAATCAGCAAAAATATCGAAGTTTGCTGTTAGATTTGCGAGTTTTTGGTTTGTTTATGTCTTCCTTTATCTTTTTTAGTTTGAGATATGTTTAATTGCGTATGGTTAGAACTTTCACCAGCGTATTTTAATAAATGAAATAAATAATTATAAAAATTTCATTGCTCTTTAAAATTATGAGGAAACTATCACGACAGATTGAGGACAGTATTTTAGTCATGACAAAGAGTGGTTTCTCGACGCAAATGATAGCTAAGAAGCTTAAAATAAGCCAATCGGTGGTCATAAAAGTCCAGAAAAGGCGAGTTACTGTTCCTAAATCACAAGTCAAAGGCCGCAAAAAAATGTTCATGGATGCGGACGGCCCTCGCAGGATATTAGAAAAGAAAAGGAACAAGTGTTTAACACCAAATCATGCTTCTTTAGCAAAAAAATAAGCCCGTTAGCCGATGAACTGCAAGAAGAACCCTCAACGACATTGGTTATATCTCAGCGATTAAAAAAACAAAATCCTGCATTGTCGGAAAAAATGCTAGGGTGTGGTTAAAGTTAAAGTAAGTAAGTAAGTAAGTGTGGTCATATGTCCAAATTCTGTGTTCTCTGTCGAACTTTAACCACACATTAGCATTTTTTCCGACAATGCAGACTTTTGTTTTTTTTTTAACCGCTGAGATATAACCAATGTCGTTGAGGGTTCTTCTTGCAGTTCATCGGCTAACGGGCTTATTTATTGCTAAAGAAGCATGATTTTCAAAAATTTTCTTTTAAAATGTTATAAAAATTTGATATATAAAAACTCATTTTTTTTTAAGCCGCTCCAACGATTTAAAGTTTTTTTTTCATTCAATCATATATTGCTTTGAATTAAATCTGAGAAAAACCCGCTTAAAAAGAGGATAAGAAAATAAAAACCTGTTTGCACCTACATACACAAAAATAAGAACGAATACCCGCAAATAGACATCAGTTTCTAATTTTCATTCCAATCTACACGTAAAGCATTTTCGGTGCTTTTTCTTGGCAAAGCACAGTCATCGAGAACAAAAGACTTTGTTTCTGTTTAGAAAATATGCGATGTGTATTGAACCTTAATGTAATGATAAAAACTTGTTTTGGTCCTCTTTTTTTTGTTTCCTCTTCTCCTCAATGTCTGTATCTGTACCTATGTATGTATGTACAGCTGCGGTCAAAATAATAGTAGTACTCCATTTCAAAAAATCAAAATTGAAACAAAGTTGATCTTTCGATTTTTAACAAATTAATACCCATGTGATTTTGAAATTGGTGTTTTTAAGCTTTCATTTTCAAAAAAAAAAAAAAAATATTAAATTTAATATTTGATCCTATGTTTTCAAATTTATTGAAGAACCTTTGAAAAACAGCGGTCAAAAAAATAGTAGTGCGAAGATAATCCGCCTTTAACTATTACAAAAAAGCAAATATAGGACAAAAATTGTATCATAAGATGTAGTTGAGGGTTTGAACCTTAAACTTACATTTAGTTGCAAGTTCCTCATTGGAAATAACAGCAGCACAACGGCGTTGCATTGGGTTTATCAGGTTTTCACATCTTTCTACGCTTATCGACTTCCATGAGTGCTGAATAGCTTCCCTAAGGGCCTTATTGTTAGATGGCTGGCAACTAGCAACATATTTCTTTGCATCGCACAACAAGTTTTCAATGGGATTTGAGTCCGGAGACTTTGCGGCCAGTCCATCACATTAACTGTTTTGCCTGGAATCATTGCTTCGCAAGTTTACTAGTAGGCTTTGGGTCATTTTCTCACTGAAAGACACATTTCAGTGGTGTTTCATCTTCAGCATAGGGTCACATTACTTCCTGCATGATCTTAACAAAGATTTGCTAATCCATGATACCTTCACTTTGGTGTATTGGAAAAACACCATACAAGGAAAACCATGTCCAAACCATTAAGCTGGGTCCTCCGTGTTTAATTGTTTTTGCTTTGAAACGTGGATTTCCACCATATAAACAAATCTTGGACTCGTCTGACCACAGAATATTTCTCCTGTTTTATGCAGGCCAGTCAAAGTGGTTCCTTTGCAAATTTCAATATTTTTGTTACATTGTTTTTTTTTGTCAACAATGGTACCTCTCTAGGGCTGTGGGCGACTTGAACATGTTCTCGTGAATTTCTACGAACCGTTTTATTGATGGCATCAACATAAAATATGCCTTTTATTTCAGAAGCTGGCGTAAAGTGATTGATTTTGAAATGCCTGATGACTCATTTTATCAACTTTGGTGGTAATAGCAGCTTCCGCCCGCCATTTTCTGACTTTGGCAGTTAAATAATGGCTTTTCTTACCATTCTTGGTGAACATTCAACTAGGCATTGAACCAGCGCATAAGTTTTGCCTTCCGATATCAGTCTTCTAACTAGGACACGCTATTCCGGTGTTCAGTGTTTGCCCCTGCCCATTGCTGGAAAAACTATGACCAATTTTTCAATAAAAACTATGAAGGTGTAATGAATAAACAAAATACAATGTTTTTTAAAATGTTCAATTTTAGAAATTGATTAATAACGGTTGTTTATTTGCCATATTTCCGTTGCAACAAAGAATATATTTGTACCTGATTATTAAAAAAATGTTATTTAGTCAAAATGTAACAGTTTTTTTCTATCAACTCAATATAAAACTTACAAAACCAAGGTTATGCTATTCCTTTACTTGTACTACTATTATTTTGACCGCAACTGTATGTACACATACAAATTTATTCTTTATTTTTTGTCGACAGCATTGTATATAAATTCTATAGTATTCTCATGAAGAAAAAAAGCTCGTGGCCATCTATGCGTCCAAATGTCATACTAATTTTTGTTAAGGGATCTCGGTAAGGCGATCACAGCGAACCTATCGACCAAATGTCTACCTACAAAATCGTGTTTCATGAGAATACTATAAATTGGATATACAATGTCGACAGTTTGTTTTGGTTCTCTTTTCTTGTTCCCTTCTCACCCTCGAATGTTGGCACTGCTGTGACGTGAGAAGAAAGAAGATAATTGCCTTCTCTCATGTAGTGAGGAAATAATATATTTTTTGCTCTCGCGTCTGCTGTGAGTTGAGAGTGAAGCAATGATGAGGGAATAATATAGTTCTTGCTTCAATCGTTGTGTGCGCTAGTATCTTTTTCCTCAAGTAATACTATGGACTAAGAGCCCACAGCAGATTTTGGGTGTGAACGATAGCAAAAAAAGAAGTATATGCGTCGAAGGCTTCATTAAACTATTAAAAAAATCAAAGTCTTGCAGTCCACAACTGGGGCCTTTGTGAGAAACAGTGCATCGACAAAAAAATATGAATGCAACTTCGAGGATAATTGTGTTAGCCGAAATTGGTTTTCACTCCTCCCTTGAGAAGCTCCTCGGATCACATATCATGGAATCTGAGACCATTTGAGTGTATAGTTCGCTCTACCGGACCGTTTAAAAAATTTAAAATTCTGAGTGAAAAACGGTTTTTTTAAACAGTTTGGCAGGGCGAATCAAACACTCAAATGATCTCAAATTCCGTGATCCGCGGGATCCGCGGAGCTTATCCAGGGAGGGGTGAAAACCAATTTCGGCTAACACGATTTTCCTCGAAGTTGCACTCATATTTTTTTTTCGATGCACTGTTTCTCGCAAAGGCCCCAGTTGTGGACTGCAAGACTTTGATTTTTTTTAATAGTCTTTAATGAAGCTTTCGACGCCTATACTTCTTTTTTTGCTATCGTTCACACCTAAAATCTTCTGTGGGCTCTCGGTCTACTACTATTAGATTTATATACAATGATAAAAGTCATCGAAATATTTTAATTTTAAAAGGAAACGCTTGTTTCTGTTTTTTTAAGCAAGTGCTTGTAAATCTGTTTTATACTCTCTACTACCTGAATTTAAAACTATTAAGCCTATTACAACACGAAGTCTTCTATTGCTGCATAAAACATGTTTAGGTTCATTTAAGATACTCAGCTTTCGGCGTCGGCTTTGTCATTATCCTGTTCACCATCGAAAAACTCATTTTTAGCTTCGACAATTTTATCTTCATCTGCTTGACTTATTCTTACTTCTGGATCTGCTTCATCTTTCGCTCGCGATTCGTCTATATCTAGGGCATCAGGTGGTATGGTAACCATTTGCACACTTGGTGAATGTTGACACATTTTTAGGTTTTCATAGACGTGTTTGACGATTAACTCTAGATATTGCTTAGAATTAGCATTGTCTTGTCTCGTTGTTATGTCAGGATGAAGCGTGAAATCTGGTGCAAAAAATTCCAAATACTCAGTCATTGGAAGCTCGTTGGAGATATTTTCATCGACCAGCAAAGAAGTTTCATGAGTCCAAGCCCGAGCAACATTGCGCAGAGTATAGCCACCGCCACCAACAACCAAAGTGGGAACGTTTAATTCCTTCACAAACTTAACGCACTCGCCATGGCCATGCGTGCTTAAAGAGAAGCATCCTAAGCGATCACCAGCCAACGAATCAGCTCCACACTGCAAGACTATTGCAGTTGGTCGGTAGAATTCCATAACAGATGAGATAATAGGTTTAAACACCTGCGAGTAACTTTGATCATCGATACCTTCCTTCAGAGGAACATTAACGCAGTAATAACGACCAGACTCGGCTCCGATTTCGTACATATCTCCAGTACCAGGAAAGAAATAGTTGCCGTATTTATGGAATGAAACTGTCATGACACGATCTGTTAAATAAAAAGCTTCCTGAACACCATCACCGTGGTGGACGTCGATATCGATGTACAAAACGCGAGGATGATACTTCAACAGCTCCAAAATACCTATCACGATGTCATTTACATAGCAGAAACCTGAAATATGATTAATGTTTGAATAAGATATTAAAAGCGCTCCTTTTGTGTATAGATCCGATCTTAAGAATGAATATTTCTTGAATAAAAAAAGAAAAACGGAAAAATAAGAAATTTTATGTTCGTAATCTGTTCAGAATGTCCCCCATTGAGGTCGGGGTCCAAAATAGAAGATTTTTTTTTAATTAGGTTATATCGCTGAACGAATAGCAAGAATTACTTTTTTGATTGTTTCATCATCGTTATACTGATATACTAAGAGCTGCTGCAAATTTTTGGGTTGACCGCATAACCAAAAAATGAATATGAGAGTCGGTGGGTGCATGCATCTTGGTTATGCGTTCAACACAAAAATTTGCAGCCAGCTCTTATACTATGAGTTTGATTAAAGCCTCAAACTCAAAATTTAGCTCTGAAGAATATGTAAAAAGAGAGAAAAAACTGCTAAATGAACAGTTTGCATATCGAAACAACTTACCTGAAGCTTCAAACTTTTTGGCGTGATGCAGTCCTCCAGACCAATTAATGCAAATATCGCTGTGATTGTGATTTAATTTTTGTGCACCTTCCAGCGATGCTCCCGTATACATGGCACAGAAGTCAAAGAGACCATCAAATACAGGACAATCCTCGCCAACACTAAAGTGTGATAAGTATTTTGTATACCCCACAGCTGCAACGACATAATTTGATGTAGGTAAAAAATAAATAAATTTAAGGCGAAGGATTTTTTAAAACTAACAATTGCATTGAATATTCTGAGGTGTAACTTGCTGTAGAAATTCAATGTACTCTTCACTGTGAAACCGCAGCATATCCTGTGCACTAGCTCTGAAATTAAACCCAATGTTAGTTAATCAACTTAAGCTTATGGAAGAAACTTTTCACTACTTATAAGGTCGATATATTTTCATTTTCTTATGCAGACCATAATTCATGACCAAACTGTGCGTGACAGCCAATCGGTGGGGTTTCATAGGATGACCAGGACCATAGTGGAAATTGCCAACGTCGGCATTGTAAAAGTAAGAAACAACACGATTAGACATTGTTCCTTGTTTTCTTTTGTATTCTCACTTTGTTCTTTATTCACAGGTTATTATTATTAGTAAAATAGTTAAGCAAATATTATATTTTTAAAGAAGAGTATAATAAATAAAACAAAAACAATAAAAAGCAGACGCCGGGTTGTCGAGAAATCCAAGTTCATCACAATATTTCCAGCTTTGCTAGTGAGCTAGTTACTTATTTGAGTAATACTTTGTACTTTAAGTTAGAATCACATGTTAACATGTTCTTTAGTTAAATATTAATTTATTCAATTTTTAGTTTAATATGAAATGATGAAAAATGTTATGAGATGTTTCTATTTTGTGTATTATCATGAATTAAAGCCTTTGTTTTTTTTTTTTCAAATGTCATTTCGGCTGTCAGTTTCATTCCACATTTGTGCTTCTTGTCGAACTATAGCCACCTGGGAGTGAATAAAATTATGCAATCGATTGATGCCCTTTGACGGTGTTCATACGAGCTTCACGTGAGGCGACTCATTTTGACGTTTTTTATTTGTTTCTCACTCTCATCGCTTAAGGTAGAACTAGAATAGGCGGAAGCTGTCGGAAGCTTATGTCAAAACCGACCAAAAAGTAGCTTCCCGAAACGTCAATTTCATAAGTGGCCCATAATGCACTTAAGTGGTTGGAAGTGAACAAAAAATAAATAATTGTTTATTCAATGTTTAAGCCTAGTACGCAGATGGAGCTAAAATTCCGCTCCCACATTTCTCTCCAAACACCAGCTAAAATCCTAGCTAAATTTTGACACAAGATTTTTGTGGAGAATACATTACAAAAAACAGCTGTTCTCTGAAAAGAAATGTTATTCAATAATTTCAAAGAATTTTCTTTCAATATTTCACATTAAAATAATCAAATAAAATAGATTTTTCCTTTTAGAATTGCTAAATCGTTTGTCCTTGAATATTTCTCGGTCTCAATTTTCATTTTCGCAATGTAAAGCTCACATAATCTCACAAATAAATGAACCTGTCACAATTTAGCTCGAAAATTAATGTGCCGAACAATTATTTCACGCGCTAAATTTTGACAGATGAGTGCGTTCAGTAAGAAACGAAAATTTGATTTTTTAGCTGGAGCTGCGTACTTCTCGGCTTAAATGTTTGGCTAAATTTTAGCTTGGCTAAATTTTGGAGAGAATTTTGTATGGAAGCGAAATTTTAGCTCGATCTGCGTACGAGGCTTTATTTTCTCATTATACTTATTCACAGCGCAGAGTGATAGCTTTTAATTATTTATTTTGCAAAACCACTAAAATTCTATGTGATATAAATTAATTAAAAGAAAATTGTTTTGACTTCTCTCATTCATTCATCAAACAGAAAAAAAAAGTTGAAAACTTTGCACCAAGCGCCAAGTTCTTGTTAGTTTGCTTCCACCATTTTGATTTTTTATTCGCCCACTTACGAAAGAGCGGTCGTTGAGCGCTCTCACTTCCGACGGCAAAATTTAACGAAAACTAAACGAATAGTTCCACTTCGCAATTATGTGCGCGTCATATAAATTTCTTGTTTTCGCTCGGTTTCGTATGACCACTTAAGTTGGCTTTCGACTATTCTAGTTCTACCTTTAGAAAAAAAGAGATGGCCAAGTGAGGATGAAGTTTTTAATGTTTTTGAAAATTTCTACCTCACCTCGTCATCTCTTTCTTTCCAATAAATAGAAATGAGACAAAAAAGAGAGACGTCAAAATGAGTCACCTCACGTGAAGCTCGTATGAACACCGTCTTTCACACGATGCCGCATTTACAAAATAATTTGACAAACTGGCATTGCCATCTGGATCCAATTGGTTCGGTTGGATTTCAAAACTTGAACTCACGTCTGTACAATCAGCTATTTCGTACAAATTGTATCTTGCTATGCTCCGAGATTTCGGTTGAAAACTTTTGATATTTCAAGTTGATGGAAAAAGATTTCAAGGAAATTTCAACGAAAGCTCCATCCATGAAAACTCTAGATTTCAACGGAAATGAAATCCCGCTCCACCAATTCGAGATCTTCAAATTTTTTAGCTGAAATCTCAGATTTCGGTTTGGTGGGAACATAGTATGGGTATTCATACAACAGCGTAAAGTCGTCGTAAACGTTGTAAACTTTTAAACTTCGTAATTCTGTCACAATTTGTATGGAAAATTTGACATATTTACGAAGTTTACAACTTTACGATGTTTACGACGAGTTTACGCTGTTGCATGAATACCCTTAGTATCATTTCGAAAGTTCGGATTTGGAAATTTTCAATGAAATTACTTCATTTGGCCCAAGATAAATGTAGTAAATGCGCGATGTTGTACAGACGTGAATGGTTTGGTTCAAGATTTTGCAGTTTCAACTCATCGATTTCGATGGATTAACTGCGATGTTCAACACGATGGCTCAAGGCTGAAGTGTTTGCTGATCACATGCTTCGTTGAATATTAGTTAATCCTACAGAATCAGTAAAAAAAAACAATATGGACTCATGGGAGATTTTTTGATATATCATTTTCGTTTATTTCTTTGCTGAAATTTGGTTCTCGTCCAAAACAAACTTCTCTGCCTTGATTGTGAATTGAGGGACGATTTTTGTCGCTTTTAAACGAGTGCAAAGTGGCAGAATAGTGGATAAAATCAAATAATTAATGACATGCATTTACACGAAGGCAAAATAACTTAATTCATTAACCCCCATATTAATAAACAGTGGATAACAACGTGCTAGCGTTTATTCATCTGTTTACTAGTAATTCTTATTAACAAATGCGTAATAGTCTGTGTGACGTGTGTTAAACGTACGAATAACTTTAACTAGCCAGATTCCACGTATAAAGGCTCTCCCAAACCAACGCGAATTATTCGCCGACGACGCGAAATCATTCACAATAATACAAAATATGAAATATACATAATGCTAAACAACAAAAAAAAATTGTCTTTGCGAATGATTCGCTACGAATTCGCGTTGGTTTGGGAGAGCCTTAATGAACGGATAACTTCTTAACACAAACACGCACGCGTGATAGCACCGTTTACTCTACAATGTCAATTTCACGAAAGGCTTTTAATTATTTAAAAAGCCATTTAGCCTTAAAATGATGTTTTTTGGTTTCACCAAATGCTTTTATATTTAAGAAGATTTTAAATGCCCTTGTAAACTAAAAGCTCGTTTTTGTCTCATTAAATTATAAAAGTCATTTTTGTTGAGCCACTCCAGTCAACAACAGCTGATATTTTGCTGTCAGAATAATTGTCCCTCATCCATAATGCTTTTTCACTTTTTCTCATAGACCTTGCATGTGCGAGGGAAACAATCTCTTTTTTTGAATCCAGGGATGTGAGCAAACTCAGTAAAATTAAAATATCCCTAAAATATCCCTTTTCTGTATTGGTGAAACTGACAAATTTTAAATGTCTGATAAAATTTAGAAGAAGTTTAGATAAAAGTAATTTTAGTGTTTGTTTATGAAATTGGCCATAAGCCTATGGGTTATGAGCGATAATAAAACGCGGCTATTAAGGCTGTCCCAAACCGACGTGAAATCATAGCGAATCATTCGCAAAGGCGTTTTTTTGTTGTTGCATAGCATTGTGTATCTTTCATATTTTGTACTATTGTGAATGAATTCGCGTCGTCAGCGAATGATTCGCTTTGGTTTGGGAGAGCCTTTAAGGTTCTCCCAAACCAACGCGAAATTATAGCGAATCATTCGCAAAGACAGTTTTTTGTTGTTGTTTAGCATTGTGTATCGTGCCTGCTTACACGTGAAGAACGAAAGTGTTCAGATGTGAAGAAAATTATTCTGCAGATTTTGTTCTCCTCTTTGTGTTTTTCGTATTTTCATAATGAAAGACACGATTTGATTGGTTCGATTGGATAGGAAAAGCAACGCAAAAGAGAACGTCAATTTTCTTCACCGAATATTTTCAAATATTTTAAAATATTTCATCCCCTTCTCCCTCTTCTGTAAGTTCCCCCGCTCACCATCACAAATCGCAGAAAATGCTTCAATTTCTTCACGTGTGATCAGGGACTTTCATATTTTGTATTATTGTGAATGATTTCGCATCGTCGGCGAATGTTTCGCGTTGGTTTGGGAGAGCCTTATTAGCTGCGTTTTATTATAGCTCATAACCCATATGGTTCACCTCGTGAAAATAAAACGATGTGGGTTAGTGCAAAAGCAGTGCTCTATATCAGTCTCTTTTTTTCTTATGTTTATTTGTTTTTCATGTAAGCACTTGTCTCTTTTCCTCTCTATTCCTTATACTGCTGACAAATCGCTGACATCCATTCAAAATGGTAAATATCTGGGTTATTGAAATTAACCTCGATAGAAACCTAGATCCCATGTTGTTTTTGTAATACATGTTAAAAGATAACCTCGACCCAGACCCAGAGATAATAAAACGCAGCTATTATGTATCTTTCATATTTTGTATTATTGTGAATGATTTCATGTCGTCGGCGAATGATTCGCGTTGGTTTTGTGGAGCTATGTTCCCCCCAAAATGTTAGATCCGTGATTTCGGTTGAAATCTTTTGATATTTTGAGTCGCTGGAACAAGGGTTTCATAGAAATTTCAACGAATCTCAATTAAAACTCTGAATTTCAACGAAATCTAGATGAAATTCTGCTCCACCAATTTGAAATTTCGCAATCATTTAGTTGAAATTTCGGATTTCATTTTGGTGGGAAAATATTGCAGCCTTCTCACATGGCTTCTATTTAGTCGCAATATTCAATGTCAGTTGGCTCTACCATTTATCTTATGACGCATATAATTGCAAATTTTTAAATCACACGTGATTATGTCATTAACGACGAGAAATTGATGGAATTTACGACAGTTTGTCGCTCGTGTAAATGCGGCCGGCATAACTAGGAAAAATTGCTGCAGGTCTCGTCACGCCCTCGTCTCGTTTTTCCGTCATTGTGAACTAGGCATGTTTTTTAATTTTGAATTGAATTCACGATTACGATCAGCAGGAAGTAGTTGGGGGAATCCCAATCAACAAAAAAATAAATAGGTGTATGTCGTCAGCAACAAATAGCCAGTCAACAATTAATTTCCTAATTAGTTTGATTTGTATTAATTGTTTTCTATAATCTTAAAATCCTCCACTTAACTGAACACGAAAGTACCAATACAAAAATGTCACCTGTAAAACCAAAAGTTATTTTCGTTCTTGGTCCTCCCGGTGCTGGGAAAGGAACCATTTGCCAACGGTTAGTTGACAAATTTGATTTTGGCCATTTTTCAGCCGGAGATTTATTGCGTGACGAAAGTATGCGTTCTAATTCCGAAGTGGGCCCACTTATTAAGGAGTACATGAAAGATGGAAAGATTGTTCCTGTGGAAATTTCATGTTCACTTATTGGAAATGCCATGCAAACTTCCGGTAAGAATAAATTTCTAATCGACGGTTTCCCTAGGAATCAAGACAACGTAGATGGTTGGAATAGAACAATGGCTGATAAGGTTGACTTTCAATTTGTTATGTTTTTTGATTGTTCTGAGGAGTTGTGCATTCAACGTTGTCTGAGGCGTGGTGAATCAAGTGGACGCTCCGATGATAATATGGAAACTTTAAAGAAGCGTATTGCATCTCATATCAATGATTCTCTTCCAATAATTGAATTGTATAAGAAAATGGGAAGTGTTATAACGATTGATGCCAGTACCCATTTGGAAGTTATGTACAAAGAAGTAGAAAAGGTTGTTGAAAACTTGTAGCTATGAAGGTGATATTCTATACTCATCAAAGAAGCGACAGTTATTAAGTAAAACTTAATTCGTAAGAAGTTATTTGAATGTATTTAAAGTACCTACCTATTTACTTGAAGAAAAAAATGTAATCCTTAAGTGGTAAATTGTTTATTTATATGTTTTGTTTGTATAAAGATCAAATATGTTGACAGAAAGAGCTTACCATCTTTTTTTTTAATAGAAACATTTCATAATTTGTTCTTTTTTTTTCAGACAAAAACAATGAAAATGAATGGCCGTTTTGAATTTTCGGTAAGAGATGTTCCCTAACACCCTATAAATAACAAAACGCAATCTTATCTTATGCTTCATGAATTGGTGATAATGGTTTCTTTCGATTCAATATGTAAGCATCCTTTGTAATTTATTTATTAATTACTTATTTTCAATTTCAATTATGTTATATGAAAGTTAACAGTAATGTATTTTGAATATTTGTAACTCTAAGAGCCAGCAGCTAATTTTGGGAGTGGATATATAACTGAAATCTGTGTATGAGGGTTTGTATATATACCGAAGTCTGTCGGTTTTTTTTTCTCAGCCAAACGGTAGTCAAAAATTATTAAAGTAAAGAACTAACGAATCCCGGCGAATTGAATTAAAATTGTAACGCCCTTGTACACAGAAAAACGGCCTGACTTTAAAATATCTTCTAGGATTTTGGAATTCGAAACAAATCATTTTCAAACCACTTCTTAAGCATAGTATTTCGTCACCGTTTTTTGTTTTCATTCCAAGTCAATTTATGATATTAGGAAACAGATCAAAAGTCTGATGGTCAGAGATTTCTTAAATTTTATGTTTTAAGTAATTCGTAACAAAATTCATTCCAATTTCGATAAAATGTGCGAATTTTGTATTTCGTACAGTCAAACTAGGATTATACATCACAAAAACTTAGGCTACGGTAACTTTGGATGCGTATTCTGACGAACAGCCGTTCTGAGAATTGGTCAGAACTGTTCTTCAGAAGTAGTGGTTACAGTGGATGCGTAAGAATCGTTCCGACGTATTCGTCAGATGTTTGTGGAAACAGTTGATTCGTATTCTGACGAACAATAATTGTTCTGACGTATTCGTCGGACTAAATGGTCTTTTGAGACCGGTAACAGTGCAAGCATTTTGTTTGTCCGAAGGATCACGAGCTCGTCAGAACGATCGATCGTTCAAATCAGTTTGATTTTTTCTGCAGCGTTCTGACGAACAGGGCCCTACTCTGTATTTCGTTCCGTAAATGAAATTTTGGGAAAACGATACATGTTTTGTACCCCCTATTTCTAAAACGGAATTAAATCTATTACTTTCGGATTGACAATTACGAAAGTGGAATCTTCGTACCTTGCAATACGTTTCCGTATTTCTATAGCATTCAAATACGGAAATATGTTTCTACAACAAATGTGATGGAGCAAAAAAAAAAGAAGGAATGTTTTAAAATGTAACTTTTATAAGAAAATTTCAATTATTATTTGGTGAGTCCGATGGAGTAGGTTCTGACAGAGGAACTAGTTGGGAGCTGAGAAAAAAGATTCAGACCTACTAACAAAAGAAATCTATGAAGAAGTTATTAAAAAAAATGTTCTTTTGCCCAAGTTCCAGACACACCATTAGAATCTCCGTCGTCCCTATCCCACCACTAAAAAAAAATCTATGGAAAAGTTATATATTTAAGAAATAGGTGTTCCTTTTTTCGTTTGACGGATCTCAAAAGAAAAAATTCTAGACTCGAAATAAACTAATCCGTAAGTGGGAAAAGTATTAAGTCCTTTTTTTTTTGCATTTCGAAAGTTTAACAGGGAACCAATTTAAAGGCGGAACGAAATACAGAGAAGGGTCCCAGTTCTGACGAACAATTCCGATACACAGATCGGACGAACAGTTCTGACAAATACTTAAGAACAATTGTTGTCAGAACGATTTTTCGTCAGAATACGCATCCACTGTAACCGTAGCCTAAGAGGCTGGATTTTAGACTATGTTATTTTCTTTAATGTCTAATATTCCAAACTATTTCTACTTTCTACTATATTTCTACTTTTATTCAAACGCTACTAATCGGCGAGAAGGTGCGTAGTTTAAATATAATTCAATTTTATTTTCCTTTTAACAAATAAAGGAAAAGCTTGTATTGTTTTGTAAATCAAAATTATGTCCTAGCAGCTTGATGATAGTCGCTAGCTAGAAATGAGTATGAACCAAATGAAGGTTTAAATTATATATAAGAAGGTTCTATAATACAAATTCTATATACTACTGAAATAAATCAGCCAAGTAGAACACAGCATTAAGGATTGTACTTGTTGAATTACAAGTTGCGTATGACAAAGCCCTCACTATGTCACTGATGAGTTCAAGTGAGTAAGCCGAAGGAAACGCCAATTTGTAGGACTAAACGGTTTAAATTATATAAAAGGTGATTTTTTTTTTTAAATAAATAAAAAAAAAATAAAACAGTACCGTCAATAAGGGTCTTTTTTATTTATAATTTCCTATTCAGTTAGGGAAAAATTTATTTTTCCCAAGATTAGAGCGTCGAAAAAATTAAATAACATTAACAACTATTATTTCTACTAAAAATTAGTTATACAAAAACTATACGGTGAATAAAATGAATTGTCTCATTTTGGAAGCAGATACCATTTTAAAATCAATGCCATTGCAACAAATCCAAGGATCATAAGCATATGCATTGCGTTCGCCTGATTGACTCCTTTTACTGATCGTATAACTTCATTATTAAATATGAAAACATTTCTACTTTCTTCAATGTATGCTTTCTTCATGTCCTCATCAAAATCTTTGTACTTCTCATTGAGTATGGACTTTAGCTTCGCTTTAAGCTCTGGTATTTTTTTGTAGCCAAACCATGTTGCCTCACAACCTGGCTTAACAGTTTGCTCCTCATCATCTTCTTTGTTCGACATTGTCAACTTTCTAGCAATCATTCGCTTGCGTTGTAATAATTGTCCCCCGGACATCAATGCCATGTACATTTGGAATGCATACGCAAATAGAAGAATTTTATCTTTTTTGTTAACTTCACGTAAATGTTCCATGTATTTCTTGACTGGTTCTTTTATCTCGTAGGATTGCTGCCAATCTTTGCCAAGAAAATATTCAAAATCCTTTTCGAATCCAGCTATACGATGAAGTTCTTTTGGAAGCAATTCTTCGGGAAGTTCTTCCTCGAAGAATTTATACACCTCGTAAAAGGAGAGAAGTCCATCGGCCCAAACTTTATCATTCGAGAGAGCTAGAAAATGAAGACAAGAAATATTTATGTATGCATTGTATGACAAAATTAAATTTAATTAAGTTTGTAATCTCTGTGATGAATTTTATAATAGGCAAATTGATTGTGAAATTACCCAAAGCAAATTTAGCATTCACAAGAACGTCGCTGATTGTGTGTACATCCCTTGTGGCTTTTTTCAGCTGAGTTGGAAAGTCCTCTTCTTTTGTATCACTCATATTTACTGAGGAATGAGGAAAATAAAGTTTTTTAATCAAATATTTTTCTGCCGGGTGCAAAATTACTGCGCAAAATGTCTTGGATGTTTATTTATTTTCTGTTTTACTGAAATTAATTGACAGCTAGCAGCAAATACAAAACAAAAGGACAAAGGCGATTTGACCTTGATTTTGGTTTGACAGGTATGGATTCGAACTTCGGCTGCATTCACAATAGGTTTTTCTTAATGAATTATTTTTTTTTTTATTAAAAACTACTTTCAATTGAAATTTTCGAAATTGTTGATTATCCGCCAGCTTATGCATTGAGCTCTTCTAATAATCAAACACTTAAAGGTGTTTTTTATGTGAAATTACAAACAAAATTTGATCGCCGTGTAGATCACTTTTGTATAACAAGCGTCAAACGTGACCACTATCAAATACTACAGATAAATTATGGATTCTCTGGTCAAAGTTTTGCTGAACCAACGCACTCGATGATAATCAACTGCAATAATCATCGATTAAAGTTGACAAGGTGTTATGAAACTGGCCTTTAATCCAAATCAGCCTTTAAAAACACAAACCGAAAGAAAGGCCAGAGATTAAAAAAAAATTGCAATTTAACAACGATAATAGTTGCTGAAATAGCCTATTCCATGGTTGATTGCATTCAGCTCAACTCAAATTTCATACTCTTTTTCGCAGGAAGGTGTCGCTAGCATTATATTTGTACTTTTCACTTTTGTACAAAAGTGAAATAAATGTAGTTAGGCCTTCAGACGCAAAGAATCACCGTGCAATAGGGGACTTTGTGCTAGTAAACAAATGTGTATGTTTTGCAACTTGCTTGCCAGTACTTGCTCGTGTGGCCTCGGGGAGAGGTAGAATCGGCTAAGTGGATTATAATTACTTTGATGTTCGTTTTGACGATAGCTATCGCAGTCATATTTGTACAAAAGTGCAAAAGTGAAAAATACAAACATATCGCTGGCTCAAAACTATAATGTTCTATGTTAAGGTACCCTCATTCGGAGATATTCGTGTCCAAAGTTTTACGCTGCTTATTTAATATCAAATTATCTTTTTTTCAAGAAGAAAACAATTCAGTATTATTTGTATTTACAAGTTTTATTGAATTAAGGACTTTCTTTTCGTTTTTCGTGTTGTATAGCGAAATAATTAACACTTTTTGATTTTAACATAGAACACTTTTCTTATTTGGTTGGCATTTTTGTAAATTTTGTGTTCTATGTCGTACATAGAACATTATAGAACTGAGTGGGATACACATGAATATATAGGAAATTAGTCTGTTTTCAACAATTACGGTATGTTAATACGGCTTTTCTCGTTTAAACATATTTAAAATAAGATTTTGTAATAATAAAAAATTAGATTTGAGTTTAATATTTCCATAGCTAAGGGTTGTATAGTGGAAAACTTGAATAAATGTGGTTTTATAACGAAAAATCTAGTAATTCTTTGAGAATTCGAACTCAAAAGCTTTCGTGAATAGAATTGCTTAAAGTAGAAGAATGTTGAAAAAACTACCAAATTGTAATAGTCAGTACTTACTATGCTTACATAACTTCAAGTTTTGATATTTTATTAAGAAATATTTAATAGAAATTCTTATTAGGGACACTGGATAATAATACTTCACCTTACCAATATGAAACCAAAAACTCAACAAGTATGTTCTATGTATGTTAAAATATTTTTATTTTCTTCTTAAATTATCAATGTTATAATGTTCTATGTTGTATTCAAATGCAAAAATGTTCTATGTAACTTAAAAGTATGCATACTGATATTGGACTTGAATGAGATGTATTGTTCTATGTTAACTTAGAACATTTTAAATCTGAGCAATATTAAGAATCCTCAAAAATTTAATACTTCTTAGGGGTGTAAAACAGTTATTAAGTCAAAAATAAAAATGAAACATACATTTCCTTAAAGCCGAAAACGAGACGAAAATTTCGATATATAAAACTCATTTTTTTCGATTTGCTTGACATAGAACATTATAGTTTTGAGCCAGCGATATGCTAGCGACACCTTCCTGCGAAAAAGAGTATGAAATTTGAGTTGAGCTGAATGCATCCAACCATGGAATAGGCTAGTTCAGCAACTATTATCGATGTGAGGGACATCTATGGATCAGTTTCTTAACTGTTTATTTAGATGTAGTTGTGTTTCACTTTTCTGCAAAAGTAAAAGTTAGGAACGCTCTAACTTTTACTTTTGTAAAACTTGAGATAAAAGATAGGATTGAGTAGTTTATTGAAAAAAAGACAAAACATTTTTTCACTTTTGTACAAAAGTGAATTGGATGTAGTTAGGCCTTTAACAATTTAAACTAAATTAAGTTCATGTTTTCTTTTTAAAATTATAGATAGGATAATTTAATCACTTTGCCAAAAGGTTGACACACTAGGGGTATTCACGATCCGATGTAACTGGTCTTGTATCATTGCAAAAGTGTAAAAGTGTAACACTTTCTTGCACTACAACAACAAAATATACTGAATGTCAAATTCTTACACTTTTACACTTTTGCTATACTCCAACCCTATTGTAAAAGAAAAATACACCATAGTAAAGTTTGCGCTTGTGTATTTGATAGCTCGCCAAATGTCATTCTTTTTGTCAGCTGATATTTATTTGTGAAATTTTGTGAGTTTGCTACAGTGTAACTTTAGATAAGAGAAGTGCGTTCACGATCGATTGTAAAAATATAAAATCTTACAATTTTACTAGGCTTGTTGCACCAGATCGTGAATACCCCTACTAATTTGTTGACATTGTGCTTGGAATAGAGATCTCTACCAAATTGTCAAAGTCAAAGTGACAGCTAACAATTCGGCACGTTTGACAGACGCTATTACCAAAAAAAACAAAATGCAAACATTTACACTCCACTTCAAATGAATAGGGACACACATTTTCAAAGGTTCTTTTTCAATTTTTTTTTAACATTTTCCTTAATGAATCATTTGATTATCCTTATTATTTGCTTATGATGTTGGGAAAAGAATACAGAAAGATTAATTCAAAAAGCACTGCTATTTTTCCTCCGGCTCTGTTCAAAGTGTTTCCATAAGGGAAAATGCAGTCTTTTTGTGTCAACTGAATAAGCTCAAATATTGAAACTGGTAATAAAAGTTAATGGATGGAAGTAAAACAATTTTTTTTGAAATAGTTTTTATGTTTATATTTATTTTCGGACAATGCACAATGTTTGAAAAAAAATTGACAAACCAACTATGAAAATCCGTGTGCTCATTCTGTTGAATTGGAGTGTATTTGCCTCCGAAATAAAAAAGAAAATGGGTGCTACCTAAATGTCATTCGTGCCGAGGTCCTGAGTTTGATATTTAGAAATGAACATTGGTATTTGCTAAAAAGCCCTATTGCCTAAATTCTTTAATGGTATTCGCAGGTCGCAGCTCATGTGAAAGGCACTTAAGACGGAGCCTTTCTTCAAGGGAAGTCTGGTATCACTTGTATTGTTTTGTTTTGACAGTTTATTTTCGAAGATGATTTCATGTTCGAAAATTTGTCATCGCTGCGCTACTTCAGCTACTTGGTTTCTTGAACCCATAAAGATTTTTGATAAAAATATTTTTTATTTATCCAAAACAATATAATTTTTTCTCATCAAATTCACTTAATTTATAGTAGAAATAAAATTCCTTCAAAATGGATTGGCTATTTGGCAAGCGGATCTCCCCCGAAGAAATGATGAGAAAGAATCAGCGAGCCCTAAACAAGGCAATGCGAGATTTGGATCGTGAGCGTATGAAAATGGAGCAACAAGAGAAGAAAATCATTGCCGATATCAAGAAAATGGCCAAAGAAGGTCAAATGGATGCCGTTAAAATTATGGCCAAGGATTTAGTTCGCACCCGCCGCTACACAAAGAAATTTATGCTCATGAAGGCCAACATACAGGCCGTCTCGCTTAAGATTCAAACATTGAAATCTCAGAATACAATGGCACAAGCTATGCAAGGTAAACGACGATCACTGTCAACACAATCAAATATTTCACACAAAACACTCGTTTTCTTACAGGTGTCACGAAAGCCATGCAAAGCATGAACAGACAAATGAATCTTCCTCAAATTCAGAAGATCCTTCACGACTTTGAGAAACAATCTGAGATCATGGATATGAAGGAAGAAATGATCAATGATGCCATGGATGATGCGATGGAAGACGAAGGCGATGAAGAGGAGACTGATGCTGTTGTTTCTCAGGTACTAGATGAACTAGGACTACAATTGAACGACCAACTGAGCGACTTGCCAACTGCGTCCGGTTCGTTGTCGATAGCTGGTGTTAAGCAGAATCAGCCAGCTGCTGTTGCGGCTGGTGGAGTAGGCGGTGGACCATCGAGCGGGGATAGTGGTGGGGCAGCTGGCGGAACAGGCGGTAACACTTCACCTATGTCGGATGCTGATGCCGATTTGCAAGCTCGCCTTGATAAGCTTCGAAAGGATTAAAATCACATCGCAATTGAAATTCCATGTATTTTTCTGTAGAAACTTTTTTTTATTATTATTTTTATCATATATAATTCCTTGCTTTGTTTGAGACCTATCTTGATTCCAAACACCATTTTATACGCGGTCTGAGGTATGCAATACCTTGTTGTTACTCTACGAATAAAAGTATTTTAATTGCTCACCAGATAAATTTAAATTGTTAATTAAGGAGAATCATTCACTCACTCAGAGCTCCTAGCAAAGCACTAGCAGAAGAAATAAAACTCTTTCTTTTTTCTTTCTCAGGAAAAAAAAGAAAAAACTTGAAAAGCGCGTGTTTGGAAAAATAGATAATGGTGTGTGGTTCTTCTTTCCAAATCGTACAAATAACCTTTCAATAATAGAGAACCCAAACCTAGGTCTGTAGGGACGATTAAGAGAGTATATACCATTGCAGTCGATCCAAATGGTATAAGAGAGAACTATTTCTGGAAACTGTATAAATGGCATCGAATTTTGGAATCCCAGCAGAAAGAAAAGATCTGACTGAGCTCTTTTGAAAGAAAAATTCTTTAGTCATGTGTGCGAGAAGAACGTGTGGAGGAGAACATAAAACCTCGAGACCTAAATATTGATGAAGTCCAAAAAGACGAAACACTTCGTCATATCGAAGATTGCACAACGAAAATACTCCAGTCAAAAATACCTCCGAGTCTCAGGCCAAGGCCACAGGTACGCGGTGACTGTTTTAAAGATCAAGCCATCGCAAATGCTAGAGCGTAAGATGTTCAAACTTACCTCCCAAGTACGGCGCAGTAGAAGACGTCGATTCTAGTGGTGTGCCCAAATACAAGGAGAACACAAACATCTAGCGTCGGAAAAGGGTAGGAATCTTGCTAGTGATCAAGCTGTTTGCGAGACACTTGTCTCGTTTTATACTAGGAAATTGGTAAATGCAAGTCCACGCAGTCTTGGACCTTGGACGTATACCAAATAAACCTCGCTATCCTTAAATACATTTTATCTATCAAGGTTAAGAATTCCTTAAAATATCTAAAGTAATTTGTTAGATACGAGCAGCAACATAACTAGATGCATTCCTTTTATGCAATGCTCGTAATCAATTATCTGATTAGAATCTGCATTTCTTGGAAGATACTAGTTTCTTTCAATACATTCAGCCACATTCTAATTGATTCGAATCCATCGAATTTCACGACGCGTTTGCCTTTTTATTTTTTAATTGCAACTTAATACGCATTTAATTTTTTTGATTTTGGACAAATCGTTTCTCTCCGATAAATACCAGAAAATAAGTAGTGTAGGTAAAACTGAATGAAACAAAGATATTCTCCCACTTGCAGCTAATAATAACCTCCATAGAGGTCATTCACATCAGACACCAATTAATAAAATCCAATTTCAATAAAACACCCCAATGATTTTTTATTTAATTTGCTTTTTCGAATTTCGTTCACATTGCGTTTAAAACTTTTTTTGTTTTTAATCTACAATTAGCATAATCCATAATCACATTGAGTGATAACTTTAAATTACTTAAAAATAATTTTTATTCCTGGCCATGCACCTTATCAATGCCTCGCCTCATTGACAAGTCTACGGAATGAAATGCATCTAAAATTTTTACCTACATCATTATTGGCTTTATCTACTTAGGCATACATTTATGTATTTATTTAAAATATTAAGGAAATTCCTGTTTCCTTACAATTCAGATATGACTTTTTCAACTTCCTGGAAAACAACATCGGCATCGGGACTAGCGTCGATGGTCTTCACCTTTCCCTGCTTTTCGTAGTGCTGAATTATTGGCAGCGAATCACCTACGTAGGTTTCGATTCGTTTCTTTAAACTCTCCAAATTATCGTCGGCACGTCCGCTGGATTCCCCACGCTTCAGACAACGTTGAATGCAGACATCTTCCGAGCACTTGAAGAACAACACAAATTGGAAGTCTACTTTGTCGGACATCTTTTTATTCCAGCCGTCCAGATTGTCTTGGTTTCTTGGGAAACCATCGATAAGGAACTTATTTTTGTTTGAACTCTTCATGGCATTTTCGATTAAGGAGCATGTTATCTCAACAGGAACAATTTTACCATTTTTGATGTAATCTTGAATGAGTGCTCCGACTTCAGAGCCATCTCGCATTCGTTCCTCTCGGAGCAAATCTCCAGCCGAGAGGTGGACAAATCCGAATTTATCTACAATGCGTTCGCATTGGGTACCTTTGCCAGCGCCTGGACCGCCAAGTACAAAAACAATTTTAGGTTTCTCTGCAGAGGACATAGTAATGTTTGCTATTTGCTGGATTAATGGAAAATCAATTTGATTACGTGAATCACAACTGGACTTGAATGGGGAACGAATTGGGCGGAGGAAATTGGCTGGCGGTTTTCTACACAAATGAGCACTACAGCGAAGTAAAACAGGCGCACTCAACATATATATACAATTCTTTGATAACTTATCGAAGTAATTTGATGATTTGTTGAATTTTTAAGTGGTTTTTCTTTTGTAAGACGCAAACTCAAGATTTTTATCATCCGGCGAAGGAAATGATAAAAATGCTTCAATCGTCACTCCAACTCCAACTGCAAAAATTTTTTTGACGAGTTTTTTTGACATTTGACATTTGGATGTGGATTCTGTTTGTGGATTGAATTTATTTGGCAGCGGAAGTGCCGCAGAGATTATTGCCATTCTAAAGTTTTTTATTGTGGAAATACTTTGCAACTTCGTTTTCATTTCCAAATGTAAATTTGTATGGGAATTGAGATGACTTGTCACCGAGTTTGGAAATTTACAACAAAATTACATCATTTAAATGAAAACACTTTTACTGTAATAACCTCATTAGGTGCGGCTCAAATACAAACTAGCAGAAAAAGTGTTTTCATCTCAAATTTGCCTATTTTTTGGACATCTCATTCAATTTGAATTCGAAATAGGCATGCAGTAATTTTTTTTTTTTTTAAATGCATGGTAATAACAGATAATTTCCAACATGATTTCATGCTAATTCGATTGAAATAATTTTATTTCGTCATTGAATTGAATTGGTATGGGGAATGAAATGATGTGGAACCGAATTTGGAAATTTTCAAATACCTCTCCTTTTGAAGAAAAAATCGTTTCTTTGATGCTATGGGTATTAACTTCAAACAAACTTCGTAATTCTGTCACAATTTGTATGGAAAATTTGACAGATTTACGAAGTTTAAAACTTTACCATTTAAAATTTGATAACAAATCGTTTGATTTCCGATACTAATTCACACCTCGAAATTTGATGATTTCAATCAAACTAACAGGGAAAACACACCCATTTAAAAGTATTTTTCATAGAAATTTCAAAACTTGGTACATAAAAACAAAAACTCAAAGAGAAAACAACCTAAGCCAGCAGTTCAATGCTAAATTCAAATAAGCTGTCAATAAACATGTTTTTTTTTTATAATAATTAGGGCCAGTTTGTTCACACCTTGTCAACTTAAATCAATGATTATTCCAGTTGGTTATCTTTGAATGCGTTTGTTCAGCAAAATTTTAAACAGAGAATCCATGATTTGAGCACTTAATTGGAGAAATCACTAATTCGCCGATTCTGTCTGATTAGCATGATTTAATCAAAGATTTTCTGGAATTTCGTTTGTTCATCATTGGTTTTCCTAAGCGTAGGTATAAAAAAGAGAAACAAAATCTATTAAATTCCTTCGAACAAAGAACATGAATGAAGAGAAACCAAGCATCGTCCATCTTGCAAGAAAAAAATAAACAATTTGTACAGATTTTACTACAAATTGTAGTTATTTTATTTACTATCGAAAAATAAAGTGCTTTTTTGCAAGGCCTAATATAAAATATGCATAGAAAAACTACAACTGGGAAAAAATCCCATCACTAGGTTTCACAAAATGCCAGCACTACCTACACACTTCAACTATATATTTGGAAAAAAAAATCAATTAGCCGCATTAAAATAAATACAAATTTCACGTGTGTAGCTATTCTGTATAGTAATTTAACAGGAAATAATCTTAAATTGAACACAACATTATATTTCAAGCACTGATTTTCCGTGTTTTTTTTGCACAAAAATTTTTTTTTCGAAAGCTCACTCACACTGAAATAAGTTAATGACGGAATATGTCTGACAATTGATTGACAGATAGACTGGAAAATGGAAAGATTATTGGAAAAACTATGATTTATTAATCAAACTGAAAATTGAGTGAACAAACACTCTCTGATTATCACAGATTCATAACTATGGGTTTAACAGAATCAGTGATAATCTAGTTGCTGATTTAACCCACTGTGAACAAACTGGCCCTAAGGGTATTCATGCAACAGCGTAAAGTCGTCGTAAATGTGGTAAAGTTTTAAACTTGGTTGTAACTACAATTACAAAATCCAAAAACTCCATAAATTTATTTCAATTCAAGATTTTACGTTTTTTTAAATACAAAATTGTACTTCTCACAAAAATTTAAACTTTTGTACCACAAATAAATCTTCGTTATTGTAAATTACAAGAAAATAATTGTGAAAATCGTGCGTAGTTTTGTTCAATTTGTGAAGAATTTCTACACGCTAAAGATCGTATGTTAATTCTTCCACAAATTGTAAAGCCTAGTACGATGCTGATGCGAAACGAAATTTTTAGTTGGTCTCCAACAAGACAACGAAATGCTTACGAAAACGCAGCGAAAAAATATTCATTGACAGTTACACCAATTCAAAACATATGCAACTGAAAAAAAGAACACAGAGCCACGCTGTAATGAAAGGAAGCAACAAAAATATACATACGAAAAAACACAAATGTCATTTTTCCGCACACAATAAATGGCCTGGGTAATTAATTGTGTGCGAAAAAAGTCTGTAGACTTCAAGGCTTGAAGAAGTGTTGATGTGAAATTTTTATAGCTTTTAATATCATGTCTAACTGAAAAAAACAAGGTAACGGAGAAGACAAAATTGTACTTTTCTGTCCCAAATTTCAACTACACATACGGATTTTTTCTTAAATGTCTGAATTTCTTTGATTCCCATGCTTAAAGTGACCAAGGTAATTAAAAAACAACGATATTTAATGTTAGTTTTTAATGGGATAAATATTCTGCAAAATTTTGAAAATATGTTTTTTATACTCCTTATGGTACTTAATTTATGTACCAAGTTTAAGGATTTCCCATCAAATTTCTTAATTAGCTGATATTTAGGGTAAAAACTGTGAAAACTGTATGTATTTTGTATGACAAATTTCAAGTGCTGGCTAGCATGTGTGTAAACGTTAACCGATATCAATGAAATTTTTCACACGTTTTTTACTTGCGATATAGGTACTATAGGGCAAGTTTTGGATTCGTGCAAAAAAAAAAATTTCGAGATAACAATCAAACATGACATTACGATGATAGAGAACACGAAAAAAGTGGGTGGTACAATTCTGTCTGTCTGTCTGTCTGTCCGTACCTCAACCTACAGCCTAAACCACTGAAGCGATTTTCTTCAAATTTTGAACTTAAGGTTTTTTTGTAACTCTCCAGAGGGGAAATTGAATTTTTTTTTTAGCTCAAAAAATAACAGTACTTGCCATACAACCGTTAAGGAAAAGCTTATTTATCTCAAAAACGGCTCCAACGATTTTGATAAAAAAAATCAGTGTATTATTGTAGATATGATATACCTTTTAGTAACCCTGAGGCCACACGAGCAAGTACTTGCACGCAAGTTGGTAACATACACTGCCTGTCAAATTCGTAATTTGCATTCCACTTGCCTCCCACTTGCTTTCCACTTGCATTCCACTTGCTTGTCTCCCAACTTGCTTCTCAACTTGCTTCACTACTGGCTTCAAAACTTGCATGCCAGTTGATAAGCAAGTTGCTTGGGTTTGTTTGTGTTGGTAAACAAATGTGAATGTATTGCAACTTGCTTGCAAGTACTTGCTCGTGTGGCCTCGGGGTAAGAAAAAAATCACCAAAAACATTTATTAATGGTACCTGCCATATAACGGTTTTTTTGATTTTTGGTTTTCTCATTAACCGCTCATCCGATTTCAATAAAAATTTTTGCAGAAAAGCTTTGTTAGAATATAAATAATACTGCATACCAAAATTTTTGAAAACATAAATTTTGGATTTTTAAAAAAAGATTCAAAATTTTTTTTTGAAAATTCAATATTTCAAAAACGGGTTGATGAATTGTTTTTAAATTTCAGTTTTAAATGTATATTAATATATACTCAAAATTGGCATACCAAATTTTTTTTTGAAAAATGTTACAAAAATTTTATATATAAAAAATTAATTTTTAAGAAAACGGCTCCAACGATTTAAAATTTTTTTTTTTGCATATATTTTTTTTTTACACTTCAGATTCTTTGTTGTAGTGATCTTAGAGCAAGCTGCATTCTACAATCAGAGGCTCATCATGAGTGCATGTTTAGTGGTTAGTAAAATTAAGCAAACTAACACAAGCACATGTATAACTACAAAATTAGAACAAATGGGTAATTCCATGAAAAAGTGGACATGAAGATAGAAAAATGGAAAATATATCTCGCCCTCTGTCTATTGTTCGCTAGTTTTAAAACTAGAATTACAAAATATCCTACAAGTAATAAGCATACGGCTAAAAATAAAATAAAATTATAAAAGGCTTAACCCTAAATTTTAAAATTAAAAACGTGAAATAACGTGAGTTACCGACTTTTTGTAACGTGAGTTACCATGTATTTTAATAAAGTTGTATAAAATATTTTCAATAATTTAAAATTTGTGTACAGATATATTCAGGCTGATAAATTCTTATATCTAATTCAACAAACCAGTTTACCTTTATTGGTTTGTTTAATTTTTAGAAAATATGCATAGTACTGCTACAAAACCCGTGTCCGAATATGGTAACGTGAGTTACCAACATGTTTTAGTATTTTATACTAAGAAAGAATTTATTTTTCCCAAAAATTTTATTTTTTCCTAGAAGTTGAAATCATTACCATGTATAGAATTTATATTTTGTTTTATTTGAGCGTGAAACTCTCCCAAATGTAACGTGAGTTACCATGGAATTGCCCAAATACAAAATTAGATATAATATAAAAAAAACATTTAAACTAAACATACAAAGTTAAAACAATTAATACATTAACGAGAGTGGAGCACTGGTTCGAAATAATGTTTTTAATCCTATTTTACTCATGTTAAAATCAACAGATGAGGCGTTCAAGTTAAAAAGTTTGCACATGCGATTGAGTGGCTCGTGTGTGCCATAGTTTGTTCTGTGAAAAGGAACGTGAAAAAGTTCAAATCTTCGCAGGTGGTGGGATCCTCCTCGGTAATTAATTCCTACATGGGCTAGCAAGTCAGGCGCATCAGTTTCACCATTGATAAGTTGATGAAAAAATACCAAATCATTATTGACAATCCTTTGAGATAAAGTTTGAAGTTGCAGAAGCTGAATTCTGTGTTCATAGGGTGGAAGGTTATACGGATCAGCCCAGGGTATACCTTTCAAGGCAAAACGAATGAATCTATGTTGTATTGCTTCAATACGACTTTTATATTGATATTTTTTTAAGTTATCAAATGGCATACTTTTTTTTGCGCTCTAAGTTATTTATCAGGCTGTTTAAACAATTAAAAGAACGATTTAAAGTGCTTTTTTATACTTTTTCTCTAATTACTTGAATACTTTTTAAAGTTCTTAAGTTCCACACAACTTAAACATTAGAGCAAGTACGTGCGATCCAGTCGTGCATTTTATTTTCAACTACCTTGATCACTTTTATCATTAATGAGAATAATTTAAAAATACAAATTACAATATA
Source organism: Dasysyrphus tricinctus (assembly GCA_963921185.1). Classification (NCBI taxonomy): domain Eukaryota; kingdom Metazoa; phylum Arthropoda; class Insecta; order Diptera; family Syrphidae; genus Dasysyrphus; species Dasysyrphus tricinctus. The sequence goes on along the minus strand of OY992530.1, from coordinate 229,868,111 downwards.
ATTGAACAAAAAGGAATCTTTAATCGTACGTATCTTCTCCGTTACCATATTAGCTGTTTATCTCCGTTACCATCTTTCATATTTATTTCTGATACTAAAATGAAGCTCGGCATAAAACCAGGGATGGTTTTTGGTAAATGTTGGCTCTATGAAAGTGTGCAAAAAAAAAATCAACTTCATATCTTGATGGACCGCGCAAAGTTTTAAACTTAAGGAAATATGCGGAAATCTCTAAATCGTATGTGTCTTCTCCGTTACCATCTATTTTTTTTTTTATAAACTTATTGAATTTCATAATTTTTTGGTGAAACTTATGTGTCGTGTAGGTCCTTTGTGATGAATTCTTAAAAACCACTGAATTTCATAAGAAAATATTTATTTCTTAACAACATAAAGCTCACTACAAGCTTCCGATTGTCGCCTCCGTTACTTTGCAATGGCCTATGTGTTTGCGGATCACATCCACCTTCTTTCTTCTATCATTTCGATTATTTAAGCCTCCTGCAAATTCCTTCTCCGCCTCGAAACACTAATTTTACTTCCAAGCTGCGTGCTCTCCTCAAATACCTCCGTTGTCGAATCTCATCGAAACTTTTCTCTCGCACAGACCTTCAATGATTTAGCAAGTTGTTGGATGTCTTTCCAAAAACTTGCCGAATCCAAAAGGCCGAGTTCAGAACCCTTTCAACTAACTTTTTTTAGAAAATTTAATAGAACTAAAATTGAGGAAAAGTTTCTTCTAGGCATTCTCCTGATGGTTACACTAAAACAATAGCGGTCGATTCGAAGCGCGAAGCAATCTTTCCAAGACTAATCCCTCAAGGTGAGTGAGGAATGTACATATATGATCAAATCTTGAATTTTTATTAACACCAAAAACCAAAACCGGATTCCGGCGAAAACTTTTCCAAAACATGAAAGCCATTCACATCGAACATTACACGCTTCATTCTTGACACCAACCGCACTCATCACAATTTTCTATTTATTTTTTCTTTCATTCCACTCGGAATCAAATACGTTTACGAAATTGATTTCCGAAAGGATTCAAAAATCATGTTCTGAATTTAGCACAAATTCACTTCCGCAATAGTCGATATTCAAACCTTATTTTTGTTTCGAAAGCCTTAAAAAGAAAATTCGAAACGCCAAATATATTAAAAAAATCTGTTAAAATAAATTAATTTCATAAACGACATCAAAAATGTAAGTGGAATCGTGGTACGTGGCTTTTTAGTGAAAATCTAGTGGTGTGTCTGCCCGTATTTACAACAAAAAATAAGTTTTTTTTAAATTATTTAAATTCAAGATAAGATTAAACTTCAAATTATGTAATTCAAAATGTCAAGCTAGTTTTCAATCCACCCGAAAATCAAAACACACTCATTCCGCAAGTATTGAAAACGAAAAGAATTTCAAAACACAGAATGGGTATTCATGCAACAGCGTAAAGTCGTCGTAAACGTTGTAAAGTTTAAAACTTCGTAATTCTGTCACAATTTCTATGGAAAATTTGACAGATTTACGAAGTCTTAAACTTTACCACGTTTACGACGACTTTACGCTGTTGCATGAATACCCTTAGAGTTTAAAAAAAGGATTTTTTAAATAATCGGAATTCAGAACAGGGGTGTATTTAAATAAATAGGATCCATATGAACAATTTGACTTACCAAAAAACAAATAAATAATAAATATAAAATAAATTAAATAATTTTCGAATTTTATATGCCAGAGTTTCCTCAGCCGTTTTCAATTTCTTTTGAAAGCATCCCATCAGTGGACTTCATTTTTACACCACAAACCTTCACAAAACGTTTCCTTTATTTTCTTCTTATAACAAAAATCCATCATCTCATAAAATATTAACTAAAAAAGTATCAATTTATTTAACTTCATAACAAATTGTCACAGAACTTAAAGAATTTGACTATCTGGCAAATGCTGGTGGTAGTGTTGCAACAGTCAAATAACCAGTATGACCTGGTAAAGATAGTGGCGCCATCGATGTTAGGACTTTCTTTATTTCTTTTGGAGTTTTAATGGGTTCCTTCTTTTCTTTCTCTGCAGTTTCTTCACCATTATCATTCGCAGAAGGTGTAGGTTTCTGAAAAAAAAAAAAATATATGAGTACCTAAACCAGACGACAATATCAAGTAATGTTAAGCATGACTGTTATTATGTCTTCTTTGTTCTTTTCGATCATCAAAAAAATAAACTTAATTGGATTACTGGCGCCAATGCATTAGAATTATTATAAAATTATAAAAAAAAACAGCAAGAAAGCAATAAATTTTCATTGCCATTTATAAAGAATAAAAACAAATCATGCAAGTATGTTCCATAATATGTATACCATTTGTATAGATGAACTCTTTTCATAGATAGTTCCAATCCAAATAACAATCAATGAGAAGCTGATTCATGAATCATAATCGTGATACCTACTCTATAGTAAAAATACCTTCTTAGTATTTCCGTTTATTATTAGAATATAACTCACAATAAATTCGTTCTTGATCAACAATCTACTATATGTCAGGATGGCCGAGCGGTCTAAGGCGCCAGACTCAAGAGCAATCTTACCCAGTAAATCGGGTTGAGCATTCTGGTCCTCTCTGAGGGCGTGGGTTCGAATCCCACTTCTGACAAAGTTTTTTTTTTTATTTTTCAACAAAAATAAAATAATTATTTTCACTTGATTTACTAGCGAGAGCGACACAGATAGTCTAGGTAGGTATTTAGTTAAAGGACAAGTTTTTTAGTTCGTAAGAAATGATGCACCGATGCGATACTCTTGTTGGACTATTTCAGTTATTAGCATGTTGTATTTTTATTGGCTAAAAGGTAGGTATATGTTAATGTTTGGATTTGGGAATATCATAATGAATTGAAATTGAATATGGATACACAGATAGGACAGGGGAAGACATTTTCGTAGGCAAACGAAAAATGTTGGGACACAATTTATGTAGATCAAACACAGTTGTTTAGGACGAGTTCTTATTAAGTTCAATAAACATCAATTATTCTGATGAGTGAGTAACGAAAAGGAAACTTAATTTCCCAGTAGGAAATTTCGTCCTCAAGGAAAAATTTCGGTGAATAGCACAATGAATTCATGAAATACTTTTTACGAGGAACATGCATGTAATGATTTCATTAGAAAAAGGTGTTGCCTTTTTCACCAGTTCATTATTTTCATGACATCACCCTTTCTTTTACTTGGTGCAAAAATTCAACTGAATTCAATGCTTCCCATGCAGTATACAATTTCATTGCAAGAAATCATGCTTCGAGAAACACGAGGTTTTCAACGATGAATAGTAATGGACAGAGTCCTGAGCTTGTGATTTTTTGCTTTCATTTTGTAAGATAAAGTTCACAGTGACTTCCCGTAAGAAAATCAATGTAAGATGAACTGAACATTACTCAAATTTAAAAAAAACTCAAATTGCGTTTGTTAAAACGTCAATATAACTTTTGGTTTGAAATGAGAACTTCTTTTTGGTTCGTCTCAATCTTAAATTAGTCAGTACACTACCGATGTTGATGATTTCACTAGATGATTAAGTAGGTTCCATTCACAAAGTGATTTCCTTGGTGAACATTCATGACATTTTTCAGCTAAAAGTAATGGCCTGGTGAAAAAGCAACGCCATGTACCTAGTGATATCACCGATGTATATTCACGGTATGTTTCATCAAATGCAATTAATTATGGAATAAGCAAGTTACACCTTCTTAGTGATTTCACTACTGAATATTCACCAAGAAAATCACTTGGTGAACGCCAATGACAACCCCATGTAAATTTTCTCGATGCTTTCACCTCAAATTCCTTGGGTGTAGCTTCCATTCCTCGATGAAATAGCAGGGGATTCCTTGGTGAATTTTTGAAAATTTCCCACTGGGTTATTATCTGAGATACAATTAAGTATTGTTAATACATATATACATATCTTCATTGTCTAATTATTTCTTTTCGTAACCAAGGGCAATAATTGTTTTCGTTTTGAATTTGACGTTTTTTCTTTTTTTTACTTGCGATATACACAAACGGAAAAAAGTATTGGCACAGTTGCAACTAATTAGATTAAATTAGTGTATACAAATAAATATAAAGTATTTTAATAATTTTTTTTTATATAATTTATTTTTATTTGTTTTCTATTAGATAACATAAATGTTTGGGGTCATTATCATGCTGGAACTAAAAATTGCCAGCAAACCCCAATTGTTTTGCACTTTTTCCAAGATTTTCATTGAGAATATTCAAAAAGACCATCTTATCCATAATGCCATCTATGAATACCAACTCCCCTACTCCAGATGTGTGCCAAACATAGACCAGGACTATCCAACCTCAATATGTGTATTTCTCTCGAAAGCATGATTTCTTTCTGCAACGCAGTGCTTGGTTTTTGCCAATATTATTCCCAGCCATATTTCGAAAAATACTAAATTTGCTTTCGCTGACAAAATAATCTTGTTCCAAAAGTCTAGAATATGGTAACATAAGCTTTTTAGAAATCCAAACGTTTGGCTTTATTTCTTTAAGTAATGTCTTGGGATCCGAGAGTGATATATTGAGGTTGGGGGGTCCTGGTTTGGGGATATATGGCTAGGCTACATCTGCAGTAGGGGAGTAGGTATTCATAGATGGCATTATGGATAAGATGACCTTTTTGAATATTCTCAATGAAAATCTTGGAAAAAGTGCAAAACAATTGGGGTTTGCTGGCAATTTTTAGTTCCAGCATGATAATGACCCCAAACAAACTGCCCATAAAGTATAGAAATGGCTCTTATAAAACACTCCACATACTTTAGAGACACCACCACAATCACCATGCATGAATCCTATTGAATATCTGTGGGACGTGCTGGAAAAACGAACTAGAAAACACGCTTTTACCAATAAAAATCACTAAAAAACGGTGATTAAGCATAAATGGAGTAAGATTGGCCAACAGGTTACTAAAAACAGTTTTTTTTCGATGCAAAACATGCTTAAGGAAGTCATTAACAACAAAGTGATGCCAAACCATTACTGAAGGGTTATTTCATCTTGCATTTTAGTGCGTATTTTGGGTTAATCCTGAACTGTGCCAATACTTTTTTCCTTCTTAAATTGTATTTTTATATTATTAATGGTACCTCCCAAAGAATCATTTTTTAATTTTTGATTTTGTTCAAAACAGTACGACCGATTATACATAATTATTTTTTTATACAGAAGCTTCCAAAAAATATAGTTTTGTGTACCAACATTTTTGGATTTTTAAAAAATGTTTCAATTTTTTTTTGGAAAATCAAATATGTATTTCTAAAACGATATTATCGATTTTTTTGAAACTCGATACTTAAGAGTTTTTTAATACTCTCTAAAATATTTTAAGAAAAAATTCTACATTTATGAAAAAATAACGGTACCTTCCATACAAAAGTTAAAAAACCACAAAGGAAAATATTTTTTTTCTCAAAAACGACTCCTACGATTTTGATTAAACTTTTTCTATATACTAAAATTAGTACGATCTACTACCAAAAAATATAAAATTTTACACTTAGCAACTATTAATAGTACCTGTCATAGAACGTATTTTTTTATTTTGAATTTTCTCGTTATCGGCTAAACGGATTTAGATAATTTTTTTAATATACAAATTTCAGATAAAATTAAATAATATTGCATATCAAAATTTTCAAATAAAAAGTTTTTGGATTTTAAAAAAAAGTTTCAATTTTTTTTTTGAAAATTAAGTTTTTCAAAAACGGATTGACAATTTTTTTTCAATACATATATACTTTAGATTTGCATCTGGAGTTTATCATATTAAAACTCTATGGCAGGTAAACTCCAGTTTTGTCTAGCAACAGGTTTAACAACATCTATAAAAACTCCCTTATCTGTTTATCTACATACAAACTCGACTTTATTAGAGGATTCTCTAGAAGGGAAACAATTAAAAAAAAATAAAAATAGTAAAAAATATATCTTGATTTTCTAACGGTTCAAACGATTTTGAAATTAAAAAAAAAAAAAACTTTCGTACAAATGTAGTAATTTTGGAAATGGCGGACTAAAGGCTGGATTTGAAATTTTTTAGACAGTTATTTTCTAACTAATGGCAGATAATATAAATAAAATATTTTTAAATGACTGCTTACTTTTTAGAATAAAACAATTTTTCAAAAATTATTGGATCGATCATTTAGGTAGAAAGTATTTTACTATTAACCGTTTTTAACGATGCCTCTTGCTGTCCAATTCTTTTTTTGATTTTTTTTTAACGGATTTCAATAAAAATTTGTAGGTATAGAGGAAAATTAAATATTTAGTACATAATGTTTATCGTACCTATTCAGTCGAAAACCCAAGACTTTTATTTTTAGACCGTAAAGCCTGCAAACCTTTTCCTACTTTTTGAGCTTCAAGCGTGGTCGGCATTATCGATGAGTGACGGATATCAAATAAAAGTGAAAAGTTGCGCGTATACATTTATCCGGTTTGTTAGACAACAGTCAAATAAATTGTACTGCTTTCACACTGCTTAATTTTTAACTTGTCACAGCCAATCGTAATTGTTGAATATCTTTTTAACGAAACTTTTAATAAGAAAATTTCAAAATTTATTATTGGATATAAAAATTTATTTTCTAACTACTCTCAATTAAAATTTATTAAACAGTTAAATTTGGTTATGGAGAGTTTTTCTGAAATTGATATGGCGAGTTTTGGTTCTCATCACCTCATATGTACATACATACAATATAACTATGCAGGCGTGGATACAGGGACAAGAACGAACGTAGCATAAAATATGCATTTAATCAAATGTAACAAAAAAATGTTTTTTCGTTCTACGTTAAATTTATTCTTGGCAGCCAAAAGAGGACTACACATTTCCATTTTCCTGATTTTCCATTTGACGAAATTATTTAATACTTTTTGATGAAACAACCGATATGTCTCACCTCTCCCAGTTAATGGTCATGCAGCGAAAGTGAATAACATAGATTCTTATGGGAGCAGACAAACTCAAGAGATGCATGCAGTCCAGAGTTGCACGATATCTGCCTATAATTCTAAATTTGCTGCGCAGCGTTGTGGCAATGAGTTTCTGTTCGTTGACCTGGTTCAGTGGAGAAAAGTTCCGCCAGGCACAAATAGCCTTTAAATTGACCTATTGTAAATTTTATAACTTCGGTTTTATATATCTTGTTTTCTAAGTGAAGGTCTTTAATTAAAAGGCTTTATTACTGTATAACCATTTTTTGAGAATTAAAATTGATTATAATTTTTTTTAAATAACAAAATCTTTAAAGTACGTCGATTCAATTAGCTTCAAATAATTCTAACTTTGCTATGATTAAAATATTTAAATAAAATTAACCATATAAATAAACAAAAAAAAAAAATCATATACTCAAAGGATGATTGAGTCCGTTTTATGATAAATATTTAAATGTGGTTTTACATTAAAGAGAGTACTTTCCCTAGAAAACTCTAGAGTCTAGAGTGACTCTCGGACATCAGTCTTCTCCTCTCGTGAGCTATTTTCAGGCTATGTTCCCTTACGAGTATTACTCTCGAGGGCTTCTTCAGAGCTCCTCTCGTCGTCTTTTTGCTCTCAAATAGATACGCACCTAAGAGTGTGCATGTCTTGATTTAGCCATACGTTTCAGATGTTAATACTCGTGATGATTTTGTCGCTTTCGTGGATGCGTCTTAGGAACTTCCGTGTTGCGCATTTTTAAACTGGCAAAAAAGTACAAATAGGATGAACACGATTAGAGAAAAACCAGGAAACGACTAAAAGCAGTCACTTCCGAAGAGAAGGCGGATAGAACTCCTTCACTAAGGATAGTTGTTTCTGGCCATTTTTGAAAACGTCATGTCAAGTGATCGTAAGTTTTTTGACGCAAATATTGCCGTCCTGTTTGCACAACATCTTTTTTATCAACGCCACTCAATTTTCTTGCGCATTTCGCGTTCTCTGGGCCTCTCAATATTTTTGTCTTTCAACTTGATTTTTTACTGCAGAATTGCACCGCAGGTGATGTTTTCGAACATGTGACCTTAACAAACTGCATATAAACAAAATGCGTATGCACTTGTATTCGCCTTTTCAATCAGAAGACTTTTGCAGTTTGCGTTAAGAAAATTTTTGCAAATGCAGCTTTGACGCAAATGACGTTTTCGAAAACGACCGTTAACTGACAAAAGCCATTTGACAAGTTATCTTGTCCCAGCTAAAGAAGAGGTTGACACTTTCACTCGAACGTCATGTGTGGTAATTGGAACTAACCGATGTGGAAATATGCTTCCTGAAATTCGAGGTGGTGTTACGCAAATATTCTTGGCAGCCAAAAGAGGACTACACATTTCCATTTTCCTGATTTTCCATTTGACGAAATTATTTAATACTTTTTGATGAAACAACCGATATGTCTCACCTCTCCCAGTTAATGGTCATGCAGCGAAAGTGAATAACATAGATTCTTATGGGAGCAGACAAACTCAAGAGATGCATGCAGTCCAGAGTTGCACGATATCTGCCTATAATTCTAAATTTGCTGCGCCAGCGTTGTGGCAATGAGTTTCTGTTCGTTGACCTGGTTCAGTGGAGAAAAGTTCCGCCAGGCACAAATAGCCTTTAAATTGACCTATTGTAAATTTTATAACTTCGGTTTTATATATCTTGTTTTCTAAGTGAAGGTCTTTAATTAAAAGGCTTTATTACTGTATAACCATTTTTTGAGAATTAAAATTGATTATAATTTTTTTTAAATAACAAAATCTTTAAAGTACGTCGATTCAATTAGCTTCAAATAATTCTAACTTTGCTATGATTAAAATATTTAAATAAAATTAACCATATAAATAAACAAAAAAAAATAATCATATACTCAAAGGATGATTGAGTCCGTTTTATGATAAATATTTAAATGTGGTTTTACATTAAAGAGAGTACTTTCCCTAGAAAACTCTAGAGTCTAGAGTGACTCTCGGACATCAGTCTTCTCCTCTCGTGAGCTATTTTCAGGCTATGTTCCCTTACGAGTATTACTCTCGAGGGCTTCTTCAGAGCTCCTCGTCGTCTTTTTGCTCTCAAATAGATACGCACCTTAAGAGTGTGCATGTCTGATTTAGCCATACGTTTCAGATGTTAATACTCGTGATGATTTTGTCGCTTTCGTGGATGCGTCTTAGGAACTTCCGTGTTGCGCATTTTTAAACTGGCAAAAAGTACAAATAGGATGAACACGATTAGAGAAAAACCAGGAAACGACTAAAGCAGTCACTTCCGAAGAGAAGGCGGATAGAACTCCTTCACCTAAGGATAGTTTGTTTCTGGCCATTTTTGAAAACGTTCATGTCAAGTGATCGTAGTTTTTTGACGCAAATATTGCCGTCCTGTTTGCACAACATCTTTTTTATCAACGCCACTCAATTTTCTTGCGCATTTCGCGTTCTCTGGCCTCTCAATATTTTTGTCTTCAACTTGATTTTTTTTACTGCAGAATTGCACCGCAGGTGATGTTTTCGAACATGTGACCTTAACAAACTGCATATAAACAAAATGCGTATGCACTTGTATTCGCCTTTTTCAATCAGAAGACTTTTGCAGTTTGCGTTTAAGAAAATTTTGCAAATGCAGCTTTGACGCAAATGACGTTTTCGAAAACGACCGTTAACTGACAAAAGCCTTTGACAAGTTATCTTGTCCCAGCTAAAGAAGAGGTTGACACTTTCACTCGAACGTCATGTGTGGTAATTGGAACTAACCGATTGTGGAAATATGCTTTCCTGAAATTCGAGGTGGTGTTACGCAAATCAAGAGGGAAATTGAATAATGCTGTAAAGAAACAATGCAACAGACGCACAAACTGCATAACTTCAAAAAAATTGGCCCCCCCCTGAACGAAATCCTGGATCCGCGCCTGTAATTATGGCAAGTTATGTGATGATTGAAACAAAATTAAAATCTAGATATTGATCAGACTAGTCATTGCGATGATAGGGAAGACGAAAAAAGGGGGTCTCACAAGTCTCTGTCTTTCTGTTCGGTTACAGCACGGCTGCATCGGTTTTCCTCAAACTTGGTACATAGTAGTTTTTGGTCATTCCCTCGACACGCTTCTTTCACTTTATGTTTAGAACCAAAAATAACGGTACTTGCCATATGATTTTTTAGCAATTTAACAAAACCAAATTTTTTCTCAAAAAACGGCTCCACAACTTTTGTTAAAATAAATAGTAAATTATAGGTACGTTTAGTCAAGGCTATACCTGTGAAAGGAAAACCATTTTTCAATATAGTTATCAATGCATGGCACCTTCCACTTTTCTTGAAAACGATTTCCATAATTTTCTTACGTAGAAGCTCCAAGAATAAATTTTTTTGAAACTTGATACTTAATAGTTTTGAGACACTTTTTAGAATAAGTATTAAAAAAAAAACTTTTATATGTAAAAATAACTGTACGTTCCGTAGAAATGTTTAAAAACTGTAAAAGAAAATCTCATTTTTTTCCGAAAACAACTCCTTGTTTTTAAATTTTTGATAAATTTTTGTATTTGTGCTAAGATTAGAATGGTCTACTATAAAATAAAATAAATTATACCAAGCAAGTATTTCCAATACATGAATGCAGGGGGGAAATTGACTTTAAATGCAAACAAAAATATTAAAATTCAACGAAAGTACATACAATAATGTGCTATAACTTTTTTGAAAGCTTTTCCATTATTTTATTTTGTACAAGTTGTACAAGTGAAATTTTCTTTGAGAAAATAAATTTCACAGGAAATTTTTTTGAAAAAAATGGTGATTTTTTTTCAAATTGATATTTTTCAAATTTATCAATTTTTATTCTTTTAGTTTTTGATAAAATAAACAAAAACAGCACATAATTACGCAAAATTTTGAAAAATATTAATTTGAAAAAAAAAAAATCACAATTTTGTTCAAAGGTTTTGACTTTGGAATTTAAATCTCAAAAACTATTCATTGAAACAACTTGATTTAAAAATAAAATGCACGATCGCACGTACTTGCTCTTATGTTCAATAGTTGCTTGGAATTAAGAACTTTTAAGATATGCAAGTAATTATAGACAAAATTAAAAATATATAACAAAAGTATTTAAATCGTTTTTTTAATTGTATAAACAACTGAAGGGTCCAGGGGAAAAAACGGCTTAAGTCCACTTGAATTGATTCCGAAAGAAACGAGGTTGTAAATGTATTACTAAAATAATGGCTAATTTAAAGAAAAATAAATAAAACTAACAATTTTTTTTTGTTGAACACGAAGTACTCAAGTAAGCAAACATATATTAATTTTAACATCTTGAATTTTGTGCATGATAAGCTGACATGAGTCAAAAGGACCTTTGACGTTTTAACCAAAATTTTGAATTTTTTTATTTGAAATTTTCTTCTGAAAGAACCGGAAATGATAATTGGAAACGGTATTTTGCTTTTTTTTCAGACACCTCTAGATTTTCAATATAGAGTTTGAAAATCAAATAAATTTCAAAAGCGTGACATTGGACCGTTTTTGCAATTCAATTTGTTAAACAGGACCTCGACCGGATATAGTTAGAATATCTAATTTCTTTTGTTTTAATTAACCTGACGTTTCGCTAGGTCTATCTACAAGTTTTTCTTTTTTAAATATTGATTTGTTTAATTTTTGGAGCAAAAAAGATACTTTTGGAAAAAAGTTTTTCTAAAAAGTGTTCTAATTTGCGAGTTTTAAAAATCCTATGTGAAGAGAGCTATACTACATCAGATAGTACTCATACAAATCTATAAGATGTCATCATTAGTTTAATTTTTTCAAAAAGTGGACTTGAGCCGTTTTTCCCCTGGACCCTTCAACTAGTAAAATAGCTTAGAGCTCAAAAACAAATATTCCATTTGATAACTTGAAAAAATGAATATATTGTATGCATCCAACAAAAAAATAAAATCATTGGAGCGGTTTTCTCCAAAACTGATTTTTTATAAGTATATTGGCAACATTAAAAAAAAAAAGTTTTGGTATACCAGTTTTGAATGTATGAAAATACATATGTCTTTTTGAAATATTGAATTTTCAAAAAAAAAATTTTATATATATAATTGTTTAAAAATCTAAAATTGATTTTTTTCAAAATTTTAATATGCAAAATTATTAACATTTTAAAGGTGCTTTTGCTTAAATTTTTTATTGAAATCGGTTGAGCCGTAAACGCGAAAATTGAAATTCAAAAAACCGTTTCATGGTAGGTACCGTTAATAAAAGCTTTTATTGTTACCAGAGAGTAATCCACTGATTTTTGTTTATCAAAATCGTTGGAGCGGTTTTTGGGAGAAATAAGCGATTCTTTAACTGTTTTATGGCAAGTACCTACCATTATTTTTGGATCTAAAAAAAATCAATTTCGCCTCTGGAGGGTTACAAAAACGCCTTAAGGGTGTTTCCATCGTTACGGGTGTGACAGTGAGACTCCATATTTTTATTAATTATTCACATACTATTAAGTGCAGGCTTATTAACATATTTTTAATCGAAAAAAAGAAAAATTGTTAACAGCAGTTTAACGATTGAATATGGTGCAGGGGGTTTTAAGGAATGAAAAAAAAAATCTATTTCCCAGAAGCGGAGTTGGAGGGGCGATTTGGGGGGTGAAAAATTGGGGGAAAATTGTATTATTGCGTTTTCCGACTAAGGTTGACCCCATAATGAAAAGTGTTCAATAAAAATGTTGTAGATCACGCAAAAATCTACAACTTACACATATATCACTTTTTAACGTAACCTCAAAATTTGCGAGATATTGGTGAAAACCCGTATTTTTGTCTGGTTTTTGTTTTTATTTTTCATTTTTCCAAAAATAGTTGAATTTAAATGCAACTTTGTGAAAATATATCTTGTTGTGTCTTTTATTAGTAAAATTTTTTTCAAGCATAACCATTGATCAGTTTTTGAGATATTCAATTTTGTTTGGAAAAAAATGTACTTCCGCAAATCATCGTACCGAGTTCATTTAAAGATGATTAGTTTTGAGTTTACATTTAGTTTTATATGAAATAATGATAACATAAATTTACCACGTACAAAAATGCGAAAAGGGCAAACAAATCATTTTGCATCAAGTAATTTTTAATAATGGTTGATAGATTGTTAAAAAATTTTGGAAAATGGAAAAACTAATCACACCATGAAGTTCTAAGGAAAAAATACATAAAATAGTGTTGTATTATTTGACCCGAGACAAAAGTTCTGCTGATGCCGCAACGATATTGCTAGAAATATTCATTTCAATACAGTTTTAAATGAAAAAATAATAGTACAAGAGCCGACACCAAATTTTTGGAGTGGATATATAACAAGAGTCTGAGTATGAATGTTTATAGGTACATGTGTTCTGATATCAAATACCAAAGTTTGGCAGGTTTTTTTCTCAGCCTTTGGTGGGGATGGGGCTTCAAAACCAGCTTGGTTTCCTAATTAAATTTAATGGTCAATAACTCTTCAATGCACTTTAAAAAATAGTCTTAGTCTGTAGACTTTTACCTTGAGGATCCAATCAAAAGGATCCATGATATTTAGCTTTTCAAGCAAGCCTTATCGGCTTTTTTTGGAGACTTTATTTTGTTGATTTTTGTTTTGTTTGAAATATTTGAAAAAAGGGGTGATAAGGTCCGCATAAAATGGTTCTATTTTCAGTTTCATATATGAGACTGTCATAATTGAGGATTTTTTTTTATAAAAGTTAACCTAAAAACAAAACTAATCATCCTTAAATTAACTCGGTACAATGATTTTCTGAAGTACATTTTTCATTTGAAAAAAAGGATTTTTTTCCAAACAAAATTGAATATCTCAAAAACTGATCAATGCCTGAAAAAAATTCTCCTAATTAAGGAAACAACAAGATATATTTTCATAAACTTGCATTTAAATTCAACTATTTTTGGAAAAATGAAAAATAAAAAACAAAAACCAGAAAAAATACGGGTTTTCGCCAATATCTCGGAAATTTTGAGGTTACGTTAAAAAGTGATATATGTATATCCCCCCCCCCCCCCCAAATCCCCCCTTCAACCCGGCTTCTGAGAAGTAGACTTTTTTTTACATTCCTTACAACCCCCTTCACCATATTCAATCGTTAAACTGCTGTTAAGAATTTTTTTTTTATAAATGTGTAAAAAGCCCTAAAAACAGAAATGTTTTATTCGAGGTACTACCTCTTGCGAGGAACTGACAAATCCTCCAAGAGTATACTTGTCATGAAAAAGTGCTTCTCATTTAGCCGTTCGGACTCGGCAAAAAACTGTAGGTCCCCTCCATTCCTGCCAACAAACACGCACACAGGAATGGTTGTGAGTTGTAAGTCACTAGGCCCTGGTTCTCCATGAGCTGTTGCGCCACCCAATTTATTCATTTATTTATAAAAAGCCCGCACTAATTCCCAATTTATAAATAAAAACATTACTATTCTATAGGACACTTACAGCCCTAGTGGTTCAATTATAGGATGCAATTTAGTTGCGTTACGGGTGTGACCTTAGAAAACTTGTGATTTGCGATTAAGATATCTAATTTTCATGTAGTGTAAACATTCGCATGAAAAGTATGTAAATCATTCTTTTGCAAATATTAACCCAGATAGTTGATCTTCAGTTTCAGTTAAGAAATGAGAACCAAAACTACGAAAAAAATATACAAAATTTGTATTTGAAAATGTTACGGGTGTGCGGGTGTGACAGGTCATCGTTACGGGTGACCGAGTATGATTTGTATGCATGGAAACAATATAATATACTATATTTTGACGGGAAATTGTTGTCATCGATGTATAATCATTTCTCACATGATGTCAGAAACACTTTCTCTAGAAAAAATAAGTTTTTCTCTCTGAAAAGTGAATAGATTTCTCACTTCAATAAATTTTTTTCCATTTTCTTTTAAAATAGGGAAATCTTTCATTTAAAGCCGATTAAATTTATATTTAAACTAAATTTTCTTAGAATAATTATATCCTTACGTCATGAATTTCATATCTAAAAGCAACAAAACTAAAATTGAGTTGAAAAACAGAAAGAATATAATTTGAAATGACTTTAAATTTTAAATACGGGGCCAGTATTAATTTCAAATTCTTGAAATTTTGTCTGACAGTAGATCATAGTATTCTCCTTTTTTCTCCACATTATCACATTGATACAAATTTTTTTCTTCTAGTAATGAAAAATAATTTTATTTTGTTACGGGCGTGACACTAACCACTTTTTGAATCAACTGCCTAAAAACTAAATTTCTTACTGAATAATTAAATGACACGAAAACGTGCTTAGAGTTCTGATAAGGACAAATAACCATTTCATCAACTTTTAACGGGCGTTATTGATGCACCTGATTTATTATCTTGTACTAGCCTTAATTACCGTGGTGGAGGTCACAACACTCGTAGTCTAGAACTAATGCATATATCTCAACACCGTACCAATTATGGAATGCATGAGCCTTTTACCCGCATGAGCAACATTCTGAATTTGAACTCTAATTTTTTTGATTTTAATAAAAGTAAGAATAGACTCAAAGCTTCATTGAAGACCAGTGTACCACGCTCTTAAATGTTTGTAATTGTTAATTTTTTCAATGTCATATTTTATTTGCTATTTTGTAATTATTGTTTTTAATTTTTATTTTGTAAAGTGTATGTTTTAAGTAGTTTGTTGCTTACTAACTACTAACACTACACTAAGTGATGAGCCTGATAAGCACTTAATTTGTGTTTGGCAATTCTTTGGTCGCAAGATGTCGCTTGTACTAAGCTCTCTTCGACAAAGATCTGATAGTGTATAAAAAAAAAAACCACCGGTTCTCAAATTGTGAAACAATTAATTATTGAAAATAGGGTTTTGAGCTTCTGATAATTTCACTTTTAAAATGAAAGATGCAATCTTTTAAAACCATCTAACGGTACTTTTTTCAATTCGAAGTCATATTTTGTGATTTTTCGTAAAGGGTCGTTTTCTATGGAATCACCATTAAGTTCAAAATTAGAAGAAGATCACATCATTGGTTTAGGCTGTAGATCCAGATACAAACAGACAGACAGAATTGTGCCACCCACTTTTTCGAGTTCTCTCTAATCGTGAGGTCATGTTTGATTGTTATCTCAAAATGTTTGTTTGCACGAATCCAAAACTTGCTCTATAGTAACTATATCGCAAGTAAAAAACAACAAATAAAAGAATGGAGTATTGGCTTTTAAAAAAGCTATATCAAATTACTGTATTCGGTTTCTTTGATTTTTGTTCGCATAAACTCATATTTATTCAAGAACACAGATAGCATTTCTTAAAAAAAACGTGAAAATTAACATATTAACGGACGTCAGGCAATTAGTCTTGAAATTAAAAAAATCTCGTGAGCGCCCTATTCTGCCCAAAACTATCCAATTTTTTAAGTGTTGAACAGAAATTGGACAAAAATAAGTGGCACATAGTAACAATTTTCCAATTTTGAACAATGTTTGGAACATAATTATAGTCGGGAATAATGAGCTCTTTTACGGTTATTATGGTAGCTGCAATTACTTTTAGATCAAATTGTAAGACAAAAATAAATCTCTCCTCTAGATAACTAATATTCTTAAGCCGGAAAGTAGCAAGTTTGTTAAAAAATCCCTTACGCTACTGTGCTTTATAGTTATAATAATTTTGATAAGCTAAAATTATCAAATTACTTCAAGAGGTTTAATAATATTATACGTAGGTGCATACAAAACAAGATTTTCATAATATGTTGTTCACCTTCTCATATGTTAAAAATAAGAATCCTTATAACATTAAGAAAAAACTACAATCTCCGAATCAACTAAAAGCCTAATATTACCCTCGCTATAGCGCAATTGCAATAAGAAAATCATTTTGGTGTAATTTTGAAAATTACCCATGTAAATCAGTCGCAGAGTGCTTGCTGCTTGCACTTGAGATGGTCCCTACATTAAGTACACATACATACATATACTATGGAGAAAGAAACAAACTTAGCCTTCCAATAGAAGAGCCCATAAATCAAATACTGGAAATGTTATAACCGTATTTAACGAATATCGATCTTTTACATGGCTTGATACTCCACAGCGCACCGTACCGCACCGAAGCACAAAATCATCGTCTTCATCGGCGGCGGCAACTGAGATTGAGGCGCTTAAATAGTTCTTTTCTTCATAGTCGCCAGTAACAGAGGCTCCAGCTCAATGTTTATAAACATATGTACGCGTATAGGTACGAACTGTGTCCCGAAATTATTACACCAGAAAGAAAACCAAATGAAGATGAACGATGCGCAAGTTTTAGAAAGTAATTTTCGCTTAAGAGGTTACCTATGGAAAACGTACTTCGATACACTCGTCCGACCGGTAGACGCATTTTTCTGAATAGAGATCTAGGAGTTTCAAATAAGCATTGAATAAGACAAGCGTGTATACTAACAATTTAGTGTGTATTATGACTTGCGATTCGCCGAGTCCAACGTTCAAATGTGAGTATGTGGAATTACCGTTTGCGACTCACCTGAATTAAATTCGCCGGCTAAAATTTGGAATATTTGGATGTCACTCAATATGATCAGCAAACGTTCGCCTCTGTCATCGATGTCAAGCTGCAATTCTTGGTGACTTTGAACAACATCGCAATTTTTATTTTTGAAAAGTTGAACTTTCGAGTTGAGTTGAACGTTCGACTCGGCGAATCGCAAGTCATAAGAGGGGCCACAACTTCGCTTACGTTTTTCTGGATCTTTTTTTTTATTCAATAAATTTGTTTTGGAAAATATGATAATTGGGAATTTAAAATAAAAAACCTGTTCTATACGAGGTTAACGGTTTATTTTTAAATTATTTCCTATTGTAAACGGTGCATTGTATTAATCTAAATACACAGAATAAAATAAAAAAATGTTAGGAGTCCTTTTCGAGAAATATAAATGTTTATAAACGATTTTTTTTTTCTAAGAATAAAAGCAAAAAGACAAAAATAATAATCCTCACACGCCGCTCCACATAGCAGCGTATTATTTAACAGGAGATGCCAGTGGAAGAAGTCGAACAGTTTGACTACCTTGGCAGTATTGTTTCTGCAAATGGCGTTACAGATGTGGACGTTAAAAATTAAATTTATAAGGCTCGTGCTGCCTTCGGTACTCTGTCCCCAAATCCAGTAAAATCTCCCTACGCACTAAATTGAGATTCTTCGAATCCAATGTCATATCCATGCTATTTTATGATTGCGAAATTTGGACGCACGCCTACCATTTCGAGGAAATTGCAGGCTTTTGTGAATCTCTGTCTACATCCTAAAGATTCGCTGGCCACAAATTATATTATTATATTAAACGAGGAATTGTGGCGCAGGACAAGTCAAGAGCGGCTGGACGTCGACATATCGACATAAGAAAGCGTAAATTGCAATGGATTGGTCACAGGCTGAGGAAACCAAACGATGAAATTGCAAAGCAGTCCTTTGAATGGAATCCTCAGGGTGCACGGACGGAGGGTTGGAAGATCAAGAACAACATGGAAATCAACTGTGTTAGCAGAAGCAGAATCCCAGAGAAAGACGTGGCAATAGTTAAAATAACTTGCTGCAGACCGTGAAGGATGGAGACGTTTTGCTGACACCCTATGCCCGACCAGGGTAACAGGACACGATGATGATGAAATGGTTTTTTTTTAAAGATTTGTGTGATAGCTGGCACCTACTTTTATTTTGAGACAGACAAACACTTTTTATTTTTTTATTTTCTAGACAGTCAAGAATAAATCGCTACGTCGAAGTTTAAAAAAAAATCGAAAATATCGTTTTTAAAATATGAATGTATGAGTTTCAAAGACAAACTATTTTAAACTATTTAGAAGTTACCGCAAAAAAGATATCAGACTCGTTATACCGTTTTCAAGAAAATTGAAAATACAAACAAAATGGTTCTTGAATGTGAAGGGTAATCCAATTGGTCCGGATTTGACATATTGATTCAATCAGATATGTCAAACCGAACTATCAACCCGAGACTGCAAAATTTACTACAAAAATAGTGATTTTTTAGCAGGTACTTTCCGCATATGAAGTCAAAAAACACTACTTGTAACCGTTGAAAGACTATTCCTTCCAAAAAAAGTCAATAGATGTTGTACCATTTGGTCTGGTGGTGTCACCGACAATTCTAATCGCTATAGCTAAAAGTTAGTCGATTTTGTTTCCCTGAAATCAAAGACATAGACGTGTTTGTAAGACATGTCACGTGTGGTTGGACGAGCCATTTCTTGTTTTTGGTAATGTGAGCTGGATTTCTTTTTGCGGGGCAGGTTTATGCGTATATTCCGCAACAAAAAAATAATTGGCATTTTAAAAATTAATAGTTATTACCGAGTTAATAATATCCTATTCATAATGGAAAGATACATAATACCAATTGCGTATGACAAAGGCCCTCACTATGTCACTAATGAGTTCAAGTGAATAAGCTGGACGTTACGCCAATTTGTAGGACTAAAGGCCATAAAAAGCTATTTTGAATCAATAATTCAACAAGTCCAATCCTTAATACTAAGTCTTTTACTGATTTATTTCAGAATTATTGTGTTATAAAAACCTTCTTATATTTTCTATTTTTTTTATAAAAATGTTTAGAGCCGTATTTGAGAAAACCACTTTTTTTTGTATAGCTTAACAAAATCGCATGTACCGTTATTTTTGGTTCTGAAAAAAAATGAAAAAAAAAACTTTAGCAAACAAAAACGATATGTATCAAGTTTGAGGAAAATCGATTCAGGCGTTTACCCCGAGGCCACACGAGCAAGTACTTGCAAGCAAGTTGCAATACATACACATTTGTTTACTAACACAAATAAACCCAAGCAACTTGCTTATCAACTGGCCAGTAGTGAAGCAAGTTGAGAAGCAAGTTGGGAGACAAGCAAGTGGAATGCAAGTGGAAAACAGTGGGAGGCAAGTGGAATATAAATTACGAATTTGAGAGGCAGTGTATGTAGCCAACTTGCTTGCAAGTACTTGCTTGCAAGTACTTGCTCGTGTGGCTTAGGGGTTAGATTGTAGCCGAACAGATATAAAAATTGCGAGACTTGCATCGTCTTCCATCTATTTTTTTAAATGTGACCTAATCTTAAGAAATGTTGAATGCGCATCACATCATATACCTGTGCAGAGGTCGTCATTACTCATTAAGAAGAGGAGCAAATGTCCAAGCTACATATTTTTTGAATGATATAGCCTGCTCGGACTAAAAAGGCGATCCTTGGAATTTTTGTTTGACCGACTGACACTGACGACGTAAGAAAAAAAAATACACTGAACATCCTAAAATTCATTTGGATTTCTGGAAGATTTTAAAATTTAAGAAATAGAGTTTTCGTTCTTGACAGGTGTTAAATATTGAGCCACTCAAAAGCAACATTGTATTAGTTCGTATAAATTAAACCACATGTTTAAATTATTCAATTTAAGGTATTTTCGTCGTTTACTTAAAAAAAAAAAATAAAAAACTTTAACGAAAATGGAATTTGATGTAGCCAAAAAATTATACAATATTTTTTTATATTTTAACAAAATAAACAGTTTAATATTTCTTAACAAGGCAATATATGAAGCTCATTAAATTCTTTCATTATTTCATGGCACATTTTCTTGAATGTGCCACAAAAAGAAAAGATCACCAGTAACACGTCGCATTGAAAATTATGGGCTATTTTCTTCTCTATAAAATTCCTCAAACATTGAGTTAGCTCTTTTAGGTTGAGGGTGCCACCTCCTTGCCATCCGCAACAGTTGCAGTGTTTAACACCTTCGGCATTCACCTCCAAAAGAAATATCAGGAAAAGCAAACTGGTTCATCATCATGTGCTATTCCAAATAGTAGACTAGCGAGACATGGCTACATGTTGTATCGGTTTTACCCTGCCATGTGTCAATGTTAAACCAACATAACTAAGCAAGGGATACTATTAAAACCACTCGATGTAAATCGCCTCCAAAACATAATCACGCTGAGCCGAAATAGCTTCATTACATCGGCTTAATTGATGCTCACCTGTTCGATTCAGGTGTATTTGAAATTATTTATGACAACAACCATAGAGTGTTGGCCTTGTTCATGTGGCAAAAAGTAAATCTTAATCTAAACTAGTTTTTTGGAATAAATGTCCAACTGAAGTGCTTAAGCACTTACTCATATATAATCTAAATATGTATGAATAAAAATACATACCTTGTGCTTCAAGAATTCCAGATCCATAACTGGGATATTTTTTGTTCTTACTGTGTCTTCAGATTGTAATACTTCAAGTGATTGAATCTCGGTAAATCCAAGTTGTTGGAGTGCCTCGCAGCATCGTTGGGATTGTTCAATGCACGGGGAGAAGGAACAAAATCGACCACCTGCCGAAGAAAAAACATACAAATCTTTTAATTCTATTTTTGTCAAGTGAAGGTGGAAAGAAGAGTTACACAAAAACATTGACATTTAAGGACACCTTAATGCTAATTTCATACACAATCTAATGTTGTTTAATGGAAAAAAATATCGCCGTCCAGCCCATTCCCTGTCAATCGTTTTCCAAATTGACACACCTCAGATCCTACCATTCTCACCTTTGCCTTTCACATATATGTAGGTATATGTAGTCAATTGACGATTAGTAGCAGTTGGGGGATTTTTTGTCACAAGTATTCTCGAGACAAGGGCAAAACATAGCGTTGTGTCAATCGAACTCGGATATGGAATTGATTTACAAATACCGCTCGATAAGACGGTAGGTCGAATAATATATACCTACACCCAAAAGGAGAGGTAAGGAGATCGATGGTGTATATTTATAAAGGAGCGGCGCGCGCTCTCGCGATGGACTTCCAGCAAGTATCCGTCGTTTACGCAATTAATTAAACAAATTACCTATCCGCGAACATTTACAGCGTTGACATAACGTAGTAGAAGTATATATAGAATGCATGGAGGTTTCTCTTTGGCTGTCTTCTTTCGGTTTTCTGTTTCTGTCCATCTGTCAGTCGATGGCTTCCACTACGATGCGACCAGAAGTTGTCTGTTAAAGTTCTTTTTTGTTGTTTTTGTTTGTTTTTAAATGTCTTCAACTGATGTAAGAGTGTGTCCATGACCACCTCTATGGATTGGTTATCGATTGCGCGCATGCGCACCTTATTATGCTTGTTAATATGGGAATATTGCAAGTCTGTGCCGTTTGTCAATTTCGATGTAGAGTGATTGCCACTTGGAGACATGGAAACGCGATAGTAGTTGAATCCTTTTGGTGGAGTCGTTTGTAACTAATGATTGAGGCACACGGATATGGAAATAATGGAAGACACACACATTTATGTGATGTGTGATGACCATTAAGAATGTTCTTAGGCATAAATATAGGTTTAAGGATACAGTGACTACTAATTAGGTGCGAAAGCAATTAAATTTAATTTATGTCAGCTAAAAGGCTTGTGCCATTGTCGACATTTTTCCAAAATGGGATAGGTACTGTGATTCTATATAGACAATGAAAGCTCTTTGGAGGCATCTTTTTATTTATGTTAACAAAAGTGGGAACACAAAAACCACTTGCATATATTTGTTATAAAAGTATGGCAATATTCTTTGAATAAAAGGCAGCGCTCGCGGTTCTTTTTGTATTGTTTATTTTTTGTAACTTATAGCTATTTACCTAGGTATCATAGGTATCTAGAAAAGGAAATTTCGCTTAAATAGAACAATTGAAGAGCCATCTCGTATAGCTCTTCAGGGCACAATTAAATTTCAGTATTTTGTATTAATAAAAAATCTCTATTGGATGCGGTCTGTTAATTAAATTTAAAGCGCCAAAAATAGAAAATAATTTTTTTGTAAGAACTTTGTACCAAATTCAAATCAGACAATTTTTTTAAAATATGGATCAAAAGAAAAATATGATGTGATAAAACGAATTTTCGAATTTCGGCGTTTGTTCCCTTCGTCAAAATAACGATAAATGTTGAGATTTGTAAATTCGCCTTTATGGACCAAGAGCTAACGAACAAGTCAATAACGTTGTAGGTCATCAATAATAGCCTTTGAGGTGTAGAACCAATAACCGTTTGTCTGCCTAACCAAATACGTGTCGAAAAGGTGTAAAATTTGACGTAATTTTTTTAGATTGCTTTATTTCAATGCTCCATGAAGAATTGTGACCAAGTTTTTGAATTCATATAAATTTCCGAGAATTTCATATATGAATTTTTTTTATTTAAACGATTCTCGAAAATGTATACGATTTATTTCAATGCCTATTGGTTAGAAGGGAAAAGTGTGCATACAAGAAATATTTAGCTTGCTATTTTGAAAAAAATGTTGTCATAGGTCAAACTCTATGTAGTAAGTTAGTCCCTAAGAAGATATAAATATAAAAAAATAATGTAAGATATAAAGGGGCAATATTTCCAAAAACCACTCAGGTAAACACATAATGTTTGAAAACTTCACTGCTTTTTATCTAGGGACTAACTAAAGAAAGTTTGAAATATTACAAAAATTGTTCAAAATTGTAAGCTAAAGGCCTAGTCAAACAGAAAGCGATCCGACGATACGATCAATACTTCACTGGGTAAAAAAGATCGCGGCGATCAAATTTTGTTTGTAATTTATCACAAAGATCGGCGGATCGCGTTCTGTTTTATCAGGCCTTAAATATTTCTTGTATGGGGCATTTTACGTGAAGCGGACAACGAAAAAAAAGTCGGATCTTGAAATTCGTTCAATTTTGGGTGACTTGCACTTCTTTTGATACTTAAAATAAATGCAGAAGGATTTTGAGTTTTGAGGCGTGGTGCTGGAGTTATGGACTTGTAAATTATCAGCAAGCCATGGGGTAGAGTTTGAAAGAAAAATGTTTATGAATTAAATGAAGGGATTGGGAAATTATTTTAATACTGGAGTAAATGGTTAGTTAGATGTTCTTTTCATTAATGAAATCCAAACCGGAAATCCATTTTTTTAGGTATAAAACCGGAAGTTAACATTTCAAATTAGATGGTCGAAGGACCAGTTTAATTTTTTGTATTAAAAAAAAAACAAAAGTTCAATTTATCAATTGTAGTTATTTTGCCTCATAGACAAACAAGAAATAAGAAAAAGTACCTTTTGATTTTTTTTTTTAATTTCTCAAACACTAAGAAATATTTTTACATTTGGTTTTGAGTATTCGACTGAGCATTAATGAGAGCATTGAATACTAAATAGAAAAGGCTCCTGGCCTTTATTTCAGGTTTTCTATAAAAAAAAAAATAGTTTTTTGAATGAGAGCCAAGCACTAAAAATTGTGTATCTTCTAAACGAATTGAGATCCCACTCTGAAACTTGGCATGTAGGTAGTTTTTATATTGTAATGGCTAAATTTTGAGACCTAAATACAAAATTAAAATTGTCGAAGTTTCTTAAAATCTGATCTGAAATGTTCCGGTTTTCTACCTCAACAAAATCGATTTCCGGTTTGGATTTAATTAATGAAAAGAACATCTAATTTACCATTTACTCCAGTATTAAAATAATTTTCCTATCCCTTCATTTAATTCATAAACATTTTTCTTTCAAACGTTACCCCGTGGGTTGCCGAAACTTTACAAGTCCATAACTCCAGCACCAGGCCTCAAAATTCAAAATCCTTCTGCATTTATGTTAAGTATCAAAAGAAGTACAAGTGACCAAAAATTGAACGAATTTCAAGACCCAACTTTTTTTCGTTATCCGCTTCACGTGAAATGCCCTGCACGCAAAATCTTACCTGGGGCCCAACAATGTACCTGGATTCTACTATAAAACCGTTTGAATTCGCAAAATCTCAGCTCCCTGATTCTTTAGCAAGCGCTTATGAACGGAAACAAAATAGCGCTAATTGAAGATTCTATGCAAAAAGTCGGAAGCACAAAAATTTCATACCACTTTTATACATATTACCACTTATAATAAGCATTGAAAACAACTTTCGAATGGATTCGAAAGTAGAACAAAGTTACATAGCACAGAGATCTTTTTCGGAGATTACTGAGCCGATTTTTTTAGATTGATTTCTCAATGTTCTTAAGCAGCTAAAACAACTTTTCAATTTAACAGCCAAATTGCTGTTTCTCGGTGATGTACAAATAGTTGGAATATTGATTTAAATGAAAATAAATTGAGCTTGCTCTTATTTTTCATTAATTTAATAACGTTTTTTGCTTTACTTTAACAATTGAATATTTTAAGCAAAATTGAAATTTATGGCATTTTTCTTTTTTGGCTCTGAGCAAAGCTCTGAGCAGAGGCTGAGCGATCAGAGCAGAGCTCCGAGCAGATTATGATCAGATTCCTCAGATTTAATTATGAAACACACTTGAGCACTGAACTGTCATTTCATGTGTTTTTGGTAAATTTCGTGAAATTTCTTGCAATTTTTTTACAATTGACAGGTGACTGTCCGATGACTTTCCAGGTTATCCATTTTAAATTATGTATCACTAAAAAAATAAGTGAAGTTGGCTTCGCTCAGCGTTTCGCTCGATTCGCTCGGTAATCCTGAGCTAGCTCTGATGGAAAAAAGAAACACACTTTTTATGCTCTGATATATCTGAGCTAAAAAAGAAACATAGAATTTTTGTTTGACAGTTCCGTAATCTGCTCAGAGTTAAAAAAGAAAAACGCCATTAGTTTCAACAAGTTCAGTACGAGACCTTTAATATAATGTTGTTTGTAATAATTGTTTGGAGAATTTTGTCCCACCAAAGCATTCTGCCTCCGTCAAACTGAAGTTGAGCGCTCAGTGACATTTTATTTGGTGGGACTGACCTGATGAAAAATTAATAGCTTACATTTGGCGTTTTTCTTTTTTAACTCAGAGCAGATCACGGAACTGTCAAACAAAAATTCTATGTTTCTTTTTTAGCTCAGACATATCAGAGCATATAAAGTGTGTTTCTTTTTTCCATCGCAGCTAGCTCAGAGTTTGCTCAATTAGCTCAGGATTAAATGACCGAGCGAATCGAGTGAAACGCTGAGCGAAGCCAACTTCACTTATTTTTCTAGTGTTACATAGTTTAAAATGGATTTTCTGGACACTCCCTGGACAGTCGCCCGTAACTTGCACAAAATTGCAAGAAATTTCACGAAATTTACCAAAAACACCTATGAAATGACAGTGCTCAAGTGTGTTTCATAATTAAATCTGAGGAATCTGATAATAATCTGCTCGGAGCTCTGCTCTGATCGCTCAGCCTCTGCTCAGAGCTTTACTCAGAGCCAAAAAAGAAAAACGCCAATTGTGAATGAGCATGGTGTGACCTGAGGTCCTGTGAAAATCTGTGCAAACCTTTCAACCGTCTTTGCGGCCGTCTCAACTTGAATGATCCTTTTAAACTGAAACTACAACAATTTTTTACGTCTTTCGAAGTTTTTAATTTTTTTGTATTTTTTATTTAGTTTAAAATTATTTCTTATAATAAAAAAAACGAAATTTACATAGGTATTACGTTCTGACACGAAGTTGCAACCGTATGTCAAGTGGGAAATGTCACTTTATTGGGTTTTACAACCTGACAACGACAACAAACATCGAAGTCGGTGAATCAAAGACAACGGGATTCATTCGCAGACATTGGACAGGGATTGGCCGGTTCAATTACCAGACTTGAATGGAGTACCTGGGCAACGTATACAAAAAATCGAGCTTCTGAATATCTTACCGGAAAAATGGGAATGCTTCGCGCCCCAGCAATGCGCTTAGTTTATAAAGATGAGGAATAGTACACCAAATATTAAAAGTTATTTAAGTTTTGCACAGTTAAATAAAAAGAGTTTTTAGTTATATTATTTTTAAAAATTTTGGAGAATTACTATTTTAATAAAAAGTAAGGTAATATATTAGACTTAACCTTAAAGCTTCACTCCACGTGAATTGCGTTAATTAATTATGAGCAAAAGTGTAGACAAAATTAATGAGAAATGTTAATATGAAATAGTTACGTATGTTTTGCACAATACTGTACATAAGGGTTTCCGTTATTTGCCAAAATCATTTTTAAATATCAGAAACTCCCTAAATCAAAAGTTTATGCCCTAAAAAAAATTATTTGGCCAAACAAAATTTTGTCCGAGGAAAAGTATGGGCTTAGAACCACGGTTAAATGACCAAATATTTTTTTTAGGGCATTTTTTGATTAAGGGGGTGTCTGCTATTTAAAAACGATTTTGGGAATTAACGGACACCCTACTACCATATGTGTCTACTAGAATCAAAAGCAACGTATTCCACTTTTCAAAAAAATTGAGTTAGTAATGCAGTTTAACTCTATTTATTAAATCCTATCTTTGGCTGTATTCAAAAGTTTCAAAAGTCTACTTATTCCAGAGATATTTTAATTTCAATATAAGAGTTTGAATCAAAATCAACGTATTCCTTCGACCTTTTTGGATCAAAACAACTCTATTCCACTTTAAAATCAAAGCAGCGGTATTCCAATGTCAATTCCATTTTTTTTTCTCAGTTTGAATCAAAACAAATGTATTCCAAATTTGGTGCAAAAACACAAAATTGCCAATAATACCCACATGCAACCCTTATTAAGGCAGGTTACTGAAAACAGCCGATGTATTATATTTTTGAAATGGTTTCTATAAAATTAAAAATAAAACTTGAACCAAATTATGTCTCTTTATTTTCAAAAAAAATCTATTCCGAAAAGAGAATATCAAAACCGCATCTATTCCACATACTGACTTTCAAAATAACACTATTCCAAAATGAATTGTTAGATAGTTACATATTGGGCACCAATGAAAACCGGTACGCATAAAGGATTGATGATCTAGAAAAAAACATAAAAATAATTTTGATTCAAGATTGTTTCAGGCCACGTCTTCAAAAACGTTTTTTTTTAATATCTCAAAACTAGAAAAAGTGGAATAAGTTGCTTTTGATTCTAATAGACACATATGTAGGTACTATAGGGGAAGTTTTGGATTCGTGCAACAAAAAAATTCATATAATAACAATCAAACACGTATGTAGATGGAGAGCACGAAAAAAAGTGGATGGCAAAATTCTGTCTGTCTGTTTGTACTTCGACCTACTAGTCCAGTCAAAATAGACAGAAAAATGTGCAAACATAGCCAAAATTCCAATAAGGCTGAAAATTGGTATAAACCTTGCTTTAGACGTAACGCGGTGGCAATGGTGCAGTGGATGTATTGCTTGACTGCTTACTTAGAGGTGTGGGTTCGAGCTTTATTCTAGGCAGCATTCTTTTCTATATTCTCCCAGCTTAACTGGACGCCACCCGTGAGATTTAATGAGATAATAAACACCTTGATCTCTATCTACTGTGCCAAATCTTTCCTATCCTTCTACTGTTTCTAACTAGTGCCGTGCAATTCAGGTTGCATTTAAAAAGACCTTAGGTCTTACAGGCATATAGTTAAAAAAAAAAAAAAATCAGCTGCGCAAAGTCCTTGTCAATCCCACACGAGCATAAAAAGTTATTCAAGGTCAAGTATCGAAAAAATGATTTTTCACCTATAACTTTGTAAATTTAGTAAATTTTCTGCATGATATGGTGTGGAAAAGAGTGCATATCATGCAGAAAGTGATTAGTTTTCATTTTTTAAAATACAATACCTTGTGCATTATTGCTTGGGTAGGATTAATTTTGTAGGCAATTTTATAGTCTTCAAACTGAGCATATATTGATTTTAGACAGCTTCGTCATTTTCGAGTAAAAGGGAACAAATCAGTGTTATTAACTTTTTATACAAACTTAAAATAATAATATCGTTTAAATTGTAACTTTTAGAAACAAAAAATATTTTTCTTGTAGAGTACCACATTACCTTCAAACTTAGCTTAAATTACTTTTTGATAACATTCACCGTTTAGGAGTTGTAGATGAAAATCCTATATTTTCGACATTTGGCCCTTTTTAAATCGCAATATTTTGTTGCCCAATCAATCTTATGAGACAAAATTTTACTTTTTATAAGGCCGTACATTTCAATCTTTACAAACTCAATCTAAAAATTGTTTGAATGACTTAGCCATTTAAAGGTAAAAATAAAAAAAAACCGTTATTTTTGAATTTTGGCCAAGTTCTTAAAATAACTACATATGTATATCTATTGATTGACATCTGACTTCATTATAGAAAAAAAAATTATCTTGTACAGCACTACATTATGTACAAACTCTGCTTTAAATACTTTATGATAGTGTTTACCGTTTAAGAGTTATACGTGGAAATTCTATATTTTCCACATTTGGCCATTTTGAAATCGCAATATCTTGTAACCGACCACTCGTAAGGAAAAAGTGTAACAATATTTTAAGCAGAGTATTTTAACAATACAGTATTTTAACAACTACAAATTGAGCATACATTAATTTTGAACAACTTCGTCATTTACGAGTAATAATCAGAAAACCGTTATTTTTGGCTTTTGATTAAATTCTTAAAATAATTATATGTTTTTAACGGTACATTTTTGGATTTTTTTAAATATTTTTTTGTAGTCTAGAAACGTTACTTGCAACACTTTCCGAAATTATTTACCGTTAAGGAGTTATACCCGACAAACCCATGTTTTCTTCAATTTACCATTTTTAAAACAGTTCTATTTCCATTTATCTTACGAAAAAATGTGTGTCAATATTTTTTGTAGAAAATTAATTGCCTGATCTACAAAATTTACTCATACTACTTTTCAATAGCATTATTTACCGTTTGAAAGTTATAGGTGAAAAACCATTTTTTTCAACACTTGACCTTCAATAACTTTTTATGCTCGTGTGGGATTGACAAGGACTTTTCGTAGCCGATTTGTTATGTCAAAAGGAAGGTCTATACCAATTTTCAGCCTTATCGGAATTTTGGCTAGGTCAAATGTCTATTTTGACTGGACTACAGCCTGAACCAATTTTCTTAAAATTTTGAACTTAAGATTTTTTTGTTATTCCCTAAAGGAGAAATTGAATTTTTTCAGCTCAAAAGTAACGGTAAAAATGAGGATCTAGAGATTTAAAAAAAATCAGGAAGTTATTATAGGCATGGTGTACCCTTTGGTAAACAAAAATTTATCAGAAACTTTTATTAACGCTACCTGCCATATAACGGTTTTATATTTATTTTCGATTTTCTCTTTAACGACTTCGTCGACTTTCATTCAAAGTTTTGTGCAAAAGCTTCTTTACAATGTAAAAAATATTGCATATAAAAATTTTGAAAAAAAAAGAAATTTTGGATTTTAAAATACATACTTTAATGTACAAAAAAAATAAAATTAAATAAAACATTTCTTTAGCTTAAAATACATCTGATTGCTGTAGATTTGAATTGAAATTTGAATTAAAATAAAAAAGGAAAATTTTCTAAAGTAAAACTTAAACATTTTTTTATATTTATTTATTTAAAAATGTAATTTATCACAACATTATAATAATTTTTTTCAAGCGACGCGTTTCGGATTACCTATCCATCCTCGGGCTTTTTTTGATGACTCAGATTGCTTGTGACTTAGCTATTGTTAGGTCTTTATTTTTGTGAGATGTATCAGCTCAGTCAGTTAAAATCTAATCTGTAGTATTACAAAAATTAATTACTTTGTTTTTTTTTCTTCAGTCAAAAATGAGTTGCGATGGAATGAGTCCATTCTTTTGCATCTCTTTCTAAAATACCGAATTCAGCCAAAAGGGATTAATAACAAGAATGATTCGAAAAGTTAATAGCAATCATAGTTATTCCTTCATATACATTTTTCACCAAATCTTTTTTATTTTTAACAAGAAGCCTCTGCTTGCGTTGTTTCAAAGTGATTATCTGAAAGTTTAAATCCTCATTTTCTGGGAGAACAGAAAGTATTTATTTACATTCATATTGTTACAAAACATCTCCTATATCGACCGCTAAGCAATTTCAAACTAATTACAAAAAACGGATACCTACTCATACGAAGCGAGTTATTATTTTATTTAGGTTTCATTCGTTTAAATACAGTCTTTTTTCAATTACCACTTAACGATTTTTGCTTAACAGTCATTAAGACTATGCCGATGACATGTCTACTGGCAAATAACATCAGTGCGCTGAACGGGATGTGCCAAACACTGCAAGTGAGAGTCGAGTGGTCTATTGCAAAGCAGTTCCTTGAATGGAATCCTCAGGGTGCACGGCGGGTTGGAAGACCAAGAACAACATGGAAATCAACTGTCTTAGCGGAAGCAGAATCCCAGAGAAAGACGTGGCCACAGTTTAAATACCTTGCAGCAGACCGTGAAGAATGGAGACAATTTGCTGACGCCTTATACGCCCCAGCCGGGGTTACAGGACACGATGATGATATTGGAGGGACTAAAGTTGTTTTACCAATTTTAGTCATATAATCAACGTTTTTTTTTTCATTTGTTTAAATACACATTGAAAAGCAATATAGTAGTTTAAAAACAATTGAAGATTAGATGTAAAAAGTCAATTTATAAATAGTTAAAAACATTCACTCATTATTGAACAAATATGCCAAAAGCAAGTAACCTCACTGAAGAGGAAACGGCTCAAATTCGAGCTTATAACGACGATGGTCATAGCAGTCGTTTTATAGGCCAGAAAATTATAGGAAAAACTATAAAGCATGAGTGAATATGGCAAAACCACCTCAAGATCGCCGTGCAATACTCCAAGAAGCCTCCAATTCAACCTTATCTGTCATCAAAATGAAAGGTAAAACCGGAGTAAAAGCCAGTAAATCAACTGTTTATCGGATTATTAGGAAAACCACACACATGGCATCAGGTCGTGTTTTCAGACGAAAAGAAATTCAATCTAGATGGTCCCGACGACGGCTATTACTTCTACTTCCATGATTTGAGAAAAGAGGAAATAGGTAACCTTGGATATAAAACACAGCAAGGGAGGCGGTGTTATGGTATGGGGAGCAGTAAGCTTTTACGGCACAGTTCAACTGAATTTTCAAAGCTCATGAATGGCAGCGGAAACCTATAATTGCATACTAGAGCGAGCCTTTTCCAAGTTTACAAAACTGTTTGGAAGAGATCGTTGGATTTTCCAGTAGGACAACGCCCCAATACAGACTGCCAGGTTAACTGAAGTCTGGATTCAGGGTCAGTCACTGGACTTAATGGAAAACGTTTGGGGTTGGCTCTTACAGAAAGTTAACAAAGGAGAAAGGCAGTTCGAAGCCAAAGAAGACTAACTGTATTGAAGCCATAAAATCATCTTGGGAAGAGATTTCATTGGACTATTTTGGTTCCCTTTATGAATCCTATCAATCTCTTATGAAAATTAAAAATTTTTCCTGGAGGGTTTTCTTCATATTACCACCAATGAATTAATTTCTAAGAATTTTCTTTGTTATAAAAGGTTAAGGAGAAATCGTTAAAAATTTATTGAAAAAAGACTGTATGAATGAGACGCAGTGTAAAAAGATTTAGTTTTTAAAATTATGTACCTAGGTATCTTTAGATTTTGGAAATATATAATGTACTTATTGAGCTTAAATAAATTAATAAACAAACAGTGCAAACGATTAACTATTGGGCTGGTATTGGAAACTGAGAAAGCACCTTTCTTCATTTAGTACGGTATCGGAAACTGAGAAAGCACCTTTCTTCATTAACAAATTTCAAATGTTTTCATAACCTTTCTTCCGAGACCTTTCAGAAATATCGTTCATATTATACTCATGCTTAAAATAAAATAAATGTATGCAAATCACGAAAGGCTACACAAACATCTTTGTCACCAAGTACAAATTTGCAACAACTTTCTTGAACTCCCGCTAGGTACCAATGGAGTAAATGCATGTTCTGGGCTTAAACAATGATCTGAACAGGTTTTTAAGAATACCATAAACTATGTTATTTGATATTTAAGACAAAATAAACACTCTAAAAGTAGGACTCACCAGAAGATTTAAGTGCCTCAAATGCATGTGGAACAGCTAACTGTGGTGCTGGCAAATCAAGAAACACCGCATCAGCCTTGCCTTTTAATTCGTTTGTGAATCCAAATTGGCAAACGTCTCTGTGGTACACTGTGACAAAGTCACCTAGTCCATGACTTTGGAATTCCTCTCGTGCCTGCTGAGCTCGAGCTTCATGGAAGTCAAAGGTATGCAAATGGCCGTGGGGCTTAACTGCACGTAGGAAATAATGTGACAATGACCCTGAACCAGTACCCGATTCAATGACAACACTACCCGGCTTAATTTCCAATTGAAACAGAATCATGCTAATGTCTGGTGTGTAAATGATTTGAGTTCTATGGGGTAAGGTTTGTGTCCAGAGTTCTGGATTCGGTTGTAAGACATATGCCCAGCCACGGGTTAGTTCAATTTTACTACCATACTCAACGCCGATGATGTTTTTAACTTTTAATGCACCGAAACTTGTTTGGAAGACATACTCGATAACTTCGCCTTTCTTGTTGACTATATTGGGTACAGCTTCGATTGCATGCATGCTATTTACACTTAAATAAATTACTACAGTGTCACCTTGTTCAATAATAGATTTTGCTTTTAAGAAACTCATTTTAATTAATATAATGTTGATTCAATTTAAAAGAAAAAATTAATTTACAAAACGCGCCGAATAAAAATGAAAAAATGTAAATAGAAAAAGCGGCTCGAAACGAATGAAATGACAGAAAGACGTCAAAACGAAAACACGTGCTGGAACGAAAATTATTTGTGGAACGTATTTTATTTGTTGGCTTGTGGTACGATTACATTTCTCACGCTCACACACATATTAGCTGTGTTCGTTTGGTGGAGGAAACAAAAATTAGGAAAATACGTTGTCATTAATGGCCAATTTCACTTAAGGCTTTTAATTACTTAAAAAGCCATTTAAAGCCGTATTTATTAAGAAAATTTAAAGGCATCGTAACTTTAAAACGGCTCAATTTGCACATCCAAGCAACGTTACTTAAATGCATCTTAACTTAAAAGCCATCCACCGCATTTAAAGGCTACTCAAAGCCATCTTATGCTATGTTCCCATCAAAATGAAATCCGAGATTTCGGTTGAAAACTTTTGGTATTTTGAGCCGCTGGAACAAGATTTCATAGAATTTTCAACGAAATCTCAATAATAACTCGTGATTTCAACGAAATCTCAATGAAATTATACTCCACCAATATAAAATCCAAATTTTTTTTAGCTGAAATCTCGGATTTCGTTTTGGTGGGAACATAGCATTTAAACATCTTTTGACATTCGAGAAGAATTGTTTTTTTTTTTTTATTACAGAAATATATGTATATGAACATTGTATGAAGGTTCAAATCACAGTACACATATTAAAGGTAATGGGTCGTATTAATAAAACAGAGCAATTGTTTGAAGTAAACTCCGTAGCAAAGTAAAAGCATTTAGAAATTGCTTTATATTAGTATTAATAAAAATTTACCTTGCTTAGGTTAGTTCGAAAATTCGAACTTAGCAATTGCTTTAAATTTGATATGCTTTGCCACGCTTTTCAGAATTTTCTTCGAGAAACAAATTGACGAGATTGTCAACAATTCCCGTGTGAGCCGTTATAATTGTTTAAAATTTTTATCGTCGCCAAAAGTTCTTGGTCTATAATTTTTTTCACGAACATTTGTTGTAACTACCGACAAGAGTGGAATGATGTGCAAACCTATTTTATTCATCTTGACGCATAAGATCAAGAATATTTTCTTTTAAATTAATTAAATTGAATGATTTTATTAGTTTGTAAAAAATCTTTCACGTTAATGGTGCCGTGACATAAGGCCAAGTGACATAAGGCCAAATTTGAATATTTGGCCTTATGTCACTTAACAAAAGTGACATTAAGCCAAATTTTAAAAGTTGGCCTATTGTCACTTTTACAAAGTGAAATAAGGCCAATTTGTCCTTGTGTCACTTTTAATATCAGCGTATCTGTTATTTTTTTCATTTTTCATTGAAAAATTTCACTATATCCAGTTTCTTTAAATGCATAAGCAACTTTACATACACCCAAATTTGCACCCACCCCAAATCCTATCGTGAGCCTAAGAAGGGGGTTGCAGGGGGGGCAGCATGTCCCCCCTTGATACCTCACTGTTTATTTGAAAGTTTTTATATTTCACAAACCAAATGAAGGAGAGTTTTTATGTTTGTGAAATTTAAAAATTCTCAATAAACAGTGAGGTATGTATGGGGGGCATGCTGCCCCCCTGCAACCCCCCTGCTTACTCACTATAGGATTTGGGGTGGGTGCGAGGTTGGGTGTATGTAAAGTTTCTTTTCCAAAAATAACTATTTTTTTTTACAAAACATTTTACGTTTGGCCTTAAGTCACAAGCAAATTTGGCCTTATGTCACTTTGTAAAAGCGACATAAGGCCAACTCTTAAAACTTGGCAGTAAGTCGCTTTTGGAAAGTGACTTAAGGCCAAACTTTAAAATTTGGCCTTATGTCACTTGGCCTTATGTCACGGCACCCACGTTAATATCCGTAGAAAATGTTCTAAGGCATCTAAATAGCAGACTTCAAATTTTCTAGTACCTAATTGCTATATTTTTTGAGTTTTATAATTACCGATTGAAGCAGATGAGCGGTGGCATTGTTTTTCGAAGATAGAGAAAGCAAAAGCAATTGCTATAATTTTTTTATAATAAATTATGAAACTAAGCAATTGCTTCAGATTTGACAATTCTAGCTAGCAAAAGCAATTGCTCGGGTTTATTATTACTACCCAATATTATTAGAGTTTTGATTTTTGTTTCTTCTGCGCATATATCAAAATTTGTGTCGAATGTCAATATTAATTTGTTGTTGTTTTTACGTGTATTTAAGTCATCACGCTCCCAGCCATTTTTATTTCTGACAATTTCAATTTTAATTTGTTGTTGTTTTTACGTGTGTTTTCTTCCTCACACTAACAACTATTTTTTTATTTTCGACTGACGACCTGCGCAGTATAATACCTGAGATTTGTGTACTGTAGGTTCAAATAAAGAATTTTAAGTGAGCTGTACTCTACTCTACTCTACTCACTTAAAATTCTTTATTTGAACTTAATTCATTCGCTCCACTTAAACAGAAGAATATTATTTTAAATTTTCTTCAAAATCATAATTGTTGTATGTAGGTACAGTTTTCATAGTTTGTGGTACCAAATGAAAGATTTTTCTTTAATAAGTCGAGTTGTAAAATAAACTGTTTCGTCGATTTATCAACATATTTTCTATCAATAGGCCAAGAGTGTGATGGTGAAGTGTTACTTCTGTTTTAATGATGAAAAGTCAGAACTTTGAAATTTGAAAAAAAAAATAGTCACACCATTATGAAACTTGGTGAAACCGTATCATGAGAATGAAAAATCAAGAGTCTACAAAAATAT
This sequence comes from Dasysyrphus tricinctus, assembly GCA_963921185.1. Taxonomy (NCBI): domain Eukaryota; kingdom Metazoa; phylum Arthropoda; class Insecta; order Diptera; family Syrphidae; genus Dasysyrphus; species Dasysyrphus tricinctus. The sequence continues at coordinate 229,831,651 of OY992530.1, read as the reverse complement.
TTCACTTGGAAGGGTGGTTTATTGAGAGAGAGAGGGGGGAAGTTGTGGTTTTTCAAACAAAAAAATTTGCCTTGATAAAACCTAAGCATATGATACATCATGCTTTTAAGGTAATTTTAAATGCTTAATCAAGTGACACAAAATCCAAATCGATGCGGCCTCTATGAAAAAAGCTATTCTCATTTTTATGTAAAGGCTTAACTACATTTACCCTGAGGCCACACGAGCAAGTACTTGCAAGCAAGTTGACTATATACACTGCCTGTCAAATTCGTAATTTGCATTCCAGAGATTTACAAATTCATTCTTTTTGTCATTCTGGCAGCTTTACACTTGTGTAATAAGAACAATAGAATTAAGGAACTCTTTAACTTTTATAAAACTTGAAATAAAAATGTAGACCGAGAGCCCACAGCAGATTTTGGGTGTGAACGATAGCAAAAAAAGAAGTATAGGCGTCGAAAGCATCATTAAAGGCTTTTAAAAAAATCAAAGTCTTGCAGTCCACAACTGGGGCCTTTGCGAGAAACAGTGCATCGAAAAAAAAATATGAATGCAACTTCGAGGATAATCGTGTTACCCGAAATTGGTTTTCACTCCTCCCTAGATAAGCTCCTCGGATCACATATCACGGAATCTGAGACCATTTGAGTGTATAGTTGGGTCTAGCAGACCGTTAAAAAAATTCAAAATTCAAAGTGAAAAACGGTTTTTTTAAATAGTCTGGCAGGCCGAATTTAACACTCAAATGATCTCAGATTCTGTGATATGGGATCCGCGGAGCTTATCTAGGGAGGGGTGAAAACGAATTTCGGCTAACACGATTATCCTCGAAGTTGCATTCATATTTTTTTTCGATGCACTGTTACTCGCAAAGGCCCCAGTTGTGGACTGCAAGACTTTGATTTTTTTAATAGCCTTTAATGAAGCTTTCGACGCCTATACCTACTTCTTTTTTTGCTATCGTTCACACCCAAAATCTGCTGTGGGCTCTTAGTCTATGAGTTTGAGTAGTTCAGTAAAAAGAGGCAAAACATTTGTACACTTTTGAACAAAAGTGAAATGAATGTAGTTAGGACTGAAGGATGACTATTATTATCAGCAGACAAGTTAAATATTACCGAAAACTAACTGAAAATAATGGTCCGTTAATTTATTGGAATCCTTATACAGGTTACGTATCAAATCTTCAACGTTATTATCTATTACAAAAAAAAAAAAAAAAAATACATATGTAGCTGTAAGAAACCCCATCTCCTTTGATATGGTTCCATCAATACGGTGCAAGTTATAAATGTTATATCCATGTAGCGAACAGTATCAACTCTTCGAAAGTCAGACTCGGTAAATTTCTGAGATCAAGATGACTAGCTTCTACTTTAATAAATGCTAACCTTTGCTAGTTCAAATTTTGTTCTTCTATAATCATAAATCGTTAAAACTCGAATCGATTTCCGTTAAAAAAGTAACAGCCCTATTATTGACACGATCCAAAACTAGTTTTAACGTAAAACTAGTTCTATATAGTCTGGGAGCCCACCGTAAGATTACCTATCTCTTCGCGGCCATATATAAGAAACTTATATAAATGGGGTATCAAATGAAAGCTAGGACTGTCCTCTACACAATAGCGATGGTCGGACAGAGTTTTTTGGCTGTTGCCACGAGTCCGACCACTTTTCTTAAATTAGAGATTTTGTGCATCCTTGGATGAAAGTGAAAAAAAAGTGGTTAAGGCCACTTTCCTAACCATTTGAAATGATTTTACTCAGTTTTCGCTGATGTAAGACGCAGTGTTAAAAAAAAACAATTTTTTTTAAATGGTCGGACTCGTCGTAACAGCCAAAAAAAGTCAGTCCGACCAATGGTATCGTGTAGAGGATCGAATTGCTGACCCGGTGAACTTCGTACCACCTAAATTTGATCTGGCCTTAGCCTTTGATAACTGACTTTGAATTCCAAGTCATTAAGATCGACAATATTAGCCACACTGTGTATGTAAATTTATAGGTAAATGTACATTATGTAAATGAAACTTGTTCGTAATTCAAATGAATTCTATATCTTTTATTCACAATGAAATGAGGTGAGCTTCAATACAAAACTTTATGGGTAACAACGTTTTTTTGTTTAACTTTCCGGCGAACTTTCGTACACTCGAACACGTGACATATATGTATGTACAGTTAGAAACACGAAACTCCAAATTTAACGGCAGGCCTTGTGATTTATTATTTTTCATTGCAAACGCCAGGCGCACGGGAAATCGCAGCCGTTTGGATTCAAATGGCAAAGTCCGTTGAACCAGTGGCGTAGCTAGGATATTTGCCGTCCGGGGCAAAACAATAATTTGCCGCCCCTTTGGTCTAACAATACTTAATAAAAAAAATTTGTGATAGGTACCTTCATATCATCGGTCTTAAAGTTGTAGACAAAATTTTGATTAAAATATTTTTTTTATAAATGCAAGGAATTACATTCTTCGAAATATTGATACACGCCACTTTCCCGCAATATCTGCTGAAGTGCTGAATGAATTTTTTTTGTTTCTGACCTAATGAGATTTATCTTTAAGCCGACTGTATATAATATCTATAGGCACATGAGACTTGAAATTTTTTTAATGTTTGCTTTCATCCAAAAATAGTGAAGTTCATAATTGTTCATTAGGCGTGTCTCACCAAATAAAATCTCTGACTGCTCAGAGATTTTTGCAGTGGGACAACAAATCTCACCTGAGCACTAAGACATTCTTCAGAGATTACTGAGACGAAAATTTTTTGGATTAATTTCTCAATGTTCTTTCTCATCTAAAACTGTTCATTTGAAAACCAAATTGCAATTTCTCGGTGATGTGCAAATACGAAATCGGTATAGAGGTTGAATGTTGATAAACAGGAAAAATAAATTGATCTTAATATTATTTTTCATTCATTTCATAAAGTTTTGTGCTTTAACATTTAAATAAAAAGTTAAAATTTTGTTTCCATAATTTCAGAACGATTAAACAAACACTCCGCCTACCTCAACTTGATATTGAGCGCTCGGTGAGATTTTACTTGGTGAGGCACGCCTATTCTTTCATCAGTACTTGAAAGCAAAATTGAGAAATTGCATACTGTTCATATTTCTCAGATCTAATGATCATGAACCATGAAAGGGTCAAAGCCACGGCTAAGTCACTACTGAGTGTCTGACTACAGAGTTGTAACTTCACTGAAATTGAACTAGATTGTTGATCTTATGCGTTTTTCTCAAAATAAATCTGCTGCAAAGTCTACATATTGCACTTCATTTTACGAAAACAAATGAATCTTCTTCATCTTTTTTTTTAATTCTTTGTATTGAAGGCAGCCATATGTATAATTTAGAGCTGCTGGTTTTATGTTAAAAAAAAACTAATGTTATGTTTTATTTATATGTATTCATTTATCAGCTTTGTATAAAAAACAAAAACAAATTATCTGCGAAAATTTTCAATCTACAGCATTTTATTTTCAAATCCAACGCGAAAAAATTTCTGAAAAAGGTCAACCCCTCTGAACTCTAAATTGAGAGAATTAGCAAACACATATATGTAAAGCTACAGCTAAAAGAGAATGGTCACTACGAAAGCCATAATTTTGTTTCAAAATTTGAAAGAATTGTTAATTAAAAAAAAAAATAGCTTTTGTGTTTATTACCAACTTCTAAAATAAGCAACTGTCATGATTCTGCCGCCCCTAGAGATTTGAACACAATGAAAAAAATTGTACGTTTTTTTACTTACAAATGCTATAGAATTTTTAACTTAAAAAATAATAGTTTTTTGTTTATTTGCAACTTCTGTAATAAACAACGATGATGATTTTGCGTCCCTATTGATTTCAATTTTTTAAAAATTGATTGAATTATTTACTAAACAAAAATTAAACTTGTGTTTATTTCCAACTTCTTATGAACAACGAGGATGATTTTGCCGCCCCTACAAATTTGAATATGTACCTACTATAAAAAATGTATGTTTTATAATACAAAATTTTATAAAATTTTCACTAAAAAAACCTTTGTAATTGGTTTACAACATCCTATGAACAACGAAGATGATTTTACCATTTGCCGCCCCTAACTCCTGGCGCCCGGGGCGACCGCCCCCTTCACCCCTCTCTAGCTACGCTACTACGTTGAACACATCGGGATGTGCGGAATCGAAACATCATTTTCGATGACATTATTCATAATCTTTTTCACAACCAGTCGCATTCCATAACAAATCCGATGCTGATTAATGTTACGCAACATGATGATTACTGCACCTACTTTAAATTGCAGATTGTGAGATGGTAATCTGGGCAATTCTAGAGAACTCAAAAATTCTGTAGGATAGTTGACTACATCATCTTGGTAAATAACTGTGTCAACTGACTTGAAAGAAAACAGCTATCCCGAAATTGAATTTTGAATTGTAACGTTAAGATCATCAAAATCTTTGTTTTCCGCCACCAAAATTGCTCGTTTGCTCAGCCAATTATGGTTTTTGAATTTTTGCATTGTACTTGGAAAAACACATCGAATGAGTTCTTCCTTGGATTCTGTTAGCTTGAAAAAATTAATCGGCAATGTGATGAATCCGGTCAAGATATCAACTACAATTTTCCCATTTCCGATGCCCAGCAATTGCTTCGAAAATACATATGCAATTCCATCTTGTTGCAAAAAAAACTTTCACGTATGTCGTTAATCGAAGGATCTTCATACGCTTCCACAAATTTGACGATTTCAAGCATGCGTATAGCTGGTCAGCTGTAGTTGAACGTGGAATTATAGGAAGAAGGAAGACTTTGACGAAAATCACCGCACAGCAGTATTATGGCTCCACCCAAAATCTTTTGTTTGCCACGAAGATCTTTTAAAGTTCTGTCTAGTGCCTCCAACGACCTTTTGTGAGCCATCGTACATTCGTCCTAAACAATCAATTTGAATATCTTAAAAATCTTGGCCGTTGCGTTATTTGTGGCGATGTTGCAAGTTGGTGCCTCATTAATTGGCATGGTTAATGGAAATTTTAGTGTAGAATGTGCCATCGATAAACAAATGTCTACTACATATAATGGTCTATGCCTCATTGTATATTTCTGCTATCACTTGTAATTTTGAATTTGAAGTTTGGTGACGCACATGATGCAAACCATCCTCGGACATTTCGTCCTTATAGATCTGTTTGTTATCGTGAAATTTCTTGCAAATTTTCACAAATTTTCACAAAATAGGTCTGTTCCTTTACTTTGAATTTCTGTGATTTTCTGTGCATTTCTGCGCATTTTAGTCCAAACTTGTGTCAAAGTTCATATACAAAAATTTTTTTGACACAAGTTTGGACTAAAAATCACAGAAACCCAAAGTAAAGGATCAGGCCTAATCTCACAAATTGTCACAAATTCCTGTTTACCTCAAAAAAGTTGCATCGAGAGCGCAATGAGAGAGCAAATTATTTCAACTGCTGTCAATAATCGTGGTGGTCAGTGCCTGTCACAGCATCGCCACTAAACGGAAAAATTTCCGAAGTATGTTTTCAAAAAAAAAAAAAAGCAGTATATTCAGTTTTCTTACAGAAGACCTGCATATTCCAATTTTTACTTTTATTTTCCAAAATAGAAGAACAAAAGAAATTCAAAACAGCATAATATAACTAATTATGCTGTCACGATTGTTATCAAAGCAAGCCAATAGCCTGAAGCCGTAAGAATAGAAATGAAAAATTAGAGGACTAAATTTTGGTGCATGATAATTTACTTTTCCGAAAAATAAAAGTGCAGTAGACTATTGCAATCATGGCAAAGTGGCACCGCGCGCCGTTTATACATAAAAATGACGTTTGTTAACTTTTTCCAAATTTCCCCAACTCTGATAGAATTGTCCCATCTTTTCCAAATTTGACAGGCTTAACACATTTTTTTGGAAAAAGATATCAAACAAACCTTAAATTTGGCCCATAAATCTTTCGGATTCGAATTGTATGTTGTTACGATAATCGCAAATAATGTTCAAATTTGGTGCGTTGATGCAGAAATTGCGGAATCTTTAAGCATTGTCCCATTGCGAATCGTTTTCGATCAACTGTAAGAGTCGATACGCCTCACGGGACGGTTAGTCGCACACAGATGCCCATTAACGGTTCTCAATTGTTGAAATCAAGTTGAACAACAAATATGCACCAGCAACAGTCCAAGATTGTAACATTCGTCATTATTGGGATGCACGCAGAGTCCTTGATTGATCGAATTCAGGATAATAAAAAGACTATATGTATGTATGTACATATGTATATATATTTTATTATTTTAAAATTTGAAAGATTTGCTTACAAACTCAATTGATTTATTTATTTTGTTTATATGAAACAGGCACTCATATTGGGTTTTTGCACGTTGCTGGCAAACCGGAAGACCGATTTCGACCAAACTTCATTTAAACATTCACCGGTTCATACCAAACATTTCCTGAAAAGAATCATCCAAATTGGTTAAGCCGTTTTCGAGTTTTTGCAGGACTAACGCACAACGATTGATTTTTATATATAAGAGATTATACAGATTCAATTTTTGTTATAAACTCATTTTCGATAAAATTGCAGTTAGGCCACTATGGCTTTTACTGCCTCAATTAACTCGCGGAAATCAGTAAGATACAATTCTTGAACCTCGGACTAGAATTTGAACCACGTTTGTACGACTGCCCCGTATAGCCTTGAATCACAAGAGAGCAAGTTTGCACGATCCAGTCAAGCAAAACCCGCAACTTTTTTGATCAAAAATGTTGGTAGAAAGAAATGTTACAAATACCCTAAAAATAATTTTTAAAGAAAAAATAATTTTTAAAGAAAAAATATTTTTTCAATACTCTCCATATTGTGTTTTTACCATGTAAATTGTGGGGTAGTTTTGTTTTATTCCCTCCTTTTTACTTGCGATATAGGTACTATAGGGCAAGTTTAGGATTCGTGCAAACAAAAATTTCGAGATAACAATCAAACATGACATTACGATAATAGAGAACACGAAAAAAGTGGGTGGCACAATTCTGTCTGTCTGTCTGTCTGTCTGTATGTACCTCAACCTACAGCCTAAACCACTGAAGCGATTTTCTTCAAATTTTGAACTTAAAGTTTTTTTGTAACTCTCCAGAGGGGAAATTGATTTTTTTTTAGCTCAAAAAATAACGGTACTTGCCATACAACCGTTAAGGAAAAGCTTATTTATCTCAAAAACGGCTCCAACGATTTTGATAAAAAAAAAATCAGTGTATTATTGTAGATATGATATACCTTTAAGTAAGAAAAAAAAATCACCAAAAACATTTATTAACGGTACCTGTCATATAACGGTTTTTTTGATTTTTGGTTTTCTCATTAACCGCTCGTCCGATTTCATTGAAATTTTTTGCACAAGAGCTTTGTTAGAATATAAATAATACTGCATACCAAAATTTTTGAAAAAATAAATTTTGGATTTTTAAAAAAAGATTAAAATTTTTTTTTTGAAAATTCAATATTTCAAAAACGGGTGTTTTGAAATTTCAGTTTTAAATGTATATTAATATATACTCAAAATTGGCATGACTGTTTAAGGTTTTTTTCTGCGACAACCCATATTTGGACTCAAGCAATAGTCCACTCAAGAACACTAATTCACTACTTTGTGTGACAAAATTTGAATTTTTGTCCTTAACATGAACCACGATATACTTTTCTGATAGTCTTTGATGCGTTGAGTTCGAATCTGGCCTTGCTCTAGCCCGTCACTTTTTTGAGATATTTGAATCTAAAAATTAAAAAAAAATGCGTTTTTGATGCAAATTTGGGGTTATATTCTTTCTCGAGCTAGTTTTTTTTTTCGATTTAATTTGCATCGTCATTCTGATGTATGAAGATTTTACTTCGAAATTCTTTTTGAATCTTCCAAATACATTCATTCATGTTTGAGAAAATCATTAATTAGTTGTTAGCCTTCGACTTAAACTTAAAAATTGAAAAATACGCTTAATTCATAAATAACTCCCGAGACCCATGTTTTAGAGCTTAACGGCTATTTAATAAAATTAAGTTCTCATAATAACCATTTCAACCATGTATGACACATTCGTGTTGAGTAGGGAGGCTAACACCCAATGCAGAATTGCATTATTTTTCTATTCGCCTTTTTTTTATGCCAAATATCCTTCGAACCCCATGGTTTACAGCTTATCGACTATATAACAAAATGAAGTACATGCTACAACGATGAACAACACATTACTCTTGACCTGGTACACCAGCTCCAAATGCGGAAATGCATTATTGTTCTTTAGTGCATTTTTGCCAAATATCTCTCGAACCCCATGGTCTACATCTTAACGGTCATATACAAAAATGAGGTACATGCTGTAACCTTTCCAGCGATGTAGATGTACTACCCAATGATGTTGAGTAGGAAGACAATGTCAAAATGCGGAGTTGCAGTTTGTTCTTTTCGGTGCTTTGAAGCCGAATATCTCGCGAACCCCATGGTGTAGAGCTTAACAGCCATATAATGATTTGATATACTTATAATAATCTTTTCATCGATGTATGACACATTCGTGTTGAGAAATGGATCAGCTCTCATACATTTTTGCTCATTCTCCTTTGTCTGGGGTTATGAACTATGAGTATTCTATACTTTCCATAACACAATAAAGACAATAAAGTGTTGCTATGAATATACCCTCTTGTCCGCCAGTTATGCCTTGTGCATCCTTGACGACAAAACAAACAATTTGTAGTCCAATTTAATCAATGTTCAAATTTATACAAGCACGCTCCCTAGTATAAGTCAGTATTTAAATATAAAAACCATTGGTCATGATATCCCGACGCGAGAAACTGCTTATCCAGCCTTGGGAGTTGCAAAGGTATGAAAAACATCGGAAAAATGTCATAAATGCTAAATCAGCCATAGATGTCAAGACACCACTCAGCTATGCCCATGTTACCGTTAAACCAAAAAAAGTCCAAGCCGAAAGAGAACGTTTGGAAAAAATAGAAAAAGAAAATGTTCGTCTGCTGCAAAAACTAGGCGATATTATGGGCTCGAAACGGCTTAAGAACTTTTGGAGTCAATCACGACCAGAGTAAGTTAGAACAACGAAATATTTAAATATAAGTTGATATCTTTTTTTTATTTTCCAAAACTCAAAAATTTTTCAAGTTCAAAATGCTTTTCTCTTTGTGATTGATTTTCAATGAAACAATAAAAACAGATATGCACATATGCGAATATAAGGATAAGGATAATTACTGATTCTTAATGCTTTTTCATATATTGAACTCAGATATAATGTAGAATGAATTAATTATTTGTATTTAATTTCAGTTTCCTAAATCGAGAAAAACTTTTTGCTGTTAGACCAAAAACTTGCAAAACAATAACTAAATCTGATAGCTCTAGAGGCCAAGAATTGGAGTATGAACGATTTGGATATTATAAGAGATGCCAAAGTTGTTCTGGAAGACCAATTGAGAAAATTCTGGTTAGTTTCCATGTTAAATTATATTGTTCTTTTGAAATTACAAATTATATTATTTTGTAATTCTTTTAATAATAGAAAATTCCTGAAGAACGCATACCATGGCAACCACCAAAAAAGTCTTGGAACATAAGGAATATTGAGGATTATAATTTGAAAAAATGTCTTCACTGTCATAAATTTGCATAAGCAATTAATAAATAAGTTTTTGTTTATTTTTTCTTTCATTGTTATAAAATCAAATTAGATTCTTTGGCTCTAGTTTTTCAGAGAGTCTTAATAATATTCTAAAAAGTTGAATATATATAGCTATAGATGAAATGATAGCTGCAAGTAAAACTTGCCTGGTGTGACGACCCAAAAAAGTACTTGCAAGCTATTAATTGCTACAAGTGATTTACTTTCTAGCAAATACTTGCGCAAGCAATACTTGCAAGGCATGACTAGTTCTTGAAAGCGCTTGTGATCAAGTAAATCACTTGCCACAAGTACTTGCAAATGGCAAGATTTGCGCAAGCAAGTTTTTTATGTTCGTAAAATTAGCACCGGCATTTGTGATTTTCAAAAAAAAAAAGGTTGAGCTGCATTGTGTTCAAAAAATGCTACTAAGAACCAAAAAGAAAAAAAGAAGAAAAATTCGCATAATTGCATCTATTATGGCCAAAACTAAACTTTGCGAAGGGCTGTAGCGTGAAGTTAGCACCGCCATTTTCGACTTAAAAAATTTGGAGAATTGCAATTTTTTTTTTTAATTTTCATGGCATAAGGCAGTACAAGTTGAGCACAATACAACAAAGCTTTGTTTTTTGAAAATTGAAAATGAAGGTGCTAACTTCACGCTATAGCCCTTCGCAAAATTTAGTTTTGGCCATAATATATGCAATTATGCGATTTTTTTTTCTTTTTGGTTCTTTGTAACATTTTTGAGCACAATGCAGCACAGATTTTTTTTAAGAAATTTTGAGATTTGGCAAAAATTTTATTTGTAAAATTTGCAAATTTCCGAATTTTTCAAAAATATTTATGGCACAAAGCCAGCACAAGTTGATTACAATGCAGCACAACTTTTTTTTCGTAAATCAAAAATGGCGGTGCTAACTTCACACACATAAGTTTTTTACTTGCTTGCAATCAAACGTATGTTTTTCGATCAAAATTACAGACAAACATCGGCTCCCTCTGCCCAGAAGTCTCTCATCAGTGTTTTTAGGTACGATTTTTCAGCACCACGTTTTTAAAAAAGGATAACAAAATTATTCAGCCGGATTTTGTTGTTTCAAATGCTGCAACATGGAACAAGGTCTCGTGTTGTTTTTTTAATGCATGTTTTCTTATAATAATAATGATAATAATAATAATAATAATAATAATAATAATAATAATAATAATAATAATAATAATAATAATAATAATAATAATCGTAACTTAAGTGTAGCTTATATAGACTACCAAAAAGCATATGATAGTGTTCCTCACTCTTATTTAGTAGAAGCCTTGAATATCCATGGAGTGGATACAAAAATAGTGGAATTTTTCGTGAGTGCTATGAGTCAGTGGAAAACAACCATTCATGTAGGAGGATCGACCACAAGAGAATTTTGTGTGAGAAGAGGATTATTTCAAGGAGACTCTTTTAGTCCATTATGGTTCTGCTTAAGTCTAGCACCTCTTAGTAGAATACTCAATGAATCATCAAATGGATATAGAATTGAGCGACAGATGAGTTTCACACACCTTCTCTACATCGATGACTTTGAAATTATTTGCACGATCCAGGCAACATCTTCAGAACCTCTTGGACACCATGAAAAAATTTAGTACGGATATCAAAATGAACTTTGGTTTTGACAAGTGTAAGGCGGTAGAAATGGTTCGTGGAAGAATAAATAGAAAGAACTGAAGGCTTTAACTTTGAAGATGGTTCTATTGAAACGCTAGAAGAAAATGAATGCTACAAATATCTCGGAGTCAAAGAAATGCGTGGTATACAACATACCACAATGAAACATGATCTTAAAAAACAATTCATAGAACGAATAAAAAAGCTATGCCATACCAAACTGAATAGCGGTAATCTTATTAAAGCAGTTAATACCTACGCGATACCTGTTCTTATTTATTCCTTTGGATTGATAAAGTGGAGCCAAACTGATCTGGAAGACCTTGAGAGACAGTTAAGGGTGGTTATGGTGTCACAAAGATTGCATCACCCTAAATCGGCGATTGAAAGAACAACCTTACCTAGGAAAGAAGGAGGACAAGGGATAATAGACTTAATGAACCAACACAACATACAAGTCGGAAAACTAAGGCAATATTTCAGCTAGAGTCAAAACATCAATGTCAGGTATCAAGTCATCATACAAATGGATACAAACTATATACGCCGTTAAAACTAGGAGAACCAGAATATCAGCCGCAAGTTTTGCCAATAACACAGCAGATTGAGCAATTCATGGAAAATATCCATTCCAGCTAAATTCAATTGAAATTGATAAAAATATGTCAACTGTATGGCTTCAAAGAAGTCAGCTGTTTTCCGAAACTGAAGGCTTTATCATAGCTATCCAAGATGGAGTTATTGCAACGAAACAGTTCCGGCGGGCAATTTTTCATGAGGATATTGATAATATGTGTAGGCGATGCCAACAAACCATAGAATCCATTGAACACATTTTGAATGGATGTTCAATGTTGGCAAACCACGAATATCTCAAACGACACAATGATGTTGCAAAGATTATTCACCAAGAACTGGGTTTGAGGTCAAAATTAATAAGTGGTAAAAAACCATACTATCAGTATGAACCGGATGAGGTTCTCGCAAACAATAATTTTAAACTGTATTGGGACCGTCAAATGAATACTGACCACACAATCTTAGCGAATCGACCAGACATAGTATGGATAAACAAAACTAATGGGAGTGGATTCATAATAGATATCGCGATTCCACTGACAGCAAACATGAACCGAACATTTGGTGAAAAAATATCGGAATACGCTGATCTCGCTCATGAAGTAAAGCAAAGGGAAAGATTGAGTAGCATACGAGTTGTGCCAATTGTTGTATCCAGTACGGGAATGATTGGAAAAAATGTAGTTGAAGAACTAAAAAATGTGCAGTGTGACCAACTTTTACATGAAATATCGAAATCTATCATTCTTAATACATGCAGGACTGTACGCAAGTTTTTAGAACACCCATAACAAATATATCATCAGAGCCTAATCCCTTGGCATAGCCCGGGATAGGTAATTTCCAACTTCATCGAAGTTGAGAAGTATTGCAATTCTATAATAATAATAATAATAATAATAATAATAATAATTCCTCTCGCAACATCAAAATTTGGAAGAAATCCAAACTGCTCTATACTGTGCAGCACTGACAGTAATCCAACTCAGCGGGCAGAAGATTCCTACTCGGAACGCGAACTCTACAAGAACCAGAGAACGAGTCCCAATGTGGAAGAGAAGACTGGAAAAAAGCATAGAACAATTGAGGGCTAAACATGATCAAATCTCTGAGTACCTCAATGGAAATCTGTCAAGATAAATAAAAAGAAAAATGAATGATATAACCCATAGACATCACATTGATCTTCATACCCACGAAAGCTACCAGCAGCTAATAAACTTGAAGGATAACCTTAGACAGAGGATCAAGGTAAAAGAAGCAAGGCTACGGAGATATAATGAGATGTACAAAAGAAAAAAGCAAAACAGCGATTTTTACAAAAACAGAAAGCAGTTCTTTAGAAATCTTGAGAAAACTAGTGAAGAAAATCCCAGTACAGAAAGTACCAACGATGAAATTGATACAGAAACTTTCCGACAATTTTGGAGTTCAACTTGGTCTGAAACAAGGCCTTTCAACCAAAACGCTAACTGGATACAAAGTGAAAATAAAAGGCTGGAACCAACCGCAGAAATGAGAGTTGAAGACTTTACCAAAGAAGAAGTTTGGGAAGTAGTAAAGAAATCAATGAACTGGAAAGCTCCAGGCCCAGATAAAATTCAGAACTTTTGGTTGAAATATCTGTCTGCAAGCCACGAACCACTTGCTTATTTGTTCACAAATGCTCTCATCAACCCAGATGTAATACCTGGACACCTGGCCAAAGGGACGACATTCTTGATATTAAAGAAAGGTGACAAAAAAAAACCCGGAAAATTACAGGCCAATAACATGTTTATCAGTCCTGTACAAACTCTTCACTGCTCGCATCAGTAATAAAATCTATGAACACTGCTCTATGAACAACATCTTAGAGGAAGAGCAGAAAGGCTGCGTCAAAAATGCTCTTGGCTGCAAACATCAACTGACCATAGATGCTATTGTCTTAAAGCAAGCACAAATAAATAAAAGGAACTTACATACATATGTGTTTTACAGATTACAGAAAGGCTTTCGACTCTATCCCACATGAATGGCTGCTACAAATACTGCTGATATACAAAGTGTGCCCAAGAATTGTGAATGTGCTAAGGGCGTTAATGCAAAACTGGAAGGTCAGCCTACGACTAGGAGAGAAGGAAATTGATACATTAGCGATACTAAGAGGAATTTTTCAGGGTGACTCGTTATCGCCACTATGGTTCTGCCTTGCACTCAACCCATTATCAGTAATGCTAAAAAGCTCGAACCTCGGGTACAAGCTAAATGTATCTGAAGAGCAGCGTATTTCCCATCTGCTGTTCATGGACGACCTAAAAATGTACTCCGAAAGCCAGTATAAGCTTAAATCCCTTATTAAAATCACAAAAATCTTCAGTGAAGATATAAACATGTCATTCGGATATGAAAAATGCGCCATGATAAAAATAGTCAAAGGCAATGCTGCCCCAACACAAGAACCATACCAAGGAATTGAGGAAATGAAAAATGAAGATTATTATAAATATCTTGGAATATCGCCGAACATCAGAATCGAACACACTATGCTAAAGGCAGAATTTACTGAAAAATATAAAAAAAAACTGACAAAAGTTTTAAACACCAAACTATCAGCTAGGAATATGATGGAGAGCATAAACTCCTGGGCAATACCTTCGCTCACGTACTCCTTTGGTATCTTAAAATGGTCGGACACTGACCTACACGAACTGGATAGAATGACAAGAAGGCTTCTTACCAAATTCCGATACTTACATCCTAACTCGTCAGTACATCGTCTATATCTCCCAAGAAGAGAAGGTTGTAGAGGCTTATTAAACATCTATAAAATGTGCAGAACGCAAGAGACAAAAATGAGAAATAAGCTCCTCTCTACTCAAGAAGATATACTATCAACGGCTCGACGAATGGATGATAAGTTTACGCCTTTGAACTTGAAAAACACAACAGAGGAAATAATACTTAATACCACCCAAGCTGAAGAAGAAAGATACCTTGAAAAGAGCCTTCATGGAAAATTACCCAGAGCGCTCCAGGAGGAGCACATAGACAAAACCAGCTCTATAGAATGGCTCACAGATGGATACTTATTTCCGGAAACTGAGGGGTTTTTAATCGCGATTCGAGATAAAGTTATAAACACCAATAACTATGCGAAACATTGTATCGGATCAGATGTGATAGACATATGCAGAAAATGTGGCCAACCTGGAGAGAGCATTGAACACATTATAGCCGGTTGCCCTGTGCTCGCTAGCTCTGCTTACCTGGGTAGACACAACCAACTAGCCAAAATCATTCACCAAGAACAAACCAAAAAACATAGTTTAATAGAAAACCAGGTACCATTCTACAAATATAAACCTATAGAAGTACTAGAGTCAGGCGATCATATACTATACTGGGACAGACCTATGCTGACAGATAGAACAGTGGACTACAACCGACCAGACATTGTACTCATCAACAAGAGATCAAAAACAGCTTTCGTTATAGATATCGCAGTTCCACTGACCAGCAACATAAAGAAAACCGAAGCTGAAAAGATAAGAAAGTATGAGAACCTAGCGATAGAAATCAAATCTGTTTGGCAGCTAGAAAAAGTGACGATATACCCAATTGTCATATCTGCGGAAGGACTAATGTCAAAAAACTTGAAAAAAACCTTGGACTCATAGGTGTTGACGAAAGAATCGTGAAAGCAGGGCAAAAAGCCATTATTCTGCAAACATGCCACATAGTGCGCAAGTTTTTAAATAAATAAAAAAAAAAAAAAAAAAAAAAAATATAATAAACATACACATATACAATTATAAAAATATACAATTTTACAATATAAGGATACGACTGAAGGTTTCGGTGAGATAGGGTGAACTCCCTCCTCACCAACGTCCGAGCCGAATCAAAGGATCGGTGAATTTTTTCCAGCTCTTGAGCTGAGAAAGTGCAAGAACTCGATAATAATAATAATAATAATAACAATAATAATAATAACGACTGGGTCGAGCGTAATTGCTTTTATGGTTCAACTTCCTTGGAACTTAGATCTTTTAAAAATATTTTAGTAATTAAAGAAAAATACAACGAAGCATGAAGCTCTTTCTTTCAATTGTAAAATTACCTCGCCAGATTTTGATTGAAATCGGTAGAGCAATGAATGAGAAAGTCGACAATAAAAAAAATATATGGAAGGTGCCGCTAATAACAGTTTTTAGTAAATTTTGTTTACCAGAAAGTTCAACTCGCTTACAATCAAATCACTTGCTGCAAGCAATCGCATGTTTTTCTTATACTAATAATAGGTATTCTACAAGAAACAATTGCCGGGATCTCAACAAATCTTCATGTTCACAAACCATTTCCTTGTAAAAAAATTCTTCTTCCAAACCTGGATTAAGTATCCATTTTAGATCTATTTCTGAAGAAACAATAAGTCAAATTGAACTGAAAATGGCAAATCCACATCCGTTTACACACGCAAATACTTTCCGAAAGTAATTTCAGCAATTACTTGCAGCAAGTACTTTCAGCAATTAATATCAGCAAGTACTTGCTTGCTCGGTGTGACGACCTTAAAAATACTTGCAGCAAGTTTGCTTTGCAAGCAAGTAAAAAGTAGTTTTAGCAAGCAATTTATTTGCCTGGTGTGACTGCTCTCTACAAGTACTTGCACGAATATTTCAAAATCGAATTTTTTTTAAACAATAGCTGCAAGTATTTTAGTTGCAAGGTGTGATGGCACATTAAAATTTCATTAGTTTCAAGTATCTCGAGAGCAAATGATGCTATTGACTTCGGGCTAATTTTTTTCTACGCATATTGACGTAGGTTAACATCTATAAAAATATAAAAACAGATCAACTAAATATTTTTTTTTAAATACAAAAAAATTGTTGCAAAAAGTTTTTTTGACTCGAATGCCTTGAAAACAGAAAATGATATTGGTATCAAGGCCCCAAGATAATTTTATTCTACACACTAGTTCACTATTTCGTATGATAAGATTTGTAAAAAAAAAGCTTAAAAGCGTTTATATAAGAAGAAAAGAACTACAAACAATACTATTAAACAATGTTTTTGTCTCTAACTCTGATATCTCGAAGGCAAACTTATCTTTGGTCATCAATTGATTGCATATTGACCACCTGAAAATTTTTTCGAAGATCATGAACTGGTGATTTTTTCAAAATAATATCGGGCCTCTAACATAGCTAATATCACTAAAACTTTAAGTTGATTTAAGACTGCATTCATCTAGTAAAACTTTCACGATGTTGCAAGTTGCAATATTCCCATTTTTGCACTTAAGTGTTTCTATAGCTTAAGGGCGACGATATTATTACATAAAATAAATAAATAAATAAAAAATAAAAAAATAAATAAACAAATAATTAAATAAATAAATAAATAGCCATGCAACCGATTTGCCCCAAACTAGTTTCATTAGAAAGGCAATAACGAGAAGATGGTTTTAGACAACATTCGGTCATTCGTGAAGTCGGTTTTTCAACTTTTTCCATACAAAAATACTGTCAACAAAAAAATAATCTGTAATTCTCATCACTTGTCAAATAATCGAATTGGAAAATTTATTTAAGGGCCTTATTACGGTTCGCGAATCGAACGTTCGCTTGAAGTCGAACCGTTTGGCGAATGTTGTGAAAGTTCATATTAGGGTTGGCGAATGAATTCATTCGCCAAAAATTCATCGCTGTCACAGAAAAAATTCATTACAATTGGCGTGTTCAGGAAAATGAGATCTCCGACGGCTCAGTGTCAAAAATTGAGCAAGCGAATCCAATATTTTCTTTCCTCAGTTATTTGACAGCAAAATTTCTGAGGAATCCTGTTCATGAGACTGAGATTGCTGAGGGCTCTGAGATCTCATTTTCCTGAACTCGCCTAATCAGTTTTTTTTTGCCACAAATGTCAAATAAACATAATTAAATCAAAAAATACATCTTAAAGCGCAGAATTTTAGCAATTTTCTTAATTTTTATTCTCCATTAAACTATTTAAATGGTCATTATGCGATTTTATAGTGATTAATATCCGTTTTTTTGAGGAAAACAAAAGATATCCAACCAGTCTGGACTACACTAAAACGGCTTTTTAAATTTGTTCAATTTGGTGTAGGTTTTGCCTGGCGTGTTAATTTTAAAACTTAATTATTTAATGGTTTTTGTGTGGTGAATATCATTTTTATAAATTTGTTTCGATTGCATATATCCAATAAACTGATTTTTATGACAAAATAAAAAGAAATTCGTGTTTTATTTACTGTTCGCCGGCCAGTCACTAACATTTTCCATTCGCTTAATTTTGATGTTTGGGGCGAGTCATGTGGCGAATGTTCGCCGATCGTAATACCAAATTGATTCATTCGCCAGCTTTCTGGTTCGATTCGCGAACGGTAATAGGGCCCTAAAACTTTATAAATAGTAAAAGAAAAATATTTGTTTGCTTGAAATCTGATTTTGATTATTATTGTTGTGTTGATAACAAAATGATAATGGGCATAAGTGTATGAGTTGCGTCCAATCGTTGTAACACTTTCTGACCTATGTGTATCATGGGAAACCTTAATTAGTGCTACTGAGATAGGTGTTATAGCGCTGTGAAACAGTATATTGGGCTATACCACTCTCCCTGCACGAGATACAGACGGGTTGGGGTCAAAATTCTGCCTATGTGAAAATTCTGTTTTCAAAATTCTGCTTTCAAAATTCTGCTTTTCAAAATTCTGCTTTCAAAATTCTGTTTTTCAAAATTCTGCTTTTCAAAATTCTGCTTTTCAAAATTCTGTTTTTCATAATTCTGTTTTACAAAATTCTGCAAATAATAAAAAAGTCGTGTGGAAAATGTTAAAAAGCACGGGCTTTTTAACATTTTCCACACGACTTTTTTATTATTTGCAGAATTTTGTAAAACAGAATTACGAAAAAACAGAACTTATTTTGTGTACAACATTTTGTTCATGGAAATAATTTGTTGGCGTATATTTGTTGATTTGATGGCAATATTGTTCAAAGTATGCGGCTGAGAGCAAAGAATATATTTTTTTTACATTCTGAGATCTCTTTTTTTTTAATAATTCAATAAAAATTCAAGGATAATATTGCTCAATCGTTGGTCAACCGGTTAACTTGCAATATTGCGGACTGTGTTTTGTGTAAATACATATATAAAAATGAATATTTCGATGGTAAAATCCAATAAAGGAAAAGACAAGTTGTGCGTTGACGGTTATTTTTTTATTTCGAATAAAAGATAAGTGCAATGGAAGATTGGTGACTTAATTGAATGGAGATGTCCATGCCATCGTAAAAGAGTCAGGTCAACACAACCACGAACCACGTGCAATAGAAAAATGTGTGCAAGTTTCTAGCAATTTAGTGAAAAAACTTGCAAAAAAAACTGCTCTTTCCACTAGCCAAATAATTCAGTAATCAGTTGTCGATACGCTCTTCCCTCGAAAAATGAAAAATTGATAATAAATGATTATATTTAAGGAAAAACAGAATTAGCAGAATTGTCTTCTTCGTAAAGCAAATTGGCAGAATTTTGAAACACAGAATTTTGAATAACAGAATTTCGTCGGACAGAATAAAAAAAAAATAGAATTTTGAAAAGCAGAATTTTTTTAAAAAAAGCAGAATTTTTTGGAAAAAAACAGAATTTTGAAACCAGAATTTTGACCTGTTCCCGATACAGACTTTTTCCCGTACAAAAAATAAAAGCGCTCATTAGAGACCTTTCCAATGATACATTATGTACTTGTATAAAGGTCAGAAAGTGTTACAAAAACGCCCATTCCCCTTTCCTTTTTTCCAACAAATAAACAAAATGTGGGTTGGGGTCGAAATGCAGTATGGTCAAAATTCTGTTTTCAAAATACTGCAATTTCAAATACTGTTTTTCAAAATTCTGGCTATACAAAATTCTGCATGCCCAAAATTCTGTTTTTCAAAATTCTGTATTTCAAAATTCTGTTTTTCATAATTCTGTATGTAAAAATTCTGTAAATCTGTTGTAAAAGGAGCATTCCATCGTCACGTACCTACAAATTCAACTACTTTTATGTTATCATTTAACGTCTAGTTTTTGATACGTTTCTTAGACATGTCATATATTAATAGTTAACAGTTTCTACATAAATTTTTTATAATATGTAAAAATTCTGAAGGTATTCCTTTAAATGTCTAAGAAAAAAAAAATAAGAAGAACTGTCACGTACAGACGTGCCAATTCTACCAATGTTCCAGGTTGCTATCTTAATGCTCAAATTTCAGAGAAACTATGGATCATCGATCACAAATGTGTTAGAACCAAATTATGAGAATAAATCAAAATCGGTATTAGCGAGAAAAAAAAATTAAAAAAAACACATCGTTATATTTAAAACCATTTTTTAATGTCTTGTCACGTACAGAAAAATCACGCCAATTTATATTTCGTCGGTTGCGGTTCCGACTGATTTGTTTTTTATTTGCTCTGCACAGTACGGACTGAGAAGGTAATTCAGATATTTGTATCACAACAAAAACATAAATGTTAAAAAAGAGCCAAGTTCTAATATGTACAAGAAACCCGTGCGTAAAAAGTCGGCCAAAAAAAGTAATGAGTTCTAAAATATATGCCAAGTTTTAAGTTTATGAAGTTTAATATCAAATATCTTAAGTAGAGTAATATCGAAACAATTCCAAATCATGACAGAAATTTGGTATTTAATGATTACTGATTACAATTTGGTGGGTTCACTGGTCAAGTTTTCATACATTTTAAATAAGTAAGTCATTAAGAGAAAACTTTCCAAGTAAATCCACCAAATTTTAATCAGTAATCATTAAATACCAAATTTCTGTCATGATTTGGAATTGTTTCGATATTACTCTACTTAAGATATTTGATATTAAACTTCATAAACTTAAAACTTGGCATATATTTTAGATCTCATTACTTTTTTTGGCCGACTTTTTACGCACGGGTTTCTTGTACATATTAGAACTTGGCTCTATTTTAACATTTATGTTTTTGTTGTGATTTCACTCCTTTTTGCAAAGATTTATTTTGCCAGGTAAAAATCAATCCCTACTGCTCTACAAAGTTTCATAATTCTACGACACCCAAAAGTGCTCCATATAAATAATAGCAATTCTGATAAAGAGGGTGGATGGCACGCCCCCTGAATGGAAAGTTCCAATTTTTCGATTTTTTTTCTTTCAAAGTAGGTACTTCAAGCCCTACCGACATACCAATTTTCATCGTTCTACAACAATCGGAAGTACATTATATAATTGATAACAATTTTTAAAAAGTGGGTAGATGCCACGCCCCTTGAGCTGAAAATCATACATTTTTTACTTTTATCTTTGTATGCACATCAAGCCCTACCGCTCCACCAATTTTCATCATTCTACACCAATTAGGAGTGCTTCATATAGTTTATAAGAATTTTTGAGAAAGTGGGTGGATGCCACGCCCCCTGAACCGAAACTTCCAGTTTTTCAATTTTTTTCTTTCAAAGTACTTCAAGCCCTACCGACCTACAAATTGCCATCGTTCTACAACACTCGGAAGTGCTCCATGTAATTTATTAGAATTTTTAAAGAAGTAGGTGGATGCCACGCCCCCTGAATTGAAAATTCCAATTTTTCAATTTTTTTCTTTTTAAGTACTGCAAGCCCTACCGACCTACTAATTTCCATCGTTCTACAGCGATCGGAAGTGCTCCATATAATTTATAAGGATTTTTAAGAATGTGGGTGGATGCCACGCCCCCTGAGTGGAAAATTCCAATTTTTAAATTTTTTTCTTTCTTAGTACTTCAAGCCCTACCGACCTACCAATTTTCATCGTGCTACAACATACGGAAGTGCTCCATATAATTTATAGGAATTTTTAAGAAAGTGGGTGGATGCCACGCCCCCTAAATAGAAAATTGCAGATTTTCGATTTTTCCTTTGTATGCACCACAAGGCCTACCGTTGTGCGAAATTTCAAGCTTCTACGATGTCGGGAAGTGCTCCATAATTTTGATGATCTGTCAGTGAGTCAGTGAGTCAGTGAATCAATCAGTCAGTCAGTTACGGTTTTTGTGATTTTTGAAGTCCTATATCTCCGGAATCACTTATGCTAAAAATTTGAAATTTGGTGAGCCACCTGTGTTTGATCAGCTCAGCTAATACTGCGAATTTGAAGTTTGTGACTTTAATGGTACTGAAGTTATAGGGGGGTTGAAAATCGCCTGAGTTTGTTCCTGTAAAAAGGGTGTAGTGCCGCGAACTTGGCTGGGCACTACCGTGCCCTTTGATCTACAACCAATAGTTAAATATCTTTTTCAGATAAATGAAATGAGCTCTTCTGATTCCGAGTATGATCTGGATAATCTCGAAGATTGCAATTTTTCAGGTGATTCGGATTCTGATGTAGCTGTAGCTATATGTGCTCGGTTGTAAACAAAAAAACAAGCCCTCCGAGAAAAAAATCTAAGTAGAAAGTGATCTCTACAAAAGTCAATGGGAAAAGTAATACGACTGAATATGTGCAAATAAAAACTCCACAGAATTTGCGGAGTGCAAAGTTTGCATCTGCAAATTCACCATATCCCATGGAGGAGAAAATGATATAAAAAGACACCAGCAATCAAAACGCCACCGAAGTTCAGTTTCAACGATTGGAACCACCAAAAAAATGCGTATGTCATGCTAACAACGCCAGTGTTAATTTTGGTAAGAACCAATCTGTTTTAACAGAACTACAAAAAGAAAACAATTTAATAATCCCAATGGGATGCAACTGCCACATTTTAAACAACACGTTAAAAACAGCTCAAATCGTACTCAATTTGGATTTAGAAAGCATTATAGTAATGACTTTTAATGAGCTTAGCTCAAGCACCAAAAATACAAGTGAACTAAAAGAGTTCATGCAATGGTATAATGAGAAGTGCGCCGAGTTATTAAGACATGTTCCTACTCGTTGGCTGTCGTAAGTTCCTGCTGTTGATCGACTTCTTAAACACTTCACTTCAGTTAAAGGTTATTTTCTTTCAAAAAAGAAAATTCGACCATATTTAAAAATTTTTTTGAGTATGAAATTGCTGAAGCTTATTTAGCATTTATATCACATGTTGGAGAAATATTTCAAAATGCTATTATAGCCCTTGAAAATAAAGACACAACTGTAATTAATTTGTATAGTATAATGAATGATGTCAGAGTATTATTAAAAATGAAAGAGAACATAAATATTTTGGAGCATTAGCACGTAATTTGCTATTGAAATGTAATTATGATCAAATTGTTAAGCAATTTTCGAAAGAGGTTGATAAATTTTATGAAGTTGCTATTAATTATTTAGAAAAAAATTTGATTATAAATAATAATGAATTTGAATGCTTATCAGCATTAAGTTTTAAAAATAATCCAGAGTTTGAGAAATACATATATCAAAATTGCAGATCTTTTTAAATTAAAAAACGTTAATATTGATTTATTATTTCAAGAATTTGTACAACTTAAATTGTTTTATGAAAATGAATCCAGACATATTAAAAACGAAAAATCTTTAAAAAAATCATCCCCTAACTTTGAAAAATTATTTGATTTTGTTTTTTCGTTGCCAATTTCGAATGCCAGCTCTGAAAGAATTTTCAGTTTCATGAAAAACTCATGGCGTAACGCAAGAAATAAAATGTCTATGTCGGTTTTAGAGGCAAAATTGTTGATAAAACAAAATTTTAATATGACATGTATAGAATTCAAAGAATTCTGTAAATCTGATTTTGGTGTAACTGAGATTGTTTCCAAGGTTTCATCAGAAGAAAAATATCTATGAAAAAATTCATTACTATTTATCTAAAATATATTTATTTATCTTGTAAAAATATATGAAGATGAGGATATTTTGAAACTGGCATCCTGGTTTGAGAAAAACTATATGCAGGGAAGACATCAACCACAGTTTTGGTCTGTCTTTGAAAATTCAAAGAAAAGAACGAAATTTTTCCTAAGGACGCGAAACAACGTTGAAGCTTGGCATCGCCGGTTAAAAGTATTGGTCGGGAGAAAAAGCCAGGTTAATATAAACTTATCAGTGACTTAAAAAATGAGCTTGTTTTCGCAAAGCACATCAGGTGGAAAGGGTTAAAAATGAAGAGCACATTAAAAAAGAGAAAATAACTCAGAAAATTTAAAAAAATCGACGTTTTATTAAAAAGAGATCTGATTTAAGTAACATTGCTTCTTTAAAACGAATAGCAAAAAATGTGATCTTGTTTTGAATAATTCTATGTTTTGGACTTGCTTATTTTGTATACATATGCATAAATGTGTTATGTTTGTTGATTAAAGCCCTGTTTTTTAGTGCATTTTTATCTTCGCTTAAAAAAAAGTAGCATGTTAAATACAACAATAATTTGGTATAACTCCGTATTGTTGTTGTAAATATTTAACATGTCACTTTTTTTAAGCGGAGATAAAAATGCACTAAAAAACAAAGCTTATATTAATGACTATTTTTGTTACCTGATTAGTTCTTTGAAGGAATTATGTTTAATTTAGTGTTTCCTTGTGTTTATTTTTTATGTAAAAAATCTACAATATTTTTCTTTATTGCTTAATAATACAATAGGGGCGTTTGTGCACGATATGGGGGCATACATTTCATTTCGACCTGACGGGTTGAGCTTTAGTACACTAATAGTTCATGTCCTAACTTTACTTTTAAGAAGTTTTGCCAAGGTGGCAACACTGTCAGTAGGACAAGAGAAGGGTTTCCACAATTCCGAAATAATAGATCGAAAGCCAAGGGTCGGACGATGACCCGAGAACTCCCGTTGGATTCAACGCCATATGACCACTTTATTGTTTTTCTCCCACCCCTTCCCTTGCACGAAAGGGTTGGAAAAAAGTCGTTTTGCAAACAAAATTTGAAGAATGTGAAATTCTGCGTCGATACCATCCTTAAATTTTATTAATAAAAATATTTTCTAACTTTTCTTGGCTTTTCAAATTTTGTTTCCAAAACGACTTTTTTCCACACTCTTCGAGCAAGGGGAGGGGTGGGAGAAAAACAATAATGTGGTCCTATGGTTTCAAGGGTGCTCAATCCAACAGGAGTTCATGGGTCATCGTCCGACCCTTGGTTTTCGATCCATAAGCAACATTTTGGAATTGTCGTAACCTTTCCCTTATCCTTTTGAGAGTGTCGCCACCTTGGCAACACTTCTAAAAAGGAAAGTTAGGACATGGACTATTTGTGTACTAAAGCTCAACCCGTCAGGTCAAAATGAAAGGTTGGTCTCACTAACAGCCCCACTATATAGCTCAACAACAACACAAAACATAGTTAAATGGAAATGGCCTACAGAAAGTCATCGTTTGGTCAAAGAAGGGTAAAAGCTTCTCTCTTTTAATCCGTAAATGGTGTTAATTATTATTAATAGGACGTAGCTATTCATCAAGCTGCATTTGTGCAATTTTAATACAGCTATCTGAACATGATGCAACTTTTTCTCTGTTTGCATACAAATATTAATGCTCACACAGTAAAAAATATACTTTCAATGTGTTTGCCATTTTACGTTTAAAAAGGCGTTGCCAAAATTCCATTAGTTTATCTTCTACCTGATTGGACCACTGCTTACTTTCAAATTACCTCTGTTATTGGCTGTACGTCTATTTTTATATTATTTATCTGACTCACACGCACAATTCAGTTACTTATCGCTACAGGTATCAAATTCTGTGTCGTCTCTTTACCAAAGTGCTTGTGGCATTGGACTGTTGTAAGAGTTTCTATAAATTTATATGTAGGCGATGACATGCGCTTGTGGATAATAAAGGTATTCCTTCTGATCGTTGACCCCGTGGCTTAAAAATTGGTCTGAGATTGACATGTTATTGCCGCCACCGTGCGTTGTCATTGTCGTCAATGCAGCGTGCCGCCGCTTCTTCAATCGAACACAATAATCGAGGGACAAGTTTAACTGCCTCCGTTTTGTGTTATAAAACAATGGCCTTTTACAATATCGCCGAGCAGGATATTTGTGTCTGTTCGTTCATCAGTGAGAATGAAATGTGCATGTTAATTAGGAGAACAAATGGTTGGGTTTGTTGATACGAGTATATGTACCTCATTGATCTTCCAAATGAAATAATAAAATTAACATTGAATTGATAATTCAAACTTCGAAATGAGAGATCCTGAAGCACAGGATGTTCGTATAGGTACTTAATGAGTTCTATCAAATTGAACTGAGAATTTTAATTAGGTTATCTCTAAGCTTAATAAAATATCTACAAAACTGGTAATGAGTTCAAGTCCAATATCTATTTGTACATATCTCAATTATTTTGTAAACAATTTATTCGAATCAAAAATTAGAAGTCAAGTAAAGCTATGGTTTGGCCGCAAACAAATTGCAAGAAAACAAAGCTTTGAGCGAACAGATTCAGAACATTGGTACTTGAGGCCAGGCGTGGATTCAGGATTTCCCGCTCTGCACACCTCGTCACAGAAAGCAATGTGAGTGGATGAGTTTGAATTTTGAAGACAACAATTACTTCTTTCATAACTGCCACCGTGTTTTGAACAGTGGGTACCTATACCTTCCGACTCTTTGAAATTAAGTTATGCAGTTTGTGGCTGTAGCATGGTGTCCTTACAGCGTTTTTGAACTCCCACTGGATTTGCGTAACACCACTTAGAATTTCGGAAAGCATAATGGCACATCGGTATAATGTAGCCTCACATTTTTTTCAATCAAAGACCTTAACTTTGAAGATTGGATATTTAAAACCGAAGTTATAAGCTTTGCAATCGGTCGATTTGATGGCTAATTGTGCTGGTGGAACTTTTCTTCACTGAAACTCGTCAGTGGCTGATGATGCAGCTCTTGAGTTTGTCTGTTCCCATAAGAACCTGTTTTATTCATTTCCGCCGCATGAAAAAAGCTGCACGTGTGTTTGTTTTAGCCATTATGGTAAGAGTCAGCTGGGAGAGGAGATATACATCGATTGTTTAATCAAAAAGTATGAAATAATTTCGTGAATTGGAAAATCAGGAAAATGGAAACGTGAAGTCCTCTTTTGGATACCAAGATTAAAATTTAAAAACGTAGAACAAAAAAATATTTTTTGATTACATTTTATTAAATTCATATTTTATGCTTCGTTCGTTCTTTCCCCGAGAAGGGGCCATTACACCCCATTGTACCCCCACGCCTGTCCGTGCAAAATGTTGAAAAACATTTCTTTCTTTAATTTCTTACTGCCGGATCCTTGTAATTGCAAGTTGAGTTGATTCAAATGCGCGAAAGGTATGCCAGTTACAAATTAACATCTATGCCATGTTTCATAATAAAGTTTTATAAAACAATACTATTAATTTGTGGTAAAATTTCGTTTCATTATCAAGCAGTAGAAAAGTACTTTTGTACTGTTCAGTTCGTCATTATCCCTAATAGTAATAGGAAGGTCGCCTGCAATATGAAAAAGAAACTATATTAGTGGTTGTTCCTTGTAGTTTTTTTAATTTGTACTTTTAACAAATAGTATTAGCAGCTCTATTATAAAACAGGGCCCTGGAGCTGAGAATGTCTTCAATAGTTTAGTCTTTTATATCTTGTAGATACGTAGAATATTACCTTGTGGAACTACTGCACCAGTTTTTCAATTGGTAACTATAAATGAAAACTTCTTATCCTCGTACAAATCTAATTTTTATTAGTAAACGTGTTCGAGAATATTTATTCTCATCTTCAGACTAATAGCAAAACTAAAAATTATTTATACAATTTTTGTCAATAAAAGTAGGTATACATATGTATATGAATATAAAATATTTTTAGGTACTTTTTTAAAGTAATAACTCGAAAGTACTTAAGACAAACAAATTGGTGAAAGTGAATGAACAATTAACAAACGGCATACATTACACCACAAAAGAAATGTTTAGTGAATTTATAGATTTCTTTATATCATATTGTATACATAATCGAGCTGAAAAAAACAAAAAGGATGTTTTAAATAATAAATTTCAAGATCTATCAAAAAAGCAACAAACAGAGAAAACTGAAGTTCAAACTATCAATAATTTCGTCGTTAATAAATCAACAACAACACTGACGAATGATGAAATGAACTCATTAAATTAAGGACTTAATTTTGCAGTTCGTAAAAATGATAATTTAGAACAGTGTTTTTCAAACTTTTTGAGTACGCGACCCCTTTTTTAGTAAAAACATTCTGGCGAACCCCACATTCATAATAATACTTTTTTTTAAAATAGCTTTTTATGGCCTTTAGTCCTATAAATTGGCGTTTCGTTCGGCTTACTCACATGAACTCATCAGTGACATAGTGAGGGCTTTATCATACGCAATTTATATTAAGTTCAGTCCAACTTACATGAATTTTTCAACGAAAATCCACTGTAAACTATATCCAACAAGATTAGAATTCCTAATCATTAAGTTGGAAGTTTTTTTTGCCCTGGGCCAGGCATAGTTTCTATATAAGAAGGTTTTATAATACAAATTCTATATACTACTGAAATAAATCAGCCAAGTAGAAGACTTAGCATTAAGGATTGGACTTGTTGAATTATTGATTCAAAAGAGCTTTTTATGGCC
Organism: Dasysyrphus tricinctus; assembly: GCA_963921185.1. Lineage (NCBI taxonomy): Eukaryota > Metazoa > Arthropoda > Insecta > Diptera > Syrphidae > Dasysyrphus > Dasysyrphus tricinctus. Next base: position 229,803,092 of record OY992530.1, on the reverse strand, counting down.
TTTAGTCCTATAAATTGGCGTTTCGTTCGGCTTACTCACATGAACTCATCAGTGACATAGTGAGGGCTTTGTCATACGCAATTTATATTAAGTTCAGTTCAACTTACATGAATTTTTCAACGAAAATCCACTGTAAACTATATCCAACAAGATTAGAATTCCTAATCATTAAGTTGGAAGCCATAAAAAGCTATTTTGAATCAATAATTCAACAAGTCCAATCCTTAATGCTAAGTCTTCTACTTGGCTGATTTATTTCAGTAGTATATAGAATTTGTATTATAAAACCTTCTTATATAGAAACTATGCCTGGCCCAGGGCAAAAAAACTTCCAACTTAATGATTAGGAATTCTAATCTTGTTGGATATAGTTTACAGTGGATTTTCGTTGAAAAATTCATGTAAGTTGAACTGAACTTAATATAAATTGCGTATGACAAAGCCCTCACTATGTCACTGATGAGTTCATGTGAGTAAGCCGAACGAAACGCCAATTTATAGGACTAAAGGCCATAAAAAGCTATTTTGAATCAATAATTCAACAAGTCCAATCCTTAATGCTAAGTCTTCTACTTGGCGGATTTATTTCAGTAGTATATAGAATTTGTATTATAAAACCTTCTTATATAGAAACTATGCCTGGCCCAGGGCAAAAAAACTTCCAACTTAATGATTAGGAATTCTAATCTTGTTGGATATAGTTTACAGTGGATTTTCGTTGAAAAATTCATGTAAGTTGAACTGAACTTAATATAAATTGCGTATGACAAAGCCCTCACTATGTCACTGATGAGTTCATGTGAGTAAGCCGAACGAAACGCCAATTTATAGGACTAAAGGCCATAAAAAGCTATTTTGAATCAATAATTCAACAAGTCCAATCCTTAATGCTAAGTCTTCTACTTGGCTGATTTATTTCAGTAGTATATAGAATTTGTATTATAAAACCTTCTTAAATACTTTTTTTTATTTGAAAAGCGACATGAATCGAGCCCATCAAAATCTTTGTCAAACAGAGCTGAGATGGTTGTCAAAAGGTAAGCTGATTTTGGGTGTGATTGCTACCAAAAGAAAGTATAGGCATCGAAAGCTTCATTAAAGGCTATTCAAAAAAACGAAGTCTTTTTGTCCACAACCGGGGCCTTAGTGATAAAACAGTGAATCGAAAAAAAAAAAATGATTGCAACTTCGAGGGTAATCGTGTTAGCCGAAATTGAATTTCATCCTTCTCTAGATAAGCTCCTCGGATCCCATGTCACGGAATCTGAGATCATTTGAGTATATACATAGTTCACTCTGCCAGACTGTTTAAAAAAAAAAAGTTTTTAACTTAGAATTTTGCATTTTTTAAACGGTCTGGAAGGGCGAACTTAAGACTCAAATGGTCTCGGATTCCAAGATATGTGATCCGAGGAGCTTATCTAGGGAAGGGTTAAAACCAACTTCGGCTTACACGATTACCCTCGAAATTGCATTCAAACTTAATTATTTGTTATCACTCCCACCCGAAATCTGCTATGGACTCTCGGTCTAATTGAAACGAGTTCTGGAATTAAAATCTGAATAATTCATGTTTTTACAAGATTCAAAATCGGGATAGTCAAATCATTTTTCTGTACCCACTTAGCTTTTAAAATTATCATTTCTCGCTGATCTTTTTCCCCACTTAAACATCTTGATACAACTCCAAGGGAGACAAGAAAACATTTTTAGTGCAAAAGACAAAATCAGAGGATTCCTCGTAAACCTTCGTTTGCGTTCAGAGTATTTGCAAAAAAAATATATGATTTTTTTCCCTGGGTTCAAAAATTCTCGACGAAATTTCATCAGATGAATCCATGCCATGACAGTAAGCGTTCACATTGAGAGTTTGCATAACTAGGAGAAAAACTATTAAGTGACTTTCCAGAACTCTATTCTGAAGGTGGAAATGGACAGAGATAGATAACCAATCCTTTTTTGAATATATCATTCCATCTGGCCGATTTTCCATCGTTAAAGATGATAGAAAATCTTTTAGATTTAGCTGCAGATGGTATGCTCGGAATTCAATGTAAAAATCATTGATAATTTCTCGATAAAGACAAGACAAGGGAAGAGGAAAATATCTAAAGCTGGAAAAAGAGGCTTTAACATTGTTAGTGCCATTCGCCACTTCATACCTATATGTGAACTCACGTTATCTTCCTTCAATGGGAAAATGCTTTAATCGTTAACACGTTAATCGTTAAAGAAAAACTTTTTTACTAGGTATCTTGTACCTAATGGCTAACGACCGCGACCTCCCTAATTATACTTGGCGACCCCCAAGGGGGTCGCAACCCACAGTTTGAAAAACACTGATTTAGAACAAGTTATTGCAGAAGTAGAAAGAACAATTTCAAGCTTCAGCCCTGATATACGCAATTCAATTCGTGTTGACGTCAAAAAAGCACTTGAAACTTTCAAACCAAAACTAAAAGAATACAATGCATTTTCTAAAAAATAACAAACAATAATATCGTCTCTCCAAGACAAAATTAAAACAAATAATATAATCATTTTGAAAGCAGACAAAGGAAATAAAACAGTTATACTAAATAGATCTGATTATAATGACAAAATAATGAAAATTCTAAACAACGGAAGCTATAATTTAATCAAAAAACCACAAACAAAACTCAACTGTTGGCAAGCGATGACGAAATTAACTTTAAAGAAATGTGTTAATATAACAAATGAAGGCTTGAGAAAGAAATTAATCCCATAAAATTACAACATTCCAAAACTTTACGCTCTACCAAAAATCCATAAAGCGGGTGAACTTAAATTAAACCAATTCGTAGTGGAATTGGATCACCAGTCCATGACACAGCAAAATGGTTATCTAAGGAATTTGCAAAATTTTAACCAATTGGATTATATGTAAAGAACTCATACGAATTCATCAATCAAACAAGAAATACCATCATACCAGAAGACTATATTCAAGCATCTATTGACATCGACAATATGTATAATAGTATACCAATCAAATTCTATTGAAAATTGGCTAAAAAATCTTAATACAATTGATGATGTAAATGTAAGTGACTACATGCATTTAGTACATCTATGTTTTTCCAAGAATTATATACAATTTAATAATAACGTTTACGAACAAATTAATGGTTTAGCTATGGGTAATCCTCTAGCTGCTTTCGCTGCCAATTGTTTTATGGCCAATTATTTTGAGATGACTGCTAAACTTAACTTCTAGCCTATTGAATAGACCTTTAAAAAAGGAACAATTACGTGCAAGGGTTTTTATTATTGAATATGTTTGTTTGGCACATTAAGCATGCTTAAGACCAAAAATGCTACAAAATACGCCCATACGTTTTTGAGAGAATGGTCACACTGGCCACTATTCAATATTTTTGGTATAACTCGGAAACTAAGCAGAATTTGGCATTTTTACGTATCAAACTTTTAGTTCAAAATTAAATTTTCTATCGAAATGGATAGTTTGGAAAATTTATTAAAAAAACTTAAGAAGGAAAAGTAAACAAAAACCAACATAAGAAAAATCCAAAAATCAAAGATTTTTAAATTATTTTTCAAAATTGCCCATAACTTTTTTCGAAGCAAAGATACGCTCAAGACATGCACAAACAAAGTAAAGTAGAGCCTTTATGCCTTAATATGACATGTTAAAAAAGCCATATTATTTGAAAATTGACAGAGATATAGCCACTCAAACTTAACCATTTCTCATAATTTTTCGCAGTTTTTGCCCGAAAGCCTAGTTTTTGGTACTTTATGACAAATTTAACATTCCTAGCACCTAATACCAAATCTTATGTTAATCGGACCAGCCGTTCAGTCTGTATGTCTGAAAGCATTTAAAAACAGCGGAAAAACAAAATTGGGAACTTACATACTTTTTAAAAATTCTCTATAGTTGTAATGTCATATTATACCAAAATCTTTATTTCGAACATTTTTAAGAATGTGAAATTTGCCATATTGTACCGAAAAAGGGACTTTCGGACCAAAACTGCGAAAAATTTTAAGAAATGATAAGGTTTGAATGAGAATATCTCTGTTAATTTTAAACAAATTTTAATTTTTGAACATGCCATATTAAAGCTTTTAGTCTCTACTTTATTTTGCCTATGCATGTCTTGACCCTATCTTAGCTTTAAAAAAAGTTATGCACAACTTAATAAAAAATTTAGAAATCCTTGATTTTTTGATTTTTTTAGGTTGGTTATTTTTTCCTGCTTAAATTTTTTTATAAAATTTTGTAAACTATCCATTCCAATAGAAAATTTAATTTTGAACAAAAAGTATTAAGAGTAAAATTGTCAAATTCAGCTTAGTTTTTGAGTTATACCAAAAATATTGAAAAGTGGCCAGTATGACCATTCTCTCAGAAACGCATGGGTGAATTTAGTAGCATTTTCGGTTTTAAGCATGCTTTTGGGCCAAACAAACATATTCAATAATAAAAACTCTTGCACGTAATTGTTCCTTTATACCACTCATTTTCCGGTCTATTCAAAGGCCTATTCCTAGACTTTCTATTACTATGGATAAGATATGTAGAATGTAGATGATTTATATAATAATTCATAAAGATAAGCTCAACACATTCCTCGATTTCTTAAATAATGTAATGCCAGGAATAATAAAATTTACTTTCGAAAAAGAAGTTAATTTTTGTTTACCATTTTTAGAACTTATGGTTAAAAGAATCGAGAACCATATTGAGTTTGATGTATATCGTAAGTCGACAAACACTGATAGATGTATTCCATCAAATTCATACCATCCAAATCAAACAAAATTTGCAGCTTTAAATTCATTTTGCCACCGTGCTATTCATATTCCTCTTAATGAACAAAATTATTTAAAAGAAGTTAAAAACATTTACCACTTGATAAATCTGGAATATATTCAGTCATTTGTCAAGATTGTGATGAAATTTATATTGGTCAAACAAGAAGAGCTGTAAAAACAAGATGGTCTGAACATTATAAATCAATTTATTATAAAACATTGAATGAATCTACTCCTGCAGACCATATGATTAATAACAATCACGTTTTAGCTGGTTTTCGGTTATTAAAACAAATAAGCAAACCAAGATTATTAAATGCTTATGAAGAGATGTTTATACATATATCGAACAAATACAATGAATAAAAATAAGATATTCGAATGTTCATTGTTACATCAATTCTTGGAACCACTTTCATCTAAAGACATATTTAAAATAAAATTCAAAATGCATTTATTCAATTTCACCAATTTGTTTGTCTTAAGTACTTTCGAGTTATTACTTTAAAAAAGTACCTACAAATATTTTATATTCATATATCTATACTTTTATTGACAAAAATTGTATAAATAATTTTTAGTTTTGCTATTAGTCTGAAGATGAGAATAAATATTCTCGAAAACGTTTACTAATAAAAATTAGATTTGTACGAGGATAAGAAGTTTTCATTTATAGTTACCTTTTAGACCGAGAGCTGGTAGCAAATTTTATGGGTGAAGGTATAACCAAATTTGTCGAACGTTTATGTTGAGGTTATTGAGCCTTGATTTCAAATCCAGTCGTCTGGCAGGATTCTTTTGTCGCCAGGGCTGGAGATGGGGGGTTGAAAACGGTGATTTTACGGATTTTTGGGTAGGAGGTATAACCACTTTTAGATAAGCTTAAACTATAGAGAACTACGCTTTGGTTATAAATTTTGGGGTCCCAGACGTTTTAAGTGTCGCCACACCCAGCCAGACGCCCACAAAAAGTGTCAAAAAATCATTTTTTGTGGTCAGGGGTATAACCAAAAAATTGATATGTCAAAAAATCATGAAAAATCTCCTCATCACAAAAATATGCATACCAGACGTTTTAAGTGTCACCACAACTAGCCAGACGGCCCTAGCTCAAAAAGGGGCGAAAATTAGTTTTTGACCCCGTGGGTATAACCAAAAATGTGATATGCCAAAAAATCATGAAAAATCTCTTCATTACAAAAATATACATGCCAGACGTTTTAAGTGTCGCCACAACCAGCCAGACGGCCCAACAGCTCAAAAGAGGGCGAAAATTTATTTTTTATGTCGTGGGTATAACTAAAAATTTGATATGTCAAAAAATCATGCAAAATCGTTTCGTCATAAAAATATGCATGCCTGACGTTTTAAGTGTCGCCACAACAAGCCAGACGGCCCAAGCTCAAAAGGGGCGAAAATTAGTTTTTGACCCCGTGGGTATAAACAAAAATGTGATATGCCAAAAAATCATAAAAAATCTCTTCATCACAAAAATATACATGCCAGACGTTTAAAGTGTCGCCACATCAAGCCAGACGGCCCAAGCTCAAAGGGGCGAAAATTAGTTTTGACCCCGTGGGTATAACCAAAAATGTGATATGCCAAAAAATCATAAAAAATCTCCTCATCACAAAAACATACATGCCAGACGTTTAAAGTGTCGCCACATCAAGCCAGACGGCCCAAGCTCAAAAGAGGCGAAAATTATTTTTTGACCCCGTGGGTATAACCAAAAATGTGATATGCCAAAAAATCATAAAAAATCTCCTCATCACAAAAATATACATGCCAGACGTTTAAAGTGTCGCCACATCAAGCCAGGCGGCCCAAGCTCAAAAGGGGCGAAAATTCATTTTTGATCCCGTGGGTATAACCAAAAATGCGATATGCCAAAAAATCATGAAAAATCTCCTCATCACAAAAATATACATGCCAGACGTTTAAAGTGTCGCCACAACCAGCCAGACGGCCCAACAGCTCAAAAGAGGGCGAAAATTTATTTTTTATGTCGTGGGTATAACTAAAAATTTGATATGTCAAAAAATCATGCAAAATCGTTTCGTCATAAAAATATGCATGCCTGACGTTTTAAGTGTCGCCACAACAAGTCAGACGGCCCAAGCTCAAAAGGGGCGAAAATTAGTTTTTGACCCCGTGGGTATAACCAAAAATGTGATATGCCAAAAAATCATAAAAAATCTCTTCATCACAAAAATATACATGCCAGACGTTTAAAGTGTCGCCACATCAAGCCAGACGGCCCAAGCTCAAAGGGGCGAAAATTAGTTTTGACCCCGTGGGTATAACCAAAAATGTGATATGCCAAAAAATCATAAAAAATCTCTTCATCACAAAAATATACATGCCAGACGTTTAAAGTGTCTCCACATCAAGCCAGATGAGGGCACGTATTATTAGAAGAATAACATTTATTTACATACTAAGATGCAAATTCTGTACAATCCTTTTAATTGGCCACATTACAATATATTTACTTACATGGCTCAAAGCTTGTTTCATTTGTATGCATCACAATTTTTTTTGAAATCGCAGTAAAAAGTCTATAACAACCACTATGGTAACCACTAAAATTATCTGCTTCAGAAGGAAGAACAAAGTCTGCAAATTTATATTTTCTTTCTTTTCGAACACTTAGTACATCAGAACATTTTTTTAAAGTTTTTTCACTGAACAAAACAATGTTTTCAGATTGTGTTGGACTATCACTTGAATGAATACAACATTTAACACTTATATTATTAGCCATGATTATTTAATGCTCAAAAATACAATTTTTTGCAATGTTTTTTCCTATAAGGATAACTAACGTCGTTTTATATTCAGATTGGCTATCGAAATCAACACATTGCAACTATTTAACTGATTTAGATTAATTTTGAAGTAAAAGATATTGATGGCATTGATTGACCAAACAAGTGATTTTTGTATGAGAAGTAAAGTACTGAGCACCGAATTAAAATGTTCTATTGGATTAAGTGTATGCAGATTTTATAAATTATCCCTATCAAGACATTTCTTAAATACAAAATTATACATTACATATAATGTTATGGCTTGATGTGGCGACACTTTAAACGTTTTGTGATGAGGAGATTTTTCATGATTTTTTGGCATATCGCATTTTTGGTTAAACGAATTTTCGCCCCTTTTGAGCTTGGGCCGTCTGGCTTGATGTGGCGACACTTTAAACGTCTGGCATGTATATTTTTGTTATGAGGAGATTTTTTATGATTTTTTGGCATATCACATTTTTGGTTATACCCACGGGGTCAAAAAATAATTTTCGCCCCTTTTGAGCTTGGGCCGTCTGGCTTGATGTGGCGACACTTTAAACGTCTGGCATGTATATTTTTGTGATGAGGAGATTTTTTATGATTTTTTGGCATATCACATTTTTGGTTATACCCACGGGGTCAAAACTAATTTTCGCCCCTTTGAGCTTGGGCCGTCTGGCTTGATGTGGCGACACTTTTAACGTCTGGCATGTATATTTTTGTGATGAAGAGATTTTTTATGATTTTTTGGCATATCACATTTTTGGTTATACCCACGGGGTCAAAAACTAATTTTCGCCCCTTTTGAGCTTGGGCCGTCTGGCTTGTTGTGGCGACACTTAAAACGTCAGGCATGCATATTTTTATGACGAAACGATTTTGCATGATTTTTTGACATACCAAATTTTTAGTTATACCCACGACATAAAAAATAAATTTTCGCCCTCTTTTGAGCTGTTGGGCCGTCTGGCTGGTTGTGGCGACACTTAAAACGTCTGGCATGTATATTTTTGTGATGAAGAGATTTTTCATGATTTTTTGGCATATCACATTTTTGGTTATACCCACGGGGTCAAAAACTAATTTTCGCCCCTTTTTGAGCTAGGGCCGTCTGGCTAGTTGTGGCGACACTTAAAACGTCTGGCATGCATATTTTTGTGATGAGGAGATTTTTCATGATTTTTTGACATATCAATTTTTTGGTTATACCTCTGACCACAAAAAATGATTTTTTGACACTTTTTGTGGGCGTCTGGCTGGGTGTGGCGACACTTAAAACGTCTGGGACCCCAAAATTTATAACCAAAGCGTAGTTCTCTATAGTTTAAGCTTATCTAAAAGTGGTTATACCTCCTACCCAAAAATCCGTAAAATCACCGTTTTCAACCCCCCATCTCCAGCCCTGGCGACAAAAGAACCCTGCCAGACGACTGGATTTGAAATCAAGGCTCAATAACCTCAACATAAACGTTCGTGAATTTTGGTTATACCTTCACCCATAAAATTTGCTCTCAGCTCTTAGACTATTTTATATCTTTTCCAAAAATATTTTAACTTCCTCTTTCAACTCGAATAAATGTGCCAACATATTCCCTTTTGTGATAAAGTATAAAATTATTATCCGTATCCAAGTCGTAGCATTTTTTTTTTAATGCGTGTGTTGAGCTGTTGAGTACTAATTTTAAGTGTATTCTTCAATTAAATTGCTAGTCTCAAATGAATTCAAAGCTTCTGGTAGAATTTTGCATGCTAGTGCTTGTCGATGTATATTGCAATGAGCCGTGAAAAATTCTGGGCTTAGGGTTGATAAGAGTATATGGAACAATAATATTTAAAATGATTTAAAAAAAAGAACTTTTAAGGTTTAATTTTTAAAAAACAATTTAAATTTATTTAATTTTAGTAATATCACAAAATATTTTAATTTATTTTATGAGCGACGCGTTTCGGTTATCACAGAACCATCATCGGGCTTTTCAAAAGCTACATTAACACCTCGTATCAACAAAATAAGCCCGATGATGGTTCTGTTATAACCGAAACGCGTCGCTCATAAAATAAATTAAAATATGTTGTGATATTACTAAAATTAAATAAATTTAAATTGTTTTTTAAAAATTAAACCTTAAAAGTTCTTTTTTTTAATCATCATAATTATAATAATAATAATCATATACTCTTATAAAACGCAACATCCAATCATAGAGGGTGTTTCATCAGTACAGAAGCCAGATATATTTTTCCATGGAATTTGTATATTTTTAATTAAAGAATCATTCTGTTCGTGAATATCATTTGGTCCAATTTTAATTGAAGGAAAAGCTTGCTTTATTGAGGATTTTCGTGCCACATGGTGACACGGCCATGAGGAAGTCCCGTGTCAAAAAACCACGATCGTGACACATCGGCAAAGCTGTTTCGGATACATGCACCTTACATCTTTTGATTAAAAAAAATTAGTCGATAGTTTCAGTTTTGCTAACATTAATTTTTCAAGTTGAAATTTTGTGGAAAATTTATATATAAGAAGTGAATCATTTTATCTTTTTAAATTCTTTTTTGGGGTGCGTATTTTGTGTTAAAGATAGGGGCCCGCGGACCACTATTGGGAACCTCTGGCCTAGAGCCATTTCTTATGGCTCCAAAAATAACGGTATGGCATACAATCGCTAAGTAAAAGCTTATTTATTTCAAAGGTGGATCTAATAATTTTGGTAAAAAATCTGTGCACTATTGCGTACATGCAGTAACATTTTGGCCATCATTTTTTTAAACTAAGAATTGGTTTTAATGATATCTGCCTAGAACTTTTTATTTGATTTTTGACTTTCTCATTAACAGCTTTTCCGATTTCAATGAAATACATCTATGCAGCAGCTTTTTGGAGAATTCAAAAACGTGCTCATGAACTTACATTAAAATATTTCACTTGCGATATAATGTATCAATGTACTATTGGTACGGTGACCATATTTCTGGGAGCTAAGCCCCGACCAAAAGTGAAAAACTTAAAAAAAATTTTGAATTATTGTAGTTTTTAATAATTTTTATTAAGTTACATACATATATCTCAAATACAAATAATAACAGAAAAACAAACGAAAGGCAATTCCCAGAAAGAAAGGAAAAATAACATTATGATCACACCGATACTAGAATCCAACAAATGAGCTGCGGAGGGAGGCTGACTCAATTTTGACGTTTGACTCATAGTTAAAAATGTCAAAATTGAGTCCGATTCCCTCCACAGTTCATTCGACGGATTCTGTAAAAATAACATTTTTAGTTTCATTATTCCAATAGTTCAATATTCTTTAAACAAAGCAACAAAGGCCCAGTTTTTCATTGCAGAATTAACTCTGAAACAAATCTAATTTAGGTAGTCTTGAAAATAAGTTAACCCTGAGCTATGTATGTATTTTAGAAGCTGTTTTTCACTCAACTATTTAGTTGTCATAAGCTATTGAAATCGATGTGCGACTCTTATAAGCCTTTCACTGTCGAAAAAGATTTGGCACCACAACGGAAACTGCACTTGTCAAATATTTCAATAACTTTTCATTATCAAAATGGAGATGGGTCCACAAAGGATAGTTTATTCCCTGTGTTAACTCGGAGTTGACTTAGGATTTAAATTGATAAGAAACACGTTTCTGGTGTGAACTCAGCTTTTACCCCGAGATTAGTATGAGCTCGCACATTACGTAAAACTACAAAGACCATAACATTTTGTCATGCAAATTAAACCAATTTTTCAAGTGTTTTTGTTTTGGAAAGCGACTTTTAGTGAAACAATGAAATTTACGTGAAAAGCAGTATTTTGCTATTCTAGGAGATCCCTTTGCGCGAGTTGTTTAGGGGATATTTGCACTTTCATACGTAAGTACACTCTAAGAAATTTTTGTTGAAAATTACTACAATTATTGTATGCAACTGGTCCGTTACAATAATTGTAGTAATTTTCAACACGAATTTTCGATGTTTTTTATTCAACATTTGGTTGGAAAAAGCAATGTTTAATTTTCAACACACTAAAAAGTAAGCATTTTCTTAGGTCGTATATCGTAGATCGTAAATCCCAGGTCGTAGGTTTTTTTAAGCAATAACTGCTGAATAGTAAACACATTTATATAAAATTTACTCCGGATTTAGTTGAAAAATCAACAAATAATGTCCAATTTTCTTCAAAAATAAGAAAATGTCGTACCTTTTTCAACAAATATGTTTAAAAATAAACAATATCTGTAGAAAATTAGGCTTTTATTTTTTAATATTCAACTCATTTTGCTGACATTTCAACAAAAAAATCTGACTTTTCAACAACTTAACTTAATTTTCAACATTATTGCGCACCAAATGCAGTTGGTTTTTCAGCATACATGTTGAATTTTAATTGAAGTTTGCTGAAAACAAATTTTTAATTAATACAAATTCAACATTATCTCTTGAATATTTAACATAAAAGTTTAATATCAATCATAATTAAATGAGAAATTTACCTTAAAATGATTAGAATTCAACATAATTGTTGAAAGATAAGCATATTCTAAAATTGATTCCCAAAAGTTTGCTTATATTTAATCATCCCTAGTTGATTTTTTAACACATTAACCCTATTTTTCAACACAAATGGCCTAAAATTAAAATAAAAAACCTGAATATTCAACATAAATAAGATGTTTTTTCAGCAAAAAAAATTGAAAATTCAGGAAAATTAAACAAATTTATTCAAAGCCACATTTAGTATTCAACATAAACGTTTAACACATGTGAAAAAAAAATTGAATTTCCTATTAGTTATTTGGATATTAAACAAAATTTATTGAAAAAAACTGCATTTAATATAGTACAACTGAACTAAAATACTATTTTTTAAATAATATTTTGTAAAAAATCCAAATAATTTTGTTGGAAATTCACAATTTTCTTTACATATCGTCCCCTGATTGCAAGAACTAGGTAACTCAATTTCCAATTTGTATAATACCTTGGCCAAACCGGTATTATTTTGTACACTTTTCAAGACTTTTTGTCAATTTTTTTTCTGCTGTAGACAAATATAGGATATTTGCAAAGTGTAAGAAACATGAAAATTAAACTTTCTCACGTTCCCAAATAGCTAGGTATCGATGAACGTTGCTATCTCCAAAATTTATGAAATTGAGTTACCTAGTTCTTGCAATCAGGTGACGATATTTAAATGATTATTTTGAATACTAAACATGGCTATAAATTTGTTTTATTTTTCTGAATTTCCAATACCTTTTCTGTAAAAAGCAAGCTTATTTAGATGGAATATTCAGGTTTTCATTGTTTTTGAGTCTTTGTATTTGAAAATAGAATTTGTAATGAAAAATCTATAGCTACTGCTACAGTTAATTAAATATAAGCCTTTTGGGAACACATTCTAGTAATTGCTAGTATCTTTCAAAATATATGTTGAGTTCTTACCATTTTATACGGGTTGAGTTCTCATCAAAATCAGATTGTTGTCATATAAGCAAACTTCTTGATAACCGTTTGGCATAATCCTTATATTGAAAAGAAAAAAGAACAAGTTAAAACAATTGAATAACTTTTCTCCGATGAATTTGAATACATACCATTAGAAATCCTGGAAAATTAAACTTCATTTTTAGAAACAATCATCCCACAAAATTAAATTTAATTCTTCACAACTATCATAAAAAAAGAAAGAATGTATAATTAAATAATTTTTTTTTTATTTTTTTGTTTTTTTCAATATTTCCTTAATATCTAATAATAAATAACTTAATAATAATGTAATCAAAAAAAATTTATATGATGGCTCCACATCTGTAAATAAAAGAAAAAAGAAATGCAATGTTAAAAAATCTTAATAAGAATAACTAAGATGCGACTTACCCTTTAGTTGTGGTTTAGCTTTCGGATAAGGGTGTTGATTTTTGTCAAATTCGTCGCATTCTTTTTTGGTCCACGAGGCTTTTCGGGATAGTAGTTTAAGATAAACCGAACTAAAAAATCTAATGTTTGCGACACTTCCTTTGGGTATTCTATATTAAAAGCATAGAAATACCCAATGGTTTGGGCCAGGACATCAAAAATGTTTGGCGTGTCGGAAGACCAAACTATTTTATGCTCTATGAAAATATAGGCAGTTTTTGTCACATACGAAATGTCTGGGAAGGAGAGTATAAAATAATAAAATTGTATTCAAATAAGAATTAATTAAAATATGCATACCAACTATAGCAATCCATGGCGCAGATACTGGAGATTTTAAATCTTCTAACACTGTTCCAATCTGTAAAAGAAAATTTGAGAATTAGTAAAAAAATTAGGGTTTTGTATACTGGTTGCTTACCGGAAACGATTGTATAAGAAAATCTAGATTTTCTTTAAAATGGTGGCTAATACAATTTAGAATCTCCATTTCTTGATGGCCTTCTAAAGCTGCTTCATTTTTCTTCGAAAAAAATTTGGCCAGAGATGCTTTTTCGGTGGTGAAGTCAGCTCGTAGGAGTTTTTGAAAATTTGTCTCAGTCAACTGAGAAAAATGCTTGTAAATGCATTCTCTCGTAAAAATATAGGGCCAGTTAGCCTTGATCATTTCAATCGAAGGATACGACTCCTGGTTGTTGAAATATGACCTTTGCACTGGAAAGCAATCTTCCATGTAGAGAAGGATTTTCTCACGATCCTCGGTCATATCAGGATTTTGAGAATATTGTCCTTTTAGGAAAGATTGCTTCGCCTCCAGAGTCGTATCCTCAATGTTTTCGATGGCTGGGCTCCAATTTTGTACAGAGTTTCTTAACGCGTTTACTGCCTTTCTCTTCCTAATGGGAACTCTCAACTCATTAGTTCTGCTGCATCCAGAATTGATGTAGTTGTTGTGGTTCCTCATCATAGTGACCAGAAGTTCCAAGGAATCTGAAACAACTCTGTTCTCCTTATCCTTTTGGACGAAGGAATCCTGATACTTCACAATGATAGTTGTTGCCACCCCTCGAAACACTTTAACTGGAATTATGGTTGATATTCAATTAATGTTTAATTTTCAACGCAAATGTTTAATTTTCAACGCAAATGTTTAATTTTCAACACAAATGTTTGATAATTCCGAAAACTGTTTAAAAATTGAAGTCTTCATATTTTCTCTCGCAAAAAAGAACAAAAATGTTTGATTTTCAACGCCAAATGTTTAATTTTAATTCTCAACACAAATTTATAATAATTTGGAATAACAATTTAATAATGAAGGCAAAATGCACTTCATTTTGTTTTCTGTCGCAAAATTTTTTGTATGCATAATTGAGAAAAAAACTATTTATTTGGTATTGAAAAAGAAATTCCATGTTAAATACAACAACAATACGGAATTATACCAAATGGTTATTGCATTTATCGTGGAAATAAGTGATACTAGCAAATAAAAACTAAATAATATTTAAGAAATTTTACTTACCAGAGAGATTTTATTTGTTTAAATTTGTTGTACCTATATAGTTTTTTAGTTTGTTTATTATTTTGCACTTTTTTTTTATTTAACTTTGATTTTTTGATTTTTAACTATCGAGAATACTTCAAGACGCGCACTGCACAAAATACACTTTACGACTGGTTTGTTTAACTGGTTTTGGTTACTTGTATTGTTTGTGATGCGGGGCACGTGCCGTGTCTATCATATCACGTACACGAAGGAGAAGAAAGAACAAAAGAAAGAAATGCACACTGTTTTCGCACAAGTAATGATGAGAATTCAACAAGTAATATTGAAAGGGAAATCGTATCCCGTAGAGGAGTGTGATGAGTGCTGATGACTATTTGCCTCCTCGCTCTTTTTTCAACAAATGATTACGACATTATAAGAAAGAGAAAATTGTATTCAACAAAAAATGTTTAATTATTGAAAATACGATGTATTCATATTTGTTTGGGATATAAATATTATATCGTATTTTCTATAATTAAACTATCGAATTGTTTTTGATATATTTTTTCGCTCTAAATAATATATTCTGTTGAAAATTCAACATGATTACGAGATTATGAAAACGATCAAATTAAATTAAACAAAAACTGCTGAAAGAGAGAAAAACGTTATCTGAAAAAATAAGATCTGGGATGTTGAATTTTTGTATTCTCTCCTTTTTTTCAGATATTTGTTTAGTATTGAACAAACGTATACGATATTTAAGCAAGAATGTTTTATTTTCAGACAAACCTGTTGAATAAGAGAAAAAAATGATTTCTCGTAAAAGAATACGGTGTTGCAAATTCATCACCGCTCTTAATTTTAAGCAATCTATTGATTTCCCAACAAAAAGATTTGAATTTTCAACAGCGATGCTTTATTTTCATCAAAAAATGTTTAAATATGTTGAAAATTAAACAAAAATTCAACATTTGATTAATTTTCAACAAAAAAATGCTTATTTTTCAGCAAATGTTGAAAATTACTACAATTTCGTTTGGTTACTACAATAATTGGAGCAAAATTCAACCGGTGTTGAAAAACTTTAAACACTTATTGTAGTAAAATTACTATTTTTTCTTAGAGTGTAGAGATAGGTTCATATAAACATACATATATGTACAAATCGGCTCTAAATGAAAAAAAAATTCCTTAAATTTTTCAGATTTTTATTTTCATCCCCTATAGCAGGAGTGGATCCAGGATTTCGTTCAGGGGGGGCAGTTTTCATGAATTTCCAAAATCTTGATGAGATCTACAGCAAATTTGAGTACTCTACAAGCCAGATTACACAAAGCAATGCGAGTTAATGAGATTGAAATTTGAAGAAAGCAATTAACTCGCGCAGTGGTATGTTCCTGTTCAGGCACATGACGTTCGAGTTTGAATGAAATTTCCAGGCTCTTCTTTAGCTGGGATAACCTAACCTAACCTTGCCAGTAAAAGGCCATTTTCGAGAACGTCATCAGCATCAAAAATGCATTTTACGAAATGTTCTCAAACACAAACTGCAAAAGTCAAATACAAGTTTTACTGCATAAGCATTAGGCGCGTCTCACCAAATAAAATCTCACTGAGCGCTCAATGTCAAATCGACGGAGGTGGAATGCTTTGGTGGGATAAGATTCTCCCTTCAATGTTCTTGGGGTTACTTTTAAATGACCAACAGACAAAATATCGACAAGTCAAAATGTCGACTGATTAAAATATCGATTTATATTTTATATCGACTTTTCTGTATGGGAAAAAAAACCGACAAGTCGATATTTTTCTCGACTTCTATCAGGACAGTCGACTTTTTGTCAAATCGACATTTTAAACTGTCGACATTTTAATAGATCGGTAAAAACAAAGTCGGTATTTTAACTTACAGAAAAATCGATAAAAGTCGACATTTTAACCAGTCGACATTTTTTTTGTCGGTCATTCGTACGTAACCCAATTTAGATAAGTGCCCCTGCCACCTCTCCCGTTATATTTAACTATAAAAACCACTAACGAATTTGAAGAGGAGGGTTGGAGGTGGGGCCAATAACTTTTTAAATCATTATATTTCAAATTATGAAATTTTTAATTCACAGCATTTTGAAAAGTGAAAATCAAATCGATTTGGGATTCAATCTACTCCCTAGTATGAAATAAATTGACTTTTTTCATAAAATGTGATAAGTACAGTATTGTAGACGGACATCTATCTTTTAATTAAAGAACTTAACTTTGAAGATCGGACATCTAAAACCGAAATTATAAGCTTTCCACTCAGTGGATATGAAGGCAATTTCCAATAGCGGAACTGAACCTGGTCAGCCAGCTGGCAACGCAAGCACTAATTGCTGCAACGCTGCGCTACCAAGAAAAAAAATTTAAAAAGGTATTACAAAATCACCCTTTTTTATTACATTTTATTAATTTCATATTTTATGCTTCGTTCGTTCTTGCCCAGGGGGGGGGGGGGGCAATTGCACCCATTGCCCTCCCCCTGTAACCGCGGCTGCCCTATAGTCACTGTAGGGGTAAATTAAATTCCTTTTTTTTGCATACAAGAAAATTCGCATAAGATCTGCCAAAAAATAGAAAAATAATAATTAAAAAACAACGGCAATACTAACAATTATGTTTTGTAGCTTTTTGGAAAGCTAGAAGTCCATTCTTACGAATTTCTTTTAAATAGAGTTTTTTTTGATGAACCGTTTTGGAAAAAAATTGTTTCAAACTCAAAATTTTGAAGAAATTTTTTTTTCTTTTTAATTATAGGTTTGAAAACAGATTTTGCTGAAATTGTTTATTCAAGGAACTTTATTTAATAATCAGCTATTAAAATGGACTTCTTTCTTTCCAAAAAGCTACAAAACATTTAGAGCGGGAGGCGGCAATACAAAATTCCCACCCATCGAGGTAAAGAAAAATGTTGGTTATATTGCATTAGGTTGCCACTAGATGATATAGAAAAACTTGGTCATCCACCCTGTATCCTGGTCAGACCGGTTGGCCGACCAAAAGAAGTGGTCACTTTTTAGGGGTGCTACCACCCATCGATTAAAGGATGAAACCTACATCAAATTAAAGGGGCAACTTTCACCTATCGGAATTTCAAGGTCGT
The DNA here is from genome assembly GCA_963921185.1 of Dasysyrphus tricinctus. Lineage (NCBI taxonomy): Eukaryota > Metazoa > Arthropoda > Insecta > Diptera > Syrphidae > Dasysyrphus > Dasysyrphus tricinctus. The sequence goes on along the minus strand of OY992530.1, from coordinate 229,784,935 downwards.
CCGGGGCATAGCTTTTGGTCACTTTCTCTGGCCGACCAGATTTATGCATTTATGTAAAATTATGCGATACTCACTTGTACACATTAATTATATACTGAATATCCAAACCTAATGCTTAAAACTTTAATTGGTGAAAGACCAGGCCATGACCTGTCAGAATTCCATAACTTGTCCATACTAAATCCTAACCAGTTGGTAGAAATACCTAAATAAACTGCAATTATGATCAAAGCTAATTTTTAACTTATATTTTTGGAGTTGAATGATAAACAAAAATTCCATTACGCAATATTTGCAAGGTCTTTTAAAAACTTGCCCTATTTTTTCAGTTTCCTAAAAGATATAAAACTTACCACAAGCAGTCTTAAGTCGAAAGTTATAGCCATATTAATCTAATAAGAAAGAGTTCTAAAACACCAAATTTTCACATAGCATCATGAAAGGAGAATGAGCAAATTGGCCCATATGCTCAACACAATTGTCATTACATTTTTGAAAAGGTTATTGTTAGGACATCATTTCACTATATGGCCGTTAAGCTCTAAACCATGGGGTTCGCGAGATATTCGATTTCAAAGCACGGCAAAGTAAAATAATGCAACGCCGCATTTGGACATTATCTTCCTGCTCAACATCAATGTGTTGTGCATCGTTGGAAAGGTTATAGCATGTACTTTATTTTTGTAGGTAGCCGTTAAACTGTAGACCATGGGGTTCAATAGATATTTGGCATCCAAAAAGTCGAATAAAATAATAATGCGATTCTACATTGGCACTGGCCTGCCAACTCAACAGAAATGTGTCATACTTCATTGAAAAGGTTATTGCGAGTACTTAATTATCTTTCAAGAATGTTAAGGTGAAAGTGGTGCCGTTCGAGAGATATTTGACAAAGACGCAATATTAAAAAAAAAATGCAGTTCTGCATTGGAAGCCGGTCTCCCAAGTCAACAGTAATGTGTGCTATATTTTTGAAGAGGTTATTGCATTTACTTCATTTTGTTATATTGCCGTTAAATTGTAAACCAAGGGGTTCGAGAGATATTTGGCATCAAAGGAGGCGAACAGAAAAATAATGCAGCTCTGCATTGGGGACTGGTCTACCAACTGAACACGAATATGTCATACGTCTTTGAAATAGCGTACATCATCATCATCGCGAGATTTTGGCTTCAAAGCACCGAAAAGAATAATGAACATGCTTGTGGTAAGTTTTATATCTTTTAGGAAACTGAAAAAATAGGGCAAGTTTTTAAAAGACCTAGCAAATATTGCGTAATGGAATTTTTGTTTATCATTCAACTCCAAAAATATAAGTTAAAAATTAGCTTTGATCATAATTGCTGGTTAGGATTTAGTATGGACAAGTTATGAATTTCTTTACCTCGATGGGTGGGAATTTTGTATTGCCGCCTCCCGGTCTGATTACTGCAAGCAATACCGTTGTTTTTAATAAATTCTTTTGTATTTTATGCATTTATTTTATTAAATTGCCCCTCCCGACCCAACGAACGGGGGGAAATATTATTGATATTTCCACATATAGTAACGTGAAGTGATGTTACTTAGTTAAATAAATTATCGTAGAATACTTTAAAATTGATATTTTATGGCAATTTGCTACAAAAAAGGCAAATTTGTTGAAAAAAAAAAATAAATTTTATTCCAGTGATTTCGTCGAGACTCATCTGTCAAATGAGAAACTCTCGCACAGGGTCGATCTAGTTTTGTTGTGATGGAAAGGTGCTCAAATCCATTTAGCGCCCGTAGTGCAGAGTTATTTTCTAAATTAAATATTTTTAAAGGCCTTTCCGCAGCCGCCCCTATGTATCATGTTGGTTTTGTATCTTCGTCAAGAATTATTTATGTCAGTTTAAAAGTACATACGTTACGATAAAAACAACACTTTATATACATATATCCTAATGAAGTAGAATATGAGACAAATTTTACCTGTGAAATGAAATATTTATACACGCGTATTATAGGACGCTTTATTGGATTTAATGAAGCGCCACCATGTTGTTTTACATATATATTTTTTAATGAAGCATTGCAAAGTATTCACTATATTAACTCTTATTTTACTTTTTTATTCAGTTAAATAAGCTTTATTCACTTTTTTACGATATAAAATCTCTGTACAATCTCTTTCCTATAGCTCGGCAAAATGACGGAAGCATCTCAATGATTTTTTTTTTTTAAATCTTGCTACTTTTGGGCGCCCCAGACTTCAGCCATGCAGCTTCACGCCAAACCTGTGCCAATGTATTTATGTTTGTGCAACTCACACTTTTTTGAAAGATGCTTCACTTTTTCCACGATATATGTAGGTACCTACCAGTTGCTTTACTTCTTATTCTTTGATTTGAATTGAAAATTTGTTGATGTTGACGACCTTTGGTTCCAACACGACGGTACTACATGCCATACAGCCAAAGAAACAATCAACAATAACGCGTCATTGCTGACATACGGCCCCAATTGCTGCAAAAAGTGGTCGGAAATTGGGCCTCTTGGCTGAAATTTATTTGAACCAGCCGCGGCAACATAACATAATGGCAAACCTTTATCTTTAGAATAAAGCTAAATTCTTGGCCATAACATTAAATTATTTGTGTTTTATTTCTTCTTGAAAGCCACACGTCTAAAAGAAACACCCTTTATAATAACCTACTTGCATGTTTTAATAAAAGAAAATCTCTATAATTCAAAGTAATTTAAATTATCGTGTTTTCCAATAATAGGTCTGCAACTCGCCTTCATTTTAAGGACTTAAGCAAGGAACGTACTTGCGATTTTTGGTCGCATGATTATAATAAGCTTCCTGTCCCACATTTTAACTATTTATTTACATGCATCGCAAATAATTTATTTTTGACAAAACTGATATTTTAAACAATTTCCTACACTTTTTTAACTCTGTGGTATCTGACGTATTTCGATAGTGATTTGTGCCCTTAAATTTCTAAATAAGTTTCTAACCTCTCGCATACTAAAAAAATAATTAAACCCTCTATAATAAGTTAAATACTTTGCTTATGTATACTACTCACAACCTGTAATTAATTCTTTAGCTTTCAGTCCAAGATTTATTACAGAAGCTCTTTACAACATCACGCTTTTTGTCTGCTCATCAAAATCCCATATTAACCATTAATTTAATCCCAGTTATGGTGTCAAAGAAATGAAAAATTAACAGAACTGGTAAACAACCCGTCAGTTTCAATTGAAAGCTTGAAATTTCCTTTAATCTCTAAGCCCCCATCAAGAACAATATGGATGACACTTCAACAAAACCAGGTGTCATCTGTATTTTCCAGCATGCCACCCACTCACTCTTGCATATGTAAACATTCTTGTCTTGTATATCGATCTTGTTGCCCAATGAAAAACCAACAATCCCTACTTGTGTATAAGCTCAGAGCTCCAAACCCCTCCTCAAATAACCATATAGAGTGCAAAAACAGGTTGACTCAGTGTCACAAAAAAGCTTTCCAGCTAAGAAACCCAGCTATAGAGCAGGAACGCAATAGCCCAGAGTGTCGATTAGACTCTTCAGTCTCAACATCCAGTTCTCGTCCAATGCTAAACTTGCTTTTGCCGGTTTTCAATGAATGAAATTGGTCAAAGTGAGACGACAAGATAAGTTCAACAAATCCAGCTATCATGGCCAGTTCGATTCAGTGCGGGTGCAGACAAAACCTGGCTATAGTAGTTACCTATGGATTACCATTGGGCTCTAGCGAGTGTTTATTCTTTCGGCTTTCATTTGCTGTTCTCATTCCTGTTGGTCCGTTTGATCGTTAGTACCTATAGTTGTTGGCGGCCGTCGGTGTTTATTTTTATTATATTCTTTATTATGAGATGCGTGCGGGATTCTCTGCGCGCGGTGATTTCAGTTTTACTTTAGATCGAAACGGACTAAGGTGTAATCGCGGTGTTCTTAGAAAAATTACACGTGAGTGCTAACGAGTTTTTCGTAACGTGAGAACAACAACGAAGACGACAACGACGACGGCGATATACTCGCAACATTGGAATTTTTTGTTTGCAAAATCGTATGTTTTTATTTCGTACTTGTTGATAAGGAGATAAGAGTGATTTTTTTTTTAATTAAACAAACAAAGGTGCCGTTATTTATAAGTTACTTCAAGTGAAAATAAAATTATTTAAAAAATATTTTTCAATAATACCCGGGTTTAAGAAAAATGTGAAAAAAGATTTCTTGAGAAATTTTATTATTTAATTTAACAGAAAATAGTGTTTTTTTTTTTGTGTTTGGTGGTTAAAATTCTCAAAAAGTGGATATTCACCCAAATAAATTGGATTAACAATTTGCTGCATCTGGAGGCAAGGACGCATGTCATCTTAATCAAAAAGTAAGCATTAAAATAACACATCTCACATGATTTTTTTTTTTTGATAAATTCTGTGATGCCATGAAGTTTTTTGACTGAAAAAAAAAATGCAAAAATAATTTAAATTTCCTTGGATTTTTTTTGTTGAGGTTTAGTCATCTTTGGAGGAAATTAATTTTTTTTTCTCTTGGGATATTTTTTTGTGTGTGAAGGTCTGAGCTCAAAAATGGTGAAGTCTGATTACATATGTATGTATGTAAATTGTGGCAGCAACGAAATGTTAGAATGAGGAATACCAACTTCTTATACAAAATGCATTAATTAGTTTCCGTGGAAACAAAAGAGTTGTCGTACGAACTCGAAATTAAAAAAAGTTTTTATTTGTAGTACATATTCCAAGGTATTTTTTTCTTTCTTGGTATTCCAATTACAAACAAAAATTTAGATAAGTAAACAAAATATCAATGTCTTACTAGAGAGTTAATGAAAAATGCATTTGGTGGGGTTTGGTGCATCGAAAACGATTTATAACTTTATTTTTAATTTGGAGTTTACTAAAATTGACGTGTTTTTTTTTTTTTATTGAAAAGTATTAAAAAGATATTTGTCTGCACAAAATATTTATTTATTCAATTTAGTTCTCATTTTTTTTGTAAAAAAAAAAAATAAATAAAAAAGTGATTAAGATGCATTCGTATTTTGGGGCCTTATTATGGGTTGCCAATCGAACGCCCGCTAGAATCAAACGGTTTGGCAAATTTCCTGCAATTGTGTAGTAGAGTTGTGGATTGAATTATTTACCAAATATTCATCGTTATCACAGACAAAAATCATTTAAGCAGTTCAGGTATCTGAGATCTCAGAGATCTTAAAGATCTCAGATATCTCAGAAACTTGAACGTTTTTATGTTTTTACATATTTCGCTTCTTCAACTATTTTATCGCAAGTGATTAATTAATAAAATGAGATGATGAATGCTTTTGACTTCTTGGTGAGAAATCTTTTCAGGTTGCTTTTCGTACTCAGTCAAACTAACGGGGAAAATTTTCTGTAATCTCAGAAACGTGAACTGACTGATTAATATAATTTTTACTACGATGAATAGGAACCAAAAACAGTGCACAAAAAATACAAAGTGTATAATTTTCGCAATTATATCAATTTTTGTAAACTTTCTTAAGTTAATTATATTAATGTTTACTTAATATGTTGCTTTAAGGGAATTTCATTGTAATTAACCATCTTCTTTTATTTTGTTACATGTCTGCAGGCATGGACTGAAGTGCTGCAATTCTATTTTCAATTTAGCACTTCACTGTTTAATAAAAAAAAAATAAAATACAAATTAGTTTTACATTGTGAATGACCTTATCAATTATGTTAGTATTGATTGGAGATATTTATTAAACTCATTTTTATCACAAAATTATATGTTATCCTACTAAAAATATTTAATTGCTTGTTCGTCATCCAGTTATCCAATCTATTTGGACGCTTTAAATCAGTTGGCGTAGGCGTTAGGAAATAGTGCCCAAGAAAAAAGCGCCCAAAAAGAAAAAGTGCCAAAATTCATTTGGAAACATCGTCAAAAATTTTTTGTAGCACTGAAATATTTAGCATGTAATTTTTTTTTGTAGAATTTGATATTTATAAACTCAATCCGTGGGCGCTCGCGTTAGTCTCGGGACATCACGCAATGCACTCCGCTAGTCACAAGGGTAGATCCAGACTTTTTCCAAGGGGGTTCACGTTTTTCAAAATGCAATACAGTATTGCACTCATTATTTGTTAAGTTTTCATTTGCAGGAAGCGTTACACAAAATAACCTGGGGGGTCTTTCCGTATTTCAATTATTACCAGACGATATTGTTTAGACGATAGTCTTGCTTCACGTAACATTGAAAATGGCTATCGTCTTGGCGATCTCGTTTTGGTGATAAATTATTTGCCTTACATTAATCAATAATCATCAAAACGATAGAGCTTTGACGATAGCTAAAGAGGTATTGTCTTGTAATATCTATGGAGTCTGGTCAAAACATCCTGAGTCCCTTTTTGTCAAAATTGAGTTAAGTATGCAGAACTATACCCACAAAAATCTAGTTTCATTTGGTCTGAACAGCTTAAGTCTAAGTAAACCGATTCACAAGATATTCCATGGCCTTAACAACACTTTGGTTTTGATTTTTATATTATGTATGGTCAAAACGACACAACTCCAGTTGTTGTTTTAACCGAACAAAAATTTTCAATTTTTCAAATAAAAATCTGGTTAAAATAACATAACTCCATCGCTTTTATTTCGTAAGTAAAGTTAAATGCTTAAACGATGGTTTATTTTCAAAAACCAATAGTTTTATTGCAAAGGGAGCCAAGTTTTCCTGTGTGCAAAATAGGTAGGTAGGTAGGAATGGTGGCCACGAGCAATACTCTCCCTCGGTGACCCAATTAGCACTGAAGTGCACCGTTTTGATACCATAACTCGTTTGACCTGTGGATTAAAGTGGATTAGAGTAAGGGTTTGTGGGCTTTACAACAAAAAGAAACCAGGCTTGGTAGCTTGTTGCTTTATTCAAAGCTCGAATAGCGGTCCCCGAGGGGATCATCATGTTGCATGATTGGGTGCAACATCACCGTGGGCCTCCGTCTGCTCACTCCGCATTACGTGAGGTTTCCAGCGGATGTCACCAACCACTCACGAAACCAGATGTACTCCCTGGTTTGAATTATAACGGATGTGTGAATATGGTGTATTGTGAGCGAGCACAAAACGACAAGAGGTGGGTCAAAAGACACTCATGCAATTGGGTCACATCCCGCCCCGAAGCCAACCACATTATGCCAAGCTAGGCAGGTAGCAGAATGGCATCGAAGCGCAGACGGACCAACTGTGTGATCCTAAGGTCATTGAGCACCACATAACCCTGCAGACACCCGAATTCCGATGGCACACGGTCTTGGGAGTCCGCACGGGAGCATGATGCAGAAGCAACCAATTTCGTCTTAGATCCATTTAGTCGCGTTGAGGAAATACATAGATCAAATACCTGATCTTTACTTCTGAAAGTTCGTTTAGGTCGTCAAGAAAAGCCAAACCAAACGATTGTGCTCTCATTCTGGCCATAGCAGGACATTAACAAAGGAAATGAAGAACTTTTGCCTTTTCTTGATGGTCTTCACAGCTACGACAGTGAGTATTGTGCGGAATACCCAGTCTCGCTGCATGTTCTCCTACAGGCCAGTGCCCAGTACAAGTTGCAACAACCCTGGCTATGTCTTGCCTAGGTCTACAAATCAGATCGGTTGTTCGGGATTTATTATAGGCGGGCCAGATTTTCCTGGTAATTTTGCAGTTGGTTAAACTGTTCCACCTACGATTGGATTCACTTAGGAAAATTGAGAATATATTGCCCTTCAAAACTCCAAAGGGGATATTGACTCTTTCCGCAAGTGAGCTGTGAAGGGCTGATCCTTGCCTGGCAAGCTCATCTGCCCGTTCATTTCCCTCAATGCCAATGTGACCAGGAACACAGATCAAAGTGACCTTGAGGTCAATATTTAGGCTTGCGAGCTCATCACGGCATTGTTGGACCAATTTAGAGGATGATGTACACGTAACAATGGATTTAATAGCTGCCGGACTGTCTGTCAGGATAGCTGCATTACGATTTTGGTTTGGGTCTAGTTTAAGGTATCTTGCATGCTTCCCTAATTGCAAGTAATTCCGCTTGGAATACACTTGAAAAATTGGGTAACTGAAAGGACCTAGTGATGTTTAGAGTCTCAGAGAAGATTCCTGAACCAACACCGCACTCCATATTTGAGCCATCAGTATAAATAGTTGTGTCGAAATCTCTCGACACGATGCCATCATCCCAGTCTTTTCTAGATGGGATAATAACTTTAAAATCTCTACTGAGGCTCCCTGAAGGGGCGCAGTAGTCAGTGGGAGTCGAAAAGATTTCAGTGGGAATCAAATTGGTAATATTGCTGTGACCATAAGGTTTAGCAACCCAGCAATTTGATTCTATTAGTCTTAGTGCACTGCAAGATACTAGATATTTAATGTGTAGATCAAGTGGTATAAGGTGTAGAAGAACGCTTAAGGCATCCGTTGGACAAGATCGAAGAGCCCCTGTGGTACCAACGCTAGCTGTTCTTTGAACCTTTTTAAGTTTATCGATGTTATATGCTTTGTTAAGTGCGGGCCACCAGACAATCGAACCATAAGTTAGAATCGGCCGTACCACGGCTGTGTACGTCCACAAGATCATCCTTGATTGAAGGCCCCACTTTTCACCAAAGGTTTTGCTACAGGCGTAGAAAGCTATGCAGGCCTTCCTGACACCTGACCCGTTCTTCAATATTTTGCCTCCAGTTTAATTTAGGGTCTAGGATAACGCCTAGGTATTTTGCAAAATATCTGTGAAACAAATTAGTGACGAAAAGTAATAGATAATAGGTATGCCAAGTTCTAAGTTTAAGTTGAGTTATATCGAAATAACTCCAAGATATGAAAAGAGTTTTTATTTAATATTTACTGACTAAAATTTGCTAGGTTAACTGGTCAAAGCCTTTTCAAGTGTGGGTGATTGAGCAACACAAATTAAATCTGCCAAACTTAGAATTGGACATCGTCCATAAAATATAATACAAATTTGGGGAAAATGGGTGGATAAATGAAAAACCTCAATTTTTCCATTTTTTCAAAGATTGAAAGATTCTACAGTTGATGTCAGGAAGTGCACCATAATTTTGATGATCCGTCAGTGAATGAGTGAGCGATGAATCAGTCATCAGTTACGCTTTCAGTGATTTTTTAAGTACTGTATCTCGGAAGCCACTAATTCTAAGAAGTTGAAATTTAGTGAAGCACCTGAACTTGACTAGGGCCGTTTTCGAAAACCTCAAATCAAAGTCAGTTTGAATTTGCATTTGAATGGATATCATACATCTTTTGACAATTTTGCACTTTTCAAATAACCGAAGAATTGGAATTCGTAGAGGTTGTGAGGGGCTATGTCAACCGTTAGAAACCCGCACCGTGATTAAAGGCATTGTCTTGCTGCAAAATCATACCTCAAGCTGTATATTCGATCGGATATTTTTTATATCTTCATTTTTATATTCAGCACAGGGCCGCTTGTAGGCCAAAATCATATTTTGATTGGACATTTGATGGACCAGCTGCTTTCAGGACTTTTTTCTATATTGTTGCGTTCCGTCAGAATCAATTTATCCACAAATACAAACTTTACCGACTTATATTGCAAATAAATTTTTAAAATAATGTGACATTTCAAATAAAATGACAAGGACTTTAAGTTTTGCAGCAAAATTAAATTTTCAAATTCATTTCATTATAGAGATGATAGTGATTGAGTTACGTGAAGCAAAATATAGACGATAACGTTAGAGATAATCGTTTCGACGATTATCGTTTTTATAATTACGGAATGACCCTCCTGGCATTCTCCAAAGTTGCTGCCAAGTTGATAGGTGGCAAAGTGCAAGCAATTATAGCCTCTGGCCAATCGAAGCTAAATGCTTTGGTGATAGCGATCAAAAAACGGACTCGCTACCCCACATCAGTTTGGTTTCCTAAGGCTTAAGGTTGCTTAATGCTGGCAACTATAGGAACAACTAACAGTTCATCACAACTTAGTTGCCTAATGGCTGTTTTTAGGATCTTGGCACCCCATATCTTGGATATTTATGAAAAAATAAGCCATTTAAATGGTCATTGGTCAGTTGGCAATAGAAAATTTGTAATCAATGGTTAAAGTTTTTCAAAGTCAGCTGCGATTTTTGGCACCTCAATTGTGAGATATCCGCAAAAAATATTTACCACCTGAAAGGCCGGGACAATGGGTGATATGAATAAAACAGAGCACCTGCTCAAAACTCAACTTTTCGAAGCAGGTGCTTTATTTGGTATGAATAAAATACTTGAGAAGGTGCTCAACGCTTGAGCATCTCCATGTTTGATGAGAACCTTCTCGGGGTAAGCACCTGCTCCATTGTAAGGAATGAAGCACGGAAGCACGTGCTCTATCGAGAGGAGCACCTGCTCCTCATTTGTAAGTTAGATTAATTGGTTGCTCAACGTTGAAGTAAATAGCCTTTAATACCTTTTGCTTCATAAATGGGGAAGTTTATTCAGATTTTTAATAGCAAGGTTAAATTTTATAAGAGAAAAAGAGAAGGATAAAAAAAAAATATTATCATTATAAATATTATATTTATAAATTCAGCACAGAAAATGTTATTTCTTAGGAACCATTTCCTTTTTAATAATTAAGGATAGAGGGGTGGTGGGGTGTGCCCTAACAAATAATGAAACAAATGCGGCTTTCCTTCGCTACATGTGTAGGAGATTCAAGTTTTCAAAAGTGGAGCTGAGCTGGGGAAGACAGTTTTTGTACATAAGCCCACGGTCCATGGTCTTTTAAACTTTTTCTTTTGAAATTGCGGCAGTAGCTCAAAAACCGTACAAATGGAGCTGATGTAAAGATGATGAAACTGTCAAAGTTGCATGAGCTCTGAAGCATTTTTTGTTGTGGATTTACATTCTGCAGGTAATTCTCTTGTTTTTGAAACTGAAATTCAAATACGCAAATTTACTTTAATAATTACAAATAGAAATAGAAAACGGAAACTGTGGTTTCCTTGTAAAGCCTCGTGGCATAATGGTTAGTGCGTAGGACTGTCATGCCAAAGGTGTGGGTTCGTTCCCAGCCGTGCCACCTAAAAACAGAAATGTTTTATCCGAGGTACTGCCTCTTGCGAGGAAATGACAAATCCTCCAAGAGTATACTTGTCAAGAAAAAGTGCTTCTAAGTAGGTCCTCTCCATTACTGCCAACAACACGCACACAGGAATGGTTGAGAGTTGTTATTCACTAAGCCCTGGTTCTCCACGAGCTGTTGCACCACCCAATTTATTTTTTTTTTTTTTTTTTTGTATCCATTTTTAAGGCCAATGTGGTTTCTTTCTTATCTCAAAACCACAATTGAAGACCTTTTGGTGTTTTTGAGAACCGAAACCCCATGTTTTTTTTTTAACAATTCTTGGGGTTGTCAAGAAAACCTGGTTCAACCGTGGATGAACTTCAACGAACGAACCATTTCACAAAAAATGCGAGCCAAAACAGAAAAATGTTCACATTTTAAATTATTTTTGTATTATAAATCATCGAAATTAATTCTAAATGTCAAAAACAATATACATATGTAATTTGGTTTTGAGGTATGAGAGCAGCTACTCCGTTTGAATGAGGAGGTGCTCTTGAGTTTCTTTATAATTTTATTCATACGAAATGGGAGCAGGTACTTTTTTACTGAGCACCTCCTCTGATTCTCATGGAGCACCTGCTCTTAGTACGTGCTCCGTTTTATTCATATCACCCAATATCTCATAAGCCAGAATCTCGAATAACAGAATATCGCATGTTTTTTTTTTAATTGGTGATCCTATTTCTCATAATCTTGAAATTACGTACAAAATCTCGCTTTTAACTATCTCGCATTTAAATCTCTTACAATTTCACAGAAAACAACCGATATCTCCCAAATTAAAATAAGGTGTTCGATGTGAAACCAATATCCTAGTAGCCACCAGTTTTTTGACATTTTAATGATATTCCCCACGTATGCCCTGGGCTAGGGAACATTGAACAAACGTACTGTGAAAAATAGAAATTTTTAAGAGAAGTCTTCGCCTGTGAAATTACTGAAACTAGCTGACCTTTTATGACTAATTGGTGACTTTTCAAATGGCACACATACGGTGTCTTAGGTTTATCAAATTGATATGTAACTTAAACTTTTGTCGAATTTCTTTCAACCATTTATATATTTTATTGGTTTTAAGGAAAATTGTCAAATCAATTTCAAAATCATTTTTATGTTAAAATTAAAGAAAACAAAAGTTGAATTAATTTTTAAAACAAGTTCTTAGGTAATTTATTATTGAGTAAGAACCGCAGTTTTTGCAACTCCATCCTTAAGCCAAACTGTTTCCGGAGGAATAAAATTGCGACTTATATTGGCATGAGCTGTGTGTTTTTTAACTTGGGTTTTTGGGTTTTGTCTCTAAAAATTTGGACAAATGATGTTCAATTGAAAACCAAAGTAAAAATGTAGTTAATTTGTAAAAGTGAAACCATTTTTACTGAAAATTTGTAAAATAAATGTTGTGCCACAGTTTAAATACCTTGCTGCAGACCGTGGAGAAATTTTGTTGACATTTTATTGCTCATGCCCCAACTGGTGCTACAGCACCCGATGATAGTGAAATGTTGAGCCTTATTTCAAGAGTCTAGAAAAAAAAGGTGAATCTTCTTCTCCCTTTAAGGTGCCACTTATAGCTATCATTGAAACTCATCATTGGAATTTTTTAGTCTCTTTTTTTGAGGTGTTTAGAAAACAAAATCATTTACTATTTTGATGGAAGATTAAAGCTGAAGAATAAATTAATATTTCTATCCAAACAAAATTTCAAATACATATAGGCCGGTACGGTAGTTTAATCCTTGAAATAATAAAACTAATTTTTATTTAAAAGGCTGGGCCAAAATAATATTGTTTTTGGCCAGAAATAATAATTAAGACACACCGAGAAAAAAGAAAATCAATGGGACTAGTTTTGATTTAATAGTACGTGAAACAATGGGTTTTTACTATTGAATCAATAATTTTGATAGTTTATTGTACTATTCATCCAATAGTTTTGCGAAATTATTGATTCAATAGGAAAGCCTATTGATGCTATGGTATTTTTGTTATTAATTTAAAATGTTCCGTCCCATCGATTTAATAGTACAATATTATTATTGATTAATAGTTTGCCAATTATGAAATCAATTCTATTGTACTATTATTTTTATGGTATGATATTTTTAATAATATATGACAATGGTATTAGTACTATTAAATTAATAGTGGCACAGTATAAAAAGTTTCGTTCAATAGTATATCCTATTATTTAAATAAGCAACATGATAAATACTATTAAAGTTAATTTTGTTTGGTATTCCACTGTTCTAATAATGGGACAAATACTATTGGAATAAATAATTTAAAACGTCGTACCATTGAATTAATAGTACAACAGCATTGGTTTAGTAAATTTAATACCATTGGTTTAAAAATGTCACACTATTATTTATTAATAGTTTGCGGTGGTGATAGACACTATTATTTCTATGGTATAGTAGTCTCATTTTGTATTATCACAATAGTATTGGAACTATTATTTTAATGGTAGGACAGTGTTAAAAATTTCTTTCAATAGTACATACTATTGTTTAAATATGGAAAATTATAAATACTATTGAAATGAGTTTTAATGATGTGCCACTATTCTAATAATGGGACAAATACTATTGGAATAAATAATTTAAAACGTCGTACCATTGAATTAATAGTACAACAGCATTGGTTTAGTAAATTTAATACCATTGGTTTAAAAATGTCACACTATTATTTATTAATAGTTTGTGGTGGTGATAGACACTATTATTTCTATGGTATAGTAGTCTCATTTTGTTTTATCACAATAGTATTGGTACTATTATTTTAATGGTGGGACAGTGTTAAAAATTTCTTTCAATAGTACATACTATTGTTTAAATATGGAAAATTATAAATACTATTGAAATCAGTTTTAATGATGTGCCACTATTCTAATAATGGGACAAATACTATTGGAATAAATAATTTAAAACGTCGTACCATTGAATTAATAGTACAACAGCATTGGTTTAGTAAATTTAATACCATTGGTTTAAAAATGTCACACTATTATTTATTAATAGTTTGTGGTGGTGATAGACACTATTATTTCTATGGTATAGTAGTCTCATTTTGTTTTATCACAATAGTATTGGTACTATTATTTTAATGGTGGGACAGTGTTAAAAATTTCTTTCAATAGTACATACTATTGTTTAAATATGGAAAATTATAAATACTATTGAAATTAGTTTTAATGATGTGCCACTATTCTAATAATGGGACAAATAATATTGGAATAAATTATTTAAAACGTCGTACCATAGAATTAATAGTAGATACAACAGAATTGGTTTAGTAAATTTCAAACCATTGATTGAATTTTATATTAATATCAATAGTTTGTCGCTTATTACATCGAAGCTGTTGTACCTTTATTGCTTTGGCATGGATTTTTAAATTATTTATTCCAAAAGTATTAATACTATTAGTACTCAAATGGCATCCCAGTTGATGCATTTTGTGTTAATAGTATATCCCATTTTTTTTCTTATACCAAAGCATCTACGCTTGAACTATGCTATACTTTCTCGTCAACAGCAACGGTGATGATGCCCTGTTGCATGAATACCCGTTATATTGTTTTGACAAAAAAAAATCAAAATACAAACAAACCCACTAGGTACTCAAATATTTTCTAATGATATCCCACTATTAATACTATTGAAAATAATATTATTGAGATAAATAATCAAAATGTCGTGCCCTAAAATTAATGGTACCTACAATAGAATTGATTAAATAAATTTCAAACAATTGATTTAAAAATTTCACATCAATATTACCAGTTTGTCGTTTACTATACCAAAGCTGTTGTACCTTTATTGCTTTGACATGGAACTCGAAATTAAACATTATATTCCAATAGTATTAATACCATTATTACCGAAGTGGCATCCTAGTAGACACATTTTGTGTTAATAGTACATATCCTATTCTTTTTGTTATTCCCAAGAAACACCAAGCATCTTCACGGGGAAGGGACCGAGAAACAAAGGGAAACAACAAAACACATACATATATGTAGGTACACACCATCTTCTCGTCAACAGCAACGGTGATGCCAGCCGTGCGCCGGCGGGCGCCGCACCGATCGATCGTGGCACACGACGACCGAAGAAGCAAAACATTGTCCGTGCATCAACGAAGAAAAAACTAAACAAAAAAAGAACAAATAACATACTTATGCAATGGTTAGAGTATTTGGCAGCCGGTGCATGCATGTATGGATGTATGTATATACTCACATTGTCACATTCCTTTTTCTACCTACAAACATCCAAAATCCGATTCAAACCCTGAGCGAAGTTTTTGGTCTGGAATAAGAATCTTGTGTTGTTGAGCACCGAACAGTTACATAAGAATACAATTTTCTTTTTTTGGATATGTGAATCAGTGTTGCCATTCTGTAGCAAATGACAAAATAGTGCAATAGATAAACTCTGTTTCGCAGTGATTTTTAAATTTCATAAAACTCAGAAGATTTATGCTAAAGGAAAACAAATTTTTCAAACAATACAATTAAATAATTAAAAATCTGAATAATGCTAAGCTTTTTATTCAATGCCTTGAAGCCAACGTAGGTATTTTCAAAATAAAAATCAATAGGTAGGTACCTACATCAAAATTCAAGGGTGTCTGATGAGAGATCCAAGAAGTCCCCTTGTTTATGTAACCATATAGGGAAGTAGATAACGGGGTAGGGGTCATTTGAACTAATTTTTTACAGTTTATTATATTTCGAATATAGGCATTTTACATAAATTATATGCTCTACAATTGGCGTTTTTCTTTTTTAGCTCAGAGCAGATCAGATCAGATTCAAAACACAAAAATAATTGAATCAGAGGGTTCAGATATTAATATTTTCAATTATTGAATCTGATCTGATCTGCTCTGAGTTAAAAAAGAAAAACGCCAAATATATACCTATGTATTTAGGATGCTATCAATCTGGTGGTGTGATTTTTCCGCAGTTAATAATAATTAATTATTATGCTAACGACGTACCTACAAACATTATGTTCAAAATACTCTTAAAAATACACACATAGGTACATATGTACAATGTACATATATACATTTGACTACAATAATCTACAAAAAATCAAAATGGGGATTTTTCATGATTGGTTTCAAAGTCTTGGTAAAAGCTCCTAAAATATTAATCCTCCTAAAATTGATATTTTATTAATATTTGGATCTTGCCCATCGCAATTTCTGTAGGTACCTATGGTATGGGCAAAAAATTGTGTTGCGTTCCTTTTTCATTGATTTATTGATTTATAAATTGTTTGTTTATTATTTTCTCTTAAGCTACAAGTGCAACATTTAAAATTAAATGAAAACACTGTAGGAAGTACGTAATATTATATTATATTAAAAAATTCACAGTAGGTAGAGGAAGTGTACCGATTATGGAATACCAAAATGTAAACTCATTTTTAAACGCAAAAAAGTTAAATTTTATTCGGTCTTTTAAAGAGATGTTGGTAAAAATACTATAAACTTGCTTTTAAGCAAAAGTAGAACTTGAAAAAATTATCACACTCCATTAAAAAAATTAAAAGGTAAAAAAACACGAAATGAGCACATTTCAAAAAGTGTCCCTAATATGGACCACTAAGGATTTCCCCATAATATATGTGGTTATTTAATTTATGTGCAGAAAACACAAAGAAAATTATCTATTAGATTCTGCGGCAGAGCAATAAAGAATGCAAGAGGTCAAAAAAGATTGACAAAATTAAAAGAATTTGTATGAGAAACCTGAAACATTTGTGAAGCTTTCTTGAAACTCATTTCTTTTGACTTGACGGCTACTATGGCTTTCATCATACCCGCCTTGTCCCGGAAGTTACACTATTTTTCTTTTGGTGTCATCTGAGTAACCTTTGTACAAATTTAAACAAATATTTTAGATGGTTCCCAATATGGAATACTATTCCATATTAGGAATACTATTCAATATTCAATATGAAATACTATTCCATATTAGGAACATGCTGATATTCCATATTAGGAACAAGAAGACTGACTTAACAATGTAAAAATTTACTTATTATTTAACTGAGCTCACCTAAATAATTTAAGTTATCCCAAAGGTTGAGCTTTTTCCTAATAACACGGGACAAAAAATATGTATATACACTGAGTTACAAAAAAAGTGGCGCAGTCATACCTTTGGATGTCTTGTTATCATTTTGATAATATGCCGCTATGTTTTTACAGAGCTTTATTTTTATTCAGTTTTTTTTTTATTTTAGATTAATAATTACTTATTTTTATGTTAATAAACAAAACTGTATAAAAAAACGTGTTTTTTTGACCACACGTGTTTCTTAAATCACTTAAAAATATTGCAAAATTTCAAGGTGCGCCACTTTTTTTGTAACTCAGTATATATAAACCGATAAAAAAATATAAGAAAAATAAGCTCCCAATAATTTGTTACGCACTTTACCAAAACTCTACTTTTAATAACTGCTCATGTCTAAAAAGATCACCTTCCACAAGGATAATAACAACGAATATGCTCATAAAAAGAAAGCTTTATCTGAAATAAACAGGTAAAAATATTACGTAGTTTTCAAAATATAGCGCTATTCCATATTAGGAGCGTATTCCATAATTGGTACACTTCCTCTATTACTTATAACTCATTCAATAAACATAGAAAAAAGAATAAAGAGAAACATTCTTTAGACTTGCTATAAGCCAAGACTAGTAGTGAATGAAGGAATGCTCACCAAGTAGTCGGCGGCCAAAAGTATGTAAAAATTGGAAAAAGGCCTACTGTGGTCACAGAACTATAATGAACTTCACTGACATAGACATTCAGATAGACTATATTTTACCGTACAAAGATTTTTACCCAGTCACACTAACAAATAACCCGACAAGGGAACTATGCAAGGAAAACCGGGTCCTTAACGCAAATCGTGTATCGGTATTTACAGACGGTTCCAAAACAGACTGCTCGGCGAAACAAAGTCAGTCACCCTTCGATGGGTTCCAGGACACCGTGACATTTATGGAAATGAAGTGGCGTGTATACGTTCATTTTACCTAAAGTGCTATTCATATGAAAGCGACCAAAGAACGATGAATAAGCGAATAAAACGGCATTTAACACATTTTTAAACCCAAACTCCAAGCTCTCATGTGAATATTCCTAAAGTACTTTCTTAAGAGCGTATATTTTTTTATCAATCTAACTTCTAACATAGTAACTTTTCAATGGACTTGATAGTTTTAAACATATAAGCATGAGAACGCAAAACCATGTTTTTGTCCATACTATAAAATGTGAAAATAGTTAATTGCAATGCGCCACTTCTAAATATCAGTATAAAATGCTCAAATTTTAGGAGGATTAGTATTTTAGAAGCCTCTTTTACCATTTCGATTTTTGGTGGAGTCTAATGTTTATACCTAGACATACATAGGTGATTTGCAACTCAGATGCATCTGAAAATACTTTTCACTTCGTGGGAATCTGCCCCATCTTCAAAGGGTATAGAAGGATATTTCTTGGAAATGATGTACTCTCCCGATAACAATTTTTGAACGTGCTAAATGGCAGCTGCTACTTAAATCTCTATAAGTTTTTGAAATCTTCACTAAAATATCGCTTTTTACTTTTAAATGAATTTTCATAATTTATAAAACTCACTAAGCTAAATATTTTTAACCATCAATTTTTTAACCTGACAGGCAACTTTATGTTATTGTCATAAATAGTTTTATACCAGCATATACAATGTTTTTGTTAAACCTTTTTTTAAGAAATAAAATTATTATCTATCTATCTATCATCTATCTATCTATCTACATAGGTGATTTTTATTTGAACTCATTAATGCTTGCCTTGTCCTCATTTTATAAAAAAAAAGTAAATAGAATTTTACTGAAAATTTACATTTTTACATTAAAGCCAATTTCACATTATAGTTCTGGTATCGATAAAGCCTCGAGTCGATAAAATATTCTTACAGAAGAATCAACAATATAAATACCTGATACGATTTCGATTCTCTCATTGCTTCTAATGTAAAAATATTTAATCGTAGCGAGAGTGTATCAGTATCGGCACAATAGTGTGGATCTGGCCTTAGGCTCTCTTTGGATTTTATACCCCACTCAAGTTTTTTGAAAACAGTTAAGTTATATTAAGTCAAAAAATTCCTCTTGATACACGAAGCAAAAAGTCAGAATGGCTACACTGTATTGTAGAAGTTTTTTTCATCGAAAGAAACATAAAGTGTGAAAATCAATGTTGCCCTTTTAGATCAATAGTATAACACCATTAAAAAGATATCTAAATAGGATGAAATTATTGAGTTCAATAGTTTACAGCATTTAAAAGATATGTTAATAGTATGCACCTATTGAATTCAATAGTATTACAGCATTAAAAAGATATATTAATAGGATGCAACTATTAAATCAGTGCTACGAAACCATTCTTTTCTAAAATCAATGTGGTGATACTATTAAAATTATAAAACTATGTATGTTAGGTTCAAGAAAGATGAAATTATTGAATTCAATAGTATTACAGCATTAAAAAGATATGTTAATAGGATGCACCTATTGAATTCAATAGTATTACAGCATAAAAATAATATGTTAATAGGAGCACCCATGAATTCAATAGTACTACAGCATCAAAAATATATATTAAAAGGATGCAACTATTGAATCAATGCTGCGAAATCATTCTTTTCCTAAATCAATGCGGTGATACTATTAAAATCATAAAACTATGTACGTATGTAAGGTTCAAGAAGTTCCCACTTCATAATTTTTTTTTTTGAGTAAATTTGCTTTCACAGCTTTTAAAGTGGTGACACCCCTAACCTGGGGTATAACTCTTTGGCGCAAAATTTTGAACATTTAAAACCGATTCTTAATCGCTCTTAAAATGGGAGTCAGCCCTAGATAACATTTTTAGAGCAAGACTCGACTCTTTTCTAATTTTAAACGACATAAAGTATACTTTAACGCTAAAGCACTCGTCTGACTTTAAAAGCAGCAAGAAGCTTCTTTTTCTCATAAAAAGCATGTATATTTTATCTAAACATGCTCTTAGATTATTTTTTATGTAGAATTTTGAATATTTGGAACTTTATTAAAAAGCAAACTGCATAAAATATGCGAAAGAACTCAACTAAACGATCTTGAATTTCGAAATATTGCGGCGATGGACACACATATGTATCTACATCCATGATACATTATCTGTACAATTGAACCATATTCCAACAATGCCCAAGAAAGTGAAAGAACGAAATCGATTTTATGTAGGAATCGAAGAATAAACAAAAATAATTACCTAAGCAATCACAATCTATATACGACATTTCCACTATTTACTTTATAAATGTTACCTTCTTCATCGCATAATTACTTGTTTTGAAGTTTTTTGTGCTCATTTAAATTTGTGTTTGTTGTGTAGCTGTATCTATCTCTCTTCATCTGTCAGATTTGGGCTTGTTCAACCTAAATTTGTTTACGTTACCTTGCGGAGTTCACTCTAGTAAGAAGAATTGTTTAATGTGTTTCTAATTATGAAATTGTTGAACAAGGGCTCACAGCTAAACGACCGTGTTTAACATTTTGCGCCTTTGTATTTAAGCATTGACATACAAAATTTGACTCACTCCAAAATTATTCAGTCACCATTTTTTCAAATTGGAACTGTGTGTGGGGTTACGAGTTTTCACATTTTAGCCTTTTGAAATGCTCTAAGCAAAAGCATTGACAAGTTTTTCCACTTCAAAATCATCACCTATTTTCAAGATGGATGGTGAACCATGAGGGTGCGAATACAAGGTAATCATTTAAATGCACTCGTGCAATGTAAACGAAAACATTAATGATTAATTTCAAAATAAAAGGTTAGTCAAGTTTTTCAAAATGAGTCTCTTTTGCAAGAACACATGACTTTTAAGATTTTGTCTAAAGAAATTTTTCAGGCAGGAATGTTCAGACTGATATGTATGTATGTATAATCATTTTCGATTGTGTGATATACTTTTTATTTACTACCTATACCTATAATTTGAAAAAGTAAAAAATTTATTTTTGTTCATACTAAAAGCGAGTCAAATACACTTTTCCAATTTCTCTTCCACATGTTGCAATCACTTTTTCGCTTTCATTTATATAAAAAAGGAAATCGCGATCAACAAATGAAGCCATCAGATGAACTTTATTATCGATGCCCAGGCCACCTTATAATTTGCCATGCCATATTGTATTATCAGTGCCCAAACCATCTTTCTATTTATCGTACCATCCGATAGCAAAGTAAAACACTACGTTGGTACCTACTTTGGAAAATAAAAGTGGCAACCCCGAAGTTCAAGAAAGTATCTGCACGCGCATTCTTATTGGCTTCTGACTTGGTATTGGTATTTCCATGCGATCCGTTTATATTTATGTATCCTATTCAGTTCAGTCATCGTCTCGTCGTCGTCAGTCGTTATTTTTTCGTCGTAAGTGAAGCAAGTCAAATAAGCAAAAATCAGTGCGTACCTACAAAAAAAAGGAATTAAAATTAAATAAATTTAAAAAAGTTAAAAGTAAAAGAACGTAAAAGAAGTGCCTAAGTTTATGCCTAAAGGCATATTTTATAAATAAAATACATACCGTACTACAAAAGGAAGCTGGTAAGTAAATTTTATTGTCTAAAGCTGTAACGGGGTGGGTGCAAAAATAATAGCCGTCTTTTAGTGCATTTTTATCTTCGTTTAAGAAAAGTAGCACGTAAAATACAACAACAATACAGAGTTATAACTAATTGTTGTTGTATTTCACAAGCTACTTTTTTCTAAGCGAAAACAAAAATGAGCTAAAAAGCAGGGCTTATATACATACATAGGTATAATTACAATATCATTTTTGCACTCAGAGCCCAATTTGTTTATTAATGTATGTTTTTCTTATTTTTTTGTTTTGTGCCTAATCGTTTATTTTCTTTCTGATAAGAATATAAAACAAGAAAAATAGTTCGAATTGGAAATCAATAGTATATACATATGCGTAGCCGTACTTTTGGGAGATGTCATGGTGCCTATTATGCTGCCAATAGTACGCACTATTCAATTCAATATTTGTTCTTGTTTTATATTATTCTCAAGTCAGATTCTATTCTCAAGTCAGATTCTATCCAAATTCAGTCCCTTCAAAATAAAATAGTTTTACAAAATATACATTTAATATTAGGAATTCAGAATATATTTTATTTAGAAACAATTTTCTCCGTTAAACATTAGTTTTAGGAAGCAGTTGTTTACATGGCACTAGACCAAGAAGAGGGCATATCTAAATAATATGACCAACTCCACATGAGGTAAAGCATCTCAAAACCATCACCGATGAACCATCACGCCTAAACATTTTTTTTTTTGCGTATTTGGGATCCAATTATTTCAATGGAGGACGCCTGAAGTATGATATTCCATTATTTCTAAAAACATTTAACTTCCAGTCATATTTTCAGATGACCAAATTCCAAAAATTCTCGCTCGTATCGAGATGTTCTGTAGGGAACCATTATCTTCGTGCAATATATTTTTGTCTTATAGTTTTTGCTTTGTGGTTTTTGCCAATATTATTTGTAGGTAGGTACATGATTGTAATCTATCTCAATTTAAGCTGTTAATTACACCGACATTAGAGAAGGATTCGATTCGCTAGGTGTGATGGGTTTCCTATCTCAAACAAAAATCATTTTACGCCGCTTTTTTTGAGAAAATCCTTAAGTTTATTTTTTTTTGGATTTCTGAACTGCGGTCCTCACTTTACCACTCGAAAAACTTAAAGTTTGCGTAACTTTCATAATAATTTTATGTTTTTGAAAGCATTTCCAGAAAATTTTTCTCTGAGATGCAGTGAAGCTACTATTTTTATCCATTTCAGTTAACATGTAAACTTTTTCAGTAAAATTGGACTTAAGTAGACAAATGATTGAATAGAAGCGTTGAAATGAAGAAGGGGTAAGTGACATGTGTATAGTTTTGAGATATAAAAGCTCAAAGTTTTTTGATTAGAACTTTTTTTGCGTTAACACCTGAAACTTTATGATGAGGAAGAAAAATTAAATACATTTCAGTCTTTTTAAATTTAAATACTTTCTTTCAAAAAAATAATTTGAAGCCTAATTTTTTTAAATACTTTAGCAAAAAAAGGGTATTTAACTCCTTCTTCCACAAAAATATTTTTACTTGCGATTATAGGTACTATAAGGCAAGTAATGGATTCGTGCAAAAAAAAAAATTTGAGATAACAATCAAACATAACATTACGATGATAGAGAACATCAAAAAAGTGGGTGGCACAATTCTGTCTGTCTGTCTGTCTGTCTGTCTGTCCGTTGAGCTACAGCCTAAACCGCTGGATCGATTTTCTTCAAACTTGGGACATAGCGTTTTTTGGCTATTCCCCCCAGGGCATTTTTTCATTTTTTTTTTAGAATCAAAAATAACGGTACCTGCCATACAATTTTTTTTATGAATTTTACATAATCGTATTTTTCTCAAAAACCGCTCCACAACTTTTCTTAAAAAAAAATTTATAAATTTCTTTTAGTAAAGGCAACCTTTTGGGTGGAAAACCATTTTCAAAAAATGGTTATTAATGGTCCCTCCCAAGAACCATTTTTTTTATTTTCGATTTTCTTCAAAACGGTATGACTAATTTCAACGATTATTTTCATACAGAAGCTACCAAAAATTATAAAAAGTAATTTTTAAGAAAAATTAAAAAAAATAATTTTTGGATTTTTGAAAAATGTTTCAATTTTTTTTTTTGAAAATCAAATATTTTGAAAACGACGTGATCGAATTTTTTGAAACTCAATATTTAAGGTTATTTTTATACTTTCTAAAATAATTTAAGAAAAAAATTTGATTTTATGAAAAAATAACGGTACCTCCCATACAAAAGTTAAAAAACCGTTAAGGAAATTATTTTTTTTTCGAAAACGGCTCCTACGATTTTGATTAAACTTTTTTGGTATACTTAAATTAATACGATCTACTGCCAAAAATTATAAAATTTTACACCTGGCAACTATTAGTAGTACCTCTCATACAATGGTTTTTTATATTTTGAATTTTCTCGTTATCAGCTGAACGGATTTAGATCAATTTTTTATAAACAAATTTCAAAAATTTTCAAATAATATTGCATATCAAAATTTTCAATTTTTTTTTTTAATTTTTAAAAAAAGTTTCAAAATATTTTTTTGAAAATTCGATATCTCGAAAACGGGTTGATGATTTTTTTTTTAATTTTATTTTTAAATGCAAATAAATAAATACTTAAGGTTGGCATACCAAACTTTTTTCTTAAAAATGTTTTAAGAATTTGATATATAAAAAATTTTTTTCCCCATATATTCATATTTAATCCAGAATATAGATGGCATTCCTTTTTTTCACCTCAAACCATTAAAGGAGTTGTTTTAGCTGATTTAAATATCGTATTTCATGCTTTTAAATATTTTTCTCTCATAACTTCCATGTATTTATATAATATTTTTTTAAACTCGCAGCGTCTTTTACATAAGAGCAAGTACGTGCGACCCAGTCGTGCATTTTATTTATTTTGCTCCACAAATATTTTTTAGGGGTTAAGTGACATTATTAGTTCCTTATTGAACTTTTTCAAAAAACTTTTCTGCGCTTACAAATAAATTAACGTATGTGCGAACACACGTACAAGCATCGCTCTAAAAACAAAAGATTGGGATTCTAGAAACCTTGAAACGTGGAGATATATGACGAAATTTTCTTTTCGAAAAACTAAACCAATTTTAATAACTTCCAATAGGAAGTTGAAAAAGTAGGTACTTATGCTAGGTATATTTTAGAAAAGAGTCTTCAAAAATAGAAACTACTAATTGTATGCGGTACTTACTCTATTCTCTACTTAATGTAAGAATAGATAAAATCGGACAATATACTTTTTACTACTTAATCGCCTACCAAATTTTTGTCATTAATCAGAAAATATCAAATACCTATCTATAAAATTTCAATCATAATTGGGACTTATTTCGAAATTTTTAGTTTACCTGCTTAAAATATTTTGTTGATATTAAACCTTCATCATTCCTAAAAGGAATTTGATTTATCCTGAGGTAATTGGTGGACACTACGCCCTTTGAATACCTATAAAATTTCGAAGTTTCAATTTTTCAACTCACCTTAGGTACAGTCCTAATTATTTACTTTATTCAAATATTCGAAAAAACCGTTTTTGGCTTAAGTCGACTTTAAGCCCCTTTACATTTTGTGCTGAGAGTTAGACAGTTAATTACTATTTTATTACTTTTTTCTTAAAAAAATACCTATATTTGAAAATGAATTGATAAAATACAATAATTTAAAACAAAGTTAATTTGGTTTTGGTTCTGAATATAAACTTCGATAACAAAAAATTTGATAGGTTAAATATTGTAGATTTCTGTTTTCTGTTTGTGTTGTTTTAAGGTTAAGAATATTCAAGAAGAAGTTTTATCAACATTATGGAAGAAGGGAATATATTTTCCTTTCAGAATTACGTTGTAATGAAAGACTCGAGTAATTTGATTGATGAAGAGATAGTTGGGAGTTTTAATCCAAGTGGAAATAGTTCTACAAATGATTTGATTGGTAACGAGTTACTTGGGAAATTGGTTCAAAAAGAGAACATTAATACGAATGATTTTATTGATGGCAAATTAGTTGCTTCCATGGTTCCGAGAGCAAATAGTACAACAATATTTGAATATGAGGAAGAATTTAAGACTCTGATTTGCGAAAACTTCGGACTTGATGAAGACGTGTTTTTACGCCTTTTAGGTAACATTTTTTTTTTCTTTTTTTTTTTAATTAATTTATTTATTTTAACAAAGATTGCGGTGTTGATATGAAGACAATTAAACTGCTAACGGAGAAGGATATAGACGATATTTTTCCAGTTTCTCAAATTGGAAAAAGAGCTCTGTTTCGAAACCACCTCCATGTATGGATGCAAAATGTAAATTGAACATGCCTATTTCTGTATAGGGGAGTCATTTAGGCAATTAAAATTATTTAACATCCAAATCGAAACTAGTTTTATTGAAACTTTTTGAAAAAACAATAATTTATTCATATACATACATACCTACTATATAAAGTTTTTCAAACATTTTAAGAAACTTAAAAACGAAAAAGCTTACTTAATTTTATGTACGGTTATCAATCGCTAAGTAAAAATTTTTTTTTAATAAACATACAAATTGATGGCAAGCAAAAAAATTTGTCAAAAAAAACATATCCGTGGTGTGACGAATTTGTTTATTCGTCGTTCTCGTTAGTTAACAGTTTGCAAACAAAATTCTGAGTGAGACTGTTTTATGCAAAAGCAAACGTAATATGTCACTGACATTCTTTCGTTGGGAGTATAAAATTTTTTTTCTTGGGTAGTTCATCGTTCGATACAAAAATTTAACGTCAAGTATTTTTTTCGCAAAAATCACTCCTATAAGAAAAACGTATAGTATTTTTTGTTTTCGTTGCGGAACTGTATACTTAGCTTAGCAAACTAAATTTCAACAAAATTCAATATACTTATTCACCCTGCTCCGAATTTGTTCTTTTTTTTAGCCTACTTAATGCTTTGGTTTTCAGTCAGACTAAAAATTTATTTGACGTTTGGAATCTATTTGAAATTTTTCATTCCCGAACGGAAATTCACAAAATTTCACGGTGCCACAAATATTTCTTTATTTTCAAATAAAATTTGTAAAAGAAATAATTCAAGTGGTGGGTGATCAGAAGAAGTAACATTTTTAAGCAGAAAAATAAATTTTTGTTTCCAAATTTTATCAAATTTTCAAATTGGATTTTAAATTTTGTTTTTGCTTATTTTAAAAGAAAAATTTTTTTGCATACCTACTGGCACTTAAATTCGGAAGACTTTCGTTGAATCCGTACTGAAATCCATTTGATCATTCAAAATATGCAGAAAGTTTTATTAAAGCTCATTAACTCCGAGGCCACACGGGCAAGTACTGGCAAGCCAGTTGCAATACATACACATTTGTCCACTAACACATACAAGCCCAAGCAACTTGCTCGTCAACTGGTATGGAATTTTTGAAGCCAGTAGTGAAGCAAGTTTGGAGATAAGCAAATGGAATGCAAGTGGAAAGCAAGTATAAGTCAAGTGGAATGCAAATTACGAATTTGACAAGCATTGCATGTAGCCAACTTCCTTGCCAGTACTTGCTCGTTTGGCCTCGACGTAAGGTAACAAAGGTTAAAGTATGTGTCTAATGACTCCACTATATATTTAATAAATTTTATGAGTTCCCCAAAATTTACCTCAAATTAAAAATATAAATTTTTGGACCTGTTTAGTGTAGCACGGCCTCTTACGTTGATAATGTTGTGAGCCAAAATACATTGAAATCATATGTATTAAACAGTCCATCATCTTCAACTACAACAAATACTACAGGACGATATGAAATTATGCAATTGGCTGATCTTCTAGAAAAATCTGAAAAGGGAAGGGCTATCAAAAAATATTATGAAGAAAATTCATGCCTAACAAAAAGTTACAGAGAAATGTTGACGACTATTATTGTGGAAAGTTACACGAATAACAACATTGAAATGAGGATGGGAGATATTGTGAACTGCACGAATGCCATTATGGAATCTTTCCCGTCTGAAAGCAGAGTATGTTCACAAAAATTTTAATAACTATAGAAAATAAAAAAAAAATCGAAAATCGTCAAGGGCACTTTTTCAAAACTTAAGATTTAGAAGATTTATAGACTATTTTCCAAAATATTGCAATAATTATTGTTTCTGCGAATAGATTTAATTTATGGGACATTACTAAACTTTTGCAAACCAAATATCAGAAAAATTAATTTTGGCACCGCAGTGAATAGAACTAAGAGTACCTATAAACAAAGCTTTTACAGCCATGTTATTCAATTCACTCAATCCGGTTTTGAATTTACACCTCTTGGTTAAAAGTTAGTAGAGACTTAATAAGTTAAGACTATAATCGTTGATAGTTCATTTTTCTAAGAGCACTTAGAATATTTTGGTTAACTTTCGTTTGTGTAACATTGGAAACATTTGAGAATAAACATGGTTCAACAGGCTTAAATAATTAATGTGGGAGCTTACTGCAGTATTTTGGAAAACGGCCCTTACACAGAAAAATTGAGTATTTTGTGTATTTTGTTTTTAAAAATAAGTTTCTTTTTAATAAATTCTCTAAATCACTTTTTGACTTATTGCCATAAAACCGACGATATTAAGTCGCCAGTTATAGCAATCATTGAAACTCATCACTGAAAGTTTTAATGATTTATCCCAAATAAATGATCTTGTTTTCATTATTATTTAAAAAACAAATTCCATTTTGGCCCAGCCTTCCACATAAAATGACATATTATTTCAAGGATTGAATAATGTACATTACCTATGATCAATGAAATATTCAAAGTCATTTTGTGTGAAAGGCTGGGACAAAATTATTTTTTTTGCTAGATGTAATAGTCGACAGATGGCAACACCACAGCCACAACTTTATTTAACTCATAATAGTATTTTTTATTTAGTAATCTTAATTTTTGTAAATAAAAATCTAATCTAAAAATCTATCGAGTTAGTTAAACCAAGAGCTTTTTTCAACAAGCTACGGATTTTACTTGCTAAATGACTGAAAATCAATCATTTTAAAACTTTTAATGATAATTTCAATGATAGCTATAACTGGCGCGTAATAAAAACTGACGCTTCAATTCCTTTAAAACATCAACACAATTGATTTGTCAATTTCGAAAAGAGCACATGCCTGAAAATTTAAAGAAAACAAAATAATAATTTTCAGAAGTGCATATATAGTTTAAAACTTACTTTTACTTTTGAGTTACATTTTGGAGTCAATTACAGTAGATGACGGATATGAGAAAGTCAAAAAATCCAAAGAATTCCTATCTTATATTCGTATTTTCTTATATACAAAATTGTTTATAAGAAAGAAAGTTTCTTTTAAAAATCACTAAATCATTTGAAAAAAATTGTATGTTTCTTGTATTTGCATTAATTCATAAATATCGCTCATAAAGTACTAGAAACAAACACTGAACTATGAATATCTTTCAAAATCGCACTATCACGGGGTGATTTCTTAAAGACGTTTGATTTTCCATGCATTGAGCTAAATTTTGTACCAGAATAAGTTTCTTATATCAGTGTTTTCCTTATAAATGGTTTTTCTTTTATAAGATTCAATTGAAACGTAACTTTATGGTGTTTTGGAGTGTATGTGCTATGAGCGAGTTTTTCTTATATGAGATTTTCTTATAAATTGATACGAAAAAATAATTTTATCAAAATATGTCAGATATATGCCCTATCGAAACTGGCAATTCAATTACAACATTTAACCTTTTTAAGCATTTAAATAATTTTACATTCTTTAGTTAAATATGTTTTTTTTATAACAGGAATACTACTTTAAAAAAAGAGGTCGGGGGTTAACCCCAATAGGCAAATTGCACGACAAGGCTGTAAATATACGTTACAAACATAGACGACTTGATAAATCGTTCACGGACACAAAGCAAGGTACAGTAAAACAAATTCATATTTTTGGACAACCTAAACTGAAAAAGAAACTAACTTTTGTTTGACCACTCAAGCTCTGCTTTGAACTAGAAAAGTCGAACGCTTAATGAAGCATTCGCCATACTGTTACAAATGAAACCAATTTGTCAGTCGCTCAAATAAGAACACTGTCATGTCATCCCAGCAGAGTCGTTTCTGCTTGGATGACATGTTAGGTTTGGTTTTTTTTATTCAAATCCGTTATCCGTATAAAATAAGATGCAAGCAACATCGGAGCCAAGCGATTTACATGTGGATACAAGAACAAATATTGCCATAATGATCTTAGCTAATTCCAGATAATTATCTGGCTTAATCCCTTAACCCTAATAAAAAACCTTACTGCTGGCATTTTGTATGTATTTAACTGTAATGACAGTGCTAAGCCCGATGCTTTTTTTTGCAAGCAATCTATATTTTTTGGTAATTTTTTAGTATTTATAAAATGTATTTCTGTCATTCATTGTACTATGTGTAATAGTGAATTATTTCTATCAAAATTTTATCAAGATGTTTACATTTCTGAAGCTGTGTATTCAAAAATATGGAGAGTTCTTATTTTTTTTTTAATTTAAAAAACAAAGTTTGATTGCTTTGAATTTTATTTTATTTTTTGCTTAAAACTAAATTAATTACAGCTATTTGGGAACTAAAAACACTTTTCAAGCAAAAATGGAGATAATTCACTATTACAATGAACAACACACAGTATAGGCTAGTTTAAAAGGCATAGAGCCTACCAGACATACAAAAGTCAGTAATTTTCCGAGTTATCGCCAAAAATAGTTTCTGAACGTAACATAAACAGTCCACAGCCATATTTTATAAACCGTATAAGTACATTGAAAACGAATGTGATACATAGCCGATTAAGGCCTTAGGAAAAAAAAAATAAAAATTGTATTACTTGGCCAAAATATAGTATCACTATCGTCTTGTAAAATGCAATTGTAAGGCAGCAAAAAATTTGACAGTTAAGAAAAATGTTCTTTTGAATAAAATTTTGTAATCCGCATAATCACTTGTTATTGTGCACATTAACGTATTTCGCACTTCAACGGTAACATATACATTATGTATATTGTATAAGCATGTTCTTGTACTTGCAACACTGGGTCTAATTAAACAAAATTGCATTTATAAGTCTCTATTCGAGACAATACTATGCCCGGATCCAAAACCGTTTGGAAAACTGAAAAGAACAATTTTTAAATGCTGAACCGGAAGAAATTCTTTTGAACAGAAAATTTAACGATTTCTAAAAAAATGTATATCACTTCGTAATTACTTCATTTTCTTTTTAAATTTAATTCCACGAAACAGTTATGTATTAAACTTTTTATATTTTCGCTAAAAATGATCTTCTCCCATAGTTGGTCCAGTTGAAGAAAGTTTTGAATCACATTTAATATCCGAAGAGGAGGAACAGTCTATTGTCTGGCTTTGCCACAATAGCGACCCTTGGCCTGAAGTGGAGAAAAAGTGGACATCACTTGTAAGAATACGAAGAGCTGAAATACTATCAGAAAGCAGTAGTCAAATTTTAAAAAGGTGGCCCCTTTTCAAACATAGCCTTGGTCATTTATTGGTAAGCTTACGAAATTTCAAAATTATATCTTATAACAAAACTAATTAATATTTCTTTAAAGGTTGAAATAGACTATTTTCATATATTCCCGGAGAATCCATCAAGCTTGTTGACCGAATGGGATGCGTTCCTAGGAAAAGTAATACCATTTTTCCGAGAGTCAATTAAGGACAAACCATCTCGCAATTTATTCGACCAACTAGATTCCGCCAATGATAGTAAGTTTATTTAGTTGATTTATTTAAAAATAAAATAAAATCGAAAAATATTGGGGCATATTCGTAGATACTGTTGCTAAGAATTAACATTGGATGATCTTCTGGCTGAGTTAAACTTCAGTTTGAAACCAAATACTATAAATATGACCCATTATCACCTTATATAACAACATTTAAAAATGATTCTTTTCATGAAGTCACGAATAATAATACCTTTACCTTAAATAATTACTTATTAATATGCAATTATTTTAATTTGTGTTTTATGTTCTTTCAGACACACGAGACTGTATTGTCTTTATGCTCCTCCATGCTGTTCTTAAATCTTCTATGGTGTCATCGAAAGGGAAAAAGTGGAAGCCGAGTATCATAGACTCGCAACGATCAACACTTCTTCACTGCCTAACAGTAAGTTTTATTTCAGAGAAAATAGAAGAAATTAAAACTAAGTTTTTAGAAAAAAAAATTACATTTCAACCGATAATTATTGTTATTGGCCATACATTGGCAGAAATAAATGCATTTTATACATACTTTGACGGTATATTATATAAGTTTCAAAGCTTCATCAAATGCCTCGACTCAACCTACAAGCTTCTCAATGTAATGAATTTTCAGTACCCTGTTGAGGGTAAAAATGTTTATATATTCCTTGAAAATTATTTCTATGAAAATTTTAATACATCACTCAAAAGTACAAGCACAACAGCTTTGTTAAATTACCTTAAAAAATATAATTCCAAGTAAAATAAATTATCAAAGCATTTCTAATTACCTACTACACTAATTTTTATTTTCTCTTTTATTTCACGCTATATTTTTCCACCTATTCAATTTGATCCTTGCAAACATTTTATATAATATCCTTGCGAAGAAAGTCGGTAAGCTTATAATTCTAGTTAAGATGCTATATTGTCAATATTTCAAATTATTTTGAAATGCCTACACTAAAATTATAAACTTTTCAATGTCATGAATAACAGTACCTTGTTGAAAGTTATCTTATAATTTTTTTTGCATTCTTTGAAAATCACTTATAAGACATCATTCAAAACTACAAAAACAACAGCTTTGTTCAATTAGCTTTACAAATATAATTCCGCGCAAAATTACTGAAGCATTTACTCTTACTTCACTAATTTTGATTTTCTCTTTTAAACCTCTCTTTGATTTTTCACTTAAATAATTTCCTAGCCACTTTCATTTGGTGTGCTTATAATTCTTACTAACATGCTATATTGTCAATATTGCAAACTATTTTGAAATGCCTACACTTAAATTATAAACTTTTCAATGTCATGAATTACAGTACCTCTTTGAAAGTTATCTTTATAATTTTTTTGCATTCTTTGAAAATCATTTATAAGACAGTTTAAAAAACATCATTCAAAACTACAAGAACAACATCTTTGTTCAATTAGCTTTACAAATATAACTCCGCGCAAAATTACTGAAGCATTTACTCTTATTTCACTAATTTTGATTTTCTCTTTGATTTTTCACTAACTCAACTTGTTTTTGATTCTTGAAAAAGTTTAAATAACTTTCATTTGGTGTGCTTATAATTCTTACTAACATGCTATATTGTCAATATTGCAAACTATTTTGAAATGCCTACACTTAAATTATAAACTTTTCAATGTCATGAATTACAGTACCTCTTTGAAAGTTATCTTTATAATTTTTTTGCATTCTTTGAAAATCATTTATAAGACAGTTTAAAAAACATCATTCAAAACTACAAGAACAACATCTTTGTTCAATTAGCTTTACAAATATAATTCCGCGCAAAATTACTGAAGCATTTACTCTTACTTCACTAATTTTGATTTTATCTTTTATACCTCTCTTTGATTTTTCACTAACTTAACTTGTTTTTGATTCTTGAAAAATTTTAAATAATTTCCTAGCCACTTTCATTTGGTGTGCTTATAGTTCTTACTAACATGCTATATTGTCAATATTGCAAACTATTTTGAAATGCCTACACTAAAATTACAAACTTTTCAATGTGATGAATTGTAGTATCTTGTAGAAAGTTCTCTTATAATTTGTATGAAAATCATTTATAAGACAATTTAGAAAACATCATTCAAAACTTCAAGAACAACAGCTTTATTCAATTAGCTTTACAAATATAATTCCGCGTAAAATTATTGAAGGATTTTACAGTAACTTCATTAATTTTTATTTTCTCCTTTATTCATCTCTATAATTTCTCACTTATTTAACTTGTTTTTCATCCTTGCAAAATGTATAAATGCTTTGCTTGCCAACTAACATTTGATGTGCCGAAAAATCTAGTAAATCACATAAAATCAATTCATATAATCAAAGATGAGAATGTTCAGTGCATACAAGGAAATTGTTGTCAAATATTTACAAATCTTTACTCTTTCAAGAGGCACTTAGAAAGGGTACATAAAATTTCAAATAATCCCGTATCTGAAAAAAAAGTAGGCAAAAGCAAGAATAGTGAAATAAGTTATTTGGAAAGTACCGAGATATATTCTCAAGATGTGTTTTCCGAGATACATTCTCAAGATGTGCTTTCTTGTGCTGAAATTTCCAAATTCAATTCAGAATCAGGGTCTTTAAAAAATGGTCTTAATTTCATATTAGAACTTCATAATAACAACAATTTTAACAGAAAAAACGTATCATTTATTATAAACGAAATAGAAGCACAAATAACAAATCCGATAGCAGACATTATTAAATCAAAAATCCTACTTTTAATTGAAGACATTGATAAGAGAACAGAAGCTTTAAATGTGGTAAATCAATTAATATTTCCTTTTAAAAATATTAATACAGAGTACAAATTTATTCAACAATTGCAACAAGAAAACCTTTACCAAAATCCTGTCCAGTATATTATCAATGAGGAAGTTTGCGAAATAATTAAAAATTATTCTCCAGTATTAGACTCAAATAAGTCCATGGGAGTAATTATGCCATTGAAGTTTCAATTCAAGAAGTATTTTGAAACTGCAAACATTTTAGATCAAACATTTCAGAACATGAACTGTTTAAAAAAAAAAAAATCAATGAATTTCATAATTTGATTAATGGTGGCGTTTGGCAGGAAAAAGTAAAGTCATTTGAAGGAAAACTCGTTATTCCTTATAATTTGTATTTTGATGATTTTTCTGTAGATAATCCTTTAGGGTCACATGCAAAAGATCAATCAGTTTGTGGTGCTTATTACAACTTCCCAACTGTTCCTAGACAACATCTTTCAAAACTCACCAATATTTTTGTAGCAGGTTTTTTTAAGACAAAAGACAGATCATCTTTTGGAAATGCTAATGTTTTAAGTCCGTTTATAGATCAAATAAAAGACTTGGAAACTATGGGTTTGGAAATCGTGGTGAATAATGAAATAGTACGTGTACATTTTATTCTAGCTTTCGTTCTTGGTGACAATTTAGGGCTTAATACTTTTTTGGGATTCAGTACAAGTTTTAACTCTAATTATTACTGTCGACTTTGTAAAAGAAAAAAAAAATGAAATGCAAGTAGATACTACTGAGCAAATAAAATCAATTCGTGATATTCTTAATTACGATGCCGATCTTGCAATAGATGACGAAACACTAACAGGTATTAAAGAACCATGTGTTTTTAATGAAATTTCATCATTTCACGTTGTGGATAACTACAGTTGCGATATAATGCACGATATCTTTGAGGGTATTTGTAGATATGATCTTTCAAAAATTTTGTTAATTTTTATTGAAACGGAAAAAGTGATAACATTAGAAACTTTGAACTATCGAAAACAAATGTTTGACTACGGAGAAACTGAGGTTGGAAATATCTCGCCACCGTTAACAATCACAAATTTAAGATCGTCATCTTTAAAAATGACAGCAAGTGAGACAATTACATTCGTCAATAATGTCACGCTTATGATAGGAGATTTGATTGATGAGGGTAATGAAGTTTGGAATTTCTTAATAGTTCTTATAAAAATTATTGACCTAGTTATGCTCCCGTATTTTAATGAGCATACTTTGAAATCTCTGGAATATCTTATCTCAAAACATAATTCTCTTTACGTTAAACTTTTTAAGGACACTTTAAAACCGAAATTTCATTTTTTGGTTCACTATCCAAGTGCCATTAGAAAGTGTGGCCCGCTGAAACATTTATGGTGCATGCGTTTTGAAGCACTTCATAAGGTGTATAAAAATGCAGCAAGAGCTACTAGCTCCAGGGCAAACATTCCATATAC
Source organism: Dasysyrphus tricinctus (assembly GCA_963921185.1). Taxonomy (NCBI): domain Eukaryota; kingdom Metazoa; phylum Arthropoda; class Insecta; order Diptera; family Syrphidae; genus Dasysyrphus; species Dasysyrphus tricinctus. Next base: position 229,749,059 of record OY992530.1, on the reverse strand, counting down.
ACTCTCAATTCAAGCCGGATTAAAATTCGCACATAACGTATCAAAAGAATCGTTTTTCAAAAATGATTTCGAGTTTTCTCAAAAAGATATATTCTCGGTCGATTTAACAAAATATTCAAAAAACATAAGCTTAAGTAATAATATAAATCCTAAAAATTCGACTTGCGTAAAGAAAATATATTTTAGGGGTAAACTCTATAAAAAAACTTTCTTTCTTACAATTTCATACTCTGTTCCTAATATTTCACTGTTCCAAATCGAAGAAATAATATTTATTAATCAAGACGACGTGCATTTGCTTTGTATTCAATGGAATATTGAGTACTTTAGTGAGCACTTTCAATCTTATATTGTAAGCAACAATGAGAGTAAAATATTTTTGAAAAGTATTTTAGATTTTGACGGTCCTCCCATTCACCTACATTTGCTTAATAGTGGCGAGAAAGCGTTCCGGGTAAAACCATTTCGAAAATTCAAAAACTCATTGTTATCAGAAACATTCACTTTCATATTTTTGAATGTTAAACTAATATGCTTTGAGAAATACTAAGAAAATAATAAGAAAAAACGTAAAGTAAAAAATGACTACATAATACTCTCAGTCAAAAAATTATGGTTTCAGATAAAATGCCTAGACTCAACTAACTTATAAACCTTCATTAAAACTATTTTTACGAAAATTTAACAAATCGCTTTAAATACAAGCACAGAAGCTTTTCTAAATAATTTAGAAAAACATAATTCCAAGTAAAATCAAGCTATTTTCACTTACTTTACTAATTTCTATTTTCTTTTATTCCAATCTTTAAATTTTCACATCAACTCGTTTTTCATCCTTGCAAAAATTTTAAATGCTTTGCTTTGTTTTTTTCCTTAGATTTGGTGTGCTTATTATACTTATGTTACTGAGATGCTTTATTGTATATGACTAAAAGTTTTGTAAAATGATAAGACTAATTAAAAAAACTTTTCAATCCTCTCAGTTTAAACACTTCACTGAGTATTATAAGTATGAGTGTGCATACAAATATAAAAATTATAAATTTAACATAATGTATTGAAAAATTTTGTAATTATTAATTTGAACTAACTTATTGTTTACAAGTGTTTATACGTAACTCAAATCAAGTCGATGTATCTTAGATATTGTATATTAAGAGAGCATTTAAATTGAAAGAGTTCATTGCTAAGCACAAGAACTTCATCTATATTGAAATAAAAATTGTCAAGTCATAAAAATTCAACAAAAGATATTTTTAAGTTTTTGTAAATATATGTAAATAGTCAATAGTCTTTATCAATAAATTAAATATGATTTATACCTATAATTATAAAACTTAATCTTTTCTTTAAGCCTATTTTGAAGATTTTTTCAGCTGTATCTATGGACCTTCTTTCTTTCTAAATCGTAAGTAAAAGAGCTTAAATGATTTACGAGGACTTATAAACTTTGTCCTCTGAACTAGTAAAAACAATTGTTTCCAATATTTTGGTTTTGTACTGTGCACTACTAAATTAAAATATTGTCAAAAATTGTTCATATGATTTCATACTATTTAGTTTCAAAAATATCCTATATAATGATGTTGAATCTTATGGGATATCATTCTTAATTTTTGGCTATAGAAACATTATTTAATGATTAAATAATACAGTTTTTATATAAGGCATATTATGTAGGTACGTCATTTAAAACAAAACAAATATAAGTTATTTTGATAGTACCATCCTTTTGATCCAATAAGGTATCCTTTTAATTATAAAAATAGAAACTATAAATATTATGCTAAAATACTATAAAATCAATGGTAAAAGTACTTTTGTTTTGATACTACCATCTTATTGATCCGATAGGGTATCCTTTTAATTAAAAAAATAGAAACTATTATTTTAATACTCCAATATTATTAAATCAATGGTATAAGTACTATTGTTTTGAAAGTACCATCTTATTGATCCAATAGGGTATCCTTTTAATTAAAAAAATAGAAACTATTAATTTAATACTCCAATATTATTAACTCAATGGTATAAGTACTATTGTTTTGAAAGTACCATCTTATTGATCCAATAGGGTATCCTTTTAATTAAAAAAATAGAAACTATTAATTTAATACTCTAATATTATTAAATCAATGGTTTAAGTACTATTGTTTTGAAAGTACCATCTTATTGATCCAATAGGGTATCCTTTTAATTAAAAAAATAGAAACTATTAATTTAATACTCTAATATTATTAACTCAATGGTATAAGTACTATTGTTTTGAAAGTACCATCTTATTGATCCAATAGGGTATCCTTTTAATTAAAAAAATAGAAACTATTAATTTAATACTCTAATATTATTAAATCAATGGTTTAAGTACTATTGTTTTGAAAGTACCATCTTATTAATCCAATAGGGTATCCTTTTGATTAAAAAAATAGATACTATTAATTTAATACTCCAACATTATTAAATCAATGGTATAAGTACTATTGTTTTGAAAGTACCATCTTATTGATCCAATAGGGTATCCTTTTAATTAAAAAAATAGAAACTATTAATTTAATACTCTAATATTATTAAATCAATGGTTTAAGTACTATTGTTTTGAAAGTACCATGTTATTGATCCAATAGGGTATCCTTTTAATTAAAAAATAGAAACTATTAATTTAATACTCTAATATTATTAAATCAATGGTTTAAGTACTATTGTTTTGAAAGTACCATCTTATTAATCCAATAGGGTATCCTTTTGATTAAAAAAATAGATACTATTAATTTAATACTCCAACATTATTAAATCAATGGTATAAGTACTATTGTTTTGAAAGTACCATCTTATTGATCCAATAGGGTATCCTTTTAATTAAAAAAATAGAAACTATTATTTTAATACTCCAATATTATTAAATCAATGGTATAAGTACTATTGTTTCGAAAGTATCGTCTTATTGGTGCTATAGGGCATCCTTTTATTTGATACAAAATAAACTATAAATTCAGTTCTCTCAAATTATTAAAACAATGGTTCAATTACTATTGTTTTTATAGTACCATCCCCTTGATCCAATAAGACACCCTTTTAATTTAAAAGTATAACGCCATTGAAGTTCAATGGTGTGATCCTATTACATTAATAGGAGAAATTATTACTTTTTTATGGTACAGAGTTTTGACTTAAGAGGATAAACTATTACATTTAATAGTACAAACATACTATTAATGTAATAGGACCCACCTTTAGATAATAACAGGATAAATCCCATTGACCAATTCCAATAGTAAAAAACTATTGAAAAAGGCTAAAATCCTATTGATATTATAGTATTTTTCTCTGAGTGCAGGAGCTTTATTTTTGTTCCCAAACAATCGCTAATTTTGCTTTTTAAACGACTCAAAATCAATTATTAAAATTTTCAATGGTGGGTTTCAACATGGCCGGTGCCTTACTATCGTCCAATTGCACTTACGTCCCTTCCTGGAAACGTAGCTACAGATCCACTGGTGATTTGATGGTATATATCTCACCGAGCAGTGGTACAAATCTTAAATTATTTTGGAGAAAGTAAGGCTACTGATGCACTTTGATATTTCAAAAACGTTTGATAGTGTTATGCATTAAGTTCTCTTATCAAAAATGCATGCATTTGGTATCGATATCTTCGTTGAATTAGAAATAACCTTTAAGACCGATTAATACAAGTTGTGTTGGACGGTTTCAAGTCGGGATGTACATATAATAAATATTGTTTTATTTTTATTAATTAATGATCTTCTGGTCTGAAACTTTCTTCGGATGTGGAACTTGCATGGCAGCGTATGAAAAGCTGATAAAATTCTAATCTTGACCGCACTGTCTAATGGGGAATACAAAATTGCGTAGAATTTAATGCTTCAAAAACTCACTGATATCTTCTGTCATTTAAGCGAAATCCATCCCTTATGCCACTAGTCATAAGTGGCACTTGCATTGAGGAAACCAAACAGCTTTCAGTTCTGGGTACGTATACATAATAAGACAGCGACGACGTCTCCAAAATGCTGGTAAATGTTTAGGCTTTCTTCGGATGGATGTAATCTATAAAGCCTAAAGTCGTCCAAAGCTTGAGTACAATTCCCATATTTTGGCAGGTGCTCCTTATACCCATTTAAGTCTCTTGGATAGAATTCAAAATAAAGCATTAAATATTATAGGTGATGAAACTATTGCCCAAATATTTGTATCTCTCGATCACACCGCCTCTTAAAAATTGAGTTTCGGGAACAAGTTTATAGGCAAACAGACCCTTCTAGTGCATATGATTTTTTTTTATTCACATCTTAAGAGTACACATTAATCACTCTATAACTTCTTGCTCTTACTTTAAAAATATGAAAAGTTTGCAACGCCTTAAGCCCTGGATAAGTTAAACTCTTATTCTTCGTATTAAAAAGAAAAAATCATTTTTTTTTTAAATACAAAACTTATCGTACAAACAGTGCTTTGAAAAAATATTGTAAAAACTCAGTGACAGCGTAAAAAAGCAAGTAGAAGTTATAGTCCAGCCATATTGTATTTTTACCATGCAAATTGTGGGGTAGTTTTGATTTGTTCACTCCTTTATGTTTTCGGGGGTGCTGAATGCGAATTTGAAGTTTGCCAATAAAATTTCGTGACGCAACATGGAAAATAATGCAAAAAAAGACCTATGCGAACATGCATTTTTTTGGAGTTTTTCACTAATGGTTCGAAAACTACCAACTATTCGAAAATTACATCAAAGTACCATGGAAATTATATACAATTTCCAATAAATCTCTATTTAATTTGCATTTCTGATGCAAATTTAGAGTTATACTTTGTTCTCGAAATAATTTTTTTTCGAAAAAAAAATGTTTATGTTCATTCTGCAGTATTAACATTTTACTTCAAAATTATTTTTGAATCTTCTTCAAGAAATCCTTAGTTTTCGTCTTAAGCTCCCTAATTCGAAAAATCCCACAATTTGCTGGCTAAGAGCCCTTTTGAGCACAAATTGACTGGATTTTTCGAATTAGGTAGTAAGACGATAGCTAACGATTTCTCGAAGAAGTATTTGAAAGATTCAAAAAGAATTTTGAGGTAAAATGTTATACTTCAGAATGACCACAAACATTTTTTCGAAAAAAGTTACCTCCACAAAAAAATATGCAGCCCCTTTGCATACAAAATGCATTTTTTTTAATCTTTATTTTTTTTTTGTTAGATCACTATCGTACCCTTCTAAGACGCAATTTAATATCTCCAATGCTGTGATTTGTATATTAGCCGGTAAACATTGATATAAAATTGCGTCTTAGGCTATGGCCACGTAGTGAGCGGCAAGTTCTAGTTCTGAATATGTCGTTGCCAAGTAACGTAATATAAAAACATTATCAAACAATCATTTTATTTTAGTATTTCGTTCAAAAAATTAAAAAAATTGCCGCTCAGGATTGAATAAAAAAATAAAACAGAATCTAATTAGAGCGATGCCGCTCTGCCGGTCAGAATTGCCGCTTGCCGCTCACTGCGTGGCCACAACCATATACAATCCCATATCATTTAATTTTGTGTTACCGCTCAGGCTTGTGTAGTTTTGCCACTCTGCCGTTTTATTCCACGTTATACCTTTAAAACAACTCGCAATATTGCCGGCGTTCCGTCGGTTTAAGCTAAGAGTGAAAATAGATAACTCAGTTTTTAAAAACAGGTTACCTCGGTGTCATGTGTGTCACGGATGCACCTCAACAGACGATTTTTGTTAAATTCAAATTGTTTTTGTACACAATATTGAAATTTACTTTTTTTCGTACTATAATTCGAAAACAAAATTCGAAAGTAACTCAACTTATTTTTCGATTCTGAAAAAGCACTTTGGAATTGGATTGATCGCACAATACGTGGCTAATTAATTAATTGAAAGTACTATTGCAAATTATTGTTTTAGAATTTCTGAAAGTTGCAATGGGATGGAAAACAAACCCAAAAAAGCATTTTCCTATTCGTGATAAGGAAGAATGTACGTGATACATCTCTTTTGAAATTGGATTAGGCATACCGTATACCGATTAAGTTTTGAAAAAGAATATTCTAGTTATTTTTTTTAAAGGAGGAAAGCAACTTTTACGCTGAACCTCTTGCTGGTTATAGGTATTTTAATGAATTTTATGAAAGACCTTTAATGAGTTAAAGGAGTGCATGTCTAGATTTTGGAAATGTATACTCAACCTTTAGACGGCTCCTAGAAATAACACAATTTAACACCCGAATTAATGTTTGCAATAAAACTTAATAAAAATTGCAAATGACAAGGCCCCCACTATGTCACTGATGAATCCAATTGTGTAAGCCGGACGAGTCACCAATTTGTAGGACTAGGCAGTAAAAAGCTATTTTGAATCAATAATTCAACAAGTCCAATCCTTAATGCTAAGTCTTCTACTTGGCTGATTTATTTCAGTAGTACATATATAGAATTTGTATTATAAAAACCTTCTTAAAAAAATTTCAATTTGAGGATTTTTGCCTTTTTTTCCAGTAACGAAAATGGCGTTATTTCATCTGTAGTAATTTCAGGCAGCCTTTTTGAACAAATGAAAGGACATAGCTCCGTTTTTTTCGACACATATTTGGGCTCTCTATAATTTTGCCATCCTTACTAAAGAAAGAGAGGTATAAAATCTGCAGAAAAATTAAGCGAATGTAGGTTGAAATTAGACAAAAAAGAATCCAAGTGGAGGGGGGTTATATTTCCCCCCGTTTGGACAGAAGCGGAAATTTTATACAAAAAATTCTTAAAATGGAAACAAATATATGTATTTTAAAACAACGGTAACTCTTACAACAGTATTGTGCTATGTATAGTTATATAGTGCTAGGTAAATGTTGTTTTCAAACTAGGAGACATAAAACCTTATGGTTTTGGCAATCAAATTGAATTAAAACTACGAAGGGTCAGTTTTTTAGTTCAGCGTTAGCTCTGAGTTAAATCAGAGTTAGCTTAACCTGAAAATTTATTATTCCCGAGTTAACCCAGGAACAGTTTTTCAATTGAGGACTTACTTAATCTGTCAGTTGTCAAAAATCAATTGTCATCGATGTGCGCCACTATGGATATCACTCTTCTAAGCCTTCCACGCATCAAAATAGAGATGACACTACATTGGAATTGCACTGTAAATATCTTTCACTATCAAAATCAATGTGGCCTCACAGCCAAAAAGGGCCCACAAATTGGTCTCTGAATTAACTCACCATATTAGGTAAGTTAACCGGGAGTTAAATTAGGATTTCAATTGACTGAAAAACATGCATATGGAGCTAACTCAGGTTTAATCCGGAGACTAGGATGATCTAGCACTGAAAAACTGGCCCTAAGACCAATAAATACTTATGTTCATAAAAAAAATATTTTGAGTTTATATAGTTTTTTTTTGTTATTTTATATTATTTTTATAAGACCACCCCTTCTGCCCAGGCGGGGGAAGTAAAACCCCCCTTGTCGCTACGTGCCACACAGCTCACACCACATTGAAAACCCTGCACGAGTGATTTGAGGGCATGTTCAAATCACGTGGAGTTGATGTGAACTTTCCACCGAGATCGTGCGACTTAACCCCGTTAACTTTTTCTTGTGAGTTTTTTGAAGTCGCAGGCAGGTCTATGCGAATAAGCCATAAGCCACAACAGCCCTCATCAAAGCCAACATAACCCATTTCGGATGCGTGCCACCCAGAGAATCCGCGGGGATATTTGAATGACGTTATATTCCAAACAGAATGGCATAAACAGGAATACAAAATTTCCATGATATGATATACACACTTTGTTTTATTTTAATTCAAAGAAAGAAGCGCTTAATGAAAGACCCTGTAGAATATATATAATTCATATTTTCTAAAGTAATCAAATGTCATTCTTGTTTTTGAGCTCTAAACTATTTTGAGAGTTTTTTCACACAATTGAAAGAAGAAAAGTTCTTAAGTTGCAAGCACCTTGAACTATAAGAGGAAGTTAGTGTTTCTCAGTTTTATTTTTGTTTAATTCGCTAAATGAGTATTTTTTATCTTCTAAATTGGTTCTTTATACTTTTTAATAAATTAAAATTTCTAAAAAAAATTGAAAATATTTTATGTGCCACTTTTAAAAACTATTTAAGTTAGAATGATAAGTAGGCAGAGACTACAACAATTTAAAATAAGTCACGAGTTTATCTTAAAAAAAGACATAAAAGTAGATTGACTAATTTCTGGAGGTGAAAAGGCTTTTATTTTTTGTTTGGTAAATAAAAACATATACTTAGCCATGTGTAGCTATGGGACCATCCAAAATTAAGTAAGGAAGGAACCTCATTCTGACGAATATTAAAATCCACAAGTCATAAAAAAAGCTGGTAGCTCTGGATCGTTATAATATGGATTAGCACTATCTATGTCATTTTAATTAAAATACGTTTAAATGTTTAAGTTTATTAGAATATAACATTAGAGATTAAACTCAAATATAAAAACATTTTTTTTGACTGGTATATACATAGGTAGCTCGAAAACCTGACTTGATGGAAAAGTTATGAGCTTAGATTTGGGCTCACACGTCACACCCAAAATCCATTTTTACAAATAATTTTTTTTTGAAAAAGTAATGATAATTTTTATATTTGCTTAATAAAAAGAAAGTTATAAAATGATATAAAAACATCACAATAATTGCGATCGATTACGAATAGCCATTTTTTAATTCTGACACTTTTAATTTCAGCAACTTGCCCAAAATTTTACCTTAGATTTTTGTACTGTGGCTAAAATGCATTACGGGAGTAGCTGGAACTCTCATAGAACAGTTTTTCTTAGAATTGTATTTATTATCCCAATCTTTATATATCCTGGAAGGACTTACTTACATATCAGGCTCCCGATCTATAGAGGGTCTCTGCCTGAGATATTGCGGTCTTCCATCGCATCCGTTGCGGTCCCTCGCACGCTCCCTCCAGTCGTTGAGACCCAGCGCTTTTGCGGCTGTAAACACCTGGTCCCTGTAGCGCAGGGTCGGTCTTCCTGGTCGTTTCGATCCTGGGGGCTGGGATTTGAAGATTTTCCTGGCAGGAGCGTTGTTATCAATTCACTCGATGTGGCCGACCCAGTGTAGTCGATCTACGTATTTTGGCTCTTTGGACTACATCCACATCTTGGTACAGCTCGTACAATTCATGATTGAATACTCTCCTCCAATCGCCATCTTCGCTAAAAGGACCAAATATCCACCGAAGAATTTTTCTCTCAAAAGTGCCCAGTATCAATCCCCCGTTGAGTGGAACTGGTAAAATTAGCGGTTTGTATAGCGTCCACTTTGTATTTCGAAAAATTGTTATGAGCCATGATAGCGCAACTGTCTGAACCCTATTACACGTCTGGAATAACTCGGATGAGCTGTTACCTATTTGCACGTTGCACCGCGTATTTTGTTACGTCATGTGGCATAACTGGATCAGTTTTTTTTTCGATATCAGGCGTTCCAAAATCGCCAATAGAAAGCTCTTGGGGTCTTATGCTATCATAGTGTTGCAGAAAGGTTTTAGACATTTTAGACATACGCACGAGTACGTTGGATGGGATCTTGTAGGCAACAGTAAGCAGGATTGCCTTTTTTGTAGATTGGGCAGTTGTCAGGCATACTTTCCTCCTCTCACACTTGGTTGATGAGCTGGTGCATGCACCTTATTAGGACATCTCCTGCATACTTGAAATGTTCCGCAGGTAGGCCATTTGAGCCGGCGGATTTGTTGTTTTTAAGCTTGTGGATGGCTTTTTCAACCTCTTCAGTACTGGGTGCTGGGACTAGGTCTTCATTGACTGGTTTCATGCTTCTTTGTTCTCCTGTCACTTCTCCTACATAATGCCCATTTAGCAGTTGCTGAAAATGCTGCTTAAATACGTCTACAAATCCCCGTGCTTCGCTGACTGAATCCCTTCGCTGTTTCGAAAAGCTTGCGTGCTGGTCCTACAACCTGATGCGGGTGTTGGTGGCGATGCTAGACTCTTCGAGATACTTGAGCTGAAAGGCCGCGGATGCTCTTTTCTTTATGCGCAGGTTTTTTCTCTTTCCTTATCTTTTTACTGTACTCCTCTCTTGCTGCTCTTGTTTTCCGTTGCTGCATTTGCATTCGTCCATTTTCTGTCTCCTATTTCAATACCGCACATTCATCATCATACCACGGGTTATTTTTTCTGGGTGGTTGATAGCCTATGGTGGTCTCGGCTGTCTCCTTAATGATGTTGCGATACTAGTTTCACTAGTTGTTAACGCTTGTGGCTGGGGGTACGGTAGAGAGTTTTCCGGTCAATTGCTCACTGTAGTCTCTCTGGCTTTCTCGGATGTGCTAAGCTAAAGCTGGCCATACGCGACCGAGCCATCCAATCCATTTGGCTCGGTTGGATTTCAGATTGGCTGAAAATTCAAATGGATCGGTGGCCGATCCACCCCACACATGACCGATTTTGGATCGGCGGCGCCATTTGGCTCGTTGGCGCCATTTGACTCGTTGGCTCTGTCGTGTATGGCCAGCTTAAAGCATTCAATATTGAATATCTTCCTTTGAACGGTCTTAGTTTTCTTTTCGTTGGAGAGTCGGGCTCTGAGCTTTGTCACAATTATAAAGTGGTCAGAGTCTACGTCTGCACCTCGGAAATTTCGCACGCCCAAGATGTTCGATGCGTGCCTTGAGCCAATTAGCACGTGGTCGATTCGGTTGGCGGTTTCAATATGTATCCTTCATCTGGGGAGTCAAGTGCTATTTATCATCGTATTACGAGCTGCATCAAAGTCGATTAGTCGGAAGCCGTTATCTGTTGTCGTTTCGTGGAGTTTTCGTGGAATCTGCCATCAATATTTTCCTTCCAGACATTATCAGTATCCGGGCACGACTTCGACATTGTACTCGGGACGGGCTCCGTCCAGGTGGTCGTTAAACTCCCCCTTGTTAGACTCCTCAGCTTCATCGGTAGGGGCATGGGCACATACAAAGGCTGATGTTTTGCAAGGAAGCTTTGATGAGAATCACAGCCAGGTAATCGCTAATCGGCTGACACAATTTTGTGCCGAGCCCGATGAAAGCGATTTTCATTTCTGAAGAAATTATTTCCCACAAGATGCAGTAGGTACAACTAAAAAAAAAAACATTTTTGTTTGATAGGCTAGGATTCGATGATTCAAAGACCTTTGGCATTGGCATTACAGTTCAAGGCACTGACCATCACGCTAAGGGGTAATACCCACAAAATATATACATACTACATACATAGGTAGGTACATAGCATACAACTCGAACGAAATCAAAAAGCAGTTTATTTGAGAGTTGAGCATTTAAAGTGCAAAAAATTTGTCGTCCCAAGATAACTTTCATTGACCTCCATAAAAGCTGTGAAATTTTCAGAGTCTTCGAACAGTTAAAATCAGTTAGCAAATAATAATATTGTTCACGTGTTAATAAATATTTACAACATTCATAATAACATATAATAATATACCGAGTGGCGCACACAGGTTGAAATATTTTTAATTTGCACTACCAGTCTTATGCGTCTACCATTACCTGCATACATATATTTATATGACTACCTACAATCCTATGATGAAACTGGATACTTTAAAAAATTGTGATTTTAAGACCTTCGATCTAAAATTAAAGTATACATAGACATATTATTGGTGTTTACACTATAACCAAGCTCTAAATGATTCGATTTACTGGAAAAAGTATCTAATTTATTATTTCATCAAATCATTTTTTTTAAATAAAATCCCACACTCCTACGCGTATTGCTCACTTTTTTTTATTTCCTTTGCATGAACAACAAAAAAAAAAAAAAATAAATACACTTTTATAGATGTGTAATTAATCTTTTTTACAAACACTTTTGTGAGTCAATATTCATTGAACTCGTAACTGTTGGAAGTGCCAAAGGGTTCATCAATCATCAGTTAGTTGAAAATCAGATAAAACTAACACGAAATTAAAGATTATGCTCGTTTCATTACATGGAATTGTGTATATAATATATGGGGTGGTGGTTCATAGGTAATGTAGCTATAAACTCAGTAAAAGATGTTGAAGGTTAAATTCCAATTGTTGTTTTTTTTTTTTGTAATAGAAGTTTGATTTGATGTGAACTTTGAGGTATCAATTCAGTTTCATATTTCAGAACTGATACATTCTGTTCAGATTTTGTAAATGATATCATTCACAAAAAAATGCAAGATGAATAATGAATACTTATTTAAGCTTTATGTCTTCGTTAGTATGCGGGAACCACACCCTTTATTTAAGAACGCATTTTGATGAATTCTTTAATAATTGTTTTCTTCACTCTGTTACTGAAAGTAGTTGAGAATTCTATATATTTTTGAATGATTTCCAAGTTGTTGCACTTTTAATGAATTTGCCCACACACAATATGGCTGTGTTTTCTGAATGCGTAATATATTTTAATGTTATAGAACTTCCTGGTTTTAAAGGAATATAGGTAACTCTTGATTTTACTTTCTAATTCTTCAAACTATTTACGATCAAATGTAGATAAACACCCTATGTTCTGATTTCCGTTGGGAATCAAATCCGTATTAGTTCATTGAAGTGTTACATTGACTTCAAAATTCAAAACATCAAATATATTAAAAAAAAACTCTGCATAAATAAATAAAATTTAAAAACAACAGCAAAAATGTAAAGGGTATCGTGGTCCGTGGCTTTTTAGTGAAAATCTAGTGGTGTGTCCTCCCGTATTTACAACAACAAAATAACTAAAGCCTCAAAGTCAAGATTTAACCGATTTAGTTGAAATTTTCAAGGATGATAAAGTCAATCATAAGACATCATCAGAAAAAATTTACATGCACACTTTTTAAAATAGGTCAATCGTCGAAAGTTGATGTAAATGTAGGTAGTGTTCTTTAGAAAAGTTGTCGATAGGGAAATTTATAGTAATAGTAGGGGCGTTAGTGCACAATATGAGGGCATACATACCTTTCATTTCGACCTGACGGGTTGAGCTTTAGTACACTAATAGTTCATGTCCTAACTTTACTTTTAAGAAGTGTTGCCAAGGTGGCAGCACTGTCAGAAGGACAAGAGAAGGGTTGCCACAATTCCGAAATGTTGCTTATAGATCGAAAACCAAGGGTCGGACGATGACCCGAGAACTCCCGTTGGATTCAGCACCCTTGAAACCATAGTACCATATTATTGTTTTTCTCTCACCCCTCCCCTTGCACGAAGTGGGTGGAAAAAAGTCGTTTTGGAAACAAAATTTGAAAAGCCGAGAAAAGTTAGAAAAATATTTTGTTTTAATAAAATTTAAAAATAGTGCCGACGCAGAATTTCACAATCTACTACATTACATCCAAAGTCGATTGAAAACCTACTTAGTTTTTTTTTAAAAAGCCACTTTCAAAGTGCTAGGGAGGGGGGATATGAAAGATTAACAAACTTAAATATTTATCTTGGAATAATATAAGCATATGACACATGTTTTAAGGGTATTTTTTAATGCCCAATCTTACTAAATCAAAATGAACCCGGTACAACTTCCTTCAAAAAAGTTATGGCTTTCTTCATAAATGATGACCGAATTATTAGTGAAACAAGTAAAATGTTACCAAATTTCAACAGCATTGACACGAAACTTGGTCCACATATTTCATTTGTCATAAGAAATAAGAATCAAAAGAGTCTACAAAAATATTTATAGTGAAAGGGTGTTTTTTTTTCAGTGAAATGGAAAAATTTTGAACTACTACCATGAATACCCTCCCAAAACTAGAACCTTAATGAAAATGGGTGAAAAAATTTGGCTTTTCATCAAGACTAAGAAACAAAAGAGACTAAACAAATATAAACTATCTGAGGGTGTTATAGAAAAACAATAATGTGGGCCTATGGTTTCAAGGGTGATGCTGAATCTAACGGAAGTTTTCAAGTCATCGTCTGACCCTTGGTTTTTGATTTATAAGCAAAGCAACATTTCGGGATTGTGGCAACCCTTCTCCTGTCCTTCTGACAGTGTTGCCACCTTGGCAGCACTTCTTAAAAATAAAGGACATGGACTATTTGTATACTAAAGCTCAACCCGTCAGGTCAAAATGAATGGTTGGTCTCACTAACAGCCCCACTACATATAGCTCTTTCATATTTTTGACAAAATATTTTTTTTTTTTGGCAAATTGAAAACAAAACGAAGTGCTTTAACAGGTTAAGAACGAAACAAAACAAAACAACAAACAAATAACAGGTTAAGAATAAAATATGATACAAAATATTTCCCCCACCCACTTTTGAGGGCGTTTTTGACTAAATTTCTTTTTTTTTAATGGTTTTCTAAAAAAAAAAATGTGAACAAAATTACAATGGATAAAATGTGTAGGAAGTGCCTTTTTTAAAAATTAGGCCGTACAAAGTTTTTTTACCACGCCCACTTTTTATAGATGTATTGGAAAGAAGCAACACCCACTAAACTAAAAAAATTAAACACTTTTTCGTAAATAATGGTCTAGTTCAGGGCGTTAAGGAAGTCATAAATTGGATTTTTTATGTCCCCTTGAGAATGTTCGTAAGAAATTGGATTGAAAATGGTACTGATGCAAAGATTTAGCTCCACAAATAGTAAACATATAGACTTTTTCATAATATAGGCCAAAGATTTTAAATCCCATAAAAAAAACGTAATTCAAGAATTTTTTATTTTCAGTGGTCTTAAGACATAAAATTGATGTTTTTGAAGGTTCGCAGGTAATAGTAGCAATTTGTTTTTGTATTCGATACATCATGGTCCAGTGTATATCAAATAAACTTTTCTTCCTTTTCTTGGCTTTTCAAATTTTCTTTCCCAAAACGAACTTTTTCCACCCCCTTCCTGCAAGGGGAGGGGTGTGAGAAAATCAATAATGTAGTCCTATAGTTTCAAAGGTACTCCACTAACATTCACTGATCAAGCAAAATATTTGGGTCTTATTTTGGACAAAAAGTTAAGCTAGAAACCTAATATACAAGAAAGAGTCAAAAAAGCCACAGTGGCACTTTTCTCATGCGAAAAAGCCTTTGGGAACAAATGGGGCCTTCAACCTCGAATCACTCACTGGCTATAAACTTCGGTGATAAGACCGATCCTCACTTACGGAGTGACAGTATGGTGGACTGCTCTGAATAAAGCGGGAAATTGCGACAAATTGAGTCCAACGCTCCGCTTGTTTGTGCATAAGTGGAGCACTTCGTACGACACCTTCCGCTGCTCTAGACGTTCTGCTCCATCTGACACCCCTCAATATTTTCAGCAAACAAGTGGCTGCAAATACAGCCATTCGCCTTAAAGCTTCCTCACAATGGACCAACAACAACTTTGGCCATTCCATCATTCTGAATTCATTCGGATCAATCCCAAGTCGCACTGATTACACCATCCCAAAACTTCTGTTTGGCAAAAACTTTCAAGTCAGCATTCCTTCTAGAGTTTTCTGGGAGGATACGGCTCTCTTGGAAGATGAATCAATCCATATTTACACCGATGGATCGAAAACTGATGATGGGGTGGGTGGTGGTGTGTACTCAGAAAGACTAAAATTAAGTCTCTCCTTCCGTCTTCCTAATCATTGTAGCGTGTTTCAGGCGGAACTTATGGCGATCAAAGAAGCCTTATCTTGGCTGAAAGAAAACGTGTTATCAACCACAGATATCCGTATCTTCTCGGATAGTCAAGCAGCTATCAAATCTCTGGAATCGGTCTCTACTAACTCTTTAACAGCCCTAAATTGTCGTTCATATCTGCTGGAGATGGCGCAGCAGTTTAACATTCACCTGTGTTGGGTGCCGGGGCATAGAGACATTCCAGGTAATTGTAAGGCCGACGAACTCGCTAAATATGGAACAACTCTACCTCTTCTACCTAGTAAGGCAGATATTGGTATTCCCATCGCTACATGTAAACTTATGCTGAAGCAAGATGCTTTAGAGAGAACAAACCTTAGGTGGAACAATATCACCACTTGCTTGGCAACAAAAAAAATCTGGCCAGTAATGGATCTTAAGCGATCTAAATGTTTGATATCTCTAAGCAGATTGCACATTAGCTCCATGATCGGTGTCATAACCGGACACTGTCTTATAGGCAAGCACGCAACGCGTCTTGGCGTATTCTCTAACGATTTTTGCAGAAGCTGTATGGACGAGGAAGAGGTAGAATCGATTCCTCATCTTCTATGCATTTGTCCTGCTCTATCTCATAGGCGAAGACTCCATCTTGGAGATTTCTACTTCAATGATCCTAGTGATTTAGTAAATGTTGACATAGGTAGTCTGTTACGCTTCATAAGAAGCTCCAAATGGTTCATCGAGTAGGGAAAAAGGCTTCCCAGATTCTTGTGGTATCACAATGGGCCAATTTATGGTCTAAGTGTGTCAGTTTTCATGACTGACAGCCACTTCAACCTAACCTAACCTAGAGCATTAATGGTTTGGTCGATTTTCCATAAACTTGGTACTTTGTTTCCGTAAACTTAGACTAAGCGCTTTAGTAGTTGGGGTGTTCAGCTTCAAAATTCAAACCATAAACATATGTATATGTATACTGCCTTACGATCACTTATGCCTACACTTCAAACATAACACTTTAAAAAATAAAATTAAATGCATTTACCTCTATTTTCTGAATTAAAATAAAATAAAATATAAAAAATATTATCATAGTCAATATAGATTTTTCCAATTAACACCCTAAAGCCCATACTTTCATGTACAAAATATTTGTGTGTTAATTAAACTAATTTTGATTAAAATTTACTGAAAGCAGCATTAAATTTTTCTGAAAAAAAAAAAATAGGTGCTAATGAAATGAAGGGGAAGTTTTTTGACCTAAATTAATGTTTTAAATGAATTATCAAAGAATAATTTTTTATTTCCAATACATATTTTAGTTTTATATCTTTTTATTTCGTATTTTTTTGTTTGTCTTAGAAGTTGTTATTGTGCTAGATTTTTCCAGTTGGTACTTGCTATAGTAGTGATTTAGTTCAAACCTCACGTTTTTCTCGCTTGCGCAGTTTGAGGCCAAAAGAACATATTCCAGCAAAAAAAAAAAACTATTTTCATATTAAGTTGGTAGCAAACTATTTTTGGTAATATCAATAAAACATTGGACACAAGATCGAATTTAAAACATAAAAACACATAAATGTGCATGGATGGTTGGTGTATAGTCCTATGCGACTTTTATAATAAAAAATAGGAATATATATGGAATTGTAAAAAGTCTCATGGGAAACGCCAGTATATCTGCATATTTTTAGAGTTATAAGTCGTGTTGGTTTTATTGTTTTTGTTTTGTATTTGTTGTGGTGTTGTTCAAGCGCGGACAGCAAAAGACAACCTTCTGGTATGTGATCCTTATGGGGTTTCTCACTGTACAGAGAGTATATGTTTTATATATTTATGTTTCTTTTAGAGTAAAGTACTACATTTAAATGGTTTAGCAATAGTCCAGAGCTAGGACACAACAAAAAAAAATTAAATAAAAACTCCAACTCTACGGGAAAGCTCTTGAGAGAAGTGACTATAGGAGACATATTTTTTGTTTGTTCTTAAAATAACACATGGTGCATAGTCAGTGCTAGTAGAGGGAGAAGCTGTCAATGGAGGAGTCTACAAGTGAAAAAATCGTGACTTGAGAGTTTGATAAATACATACATATTTATTTTTTGTTGTTGTTGTCTGTTTCATTTGAAACCCAGAAATTGAACTTAAAGTGCTACTGATGATATGCATAAAATATATATTATGTATCCACAGACAGATAATACAGGTTTCACAAAGAGTCTGTTCCGTTGATAAAAAATAAATATCTTGAAATATAAAGTATGATTAAGCTCTTATTTTTTTTTCATATTAACTTTTCCTTTCACCGAAGCAAAACGAAAGAATTACACAAAACCAAGTTCGAAGTTCAGCTCTTTTGTTTCATCTTTACATTTCTTTTCAAGATTGACTTTTTGTTTAGTTAAAAGTTATGAACCATTTGCAAATCATTTAGCAACGCAGGTAAATTGTTTAATTTATAAAATTTGGAAAAATTATATTTCTAACGCAATTGATGCGTCTACAACCACAACTTTTAAATAAAAATAAGTGATTTCCACTTTGTGTTTGTTGTGTATGTATGATTTAGTTTAAATAGACAAAAAAAAAATATAATTAATTTAAAGTAATGTAAGGAACCCCACACCAAATAAAGTGTGTTTAATAAGGAGCAGACAGATTGATGACTAGAGTAGTAAATACAAACAATCAGAACTTGTTTCACTTACTTTTATAAAAATTTATCTCCCCGATGATCGATCATGGAGAGAAGAGTGATTATAAGATAGAGTGTGCGGGTAGATTGATCAAAATTAAAATACACATCACTTCTAGAATGTCAGTTTATATAGATTTTGATATATTATATTGATGGTAGAGATGTGTGTTTATGGTTTTTAAACACCAAAGTAAAAGAAAAGAATTTAACAAAAAAAAAACACAGACAAGAATTCTTTTTCATAAGAGAATCTGTCTTAAGAAGGCCAAGTGGATAAGATTTTTGTTTGTTTACTGACGAAATGAAGTATGTATCTTCTGATTGTTTGATTGAATTCCTGTTATTGATTTCTAGCTCAAATTATTCACATAGGTTGTGAGATAGAGATAAGTTATATACCTACAGCATTCGATTTTATTTGTATTTGATTAAGAATTGTTTTTATTTAATTGTCTTTGGCTCAATTTTGTTGAAAAAAAACTTGTAATATTAAATGCAAAAGTTGTTGGAGCTGGGATTTAAAGATTCTTTTTTGCTCAAGCATTATATTCTATAGTTATAGTATTTGCTTAATGTGGCCGAGTCAATGTACATAGTTGACGCGTTATGATTTTCTGGGCTACATCCACATCTTTATACAGCTCATAGAGTTCACCCCCTCCAACATAGGACCAGTTAATTTTTCTTTTGAAAGAGTACAGAGTATCATCTGCCCTCTAAAAGTACTTGAGAGTGCTAGGACGCCATATGGCCCTAGGCTCAATGATAGGAAAATCCCTATGCACACCTCCGCGTGGTAGAGGGCGGGTAACGCTAACGTGCCGGGGGACCGTATGGATGCCGGGATAAGCAGACAACCCAGCTTTGCTGGTCAGGGCACAAATTTGTCCTTGGGATGGTTAAAAGCCCCCTTAAGACGAATGAACTGCAGGCAGCGGTCAACGGCATGATAGTCTGGTGGCGGAGGACCTTTTTTTGGTAAAAGGCCAACGGCAGCAGCAGGTAGCGTCTGTAACCCATATTGGGCGGCTACAAAAGGCGTCTGTTTTCCCATAGTGGGCGGCCTCGAGCAGTTATATGTTTGACCATACAAAAGGCGGGTGTGCCTGTCAAATCTGAGCTTATGTATGTTATTAATTGTATCTCGGAAAACACCATGGTGGAAGGATATATGCTAATACATGAAATATGACAACAAATGAAAATGATTCCCAAGAGGTAACCATTTTATGGAGAATCCTTCTGCAGCTTCGGCTGCTGTAAACCGCACATCGGATTTGGGGGTGCGGCATCTTTCGTGTACCAGCGTCAATCAAGACGCCATAACAATAAATGAATCGTTAACAAATAGATGAAGTCTTTTAAGAAGAGCAAATGATACTTTTGGCTACCGCATACGTACGAAAATCGGAGCATGGAACGTTCGATCCTTGTATGGCGAAGGTAGATACGAGCAGGTTGAGCGTGAAATGCTTCGCCTTAAGATCAGTATACTGGGCATCAGCGAAACTAGGTGGAGAGGAAGAGCCGAATACAGAGCTGACTCTAGGCAAACGAGAATGCTGTATTCCGGGAAGGATGAAAGAGAGGGTGGCCAAAGGCTGCAAGGTGTCGGAATTATGTTGAACGAAGAAGCGAGGCGTAGTTTGATCTCCTGGGCGCCCATTTCTGCGAGATTAATGACAGCAAGGTTTCGTTCAAAAATTCGTAACGTCACAATTATTCAGTGCTCACAAATGAAGCGACAGAGGAAGACAAAACCGCGTTCTACACTCATCTTAACTCGGTTTACAGTAGTGTTCCGAGCGCCGACATCATAGTCGTTATGGGAGACCTTAATGCCCAAGTCGGTTCAGACAATTACGGACTGGGACCCGTGATGGGAAAAAATGGCTTGGGGTCACGGAATGAAAATGGTGACTTGCTTGTCGACTTTTGTAACGCGAATCGTCTTGTTATAGGTGGGACTGTATTTAAGCATAAGACGTGCAACAAAATTACCTGGGTGCATCCGGATGGTCACACCGAAAACCAAATTGATCATATCATGATTCAGCAGCGATGGAGGAAGTCTATGTGTGATGTCCGGAGTATAAGAAATGCCAATGTGGGAAGCGACCACCATTTGGTTCTGATGAGTCTCAAACTACGAACCGCTGCCGTACAAAAACCAGCGCAGGATGCAGCAAGGAGCTCAAAATTCATTACTAATGCTTAAAATGACCCCAACATATGTCGTAAATATGTCACCACCCTTAACGACAGAGCCTCGTCATTAAACGGAATCCAGCATTCAACAATTGATGAGATGTGGGGTGAAATTAAAAGTGTTTTTATGGAGGCTGTATCCAAAACTGTACCCAATCGAACGAGACGTAGAGACTCTTGGATATCCCAAGACACCTGGGATAAGATCGAACTTCGCAAATCGTTGAAAATTCAAATAAATGCCGAAGCAGATATTCAACGAAAGGCTGACTTGCGAAGAGAGTACCGCATTGCACATAAGATGGTCTATCGCTGCGTGAGACGTGATAAGAGGGTGAAGTTAGATGGACTCGCAGATAATGCGGAAATCGCTGCCAGAAGAGGAGATATCCGGGAATTGTACCAAATAGCAAAAGACGTGATCGGGAAAAAAAGCAACACGAATCATCCTGTAATGGATGTGTATGGCACACTTTTGGTATCAGTTGAGGATCAGCTTCGTAGATGGAAGGATGATTTTTGTGCCCTGCTGAATAAGGATTCAGTTGAGCAGAGTGCTGAAGTGCCCCAACTAAACGAGATGCGCAGGTCCTATAGGGGTATTGACATCGAACCCCCGTCAGAATCGGAAATCCTTACATCAATAAATCTCCTCAAAAACAACAAGGCAGCTGGACTGGACGGAATACCAGCTGAATTCCTGAAAGCCGATCCCGTAACAGCGGCTAGTATTTTACATCCGTTGATACAAAGCATTTGGGAAAACGAAAACTATCCCAGGGATTGGAAGGATGGTGTGATTGCTAAGTTGCCAAAGAAAGGTGACTTAAAGAATTGCAACAATTGGCGTGGTATCACCGTTTTGTCCGTTTTCCCAAAACTAATGGCAACCATCATTCTCGAGCGAATAAAAGATAGAATCAAGTCTACACTCAAGAGTCATCAAGTTGGCTTCCGCAGTGGTCGATCGTGTGTCGACCATATCAACACCCTGCGTATCGTCCTCGAGCAGTCGACGGAATTTCAATCACCGCTTTACCTCATGTTCGTGGATTTTGAGAAGGCCTTTGATCGAGTCAACCGAGAATGTATATGGAGATCGTTGCTTGGTAGAGGAATTCCACCAAAAATTGTTGCCATTATAAAAGAGTCCTATAACAACGCAAGATGCTATGTTTTACACAATGGGCAGCTATCCGACTCTTTCGAAGTGCGGCAGGGTGTGAGACAGGGAGATGTTCTATCGCCAATTCTCTTTCTACTGGCGATTGACGACGTATTGACGGCCAGTGTTGGTACAGCTGAGCGACAGGGCATTCAATGGAGACCGTTCGAAAGGCTCAGTCACTTAGACTATGCTGATGACATATGTCTACTGGCAAATAACATCAGTGGGCTGAACGGAATGTGCCAAACACTGAAAGTGAAGGGAGAGTCGAGTGGTCTAAAAATAAACAGCAAAAAGACAAAAATAATGCTCACCGGCCGCTCCACACAGCAGCGTATTATTCTACAGGAGACGCCAGTTGAAGTAGTGGAACAGTTCAACTACCTTGGCAGTATTGTCTCTGCAAACG
Organism: Dasysyrphus tricinctus; assembly: GCA_963921185.1. Taxonomy (NCBI): domain Eukaryota; kingdom Metazoa; phylum Arthropoda; class Insecta; order Diptera; family Syrphidae; genus Dasysyrphus; species Dasysyrphus tricinctus. The sequence goes on along the minus strand of OY992530.1, from coordinate 229,726,951 downwards.
GCGGTACGGATCTAGACGTTAAAAGTAGAATAAATAAAGCTTTCGGTACTCTGTCCCCAATCTGGAAATCCAGTCAAATCGCCTTAAAGTTGAGATTCTTCGAATCCAATGTCAAATCCGTGCTGTTATATTCTTGTGAAACCTGGAAAGTCACGTCGAAAAAATTGCAGGCTTTTGTGAATCGCTGTCTTCGTCACATCCTAAAGATTCACTGGCCACAAATAATATCAAATGAGGAATTGTGGCGCAGGACAAGTCAAGAGCGGCTGGACGTCGACATAAGAAAGCGTACATGGCGTTGGATTGGTCACACACTGGGGAAACCAAACGATGAAATTGCAAAGCAGTCCTTTGAATGGAATCCTCAGGGTGCACGGCGGGTTGGAAGACCAAGAACAACATGGAAATCAACTGTCTTAGCGGAAGCAGAATCCAAGAGAAAGACGTGGCCACAGCTTAAGTACCTTGCAGCAGACCGTGAAGGATGGAGACGTTTTGTTGACGCCCTATGCCCCAGCCGGGGTTACAGGACACGATGATGATGATGATGATCACAATAGTAATGCCTCCATCTCTTTTCAGTCAGTCTCAAGACATCCTGATTGTATCGTAGGGAAGGATGATTTTTGTGCCCTGCTGAATAAGGATTCAGTTGAGCAGAGTGCTGAAGTGCCCCAACTAAACGAGATGCGCAGGTCCTATAGGGGTATTGACATCGAACCCCCGTCAGAATCGGAAATCCTTACATCAATAAATCTCCTCAAAAACAACAAGGCAGCTGGACTGGACGGAATACCAGCTGAATTCCTGAAAGCCGATCCCGTAACAGCGGCTAGTATTTTACATCCGTTGATACAAAGCATTTGGGAAAACGAAAACTATCCCAGGGATTGGAAGGATGGTGTGATTGCTAAGTTGCCAAAGAAAGGTGACTTAAAGAATTGCAACAATTGGCGTGGTATCACCGTTTTGTCCGTTTTCCCAAAACTAATGGCAACCATCATTCTCGAGCGAATAAAAGATAGAATCAAGTCTACACTCAAGAGTCATCAAGTTGGCTTCCGCAGTGGTCGATCGTGTGTCGACCATATCAACACCCTGCGTATCGTCCTCGAGCAGTCGACGGAATTTCAATCACCGCTTTACCTCATGTTCGTGGATTTTGAGAAGGCCTTTGATCGAGTCAACCGAGAATGTATATGGAGATCGTTGCTTGGTAGAGGAATTCCACCAAAAATTGTTGCCATTATAAAAGAGTCCTATAACAACGCAAGATGCTATGTTTTACACAATGGGCAGCTATCCGACTCTTTCGAAGTGCGGCAGGGTGTGAGACAGGGAGATGTTCTATCGCCAATTCTCTTTCTACTGGCGATTGACGACGTATTGACGGCCAGTGTTGGTACAGCTGAGCGACAGGGCATTCAATGGAGACCGTTCGAAAGGCTCAGTCACTTAGACTATGCTGATGACATATGTCTACTGGCAAATAACATCAGTGGGCTGAACGGAATGTGCCAAACACTGAAAGTGAAGGGAGAGTCGAGTGGTCTAAAAATAAACAGCAAAAAGACAAAAATAATGCTCACCGGCCGCTCCACACAGCAGCGTATTATTCTACAGGAGACGCCAGTTGAAGTAGTGGAACAGTTCAACTACCTTGGCAGTATTGTCTCTGCAAACGGCGGTACGGATCTAGACGTTAAAAGTAGAATAAATAAAGCTTTCGGTACTCTGTCCCCAATCTGGAAATCCAGTCAAATCGCCTTAAAGTTGAGATTCTTCGAATCCAATGTCAAATCCGTGCTGTTATATTCTTGTGAAACCTGGAAAGTCACGTCGAAAAAATTGCAGGCTTTTGTGAATCGCTGTCTTCGTCACATCCTAAAGATTCACTGGCCACAAATAATATCAAATGAGGAATTGTGGCGCAGGACAAGTCAAGAGCGGCTGGACGTCGACATAAGAAAGCGTACATGGCGTTGGATTGGTCACACACTGGGGAAACCAAACGATGAAATTGCAAAGCAGTCCTTTGAATGGAATCCTCAGGGTGCACGGCGGGTTGGAAGACCAAGAACAACATGGAAATCAACTGTCTTAGCGGAAGCAGAATCCAAGAGAAAGACGTGGCCACAGCTTAAGTACCTTGCAGCAGACCGTGAAGGATGGAGACGTTTTGTTGACGCCCTATGCCCCAGCCGGGGTTACAGCACACGATGATGATGATGATGATCACAATAGTAATGCCTCCATCTCTTTTCAGTCAGTCTCAAGACATCCTGATTGTATCGTAGGGAAGCTGGCATTGTTGGCAATCTTTGTGATTGTAGAGAAGGGTTTTAACATTCCATAATCATATACATATTTGTCCTTGTTCGATAGCCAAAAGTTGTCGTCGTTAAATCAGTAATTTTCCAAGGCTGCAGTGACTCTTTCGAAGCGGTTGTTGTCTTTACATGGGAGGCAACCTGACACACAATCTCCAGTCCTGGAGGTCCGGGTGCTTGTTTTATAACCTTAGGACAGCAGGCCAGTATACGGGGATAGTAGCACTAATATTGGTCTTAAAGGTTCTCATCCACCACCATCTCATTTTAAGCTGAAAATCCTTACTGACCTCTACCCTTGGTATGCCAGAGTAGCTCATGTCTCTATCTTGACACTGGTGATTCTATATATAGGATTCATCCACCGCACACAATCCTTCTGATGAGCTAGTTCATTTGAAATTAATGAGTTTTTTTCCTAGATCTGGTGAAATTATGAATGTTTGGTCGATGGTGATCTATCGTATCAGGTCAGAAAATAATGTTAAGGAAACTGATTCCTCTGTAGTTTGGGGGTGCTTTCTTGGGGATCAGGCAAATAATGCTTGCGTTCCATTCATTGAGCATACTTTTCTCCAACTATATTTTACAGATGATTTGGTGCATATTTCTTAATAGTTCATTTCTTGCTGATTTGAACAGCTCGTCATAAAGACCATCCATCAACTCTAGTTGCTTTATTAGACTTAAGTTTTTCTGCTTGCAATTGCAAAACTTTTTATGATACTTTTTTAATCTATCATAAATTGTGATTTCTAGGTGAGCCATATTGTTTGTTGATCTTCTAAATCCAATTTGCAAATCACAAAATAAATATCTCTGTACATAAATAACATTAGCTCTATATAGAAAGAACATTATATCAAAAAATATATTCAATGATCTGTGACAATCATGTGCAAATGACAGAACAATGGTTTGTTTAAAAAAAAAACTTAAAGCAAACGACAAATATATATGCATAACCATAATACCTAATACAATATCAGTTCTCCTCCACAAATTGTCCAAATCGATATAATTTCAAAATAAAATAACAAACAAAAAACCAATGACGACAAAACAACACACAGTTCCTTCCCAATTCGTATTTCACTTTGTTTTTGTTTTTTGTTAAGAAGGATATTACCTCCGGATACAAATACAAAATTTAGCCCATAGTGCACACATTATATTGCGAAAGGAACATTTTTTTTGTGTCCATTGAGAGGCGCATTGCCCCAAAATTACAAAAAAAAACAAAAATGCCCGTATCCACATAATCGAGGTTAACTTGCATTATATTCAACCAAAGAAACAACAAAGTCTCTTGCCCTTTTTATTAAAAAAAAAATTATAAGAAAAAAATCTGTTGAAAGTAAAACCAAGCAAAAGTGTCTTAAAAGGGTGCACTATGGTTATATTGTACCTCATAGTACCTTTTGATAGAGCTGAACTACATATATCGCGGCATTTCACAATAACAATGCGCTGAAACGAAGTTATGCAGTCACTGGGTTGGTAACAAGCAGCGCCGGACCACAGAAATTGGGCGCCCAAGGCAAATGTATCTAATGGCAGGTAATAAAAGTCCAGACAAGTTAGTACATAGATATTTTCTCAAATTTCAAAACCAAGTTCTTCATGCTATTTCGAAAAATGGCGCCCAATTTTTAACCCAGTCAAGAAACCGAAATCAATGCGTTTATTGTTGATGGTGACTTTATTTTTATATTTGTAATTTATTTTTGACATTTTTATTTTGACAGGAAATAACATAGGTACCTTGGGAGTCATTGTTGTAATCCTGTCGCTTGGATGCCATTTTCAAAAATGGCGCCCAATCTATATGCAAACCGGTGAACTAAAAAAAGCTCGTAAATTACTTGAAAAACTTCTAACGATAGGTGTGGAGTAAACACACCTCGGATAAAATCTCAGTCGTAGCACTTTTTGGAAATATACATTATTTATATCAAAGGATGGGACCTCCACTTTTTTGATAATTTTTTAAAATTTTGAACATGAAATAAGTTGCGGAAACGCCTCCAGACTCCAAATGCGTGTTGGGAAAATAGCGGTTGAAGTCTATAAAATTAGGTGTTATGTCAACGCACCTTCACGTAAAATATCAGTGTTGCCACTTCTTGCAAACATACTTTTTTTTATGTTTGTCAAAGACAGGGTCTTCCATTTTTTTTGGTAGATTTTAATATTTTGAACATGTAAAAAGTTGCGGAAATGCTTCCAGATGCCAAAGACATATTGGAAAAATAAAGGGTGATATCTTAAAAGGTGCATAGATGTTGAGTAGGTTGGAGGCACCCAATGGTGCGTCTACTCAATACCGATCTTCTAATGAATGAATGAATTATAATTAGGGTATAAGTGCACTGCGACGTTTAAGATATATTGTGCTCCCAGCAGGCGCGGATCCAGGATTTCGTTCAGGGGGGGGGCAATTTTCGTGAGTTTCCAAAATCTTGATGGGGTCTACAAAAAAATTTTAGTACACTTAATTCCGCACTACACGCCTGCACACTCAAGCAATGTGAGTTGATGAGTTTGAAATTTTAAGAAAGCAATTAACTCTTTCATTACTGCCACAGTGTCTCGAACAGCTGGTACTTTGAGCTTTGTGAAATGAAGTTTTGCAGTTTAAAGCTAAAACATGGTGTCTTTACAACATTCTTGAGTTCCCTCTGGATCTGCGTAACAATACAATATTATTTTCAGAAAACATAATGGCACAGTGGTATGTTCCTAGACAGACACATGACGTTCGAGTTCGAGTGAAATTTCCAGCCTTTTCTTAAGCTGGGGCAACCTAACTTGACCTTGCCAGTAAAAGGCCATTTTCGATAACGTCATCAGCATCAAAAATGCATTTTGCAGAATGTTCTCAAATGCGAACTTCAAGTCTTCTGTTCAAAAAAGCAAATACAAGTTTTACTGCATAAGCATTGTTTTCGATAATGCAGTTTGCTAAAGTCACATGCTCGAAAACATCATGTGTATTGCAATTATTCAGTTAACAAATCGAGTTGGCAACAAAAATATTGAGAAGCTGGGGAACGTGTTCATAAACGTTAAATGCGTTTGCAAGAAAATTGAAGGACGTTGATATAAAAGATTTTGTGCAAGCAAAACCATTGCATTAATTTGACAATATATAGCTGTATTTTAGCTAAACTAAAATTGTAAATCAAAACCGAGATGAACGGTATCATTTGCTCAGATGCCTTCGTCCATCGATACAAAACCAAACTTTCCGACATTGAAATAAAACACACTTTCGTGAGTGGACCGCCAAAAATCAAAATGGTGGAAGCAAACTAAAAGGAATTTGGCGCTTGGTGCAGTTTTCAACACTTTTTTTCTGTTTGATGTATGAGTGTAGTAAAATCTTAATTTTTCTTTTAATTAATTAATACCACGTCGAATTTTCGTGGTTTCACGAGTAAATAATTAAAAGCCTATCGTGCTGTGAATAAGTATAAGAAAATTAACATTGAAGAAATTATTATTTACGTTTTTTCACTTTTAACCACTTAAGTGTACTATGGGTAACTTGTGAAATTGACGTTTCGGAAAGCTACTTTTCGGTCGGTTTTGACATAAACTTCCGACAGCTTCCACCTATTTTAGTTCCACTTTAACTTTCGTTATACATTTCATTTACAATATACTAAGCCTTCGTTAAGTTTTAATATAAATTTTTCATATACATAACTTCAAAACATCGAATGCAGAGTTGCCAGATTCATGCAGTTTAATACAATAGCAATATTCGCATTGAAAGATGACGATCATTTGAAAATTGAATTGACGTTGACTTGACGTTTTCAAAAATGCCCAAAAACAACTATCTTTAGGTGTAAAAGTTCCAACTTCTCTTCGGCAGTGACTGCTGTATAGTCGTTTCCTGGTTTCTCTCCAATCTTCTTCGTTGGATTCGTACTCCTCGCCAGTTTAATAATATGGAACACGGAAAGTTCCTACAACGCATCCACGAAAGTGGCAAAATCCTCTGGAATACTTACATACATCAAAAACGTATCTTATGGCTAAATCAGATGTGCAGCATGTCAGATATTCGGGAGTCGCTCTCGAGAGTTTTCTAGTGAAAGTATACTCCCTCAATGGAAACGCACATTTAAATATTTATCATCCATTTAGTATGAAATTTTTTGGTATCTCTCAATAACTTTTATACAGAAATGTATAGTTTTATTATATTAACTTTAATTAAAAATCAACTTTAAGGTTGAAAATTTAGAAAAGTGCCCCTACCGCCTCTCCCGTAACATTTAACTATAAAGAACCACTAATAAATTTGTAGAGGATAGGGTTGGAGGTGGAGCAATAATTTTTTGAAACATTATTGTGAAATTCTTCCTTCACAGCATTTTGAAAAGTGAAAATCAAATCGATTTGGGATTCAATCTGCTCTCTAGTATGAAATAAATTGAAGATGGGGCATCTAAAACCGAAGTTATAAGCTTTCCACTCAGTCGATTTGAAGGCTATTTGTGCATAGCGGAACTTTTGTTAGCTGAACCTGGTCAGCCAGCGGACAACGCACAACTACTCATTGCTCAACGCTGCCAAGAAATTTTTTTATAAAAGTATAACGAAATCACCTTTCTTTTAGTACATTTTATTAAATTCATATTTTATGCGTTATTCGTTCTTGTCCAGGGGGGGGCAATTGCACCCATTGCCCCCCCCCTGTATCCGCGCCTGGCTCCCAGTTTTGGAGTTGGATAAGTTTTCTCATGCTACAGCTCATTCTTCAGGTTAGTTTCTTCTAGAAACTTGAGTATTTGGAGTATTCTAAGAGACGGTAATTTACTTTCCCCTATCTGGTGGTTTCCCAGATGCCTGTGTCTTTGGTGCATAAGTGCAATCACAGTTGTCCAATATGTGGTCCGGTGTCTCCTCATGCGCGTCGCAGAATATGCAGGTGGAACTGCTCACTATTCCAAGGATTCGCGCGAAAACATAGAAATCGGCTATAAGGTCACGCTAATCCAACGATTATTGACATTCTTGACGAGTCGAATTTAGTACGCCCGTCTGCGAAGAACAAAACCTTCTCACTTGGTGCGGTGAACACAAAACCGCTTAAGAATCGTGGAGTAAGCAGGAACTTTTACCAGAAAGTTACCTGCAACACGTAACTTAACTTCGATAAAAATAAATTGCTAGATAAGTTGCAACTTAGTTGCAATCGGGAAGTGGATAATGTAGTAAGAATCTCACACTTCTATGAGCACGCGTTTTTCGGTCCTCATAGAGCCTTATGCAGGTTTTGCACCTACCCACGGAACAAAAAAAACTATTCCAGTGAGGAGTTTGTTCCTACTTAAGCTGATGATGCAGGATCGGAAACGTTCTGAGTTGTAACTCCAAAGTAAAAGTTGATCCTGTCTCAGCTTAGGGAGTTTGTTCCAGATTCTCAATCTTTTGGCCTCCTCTTTTTCTTTGATTTTTATTTAAATCACGTTTTCTCCTATGCCGCAATAGAGCTCTGGTCCCGTGAGGGGTGGCCTAGCTCCTATTCTTACTAGGGAATCTGCCTCTTCATTTCCCAGTATGCCAACATGGCCCGGTACCCAGTAGAGTGTAGCATTGTTATTCTGCCTCAGTTCATTTAGCCTCACCACGCACTCCCATATGAGTTTTGAATCGATGGTATAGGAGTTAAGTGCGGCCTGGCTGTCTGACCAGATGGTAATATTTTGGTTTCCGTAGTTTCTTCCGAGCTTATGTTCTGCAGATTTTCCTATGGCATTTACTTCTGCCTGAAAGATGCTTGTGGACTGTCCCATCGGTATGAAAAGTTTGGTTATAGGCCCAAAGATTCCAGCACCAGTCCCTTGACAAGTTCTCGATCCATCAGTATACCATTTGATGGCATTTTCTTTAAGATTGTAGTTTACCGTTTTGGCTACCCACTATTTTTTGCTACTTAATTCCGTTTTAAAGTTTCTTACGAAATTATACTTTTTGATCATGACGTCATCTCTTGGAATGTCAAGGAGGTGTGTTTCCGTTGGACTGCAAATCGAGTTCTTTCCTCTGAGACAAATGATTTTTCCAATTACAGTTCCCTCCTCTGCAAATTTTAAGATGGCTTCCTTAGCAGCACTCTCTACCGCCACGTGTAGTGGGGTCAGATGAAAAATTACTTCCATAGCTGCTGTGGGGCAAGTTGCCATTGCTCCGGTAATGCATAAGCATGTGAGCCTTTGTACTTTATCTAGTGATTTGTTAGTTGTGATTATTTCGGTTGTTTTGTGCCATGCAACCACTTCATAGGCATTGATGGGTCCTACCATCCATCTGATGATGTTCGGTTTGCAGCCTGCGAGATGCGAGTCTCTTGCATATCATAATGGCTTTCGTGGATTGCCCGACTGTCAACTCGACATGTTTGTTCCAGAGGAGCTAACCATCTAGTGTAATTCCCAGATATTAAACCTCCCTCTGAGTTTCGATTACTTCGCCAGCCAACCGGATAGGTTTCATAGGTGGTATAAGTCGCTTTTTGGTAAATAGTACTATCGTTGTCTTTGCTCGGTTGATCTTTAATCCCACTGGATCATCACAAAAAGAGGCTGTCCTCAGAAGGGGTACTATCAAACTTGCAGTGGAGTCTTGTAGTAGATGAACTGCTAGAACAATTAACGTCCCTGCGCCATAATCCAAAGGCTGTGATGACCATATCATCAGCGAAGCCAATACAGCATTATGCCTTGGGATTTTAATTGTTCTAGCAGTTCATCTACTACAAGACTCCACTGAAAGGGTAATTGTACCCCTTCTGAGGACAGCCTCTTTTTGTGATGATTTTCTGTATATAGGGTCTTGCTAGTGCCTCGGCTTTTCTCGTGCCTAACATTTCACTGATCCATCGGGTTTTAGTGATGGGAACAAATTTCCTTACAAGAACTCTGTATACGGCATCATGGGAAGTATTGTCAAAAGCCCCTTCTATGTCCAAGAAGGCGGCCAATGCAATTTCTATCTACCTAACTTCTAACTAACCATGGGAATTTTCCAAGTATTTTAGTTTTTTTTTTATTTTATCATTTTGCACAGATTGGGCGCCATTTTCGAAAATGGCGTAAAACGACTGGATTACAACAATGACTTCAAAATGTTGGAAATAAATTAAAAATATAAACTTAAGGTTCCCACTCCCCCTACACAAAAAGCGCAGGGATTTCAGTCAACTGACTGAGCTACAGATTGGGCGCCATTTTTCAATATGGGCTCTAAGCGATGTGATCACAAAAATGACTCCCAAGATAAATTTCTTCCTTAGTATTGGAAGAAATGAGTTCCAATCATAAAAAAGGTTCCACCACCAAAAGCGGACTAACTAGTCACTTTTGAAAAATGGTTAATTTTTCAAGTGGGCATAGAATAAAGCTTAGGTAGTTATAAAACACAGGTCCTAAGACTCTTTTTTTCAAAAATACTGCGATTAAAAATGTTAAAACAGCCAAGAATTCAATTTGGGTCCCCATAAATCCGATAGCAGCGCCCTGAATGGTCATCAGATTTGCCCTTTTGGGTGGGCTGGCCTAGTTAACAGGGAGCCAGGTAAAGTAATGTATCTTCAACTATAAACAGCAGCTACATTCGTCAGGGGAAAGAAAAGAAATTCGACGGAATTCAGAACAAAAGCTCCTTTGGCAATGGACCAGAGATTTGGAGGAGTATTCGAGTGCAGAACCAAATGCAGCTAAGAAAAAAAAAAAAAAAAAAAACAGAATCTCAGGCCGTTGTATGAAAATTATGTTCTGCAAAGAAAAATGTCCGAAGAATATACTTTTGTCGTTTGTTTATGTTTATTGTTTGTCTGTTCATCTGTTTGTCTGGATGTTATTAAACAATTCTTTAAGAATAATCATTGTGGCGGATGATATTGGACCAGAGACCAAGAGCAAAGCTAGCAAAGATATCTCGACAATAAGGTGGAGGAGGAAATCTTATACCTATCTCTTCTCTACTCAAAGAAGAATGCCTGCGATGCGGGAGGTATTTACAAACGACACACACATAACACAAAACACACAAAAATGTCTATAGATAAAATACTTATTCAGATACTTTTGTGTATTGTTTGATATTCCTTGGAGCTGTTTTTTTTATTATTATTTTTGCAATTTTAGTTGTTGTTGTTATTGCTTTCATCTAATAATCATTTGGAATAATAATTTAAATGTATTTTGTATGCGAGATGCTGTGTGTGGTGCCTCCACCTGCAATTATGCACTTTTATATAGCTGGATGCGCGACTGCTTATGCTTTAGCTTGCTGAGGCAGCTCAGCTAATGTGCGCATGTGGTCAATGCAGCAGCAGGTAAAGAGAGTGCTGCAGTGGTAGCAGCAGCAGCAGCAGCCACCAGCAACAGAAACAGCATTGGATATAAATGTTTAGCAAAAAACGATCATGCAGTAAATTATTGTTAGAGGTGCACTCTGAGAGGTGACCTTCATTGTTGGCATTTGCCAGTGTTGTGGTATTATTGGCTTTTGACTGAGGTTAAAAAGAATTTAGAATGTAATTGCATTTGCGCGAATTCAATTATCTGTGGCAGCATCTCTGCGCCTGTGCATATGGTGTTTTAAAGGGTATTTGAGGCAAATATAAGCTTGAGACAATACATATCGTTTGATCTTGGTCTTAACTTGATAGTAATAGATTTTACAAGCATCAGTGTTTATCCGGGATTTTTCTTCTTTTTTTAAATTCATAATTGAATTAACATTTTCTGTTTGGTTAAGTTAGATATCACTAAAATCAGAGAACGATTGATGTTATTATGTGAGTCTTTAAAATAACTACAGGCATAGCAGAATAATAAATTAAGACGATGACCATTTGTTATATTTAGGTTTATATGGGGAAAGTCTTTTTTTGAGATGATTGTTCTCTGCATTTCTGGAAATTTGAGCACAATTTCTTTGCAAATTTTTCATTATTATTGAATTCAGCTTCCTTCGCTTATTGAACAGTTTTCCGTCAAAAGAAATAAATTTTAAACGTGATGGATTCAAGGGAATTTCATGTAAGAAAAACTTGTTTGCTGCAAGACACTATTCCATTTAACAGACTCAGGATGATCGAAGTTATTGGGGACCAAAACATTGTAATAGAATAGCTAGTATCTATACGCAGTGCCTACATCTTAGAGCTCACAAAGAGACATATGAAGATCTTCTGATCAATCAGCCGTCAACCACGGGTCGAATCGCTTAAGCTTAGAGTTGATTGTCAATATTTTGGTTGTTATTTTGAGGATAGCTATATGTCTATCATATCTATAGGAAAATATAGAGACAGATAAATCGTCAAAACGACAATCGTTTAGTCAAGCGATCGCTTTGGTCTTTCGCGATACGGGCCCAAGTTGACTACATTGCGATTGACGTTGATAACGCAACGAACTCTTTTAGTATTGTGGATTTCCCAACTATCCGAGGGGCCAACATTGACTTGGGCCACTACGGCTTTCCGAGGGTCACTATCGAGAGTTTTGTTGTGAAAGTAGTCTCAATTGGAAACGCACCTTAGCAGCCCAATACAGCCATCACTCCAAAAATTGACAAACAGCTTAGCTTAACGATAATGGGGAAAAATGTAAAGGAATTATTCTTTATACTCAACACAGATGTGTGATAGGTTGTTGTGATGCTTATTGCTTGAACTTCATTACATATCTGGTGGTTAAATTCTAAACCACATAGGGCTCGAGAGATATTCAACTTCAAAGTAACAACAAGAACTTTAATACTATTCCTCATTTGGGGCTTGTCTTCCGAACCAACAAAATGTGTCATGCATCAACCTGGCGGAATCGGAAGCGCTTCTTATATATTCGATACGCCAACCAAAATGACCATGTACTAATAAACTCAAGGCACTCTTCTAACATATTTGAGATATGCGTACTTTTCGGGTTTCAAACGATAGCTCTGACCATTTCCTTGTTGCGGCTGCTACTCTGTCAAACAAAAAGAAACTGTGAATTGCAATAAAGAAATTGCAAAAGCCTACAGAAAACACCTGAGCAAGAAGATCTCCAGTGTGCTGTGCATTGCCACAGACTAGACGCCATCAATCAGCGGTCCAAGTATCGCGATATAATCAGAGAGGTAGTCAACCACCCACAAAAAAGGATCCATGGTATGATAAAGAATGTTTGTGACCAAAGAAGGTGATTGAGTATCGCACAAGGAGGAGAGAGGAGAAGAAGACCCTGCGCGGAAAGAAGAAGGCATACACAGTCACACAGCCCGAGAAAACCAAAGAGTCCCGCGATCAAAAAACAGCACCCGGAAGTTTAATAAATAAAAGTCAAGCAACTGGCGAATGGCTGCTGATTTTAAAACAGGATCACAAGCTCTTCTATTCGAAACAGTGAAAGTAATCTAGTCAACAATGCACAGGGAATAGTAGATAATTTCTAGTAACATTTCTAGCAGTTGCTAAATGGGAAGTATAGGTTTAACAAGAAGTGAACCCATCTCAAGTCGATGAAAACCCAGTTTCACCACCAAACACGGAGGAAATCTGTCGAAAGAGTGCATGCATCAAGTCTTCAAGCAGGTTTGGTTGGAAGGAAGAATGCCCGATTATTGGGCTATTAGCTCAATATATCCCATCTACAAAAGATGATCTTATGTTCCGCAAGAACAATCGAGACATATCCCATATGAACGTCGCTTACAAGATGCTATCCAACATAATAATGTGAGTGTTTTAAACCATTCAACAGGCAATCAAGCTTCTGGCCAGGCAGATTGGCCATATACCAAATTCACCCCCACCCAGGCATATCTTGGAAAAGATCAACGAGCTTCTAGGCGATACTCGATCGATTCATCGGCCTCAAAGCCTCGTATGATAGTATTCATCATTAAGAGCTCTATACGGCAATGGTTGAACTTGGAATCCTTGGAAAACTGATTCAGCGATCATCAAGTAAGGAAAATCTTCTCCACACAGTGTTTCAGCAAGGAGATGCCATATCATGTTATTTCTTCAATCTCATTCTGGAGAAAATAATGTGATCTATCCAACTTCTAGGTTATGCCGATTATATCAACATCATTGGCTGCTCCCAAGGGGCGGTTTCAAAGTATTTCATGGCAATTGAAGAACAATTTAAAGCTGGTCTAGAGCTAAACAAAGACAAGATCAAAAACATGCTATTAACTATCAAAGATCTGTCAACGAGCTGAGACAAAGCTTAAACATAGGAGGAAAAGGGAGTAAACATTAATCCCACAAATGACAGCTCAGCAGAGATCCTACGAAGAATTACCCAAGAAAACCGGTTCTTCTTCAATTTGGCACAACAACTGAGTTCAAAGTTACTCCTCACATGAGACGAAGTACACGCTTTACAAAACCCTTATACTGCCAGTCCTGCTTTATGACGCCAATTGTTGTGCGATAAGCAGAAAATGAGAACTGTTACCTTCGAAAATAAACCACTTCAATGAAATTTGGCCATGTGTGCGAGAAGGGCGAATAAAGGAGATAGACCGAGAGCCCACAGCAGATTTTGGATGTGAGTGATAGCAAAAAAAGAAGTATAGGCGTCGAAAGCTTCATTAAAGGCTATTCAAAAAATCAAAATCTTGCAGTCCACAACTGGGGCCTTTGCGAGAAACAGTGCATCGAAAAAAAAAAATATGAATGCAACATGAAGGATAATCGTGTTAGCATTAATTGGTTTTCACCGCTCCCTAGATAAGCTCCCCAGAATACATATCACGGAATCTGAGACCATTTGAGTGTATAGTTAGCTCTACCAGACCGTTTGAAAAATTCAAAATTCTAAGTGAAAAACGGTTTTTTAAAACAGTCTGGCAGGGCTATTACTGAATATGTTTGTTAGGCCCATAAGCATGCTTAAAACCGAAAATGCTACTAAATTCACCCATGCGTTTCTGAGAGAATGGTCACACTGGCCACTTTTCCATAACTTTGGTGTAACTTGAAAACTAAGCCGAATTTGACAATTTCACACTTGTAACTTTTTGTTCAAAATTAAATTTTCTATTGGAATGAATAGTTCAAAAAATTTTACAAAAAAATTTAAGCAGAAAAAGTTAACAAAAACCAACCTAAAAAAATCAAAAAATCAAGGATATCTAAATTTTGTAATAAATTGTGCATAACTTTTTTTGAAGCAAAGATAGGGTCAAGATATGCACAGACAAAATAAATAAGAGACTAAAAACTTTAATATGGCATGTTCAAAAATTAATATTTGTTCAAAATTGACAAAGATATTCCCATTCAAACCTTATCATTTCTTATAATTCTTGGCAGTTATGGCCCGAAAGTACCTTTTTCGGTACAATATGGCAAATTTCACTTTCGTAAAAATGTTCGAAATCTAAATTTTGATATAATATGACATTACAACTTTAGAGAATTTTTAAGAAGTATGTTAGTTCGCAATTTCGTTTTTCAGCTGTTTTTAAATGCTTTCAGACCTACAGACCGAACGGCTTTTCCGATTAACATAATATTTGGTACTAGGAGCTAGGAAATTTAAATTTGTCATAAAGTACCAAAAAATAGGCTTTCGGGCAAAAACTGCGAAAAATTATAAGAAATGGTAAAGTTTGAATGGCTATATCTCTGTCAATTTTCAAATAATATGGCTTTTTTAACATGTCATATTAAGGCCTTAAGATTCTAATTTACTTTGTTCATGCATGTCTTGAGCGTATCTTTGCTTCGAAAAAAGTTATGCACAACTTAGAAAAAAACTTAAAAATATTTGATTTTTCGATTTTTTTTATGTTGGTTTTTGTTTACTTTTCCAGCTAACATTTTTCTAAGAAATTTTCCAAACTATCCATTTCGATAGAAAATCAAATTTTGAACAACAGTTTCTTCAGGGATTTTAACTGGTCAATATGCTTCCTCGATAGTGACGTTGACTCCAGTGCAGATATGGTCACAAACTTGATTCTTTACGGAATGAGAAAATTTATCCCGCATAGGATAAAATCTATCAAACCGGAAGGGAATTCATGGTTTGATTTGAGCTGTAAAGAGGTTATCAGGGTAAGGCGCCAGTTATAGCTATCATTGAAACTTGTCATTGAAAATTTAAATGATTGATATTGAGACGTTTAATAAGTAAAATTAGTTATTATTTTGATGGACAAATAAAGCTTAAGACTTATTTAATATTTTAAGCCAAAAAAGACTTTTCTTATTTCAATGATTGAACTACCTTCTACCAATGATCATTGAAATATCAAGTCATTTTTTGTGGAAATTTGGGCCTATTTGAAATTTTTTTTTGACTAGAAATATTAATTAAGTCTTGAGCTTTAATCTTCCATCAAAATAATGAACGCTTTGTAAACGTCTCAAAATCAATCATTAAAGTTTTCAATGATGAATTTCAATGATAGCTATAACTGGCACCTAAGAGAAGTAAGTTTCCGATGTAATAAAGCCAACCCTACTGAGGAAAACCGGATCAAGTTTAAACAAGCTAGAAAGACCTCTAACGGCCACATTCAAAGAACTAAATTTTTGCATGATCAAAAATTAAGGCAAAAAATACTACAATGTCCCAAAGGTAGTAAAAATGTTTGGTCATTTGTAAAAAAAATTAAAAATACAACTTCATCCTCGGTTCCAACGCTCGTCTTCAATGACACTCCCCATGTTAGCTCAAAAGAAAAAGCCAATTTGCTTGCAGCACAGTTTGCTGTTAGTTCGACGCTGCCAGAGAGTGGTCATGAATCCGCCTGTACTTGAGAGCGCCAATGATTTTATGGGACAAATCTTCTTTCGCACTCGTGCAGTAGCAAGCAAGAGTATTAAAAGATCTCGATGTACACAAATCCGCTGGCCCGGATAGTATCCCTCCCATTGTTCTGAAGAGGTGTTCTTCAACGCTGGCAAAGCCACTGCGTAAGCTTTTCCATCTGTCCTACACTACTGGTCTCTTTCCGAGTGGATGGAAAACAGCATTTGTCCAGCCTGTCCCTAAAAAAAGGCGAATCTTCTTCTCCCTCAAATTACCGTCCAATTGCACTTACGTCCCTTCTTTCCAAGATCATAGAAACGCTGATTAATCATCAGCTCAAGAAATATCTTGAAGAACGGAAGCTTCAAAGCTGGCAAAGCCACTGCGTAAGCTTTTCCATCTGTCCTACTCTAGTGGTCTCTTTCCGAGTGAATGGAAAACAGCATTTGTCCAGCCTGTCCCTAAAAAAAGGCGAATCTTCTTCTCCCTCAAATTACCGTCCAATTGCACTTACGTCCCTTCTTTCCAAGATCATAGAAACGCTGATTAATCATCAGCTCAAGAAATATCTTGAAGAACGGAAGCTTCTTAATGACCGGCAGTACGACTTTCGTAGCAATAGGTCCACTGGTGATCTGATGGTATATCTCACCGAGCAGTGGAACAAATTTTTACACCGTTTTGGAGAAAGTAAGATTATTGCACTTGATATTTCAAAAGCGTTTGATAGAGTTTGGCATCAAGCTCTTTTATCAAAAATACGTGCATTTGGTATCGATGAATCTCTTCTTCGTTGGATTGGAAATTACCTTTCGGACCGTTCAATACAAGTTGTATTGGATGGTTACAAGTCTGATATTAATAAAATAAATGCTGGTGTGCCCCAGGGCTCCGTTTTGTCTCCAACTCTCTTTCTTATTTTCATAAATGATCTGTTGTCTGAAACTTCCAATCCATTAAATTGTTTTGCAGATGACAGTACCCTCACCTTTTCATATTCGTTTTCAGATTCACTTCCTTGTTCTTCGGATGTGGAACTTGAACGCCAGCGTATGAAAAGCTCATTAAATTCTGATCTCGACAGCATTTTCCAATGGGGAACAAAAAACCGTGTAGAATTTAATGCTTCGAAAACTCAATGCTGTCTTCTGTCGTTAAAGCGAAACCCACCCCCTATGCCACTATCCATGAGTGGCACTTGCATCGAGGAAACCCAACAGCTTTCAGTCCTGGATATGTGCATCACACACCACCTTCTGTGGAATGATCACATATTCGACGTCGCCAAGAATGCTACGAAATGTCTAGGTTTTCTTCCAAGATGCAAGAAATTTTTCTCCCCTTCTGATCTGGCTGTAATCTATAAAGCCTTCATTCGTTCAAAACTTGAGTACCACTCCCATATTTAGGCGGGTGCTCTCAAATTTAAGTCATTTAAGTCTCTTGGATAGAGTTCAAAATAGAGCTTTAAAATTGATAGGTGATAGAGCTATAGCAGAAACATTTGCATCTCTCGAACACCGTCGCAATGTTTCGTGCCTTTCGTTATTTTATCGATATTTTTACAAACAATGTTCTAGTGAAATAGGCAGTTGCATTCCTCCCCTTAAACAATTTCGCCGTAATACTCGTACTTCTAGGAATGCACATCAGTTAACCCTTGAGCCCAATTTCGGACGTACTGTAAAGTATAGAGATTCTTTTCTTAGTCGCACTACCCGAATGTGGAATGCTTTACCTGACTCTGTATTTCCCTCCCATTTTGATATTCAGAACAACAAAACCAATGTGCATCGGCATCTCCTCTTGAACCCTTCCCTTTTTTCCTAACGCTCGCACTGTGTTTAATCATTTTAAGGGTAGTCACAACCCCTTTAGTGCGCGCTTATTATAAAAAAAAAAATATGTACATAAAATTGTCAAATTCGGCTTAGTTTTCGAACTATACCAAAAATACAGAAAAATGGCCAGTGTGACCATTCTCTCAGAAACGCATGGTTGAATTTTGTAGCATGCTTATGGGGCTAACAAACATATTCAATAATAAAAACCCTTGCACGTAATTGTTCCTTTTTAAAAGGTCTATTCAATAGGCTATAAGGCTTCTTTGAGAGAAACATTCTTCGAATGATTTTTGATCCCGCCCCCATATCTAAGTTGATTAAAAGACACAAGAGAGAGCTGTACGGGCTCTTTAGCGAAATCGACTTACCCGAAAATGAAAAAGCCCATCTGACTGAGGTGCAAACATTGAGGGAAGGTAGAAAAAAAAAGACCGAGATTCAGGTGGCATACGCAAGTGGAAGAGAGCCTCAACCAATTTGTAGTGTGAACAGTTAGCTAGTTACTGAGTCGACCGGAAGAAACAGATTGTAGCACCACTTTTGGTATGTCAGTAAGTATTGACTAGTGCACCACTTGCTCAAAACAACGATGAGATAGAAACATGAGTATTCTAACGGTCACCTCCATTAGATGAAAATGTTAAGAAAAAGCTATAATTTAATGGATCTTCCAGGATACGTGCTTATTTATATCTCTTTTCTTTCTTGATTCTTTTTCAATGATCTTTCAATCCTGTTGCTCTTAAAAGGTGCTTTTACCGTAGGTCTCCTTTTTTTCAATTTCGCAAATGGATTTTTACTTGAAACCAAGAACCAGTTCCAAAAGGTTTGAGTCCATCTTTTTTTCAATTTCGCAAATGGATTTTTACTTGAAACCAAGAACCAGTTCCAAAAGGTTTGAGTCCATCTTAGTCGTATGTTTCTCAACAAATATTACTTATTTTTTTTTTGTCTATTAAATCTCTTATATTCATTGCTGTATCTTATTTCATTTCTTGTTTTTTTTTTGCAGGAATACTGAGCAAAGAGATGACTTTTTTCCATTCAAAACACTAGTCTCAATCGAGTATCATAATTTAATAACACAACTATAATAATGTACAACGATAAACGTTTAGATAAATCACAAATAATGCCAGTACCACCGCCACCGGCGGAAATCCTCCATCATAATCACCACCTTTCACATCATCCTCACCATCATCCCCAACAGATCCTGCATCATCATCCACCACCTCCACAACCTCCCCAACAACAGCAACAACAACAACAGCAGCCTCAACACCCACATCACCACCATCAGCATCTGCAACATCAGCACCAATTACAGCAACAGCAACAACAGCAGCAACAATCACAATCGCAGTCACAGCAACAGCAATCAACAATGTTTACAAGGTGAGTGTTTGTTATACCTGCTAAATGTATCTATTGCCATTATAAAACCAAACAAAAAATTAAAATAGTTCAACGCCTTCATATATTGACCAGGTGCATAAAAGTGCCACATTTTCCGTGATTTAATTAACAGAAACTTAAGCTAAATCTATTTTTGTATTGTATCTTTAAATCCATCTATCTGTATCTATTGTGTTAAATATATCTGCAAACTCAATAGAACATGATTGCGCACTCAAATGGTGTCGCGCGTTGCATAGAATATCCATCAATGGTTTGCTTATTTTTTTAATCACCTTTACTGTTACTAATAGTCAGGTTCCTTTTTTATTTGTTTATTTTGTGAATAATTGTATAAGGAGTGAGTTACTTAATGTTTTAGTGAATTGTTCTCACTGCTGTTCTGTTTTTTTGTTTCTTTAAAATCGATAACTCAAATCCAAGATCGATTAGTTTACCTGACAACGCAGTGCTGGATTTAGTCCCCAAAGCAAAAGTAAATAACAAATTTAGGGGGACTTCTAGATTTTTCTATAAAAAAATAATTTTTAACAGAGACACTAGATTTGTCAGCCTTCTTTTGATTGAGTTTGCCTTTGAAAATAAGTTTTTTGTCCGCTGACTAAGATAGTGTGAACTGACTGGTCAAATTTTCATAAATTTTAAATTTTTGATTAAGTAAGTATTTAAGATTTGACCCTTGTGACTTAAAAAAAACTTGTACCCGAAAAGTGGTGTCACTAACATCTTACCCGATGGTGAGACTATTCAACACGTATCGTTAAGGGCATATTCCGTTATTTTCGCAGCACGCGTTTGGCATATAGACGCGTTTCCACAACTTTTTTCATGTTCAACAGTTCAACACTACTTAACACTTATCTTTTAAGACATCAACCGTTATTTTTCCAAGACACGTTTGACGTCCAGATATGTCTCTGCAACTTTTTGTCACGTTAAAAATAACCCACATTAAAAAAAAGTACATATTATGTTCCTGAAAGCGGCAACCTTGAAATTTTAACAGAAGGTGCATTTACTTGACACTTATTTTTTAAAAAATCAATTTTTGTTTCCGAGCACGCGTTTGGCATCTAGAGGCGTTTCAGAAACTTTTTTCATGTTTAAAATATTAAAAATTATCAAAAAATTGAAGGCAACGGAGGACATTAAAAAAAAAGTATGTTCCCGAAAAAGTGGCACCACTGATATTTTACCCGAAGGTGCGTCTACTCAACACCTATCTTTTCAGACATCAACTTTTATTTTAGCCATGGAAATTTTCCAAGTAATTTACGAGTTTCTCTTTATTTTACCATCTGGCCCAGATTGAGCGCCAGTCTTCAAAATGGCGTCCAAATTACAGGATTGAAAAACTGATTCCCAAGCTTAATTTCATTCTTCGCATATCAAAAATAAATTTCAAATGTAAAAATAAGATCCCCCCACAAAAAGTGCTAGGATTTGGGTTTCCTGACCGGATTACAGGTTGGGTGCCATTTTTCAAAATGGCGGCCAAGCGACAGTATTACAAAATTGACTTCCGGGCAAAATTTCATCCATATCATCTCAAAAAAAAAAGATCCCCGCCAAAAAACACACGGGATTCGGTTTCCTGATCAGACTATAGGGAGAGGTAAATATATTTTCTCAATAAAATAATTAGATAAAACTTAGCTACTCGCTTGAAATGTATGCAATAAACTTTGTAATTAATTATGAAATCAAATTAATTTTCATTTTATTTTAAACCAAATCAAAAGTTTTTAGTGATAACAAAACGGAATAATGCACAAACTTTAGTCAATTTAGTCTAAAGTGGGCATAAAATCGGATTTTGCACCGGAGAAATTTTGTTAGCAATATTTGTGTTTGGAAACCTCTCCTTATTATAGAATTCAATTTTATGTTTTGGATAATTTATTTCCTTTTTTAAGAGGTGTAGGTACATGAAGGGCAAGGGAATGAGGGAGAGGCAGGAGATGACAAAATAAGGTTAGATTGAAAAAAAGGCTGGGCTAGAAAGACACCTACAATACATGATTTTTTTACTTGCTATATACACTAGTCAACGAAATTTAAGGAACATTTTGTGAAGAGTGGTCGTATTGAGGTGAAACAAAAAGCATTCTTCAGCTTTATGTTTTTTGTTTCGAGATTTGTTTGCAAAACATTTTTTTTTGAAGTACCGTTATTGCGTTATTGCAAGGAATGAAACGAAACAAAAAAATATTTTTTTAATTTTTTTTGAAGGTCCTCATTTCTATGGTTAACTTTTTTTGAGTCAATAAAATTTAATGATCAGAAACCTTGTTTATTCAGCTTCAATTCAATTTTTTTTTTGTCATACAATTACCAATATCTCCTGACTGTGAAGTAAGCAAAGCAACTTTGACGAATCAAAAAATGGTTAATTGGATAATTTGCCGTTAATTAGTCGTTAATTAGTTGTGATAATTCCGAATTTGTCGTTCAATGTTTTCTATGTTTTTTTTGGGTGCTTTGCTAACTTGACACTACTCGAAAAGCGTGAAAAACTCTTGTACTTAATGTTTTATGGCTTAATAATTTGCCGTTAATTAGTCATTAATTAGTTGTGAAAAATTGAATGGATGGTTTATGGCTTAATAATTCACCATTAACTAGCCACTAATTATTTGTGATGATTTTAAATTTTTCGTTCTATATTTTCTATGTTTTTTTTTCCGAAAAAAGGTAAAAGCTTCCAAGACTAAATATGTTATCCCTTGATAATTTGCCATTAATTAGTCGTTGATTAGTTGTGAAAAAGTCAAATTTGTCATGCGATGTTTTCTATGTAATTTTTGGTTATTTGTTTAATATAAGCATTAACGGAAAATTGTTATTAACGGCAAATCATCCACCTACCCATTTTTCGATTAGTGAAAATTGAGTTGGTAACCTGACGCTCATAGAAAACAAATCACCCTTAATTACATAGAAAACATCGCATGGCAAAATTGACTTTTTCACAACTGGGTTCACTGGTCAAGTTTTATACATTTTAAGTAAGTAATTAAGAGAAAACTTGCCAAGTAAATCCACTTAACTTTAATCAGTAATCATTAAATACCAAATATCTGTCATAGTTTGGAATTATTGTTCTGATATTATTTTACTTAAAACTTGGCATTTATTTTAGATCTCATTTCCTTTTTTGGCTGACTTCTTACGCACGGGTATCTTGTACATAATAAGAACTTGGATCTTTTTTAACATTTATGTTTTTGTTGTGATTTCACTCCTTTTTGCAAAGATTTATTTTGCCAGGTGAAAATCTAGCCCTACCGCTCTACAGAGTTTCATAATTCCACGACAACCGAAAGTGCTTCACATAAATAATAGCAATTCTGATAAAGTGGGTGAATGGCACGCCCCCTGAATAGAAAATGCCAAATTTTGTATTTCCTTTTTTCAAAGTACTTTAAGCCCTACCAATCTAACAATTTTTATCGTTCTACCACAACCAGAAGTGCTCCATGTAATTAATTAGAATTTTTAAGAATGTGGGTGGATGCCACACCCCTGGATGGAAAATTCCAATTTTTTAATTTTTTTCTTTCTTAGTACTTCAAGCCCTACAGCTCTACCAACTTTCATCATTCTACAACAATCCGAAGTGCTTCATATAGTTTATAAGAATTTTTGAGACAGCGGGTGGATGCCACGTCCCCTGAACTGAAACTTCTAAGTCTTCTATTTTTTTCTTTCAAAATACTTCAAGCCCTACCGACCTACCAATTTTCATCGTTCAACAACAATCGGAAGTGCTCCATATAATTTATAAGAATTTTTTAAGAAAGTCGGGTGGATGTCACGCCCCCAGAATAGAAAATTGTAGATTTTCGATGTTTTCCTTTGTATACACCACAAGGCCTACGTTGTGCAAAATTTCAAGTTTCTTCGATGTCGGGAAGTGCTCCATAATTTTGATGATGTGTCAGTGAGTGAGTCAGTCAGTTAGGCGCCAGTTATAGCTATCATTGAAACTCATCATTGAAAATTTTAATGATTGATTTTGAGACGTTTAGGAGGCAAAATCATTTATTATTTTGATGGACGATCAAAGCTTAAGACTTAATTAATATTTCTAGTCAAAAAAAAATTTCAAATAGGCCCAACTTTCCACAAAAATTGACTTTTAATTTTTCAATGATCATTGGTAAGGTAGTTCAATCATTGAAATAAGAAAAGTCTTTTTATGTGGAAAGTTGGGCCTATTTGAAAAATTTTTTGGGCTAAAAATATTAATTAGGTCTTTAGCTTTATTTTTCCATCAAAATAATAAATGATTTTACTTCCTAAACGTCTCAAAATCAATCATTAAAATTTTCAATGATGAGTTTCAATGATAGCTATAACTGGCGCCTTACGGTTTTTGCGATTTTTGAATCTCGGGAATTACTAATGCTAAAGAGTTAAAATTTGATTAGCTTAGCAAATGCTGCGAATATGAAGTTTCTGACTTTATTGGTACTGAAGTTAGAGGGGGTCGAAAATCGCCTTAGTTTGTTCCTGTAAAAAGGGTGTACTGCCTCGAACTACCATGCCCTTTGGTTTTTAAACTAGGCATTTACCAAATGTTCTAATCTTTGGGTTAGAGCTAGAAGGCTCAAGACTAGTGAAATAATTTTGGCAACTGTGTGTGGGGCTTCAGATCCCCTTTTGTCACGAGTAGTGGAAAGAGGAGCTCGGCGAAGAGTATCTGGAGGAGTATTGTATGATTATTGAGCCACTAGACGCATGCGTGGACGAGACTTCTTACAAGTTAAAAAAAAACTTCTTTAGAGTCAAGTTCCATAGGTTGATTTTTTCGGGAACCTTACAACATTTGACCAGAAATCTGACAGCAATGAAGCAAGGGCTAATGCAAAAATTTCACTTCATAATGTATTATCGAAGTCAATTTGAACTCTCACAATGCATGCAGTCATGGCTTCATTATCAAAATGAAATGTTTTAACGCAGTACGACAGACGTGCCAAAAAATATGTGAAACCTCCAAAATGCACACTGCATGCAAATATTGTTTATTTATATTCGCACCAAAGGTGTTTTAGATTCAGTATCTTAAAACAAATGTTTAAAATCTCCAAGTCCGCGGGAATGAAATGTTGGTTGAGCTCCCATTCCACTTTTATATGCCGCTTTGAACGGGATTCGGTGTTGTCTTCCCGGGTAAGATAGAAAGACTGCCTATTTACAATACTCACTCTACATCTACATCCCTGAGTCGATGAATTCAATTTAGCTTGACTAGGGCTACGTTGATGTGCCACTTGTAAAGTTCGTCATTATATCTTCTCCTCCAGAGCCTATCATCTAAGCAAACTGGACCGAATATTTTTGGAAGAATTTTTCTGCTAGCCCAGATATTTCTCCTATTGTTCAAAAAAGGGTTCTTTAACACTGGCTAAATCACCACGTACCTTCTATTCAAGTTCATGGAAATAGTAATTAATTAAAAATTAATTTGCTTAACAATATTAATCCAGCACTGAGTTGCCATTTAGTTTTTGATTGTGTTTTGTGCTAAGTGAATTTATTGCATGTTGCGGGGGCCCGCGGTCACTGGCCATAAATGCAAATTTTAACCCACATTACGCGGCAGGCAACAAGTCACACACAATAAACAAGTGGACATAAATTTATTGTATCTCTGACATAAGTCGAGGCTTTACTATAATAATATATAATTGCCTTTAAAGTAGTTACATGTGCGAGAGAGTTGTACATTATATCGATACACAAACTTCTTCATCATTAAAGCCATCATCCAGACCATAAATGGAAGTGTTAGAATTGTTGTTGTTGTTGTTATTTTGTTTTGTTAGTCTCCCCAAAAAAAGAAATGAATGATTTTGCATCGTCATCATAGATGAACCACGGGTGGTCAATAGTCGTCAGGAGGCATTAATGATCATTTTCAAAGTCCGATAGTGCACATTGTGGTTATAACTATATACTATACATCTACTTTGATCGTCATAATGGCACCGCTCTATTGGCGGTGACACATCGTAACGCTTAGCTGTCAAAGCCAATTATCTGACAGATACAAATTATACCGAGGAATGAAAATTCGAAAGATTTAAGTAAAAAATGTTAACGAATCACATCTGGTAACTTATGGTTGTTGTCGGGGTCCATTTTCAAGTTTAGGTATATGTTTGACTGGACCTTATGTTCATTTGACGTGATTTGATATTGAAGTGAGAGTTTGAATTTAAGATAGATAGCAGAACGCAGATTATAATCGCACCAAGTAGGTAGGTACATTGGTACATGCTATTGGAATGATGATTTCATTACAATCATGCTTTTGTGAGCTTAAAGGGATAACGAATTGGCATTTGAAAGCAAACAATACGAAAGCTCAAAAAATCTGTCAATTATAAATCAAACAATTCATTCAAAATCATAATTCAAGTATAATAGACACTGAACCGATTTTAAATGATTTCAGAAATAAGTGTTTTTTACTTGCGATATATGTAGGTACTATAGGGCAAGTTTTGGATTCGTGCAAAAAAAAAATTTCGAGATAACAATCAAACATGACATTACGATGATAGGGAACACGAAAAAAGTGGGTGGCAAAATTCTGTCTGTCTGTCTGCCCGTACCTCAACCTACAGCTTAAACCACTGAAGCGATTTTCTTCAAATTTTGAACTTAAGGTTTTTTTGTAACTCTCCAGAGGGGAAATTGATTTTTTTTTTAGCTCAAAAAATAACGGTACTTGCCATACAACCGTTAAGGAAAAGCTTATTTATCTCAAGAACGGCTCCAACGATTTTGAAAAAAAAAAAATCAGTGTATTATTGTAGATATGATGTACCTTTTAGTAAGAAAAAAAAATCACCAAAAACATTTATTAACGGTACCTGCCATATAACGGTTTTTTGATTTTTGATTTTCTCATCCGATTTCAATTAAATTTTTGCACAAAAGCTTTGTTAGAATATAAATAATACTGCATACCAAAATTTTTGAAAAAATAAATTCTGGATTTTTAAAAAAGATTAAATTTTTTTTTTTGAAAATTCAATATTTCAAAAACGGGTTGATGAATTGTTTTGAAACTTCAGTTTTAAATGTATATTAATATATACTCAAAATTGGCATACCAATTTTTTTTTTAAATGTTACCAGAATTTTTTAAGAAAACGGCTCGCAACGATTTTAAATTTTTTTTTTGCATATATTCATATTTTTTCAAGTAATCAAATGGCATACTTTTTTTTGAGCTCTAGTAATTTATCAGGCTGTTTATACGATTAAAAGAACGATTTAAATGCTTTTTATACTTTTTCTATAATTACTTGAATATTTTTTAAAGTTCTTAAGCCCCACACAACTTGAACATAAGAGCAAGTACGTGCGATTCAGTCGTGCATTTTATTTTTTAAGATTTCGATTTCGATTTTTTCAACCATTTTGTTTGACAGAACAACCACATTTTTAACTTTGGTCGTTCCTAGATGGAAAGTAACTCAAAGCAACTATTTTGTGTGTTTGAACAAAAACTAGATGAGAACAGTTAACAGCTTTGTGAAAATGAAAACTTTTAAAACAAGAAAGAACAGAAATATGCAACTTCTGGTTACGAGTTTGGGTCAAAATTCTGCGTGTGAAAAAATTGTTTGAAAAATGGGTAGGAGGATAATTTGTTGCTAATTAGTCCTCAATTAGTTGTGACTGTTTAAAATTGGTCGTTCATGTTTTCTATGTTTTATTTTGAAAAGGGATACAAACTTCTAAAACTTAATATTTTATTGCTTAATACGTCCTCTGGGGATTATCTTCAATGCTTAGAAGTTGACAACAGAGGGACTCGGGAAGGTGGTTTGTTGGTTTGTTCAACTGGTTCTTCAGGGGGTCTTCCAGGTACATGATTGGATGCGGGATTTCTTCCTGGGCCTCCGTCTGCTCACTCCGCATGACGGAGGCTTTCATTGAAGATTGGCGTCCTTCATGAGACCAGATATGTTCCCTGGTTAGAACGGGATTGGGGTATGGCTGTATAATGTGGGCACAAAAAACAGGAGGCTGAACAAAAGACACTCACTCGATTAGACCGCAACTCGCCCGAGACCAGCTACGATATGCCAAGCTCGGCAGATAGCAGAATGGCACCGAAGCGCGAACGATCCAGCCGTATGATCATCGTTGTCATTGAGCAACATGAAACCCAGCAGAGGCCTATGCTCCGATTGCTCACGGTATATGCGGTCTGGAGGGGGGGGGGGTACATGGTGCAGAATCAACCGATTTTTGTCTTAGATCCATTTCGTCGCGTTGAGAAAGGAGAAAAGAATTTTGATTTTCGTTTCGGAAAGTTCGTTGAGGTCGTCAAAAATGCAACTCCAAACGATTGTGCTCTCATTCTGGCTTGAGCAGGACATTTACAAAGAAAATGAAGGACTGTTTCTTTTTTTTTGCTGGTCTCCACAGCTACGGCAGTGAGTGTGGGCCACCAGACTATCGAACCATCGGAATCGGCCGTACCACGGCTGTATACGTTCACAAGATCATATTTGATTGAAGGCCCCACTTTTTACCAAAGGTTTTACTACAGGCATAGAAAGCTATGCAGGCCTTCCTACCCCGTTTTGTCGATATTTATTTTCCAGTTTGACTTAGGGTCCAGGATGACACCTAGATATTTTACACTGGTTGATAGTGAGAGTAGTTGGTCGTTAAATCGGGGTAGAATGAGGGGTTATATCTTAGTCTTGGTAGTAAAAAGCATCAGTGCCATTTTGCTCTGATTAACTCCTAGACTACAGCTCGCTGCCCAGTTGCTAACTTTTCTCAAAGCCATCTCTGTAATTTCCCTTGTCCCAGGAGTGAACTTTCCTGACACTAATACTACCAAGTCGTCCGCATACGCAACCACCTTCACACCGCATCTCTCCAGTTTAACGAGGATTTTGTTCATGACCAAAAGTCATTCAAGTGGTAACAGAACACCGCCCTGGGGTGTTCCTCTACTGACTTGTTTTGTCGAGTTTGCATTACCTAAGGTGCCATGAATCCTTCTGTCATTCAGCATGGATATTATCCATTCCCTGATGTAGTCCTCTACTCCAAAGTCAACGAGTGCCTCAAGAATAGATTCGGTTCGGACGCACTACCTCATGAAGGGCCGTCTCCGTGGACTTACATTTGAGATATGCATGTTGAGAGTTTACGAGGGGACATTCCACAGGGTGTCTAGAATACGCTCCAGAGTCTTAAGCATAAAATAGGTTAGGCTAGCTAATTGGTCAAAAATCATTCCCCCCGCCTTCCTTCTTTGGGGATGAAAACCACTCTTACATGTCTCCAGGACTATGGTTCATGGTTGAGGGAGAGGCATTCTTTGAAAACCATCTCTAGCCGGGGGACTACCACATCCTACAGCTTTTGGAGCATGATTGTCAGAATTCCGTATCGGTCTGCAGACTTGTATGGGGAGAAAGTATTAATAGCCCAGGTTATCATAATGGTATTGATTTGCCCTACATGAGCTAAGAGCGTATGTTCGGGGTTTGCCATTCGCTCAGAAAGTGTGTCGTCATCAGCAATTCTAAGGACTCAGTTGGAGAAACTGTCCAGGATCCATCAAGCCTTTTCAAGAAAGAAGGATTACAATGTTCCTTAGAAAGAACTTTGCTAAGCCTTGCGGAATCTTTTAAGCTCTCAATAGAATGGCAGTAATCTCTCCAACCTAATTCCTTTGCTGATGCGAGAGCACGCTTGTGAACTTTCAAACAGTCCTTATAGGGTTAGTAAAACTTGTGTTTGTGGCAGATATTGAAGGTTTTCCTAGTCCTTTTTGCTCAGACTGGACAGGTCTTCATTTCACCATGGAGGAAGGGTTTTAACGGCTGAATTTCTATATTTAACTGGGCAAGAGACCTTAAAAGCAGTGTTCATAGACGCTTCAATGGTTTTCACCATTGACTCTAGATCTGCAATCGATTCTGGACTCAGATTCGGTACATTACGCAGTTTGGAATTTACGATTTGGCTGAACTACGTCCCAGTCAATTCTTTGGGTGGCTATTGGGAGCAGGGGTTTCAGACTCGAGATAAAAAAGAGATTAATAGTGAGGAGGATCCACCTGTGGTCTGAAAAGGAACTAACAAGGATAGATGTATTATTTGCCATTAATTAGTCGTGAAATAGTTGTGACAGTTTCGAATTTCTTGTTCAAAGTTTTCTGTTTTTTTTGGTGCTTTGCTATCCTGATACAAATCGAAAAGTGGTAAAAACTTCGTATACTCAATACAAATATATTTACGTACAAACATACATGTGTACGTAGACCACATTTGTTTTATGTATTTATTGATTAATGTTACACCTATAAAATCATCCAATCAATCAACAATTGACTACTGTTTCTTGAAAAAAAAAATAATCATCTATCATTGAATTCAAATTAACTTTATTTTGTCTATAAAAAGAAACACAAAGTAATCGGATTTCAATAATTGGATTAAATCAGATTAAAAAAATGAGGTTTTACATGATGAGAGTAACCACATCATCCGTGTGTTGTATTTATTTGTTGTATTTGTATCAAGATTGTCACTGAATATAGAATCGAATAATTATTTTTATATTTTCTAGCAGCTGAGTGAGTACACAGTTTCAGTGGTGATTCACGCTTTTATCATTAATCTTAAAAGAATGGGCCTTTAGTGACTTCCCTGTGGTACTTCAGAATTGACAGTGAAAGATTTTGAAAAAGAATATCTAAATTTAATCTTGGGTGATAAATTATTAATATTAAAAGTAATCCAATGATGAACTAACTTCTACATTATCAGTCGTATTTATAAACTGTTTCAAACTTAAGACCTCCGTCCAACTCCAAAATGATATAAATAAACTTTTTGTCACTGTAGTCCTAAGTTGTGTATCTTGAACAACGGGCTTGGTTGCCTAAGATTTGACTAACTTGACAATTTATTTAATTAAATAAATCATATTTCCAACTATTAAGAACTTTTAAGAAACTGTCTAACTAGTCAACCGGTTAAGAAATCTAATACTTAAGGCTGTTATGTGTTCAATAGTTCAATAAACCATTACTTTGTAAGTGCTTTAAATATGCCAATTGAATTGCATGCAATCATTGATAGTTTCCTCTTAAATGTAAACACTTCACTCACTGACACTGACACTAAATTGATTTCAAATGTCTTTCGCACGGATATCCCAAATCATCAGTGCCAATGGTTTTTTTTCTGATGGATGATGCCTCTTTTGTTGTTCTCGTTTTTGTGTTTTTTTTTTGTTTTGTCTGTTTTGTGTCGTCCTTCAAGAAGTTCAGCAATAGCTAAACCAAATATCAAGACAATGACTAGAGTGAATGAGTCTTTGGAGTAAGTCCACATAGCTCTAAGCTAGAGTTAAACCATACACAAGACACACACATATCAAGAGCAATCGATTTCGATGACGATGACGAAGAACAATGATTACGATGACGACAATGTCTCTATAGGAGAAGAACAGTTGGGGGTCCCCAATGAAACGGTCATGGAGGATTGATTTATTTTTGCTTTCATTCGGAATTGCTTCATTTATCCAGTTATGGTAAACATTGATTGGACACTGACACTGGAAAGGTGGAATTTAATTTTATTTCAATCACATGTTTGTCAGTTAATCTAGTGAAGTCAAGTCAAGTCATTTGAAGTCAATGCAAAATCAATTCAACGAACCGAGTGTTTTAATTATGAACATATCCAAAGTAAGAACATAACAATAACAAAACAAGAAACAGTTTAAAATTCAGTCACTGTCTGGATAAATTTTTACTTGTTGTTTAGACTATAGACAAGTATTGGTTTTGTGTAAAAAAAAAGAGTTTTGTAACTACTTCCATCAGTCAGTGCATCTGAGCGTCTGTGCGTCTATGCGCCTGTGGGTCTTTGCGCCCATTATACATTGAGTTAGAGCCTAATCAGATACACCAATTTGCTTCAAATTTTGAAGAAAATATTTTAATGTGATTCCATAGAAGGTAAAATAAAAATGTTTGTTTTTGTGTGGGTGTGGAAGCAATATTGAACCTTAAACTCCTGGATCTATTCATACAGGAATTATCAGCCGTAATAGCACACTACGGCTAAGCCAAACTTGCAGCTGGAGACATAGTGCCATAAGTCATCCGCAGATTCTACAGAAATACACGGGAAATATGGTATGCACTGACTTCATAACACCTCGTTTAGGCTTTCACAAGCCGTTCACAAACGCCTTTGCTAGTAGAAAAAACCGCCAAATGAAGGAGCCATTAACCTGCGCATCGATGAATGGAAATATATACCGAGACCGCCGGCCGTTTCCAAGATGGATACCGGTGCTGGTGCAGGGTTCTTTTTAGAAGCCCTTGAACTAACCAGCTCATTCAGATTTCGTGAATACAGCAGTGTCTTCCAAGCTAAGGTTTTGGCAGTGACGAAAACTGCTGGACAAGTCCCAATGATGGCAATACCGCAAGCTGATATCACCTTTTTCATTGATAGCCAAGCGGCAAAAAAAAAAACGATTTCTGCCATTGAAATCAAATCGAAGCTTGTAACTTGCTGCCGCGAAGAACTAAGGGTTCCTGGTAAGCAGCACAACATAAGGCTCTGTTGGGTTCCTAATCACAGTGGCGTCCTAGGTAATGAAAGCGCTGAAGAGCTGGCTAGAATAGGATCAACACTTGCTCTCAATCAGGCAGAAATAACAGCTCGGGTGTTCAAGTCCCAACCTGTATTCTTAAAAATGTAAAGGAGATCAAAGTTCTAGTTGCAACAAAAAAGAGATAAAGCTCGCTCGATACCTGCGTTATAACCAGAAAAATATGGCCCAGCTTCAACAAACAAAAGACCGACAGTATGATTCAACTAAGTAAAAAGTCTATATCTCTTCTTTTCAGCATCACCACCGGTCACCATAACCACTAACTGGGTTACCACAAGGAAAAAATTGAAACTCAGTATGGATGCTTTCTGCAGAGGAAGAGATGACTAGGAGATACATACATGAGGATACACCTCACTACCTTTGCTACTGCCCAGTGCTATATCATCTGCGAAACAGGCTCGTTACGGTCGCTTCTTCAACGACTTCCAGGAACCCTCTGAAATTCCAAGCAAAAGCCTGTTGAAATTTAGTAACCCCACCAAATGACTTGAAATTCCTTTGCTCAATCAACCACCCAACCATGAGATTGGAGACTACAAATTTTGAAAACCCGTTTTCTGTCTCCATCCCCACAAGAGAGGAATAGGATGTTGGTTAACAACAATCAGATAAACCGATGGAAGAAATTAACACTGAAGGATCGAAATTGGATACGGGAGTAGGTGCAGGCTTCTTCTCAGAGTCCCTCAATTTAGATAACTCTTATAGACAGTGGTTTAGGCTGCAGAACAGATTTCAATGATGGCGATACCATGGGCTGAAATTGCCTTTTATATTGACAGCCAGGTAGCATTCAAAGCTATTTTTGCTACAGAAATAAAATTCAAGCTGGTTTCATGCTGCCGCGAAGAGCTAAAGGTTCTGACCTCGCAGCACAATATCAGACTCTGCTGGGCTTCTTGACACTGTGGAATTTTAGGAAAAGAAAAATCAGATGAACTGGCAAGGACTGCTAGCTACAATAAGAAAAAAACGGACAGTAAAATAGTGTGTTGATTTTGGCAATTTATTCTAAATTTTGAAAAAAAAATTAAATGGCAACCCTAAAACTGTGAAAAATTTTAAATTTGATTTTTATTTTTGACTAACTGGTCATGGCTCACTAATAGACCCATTTTGAGGGTATAATCTAACAAGTCCGTCAAAATAGCCAAAAATGCCATTCATAAAGTTTTAAAAACTTAAAATCAGCCTAGTTTGAACGACTCGAACGGTCGATTTTTATCCAAACAGTTTTTTGTTTTAAAATTATTTTAAAGGAAATTTAATTATCATTCTCTTATATGAGGCAATCCCTATACCTATCTCTGCTGGTAAGAAAGTAATAAGCAAATACGTAACAAAAATGCGATTTTTCACATTTTTTTGCAATAATGTTTTTTTAAATTTAGCTAGCTAAAATTTTTATTTTTTTTTTTTTCAAAAATCTATTTTGATGGTAAATTTTATTTCCTACAAAAAAGGTTTTGGGAATTATCTCGAAATTTTGCTTCGTTTTCGAGTTATATGCAAAAAACCAAAAAGGGTGCTTTTGCACCCCCCTCTACAAAATGCACCGTCTAATTTAATAGCACTCCACGGTTTTCTCATCTTCAATGACCCTTTTGATGATTTTTACAATAAAATCCCATGAACGTCTTAGTTCCTTATTATATGACTAATCAATAGCCTACTTGCCTATACACCAGCGATATCCACTCCTACGGTGAACACGAGCGTCAGTGAGTTGATGGAACCACCTTTCCGTAAGATTGGTAAAAACCTCTTGAAGAAAGGGACATACACCAACCACTGACCAATCAAAGCCATCTACCAGACGTTGCAAGGAGCCACATTGTCCTACGTGCCTGTTGGAGGGAAGAGTTCTCAAGTGGGGGCAAAGGATAGGATTACTCCCTTAAAATGCATCGACCTTTCCACAACCAGAAATACCCCCGACACTTCAGGATTTCACTTGCTTAAACTCATCAACACCCTTGACAGGCTTTTATTACAAAGGATTTATCATAGGTTTCATACTGTGAGGATCACAATCTCTAGAGTATCACAATGGATCTAGATTGATCTTAACGGTAACGGTAACAAGATCAAGCCCATTAACCTAACCTAACCAAAGAACTTTTGTTAAAGCACATTTAGAATGGGAAGCTGCC
The DNA here is from genome assembly GCA_963921185.1 of Dasysyrphus tricinctus. Classification (NCBI taxonomy): domain Eukaryota; kingdom Metazoa; phylum Arthropoda; class Insecta; order Diptera; family Syrphidae; genus Dasysyrphus; species Dasysyrphus tricinctus. The sequence continues at coordinate 229,692,721 of OY992530.1, read as the reverse complement.
GTTCTTAGTTTTTTTTCATTTTTTTCTCAAAAATGGTTACACTAAAAAAACTTCGTATACTTATGAATGGGCCTAAGTATAACATTTTATTGTAGTTAAACTGCGTTTTTCGGCTTAAAGTATACATAATGGAAATGAGAATTTGACGGATTTTGATAAAACTGTTTCATTTTGGAGTTACTTTAATACATTTTGCTAATGGCTTAGATATTTTGATGAAATTTTGCACATGTACTACACATGCACATTATGTACTTCTTACAAGTAAAAAAAATATTTCATTTTAGTTCAATTCTAATTCAATTCAATTCAATTCAAATCAATTCAATTCAATTCAAATCAATTCAATTCAATTCAATTCAATTCAATTCAATTCAATTCAATTCAATTCAATTCAATTCAATTCAATTCAATTCAATTAAATTCAATTCAATTCAATTCAATTCAATTCAATTCAATTCAATTCAATTCAATTCAATTCAATTCAATTCGATTCAATTCAATTCAATTCAATTCAATTCAATTCAATTCAATTCAATTCAATTCAATTCTATTAAATTCAATTCACATCAATTCAATTCAATTAAATTCAATTCAATTCAATTCAGTTCAATTCAATTCAATTATAAATTAAAAATCAAGAAAATAATCATTTTGTTAGTATACCTATTGTTTGTCAAACATTTTCGTTGACAATGTAATGATAATTGAAAAACTATCCAGAATCAGAATCAGTTATAAGAAAAACAAATATTCGCCTTCGTTACCTTTTAAAGGCTTGGTACGGCTGGCACGTGTAATCAATGGTCATCTTCCATATCACCACTATCCCACGTTAATCAATTCAGCAGTAAAAAAAAAATAACTTCTCTACCACCCAACGTATGAGAGTCAAGTTAGCAAAGTAACTTTTACGTATCGAAAAATGGTAAGTTGGATAATTTGCTGTTAATTAGTCGTTAATTAATTGTGACAATTTCGAATTTGTCGTTCAATGTTTTCTATGTTTTTTTGGGTGCTTTGCTAGCTTGATATCAAGTTGGCAAAGCACCCTGTCGAAAATCTGTAAAAACACTTTATACCTGATGGTTTATGGCTTAGTAATTTGCTGTTAATTAGTCGTTAATTAGTTGTGACAATTTCATTTTGATCGTGCAATGTTTTCTATGTTTTTTTTGGGTGCTTTGCTAACTTGACACTACTCGAAAAGCGTGAAAAACTTCTTATACTTAATGTTTTATGGTTTAACAATTTGACGTTAATAAGTCATTAATTAAATGTGTAAAAATTGAATTCAATCGTTCAATGTTTCTATGTTTTTTTTTATTCCTAGTAACCTTCATATCAAGTTAGCAAAGCACCACCTTAAAAAGGGATTCAAACTGCTTATGCCGAATTGTTTATGGCTTAATAGTTTGCCACTAATTAGTCATCAATTATTTGTGACAATTTTGAATTTGTCGTGAAATGTTTTCTATGTTTTTTGGGTTCTTTGGTAGCTTGACATTAAGTTAGCAAAGTACTACCTGAAAATGGGGTAAAAACTGTTTAAACCAGATGGTTTATGGCTTAATAAATAACCATTAATTAGCCGTTAATTATTGGTGATAATTTTGAATTTGTCGTTCTATGTTTTCTATGTTTTTTTTTCAAAAGTGGTAAAAGCTTCCAAAACTTAATTGTGAAAAATTCAATTTTGTCATGCGATGTTTTCTATGTAATTTTGGGTGATTTGTTTTCTATGAGCGTCAGGTCACCAAATCAATTTTCACTAATCGAAAAATGGGTAGTTGGACGATTTGCCATTAATAATAATTTTCCGTTAATGCTAATATTAAACATATAACCCAAAATTACATAGAAAACATTGCACGATCAAAATTAATTTGTCAAAGCTAATTAACGACTAGTTAACGGACAATTACTAAGCTTTAAACCATCATGTATAAAGTATTTTTACAGATCTTCGACAGGGTTCTTTGCTAACTTGATACAAAAAAAACATAGAAAACATTGAACGACAAATTCGAAATTATCACAACTAACTAACGACTAATTAACGGCAAATTATCCAACTAACCATTTTACGATTCGTCAAAGTTGCTTGGCTAACTTGACACTCATACCCAACGTTTAAAATAAAGTTTTCCAATCTCTATTCAGTTAAACCCTATCTAACCCTACTTAAAATATGAACATGACAAAATCCCTAACACTGCACGCCTACAAAAAATTTGAAATTGTAAACAATTTCTATATGCACTTTCTAGTATTGTAAAATTTGTAAAATGATGAGTCAAATGAATGGATGCATCAGTGAGTCATTTTATTCCGTTCCGTTAGCAAACGTACCTGCATACGCCATCATCACCTAAATCTCTTTTTACATAAATTTTCTAAGTAAGACTTTTAGACTTTAGACTTTTGTTCTGTTCTGGAAAAAAAAAAAAAAAACTTTTTCGCTGTTTTACATAAATATATTCAAACCAAAAATTTTTCTTTACAAATAATCTTATACTCTGAACATATTGAAATAATTTAGTTTTTAAATAACCTTAGTAACAAGATAATTATAAACTGACTTGCTTGCATAACCTTTTGGCAAAACCGTATTCACTGATAAAAGAAACTCTTAATTCAAGTAACTCCAAATGCAAGCTCTCACTCTTACTTATTTTATACTTCGTGTGTGGGCTAAACTCTGTCTTTTTTTATTAATGAATTTGGATAAACATTCCTTTATTAAGACCCCTCTAGTTAAATCAATAAATCATTCTACCATTTCAGCACCGAATGATAGATAAGAAACCTGATGACAGTTTAAACAAATCGAGTTCGCTAGCCAGCTCTTTCGTTTAATCTTTTTTCTCTCACAAAAATAAAACATTTTATCTTGTTTAGTTCGTTGTTTTTCACATGATTTACTTCAATTTAATGTCACACAGAATACTTTTAACTAACAATTCTACATACAATACTGCACCCACACATTCCATTACTGTTCAATTAGACCTTCTTTCACTCTTGGTACATACACAAGGTACACTACATAAATGACCGAAGGATGACGATTGAGAGAAAAAAATAAATAAATTAAAATAAAATCAACGCAAAATGCAAATGTTGTGCAAATCTGTTTCACCGATAAGGCTCACTGAGTATCAATTAAACATTTTTTCTTTTGCACCCCTCAAAAGTCAAATTTAATTAAACCATATGCATTTCCACCACACTGCACTAATGCTATACTAAATCCAAGTCTTTTAAATTTCAAAGCATTTCAACAACAGTTCAACGCAAAAAGCACCATTTTGGTTTAGTAGCCCTCTTAGGCATTCTGTCCGTGCAAAACGGAGTACTAAATTCAGCAAAGAAAAAATAAAGTATCTTTAGTGGGGAAATCTAGATAAGGCTCAGAAAACACAATCAGATATTTAAGCGACTAGCACACATCAAGACAGGGGCAAGGATAAAAAAGTAGGTATGTGTATAGAGTAGGTATACTTGAAGGTAAGGTAGCCTGGCACCATTTGTGGTTGTTTTTTGTGTAAATGAATGGTAGGTGAACTGAAAGAATAAGAAAAAGTGCTAACCCCGCCGCTCAAGAACTATGCAGACAGCAGTCGCTTAGTCTCAGAATGTGCATATCGATGAAACTTTGACTCTTGGCATTGGCATATCGCACTTTAAATTACCTCGAGTTTGGTTGCGATGTGAATGTTTGTTTTTGTATTGTAAGAAAATAAAAAAAAATAAGCAGTAGCAACTGCAGCAGGGCATATATATAAATGCAACTGATTTGGTTGATGAAAAGAGATATTAAACAACTTGTTAGCATTAGGTTAAATCTCAGCAAATCACTAAATCACAATACAAAACTGATTTAGCAATGTGTTTCTTAAAATAACTAAATAAATGATTTTAAATAGAGATAAAGGTATACTATAAGCGCAAGGGGTTTGCATTTTTATTCATACAAAATCAAATTCAAGATTTTAATAAAAATTATGGGGAATATTCTTGCTTACTTTCTTAAGATAGTGCTGGATCCTGCCAACAACACGCACACAGGAATGGTTGAGAGTTGTAAGTCACTAGACCCTGGTTCACCACGAGCTGTTGCGCCACCAAATTTATTTATTTTATTTTACTTAAGATAGCGCCACAGTTCAGGCCTCAGAACCAGGGCCTCAATCAACTAGCTTCTTCCACCGGCTCGATTTTTTGCTAGCTGTCTCCAGTTTCACACTCCAAGCCAGTTCAGGATCTCTTCCACTTATGTGTGCCACATGTTACGCTGATCTCCCTCTACTGCGCCGTCACACGGGGTTAAATTCAAAAACTTTCCGGGCCAGAGCATTGATGTCCATTTTCTCTAGGTGACCCAGCAACCTCAGTCGTTTGCTTTTCACTTTTATGGCTAGGTCGGTATTGCTGTACGGCTCGTACAGTTCGTTGCTATACCTTCTTATCTATTCCCCATTTATGCAAACGGGACCACAAATCACCAGAGAATTTTCTTTTCAAAACAGCTAAGAGCGTTGTCATCCACCGTTGCCTCTGCACTATACATCGGGGCCGGAATTATAAGCTTCTTATACAGGGAAACTTTAGTTGCTCGAGACTGGGCTTTGATCCTCAATTGTCTTCTTAGCTCAAGGAAACATCGATTGGCAGGAGTTACTCTTAGTTTGATCTCAGCACTGGATCGATAGTAGAGGTACACAAAGTCTCTGAATATCTCGATATTGTAGCTGTCTATAGGGACCTTCTGTCCGACAAGTTGCTGTTGGGTGTCCTTTCTTATTGACAGCATATATTTCTTCTTGCCTTCATTCATCGTTAAGCCCATCTTATTAGCTTCCTTCTTAATATTCACGAAAGCACCAACTATATCAGTTCGTGTTCGTTCGATTATGTCAATATCGTCGGCGTAAGCGAGTAATTGGATGTACTTTTTAAAGATTGTGTCTCTTGTGTTGACGTGAGAGTTTTGCACTATTCTGTCAAGAAAGATGTTGAAGAAGTCGCATGACAGCGCGTCGCCTCTTCTAACACATTTTTTGACATCAAAGTTATCGGTGAGGTGAGGTCTTTGCTGACCTTTATGGAGCAGCGTGCATCCTGCATAAACGGAAGAGTCTGGGAGGGATGCCAAAACTAGAAATTGCTCTGTATAGCTCATATTTATAGATGCTGTCAAAAATGGCCTTGAAATCGATGAAAAGGTGGTGGGTATCGATAAACTCCTGGGTTTTCTACAAGATCTGCGGTAGTGCGAATATTTGATCGATGGTAAACTTTCCTGGCCTTAAGGCCACATGATGATATGGGCCCATCATCATGTGGCCTTAATCAGGACCCATCAGGTTGTTGACGAATGGCTTCAAGCGATCACAAAGCACAGCAGAGAAGATCTTGGAGGCGATATTAAGAAGACTGATGCCTCTGTAGTTGGTGCAGTCCAGAGGATCGCCTTTCTTGAGGACCGGACAAACAATGCTGAGGTTCTATTCATCGGGCATGCTTTCCTTCGACCATATTTTGCAGGCAGATGAGCTGGTGCATATTCCTAACCAAATCATCGCCTGCCGCTTTGAATAGCTCAGCCGCAACGCTATCAGCTCCAGCTCCAGCAGCTTTGGACTTAAGTTTAGATATAACTATCTTCACTTCGTCGAGATCGGATGGACGGAATTGTTGACCTACGTTGTCTAGGTTGAATGGTGCAATATGCATGGTAGCGGAATTCGGTTCGTCAATTTGCAGAAATTATTTTCCATATCCTCAGCACTGACTGCGATTCTACCACGATGTTCCCCTGATCGTCCTTGCAGGCTTCGGATCGGGCCTTGTAACCTTGGGATGTTCTTTTTACCTTTTGTTAAAACTTCCTAACTTCATTACTGCAATGGCATCCCTCTAATTCCTCGATCGCGCGCTTCTCATGCTCTTTCTTTTTCCTTCTAAGAAGCTTGTGTTCCTCTCTTTTCTTCTGCTCGTAGAGCTCGCGAGCAACTCTAGTCCTTCTATGTAGCGCCGCTTTGTATGCCTGTTGTTTGGCTGCATGTACTTGCCGGCATTCTTCGTCGAACCAGGGGTTTCGCTGTGGTGGTCGTGCAAAGCCCAGCACGTCAGAGGCGGCATCTCTGATGGCTTCCTGGCAGTTTTTCCACTGGTTCTCGATGTTTGAAGTTGGCAGCAAAGGACTTTTTAAGAGGGCGCCAGAGACTTGATCGGAAAAGGACTTGGCGATTTCTTGTGACTGTAGCCATCCGATGTCAAACTTCCTCACAGTATTTCCTTGTTCTGGCTTAGATCTGGATATCTATCTATGGCATTACCTTGGCTACAACGAGGTAGTGGTCCGAGTCAACGATGGCTCCTTGTAACGCTCGGACATCTTTGATTCTGGAGGAGTGCCTCGTGTTAATAGCAATGTGGTCAATTTGGTTGGCGGTTGATTGCCCAGGAAGTCGTCATGTCCCCTTCTGTAGATCGAGACACAGGAACTGCCTAAGCTACCACAACGTTTCGCCCCGCAGCAAATTCGATTTACCTGAGGTCGTTATCGTAGGTGGTGTCGTGCAGTCTACATCTTCCGATTGAGGCGTTCGTTCACATAGTTGAAACTCAAGACTTCTTGCCTAAGTCTGCCTCTAACAACAAATCCACATCCAAAAAGACACTGCCCTTGTGGTCGGCAACAGTCACCGTAGTCCGTAGTAGATGTCGCAGTCTTTCAGTTTTCTTTTGCCGGGCCCATCCCATCGCACTTCTTGGATGGCGCTGATGTCTGCTTTGTAGCAGTTTAGGGCTTCCGTTAAATTTTTGACTGCACGTGGTCGAAAGAGAGACAGAACATTCCACGTGCAGATCCGAAGTTCGTTGTCCTTATTTCGATTGCTAGGTTCGTCAACAATAAATTCGTTCGTATGCGAGGCTTGTTGTTGCTTCGCATCTAAATTAGATTTACGTGGCCGGGAAGTCACCCTTACGGCACGACCCCCAACCTGGAGGACCAGACTCTTACAATATAACTCCAAGGGCGGGGAGCCGCTTATAGGCCTGAGCTCCGAATATTTCGTAGTCGTATAAGGTCTTCACTACGTAGTTCAGCCTAGCTGGAACTGTAGACGCCACCGTTGATTCCATCTGGAGAATTCTTCCGCCGCCGCCTGGATAAAGGAGATGTGCCTTAGTGGGAACACTCTCTCGTTTTCTGCCACCTAAAACCGTCCACAGGGATTGGAACCCCATCTTTAGTTAAAAGTACTAGGCACTCGATGTTCACCACGGAGAGATGAGAGTAAGAGTTGATAGACAGAGGTTCGGTTTAAAAAAAAAAATTTATGGACGCTTGAGTCCTCTTAAAATCACCGTGTCTACCCTTTGAAAATCCATCCATCGCATTTAGGGTTGCGTTGAACTGAATTGAATGGGTAGTTAGAGTAAGTCGGCATTTACATGAGCCGATTTTTCCAATTACGATCTTTTTGTTGTTATTGTAATATATTGACTTTTCCTTCATTTTGAGTTCCCTCCACCAACAAAAAACAAAAATCGCACAGGAAAAATCGGCTCAGGTAAATGCTAACTGAGCTGGAAAACCATATTTTCATATACTTTGAGGAACTCTTTAGCAACATCCATCTCATAATCATCTTCTCTAGCCCTTTCAACATAAAAAACCATAACTAAGATTTAAAATATTCCATAATGTTCCTGATTCTTGAACGCAACTTTTGGACTATCTCTTCGTTTCCAAACAAAGTTCCATTGCGACACACTTAAAAATTTCAATTGTTTGTGTTTACCTAAACGCGGGCACAGGAGCAGAACGTTAACGTTAACGCAACTCGAATCAATTTACCTCAACATACCTTAACTACTTATATCTATACTCACTTGAAAGGTGTCTGCGGTGCTCCAAGCAAACATCACTAAGCCATGTCCACATACATGTTGAACAAATCGCCGGTGCAAATTGTAGCACGGAATCAATTTCTGCGCAGTGGTCTGGGTACTGGTACTCGTAGGTAAAGATACAACAGCAAACGCAGCGTTTGAGCATTGTCCGGGCAATTTAATTTCTATTCAATTATCGACCAAACTGACCGCACAGCACTAGGTGACAGATATGTCATATTAAAATACCGCAGATAAATTGGATTCCATTTTGTTTTTGTTGGATGTTGGGTCCTAGGGGCTGCTGCATTCAGTATCAGTAGCTTTCATAGCCGGTTTGTCATATTTCCTTATACATCCTACTACCAGCATGTAGGTACCTACTTGTGCATGTTATAAGATATCGTTGGTATAGTTTTGTTAAGATATTTTATTATTTTATGGATAAACACATGTAGATGATTATTTTGTTTTTAAATAATTAAAATAAACACAAATTTGGCGAATTAATTGAAGAAAATTCAGGTCATCCAATTGCGATTGCACGGAAAACTTCAAAAGTAGATATTCTACCTCTTAAACTTTGAATTGCTTATACAACTGTCATCGTTGTTGTTTTGGAGATTTTTGTTTTAGGCATTGAATGAAATGATTTTGATTTGTTATTTGAATGCGCAACCTATAAACAGACGACCGACGCGACGTGACGGCCAAGCATCTATATTACCCAACGCGACAAACAGGTACCGAGACAGAATTCCTTTGATATTGTGCCGCCATCTGTCTGTGAATGACGCAAGCAAGCAATTGATTATCAAACCGATATTTTGATCTATTAAATGAAATTACAACTAAATGTACAGATACCAGAGTGAGAGGAAAAGATGCATTTGCTAGTAGAAGGAGACAGACTTTTATATATGAACTTATAGTAAGTTGATTAATGTATAAGCATCGATCGGTTTGCGGCGGCAGCATATAAAAACATGGATATGGAATGAGGAAAGAATGTGTATAGCCGCATCTGAAAAAGACTATATGCAAGAGATGAGCTATATGGATTTTGTAATGTCAGTAATCGTGAGCATTCATCATTAAAGGAAAGACACACCGATTGCGGCAACGCATGTATAGACATAAAACATACTTGATCTTAAGGATATTGGAATGGAATTTAATTTGATTTGTAAATAACGACATCTGTCTGGATATCTTGAAATTCGATGAAACGAATGAAATGACTGCGGTCTTGTAACGAACTGTTACAATTCTTACTTGAATCACGCCTCTCTCCAAAACTCGTTCTCTTTCCGATTATCAATAATCATTTTACTTGCGCTTAATAAGTCAAATATTGGTTTCGCTTAAAAATAAATTTTTTATCCAACCTAAGATTAAGATAATTGAGAAGTCCAAACAAGTGATTTTGATTAATCTTCCATAGATGACCAATGGACACAAAATGAAGTAATTATACAGGTTAGGTAGAGTTCAAATTGCGTTAGCCACTGCCATGACACCACTTAGACCCTAAGCTAGTCCATTGTGAAAACATATGAATCTGATAGACATTTTTCCAAATTCGTTGAGCTATTTGGAGCTTTTTATGAAGCGTGTAACAGACTATACGTCTACAGCGAGTACGTCTATATATTTATTTGTTAAATAGGATATTGACAGTTCCGAGTAATATTTTGGGAGTCTTTTTCTATTCCCTATTTCAAGAACGAGTAGATTTGGGACTTCGTTGGACTACTTTTCAAAACTGATAAATGTCTGAAGAAGCTATTTTTTAAGTGGCAGAAAACGATGTTTTCATATTCGATTGGAATCCATAAAAAAGTGAAATAATCAGTAAATTTAATCAAGAACACTTTATAAGTAGAGTTCTTCAGCCTTATAATTTCGAGCAGACATAAATGGCAATTAAGAATTAAGGATTAGCTTTAAATCTGCTTGAGCATCTGAAAAGCTAGTTTTCTTTCAGCCAAGATAAGGCTTCTTTGGTCCCTTTAAGTTCCACCTGAAATACGCGGCACTAATTAGGAAGACGGAAAATTTGTTAAAATGTATCGATTCATCGTCCAAGACCCGATAAAACATGAACAGACTCCTGCTCCGAGACATTAGAATCACTTGTTACCACTCACTTCCCAGGATGTATTATCGATACATCTCCTGTGGACAGAGCCCCGAACACAAGTGTAATCTCTGACATAAGCAATCAAATTGTAGACAGTAGGAAGGTGGCTTGGGCCATTGACTCCTTCTCAGCATACAAATCTGCAGGGCCGGATGGAATAATTCCGATTATGCTCCAATGCTCTAAGGATTTAATTGTTCCAATTCTAGTGGACATCTTTAGGGGATGTCTTAACATCACTTACATTCCTACTAGTTGGAGAGAAGTCAATGTCATCTTCATCCCAAAGGCTGGCAAGCCCACGCACACTGAACCGAAAGATTTCAGGCCAATAGGCCTGTCCTCCTTTCTCCTCAAGACTCTAGAAAGACTAATTGAAACCCATATTCGCCTAAAACTGATTGATGGTGTGCTCTCGCAGGCCCAACATGCATACATGAAGGGCAAATCTGTTGAGATAGTACTTCATGAAGTGGTCGGCACAATTGAAAACTCAATACAGTTCAAGGAATTTACCCTAGCAGCATTCCTGGACATAGAAGGGGCCTTCAATAATGTTAATAACGATTCAATTCGACAAGCCCTTAACTCTATCAACATCGATCCTATGGTGACAAACTGGATAGAATGTATGCTTCAATCAAGACTTATAAATGCAGAATTAGGTGACAGCAAACTAAAAGCCAGGACGTGTAGAGGTACTCCACAAGGTGGAGTCTTATCTCCTCTGCTCTGGCTTCTCGTAGTTAACTAGATCTTAGTTAAGCTAAGTCCAAGTGGTGTCAAGGTCGTTGCATACGCCGATGACATCGTATTAATGGCCTCGGGAAAATTTGCTACTACGCTGCGCGAACTCCTACAAACAGCCCTTGACAAGCTCAGTAACTGGGCCAGTAGCTGTGGACTTAACGTTAACCCACTAAAGACAGAACTGGTCTTGTTTACAAGGAAGCATAACGTTCCCAGCATAAACCTGCCAACCATTAACGGAATTCCGCTAAAGGTTTCGGGAACTGCCAAGTATCTTGGTATTGTGCTTGACCGTAAACTGAACTGGAAAGACAACATTAAAGAAAGAGGGAAAAAAGCCTCAATTGCATTCTACACTTGCAGTAGAATCTTTGGTAAAAGATGGGGTCCCAGCCCCAGAACCATTCATTGGATGTACTCAGCCATAATAAGGCCTATTCTTACGTACGCATGCTTGGTCTGGTGGCCAGCGTTGGACAAGAAAACCAATCTTATGACCATGACAAAAATTCAGAGACTAGCGTGCATTGGCACAACTAGTGCTATTAGAACCACACCAACGGCAGCCCTTGAGACTTTCCTTTCACTAGCCCCACTCGATTTGTTTAAAAAAGAGTTGGCGGCCAAAAGTGCTTTAAGACTTAAACAGTGCAATAACTGGAAGAGGGGCCACTACGGTCAAAGAACTATTATGAAATTTACAGACATAGACATTCAAACCGACTACATCACACCGCACATAGATTTTAACCCAGTGGCTATAACAGATATCCCGACAGAGAATCCTGGAATGAAAACCGGGTCATTAACGCTAATCATGTCTCGGTGTTTACGGAAGGTTCCAAGACATGTGAGGGGGTAGGGTCTGGTATCTACTCAGTTAACCCACCTATTAACAGATCAATAAAGCTTCCAAATTACTCTAGTGTATTCCAAGCGGAAGTACTTGCAGTATGCGAAGCCGCAAAATATCTTGCCTCACGTGAAGTAGTTAATAGAAATATCGATATCCTTATAGATAGTCAGGCGGCAATAAAAGCCATTTCCTCAATTACTACAAAGTACTACTGGTAGATAGTTGCCGTAATGTACTTAGGATTCTCAGTGCATCGAACACAGTTACCCTAAGATGGGTCCCAGGACACCGTGATATATACGGGAATGAAATGGAAGATGAACTGGCCAAAAACGGGTCATCTCTTGATCCGAGCCAAACCGATCACTCTGTACTTGTTCCAATGGAGCAAGCAAAAAGTAGAATTCACCAAAGATTCCTCGAGGTTGCAGACGTCAGGTGGTCAGCCAGGTTTCGAGGAATCTATGGCCGAATATCTCTTGAAAAAAGACAGAATATTTACTTAAGATAAGTAGGCCTCAACTTTCCACTCTAGTTGGAGTCCTAACGGGTCACAACTCAATGGGAACCCACATGCACAGAATGGGCATTAGCTCGTCGGACTTGTGTAGAGGGTGTCAGGATGTAGAGGTGGAGGAGGGCTCATATCACTTTCTTTGTGAATGCCCCAGCCTAGCTAGAACCAGAAAAGCAACCCTCGGAGAATATTTGTTCGACGAATTGGGCGACATCTCTAACTTGCCACTTAGAAACATCCTGAAATTCATCCAGAATTCAGGGTGGTTCAGGGAGGCTTCCCATACCTAAACTCCACCAATCCATCTTATCCTTTTCCCCAAACCTTCCTTACCAAAATCCTATGGGGAGCGCAATGGATCCATTGAGATCCGAGTGAGATGCAACGGCCTGCCGTAACATCACCCCTTCAGACCTAACCTAACCTCGTCCAAGAAAGTCATATCTTTCCAGAGAGCAGAACGTCTAGACTAGAGCGTTGGAGGGCATCGTACGAAGTACTCCATTTGTTCATAAACAAGTCGACTCTGCATAGTTTGTCATAGTTTACCGCTATTAGCCAAATCGTAACTGAAAAACGGTGAAATCACTGAATTATATAGCCAATGAGTGATACGTTGAAGGCCCCATTTGTTTCCATTTTCCAGCTGTTTTTTTTTGCATGAGGGGAGAAAACTGCCATTGTGGCCTTTTTGACTCTTTCTTACAGTACATATATTAGGTTTCCAGCCTAATTTTTTATCTAAAATAAGACCCAAATATTTTGTTTGATCAGTGAATGTTAGTGGAGTTCCTTCGATAGAAGGAGGATCAACATGAGGGATCTTATATTTCTTTGAGAATACAAATTCTGTTGCGTGTGGCAATAGTTCAGTGGTCAAGTACTGACCGCTAACTTAGAGGTGTCGGTTCCAGCCCCCGTTTATGCAGCATTCTTTTGTAACTCCCCCAGCTTTGGACACCACCCGTGAGATTTAATGAGAAAATAAAGTAATATCTTATTCTCAATCCACTGTGCCATACAAAATTCTTTCCTATCCTTCAATTCCTTCTAACTAGTGCCGTGCACTCTAGGTTGCTTCTAAATGCAACCTTAGGTCTTAAAGACATATAGTTAAAATTATTATTAGGTATGTTATTTTTCCTTGCCCGAATGGGCTTGGACGAAAAAAAAAACGACGTCGGGGCTAAGTAATTTACATGTTAAATGCAACAAGATAATTTTCAGGGCTTTACTTTAGCCCAAATAAAAACTGTGTTACCGGCACGAACATAATATGAAGTTCGCTATCGATAGTTTGTATGGAAACTCCATTTTTTATTGTGATGGCGTCGCTAAGCCCCTTCAACACACCTATTGTTTTTATTATTATGAGGGTTGACCACACAGTCCACACCACTGGTTAGCCTAAATGGTTAACTCGTTAACAACGTTGTGTAGGAGTTCTTTCAAAATAGTTGGAAGCGTGCATGGTACGGAAATAGCAATATCATCTTCATAGGCAATTACCTACTATGTAAATCTTCTTTTCCAGACATGTCAACAGCTCATTTACTACCAATTTCCAGAGAGGGGGAGAGAAAACACCACCTTGCGGATTACTTTCCTAGCAGATCTTCTATCAGAAAAGCCATTTAGTTTAATAGATAACCCTGCTGGTTAGCTTTTGATTAGTCAATTCACCAAGTAAACCATCACTATCAACCTTCAATATTGCTAAAAACAAAAGCACCCTCTATATTTGATAAGAAGAAGCAACTATACTGTTCTCTTTATGATTGAAAGAATATTCAATAGTTTGCAATAGTTTGTGCAATATCCAGAAATTTCCCTTGACAATAAGTATATTGAACATGCTTGTTCGTAAGTGGACATCGATCAATCATTCAAAGATTTTGAGAAGGAATGATGATCGAATAATAAATTTGAGAGCTTTTAGGTTTCATCATCATCATCATCGTGTTCTGTAACCCCGGCTGGGGCATAGGGCGTCAACGAAACGTCTCCATCCTTCACGGTCTGCTGCAAGTTACTTCCCAAGCAACACATTCTCCTCTTACAGATATCTTTCAGAATTCTTAAATAAAGAGCATTCAACACTGCAAGATAACTTAAAGATGTCTCTAAGACCTAAAAAGGCCCAAAGGGGCGGAGCCAATTGTATGAAGTGAAGAGTTCTAATTAGTGTCCTTGTAAGTGCTTATAAAGAGGACTTCTCTTGTTGATGTATTGACGACGTATTTAAGATATTTTAAAGAGGTTTTCAATAGATCTTAAATATCCTCTTAAAAAGGTCTTTAAAATCTCTTTAAAAGTAAACGCGGAAGCGAGAAAAAAAATTACTTTTTCTCTTTTACGCATGCGTCATGGCAATAAATAATATTTTCTCTTTCACGCATGTAAACATTGAGTTGCATTTTAATGAAATGGAATGAAACTTAAGATGAGTGGTGAAAACATAAGGAATTGTTTTAATTTCATTTATAAGAAGTTGGCCAAGTTAGTTATTTTAATATGACAGTCTTAACATATTTTGTGAAGCATATCTAGAATGTGTTTCGACATGCGCGATCATATTTACTTTAAAGTCATAGATGCTACCCCCCTAAAAATTCACGCGCTTACAAAAATAAAGATATTTACATTTTTTTTTCATTTTCTTTCTAGACAAAAAACTCGTTACTGAAGTAAAAAAATGTTAATTGGATTTTGTTGGGTTATTATGTTATTTTAAGAGGTCTACACAAAATTATGAAACGAATCTGCGATTATTTAAGCCCAAATTGTCATTTATTATATTTTATACAAAATAATTTTAGAAATTGAAATCAATAAATATGGCGTGTCAGCGACAGGGTGCCTCTTATATATAAATAGTTACGCAATTATTTATTTTGTTTGTTTCTAAAGCTGCATTTTATTATTTACATAAGTCACAAACAAAAAAGAGATAGAAAGTTGTCTGAGTGCTGGGACTCATGGTTAATATGTGTAAACATCAACGTTTGTTCTTACCTCCTCCAGTGGAAACCCGAAAATTTGCAGTTCAGAATTTTAGTACGGCGGATCGAGAAACAGAGTACACCAATTGATTAATATTACTTACTAGTGTCACGTCTGACGTTCTGGGTCTACTAGAATATTTTAAATTTGGCAGGTGTCAAAATGTGCCAAAACTGTTGATACGGCGGATCGAAAAGCGGAGTACACCAATCGATTTAGGAGGTGGATATTACCTAGTGTCACGCCTGACCTTTGGGGTCCACTAGAATACTTTTAGTTTGACAGGTGTCAAAATGTGCCAAAAGTTTTGGTACGGCGGAATCGAAAAACGGAGTACGCTAATCGATTTAGGAGGTGGATATTACCTAATGTCACGCCTGACGTTCTGGGTCCACTGGAACACTTTTAGTTTGACAGGTGTCAAAATGTCAAATCAGAATTCCGAGAATACGCGCTACGAAACGTGCTATACTCCGTAATGTTGCACAGAGGAAAGTCTACGTTTTGATTACACATCAAAATTAAAGCTATTTTCACCCTTCTGAGTTTCGCAAAATTTTCAAAGTTTTATTCACATATTATAAACGCTTTTTCTACTATACAGATCTGATCAAAAAGTTTTATAAAATGCGGCTTATAACAATAATGTAGCCATTTGGTCTCAAAATATAATCTATCATGCGTAGCAGATAGACAAACAAACCAAAAAATATACAAATATCAATTAAACATTTAAATAAAAATATTTTAATTTTTTAAAGTTAATGACACCCTGTGAAAAATATACATAAGTAAATTAATATTTTTTCCAAATCTCAAAACGTTTTAAAAAGTTCTTAAAAAACTCTTAAAAACGTCTTGGATATAGTCACTCTTCCCCAGAGTCAAATCACGCTTAATTACTTCTAAATAAGACACCATTAAGTGGTCATTAATTACTTTTTAGGTTTTAAAAAAACGAAATGTCAAACCAGTATCAATGGCAACAACTGTGTTCAAGGAACTTTATAAACTGATCAGATTATGGTGCAGGAAATATGATTGAACTTAGTTTGCTTCCAAGAATAAATTAATGGCAGTTTTTTTCCATTTATCCCAACAGTTTCTTATATTCAACATTTTTAAAAGATATATGTAACTTCTTATTGTGAGATATCGTTTCGCTATACAGAAACATAACTTCAAGTTGACAGATAAGAAATCAGTGCAACAATGTCTTTAAAGATATCTGGAAGACCTCTTCAAGATGTCTTTGAGAGAGGACGCTAGTAAACTCTTCAAATACTCTTATTTTTAAGGAGTTAAAGAGGTTTTGAAGAAGTTTCATAAAAAGATATGAAAAAATAACTTCAAAAAGAGGTCGATAAGATGTCTTCAAGATGTCTTGAGAGAGCAAGCTAGTAAACTCTTAAGATACTCTTATTTTTAAGGAGTTAAAGAGGTTTTGAAGAAGTTTCATAAAGAGATATGGAAAAATAACTTCAAAAAGAGGTCTATAAGATGTCTTTGAGAGAGCAAGCTAGTAAACTCTTAAAATACTCTTATTTTTAAGGAATTAAGAAGGTATTGAAGAAGTTTCATAAAGAGATATGAAAAAATAACTTGAAAAAGATGTCTATAAGGTGTTTTTAAGATGTATTTATAAGTATTGGCTTTAAATTATCTTTTTAGGAGTTCATAAAGTGCTTATTAAATGCAATGGTATCAAGAAGACTGAACTAAGATGCCATTAAGAGCTGATAAATTTATTTCAAGAACTCTGCAAGAGTTTTTGTGTTGCTTGGGTTTAGCTGTGGCCACGTCTTTCTCTGGGATTCTGCTTCCGCTAAGACAGTTGATTTCCATATTGTTCTTGGTCTTCCAACCCGCCTTGCACCCTGAGGATTCCATTCAAAGGACTGCTTTGCAAGTTCATCGTTTGTTTTCCGCAGGGTGTGACCAATCGAACGCCATTTACGCTTTCTTATGTCGACATCCAGCCGCTCTTGACTTGTCCTGCGCCACAATTCCTCATTTGATATTATTTGTGGCCAGCGAATCTTTAGGATGTGGCGAGGACAGCGATTCACAAAAGCCTGCAATTTCTTCGAAATAGTAGACGTGACTTTCCAGGTTTCACAAGCATACCTATAACAGCACGGATTTGATATTGGATTCGAAGAATCTCAACTTAGTGCGTAAGCCGTAAGGAGATTTGACTTGATTTCCAGATTGGGGACAAGGTACCGAAGGCAGCACGAGCTTTATTTATTCTACTTTTAACGTCCAGATCCGTACCACCGTTTTCAGAAACAATACTGCCAAGGTAGTTAAACTGTTCCACTAATTCAACTGGCGTCTCCTGTAGAATAATACGCTGCTGTATGGAGCGGCCTGTGAGCATTATTTTTGTCTTTTTGCTGTTTATTCTTAGACCACTCGACTCTCGCTTCACTTGCAGTGTTTGGCACATCCCGTTCAGCCCACTGATGTTATTTTCCAGTAGACATATGTCATCGGCATAGTCTAAATGACTGAGCCTTTCGAACGGTCTCCATTGAATGCCCTGTCGCTCAGCTGTACCAACACTGGCCGTCAATACGTCGTCCATCGCCAGCAGGAAGAGAATTGGTGATAGAACATCCCCTTGTCTCACACCCTGTTGCACTACGAAGGAGTCGGATAGCTGCCCACTGTGCAAAACAAAACACCTTCCGTTGTTGTAGGACTCTTTAATAATGGCTACAATTTTTGGTGGAATTCCTCTACCAAGCAACGATCTCCATATACATTCTCGGTTGACTCGATCAAAG
The DNA here is from genome assembly GCA_963921185.1 of Dasysyrphus tricinctus. NCBI lineage: Eukaryota > Metazoa > Arthropoda > Insecta > Diptera > Syrphidae > Dasysyrphus > Dasysyrphus tricinctus. The sequence continues at coordinate 229,674,752 of OY992530.1, read as the reverse complement.
GCCTTCTCAAAATCCACGAACATGAGGTAAAGCGGTGATTGAAATTCCATCGACTGCTCGCGGACGATACGCAGGGTGTTGATATGGTCGACACACGATCGACCACTGCGGAAGCCAGCTTGATGCCTCTTGAGTGTAGACTCGATTTTATCCTTTATTCGCTCGAGAATGATGGTTGCAATTAGTTTTGGGAAAACGGACAAAACGGTGATACCACGCCAATTGTTGCAATTCTTTAAGTCACCTTTCTTTGGCAACTTAACAATCACACCATCCTTCCAGTCCCAGGGATAGCTTTCGTTTTCCCAAATGCTTTGTATCAGCGGATGTAAAATACTAGCCGCTGTTACGGGATCGGTTTTCAGGAATTCAGCTGGTATTCCGTCCAGTCCAGCTGCCTTTTTGTTGTTGCTTTTAGGTTTACCTTGGAGCATTTACCAGTTTTTTTAGTGTAAATACAACCTTGACTTCTCTCCATAACGAGGAATGAGGAACAGATGTTGAGCAATTAATTAGAGTTATCTCCAGAATTTACAGAATCATAAGTCTGGTCCTAAAGAGGTTTGAAGCTCTTGATAACGCTTTGCAGCTTCTCTCTAGTAATCACGCACTGTGTGTGCATTACTGTGGCTTATTATTTGACCTAATTTGGTCAATGCTATTGGCATTTTGGGAGCTACAAGGGAAATGAGTATCTTGTAGCAGGATGAGCGATCCTCTGCTAGAGTTAGTTCGTGAGCCATCAGTCCAGATACCTCCGAGATGCCTCCTATTTTTCCACAGAATATCCTCCAGGAGGATCTCTTTCCAAAGCGGTTTAAGCCCTGAATCCCCCCCAATGTGGTTGCCTTTTTTCCCTTACTTGAGTATAATAGTACGGGGTAGTTAGACTTTTGCTGGGAAATAATTCAAACATGCAGTTTGACTCCGATATTCAAAAGGGTATTAGTACACGAGCCGAAAACCACATTTTTCACAACTGCACCTAGAGTCATTTGGCCGCCATTTTGTTTTTAACGGCTTTTTTTGTTATAAGACGTAACTCACGCATTTTTGACGCTACGAAAAAAAGTTGTGAGACAAACTTGTAGAAAATTTAATTGTCTACAAAATATGTTAAGTAACATTTTTCGATAAGTGCTTTTTTTAAAAAGTTATACTGCATTTTCTTAAAAAAAGTAGGGGTTGATTTTGGTGTATTCATCATATCTTATATTTTTGTTCTAAAAAAAAAAAAAAATCGAAATAAAAGTTATAGTCCCTTCAATTATCTATATTTTTTGCTTTAACAGTTTTGTTATACGGCTTACGGTTCTCGCCCTGTAGCGCATATTTGCAGTAGAGAACTGTATAGAATCATATATTTTTAACTACTTGACTTCTGCTGGTAAATAGAAGCCTCGAGGTTCGAAAGTAAAGTAGTGCTCGAGCCGAAAACATCATTCTTCACAACTGCCCGTAGAGTCTTTTAGCCACCATTTTGTTTTTGACGTTTTTTATATCTTCGCAAGTAACTCACTTTTTATTTATGCCAGACAAAAAAGTTGAACAGCAAACTTGTAGAACATTTAATTGACTACAAAATGTTTCTTGTAACTTTTTTCGATAAGTACTTTTTTAAAATTGTACTGCATTTTGTTAAAAAAAAGGGTTTCTTTTCAATTTATGGTAGAAGTTATAAATGAACCATTAGAAATAAATGGATTACATACAACCTTTCTCGATGACTTCAATTTATTAAAAAAAGATAGAAATTCAGTATTTTACATTTCAGGTAAGATATGACATAAGAATATGACAATGATAACAAAAGCTTAGTTTTTAGTGGAATACATTATTTTGTGTTGTGAGTTATTCAACAATTTATCATAAAAAAATAAATGTCAAAATAAAAGTTGTAGGTAGACCTTTCAACTATCTATATTTTTTGCCCCAATATTTTTTTTCTTATGCGGTATACTTCTGTAGCGCATTATGCATGTATATTCAAGAAATCCGTACAGGATTGGATGTTTTATTTTTGTTATAATTTTGTTTTGTTATATTCATATCATAATTGGCTATACTTAAACAAATAATTGACGACATAACTCTCTTCCACCCCACCCTCAACATGGAGTTTTTCACTACAAAAATAAGCGAACAACAAAGAAATAGAATCTGATTTATCATAATTATTATTAGACTGTTTCCAAAAACAATTTTTCTTCCAAACAGGCTCAAAAGTTCCAGTTAAGTGAAAAAAGATGTCTGTGAAAATGTGGGCTCTTAAAAATCATGTTTAGACATGCCTCGTCGCAGATTTCGGTTTTCCATACGATTTGTATGGGAGAAAACTTCTGTTTGTATTTGGAATTTTATATCTTTATGCATAATAACAAGTATTTAAACTAACTACTTTCGTTTTTCTTATAGAAAATTGAACTTTCTTCACAAAAGGTCTTGATATGTTTTATCGTAAATACAGCCGTTTTGAAGTTACATCCATTTAAACCCAGTCGATAAAATTATCTTACATTTATCTAACATAAAATTAGCATTATTTTAGAAATTAAGATATTAATTTAGGAATTTCTATGTAATTTCCCACAAAAGTTCTGAAGTCATTTCTCGATTAGAGTGCAATATTAGTTAATTTTACAATTCGGAAATATAATTAAACTATACGCAAATAATTTAAACTATTAACTAATCATATCATAAGGTATACCGCAATGAGGCAAAAAATATACATAATTGAAAGGTCTACCTACAACTTTTATTTCGACATTTATTTTTTTATAAAAAATAAATTGAAAAGAAACCCATTTTTTAACAAAATGCAGTACAATTTTAAAAAAAGTACTTATCGGAAAAAGTTACAAGAAACATTTTGTAGGAAATTAAATGTTCTACAAGTTTGCTGTACAACTTTTTTGTCTGGCATAAATAAAAAGTGAGTTACTTGCGAAGATATAAAAAACGTCAAAAACAAAATGGTGGCTAAAAGACTCTACGGGCAGTTGTGAAGAATGATGTTTTCGGCTCGAGCACTACTTTACTTTCGAACCTCGAGGCTTCTATTTACCAGCAGAAGTCAAGTAGTTAAAAATATATGATTCTATACAGTTCTCTACTGCAAATATGCGCTACAGGGCGAGAACCGTAAGCCGTATAACAAAACTGTTAAAGCAAAAAATATAGATAATTGAAGGGACTATAACTTTTACTTCGATTTTTTTTTTTTTTTTAGAACAAAAATATAAGATATGATGAATATACCAAATCAACCCCTACTTTTTTTAAGAAAATGCAGTATAACTTTTTAAAAAAAGCACTTATCGAAAAAAGTTACTTAACATATTTGGTAGACAATTAAATTTTCTACAAGTTTGTCTCACAACTTTTTTTCGTAGCGTCAAAAATGCGTGAGTTACGTCTTATAACAAAAAAAGCCGTTAAAAACAAAATGGCGGCCAAATGACTCTAGGTGCAGTTGTGAAAAATGTGGTTTTCGGCTCGTGTACTAATACCCTTTTGAATATCAAAGTCAAACTGCATGTTTGAATTATTTCTCAGAGCTCCATATAATGAAATCTAATTACCCCGTACTATAAGTAAGTCCACTTATTAGTACAAACAAAAATAGTAGTTTAGCCTAAATTATTTTCCATGAAATTTAAATATTTATACCAACCGACGCAGAATTTAACCCACTAGATCTAGAGGATACCCAAAGCCCTTCAAAATACCCTCATTGGCTTTTTGTATAGACATTTAAAGATGGGTTTGAGGGGGGAAGATGATATCAAACTGAAATTTTTTATGGTACAATCCAGGCCCATAACACGGGATTTTAGGGTGAATTTCAGCGCTGAATCTTATGATACCAAAACCAAATCTATATCCGACTACCCCTTTTAAGTTAAAGTTTTTATTTAATGATGACTTTTTTTTAAGTACAACAACTAAAATATGCTTCCTCCTTGTCCATTGCGGTATAATGTTGTCGTCCAGTGATTCCATCACACTGAGTACCTCGGCCCGGGTTGTCGTTGCTCGGTGGCCATCCTCCTTATTAGCTGATTTGGGTTAGTGTTGATGTTCCCAACTACCTCCAGTCCAGAGGGATTATATTCGCTTGTGTGTAGAGGTGAATTCGCGATTTTTTTTTTTTAAGTTTCTGTTTTTTAAAGGTCTTTTTGTGCCAAATCATTAGAAGAAGTAAAATTTGAAGATATATACGTAAAGTAAATTGTGGTTTCGGTAGTAATAATTTTCCCCCAAAAAAATATACCATTGAAATATTTTCCCACCATAAATCCCACTATGAATATTTTCCCACCACCAACGAAGGGATTGTTTCTGCACTTTGCTGAGTTGTGATTGCCTCTGCCCGTACAGGGTCTGCAGAAGCAATCAATTTCCGATCTTCCGATTTAGTAGTTTTGATCCGGATGCCCTACTTCCTGTTGAGTTCATAGAGTCTCTTGATGGGAACATCTAATTTCCGGATGGCTAGTGACTGTGACTTTGATGTGGCGTAAGTGATCGAAAAATCAGCATACAGGAGGTTCTCGCAACCAGTTGAGGCAGGTAATTCAGATGTTATGAAGCTGTAGAGGAAGAGCGAAGTTCCAAACCTTGGGCGACTGCAGCTCTGATGGCCTCGACACAAGAAAATAAAAAAGAATGATATAGTTTGTGGATAAGGGCTTCTTTCTATACCCTTTCGAATTCTTTCTCGACAGATAGAAAGCATCCAACTGTGACTTATTGTTGATTATTGAGCGCTGAAGTAGTGTTGTGTTGGAACTTTAGTATTGGATGAAGCGTCGAGTGTTTTTCCCGAAAACTTAACAGCATTTTTGAGCGTTTTCACTGCAGAACTTCTGGAACCTTCGGAGGATGACTTCTTCCAGTACTTTTCTGATGTTATTGAGATGCAATATAGGCTTGTAGTTGGACACCGAGTTGAAAGCTCCTTTCTTCGGGATTGCCACTATCTGCACTGCTTTCTACTTCTGGGGGAATTATTGATGCATCTATTTATGATGATCTTGAGAAGGATCATTACAGTATGTGGAAGCTTTTTCAGGATATACATAGTTAGAGAATACAATCGGGTCCAGCTGACATTGTTGGCTTCAAATTTTCAATGATCTCAGTTACCTCCTTTAGATTCTATAAATATAGGCTGTCTAATGGGTAACTTGCTGGATTAGTCTCGTCGAATCTGACTTCTTCCAGATTTGGCGCCTAAGTTTAGTTAAAAATTCTAGATCAGACGAGTGTGAAGTATCCTTCGTAATAATTGGTAAACGCTTCCACTTTTTCGTATGTTGATGTAATGCCCCAATGTTGTTGTAGATAATTATTTCCAGGATTGGTGGCTGCTTTTCGATAGCAACAGCTATTATTTAATGGAGTTGGATAACATGCTGTTAACGCATTGCAGTTCTCTCCAAACTTGTTTGAAGTTGTTGTTGGTTCTGTTGAAATGTCTTTGATGGATCCTTTTGAAACGTTTACTCAGCCACTGTTTGTGAGCATACAAATTATGGACGTATTAGGGGAATGTGCTGGTACCTACCTATGTACCTATTCTTTGACGTCCTAACTTGCTTTTGGTTGTTCAGTCCATCCAGATATAGCATCCAGACTTCATTATCCAGCAAATATCTGTTTGAAAGTGGAGGCGTTATGTTGTCTTCGATGTCCCTTCCACATGCAATCGTCTGTAGATGGTGAAGTTCTCTGATGGGGCTTCTATAGTTAGGACTCAATACTTCCAAGTAAATACTTTTAAAGCAATTTCCTTTCGAGGTGTATGACTATGCCATCAAGTCCAGATGCTTTGTTAGAAGAAAGATCAAATTGATTTTGCTTCAAACTTTCTTTTTTGTTTGAAGATTTCTGATCAGAGGTTCGGGTATCGACAGATGTTTTTCATATTTAATAAATTCCTTCAAGCCGCATAGTAAAACCTCATTGCTTAGAACGATATTCTTCGTATAAAAGACCAAGTTCCATAGTAATTTTTTGACGATATTTATATCAACCATGACTTTTTTTAACAGTAACTATTCAAGCTGACATAAAGATTTAATTTTTGTGTATATTAGTTTAAGTAGTTTTCAAGGGCACATCATCATGTTGCACAAGATAGATTCTTGGAATTCTCTCAATTATTCGTTGGAAGATACTATACACAAGAAGCAATGAATTCATTAAGGAAGCCTAACGTAACCGATTTGTTGTTTATTTAGATTTTGAGATGACTACGAGAAAATCCACCACAGGTATAGGTATGCCTACCTGTTGTAAGATACTCATTCTCTTCATCATCATCTTTACCACTTACAGGTACAGGTTCTTGGTTCTCTGATGATGTCGAATGCATCTTATAATTTTTTTTTCAAGCCTTTACCAACATTGGCACTGGCATGTGCGCTGTATTCATTTAGGTGTAAATTATTTCTGTAAATGTAACACACGAAGAAATTTTAAGGTTAACTGGACGAAATACCTTACAAAAAAAAACAGTTTAAGCAAATATCAAGTCGTCGACGACGGACGGTTGATTTCGAAAAAGGCACCTTTATGCTAGATCTCTCTGAAGACTTAAAGAACGAAACTGCTACTGCCAGTGAACGCTACAGCAGCACAATTTGTTTGCACCCGATGACATTGAGGTGATAAAAATTTGTTTTCTTTTTGTGTTTATATTTTCACAGAAAATTAGATCAGTAAATGGAAAATATTCAGTTTAAAAAAAAATGTAAGGTATTATTGACCATGCAATTTGGAATACGTTTTCGACAATAATGGACATCACTTCTTATTGGTATGTGGAGTATATGTCAGATATGTAATCAAACAACAGTATGTATTTGATTTTTAAGATGTTACTTCCTTAAAGTATGTCTTTAGTTGAAATATGTAGTCTATTTAGCTTCTTCTGTTGTTTGTCATATAAATGTGCTAATAAGTTGAAAGATATTTATGCAAATCACTTATGATATAGGAATTTGAATGAAACTTGCATTCCAAAACTAGAGTGCACCATAAAATGACAATTTAAAGTATTTTTAGATATAAAATTATAAAGTCCGATTTGAATTTGTAGACCATTTATAGTATGTCAACAATTGATGAATTTCGACTTTTGACTAATTAACATAATAGACTTTGAAATTTGAATTTAAAGACACAGGCAAAATGATACTGCATACCTATAGGTATATGGGTGATTCACTACCAACTGGGCTTCTGCGTTTTTAATACAAAGTTTTCTTATGAATTTCTGATCTGAGTAGCTTGGGAGTCATTTTTGTAATCCTGTTGCTTAGACATCATTTTCAAAAATGGCGCCCAACTATCGAAAAAGGTAAATTAGAAAAAAGTTCGTAAATCACTTGGAAAATTTCCATGGTCAAAATAACTATTGACGTCTTAAAAAAAAGGCTTTGAGTAGACGCACCTTCGAGTAAAATTTTAGTGTTGCCACTTTTCACGAACATTAAGTAGATGCACCTTTGGATAAAATGTCAGTGTTGCCACTTTTTGGGAACATAATTTTTTTGTATCAAAGGTTTAGATTTCGAAGTTTTTAGTAGTTTTGACTATTTTGAAAACGAAAAACTTGCAATTTTTTTTTTTTTACCTGAATGCGTTTGGTATCTGGACATATTTCCGAAAATTATTTCACGTAATAAAAACAAATCAAAAAAGACGAAAGCCCATGCTTTGATATCAGAAAAGGTATGTTCCCCAAAAGTGGCCACACGAAAATTTTAACCGAGGGTGCTTCTACTCAACACCTTTATTTTATTCAAGCCACGTTTGGCGTTTCCGTATTTTTTTTTCACGGAAATAAGTGAAAACAATTGGAGCGCATGCCATAGTAAGGTTACTATATTTGGAAAAAGAAAGCACCAATGAAGTTGACTGCCAAAAAACTGACAGTATGGCAAGAAAGTTAATAATACAAAAAAAATTAGCGTGGCAGTCGTTGGATTTCACGATAGTCATTTTCTCCAGCTAAAAAGAACCAAGTCTGAAAATTTCAGAAACCGAATATATGTATAAATAACATTCTTGTGAATGTATTTGCTTTTCAATATTTTTTGTATAGTCAAATCGAGTATTTCTTTTTAACTGTTGCACCAGAAATTATGTTATGGAACATAATGAATTTAGCAAACTGCCATATCGAAAATAAAGGCTCTCCTAAACCAACGCGAAATATTCGCATTGGCGCATTTGTGGCCATAGCTACATGCGTCGTTTAATCGGTTTTGACTCGTGGTTGAGTGAAAATAGTTTTTCAACATCCGAAGAACCGAGAAGAATCTTTCGTTGCTGTAGCTGTAAACGAAATTAAAGAAGGTATTTAGGGGATCTCATTCTCATTTTCCCTTAAGAAGTCAACAACTTTGGATTTAAAAGTTATTTCTTTTCATCAATCACAAAAACATAAATTTTCATGAAGGTGACACTTTGAATAGGCATTTTCGGGTATTGGATTCACTACTCGGTGAAATCTCGAATCTTGAGTACCCTATATCCTCAATATACAATGTTTTGCCAGCCCTGAGTATACAATCATTGAATAACTACAATTTATTATTTAGTAATTATTCAATGATACAATCATACCATGAAAATTGAAATAAAATACCTACTTGAGTTTTGTTCCATTTTTCAACGTTTTTAAGACAATTTTAACGATGCGAAAGTTACAGAACATAATGGGCACTGATCTCACAAAGCAATTTGAGAGAATGAGATTTAGATTTGAAGAAAGCAATATCTTCTTTCATAACTTCATAAAACATTTGAAGACCTGACGGCAAATTTTGCTCTAGTTTCATATTTCCTGCATATTTCCTGTTCTCTGAAATTTCCTTTGTTCACAGTGTGAGTGAATATTATTATAAGCTTCGTGTCTCCAAATCTTCATTCTATCCAACAAAATACTTAAAACTTTTGTCAAAGTACAGTTTTTGACCACAACCAACACCACCAGTTGCTAGAAGGACTAATATTTACAAAATGGTTTTGTTCGGGGAGGGCAATTGCAGCCATTGCCACCTTACTTACTTACTTAAGGTGGCGCTACAGTTCAGGATGGACCAGGGCCTCAACCAACAAGCTTCTTCCAGCCAGCTCGGTTTCTAGCTAGCTGTGTCCAGTTTCGCACGCCAAGAAGAGGACCTTCCACTTGCGAGCGCCACCTTTTACAAACACCTCTACTGCGCTGTCCCACTGGGTTGGATTCAAAGACTTTCCGGGCCGGAGCATTGGTGTTCATTCGCTCTATGTGACCCAGCCATCTCAGTCGTTGGCTTTTCACTTTTGTGGCTAGGTCGGTGTCGCTGTACAGCCCGTACAGTTTGTTGTTGTATCTTCTTCTCCATTTCCCATCTATGCAGACGGGACCAAAAATCACCCGGAGAATTATCCTCTCAAAACAGCCTAACGCGTTTTCATCCACCGTAACAGTGTCCATGTCTCTGCACCATACATTAGGACCGGGATGATAAGCGTCTTATACAGGGACAGTTAAGTTGCTCGAGAGGGCTTTGCTTTTCAATTACCTTCTTAGCCCAAAGAAACAGCGATTGGCAAGGGTAATTCTTCGTTTGTTCTCAGCACTGGTATATCGCTCGCTGAGTTTATAGCGGATCCTAGGTTAGGTAGACAAAGTCTCTGACCACCTCAACATTATAGCTGTCTATAGTGACGTTCTGTCCGAGACGTCGATGTTGGGTGTCCTTTCTTGTTGACAGCAAATATTTCGTTTTGCTTTCATTCACCGCTAACCCCATCTTCTTGGCTTCCTTCTCAATCCTCACGAAAGCACCACTGACATCTCGCATTCTTCGTCCGTTTATGTCAATGTCCTGAGCGTAAGCGAATAAATGGCCGGACTTTTGAAAGATTGTGCCTCTAGTGTTGACGTGAGAGTTTTGCATTATTCTTTCAAGAACGATGTTGAAGAAGTCACATGACAGCGCGTCGCCTTGCCTAAAGCCCTTTTTGACATCGAAGGTGTCAGTGAAGTCTTTGCCGACCTTGATGGAGCAGCGTGCATTCTCCATTGTCATCCTGTACAAACGGACGAATTTGATAGTGATGCCAAAACTAGACATTGCTCTATATAGCTCGTCACTATATATGCTGTCATACGCGATGAAAAGGTAGTGGGTATCGATTTGAAACTCCTGGGTTTTTCCAAGATCTGCCGTAGTGCAAATATTTGGTCGATGTTGAACTTCCCTGGCCTAAGGCCACACTAATATGGACCTATCAGGTTGTTGACGGATGGCTTCAGGCGTTCAAAAAGTACGGCAGAGAAGATCTTGTAGGCGATATTAAGAAGGCTGATGCCTCTGCATTCCAGAGGATCGCCTTTCTTGAGGAGCGGGCAAACAATGCTGAGGTTCCATTCCATATTTAAGAGGGCGCGAGAGATTCGATCGGAAAAGGATCTGGCAATTTCTGGCGTCTGTAGCCGTCCGACGTCGAACTTCCTCACAGTATTCCCCTGTTATGGCTTTGGTGGTCTGAGTCAACGTTGGCTTCTCGGAACGTTCGGACATCCTTGATATTCGTCATGTCTCCTTATGTATATTGAGATGCGGGAACTGCACACTGGCTACCACAACGTTTCGCCCCGCAGCAAAATCGATTAGCCGTGATGCGAATTGTCGTGAGGCGTTTATTCACATAGTTGAAACTCAAGACTTCTTACCTAAGTCTGCCTCTAACAACAGATCCACATCCAAAAAGACGCTGCCCTTGTGGTCGGTAACAGTCACCGTATTTGATATCGCAGTCTTTTAGTTTTTTAAAGGATACTTAAAGTATTTTCATGCACCTTTTACCACTTTGATCTACACGTTAAATATCAAGTTTCTTGTAGTGCATTTAGACTCAAAGAATTGAATGATTGGGTTGTCAAACCTTATGGTCACAGCAATATCACAAATTTGATCGACACTGTGATTTGTTCGACTCCCACTGAATATTGCACTTGTAAAATGAGTCCCATAGAGATTTTTAAGTTATATTCCCATCTAGAAAGGACTAGGATGATGATGCCGTGATGAAATATTTCGACACAACTCTTATGCTGATGGCTCAAAGATGTGGTTTTGGTTCAGGAATCATTTCTGAGCTTCTAAACATCTATCCATCCTCTCGACTACCCAATTTGTGTAGTGTTTTTCAAGCTGAGTTACTGACAATTAGGAAGGCATGCAAAACACTTTAACTAGACCCAAACCAAAATCATAACACACAGTTTAACCAATGGCAAAATACCCAGAAAGATCTTGCCCACTTATAATAAATCCCAAACAATATTGGTCTGATCTGGGTCGTAGTAACTTGAACTGGGCACAGGCCAGTTTGAGAACATGCGGCAAAGCCGGGTTTTCCTTACTCACTGTCGTATGGATTATTTCTGGTGTTTTAAACACTCTTTTTGCTAAACACATTCTAAACAGCTAGCTAATACATAATACCTTCCAAAGAGTATAACTTTCCCAATGATCAACAAAATAAAATAAAATAAAATAAAATAATTGCAAATTACTGGCGCCCTAATTAGCTATTTCAGCATCCACTCATTTGGGCCAAGAAATAAAGCGAAAATTCCCAAACTCCTCGGCAAAAACAAAAAAACCCATAAAAGTATACCTTCCAGCCATAGAGGGCTATAAGGCACAAGAAAACCTCCAGCGCATACCCAGAAGCGATTCCCATCGATGATAGTCTCTGATGGTACAGCAAAGCTGTTCTGATTTTCGGTCTGCCACCACCTACTAAACTGATGAATAAAAAAGTATAAGAAAAAACGAAAAGAATCCAAAGATGTTACAGCAAAGAGCTCCTTGGCTACATCAACTGCAACTCGTATAGCAGCTTGCAACATCGCGAAATTCTGCGAATTTACGAGTATTTTTGCTTTTTGTATATGCCTTGATGCCATTGCCTTCGAAAAACACAGTTGGCTTTGCATTTGTTAACACTAAATGGTTGGTGAGCTGGCGATGGCGACTAAGGTGAGAGCGCCAAAAAACAAACAGGCATTCAAGTGGGGCCATTGACGGACGAACGGAAAGATGCGGCCTGTGACTGAATTTAAGGAAAGTCACACATTCGCGCATCAGCAACATCCACAACTGCACAGTACACACAAGAGATGTGTGCCCTTGTTTTTGTTGGGTCTAAACGATTCCTTTGCTAGTGGGCCCGGACCATAGCTCGATGTAGCCACTTTTATACAGTCTTTGACCAAATGGACGAACAGACAGACAGACAGACAGACATGCGAGTTTAAATGAAACGTATGCCACGATAAAATAAATTAGCCCAGAATCATTTAGGAACTAGTGTTGTTAATTAGGTAAGCCTCTGGGAACTCCGCATCCAGGATACGGATACGGATATATGGCCATCAGGCAGGATACAACAAGGAGCGCGACTACAGATACAGATACACGTGTCGCAGTAGATTTACAAGACACGTAGCGTCACGTTGCCATGCGAGATGCGAAAGAGAAAATGAGACACAAACACAACCAGCAACTACCTATCTATACTTTTCAGGTTGATGATAGGGTATGAGAGGTTTTCAGCGCCTGGGCTTGTGCCTCTGTCATGTACAGTAACGTGTTTTTCCTTTCTTGGGGTAACTTATGGCCATAGCATTTGAAGGCCTAATTAATTGAAACTAAATAAATACACATTTTATACGAAGGGCGCGCGAGATTTAGATGTGGTGATAGGGTGCAAGCAGCAACTTGGAACAACAACAACAACAACATAAGTGCCGGACATCAACGTTCATCGTTGGTCGACAAAGACGACCAATAATCTGATGACGGCCATATATGAGAGTAGATGCTGCTTTTCTGCTGCCTGCTACTTCTGCTGCTGTTGTTGTTTGCTTAGAGATGTCTCCAAAAGATCAACTTAAGCTACATTGCAACTAATTTGAAGAGAAAACAATTTAAGTGGCCGGCAAATTAAACTAAACCACGCGGAAGGTTTTACGACCTCATTCCAAAAAAGGTTCACCAACAGATCGAACGATCAAAAATCGAACTTTATCGATTCTTTTTCGCTTATACATAATAGGAGTCTTCGAAAAATAAAATTAAATTTACAATTTATAAATTTGCATACCAACCTTAATGTTAAAACTTAAAAGAAACATTATAATTCGTCTGAGGATGGGAGAGGAGGAAACGGGATTTCTTTGTTTTGAAGGGCTAAGAGATTTAAAGAATTGTTTTTCTATTTTGTTATTTATTTGCACGATAATATAATTTCAACTTAAATTAGTTAAATTTTAAAAGTCAGCTCCATTGTAGTGAAACATTTCTAACTTATATAGTGATTTACACGACTGACAAATCAAGATCAACTTACAACAATAGAAAGTTATGTAAATGGAGCAACACAGGCGGCGGCAGCGCCGATAATGATCAAAATTATTTGGTTTTTGAACCTTTAAATGGATTTTACAATAATTATGTTGGAATACTGTTAAAACAGAGATAAATTAAGACTACGTAATTAAGGTCAAGAAATATTTTCAGAAAAAATTGAGATTCCGTTGGTATATTTATTTATATTCAAACTCAAAATGAAACCCTTATAAAAGGTGTCCCAAAATAAACGGACAAAATTTGAATTTGGCACCATTTTGTATATTAAAATGTTGACAACCTTAAAACAAAAATTGACAGCTGACAGTTTAGGGTAAGTAAACACTAAGGCTCCGGCCACGCAATGAGCGACGAGCGACTGATAGGGTTACCAGATTCAAAATGACGAAAAGGGGGACATCGAGAGTTTTCTAGGGGGGACAGGTGTTACAAAAATGGGGACAAAATATGTTTTTGAAAAATATAACACAAGAGTAAAAAATTGAAGTAAGAAAGTTTTATTTGATTTTTTATTACAAAAACAATCAAAAAAGCCAATCAAACTGACTACTGACAGATGAAGGAAAAATTTTGCGTCTGAAGTGAGATGTAGTTCATTGAGTGTATGCATTCAGCTTTGAAAGGATTTTTACTTCAAATTAGTGTATTCAAAGAAATTTTTTTTACAAAAATTTAATGAAAATATTTTAACAGTTTACAATTGAATGTTTTCTCTTTTTGAGTTTTTCTTAATGAGGGGGACATAGGTTTTTATTGAGGGGACAAGCAGCATTTTGGTATGAAAAACGGGGACTGTCCCCCCTAAAAGGGGACGTCTGGTAACCCTAGCGACTGAGCGACGAGTCGCTGAGCGACGCAAAAAAATTAAAACACATGAAATCGTATGGAGGTGGCCACATAAACTCTGAGCGACTGAGCGATTTTTTAAGCGACAGAGCGACGTCGCTCAGCAATCAAATCTGTTTTAATTTTTCAGTCGATCGCTGAGCGACGAAGTAATAAGATGGACAAAATAAACACAAAAAGTTTAATTCCAGCTGATCAAAGCCGTCCAGTGCAAAACTTAAGAATAAAATTAAACATTACAAAAAATAAAAAGAAAAATAACCTTATAGACCGAGAGCCCACAGCAGATTTTGGGTGTGAACGATAGCAAAAAAAGAAGTATAGGCGTCGAAAGCTTCATTAAAGGCTATTAAAAAAAATCAAGGTCTTGCAATCCACAACTGGGGCCTTTGCGAGAAACAGTGCATGGAAAAAAAATATGAATGCAACTTCGAGGATAATCGTGTTAGCCGAAATTGGTTTTCACTCCTCCCTAGATAGGCTCCTCGAATCACATATCACGGAATCTGAGACCATTTGAGTGTATAGTTGGCTCTACCAGACCGTTTAAAAATTTCAAAATTCAAAGTGAAAAACGGTTTTTTTAAACAGTGTGGCAGGGCGAATTTAACACTCAAATGATCTCAGATTCCGTGATATGGGATCCGCGGAGCTTATCTAGGGCGGCTAACACGATTATCCTCGAAGTTGCATTCATATTTTTTTTTCGATGCACTGTTTCTCGCAAAGGCCCCAGTTGTGGATTGCAAGACCTTGATTTTTTTAATAGCCTTTAATGAAGCTTTCGACGCCTATACTTCTTTTTTTGCTATCGTTCACACCCAAAATCTGCTGTGGGCTCTTAGTCTATTAAACATAAAACCAGCCGTTGTTCTGGACTGAATTTTGCTAATTTTGGTCGAACTTTTTCCAGCAGCAAATCAAAAGATGGTACCAACATACTACAATATTCCCAAAATCGATCTGGAGATCTGCGAAGATTTTGATATAAATGGTGAAATTCACCATAATTTGCCCTTTTACGATTTATGGGGTGTACACCAAATCTACGTATTCTCGATCTTATTATAGATCAATAGATATGAACGTGACTTTCAACAAATAAGCTACGACGAACCGCACTTGACGATGGCATTTTCCCAACTAATCGCTCAGCGACGTGCGTCGTTCAGTAAATGGCCACCCATCGCTCAGATTCGTCGCTCAGTGACTTGTCGCTCAGTCGCCCAGTCGCTCATTGCGTGGCTGAAGCCTAAGGCCCCTATTATGACTTGCGAATAGTCGAGTGGAACGTTCGACTCAGCTCGAACTCGAACTGCGATTTTGTTCAAAGTCACCAAGAACTACAGTTCGACATCGACGATAGAGACGAAAGTTTGCTAAATGTATTGAGTGACGTCCTACTTTTCCAAGTTTTAGCCATTTAAGGTGAACTTAATTCAGGCGAGTCGCAAACGGTAATTCCACTCCACATAGTCACATTCGAACAGTCTACTCGGTGAATCGTCATAATTGGTGCCTAAGTGGCCTGTCAACATTTGTTCAATTTATATACCTATCAAAGCGCTCACATGAGCAGACGAAACCAAACTTTTTTCCCTAGTATTTGACAGCAAAACTGGGGGAATTCTCTGGACAATATTTGGGCCTATTCAGCGTGGTCTTTTATTCTGCTATTCTGTTATTCTGCTATGAATTTCTATACAAAACTTTAAGCTGTCAAAAATTCTTTTATGAATTATGATTTTGGTATTCGGCTTGCTTCATCTGTTATTAAATCTGCTAAGAAATCTGTTATGAGCTGCCAAACTTTCGAACTCATAACAGAATCTTTTACAAATCGCATTTTTGGTATTCAGCATGTCAAAATCTCTTATCAAATCTGCTATAAATCATAAAAGAATAAAAGACAAACTTCTTTGACTTTTATCATAAAAGATTTCAATGAGAGCACAGTTGTATCAAGTAAAAATGGATATTTCGTCAAAGAAATGTTCTTAAAAGGAGACAAATGTAAGAAAATATATTAAAAAATAGTTTAATATACAAATTAGCAAATTAAAATAAAACTATCTTTGTAGAAGAAAGCGCAGGACACAGGAAAGCTCGCTGCATTAGAACAACAAGCTCCATCGCCTAAAAGATACACTGTTGAATGTCCCTAACAGCCCCAGTGTGTTTAGCTATTACACGAAAACGCCGTTAAAACCACCTTACAGAAAGAATAGAGTACTTGCGACTACTCGCAGAAGATCAGCATGACAAAGTGGAAGCGCCAAGAAACGACGATCATCCTCACGACAGCCCTAAGCAGCACGCAATAACAACTTAATCAAATATATTTATATTTTATTTATTTAAGCTACAACAAAGCACTGAATAAAACACTATACAACTTAGAATTATTCTTGTAAGATCACTTTCTGTGAGTTGTATTCCATCAACGAAATTGGATCCACTCCAACAGCAACATAATCCAACCTTTTCTCCTGGCCTGTTAGTGGTATCTCCTAATCTTGAGATTTCTACGGTGTTAAGGATAAAACTCTTTTTAGCTGCAACACAGAAAAATTAATGAATTTTCTTTTTCAACGAAATTCATAACAGAACAGCTGATTATGACAACAGATTTTAGGTCTGTTCGTTAACTGATTTCGTTTTCGAAGTTTCATAACAGAGTTTTATAAAAGTTCGAACACCTGAATAGGAATCTTAAAAGATCTTTTATGCGGAAAATCTTTTATGATTCATAACAGAAAATTCATAGCAGAATAACAGATGTGGCAGAATAGGCCTAATTGTCTTTTTACTGAAAGGCGCATCCAATGAGTAAGGTGATTGTGTGAAAAAAAGAGAAAGCACATTTCAGCCATTATCCAATATCCACCGATACGCCACTTTAAAAAATAGTTCCCGGCCTGAGAATGATTGATTTCTTACTGTACGAGTGAGAGATTTATGTAGTTTAATTAGGTGAGGGAAGGGTTAGTATATAGAACTAAAAGTTTTTTTTTCTGCATAATGTAGATACGGGGATCATGGCAACGACTTTCAGTTAAATAACGATGTAGACAGGCACTAAGAACAAATTATTTCGAGATGATGTTTTTTTGCCGAACAAAAGCACCACATTTTTTGTAGGTATTACCTATGTAGGTCCTTGGCTTGCGAGGACCCATCTCGGCGGTCAGCCATCTTGGATTTTATGGCCGTCATCTTGGAAAATAGATAAATTGTCAATATCTCGGCTTAATTCACTTAGGACCGCAAACTTGGGAGCTAGGTATACATTTTTGGGGTTAGGGAATACAACCACAGAAATGTTTAAGTTTGCAAATACATGCAGGAGGGTATGGGGGCTTTCTATGTGCAGCAATGACAGATTTGGGTCTTAGAAGTTATCAATCATTTTTTTTTCCGTCGCATTGCGAGAAACTTCTTTCATAACTGGCGGGAACTAGGTTAGGTTAGGTTAAGGTGGCTGCCAGGAAAACTACTGACACATTTAGGCCAGAATAGGCCCATTGTGATACCACATAAAGATTGCAAGATGACCCTTGCTAATTAAACCAATTGGAGCTTTTAATAAAGCGATGGAGACTGTGAATGTCGATTTTATTTAAATCACTGGGATCGTCAAAGAAAAAATTTCCTAGGTATATTTTACGTCTTTGAGAAAGAGCAGGGCATGAACAAAGAAGGTGTGGGATAGTTTCTTCCTCCTCCTCGTCCATGCAGCTTCTGCAGAAGTCATTTGAAAGAACGCCTAGTCTATTGGCGTGTTTGCCTATTAGGCAGTGTCCAGTTATGACACCAATTGTGGAGCTAATATGCAATCTACTAAGAGATAACAAACATTTCGATCGCTTCGGATCCAGTGTTGGCCAGATCCGTTTTGTCGCCAGACAAGTAGTGATACCTCTCCATCTGCTGTTTGTCATCAACATGTCATCTTGCTTAAGCATAAGTTTACAAGTAGCGATTGGTATTCCAATATTCACCCTGTCAGGTAATATTGGTGTAATAGTTCCCTTCCTGGCGAGTTCATCGGCTTTACAGTTTCCTGAAATATCTCTGTGTCCCGGCACCCAGAAAAGGTGAATGTTGAACTGTTCTGCCATCTCCATTAGAGACGATCGACAAGTTACGAAGTTTGTAGAAACAGAGCCTAGTGATTTAAGGGCCGCTTGGCTATCTGAGAAGATACGGATATTTAAAGTAGATATTACGTTTTCTTTGAGCCAAGATAAAACTTCTTTTATCGCCAGGATTTCCGCTTGGAACACGCTACAATTATCAGGGAGACGGAAAGAGAGACTAATGTTTAGTCGTTCTGAGTACACGCCACCACCCACCCCCTCTTCAGTTTTTGAGCCATCCGTGTAGAAATGAATTGCTTCATCTCTCAAGAATTCCTCATCATCCCAAGTGGATCTTGTTGGAATTGTGACTTGGAAATTTTTACCAAAAATCGGCTGAGGGATGGTGTAGTCGGAGTGTTTAGGGATTGATTCGAATTTGTTCAGAATGATAGTATGGCCAATAGAGTTATTGGACCATTGAGAGATGGCTCTGAGACGAATAGCTGTGCTCGCTGCCACTTGTTTAGTGTATATATCGAGGGGTGAAATGTTAAGCAGTATATCTAAGGCAGCGGAAGGTGTCGAACGGAGAGCTCCGCTGATACACATGCAAGCTGATCTCTGCACTTTGCTTAACTTATCACGATAAGTTATTTTATCTAAAGCAGTCCACCATACTGCCACCCCATAAGTGAGTATCGGTCTGATGACCGCTGTGTATAGCCAGTGGGTGATATATGGGGACAAGCCCCATTTGGTTCCAATAGCTTTTTTACAGGAGAAAAGTGCCACTGTGGCCTTTCTGACTCTTTCTTGTATATTTGGTTTCCAACTCAACTTTTTGTCTAAAATCAGACCTAGATATTTAGCTTCATCTGAGAAGTTAAGTGGGATACCATTTATTGATGGAGGGTCTATATTCGGAATTTTATATTTCCTTGTAAAGAGGACAAGTTCAGTTTTGTGGAGATTTACACCTAGTCCACATTTGTCTGTCCATTTAAGTAGTTTGTTAAGAGCGGTTTGCATTAATTCTATAATGATTTGAAGATGCTTTCCTGATATTGCAATGGCGTCATCAGCATATGCAATTACTTTGAAACCATCCGCTTCTTTCTAAATTAACTAATAGTTCGTTGATAACGATGTTCCATAAGAGTGGGGATAGGACTCCACCTTGCGGTGTGCCTCTGCTGACAGATCTTCTAACAGAGAAGTCACCTAATGTTGAGTTGATTATTCTACTTCTCAACATGAGGCTGATTAACTCCCTAAGTGAGCTATCAACGTTCAAGTTCTCAAGCGCGGTTAAAATTGCAGCATTGCTGACGTTGTTGAAAGCACCTTCGATATCTAAGAAAGTAACCAGGGTATACTCTCTATGATGAAGGGAATATTCAATAGTACGTACCAAATTATGCAGGGCCGTTTCTACCGATTTCCCCTTGCGGTAAGCGTGTTGTGCCGGAGAAAAAAGATTAGGTTCTATGGCACTACGCAGATGGATATCAATCAGTCGTTCTAAAGTTTTGAGAAGGAATCATGATAGGCTGATAGGTCTGTAATCCTTCGGATTTACATGAGAGCTTTTACCGGCTTTGGGTATGAATACGACTTTAACTTCTCTCCATAAAGATGGTACGTATGCTAAGTTCATACATGCTTTCAGAATTATCTCAAGGATGGGGATGATGATGTCTGAAGCCATTTGCAGTTCAGCTGGTATTATACCGTCAGGTCCAGCTGATTTATATGGATCGAAGCTGTCGATTGCCCATTTGAGTTTCTCTCTAGTAATCAGACCTAGTTTATTTATTGTTATATTGTTAGACTCTATTGAGTCAGAACTGCGTATATTTTGGGAGCTACCTGGGAAGTGAGTATCTAGTAGCAAGTCGAGTGATTCCTCACAAGAGTTAGTCCAAGAGCCGTTGATGGTTTTCAGGGCACTTGGCATTATGGGGTTTGACGAGAGGATTTTTCTTAATCTTGAAGTCTCTGAGGAATCTTCTATTTTGTTACAGAAGGTTCTCCAGGAGGTTCTTTTATTTTTCCTCAATTGATTTTTATATATCTTAAGGGATTCTTTATATAAGTCCCAGTCGGAAATTTCTTTGGAATATTTAGCTCGGTTGAAAAGTTTTCTACATTCCTTTCTGAGCGGTTCCAGCACTGGGTTCCACCAGTGAGGCTTCTTCTTTCCTCTTATTTGAATAAGAGGACAGGATATGTCCATTGATTTGTTGAGAGCTGAAGTAAGATCATTGACTTTATTGTCAAGATATTTTCTGCTTACGGGGATACTTAGAAGGTCAGGTTTAATTAATCTGCTAAGAGTATCTCTATATTTTACCCAGTTAGTTTTCCGATGATTCCGGAAAGCTATCTTTTTTGTAGTTTCATCGTTTAGATTGAATTGTATATATCTGTGATCAGAAAAAGAGTGCTCTTCTGATACTTTCCAATTCGTGATCTTTTGATGAATCGAGTCGGAGACAAGAGTAATGTCTAATACTTCCTGCCGGTTTCTGGTTATGAATGTTGGTTCATTACCGATGTTGCTTACAATGAGGTTAGTACTTAGAATAAAATCAAAAAGTGACTCACCTCGATCGTTTATGTCGTAGCTACCCCAAACTGTATGGTGGGCGTTAGCATCACATCCAATAATGAGGCAGACTTTTTGCCGTTCAGCATCAGCGATTAACCTCTTTAGCGTGTCGCCAGGGAGAGGGCCAAGGTGGTCGTGGCTGAGGTACGCAGACACAATCCAGTAGGTATATCTCTATCTGTCTGGAGTCTGACTGCGGTTACGTCTCTATCGCTGTAATCAGGGAGTAAATATACGTTAGTGTTACTTCTTACCTATATGCAGGATCTAGGCGGGAACTAACCGGATTCGGTAATTCAGCCTAACCTATTATTTTAAACATTTGGGAACATCTCTCTTCCAATTTATTTTTTTTCAAAATGTTCAATATTTATTTAATAATTTTTTTAATTCAGTGTTGATTGAACAATTTTTAAAACAACCTTAAAGTTATCTGATTTTTTAGAGGTTTTTAATTCATCAATTACATAGTCTTCAATGAAATTTGGCAGTGTAGTTGATGGCTTGACAAATGGGGAATATTTTGCCCGTTTGTTTGCTATTGTGAGTCGTTATAGTTCAAATGTGAAGGTCGTAACAATATGTTGATCCCCATCAAACGCAAGCGATAGGTGAAGACAACACGGTTTCGGTTAAGATTTTTATAAAATTCTAAATAATGGGTTTGGATTAACTGATACAGAACAAACAATAAGTTCAGCCTTAGTCGATGCCAAAACGGGTTGGTTGATACATAACGTTTTTGTTTTTAACAAACCGAACTAAATAACCTTTCGGTCCATGTTCCAGGCTCGTAAGATGTGGCGTTTTATCAACAAACAGGTGATTTGAAATTTCATTTGGAAACGTACCCCTTAATAGGCGATATGTTTAGCTTTTGGTGATTTTAATTGTTTTAATCGAAATTCTTATATTTTTTCTAATTTTTACTTAAACTTTATATTCTTTTTTATTTATTTTTGCTAAATGGATCCATCGAGGAACTAAATCTGAACGCACCTCAAAACTGAAATTCGATTTCTTTCCCATTCCTAAATTTATATTAGGTCCATTTTATTGGTATTTATAGCTAGCGTAGCAATGCAAGCACCAATAAAACGCTTTACTCACTTTTGTATTCACTTTTTATTTTATTTGAAGCAGAGAATATCAAATTTGATATTCTCTGATTTGAAGGATGGTATACATGCCACTTAATGTCAAAAGTATTCACCATTAAAAACTCGAACAAATCTTTTCATAAAAGCAAAGGCTACCAACCCTCAAGTAATGAATATTTGTTTACAACTTAGTTGCGCGCCGCCTTAGTTTCTGCTTAAAGAAACTTTATCTCAACTTTTATATCCACTTTTATACTGCCTTGTTGTTCACTGAGGGAAATTTGACTGTACTTTGCAATTTTTTGGCGATTTTTACGTTTATTGATTCCACTTTTTTAGCTTAAACCTTGGCATGTTCAAGCTAAATCGGTTTGGGAAAAATTTTAACCGTTTCAACTTGGTTTTTGCTTCACTCAGGACTCAGTGTAATAAACCGAGCTGTCATATCACTTACTTATAAGTCCCCTTTCACACGAGGAAACTGAGTTGCCAGCAACTTTCAGTTTCAGATTTTTTTGACATTTCCTTTCACATCTAGGTTGAAGTGTGTTCAACCAATAGACTTTCAAAGGAAATTTCAAAAATTGCCTGGAGATTTGTTTCCTCGTGTGAAAGGTACAAGAGATTTTTAAAGAGATTACATTGTATATAAATTCTATAGTATTCTCATGAAGAAAAAAAGCTCCTGGCCATCTATGCGTCCAAATGTAATACTAATTTTTGTTAAGGGATCTCGGTAAGGCGATCACAGCGAACCTATCGACCAAATGTCTACCTACAAAATCGTGTTTCATGAGAATACTATAGATTGCATATACAATGGAGATTAAAAGAAAACGTCAAAAAAAGCTCCAGCAACTTGTTTCTTCATGTGAAAGGGTACTAAGAGGTTTTTCGGTACCGGACAGTGGTGCAATGTATGAATACAAACAAGATGAAGGTGGGCAAACAAAAAGTGATTTTATGTGATGACCATCTGTTATTGTGGGCAAATTATAAATTTTAGTGTCTGAAACTTCCCTTACAGTTGTTCAATCTTGCTTCTTCGGTTGGTGATAAAACCAGAAAAGTTTTACTGTCGATTTCTCTAAAGTAGGAAATTCCTTAAGCTTTCCCGTTTTTTTTTTAGTTTGAAGATTATGTTATTTTTATTACAGTACAAAACGCTTATAAGAAACTCAAAAATTGCATAATAATTGATCCTTATAACCGAGTTTGTCTTATATCCTTAGAACGGATATAAGAAATAAGTTGCTTATAAGGATATAAGCAACAAAAAAGAACACAAACACAACGAATAGCAAATTCAATGTCAAAATGAAGACTGAACTGAACTTCTCTTCAAATGTCTGTTTATGTTTTATGAGTTTTGTGAGTTTCTTACAAGTTTCTTAAATCCAACAAACTTTACATGGAAAAATAGACTAAGAGCCCACAGCAGATTTTGGGTGTGATCGATAGCAAAAAAAGGAGTATAGGCGTCGAAAGCTCCATTAAAAGCTATTCAAAAAATCAAAGTCTTGCAGTCCACAACTGGGGCCTTTGCGAGAAATAGTGCATCGAATAAAAATATAAATGCAACTTCGAGGATAATCGTGTTAGCCGAAATTGGTTTTCACCCTTCCCTAGATAAGCTCCACGGATCCCATATCACGGAATCTGAGATCATTTGAGTGTTTAATTCGCCCTGCCAGACTGTTTAAAAAAACCGTTTTTCACTTAGAATTTTGAATTTTTTAAACGGTCCGGTAGAGCGAACTATACACTCAAATGGTCTTAGATTCCGTGATATGTCATCCGAGGAGCTTATCTAGGGAGGAGTGAAAACCAATTTCGGCTAAAACGATTATCTTCGAAGTTGCATTCATATTTTTTTTTCGATGCACTGTTTCTCGCAAAGGCCCCAGTTGTGGACTGCAAGGCTTTGATTTTTTGAATAGCTTTTAATAGAGCTTTCGACACCTATACTTCTTTTTTTGCTATCGATCACACCCAACATCTGCTGTGGGCTCTCGGTCTATATTCTATAATTAATATTATTAGATTTATATGATCCTTGAATTCTGTTATTTCTAGGGCCGAAAATTATGAAATTTTGCCATTTTTTAGCGATTTATGCCTTACATTTTTTGATTTCGCTTTTTTTAACCTGAACCTTGGCATGTTGAAGCTTACTCGGTTTGAGAAAAATTTAAACCGGTTCAACTTGATTTGTGATTCACCCAGTTTAATAAACCGAGTAGACACATTACTATAAGAGGCTTCCCGGTCCCGGACAGTGATGCCATGTGTAAATACAAACAAAATGAAGGTGGGCAAAAAGTGCGACAACCTGCAATTGATATCTAAAATATAAATATTGATGTCGGAAACTTCCTTAACAGTTGTTCAATCTTGCTTCTTTGGTGGGTTATAGAACCAAAAAAGTTTTAGTCGATTTCTCTAAGGTAAGCAATTCCTTTTGTTTTTGTTTTTGAAGATCATGTTGTTTTTGTTACTAAGTTAGTATGGCTTTCTTTTAATGTATTGTTGGAAACTGCCGTTATTTCTATGGTTTTATACTTTTTTAATGCTTGCTTCACATTTATAAAGGAACATTTTTGTAATTGCAGGTTAATTTATTGAAATCATCGCAGGTAAACGTGTAAAAAAAAGTTTAAAAATAAGTGAATTCGTGTTTTCATAATACGAGTTGAGTACATAGTTGGTACTTATTTTATAAACAATGGAAACAATTTATTAGACCTCAAGAATTACTTATATTCTAACTTAGATTTAACAGATATGAAACTTGAAAGTGCAGCGTCAAGTATTAGCAAAATTTTTCTTTCAAAATCCAATGAACGGTGAAGTAAAGCATCTGGGACAAAAGATCGCTTTTTAAAAAATAATAACGAAACGAAACTAATGGTGAGTCATCAGAAAAAACAAAAAAAAAAAAGAAACAAATATGAAACTTTTTCATGAATATGGATTGGAGCAACTCCACACTAGGACTAGACCACACTACTAGACGAAACTTGCAAATCGATTCTGTCCACACTTCTGGGCATTCAAATTTGAAACCCATTACTTAATGGGACCGTGATAGCTCTTCCGGACAGAGTGAATACAAGCAAATATTATTAGAAGAAAATGAAGTTATATCTGTGGCGAACTTATTCAAAGCCTCACTTGTTCCAATTAAACCTATTAAAACCAATACTTACACGGTCTTATGGCAAAACAAAACTTCTTCTGTGAGTTATTAATAGAGTTTTCAAAAGAAAAAAAGAAGACATAGAAAATCAGATCAATAAATTGGAAGTGACCCAAATGAATAAAGATAACGAAATAATACAAATTCAACATGAACTGTTCGTGTCGATGATCGATGGGAAAGTTAGCCAAGTTTTAACTGAAACAAGTTGGAGTGCAACAGTGTTCGGAACGAAGCCAAAAGAAATGAATGACCTAATGAAAGTTATATCTAAGGTTCTGAGCCACAAAAATGAAGGTGCATACAAGTATGGCATTTCAACTTTACACGTTTGGAAGGAGTTATAATGCTTCATATATCCTTCAATCAATCAATTTGAAAAGTGATCTGCGAAAACTTCTGAAAACAAAAAAAGCAGAGCAGACAAGAAAAAGTAGAGAGAGGAAGCTGAACACCCGACTCACATTAGAGAGCTTACGTATCCAGCAAAAAATAAAACGGACAATGAACACAAAAGAAGACACCGATAGTATAAAACAAAGCTATGCTGTAGCACTATAGTCAAGAAGTACCTGCAAAAACTGTGATAATTTAAATGTCATTTTGTTTAATTTGAAAGTTTTTCTTTTGTTTCTGTTTATTTCGTTTTTATTTGTTAATTTATTTTCAATTTTGTGTCAGTGCCGTCGAAGGGATGATGCAATAGTTGGAGGAAGATTGACAAATAAAGTATGATTTAGTACGAAAAGTAAGATAAAATTTGTAATCAATGTAATTGAAGAAAATTGTTAGCATTGTAAATTTATTTTGATAGATTTAATAAAAAAATCCCCTGAAGAAGTAAGGAATTCTTACGAAACGTTGGGAGAAGAATGGAATAAGGTTTTTTATTTGCATTCACAACAAAAAAATAGACCAAAAGAGCCTAAGAAAAATTAATCATAAAGAAAAAGTATGTTCAGAACCGTTTTCGAGCTGAACTAGGTCTACATGTGGATAAACCTCCACAAGGCACATGCATAAGTAATGATGGTAACACTGCACGCAGATTTTTTCCAAAATTACAAATGTTCTGCAGATCTTTAGGTCTTCGTCTACTTTATTATATAAATATAATTGGTTTTGCATGCCATCTTCAGTGCATAAAACACTCATACACGGTGAAGCCATTATTCAGCATTTCATGGTACTTCCCATAAGTCAATTATCGGAAGATGTCCAGGAAGCTCGTAACAAAGATTACAAGAAAATTAGATTGACACTCTCCGAGAGTGCTCAAGAGTAGAAACAAACGAGGACGTCTTTCACCGCTTGTTATTTACATCAGACCGACTTGTTTCCAGCTAAAGAAAACAGCAAACATCTGTTTCTATGCAGCACGTGGAAAACAAATAATTTTCTTTGGATGATTCTTTTCGACCTGATCCAACCGATGAATCTGAAACAGGATAAGACCAGGATTCAAACTCTGGAGATGATTCTGATGAAGAAATGGCTGTTACTGATATTGAAAGCAACGATCGTTCTGAACCTAGTTCTACAGGTGAGACTCAAGATTGTGATGGATTGGACTATGGTCAACGGAGTATTTGTATCAAAGTCTATTCACTGATCGTCCTTAATTCTTCAAATTTTCCACAAGCTATGGCCAAGGCCAAGATCTGCCTTGCATAGTGCACAAACGAACGTTTGAATATCCATCGAAGATCTTAAAAAATAAACGTTGCAAGACCATGGACTGGCTGATGACATAGGAGTTATTATTTGGTGTATGTTCACATTGTGCTAGAACCGAGTGCATAGTCTAAAGGATTATTGGTCATCATATTTATCACTAGGTAGCCATGCAGTGAAAAATGCAATAGCTCGCGATCGGTTCCTCATGGTTACCATCGAAAATGTATGTCTCCTCACTAGAAAAGCCATCTGACTGTTCTTAAACGTACTACGTGACGTGAATGATTTGGATGAATGCTTGAAGAAAACATTTCAAAACTTCAGGCAAGATAGTGTTTACCAGAGCACCGATGAGTCCATAACCAAATTCAAAGGACGTAGTATTCTCAAACAGTATATGCCTCTAAGACCTGTAAAACGAGGAATTAAAATATGGCATCGATGTGATGCCCAACTGGGTACACATATGATTTCAATATTTACAGTGAAAAGGAATTAGAGACCATGGGAGGAACATTGGGCGAAAGAGTTGTAAATAAATTAGCTACCACAATCAAAGAGCATGATGTCAACCTATGTTTCGACCATTTCTTTACATCTGTGAAATTATTGGACACATCCATCAGTTGGAACTATAATGTCCAATCACAAAAACGTTCCCAAATTTGGAGCAGAGTAGCAAAGGGGGGAAGCATAATTCAAACGTTCTACAGCTGGTCTTTTATACGTGAAATGGAAAGAGACACAAACGAGGTTTTATTGCTGAGCAACTGCCATAGCAATGAAATGGAAGTTGTCACAAAAACATTGAAAATTGGAGAAAAATTTCAAGTTCTGTGCCCACAAATGATCAAATTTTACCGTGAAATAATGGGAGGCGTTGATCTGGAAGGTCAAATGAATACAAATACGATCGCAAGTCAGACATGTTGAAAAAAGATATTCTATAGATTGATAATGATGGCAGCAGACAACGCATCATCATGTCAACGGATCATGCACTCTGAAATAAACCGGACAAAAATGGCATTCAAAACATTCTTGGTAAATTTGTCAGAGGTCTTGATTGCTCAAGTATTAGAAAAAACTGCTGTTTTATAATCATAAATAAGTATTTATGTTTTCGTTACTTAGTAACTCTATAACAGCTCTTAATTGCCGTTCATCTCTGGACTCTGGTGAAGATGGCGCAGCAGCTTAACTTTCACCTGTGTAGGGTACCGGGGCATAGGGACATGGACATCCCAGGTAATTTTAAGGCCGATGAACTTGCTAAAAGTGGAACAACTCTAGGTGCATATTTATTATTTAGAGAACAAATAAGTAAGAGTGTCATCGCCAGTTTCCGAATCAAGACTGGATTAACTTTGGTTATCCTGGTAGTGCAATCAGGATTTTCAAAAACCTACTTGCAGCAGTGTTCCCATCGTTACTTGTACCTAATCCCAGTTTTGCTGCGTCATTTATTAGTCCTAAGACCTTTTCGAAGTCGTATCTTAGTTTTCTCTTTCCCTCAATTCGTTTGTAGCGGATGTTATTCTCCAAGATTTGAACTCAACTTGGTATCCTATTTTATTCAAAACAAACTGCATAAATCAGATTCGAGCATGCAACGGCGATGTACCTATAGGTTCCTAACATGAGAGTTTCGTCGTTTGATGGCTGTTTAAACTGAGTCTCATCAAGTCATTCAAGTCTGTAGGCTAAAGGTTTTGCTCCACAAATAGAGCAGTTCTTCACTGGGTAAAAACTTGTGCTACTTTCCCATCAATCATAGTAAAAAGAGTTCATCATGCTTGAAACGTTTCACTGTGGTTTCCACGAAGCATTTTTATTTGGGTTTCAATTCGTTGTTTTTCTTCATTAATTAATTCAGATAATTCTTTTTTATTTTGAAAATTCAACACTTCGAAAAAATTCCTTAAAATTATTGTCATCCCGGCTTATCAGCCCTAAACGAACCAGAGATGTCTTAAAAAGGTGTGAATTTGAAACTCCTTCCTGCTTATCAAAAAATCTTTGGTTGAATTCACTTTAACTGAATGAACCATCACAGTCCAATTCAGTGGGAAGGACTCAAGAAAATCCTACTGTGTTAGTTCGGATTTAATATCAAAAAAACGTTCAGTAGTATGGTCAAGCAAATCCTGAAGTGATGGAACTGTTCTAGAAGTCTCGGTTAGTTCAGTGTATTCAGCCAATATTTTATAGCCAAGGTCTTGGATTGCTTTTCTGATTACTTCACACTGATACTTTGATAATTTAGCTTGAATCAAGGTAAGCGCTGCATTGGGGTCAAATGTGGGTTGGGTTGCATTGGATAGTTTAACAGCAGCGTCTATTAGGGCTCAACCCTTTTTAGTCGTGAGGAAGCACTGGGAGGGGGAATACTGCAACTTTTGTTTGTATGCTTAAGACTTTGAGGAGCAATTGAATTCAAAGTCTAGCCTGTTACAATCTTTGTGATATTAAAATAAAACTTACCTCGGCCCCACTGTGCGGCGTACAATTAGCCAATACCATTATTTCGCCTTAATGGAAAGCCCATCAAATAAACATTATCCAAAAGCAGAATCAAAGTTTCTGCAAAAAGCGAACTGGGACTTACGAACGGTCGTAAATTTTGACATTTCATGCGAACTGTCATAAAATAAAACCAGTAAAATGGGTGTTAAGAAATAAATTTGAGGTTAAATTCGAGCAAATTTGTCATTCGCAGATTTGTGGAACGTGTCCTGATATTGTGGATTGTAGAAAGGCGACGTTATGCTGGCTGATACAAAAGAATCAGCAACAACGCATTCTGGTGGCCAAGTAGAACATATTTTGGGTAACAGTGTACAATTTATGTCTAAAGTTAGACAACGTTTATATGTAAATACGACACTTAGTTTTTTTTTTCAATAAGTATTTAAAACTAATTTCTTTTGCATAATCAAATGAAGCTATGCAATCTAAGTGTCGTAATCATTCTATTTTAAGCTCTCTTATATCCCTGTGAGTCATCATGGAGTACATTATTTAAATAAAGTATCTGATGCTGAAGCACTTATCTCGATCAAAGCCCTCAGCATGGGAAAATCTCTCAAGCAACACTTCTTCTATGTAACCATAACTTCATCGGCCCCATCGCGGACAACGGAAAAATTCTTCTTCCCTTAAGGCAGGTGATTAAGTTGAACATTAAATTAAGATCATCGACTCAATCGATCCGTCCGTCCGGACGCGTCGTCCGTCCGTTGGGTTGGATCGGTCTATCCACCACACCAGTTCGAGGACTCCGATGGCAATGCACTCATCATCTGGTGGTGATGTTATAAAAGACAGACAGACAGACAGACTGAAACCAAATCGCACCGCAAAGTCTATAATTTTACTTAAGGACGCAGACTTGACTGATGTTGTTTTGTGCTGTGTTGTGGTGGATCTCTGTTTTGGGAGCAAGTCTCGCAGAGATCATTAGATGCAAAAACCAGTAGCAATATACCGCAGGAGCTATCAGTGAAAAGAATACATTTTGTTGCTGGAGCGGCGGTAACCGCTAATCTTGGGATCCCCTCAAACTCCTTCCTCGTGTGTGTGTGTGTTCTGTGCACTTACCATAGCGATGCTACCTGGATTACGCGTTTCAGAGCCTCTAGCCCATATTGGCCTTACAAAGCAATAACACGGCTTGGAATGCTGGGAACCTAAACATTATAAGGGAAGGCCATAACTCGGGATTCCTTTGCGACCACAATGTGAGCGCATCATTACATGTCTGATGCACCGGCCATTTCTGCCTGAAAATTCCAGGAATGCCTTAATTGTGTAAATGAAATATTATTATTTTCTGCATCTTCTATTCCAGTTCTGTTTGTTTGCACAACAAAATGTCACCAACTATTGTTAGGCTTAGCTTGCCTATCCAAACAAAACTTTCATTTCGATTACTGATATTGATTTGACACTTAACTCCCCAATACCCATATACATAGCAGCTCAATGGCACGAGCCTGTCGCATGGCGTCGCCACCGCCGCCGCTCCGTCATCATTGTCAACATCAACACTCTTATCGAATAAAGTTTCAAAGCGTATCTATATAGACGTAGAGTAGCAGGGCAAAACGTGCCTCACTCTCCAGATATGAATCGGCTTTGGGTTTGTTTATACGACCAGCCATCATCAGTAGCAATATGATTTGAGGTTTGAGGGCTTCTGCTGCGACAGCAGATTTGCTGTCAACTGTCATTTTTAAGACAGCTAAGACAGCCAAGGTGAAATCTGTTGTCTTCTGATTGGCCTCCCAACTTTGCTACCGGGTGCTGCTACCGTGACAACAATGGTGATGGGGGCACCGCCGCACCGGCGCACATCTACATTTTATTTGATTTTATATAAACCGGCCGCGTGTGCTCAACCGGTATAATCAGGTTACCGCATCGAAGCGAAGCACAAAAACAACCAAAATAGAGTCTGTCACGCTCTAGCGTGAGCACAAGTCACATGTATAGTTGTTGTATTATATCTGCTTATACACTTTGACAGCAGACATGGTCATCAGTGTGAAGCCTTTCAGGTGTTTTTATTTATAATAAAACGCATGCCCTCACATGGTCATTCGCGTCACTGTGTAAATTGATTTTAATTTATGTGCGTAGTGCTTGCGCTAGTCATCATATAAACACAGAAACGGAAAGGTGGCGGCGGGCGCGGCGGGCGGTGGAGTTGCCGGTCGGTTGGCGTCGTCGTCGTCGTCTTCAAGGCGGAGGTATATTTTTTGGTTGGTCTTATGGAGATGGTGTGTCAGTTTGGACTTTTTATTTAATTTTGATTTGAAAATGCGTGGTGCTTTCTCTTATTTTTATTATAAGAAGCTACTGGTACACGTTTTGTGGAAATTAGCAGGAGGAGTCAATCAGATATAAAATATTAAAAAATGGCGAAAAAGTAGGAAGCTTCTAAAAAATTGTCTTAGGTTAAGGCTGACTAATGGCGTAATGGGCAATTTTATTACCTGCTACCTTAATACAAATGTACAAAATAAGAGAAAAGAGAACTTTATTAAAAGATCTCCGCTGGCAATTCGCCAACAACTTAACCAAGATCTAACTAAATCTATCTTAAATCTTTTTCAAATCTTGAAGGTGCATAAACCATGTAAATTTATTTTATTAGGTTATCCAGTAGATAAGAAATAAATCTTTTGAAATTTCCATAGGAGCAATATTTAAGACCGTAATACCTCGTGGCATAATGGTTAGGGCGTTGGACTGTCATGTCATGCCGGAGTTTCGGGTTTGATTTCCAGCCGTGCCACCTAAAGCCTAGTCCCCTTTCACACGAAGAAACAAGTTGCTGGAGATTTTTTTGACGTTTTCTTTTAATCTCCTTAAAAATCTCTTGTACCATTGTATATCCAATCTATAGTATTCTCATGAAACACGATTTTGTAGGTAGACATTTGGTCGATAGGTTCGCTGTGATCGCCTTACCGAGATCCCTTAACAAAAATTAGTATTACATTTGGACGCATAGATGGCCACGAGCTTTTTTTCTTCATGAGAATACTATAGAATTTATATACAATGCTTGTACCTTTCATACGAGGAAACAAATCTCCAGGCAATTTTTGAAATTCCCCTTGAAATTCTATTGGTTGAACACACCTTAACCTAGGTGTGAAAGGAAATGTCAAAAAATCTCTTCAAATCTTCGACCGGGGAGATTCTGTTCGCCCCTCTTTCCTCCTGCCCTTCTCACCTACGAACTAAAAGTTGCTGGCAACTCAGTTTCCTCGTGTGAAAGGGCACCTAGTACGCAGATCGAGATAAAATTTATCTCCCATAAAAAATTTTTCCCAGGACAAATTTTATCTCGGATTTTTTTCCAAGCGGTACGCAGCTCCAACGCAAAATTTGACAGTTGTAACCGCTGTACGTGAAAAGGCAAAAGAAAGTCTCCACTTATTTTTGCGCGGAAAAAGAATGCTCGAAGCATTATTTTTCCGGACAAATTGTGACGTTTTATATATACTTCGCTTTTTATAAACTAAAATTATCTCCCTGTTTCATTCTTTCCATTATTAAGACGTTGTGAGGACGCAAGATGGAAATAAAATATAAAATGCGTATAGAAAATGATGACATGGAAAGAGAATAGAATAAATAGAACAGCTGTTTTTAATCAGTCAGTGGCGTAGCTAATGGGAAAGGGTACAAAAGGGCCACATTCAGATGCGGAAAATATTTTTGTCAATACAAAAATTAAATTGATTCCCAAACTTAGTTAAATCGAGTTGGTTTGAATCAGCTAACAGAGTTAGCTAATTTAAATACATTTTGGGAGCAGTACAAAATTTGTGAACATATCTGATTTTGGCAGGGTTTTCTTAAGCCATCGACAACACATCCATCCCTCAATGGAATTTGACAGTTGATGGCTTGAAAGATGAAAAACATACTATATTTTGAAGGACAAAATTAATTTGATCCAAATGTCAAACAAGTGCCCTAAATCACTTTTCCCGGAGAAGTAAGAACCTTCAAAAATTTCGGAAGTTTTAGTGGTTTTTTAATCCATTGACATCGTAGCGATCCTTTAATATAATTTGACAGTTGATGGCTTGACAGACAAACAATATTTTGACGGAAAAAGTGTTTTTTAATCCAAATAATACCAAATTGCCCTAGAATCGCCTTTTTCCATAGAAGTTAAATAACTGAAAATTTCAGACATTTTAGAGGTATTTTCTTCCATCCACATTATACTGTTCCCCATCAAGCGCATGTGATCAATTTTTCTTGCTCTACAAATGCTTTGAAGGAATCACATTTCTGGTAAAAGTTTCAAATTCATGTGAAGTGAGGGTTATTTTATAATTTTTTTAAATTTCTAACTACGCTACTGTTCTCATTTGACTTTTGTTTTATCTCTACATCTTCAGAATTTGTCTCGAGAAAAAAAATTTAGAGATAAAATTTGTCTTTGCTCGATCTGCGTACTAGGCTTAAAAAGCAGAAATGTTTTATCCGAGGTACTGCCTCTTGCGAGGAACTAACAAATCCCCCAAGAGTATATTTGTCATGAATAAGTGCTTCTCATCGAGACGTTCGAACTCCGCAAAAAACTGTAGGTCCCCTCTATTCCTCCCAACAACACGCACACGGGAATTGTTGAGATTAGTAAGTCACTAGGCCCTGGTTATCCACGATCTGTTTTGCGCCACCCAATTTATATCTGTGGTGTTTGGGACAAACATGATAACTCCATTTTAAGAATTGCGTCCTTACGTCCATTTTACATGGACCTCCTAGAACCTAAACGAGTGGACAAATTTTCTTCAAATTTAAAACACAATTTTTAAAGGTTATGTTCATAAATATTCAAAATTTGAAGAAAATCGGTCCACCCGTTAAGATTCTAGGTCAATCTATAGTGGACGTAAGGACGCAATTTTTAATATGGAGTTATCATGTTTCTCCCAACCACCACAGATAATATTTTTAATAGTTTATATCATATCCAAATCAAACTAATTTTTATGGTTAAGCAGCAAACAAGTAACGTGTTCCATGTATTATACAATCAAAATAAAATGTCAAATCTAAAGCCATGTAGATACGCAGATTGCACTTAAATTTCGCTACCATACAAAATTCTCTGCAAAATTTAGCCAAACATTTTTGCCAGAGGTACCTACGTAAAACTAAAATTTTTTGTACAGCGGTCATCTGTCAAAATTTAGTGGGTGAAATAATTGTTCGGCACATTAGTTCTCCTTATGTTAATTTTAAAATCGAATACGAGTAATATGAGAGGGCAAAAGATTTATCAATTCCAAAGGGAAAAACCTCGTTTATTTCATTGGATTCACTTGAAATATTAAACAAAAAAAACTCTTTGAAATGGTCGGGTAAAATACTTTTTCAGAAAACAACTGATTTCTGTGATATATTCTCTGCCGATATCTTATGTCAAAATTTAGCTAGGGTTTAAGCTGGTGTTTGGAGAAATGAGGCTTAAGTTCAAAATTTAGATTTTCATCAAAATCATAAGTTGAATTTTTGAGTTATGCCTACGGTGACCATTTTTTCAGATACAAGAGGACAACATTTGATTAAATTAACAAGTTTAGGAACAAACTATATTTTTATTAAAAATATTATTACTCCAGATTACATAAATCAGTTCAGTTTCAAAACAAAAAATAAAATTACTTATAACATAAAAAAAAAACTAAGGCTGGAATCGCACTTGCGATTTCAATCGCGCGACTGTTTAGTCGTCAGAAATAGAACACATGAATTTGAATAAGAATGAACGCACATGCGACCTAGAAATCGCGATGATTAAAAGTCGAAAATTTGTTCCATTTTTCTGGCGATGCGATTGTCGAAAGTTAAAATAAAACCAACGGACTTAGATGGTTGTGCTCACACTTGCGATTTAAAATAGCGAGACTAAAAAATCGTAGTTGCAACTAGAAAAAATTATACACGCACTTTCGATTTTCAAACGTACGATTATTTAGCCGCAAGAAATGAGACACATGGTTTTAAATGTGAATGCACACATACGCGACTTTAAAATCGTAGCGATAACAAAAATGGAACCAGATCTATTTTTTGAGCTTTTTTTCTGTCGCGAAATTATATAGACGCATGTGCGTGCATTCACATTAAAAACTTTATATTCTATTTAGATAGCCGCAAGTGAGTGCATGGCAATTAATTGTTGCGACACCGATTTTTTAATCGCACCGACTGAAAATCGCAGGTGCGGTCCTAGCCTAAGGCTGGAATCGCACTTGCGATTTTCTGTCGCCGCGACTAAAAAAACGTTCACAACTCAATACTATTTCTTGGTCACATGTGCGTTCATTCACGTTGTGGCTCATGTGTTCTATTTTTTGCGACTAAGGCTAGGACCGCACTTGCGATTTCAATCGCGCGACTGTTTAGTCGCTAGAAATAGAACACGTGAATTTTAATAAGAATGAACGCACATGCGACCTGGAAATCGCGACGATTAAAAGTCAAAAATTTGTTCCATTTTTCTGGCGATGCGATTGTCGAAAGTTAAAATGAAACAAACGGACTTAGATGGTTATGCTCGCACTTGCGATTTAAAATAGCACGACTAAAAAATCGTAGTCGCAACTAGAAAAAATTATACACGCACTTGCGATTTTCAAACGTACGATTATTTAGCCGCAAGAAATGAGACACATGGTTTTAAATGTGAATGCACACATATGCGACTTTAAAATCGCAGCGATTAAAAAAATGGAACCAGATCTATTTTTTGAGCGTTTTTTCTATCGCGAAATTAAATAAACGCATGTGCGTGCATTCATATTAAAAGCTTTATGTTCTATTTCTTGCGACTAAAATATCGCGCGATAGATAGCCGCAAGTGCGTGCATGGCAATTATTTGTTACGACACCGATTTTTTAATCGCACCGACTGAAAATCGCAAGTGCGGTCCTAGCCTAAATAATCGTGCGGCTAAAATCGCAAGTGCGTTCCTAGCCTAAATAATAAATACTTAAGTATCTACTTAATATAAGAGTTCAATTCAAAGAAACTGTTAGTTTTTGTATTTTCCTTCGCAGTGTATTTTTTAAGATGGCATCTCTACTTCTTCAAAAAGTCATAAAATCTCCACAATCATACTCATAATTGCACTTTGTTACCAATAATGCCTCTAGTGTATCAACTCTTATATTAATTTCGATTTTCAGGTGTCCAAATGTTAGGCGTTTTTTATAGCTAATTGTATATAGCCCAGTCAAATTAGGAAATCAAATCGCATTTTTCGATGGACAAAATTTTTTTTATGAAAACTGTTTGGCTACGTCTCGTGATCATAAAAACGAGTTTTTGGGATTTTTGAGGTGAGGGAAGACCCGCCATCTTGAAAAAGAGATTGGTTTTGTTTTTATGCAATAACTCACTTGCATTTTATTTTACAACAAAACGTAGGACGTTTTGTACAATCTTTT
Organism: Dasysyrphus tricinctus; assembly: GCA_963921185.1. Taxonomy (NCBI): domain Eukaryota; kingdom Metazoa; phylum Arthropoda; class Insecta; order Diptera; family Syrphidae; genus Dasysyrphus; species Dasysyrphus tricinctus. The sequence continues at coordinate 229,637,805 of OY992530.1, read as the reverse complement.
AGAAGATAAAATTACCTATAAAATAAGCTATCAACAACCTCTGTATAGGTGGTTTCATTTTTGAGATATAACGGGCCAATGTTCCCCTATGGGTTGTGTTTTGGGGGTGGTATGACTTTTCTTGAGTTTTCTAGGTAACCGTTGATTTTTTTGGATGATGCTTCTAGAATCATTTTCAGTTCTTATATCGACCTATAAAATGAGCCGTCGATCGATATCATCGGCCACGAATTGTGCGAGTTATGCAATTCATAGGATCACACTTTATGAGTAAGGAGAAAAACATAAATGTATAATCCCCGATTAAATTAAAACAAGCGCTATTTTATTGTGGGAAAAAGTATTAAAAAAAAACCCACTTTTATTTTGCCGTTTCCTCGGGTCTTATACATGCTCTCCCGGTCAGAGACCGATCGAGACTGAAAATTACATTTCATTTAACAAATTAAATATTCTCTTGTATGGCCAGTGTTGCCATACGATACAATAAATATATTTTTTTTCGAAAATGTTTATCCGGTGAATCGTACAAAAAACTATTACTTAAAATGTTGTCCATAGTAACAATTTAATATACATGGTACGTGGAGTTGCATTCGCACCACACAGAAAGTTGTAAAGCAACCGAGAAACTTAAGACACCTACATTTCTTGTTGTTGAAAACTGAGTTATCTTTTCTCGATCCAAATGTAAACCGTAGGTATTGCATGCGATTTCACAGGTGTTACCGAAAAAAAAACTCTACAAGATTTCAAATTTATTGAGCGGTATTCATTTATAAAAATCAAAACACCAGTGCTCAGACAAAGTTTTCGCACTATAGATGAATGCAAAGTACTGTGCGTATACTCTTATCTATCAGAACATAACGAAGAATGCCAGTTACAACTCACTGATCTTATGAAAAAATTCAAACTCCTCAAATTCCAGATTCACGCACAATAACAGATCAGTTGCAGAAAAAATATGGTAATAAACTTTTCATTTTTGCTGAGAAAGGGCACGGAACGTTTTTATGTTTTGTTGACCGCAGTCGCGAAATTTTTGAAAAATCTTTTGAAAATACAAACTTTGAGCAAGATGTAGATACAAAAATGAAAAAAAGTTTTTGAAGCTGCTGATATTATCTACAACGATATTTGTTTGCAATTTTATAATGTTGATTACTACCAGCAACCAGACAATTTTCTTAATAATGTTGACAATGCTGTTCCTCGTTATCTGAAAGCTTTCATGTCGCGTATCATTACTGAACATAAGAAACGATCCTTTTACAGCTGGGAGCGAAAATGTAAAAGCATCGGTCACGCTATCATCAGTCAAGTTCGTCCAAGGTCGTTTGTCTCTCCATTGCAAGTCGGCGTGGGAGCTCTTCTTTTCAAAAAGTTCGGATCAAAAAATTTGATCGAAGTTCTTTCATCGTTGGGCTTTTCTGCATCATACAACGAAATACTGAAATTTGAGGCTTCTTGTATTTTGCGTCCGCAGCGATCCATTTCTTCGACTGGATTTTCACAGTTTGTCTTCGATAACATCGACTTCATCACTAACACGATTGATGGAAGGGGTACTTTTCATGCAATGGGTGGTATTCGTTGTGTGACTCCAGGCAGTTCAGTTCAGTCAGATGGTGAAGAAGAACTCATTGTGGCAGGGGAAAAATTCTTCATGGCGCTCTATGGTGGAGGAAAGACAACTTCAATTGACGAACTTCGTTATAAGAAATTTACGATGTCCGTGGCAAAAACGAAAAACAATTTATATTCACTTCCCCCCACAAAAGATGCGCTACGACAGCATATATTTCGGACTTATCACCAGGTACAAACGTGGCTAGGAAACGACCAGGATCCGGAAAAGTGGGGTTGGAAAAAAATTACAAAAATGTATGTTCCTGTGTCGACCACCAAGGAACCAGCTCCTCCCGAAATAATGAAGGTTATTTCTTGTTCCTGCGAATCAAAATGTGGAGCGGCTTGGGGATGTCACAAAGCGGGTTTAAAATGTTCCGCCGTCTGTGCACACTGCAGCGGTGAAACTTACAGCAACATCCCCAAATGTATTACAATTGCTGAAGATTATTACGAAGATTAAAGTACCTTCTCTTGCAAATTCATAACGATGAAATGACACCAAACGAAACAATGTTTGAAGCTGATGTAGGCGATGATGAAATGCTACCAGGACCTTCAAAAATCTCAAAATATTCCCCTTAATACTATTTGTCTCCCCTTCAAATACTTTCACAGAGAAAACTTAATGTAAAATACACTTTACCTCTTTTTTTATCATTTTTTCAAATTATTCTGTTAGTAAAAACCAATCAATAAAGGAGAATGGGCAAACATTTATGGGATCTGGTCTACCTACTCAACAGAGATGTGTCATACATCAATGAAAAGGTCATTGCAAATACTTCATTTTATTATATGGCCGTTAAGTTGTAAACCATGGGGTTCAAAAGATATTCGGCTTTAAAGCACCAAAAACAATAATAATGCATTTCTTAATTGGTACTTGGATGACCTGCTCAATATTTATGTGTTATATATCGTTGGAAAGGTTATTGCATGTACTACGTTTTTGTATATGGCCGTTAAGCCGTGGAACCCGGGGTTCAAGAGCTACATGGACATGAAAAACCCCAAATATAACAATAATGCAGTTCTTGATTGGCACTTGGTCTACCAACTCAACAGAAATGTGTCATACGTCATTGGAAATGTCAATGAGAGTACTTCATTTTTTTATATAGCAGCCAAGCTCCAAACCATGGGGTTCAAAAGATATTCGGCTTTGAAGCAGCAAAAACAACAAAAATGCATTCTTAATATGGTAACTGGTTGCACAACTCAACAGTTATGTGTCAGGTGTTGTTGAAAAGGTTAACTTATGTGCTTTATTTTTTTTATATGGGCGTTATACGCTCAACCATGGGATTCAAAAGATATTTGGGAAAAATGCAGAAAAGAGCAATAATGCATGTCTGCATTGGAGCGTGGTCTTCTTACTCAACAGCGATGTGCCATACATTTTTGAAAAGGTAAAATTATGTTCTTCAAATATTTGTATGTCTATCAGCTGTAGACCATGGGGTTTAAGAGGTACTTGGACATGAAAAACCCTAAATATAACAATAATGCAGTTCTTGATTGGCACTTGGTCTACCAGTCGCGACATAGTAGAGCTAAGAAGTACTACACTTATATACTTTTAAATAGACGTTCCGAAGGTCGAGAAGCATTTAAGCATTTGTATTGTACGTGCTTCACGGGACGCCGCCGCCGCACGGTCGGTACATGTGCGCATGTTATATCAATTTTGTGGTATTTGTGTTTTGCCCGGCATCAAAATGGATTTACGCCTCCTGCAGCTCACCTCAGCAATGTCATATTGGATGACGCTATTATTTAAATATAAAAAAAAAAAATATATGAATACATTTTCTGTGAATATCTCTATTACTTATTTTTAAAACTCATTCATTGATACATATATACGCTCAGCTTGAATATGAATATCCTTAAACCCCAATGTGAACAGCTGATAAAAATACAAATTATTGAAGAACATATTATTACCTTTTCAAAAATGTATGGCACATCGCTGTTGAGTAAGAAGACCACGCTCCAATGCAGAAATGCATTATTGCTCTTTTCTGCATTTTTCCCAAATATCTTTTGAATCCCATGGTTGAGCGTATAACGCCCATATAAAAATTAAAGCACATAAGTTAACCTTTTCAACGATACCTGACACATTACTGTTGAGTTGTGCAACCAGTTACCATATTAAGAATGCATTTTTGTTGTTTTTGCTGCTTCAAAGCCGAATATCTTTTGAGCCCCATGGTTTGGAGCTTGGCTGCTATATAAGAAAATGAAGTACTCTCATTGACCTTTCCAATGATGTATGACACATTTATGTTGAGTTGGTAGACCAAGTACAAATCAAGAACTGCATTATTGTTATATTTAGGGTTTTTCATGTCCAAGTACCTCTTAAACCCCATGGTCTACAGCTGATAGACATACAAATATTTGAAGAACATAATTTTACCTTTTCAAAAATGTATGGCACATCGCTGTTGAGTAAGAAGACCACGCTCCAATGCAGAAATGCATTATTGCTCTTTTCTGCATTTTTCCCAAATTTCTTTTGAATCCCATGGTTGAGCGTATAGCGCCCATATAAAAAAATAAAGCACATATGTTAACCTTTTTAACGATACCTAACACATAACTGTTGAGTTGTGCAACCAGTTACCATATTAAGAATGCATTTTTGTTGTTTTTGCTGCTTCAAAGCCGAATATCTTTTGAGCCCCATGGTTTGGAGCTTGGCTGCCATATAAGAAAATTAAGTACTCTCATTGACCTTTCCAATGACGTATGACACATTTCTGTTGAGTTGGTAGACCAAGTACCAATCAAGAACTGCATTATTGTTATATTTGGGGTTTTTCATGTCCATGTAGCTCTTGAACCCCAGGTTCCACGGCTTAACGGCCATATACAAAAACGTAGTACATGCAAATAACCTTTCCAACGATATATAACACATAAATGTTGAGGAGGTCATCCAAGTACCAATTTAGAAATGCATTATTATTGTTTTTGGTGCTTTAAAGCCGAATATCTTTTGAACCCCATGGTTTACAACTTAACGGCCATATAATAAAATGAAGTATTTGCAATGACCTTTTCATTGATGTATGACACATCTCTGTTGAGTAGGTAGACCAATTTGCCCATTCTCCTTTCCAAGCAAAGTATTGACAGTCCCACTGAACCGCTCTCTGTTTGACCTGACTTTTAATATTGAAGACTTAATCGAAATCGGGTTAAAGGCAGTTTTGTGAATTTAAATAAATTTGGAAAGTTTTTAAAATCCATCATAAACGAATATCTGTTTGCCTTTTGAAATTGTAATTCGCGACTAATTCCATCAAGCAATGTTGTGCACTCATGTTGTTCCATGTGAACCCCCCTAATAATGAATTAGATATAGGAACAGGGAGGTTCACATGGAACAACATGGTTCGAATATTGCTTGATGGAATCGGAGCAGTTTTCAAAATATTTTGAAAACCATTCAACAAAGATGGTAAGCATGGTTGGTTTCGGATTTAAATGATCAAACATCGATGGTTATCAAGCAATGTTGGACAACATGTTGGTCCATGTGAACCCACCTAACGATTTAATTTGTTTGTTTTCGGTTATAATCAACTAATAAGGATACATCATAGTGTAAAAGGGAAACAAAGTGAAGTAAAAATGTCTAAATGAGATATTTATCATAGGTGCAGTAATGCAAATACGAACAAGCGCCATTTGGAACCATTTAAAATCCATTTTTGTTTCCAAATACTATTTTTTTTTGTAATAACAGCTGATTTTGACAATTTAAGCGCCACAGATACCAACTTTGAGATTTCAATCAAGAGTGGATATAAAAGTGAATATACGCTTTATTCGGGCTTGCATTGCTGCGCTATCCATAAGTAACCAATAAAAACGCCTGTTGTTAGAAATTGAAAACACTCTTTCCGTAGGGGCATTTGAAGCTGGAAGCTTGTTATATCTACTATTTTCGTACTTCACATTTTCTACATAAAATTTTAACCCATTTCTCACTTGGCAAGAAATTGTCCCTTTTCAAATTTTCAATTTGTTCCTTACTTACATATCGTTTGACGCAAGAAACCTCGTCAAATAGTTTATCATCTTTGATTTTAAAATTTTTTCTAAAATCCAAAACATTGGAGAGGCTTTATTCAAAAGAGTTCCAATATGGAAAAAGTGTTCAAGAAGTGTACATTCCAAATGTTCCACATCCTTAAACGCTGCATCCCACTGACTTAAGTAATCAAAACATGCTTGAATAGTTTCGATATTCGCTCCAATGCAGGAAACAATTTCAAATAGAGTGTTTTGCTGTGCCCCAATCCCCCAATATTTTTTGGTACTCAACGCCGGCGTTGTCACATATTTCCTTCAACTTTTTAACCTTAATCGTGAAAAGAAACGAATAAATTTTGACTATGAGAGTTTCAACGTCAACGGGGAGCAAGTCGGAGGCAGTTTGGACGTGGTTGTTTAAAATGTGGGTGACACAGATTACACCAATTAACTTTTCGTCAAGAAAATCTTGCATTTTGTGAAAAATATTGTTTATTCCTCTTCTAGCTGCACCTTCGAAAATGCAGATCGTGTTGTCTGTACACAATGCTATCATCTTTCGTGTGATTTCATAATAATTCATAGTTTTTTGAAGACTTTTCGTGATTATATCCACCTGATGATACGCCTGAACTCCTTTATTCGGCACAAAAAAGCGAACCACATGGGACAGAGCTTCAGTGATTTGAACAGTCTAAGAACATAGTCATGCAAGTGAACTGAGATAAGTCAGCTCTTATCAAAAGGAAAGAGGTGCGAAAATATGTTTTACAATCGCCTCACACTTCGTTTTGGAACACAAATACTTGTCATCGAAGCAAGATTTAATTGAATCGGTTATTTTGAAAAGGGGGTAAGTCCACTTTTTTGACAAATTGAGTTATTTGTGGTTTGGTGTAAGCCTTTGTGTTCTCCACACTTCCACTAAGTTTTACTCATGTCCACTTATTCCTTTAAGAGTTATAAAAATATTTATTTTTAAAAAGGTGGTAAGTCCCTGGACTTATACCCTTTTCAAAATAAACTAATTAAAGATTAGGTACACTCAACCCTTAGAGTTGGCCTGTTTTACAAAAATCGTTGTTTGTGAATATTTTTAATGGATGTTTGATTAATTTGACTTAAAAAAAGCGTTAAATAAAATTTAGTTTTTAAGTAATTGATTGATTTTTATAACATAATTCAGAACTGTCCCAAATAAAGTACTGATGAGGAATAAGACTTAAAAAAGTTGCAAACCAGTTAAATATTACATAATTATATACAAAAATAGATTAAAGTCAGTAATAACCTAAAAAATATCAACTTACGAGACGTATTCTTGTAAGAAATACTCATGAATTTTGAAAAGGGGATAAGTCCACTACAAAAAATTAATAAAATTTCTATGATAATATTAATAAATATAATTGAAGTGAACATAAACTGTGTCTCTCAAAGGATACTTTCAACATACTAAAACTAAAATAGTGAGAATTGTATACAAACATTATTAGACAGTTTTTTGTTTAATCTTTCATTTAGATTCATGACTCCAAATTAATACTCACTGATTGAAACAAATTTCACACCAATCGTTTATTATTTCCAAGAAACAAACAAAAACCGCAAAGAATGTCATGAAAATTTACCAAATAAATGGACTTGGATGACAGTTTACGATTCATTCACAATAGCAAAAACCAGATGACAGAACTGAATTATTCAAACGTGTGCTGTCCTCACTTTGTGTTTAAGTAATTTAGTACTGAAGAAAGTACTTTACTGTGTAGAAAAAAGGTTTCAAAGAAAAAGGAGGACAATTTAGTAAAAAGATCTGGAGTTAACTCAAAGCTAACTCACCAAATATGGTCAAACAACTCTGAAATTCACACACATTACTGACAGGTGCCTGACAAAAGTACATATCTTAAAATCGATTTTAAGCCTGATTACACAATTCGTTTTTTCGTTCGTTTCGTCTTTCGCCTTTTTGACAGGTTTGTACCTTCGTGATAACACACAACGAAAAAAATTCATTCGTTATTTTGACGTTAAAAAAAATTGAGGTTCATGTATTGGAAAATAGGCAGTAATAATAAATCAAAATATTTTTAAATCACTTCTTGTTCAAATTTATACCTATTTAATTATGAAAAATAATTTGTAATCTCATAATTTAAAGTTTTATACTTTGCAGAATATGCTAATTATAGGTATGATTCACCTCTAAGACTGTCTCTAAATACATATATGTAGTTTAAAATCTGAATTAATTTAATCATAAGAATAGTGTCAAGACCAATGGACGGTTAATTTGTCAGTCTTTCTAGTAATGCTAGGTTTCCACATCATTCCTCTTGTCATTTACCAACTGACGAAAAACGCATTTTTGCGTCATTTCACAAAATGACAACTGGAAATACTCCAAAATTGGTTGTTTTTGAACTGTTTGTCAATGAAAGACAACAAATTTGAAAGACAAGTGCAAATATCTCAATAATTGTAACTCGTAGCATAATGGTTACTTCGTTCCACAGTACACATATCTAAGGTATTATCTTGCGCATGTGGTCCGAAATGAGAACTGTCAAAAAAATTCAAGGTTGCAGCCTTACGTGACCTCTTCCACTGTATTACAACAACAACGAAGAAAACAAACACAAAAGGATAATTTAAATAACACTAAAAAAATGTTAATAAACACTAAAAAGCTTGAAACAATTGTGTTTGTGAATAAATAAGTTACAAATGAACACATAACACACAACAAATTTTGATGTTTAACTAGTCGGGGTCACGTAGAGTCGCCATTTTTCACTGATTTTGATGGATGCGCAGAACTGAACAAAAATGAAAACGCTAATGATATTACCTTCAATATGTGTACTGTGAGTTCGTTCGACTGTCATGCAGAAGGTGTGGGTTCGATTCCCAGCCGTGCCACCTAAAAACAGTAATTTTGTATCCGAGGTTCTGCCTCTTGCGAGGAACTGACATGTCGTGCAAGAGTATATTTGTCATGAATTAAGTGCTTCTCATCTCGCCGTTTGGACTGGGTAAAAAACTGTAGGTCCCCTCCATTCCTGCCAACAACACGCACACATGAATGGTTGAGAGTTTTAAGTCACTAGGCCCTGGTTCTCCACGTGCTGTTGCGCCACCTAATTTATTTATTTATTTAAGCCCCTTCCAGATAAGCTAAGCCCAGAAAATTTTCAGGCTAAACTTTAGTCCAGATAAAAACTGTATTACCGGCATGATTTTCATACTTGTTATCGATAGTTTGTATGGAAACTCAATTTATTTTCTGTGATGGCGTCCGTTAAGCCCTGAAATCGTTTTTTTCGAAAGATTCCCTTGGGCTTGCAAAACAACACACCTACTATGATCTCCATACACAACAGTGCCGACACTAGAAGTGGTGTCAAATGTATACTCGGTGCACAGAAGCCACTTCCTCATTATTTATAATTTTGTTCTTCCAGGTAGGTACCTTACCTATACATAATTGTTTGTAATTAAAATAAATTCCTCAACATAATACGAAATCATAAATCTATATCAACTAGTAACCATTAACTAATTAAATTCCACAACATGATAGATTACATTCAAATTATTATTAAAAAATTATCGCAAATACAAATCTCTGAAAGTTTGTTATAGCCATTCACTCTAGGTACGAGTAGGTATATGCTATATTTGTTTGTTATTATTTATTAATATTAATATAAACAACACTCCCACTTCTAAAGATTATAATATTGTATGTAATTGTTATAGTGGGGTTCCAGAACAGCTCATAGATCATAATCTTAAAATACAGTATGTTTGTCTCCTAATACCTTTTATAAATTTATTGCGATTCTGCATATGATTATGGTAATTAGGTCATCATTTTTACGTGTGCACATTGGTACCCCCATTGACATACAGAGTATATTTACAGCGAGAGAGAGCGCATGCATGGCATGCGAACGCGAATGGACTGATTTATCAGCTCCTATTACAAAACAAACATTTGCCGCATGGTTAACCTGCACCAGCGTGTGGTATGTAATGCTGCACCATATGCATTGCGATTGTGCCCGTCATCGTAAATCATAAATTTATCCGCTTTAGTTGTATTTGATATTAAAGTAAAAATAAATTGCCATTTGTTAGATTAAAAGTGAGTGTACGTGAAAAAAACATAAAATAATAAACTTATTTCTTAGTTTTTTTAACAGATGAATCGGTTATACCACGTAGTTGGTATTGGTAGGTAAACTAAAAGATCCTAATTTGAAATTGAAATAAAAGAACGCAATTGGATCACACGAACTTGCTCTTGTAGTCCAAGGCTGTATGGTGGCCAAGCATTGAAGACAACATAAGACATAAAGTTTAAAGTAGCTTCATGACGTTTGGGTATTCGAAACTAAATTCGAACTTACTCATTTCACAGCTGCTTCACTTTTGCGAGTGAAGCGAGATGAGTCCGCGAGTAAGGCGTGTCATTTCACTTCACTCGCTGAAATACATCGCTAAATCTCGGCATTGATCTCGACAGCATTACCCAACGGGGAATAAAAACCCCGTAGAATTTAATGCTTCAAAAACTCAATTCTGTCTTCCGTCGTTAAAGCGAAACCCTCTCCCTATGCCACTATTCAATCTCGAACACCGTTGAAATTTTTCATGTCTTTCATCATTTTACCGTTATTTTTATAAACAGTGTTCCAGCCAATTGCTTCCCTTCAATTTTCTACGCCATAATGTAAAAAAAACTGTAATCAAAACTGTGACAAAATTTGTTCGGTTCAGCTACCCAAATCCTTTCTCCCACCTTTCTATTTCTTGATCTTCCCTGCAGGTGTTACTTTCAATATGCTGAGAGGGAGAATGGCAGCACTGGTCCATCAGCCATCAGTTCACTCTTAGTATTTCGAAGAAAACAATATGGTTGATAAATAAAGTGGAGGAGTTGACAGATGGGCTAATCTCATATGACGGATGACAGACAGATGGTCTGCTCAGTAAAAGCGCGGGCGACAATTGGTCCTCGAAAGCGGATGTCACTCATTTCAGAATGACTGAGAGCCAAACATACTAAATCTTCATATCTAATTAAAAATGTTTAAAATAGAACGTTTTTTGCCAATCCCTAACTTTTCCCCAACATTTAACGGAATGCCCAAACTGTTACAAAGTAGACATCACCGCCATACAAGAAGAGCGATGGGATGGGCCTGGCAAAAGAGAACTTAAACACTGTGACATCTACTATGGACACTGTTACCGACCACAAGGGAAACGTCTTTTCGGGCGTGGATTCGTCGTTAGGGGCAGACTAAGGCAAGAAGTCTTTAGTTTCAACTATGTGAACGAGCGCCTCACAACAATTCACATCAAGGCTAAATTCGCAAAACATTAGCCTTATATGCGGGCATGCCCCCACAGAGGAGATAGATGACGACACCAAGGATGATTTCTACGAGCTCCTGGACAAGACGTATAAGCAATGCCCTAGGTATGCCACTAAAACTGCCTTGAGTGATTTTAATGCTAAACTAGGAAGAGCAGACGTCTTTGGTGACACAATCGGAAGATATAGCCGTTGTGGTAGCTAGTACGCAGTTCCCGCATCTCGATAGGTAAACATAAGGGGACAAGGTGAATTCCTGGTCAATCAACCGTCAACCAGATTGACCACATTGCGATCGACGCAAGGCACTCCTCCAGTATCAAGGATGTCCAAACGTTCCGAGGTGCCAACGTTGACTCGAACCACTGCCTCGTTGTTGCCAAGGTAGTGCTACGGATATCCAGACAAAAGCCAAAACAGGGAAATACTGTGAGGAAGTTCGACGTCGGACGGCTACAGTCGCAAGAAACCACCAGATCCTTTTCCGATCCAGTCTATGATGCCTTCTTAAATAGTCTCTTGCCGCCAACTGCAAATATCGAGAACCAGTGGGAAAACTGTCAGTTAGCCATCAGAGATGCCGCCTCTGACGTACTGTGCCTTGCATGACCATCACAGTGAAACCCCTGATTCGACTAAGAATACTGACAAGTTAATTAATTAAAGGAATTCAACGATCCGTATGTTACTCTTTCCTTATACAATTGTTATGTAAGACCCCATCTTGAGTACGCCTCCCAAGTATGGACTCCCTTTTACGAAATTCATAAAAGCCGTATTGAATCAATACAACATAACTTCATTCGCTTCGCCTTGAAAGGTCTTCCTTGGGCTGATCCGTACAACTTACCACCTTACGAACACAGAATCAAGCTTTTGCAACTTCAAACTTTATATGAAAGGCGTGTTAATAATGATTTAATATTTTTCCACCAACTTATCAGAGGTGAAATTGATGCACCTGACTTGTTAGCCTGTATAGGCATTAACTACCGCGGAGGATCCCACCACCTACGAAGATTTGAACTTTTTCACGTTCCTTTTCATAGAACCAATTATGGTATACATGAACCTCTTAATCGTATGTGCAAACTTTTTAATTTGAACGCTTCTTCTGTTGATTTTAACATTAGGAAAGTAGGATTAAAAACATTGTTGCGTACCAGTGCTCCACTCTCGTAATTTTTTAACGCCTTGGTAGATACCTTATTTAAATGTTTTATATTATATATTTAATTTAATTTTGTTAACTTTATTTTATAATTGTTGTTTCATATTATATTTTGTATTTTGTTTAATTTTGTTAATTTCTTGTATCTTTGTATGTGCTTGTGTTAGCTTGCTTTATCTACTAACCACTAACACATGCACTCATGATGAGCCTCTGTTTGTAGTATGCAGCTTGCTTTAAGCTCTCTACAACATGAATTCTGAAGTGTAAAAAAAAAAAAGTACATGCAGCCAAACAACAGGCGCAGGCGTACAAAACGGCGCTGCATAGAAGGACCAGAGCTGCTCGCGAGCTCTACGAACAGAAGAGGAGAGAGAAACACAAGCTTCTTAGAAGGAAAAAGAAAGAGCTTGGGAAGCGCCCGATCGAGGAAATAAAGGAATGCCATTGCAGAAATGAAGTTCGGAATAAGTTTTATCAAAAAGTAAAAGGGACCTCCCAAGGTTACAAGGCCCGAACCGAAGCCTGCAAGGATGATCAGGGGAACATCGTGGTAGAATCGGAGTCGGTTCTGAGGATATGGAAAAAATCATTTCTGCAAATTGTATAACGGCGATGACGAAACGAATTCCACTACCATGCAGATTGCACCACTCAACCTGGATGACGTAAGCCAAACATTCCGTCCACCCGATCTCGACGTAGCTATATCTAAACTTAAGTCCAATAAAGCTGCTGGAGCTGATGGCCCTGCGGCTGAGCTATTCAAAGCGGCTGACGAAGAATTGGTTAGGAGCATGAACCAGTTCATCTGCAAAAATGGTCGGAGAAAAGCATTGCCGATGAATGTAACCTCAGCATTGTTTGCCCGATCCTCAAGAAAGCTGATCCTCTGGACTGCACCAACTAGAGGCATCAGTCTTCTTAATATCGCACACAAGATCATCTCTGCCGTACTCTATGAACGCCTGAAGCCATCCGTCAACAACCTGATAGGTCCATATAAGTATGGCCTTAGGCCAGGGAAGCCCATCGACAAAATATTTGCACTATGGCAGATCTTGTAGAAAACCCAGGAGTTTCAAATCGATACCCACCACCTTTTCATCGATTTAAAGGCTGCGTTTGACAGCATCTATAGGGACGAGCTGTATAGAGCAATGTCTAGTTTTGGCATTCCTCCCAAACTCGTCCGTTTGTGCAGGATGACGATGGAGAATGCACGCTGCTCCATCAAGGTCAGCAAAAAACTCCCCGACACCTTTGATGTCAAAAAAGGTTTTTGGCAAGGCGACACGCGCTGTCATGCGACTTGTACAACATCGTTCTTGAAGGAATATTGCAAAACTCCCAAGTCAACACTAGAGGCAAAGTCCGTCAAAAATCAGTGTAATTACTCGCTTACGCTGACTACATTGACATATTCGGATGAACAAAGCGTGATGTCAGTGGTGCTTTTGTGAGTATTGAATGAAAGAAAAATATGCTGTCAACAAGACACCCAACATCAACGTCTTGCACAGAACGTCACTATATACAGCTATTATTTTTGAGGTGGTCAGAGGCTTTGTCTACCTAGGATCCGCTACAAACTCAGCGAACGATACCAGTGCTGGTGCTGAGATCAAACGAAGAATTTATTACTTTGCTAATCGTTGGTTTTTTGGGATAAGAAAGCAATCGAGAAGCAAAGCCCTCCCTCGAGCAAGTAAACTGTCCCTGTATAAGACGCTTATCATCCCAGTCCTGATGTATGGTGCAGAGGCATGAACACAGTTAACGGTGGATGAAAACGTGTTAGGCTGTTTTGAGAGAAAAATTCTCCGGGTGATTTTTGGTCCCGTGTGCATAGATGGGGAATGGAGAAGAAGATACAACAACGAACTGTACGGGCTGTAGAGCGACACCGACCTAGCCACAAAAGTGGAAAGCCAACGACTTAGATGGCTGGGCCACCTAGAGCGAATGGACACCAATATGCTCCGGCCCAGAAGGTCTTTGAATCAAACCCTGTGGGATAGCGCAGTTAAGGTGGACAGCGTAAATGGTGGCGCACGAAAGTGGAATAGGACCTCAACCAACTTGCCGTGCAAAACTGGAGACAGCTATCTAGAAACCGATCCGGCGGAAAGAAGCTTGTTGGTTGGGGCCCTGGTCCACCCCGGACTTTAGCACCATCTTAGTTAGTGAGTAAGTATAATCGTCAACTTTTTTCGTGCCCATTCGTTGTCACAAAAGGGTACACATCACGTTGAAACAGTTAACACGTCAAAGCATTTTTGGAAATTGAACGAGTGGTGCCATTCGCGATCCAGACGCTTCCAGAAAGTGATAAGACTCCTCCTGCACTTGAGATTCAGAGCGCAAACGATTTAATGGCATAAGTCTTCTTGGTATTCATCATCTTAAATATTTTGTAAAGCTCTTTTCTGTTGAAATTAAATTGCATTGAGATCTTCTGCATATTGCAGCGCAGACTGAGCCCAAAACAACACTTAAAAAACAGCCTACGATTTCACGAGAAATGTTTTCAAAATGGATTTTGTCTGAGTTAAATTTCACTGCAAATCATGGGATGGATGGAAATTAACTCACGCGTAGCTTACATTTAAAAATATTTGAAAGAATATTTTTCAATTATTCCAAAATTAAATATCTCAGACCAAAAGCTAAAACCTAAAACTTCACACGGGTATATGCATGTACATGTACATACTTGCCTTGAAGATTCCATTTTGAACACACATAAAACAACATTCCATACAAGTCCATTGAAATTCCATTAATTCACCTGCTTCTGTTTCCCACAGCTTTTTGCATCTCTCCAGATTCACTTAATTATCTATTAACTGCCCCCAAAACGAAGCTATAGGTAATAAAAAAAAACAAAAAAAAAAAAAAAATCCTCAACCAAACCTCTAATCATCTTAATTTCATATATCTCAAAGGTTCACCATCAGGCTATATACGCGACCTACCTATCATCAAATCTGCAGAGATAATGAATGGCTACTGTTTCTTCCACAGCGATCAAACGAAACCCATAAGCCCTCTGCGAGGAGAATCCCTCATCTTTGGGCAGAGTATAACCGGTGATTTCCTCTCCAACTTCCCTCTCCCACGCATATACACTTGCATTTATGGATGTGTGTTGCGGGCTACCGTCTACCGTCTGTTTTTTGATGGATTAACTGCATGAGGAATATGAGAAATAATATCCAGGAAGACTTGAATGACGCACTGCATTCAAAATCCACCCTTGGGGTATGTTTCTTAAGAGCTCCACATATAAGCCCGTGTTTCTGATTTTTCTTTCCGCCCGTCAGTCGCTGCTTACGCCCGCCCTTCATTCAGAAACAGCCAATCTTCATATTATTGGAAATTTATTACCAACTTTCCCACGCTACAATTCCTTTTCTTTTACTTGGTTTGATCTAAAATAATCATACAGACTTTTGGTGGCTCAAGAGGGCCGGTTCTATAGTGGACTCAAATCGAACTATTGACCCGGTAACTATGCAATACCGCCAGGGAAGATGTTTACTTTACGTCGTCGTCGTTGGTCGTCGGGAGATCTCCTGTTGGAGATATTTCAATTTTCCGGGAAATCGCTACACACAACACAGTGGTTGTGTTGTTCTGGTCTGTTGGCCTGGGGTAACTCAGGGGAACCCTCTATCAACGGGTCTATACTGTATACATCGATAGGTGATCTATGCGAACATTAAACTCTCGCGGAACCTGCCCGTCGACGTTATGTTTGCTGGGTGCCATGATTAAGATCTCGTCTAAGGTGTAGGCTACAATACGCAGACTTTGTTGTTTCTTATTTTTTCTTCTTAGCAGTAAGCACCGTGTCTTTACTTTTAATTAGCAAGCACTTTCATACTTATACATACACAGTCAAAAGGCAGCATCTGCACCAGACTTGTGGATCGATTTTATGAAGCAGATAATGACAGAAGGAGCAAAAAATTTGTATCCGCGCCTTAACGCGCATTGTATAAACAGATCAATGTATATGATCTTAATGAGAGTTGCTAAGTGCACGTGGAATGAATTGATTAAGATCTGCAATAAGCTTGCTTGGTTGCTTCTTACTTTAAACTACCACTACCACTACCAACGTGTTGGTATCATCTCTCATGGAGATAGTAAAAATTATATCTTAAATCCATAGGAAGGCCTTGGTGTTTACTTTTGACTTTAAGAGCAGGTAGGGAGCAGTGAATATACATAAAATATGATGACTGTTGATCGATGAACTGTATCTACACGTTTATACTGAATCTTCTCGATATGAGTAACTTAATCAATTAGCATCCATGCATCAGAGAGTGAAGATAAAATTGGTTCTTTCTGTGCTAATCCAGTTTGGACTTCTTTGAGTTGGATGTTTGATGGACAGATGAATGATTAACTTTATTTTGTATATAAAATAATGTTTTGATCAATAGACGCTAAGTTTTGGATTGCGGAAAAAATTGGTTGCTATTGTCTCAAATTTTTCAAGGCTTCAAGGCTATAATATGCATTTTTCAGTGAAGGTTATTTTTCACAACAAACATATCACGTATGCAGAGACATTAGATATTATTAAATGGGCTTTGAATACTGTGATTTACGTCACCAAGCGGTAAATTTTATTTTTGGCGTAATTAATTTTAAAATTAAAATAAAAACACCCGCCACTGAGTGTTTAACCCTATTACAAGATCTTAAGTCTTGGTTAGTAAGGAAACGGCTTCATCTGCACCGATACGGATGAAGCTTTCAGAATTTGTTACTATGAGCCGAAAGAAGATAATAAGTCAAATCCATCCGCTGCTACACCCATTTTTCTTATTTCTTTGTTTCTCGGAAACGGCTCTACGATTTGATTGAATTTTTAGAGTTTGTTCTTATGAACGAGAAAAAATTGTGTTTTCCGCCCACTATCACGTCCACTTTTGTCTATCTTGATTTCCAACGATTTAATTTTCAAATACAAAACATAAAAGTCAAAATTAGGCCTCAAAAAAGGGCCGGAATCGCGTAAGGTGCCAGTTATAGCTATCATTGAAATTCATCATTGAAAATTTTAATGATTGATTTTGAGATGTTTAGAAAGAAAAATCAATTATTATTTTGATGGACAATTAAAGCTCAAGACTTTATTAATATTTCTAGTAAAAAAAAAATTTCAAAAAGGCCAAACTTTCCACAAAAATTTAATTTTGGTTTTTCAATGATCATTGGTAAGGTATTTCGATCATTGAAATAAGAAAGTGTTTTTATGTAGAAAGTTGGGCCTTTTTGAATTATTTTTTTGGCTAAAAATATTTATTAAGTCTAAAGCTTTATTTGTCCATCAAAGTAATAACTGATTTTACTTTTAAAACCTCTCAAAATCAATCACTAAAATTTTCAATGACGAGTTTCAATGATAGCTATAACTGTGCGCCTAAGGCGATAGTTGATTGTTGATCATCAAAATTAATGATTTAGCTCCACGTAAGGTGATTATCAAATTGACTATCACTTTTTTGCTATTGTTTGTTGGTGACAGCTATTTACATAGGTGTCACTTGTCACTCATGCATTTTGTTCAATTTTGTTTGGGCAAGATAAGTTGTGTTAGCTTCAGCTCCACTATAAATTGAAAGTTTATTGAAAAAAAGTGAAAAATATATTAAAGTTAATATAAATATATAAAAGTTGTGTTCATTTGTGCAAAAGAAATATTTTTACTTCGATATTCAAGCATTAATATCATCGATGCTCAGCAAGACGCCTTTTAAACCATGCAAGTTTTTGTACACACCTTTTCAAGCAAAAATATTTTGCAATATCGTTAGATAACAGTTTACACATGAAATACTTGCAATATTGCTTCCATCAAATCTGTGGACCATAAATTTTGCAAAATACTTATTTAATATCGATTTTCAAGAATTTAAACTATCGAAACTCGAAACACGCAGTTTACACCATGCAAGTTCTTGCGCACACCTTCCTGTGAAACAAGATTTTGAAATATCGGATTTCAAACAGGGCACGCATAGCCGCTTAATACATGAATTGCCTTGCAATATTGATTTTGTTAAGTTTGTTGATATTCAGTTGTGCAAAATACATAATTCAACATCAATTTTCATCCATTAAAATCATTGGTGCCTAGAAAGATACCGATACCGCTTACGTATGCGGTTTTAGCACACAAGTTTCTGTGCATCATTATATCAGCAATATCGATGTTTAAAGTTGAAATACCTTGCTTATGACTTCATATTTTTCATTTGTATAAAAACATAAATCGATTTTAAAAAACTTAGGAAAAAAAAAATCCGGCACCATAAATTTTGAAAGCAAAAATACATTAGAGCATAGCATGATGCATTTTTTGCTTTGGTCAAACAAAAAACTTAAACAAAAATACCTGAAAAAAACATCGATGTAAAGTAGCATCGATGTTTTCGGTTCGATATTTATTGACATCGATGTTTTGTCTTCGATGTTGACATCGATGTTTGGTCATCGATGTTGTTTCACTATAGCTCATCCCTATCTGGTAAATACTTTTTTTTTGGGTTATTCAAACGTCAAACTATGAAGCCGACCACCTTATTGTCATCTTCAAATGGAAGCAAAGAACCTGTTATACATTATTAGGAATACACTATCCAGTGTATTATAGAGATCAGTGATTGATTCATGGTCATTCCAGGGATGTTATGAGAGCAAGTTATAGTGTAAGGGAGCGGGAGGTGGTTGTGTTTAAAATGTCCTTATTTAATTTTGTTTTGATACAGTGTTTATTTTCATATGAGAAACGTTTCTTCAAAGGTAAGAAGTACACAGAGTTTTTCAAAGTTATTGGCCAATACTTTATGAAATAATTTTTGGACATATTCTAAGAAATAAATTTCCCCCTCTTTATAAGGGGGACAAATTCCCAAAACGTTGAATTAAAGTAGAAAATTGAGAAAATTGAAAATTATGAAAACTCCTTTTTTTCGGAAACACTTAGTAACAATTACTCAACAAAAATTATTTAAAAAAAGGAGTTTTCACTATTTTCAATTTTCTCAAAAACTAGAAACCCTACAATAATAAAAGAATCTCTTTTAAGCTTTTAAAAAAGATGTAGCACAATATTGTTAGTATTTCCGTTGTTTTTAAATAGCTATTTTTCTGTTTTCAGTGAATGTTTAGGGAATTTTTCCCCCCTTAAGAAAGGAGGGGGGAATACATCTCCCCTTCTAAATAATTTATTTCTTAGGATATGTCCAAAAATGCTTTCATAAAGTATTGGCCTGTAACCTGGAAATATTCTGTGTACTTCTTACCTTTGAAGAAACAGTGTTTCTCATATAAAAATAAACACTGTATCAAAAAAATAAATAAGGACATTTTTAACACAACCAGCTTCTGTACACTTCAACTCAATACTCAATATATACGTAATTTTCCGGTTATTTCTGGGTTAATTGATCAAAAACCATTGATGTTGTAAGACGATAACATTGTTTTTCAATTTTTTGAGTTTCCTACTCCCCGTATTTTTCTTAACCTTGCTCCTACCAAAAATATGAATAAGACTTTTTTTGTAGGAAATTTATTATTCTTTCATTTTGTAGTGTACACTTTTCTGCTCTAAGGTTTAGTTTTCAAAATATATAATATATTACAGAAAGGGACCTTTAACCCCCCCCCCCCTTCCTAGCTATAGCTTGCCGCCCTGGGCTGAGGTCTTTAAGTATGTTATACCTGGGGTCACCCCTACCACATTAAATAATAACCCAGAGAGCATGATTTATTGCATTTATTTTTCCTTCGTTGACTGGACTATAGTCAGGAAAATCTACGGAAAATATAGGGTTAACCCCGGACAAATTGTAACAAAAGAAATATATTTGCAGTTAGGTTCAATGACACATGCCAAAATATATATCCAAAATTAGTCACAGTCCACCATTGGCAAATGGCTTAAATTTGAGTGTATTTATGCATGCGCAGGGCGTTTTACATACGATACAATTAATGATGAAAGAATTTAGAATGTACTAAAAAAAAAGAGAAACGTTATTCTAAAGGGGGGTCTTAATGCCCCCCGTTTGAGCGGGAGGGGTAATTTACAAAAAAAAAATCACTTAAATTAGAAAAAACGTATTAAAAAACAATGGCAACACTTGTAAAATCATGCTATAGGTTTTTGTAAAGCCAGAAATACATTCTTTAATTTTATTTTTAAATTAAGTTGTTTAAGAGAATAGTTTTTGAAAAATTAACCTTCAAACTCAAAATTTTGAAAACATAATAAAATATAAATCGTTCAAACTGATTTTTTTGTCTAAATTTCATGTTATTTAGTACTATTTTTGACTTAAATATTCAATGCTTTTGTCAATTTTTAGTCAAATACAAAAAACCAAATGGTCTTAGGACTTTTATTTTTCAAGATATAAACAAATAACTAAACCAACACCAACTTACTACCTACTCATTAAAGCAAAGAATAACTAAGTTGATGAAATGACAAAAAAACTCTATTTAGAGATCCTACTCATAAGTAAGGATCTGAGATACAATTACTGATTCTTTTCCTTATTTATGTGAAGATTCATTTTGGTAAAAACTAATATCAAGTACGAATCAGCGTCAGAAATCATTATAAATAGATGTATCACAAGTCTGCTTTATAACTGAATACATTTTTTAATATGTGATATTGGAAACGGCTAAATACCAATGTTCCCTGCGGCTAATTTTGGATATGTCTTAAGTTCTAGTGGTCTGAGTCAATTCGCACAAAATTTGCTTTTGTAACAATTTGTCTTGGGTAAAACCATAGATTTACTTGACTATATCTCCATAATTATTCAAGGTGATGTGTGATTATTTATTATGCGTTCAAAGATTTAAAAATATACTTGGAACTCATTTTGAAATCAAAGTCGTCAATTAAAGTCTATGGTTTTTAATATTAATAATTTGTATTCGATTGCTTACATTATTTGCCAAAAGATCGCTATCTTTTACAGCTTAGTTACCTATGTCGTAATTTAATTCTTCATCAGAAAAATCCCCATAATTTGTAATACAACCACCCACTAACCGCAGATATTTACACGGAACTTATAATCCTTTCAAGAACTCGATTCTTTGAATTTTGTTTACAAATTCAAGTTCAAAAACAAATTAGGTCACCGCATTCGACGACTTTCGTTAAATTTATCTCTTTTAACTCAATGATTTACAAGCGATATCGTGTTATTATCCCTCAATGTATCTTATTAGAATTACAATAATGAAATTTATTTTCCAATATTTCCGTATAGTTCAATAGAATTATTCATTCACTGATGTTCACTTTAAAGCAACATTAATGTTAAAAAAAA
This sequence comes from Dasysyrphus tricinctus, assembly GCA_963921185.1. NCBI lineage: Eukaryota > Metazoa > Arthropoda > Insecta > Diptera > Syrphidae > Dasysyrphus > Dasysyrphus tricinctus. The sequence goes on along the minus strand of OY992530.1, from coordinate 229,616,180 downwards.
AACAAAGTTTAATAAAATTATATTCACCGCAAGATACCGCATCATTAACAACAACATCACTGTAAAAGCAGCGGCATAAGCTTTATTATAGCAAATATATTGTGGTTTCTCATTGTTAAACAAAAGAATATCTATGATACTCGTAATATTACAATTATACGACTATGATAAACACCAAAGTATCTCTTCAAACACCAGATGCGGGTGCGGAGAGAAGGGGGCAATGAGTGCTATTGCACCCTTCAATTGAAACTTTTAGTGTCAACAAGAATCATTTTAAAATAATTAATTTATTTTGCAGCTTTGTATAAATATAACAAAGAAACTTGTTTGTTGATGTAGAATTTGTATCTAACTTACATCACTGAATCCGCTAGGCCGTTGTATTTAAAAAGGTAAGAGATGATGTCGAAGAAATAATTATAAAATACTAAAAAATACGACAGATAATGTTAAACGTACCCTTATTGCCATTATCCGTGAATGCATCGCAGAAACCGAAGAGTTTTTCAATTTCAGTATGCGCAGGCACACCACTCAATAACGCACGAGACGACCAAGAAGACCGAACCTCCGCTACAGGGACCAAGCGGTCACCGACGCAAGAGCGTTTGGTCTTGAAGACTGGAGGGAACGTGCGAGGGACCAGGCAGAGACCCTTCATGGATCGGGAGCCATATAAGTAAGTATATTCGCATGAGCATCTTCTGAACCCGTGGATGATGAATGCGTACAGCTAAAACAAGGTGACAGAAGATGCTCATGCGCATATATACTTACCTGTCCGGCTCCCGATCCATGAAGGGTCTCTGCCTGAGATATTGCAGTCTTCCATCGATTACGGTCCCTCGCACGTTCCCTCCAGTCTTCAAGCCCAAACGCTCTTGCGTCGGTGACCGCTTGGTCCCTGTAGCGGAGGTTCGGTTTTCTTGGTCGTCTCGAATCTGAGAGCTGGGATTCGAAAATTTTCTAGACTGGAGCCTTGATATGGCCGAGCCAGTGTAGTCGACATAGTTTGGCTCTTCGGACTACATCCACACCATGGTACAGCTCTTATAACTCATGATTGAATATTCCCCTCCAATCGCCCTCTTCGCATCTAGGACCAAATATCCGCCGAAGAATTTTTCTCTCGAAAGTGCCCAGTATCGATTCCCCTTTTTTACTTATCGTCGAGCACTTGGTGCCGTAGAGTAGAACTAGTAAAATTAGAGTTTTGTATAGCGTGCACTTTCTTTCGAGAAAGGAATTTTGATCCCATTTGTTTGGCCAGATCGAAGTAGCAGCGGCTTGCTAGGGTAATTCTTCGTCGGATTTCCACTAAGATGTCGTTCGTGGAATTGGTGTTTGTTCCGAGGTAGGTGAACTCCTTGACTACCTCGAAATTACTGCTACCGACAGTGACGTTTTGTTCTAGGCGATGGACAGATGAGGCTTTGTTTGTTGATAGCATATACTTTGTTTTGTCCTCATTCACTTCAAGACCAACGCGTTTCGCGTGTTCATCAATAGCTGTAAGTTTTCAAGTACAGCTCTCTTAGAGCGGCCGATGATGTCAATGTCGTCCGCATAGCCCAGAAGTTTAGAAGACTTGTTGAAAATAGTGCCTTTCATGTTAACACCACTCTTGGGCACTACCTGCTCCAGGACTAGGTTAAAGAAATCGCATGATAGCGCATCTCCTTGTCTGAACCCTGTACAAGTGTACACGTCTCGAATAACTCGGATGAGCTGCTACCCATTTGCACGTTGCATCGCGTATTTTGTAACGTCATGCGGCATAGCTGGATCAGTTTTTTTTTCGGGATCCCGAGTTCCGATATCACCAATAGAAGATAAGAAAAGAAGGCCCTGCGTAGAAAGAAGACCAGAAAATCATTCTCAGACAAATTATGGAAAAGACCGACAAATTTCAAGTGGAGACTCACCATCTATTCATCGAATTCAAAGCTGCAAATGATAGCATTCATTGTTTTGAGCTCTATAGGGCGATGGCTGAACTTCGGATTCCAGGAAAACTGATCCAGTTGTACCTAGGGGAAAACTCTTCCGAACTATTCCAAACATGCATAGGGTTTCGGCAAGGAGATGCGCTATTATGTATATTCTTAAATATCGTTTTGGAGCGAACTGTGCGCAGGGCAGGCGTTAGCACTGAAAGCACTATTTTCAACAGGTTCGTCCAACTTCTAGGGTATGCTCATGACATCGACAACATCGGACGCTCCCAACAAGCCATTGTAGAGGCAAGGCTTTGACGGCAATTGAAAAACAGGCAAAACTTTTTAGTCTTCAAGTTGAACGAGGACAAGACGAAATATATGCAACAAAACGTCACTGTTGATTGCAACAACTTCAAAGTAGTTGGAGAGTTCTTCTATGTACCTTTGGGTAAATATCATTCCCACGAACGACATCTTAGTGCAGATCCGACGAAGAATTACTCTAGCGAGCAAATGGACAATATTGCTCTTACCAATAGAACATCTGAATCCCAGCCCCCAGGTTCGAGAAAACAATCGGATCTCCGGTTTAAGGACCAAGCTATCGCGGATGCCAGAAAGCTTGGTCTAGAACTAGATGACTGATGTAAGCAGAGTGCTCGGGATCGTAGAGGATGGAAGGCTGCATTTCAAGCTGCGACCCTTCATGGATTGAGAGCTGGATAAGTAAGGAGGTAGTACCTCGTGGCATGATGTTTAGTGCATTGGACTGTCATGCCGAAGGTCTGGGTTTGATTCCCAGCCGCTGCCATCTAAAAACAGAAATGTTTTTTCCGAGGTACTGCCTCTTGCGAGGAACCGACAAATCCTCCAAGAGTTTAAGTGTCATTAATAAGTGCTTCTCATCTAGCCGTTTAGACTTGGCCAAAAATTGTCGGTCCCCTCCATTCCTGCCAACAACACGCACACAGGAATGGTTGGGAGTTGTAGGTCACTAGGCCCTGGTTCTTCACGAGCTGTTGCGCCACCAAATTTAAGTAAGTAAGTTGAACATTTAGCATTAAGGTCTTGAGCCTCCACTTTATTTCGTTTGAGCATGTGTTGAGCCTATGAAAAATTAAGAGATATGCATTTGTCTTTATTTGATTTTTACTATTGTCATCAAAGTATTGGAAATTATCAGATGTCGTAGTTTATCACATATTGGAGTCGAACCTGAGATAACCCTAGAAATGTGTTTTTCATTCAGTTGGCTTAGTGAAACCTCAACTGAAAACTAGCCCTTAGAGAGTCTAAATCCACAAAGTACTAAGTTCCAACATTAAAAGTATAAATGCGTTGTCCACCATTTTGTATTGTATGGTAGTTGTCAGTTGTCATTTCATTGGCAGCTCGTTGTTATAACTGTCAATCAATCTCTGAAATTGACGCATAAAGAAGTTGGCTAGTACTTCGCCTTTGGTCAGTTTTGAGCTAAAGCTTAAAAGCTAACATATTTTCTAAAAAAAAAAACAGCTTAATATATAAAAGAAAATGGCCTCCCCTTGTATTGTGCAAAAACCCAGATCCACGCCTGCTTAGGAATTTTCATCTTCGAATATGAGATTTTTCCATTTTCATTTTAGCACCTGCGTTCAAACGAAAATAACCTTCAACCTTGTCCGCGCGCTCACCACAATGATCAATAATAGGCTATCGAGAAGTGAATTAAAGGTGGGTTGGTGGGGGGGCATGAAGACTCTAGTATAAATATATTTCAACGACGTCGACCAACATCAGTGTGTATGCTTCATAGAGAAGAGGTGAGTTAAAAAGGCCGAACGTAATTTGTTTTCACACAACATAATCAAAATGATAACCCGTCTTTAAATTGGATCTAATGATGATAAACGTTTTGTACCGAAACGAAAGCGAAGTGAGCCTGGCTTACACTCTGCGCGCACAAAACTTCCATCATTCCTTCGCTTCGCCTCAACTCACCTATATTGAATGCTGAATCAACAGCATTCCTTGGCGTGTAAGAAATATTCGATTAAATACCCTCATCGAACATGAACTCCTTCGCTTCTATAAAGGTTTGGATGAGTACGGTTGGTTGCAATACCATAACCATCATCATCATCAGTATTATCGTCATCAGGAGTAACATCCAACACAACCTGATGTTTACCCGCGAAAGCCACCCGCCTCCACAACATCGATCGATCGTTGCGAGGAAACATATAGCCGTAGCAGCCAGCTGGAGAATTTCCAGCTCCACCAAGAGTGAGAGTGTGGATTGTGGGACACAAAGGTCTCTCTGCTGCAGTCAGAGAGCACTTTTCACATCAAAATGATTATTATTACGAGACAAAACGTTGTTGTTGCAAAAAGACTTAAAAAAAACCCCAGCATTTCATAGCTATTTCGAGGTAAAATACCCGGTTACGGACGTTTTAAATCAAACATAATGAGATAGCGTGTACGCGCGCTCATCTCAAATCACTGAGTACTTCTTTAGAAGTAGCGCCCGGGACTGGGACTGAGAGTGAGTGAGCTGAGCGTTTAAAGTGAATCGCTTATGTCCATTGATTACATGCCGTTTAAGCCGACCGACCTGGCGTGCTATTTCCCGTCTTAAATATTACAACAAAAACAAAGAGCGAGTAAATTAACAAGGATCACTTCAGTGTCCATCGCTGGATGTGCCTTCGGAATCTATTTGAATCCTCCCGGCACAGTTTTTTCGATAATAATGATGATGATGATTCCTGGATGATGGTCATGTGAGATGTGACCGCTTAAAGAGCAATGAGTTGTGATTTTAACAGTCCATTAAGTCAAATATCTTTCTGGTACTAATATCACGGATAAGACGTAGTCCCCCCGCTCCGTTGCCACGGGAATAATTTACATAATTGAATAAATTTGCAACACCAATGTCTATAAGATACTTTCACGAACCCAAAGAGTTGAGTTGTAACCATTTATCATGGCACACTTGTGACATTCCAATTACACCTGTTCAGCTTCTAAATAAAGTAGAATAAAGATATTTAAAATAAGAAAAAAGGTAGGAGTAGTAGGTGTGTGCCTTTTTCTTTGGCGAGTAGGTGGAACACTGAATGAGGAGGTCTATATATCAATTGAGATAAAAGTAATGTATTTAATGAAGTGACATTATTAACCAAGTGAGGAAGCTGTCTTTGGAATTGATTCATATACATCATTAACACAGCTCTCCTTCCACACATTATTTTAAAAAGAAGGAGACAGTCAACTTATAGTTTCTGATGGATTAAGATTAAATTAAGGTTTTCAATGTATATTATTTATTTAATTATAATAAATGAAAATTATGCAATATTATAGGGGATTAGTAATTTTGATATAGTGAGACGCCACACATCATCCACCCAGTTAGTTGAAAAAGTCCAAGGGCTGCCATTCTTGCTCTGGCTAGGATGAGGCATCCACCATTCATCTCCTCGCTCTGACACCCTCAGCATAAATTAGACGAGCTGATGCTTATTCTGCGCATATGGGTTCCTCTTAACTGCCTGAATAGAATGTAAGACGCAGCTGGAATAGATGTCAAAAATGCTGCAGCCGGAGCTGCAAGAGTTGCACAATTTTTAACTTTTTCTGCAGCATTTTTGACATCTACTGCAGCATTTTTGACATCTATTCCAGCTGCGTCTTGCATTCTAATCAGGCAGTTAGTTGTGACCCGTTAGAATTCCAACCAAGAGAGACAGTTGAGGTCTGTCTTAACTTCAGTAAAAACAGTGTTTTTTTTTTTTGGAAATTTCTGACCATGGATGCCTTGAAACCCGACAAAGTGTCCATTATTGACCAGCTGTCGTCGTTTATCTGATTTGAAGAAAATCTGGCTAGTATAACAATTTTCTTGGTCTAGAGCAATAAGTCCCCGGTGTACTGTTTTGTTTTTTAAGTTTCACGATGTCCCGAGACCCATCGTAGGGAGAATGGATTTATTTCGCCGAACAATGACAATTCATTGCGCCAAACTGGCTGGCAACGATCAACCAGATTTGACTCCATTACGATTAACTAAATGACATTGATTGCTGCCTGGATGTGTATGTATTTGTACTTACTTACTTAAGTTGGTGCTACAGTCCGGGGTGGACCAGGGCCTCAACCAACAAGCTTCTTCCAGCCGGCTCGGTTTCTAGCTAGCTGTCTCCAGTTTCGCACGTCAAGTTACTTGAGGTCCTCTTCCACTTTCGTGCGCCTCCATTTATGCTGGTTTTGAAACCTGGCAAACCATCTCTTGAAAAAAAGTCTTACAGACCGATTTCGCTTCTTCCTATAATATCAAAAATTTTGAAAGAATACTACTCCTTCGCCTGCAGCCGATAATAGAAGAAAAACAATTAATACCTGAACATCAGTTCGGATTTAGAAGAAAGCATTCGACCATTGATCAAGTGCATAGGATAACCGACGTAATTGAGAGGGCTCTTGAAGAAAAGAAAATCTGTTCGACGGTCTTTTTGGATGTGTCGCAAGCGTTTGACAAGGTGTGGCACGAAAGCCTCAAATTCAAATTAAGACAAGTTCTGCCTGAAGGACTTTATAAAATTCTAAACGAATATCTAGAAAACAACTTTTTCGTGTAAGACACGGAAATGAATATTCTAATTTCAAAGATATAGTGGCTGGGGTACCACAAGGTAATGTTTTAGGTCCAGTTCTGTACCTTCTATACGTGATATACCTCAAACAGAAGACACTATCGTAGCAACGTAGTAGTCAAAACGATTAATGAAGCTACGATTAAATTACAAAATGCTCTTAATAATGTTAATGAGTGGACAAAAACATGGCGAATAGCGCTCAATGAACAAAAGTCAGTCCACGTGGACTTTACGTATAAGAAAATAAATAGATTGCCCGTCTTTCTTAATACCGGTCGTGTTCCATTTGCGAATGAGGCAAAATATCTGGGAATGACTCTAGACGCGAAATTAAAATGGAAGCCGCACGTAAAAAAGAAATGCGAAGAATTAAAAAGTAAATTAAGAGATATGAACTGGCTACTCGGTAAATATTCCAAGCTTAGTATTGATAATAAGTTGATTTTATACAGGCAGGTACTTAAACCTGCCTGGACTTATGGTATACAACTCTGGGGTTGTACCTGCGATACAAATTTAAATAACTTACAAACGTTTGAAAATAAATTGCTTAGGTCATTTGTAAAAGCACCATGGTATATAAGAAACGAAGATCTTCACAGGGATCTCGGGATTCCTACGGCACGAGACGAAATTGAGAGTTTCGCGCGAAAACATAGAAATCGGCTATTAGATCACGCTAATCCAACGATTATTGACATTCTTGACGAGTCGAATTTAGTACGCCGTCTGCAAAGAACAAAACCTTCCGACTTGGTGCGGTGAACACAAAACCTCTTTAAAATCGCGGAATAAGCAAAAACTTTCACTGGAAAGTTACCTGCAACACGTTACTTAACTTCGTTAAAAATAAATTGCTAGATAAGTTTCAACTTAGTTGCAATGGGGAAGTGGAGTTGGTTTTAGTGTAGTAAGAATCTCACACTTCTATGAGCACGTGTTTTCCGGTCCTCATAGAGCCTGATGCAGGTTTTGCACCTACCCACGGAAAAAAAACCTCGATTAGCCATAAAGTTAGAGTTTCATACGCTCACCGAGAAGAAAAAAACCATTCAATGTCATAAAAATTACCAAAAAGCACTTCTTCTCCACCTTGAAATTAGAAATTTCAAATAAATGATCTCTAAGGACTGAAAGTTAACTGACACAAGATTCATGACCTTCAATATTTTAAGACCGACCCTACATATTGTTTATACATTTTTTTGATTTTTTTTGTCAACATGTTTGTTTTTGAAAAATAAGTGGCTATAAGCCTATAGACTTAGAGCCCACAGCGGATTTTGGATGTGAATGGTTTCAAGAAAAGAAATACTGGAGTTGACAGCTTGAGTAAAACTTCTTCAATAAATCAAAGTCTTGCTGGCCATAACCGGGGATTTAGTGATTAAACATTGGATCGAAAACAAACTATGAATACTACTTGAGTAATTATTGTGCTAACCAAAGTTGGTTTTCACCCCTTCCTGGGTAATGCTCCTCTGATCACGGAAGCCAAGATCATTTGTGTGTATAGTTCGCCCTACCGTTTTTCGCTTTGAACTTTGAATTTTCTTAAACGATCGGCAGGGCTTATAGTCTGGGAGCTCGCGAGAGTAAAAAATGGTCAATCTGCTCGTCGTTCAAATTGTAATGTAACTTTCAATTAAGTAATGTGTGTCCTCAAAATGGAGCGCTAACAGCGCACCTGGAGACCTTTTGATGTGGGGAGTGTTTGCAACATGCAACAAAAACATAAAAATTAACATTATGTGCTCATCATTCATCTTTTGTATGTTTGTTAAGTACCATCCAACAATGTCAAAAAAGTAACGCTTACACTCGTTCATTGGGACAATACATCGCTTACACGCCCCGAAAGGTATGCAATTTTGTTTTTCGAATAGCGATCAATGGGGCCAATATAAACATTAACCTTACACTTCCTCCAGATGGGTTGAGCTTTGGTAAACTAGTAGTACCTGTCCTAACTTTTCTCTTAAAAGGAATTTCTGCGATGGCAACACCGGCAGTAGGACGAGTGGAAGGTTGCCTTCTTATAGGCTTTTGATTTTCTCCTAAAAAACAGGGCAGTAAGGAAGTAAGACGTTCATGGAATTTTATTGTAAAAATCTTCAAAGGGGTCATTGAAGATGAGACAACCGCGGAGTGCAATCAAATTGGTGGGTGCATTTTAGAGAGGAGGGTGCAAAAGCACCCTTTTTGGTTTTTTGCATATAACTCGAAAACGAAGCAAAATTTCGAGATAATTCTCCAAACCTTTTTTGTAGAGAATAAAATTTACCATCGAAATGGATTTTTGAAAAAAATTAAAAAAATTTTTAGTTACTTAATTAAAAAAAAAATCATTGCAAAAAAATTTTAAAAATCGCATTTTTTGTTTTTTTTTTTTAAATTATTTGCTTATGACTTTCTTACCAGCGGAGATAGTTATAGGCATTGCTCTATATAAAAAAAGATAATTACATTTTCTGTTAAATGAATTCAAAAAACGGTTTGGATAAAAATTTACCGAGAAATAGTCGTTCAAACTAGAATGATGTTAAGTTCTTAAAGCCTTACCTATATGTGGCATTTTTGGCTATTTTGATGGACTGTTAGATTATACACTGAAACTGGGTGTATTTGGGAGTCATGACCAGTTAAGTCAAAAATAAACGTCAAGTTTTAGATTTTTTGCAGTCTTAGGGTTGTCATCTAATTTTTTCAAAATTTAAAATAATTTTCAAAATCAACACACTTGCTTTTACAAAACTGGGTTTGAGCACATGTTAACGTATACCTTCTTGAACATGAACAAAAAAAATAGTGTTAGTTTTACGGTTGAAGGTCCTCGCCAGACCAGCTCAACATTTTCTAAGTAGGCATTAAAGAAATAACTTTTTTTATTTTGGAATACCTAACTCGTCTGGCACTATTTTGTCCATATAACGAAAGGCATAAACTACCAAATACCCCGGTTTGTGAAAGTAGATTTGTTAGTTTTGATAATTATTTAAAAAAATAAGAAAACAAAAGGAAAAGAATCACCAACTTTATTATAACATTAAGGGCCGTCTGGCACGCATTTTCGACAGCCAAACTCATCTGGCACAGTTTTGTCTCTATTTAAGGAGACATTGGCTAACATCTATTGAAAACCCGTTTTACAAACAAGGTTTGACAGTGATTTTAAATTTTAAAAAAGTAATTTCTTATAATACCTACTTTGAAAATGTTGTGCTCGTCTGGCAAGGACTTTCAGCCATAAAACTTGTCTGAAACTATTTTTTTTTTCATGTTTGAGAAGGTAAAAGCTAGCATGTGTTTAAAACCCGACTTTGTAAGAGCAAGTGTGTTGATTTTGGCAATTTTTCTAAATTTTGAAAAGAATTAGATGGCAACCCTAAGACTGTGAAAAATTTGAAATTTGATTTTTATTTTTGACTTAACTGATAATGGCTCACTTATACTCCCAGTTTAAGCGTACCTACATATAATCTAACAAGTCCATCAAAATATCGAAAAATGTCATTAATAAAGCTTTAAAAACTTAAAATCAGCCTAGTTTGAACGACTATTTCTCAGTCGATTTGTATTTGTAATTTTATTATCTTTCTTTTATATACAGCAAAGCCTATACCTATCCAGGCTGGTAATAAAGTTATAAGCAAATACGTAAAAATAAAAACAAAAAAATGCGATTTTTCCAATTTGTTTGCAATGATTTTTTTTTTAAATTAGCTAACTAAAAATTTCTTAATTTTTTGATTTATGCAGGAGTGCCATTAATGTCGCAAGAAATTTGGTTATCTATATATTAATACGTAAACACTTTTCTTATCTCCCTATTTAACTGACTTAGTGGTAACGTATTTTCATATTTTTACTTGCGATATAGGTACTATAGGGCAAGTTTTGGATTCGTGCAAAAAAAATTCGAGATAACAATCAAACATGACATTACGATGATAGAGAACACGAAAAAAGTGGGTGGCAAAATTCTGTCTGTCTGTCTGTCCGTACCTCAACCTACAGCCTAAACCACTGAAGCGATTTTCTTCAAATTTTGAACTTAAGGTTTTTTTGTAACTCTCCAGAGGGAAAATTTAATTTTAGCTCAAAAAATAACGGTACTTGCCATACAACCGTTAAGGAAAAGCTTATTTATCTCAAAAACGGCTCCTACGATTTTGATAAAAAAAATCAGTTTATTATTGTAGACATGATGTAAATTTCAGTAAGAACAAAAATCACCAAAAACATTTATTAACGGTACCTGCCATATAACGGTTTTTTTTTATTTTTGATTTCTTCATTAACCGCTCATTCGATTTCAATGAAATTTTTTGCACAAAAGCTTTGTTAAAGTATTAATAATACTGCATACCAAAATTTTTGAAAAACTCAATTTTGGATTTTTAAAAAAAGATTCAAAATTTTTTTTTCAAAATTCAATATTTCAAAAACGGGTTGATGAATTATTTTTAAATTTCAGTTTTAAATGTATATTAATATATACCTACTCTAAATTGGCATACCAAATTTTTTTTGAAAAATGTTACAAAAATTTTATATATAAAAAATTAATTTTTAAGAAAACGGCTCCAATGATTTTTAATTTTTTTTTGCATATATGTATTCATATTTTTTCAAGTAATCAAATGGCATACTTTTTTTTAGCTCTAAGTTATTTATCAGTACGGTGACCATATTTTAGAAAGCTGAATAATGAACAAAAGAATAAAGAAACAAAATTCAACTCAATCTTCAATCATTTTTTCCATTTAATAATAAATACATATATATTCTCTGAGGAAAAATGGCTCAACTTAAAATAGAATAAACTCTAATCAATTCAGTTTTTGCTTAAAGCTTAGTACGCTGCTGATGCGAAACGAAAAATCCCATACAAAAATGACAACGAAATCATAAACTATAAATTTAGTTCTACTTTTCGTTCTGCAGTACGTTGTTCGATGAGCGAAATTGATAATTGTAGCAGATTATTTGGAGAAGTCTACACTCTTTTTTCGTACACAATTACCCAGGCCATAATTGTGTACGAAAAAAGGAGAATTGTGTTTTTTCGTGTTTATTTTGGTTGTTTCATTCATTACAGCATGGGTGCTTGTAATTTTTTTGCATTTGCATTTGCATTTGTTTTAATATTTTGAATTTGTGCAAATGTCAATGAATATTTTTCCGCTTCGTTTTCGTAAGCATTTCGTTGTCTTGTTGGAGAACAACTAAAAATTTCGTTTCGCATCAGCATCGTATTAGGCTTTACATACAAACTTAGAAATAAAAAAACTTAAAAGCTTAGGTCAAGAATTTGTGCTGGTTTTACAATTCTTTATTAAATACACACTTCCTCCTGAGTGGCATCAGGGGCCTATTTCTCCGCTACTACACCAGCTACATCAACTACATCTTACAGCACTCTTCTACAACTACATCTGTTTCATTACTACAACTGGAAGTGTTGTATGATGTAGCTCGTTGATGTAGTGGATGTGCAGCTCGTTGTAGGATGTAGCTCGTTGATCAAATGGATGTTGTTTTTTTGACATTTATATTATTTGTTTTTTTGGAAGTGAGTTATTTTCAATTTTTGAAGAGACACAAATAAATAATTTAAAATAAATAGGTAAAAATAAATGGATTTTGACATTAATATTTTCGCCAATAATTTTGAATTCAACATACAGTGGTGGCCATAGAATTAGAAACAACAATTCTAAACGCACTTTATCAACCATAATATTTTTGTAAGAACCAGCGTGCGTGGCTTGTGTCGTTGGTCTTTGACAGGTGACATGTTTGTTCTAAATATGAGTTTCCTTGAACGCCAACAGTTTATAAAACACCGTTGTTTTAGAAAATTCATTTATAGTCGACATTTTTGCTGGACACGAAATTAGAAACGACAAAAGAATTGGTAAATTTAAAAATAAAGAAAATTATTATCAATGTGAGTTGATTGTGTTCAGTTTTTTTTGATTATTTTTATGATATTAATATTAATTAATTAAAAATACAGCGACGAAAATGGGCAAAAATAAGTCTTGTAGTCCAGAACTCCGGAAGCTCATAGTGCAGTGCTATCAAAACGAAAACGAGTCAATTGATTCCATAGCAAAAAGATTTAGTTGCTCGAAAGAGATGGTATTTGATGCTATTCAAGTCAATAAAAGGACTGGCAGCTTTGAAAACTCAAACAGAAAACCAAAAGATCGAAAATCCACGCCAAAAGAGGACAGATTGATATGCCGAATTAGCAAAGCTGATCCTTTTTTGACTTCTGCAAAAATAAAAGAGGTTGTTTCGCCCCAATTGGGTCGAGAGCTATCAGCTAGAACCATAAGGCGCCGACTTCTAGAACATGGGCCACGTGGATGCGTTGCCAGGAAAAAACCACATGTTTCCAAAAAGAATTTGAAGAGGCGTTTGATGTTTGCTAAGCTTCACGCAAATAAAGCCATGGATTCTGGAAAAACATACTTTGGAGTGATGAATCCAAATTTAACTTGTTCGGGTCAGATGGTAAAGTGTATGTTAGACGCCCTCAGAAGAAGGAATGGGATCCTAAATATACTTTAAAGACCGTTAAGCATGGAGGAGGAAACATAATGGTGTGGGGTGCGTTCTCGTGGCATGGAGTTGGCCCAATAGTAAGAATAAATGGTCGAATGGACCAACATATTTATAAAGGCATCTTGGAAAATGTCATGGAGCCTTATTCATTTGCACACATGCCCATTAGTTATGTTTTCCAGCACGATAACGATCCAAAGCATACAGCACGGATTGTTAAGCAGTGGTTTTTTGATACAAAAACTAATGTTTTGGATTGGCCCGCCCAAAGTTCAGACTTGAATCCTATCGAGAACTTGTGGGCAGACGTGGAGAGAAGGCTAAAGTCCAAGAACCCAAAAAATTATGAGGAACTTTTTGAAAATATAAAGGAGGTCTGGAAGAGTATACCCCCATCAAGATGCCGTGCCTTGGTAGAAAGTATGCAGGCAAGATTAGCTGCAGTGACAAAAAATAAGGGATTCCCTACAAAATATTAATTTTCATCGAACATTTTTTATGAAATACCAATTTTTTCTTTGCGTTTCTAACTGTATGGCCAGGTGCGATTAAGGTTATATAAATAATATTAATTTTCTACTGTTAGTGTCACGCTTTTATTTTTTATAAAATATTTAGAAGTGTACTATGATGATGAGAATCCATTATTAAATAATAGTATTCATCATAAAGCCCTAAATATAGTATTTAATTTATCAGTTTTTCGATCTTTATCTGATCCATTATCTATAGTAGGACTTAAATTAGACTTTAATAAGGCCGATTACAATTGCATTAATGATCATATTCAAAGTTTTAATTGGAATTCTCTTTTGTCTCAATATGATTTGTCTTTGTGTTTTTCTACTTTTATAAATTTAATCCATGAATTGTTTGAAAAGTTTATACCAAAGAAGGCTATAAGACGTGGATCAAAAAAGCCAGTATGGTTTTCAAAAGGCTTATTACGTTTAAAAAATGCATTAATAAAAGCTCAAAAAAAAAGCAAGACCAATTCAGATTTTCGAAGCAATTATTGTGGATTGCTTAAGGAGTATAATTTTTTAAAGAAGTTTTTACATAATCAGTATTTATGGTCCATTGAATCAAAGATCAAAAATGATTCCAAATCCTTTTGGCATTTTTATAATGTAAAAAGGAACTCGGTGGGAATTCCCTCAAATATGAGCTATAACGGTAATAAAAGCAGTGATATTTCTGAGATATGTGACATGTTTGCAACTTTTTTTCAATCGAACTTTGTGGCTGATGCCTCTAATTATGATATTTTGCCAACAAATTCTCAAATAATTGATATGGGTTCTATGTTTATATCTGAGGAAGAGATTTATGTTGAACTTTCAAGCTTAGATTGTGGTTTAAGCATGGGACCTGACAATATTCCTGCAAAGTTTTTAAAGGAATGTGCATGTAATTTGTCGAAACCCTTGTGCTATATATTCAACCTTTCCCTTCAAAACGGTGAGTTCTTAGATGCCTGGAAATGTTCCTATATTACTCCCATCTATAAATCGGGCTCAAAGCAATCTGTTGAGAATTATAGACCCATTGCAAAGTTGCAACTGATTCCTAAGATTTTTGAATCGATTGTGAAAAGGAAAATCTATGAAGTGGTGAAAAACCATATATCTGTGTACCAACATGGTTTTGTGCACGGGCGATCTACTACAACCAACTTGACTCTCTTTGTAAATTTTTGCTTAAGAAACATGGAAAACAAATGTCAAACTGATGTGGTTTTCACAGATTTTTCAAAGGCGTTTGATAGGGTAAACCATCAAATTCTATTAAAAAAACTGTCCTTTTTAGGTTTTCATTCGACACTTCTTAAATGGTTCAGCAATTACTTATGCAAACGCTCACAGTTCGTAAAAATTGGTTCTAAACTATCTTTTAAAATTCAAAATGTCTCTGGTGTGCCACAGGGCAGTCATCTTGGACCCTTGTTGTTCCCACTTTTTATTAATGATCTACCCACAATCATAAATTCTTCAAAATCTCTGATGTTCGCGGATGATGTGAAAATTTACAAGTCAATTAAGTCAGTGGCTGATTGTTTAGATCTATAAAAGGATATTGATAAATTGCAAAAATGGTGTAGTATGAACTGCTTATACTTGAACATAAATAAATGTTCAATTATGTCCTTTTCAAGGTCAGTCATGCCTATAATGTTTGAGTATAATATGGCTAGTGTCTCATTGCAAAGGGTTGAAAGCCAGAAGGATTTAGGAGTCATTTTAGATTCACATCTATCCTTTAATGTACATATTGATTATGTGATATCGAGAGCTAATGCTATGTCTGGATTTGTGTTTAGGAACTCCCAAGAATTTCGGGATCCTTACACATTGAAATCCTTATTCATAGCTTTAGTTCGTCCCATTTTGGAATATTGTTGTGTTGTATGGTCTCCTCTTTTCAAAAAAGATTTGATTCGTATTGAAAAAATTCAAAAAAGATTTTCGAAATATGCAATTCGAAAACTAAACTGGTCTGATACCATGCCATCTTATAATAGCAGGTGCTTATTGATTGGTTTAAAGCCACTATCTTGTAGAAGAACTTACTATTCTGTAATATTCGCAAGAGATGTCATTATGGGACATATTGACTGTCCCCCTCTTTTAGCCTTGTTCGGTATATATGCGCCTTCTAGAACCTTAAGACCTAGAAGTGATGGTTTTTTGCATATTGCTAGACACGTTACAAACTATGGTCAAAATGAACCAATTACAAATGCTTCTGTAAATTTCAATCAATATGCGAATGTATTCGACCTAGATCAAAATAGAAATATTTTTAAATCTTTTATCTTGGAAAGCATTGTATAAGTTATGCGGATATATAAATTTTTTTTTTCTCTTTTATGTATATATATTTATATCTTCTTTTTAATTATTTTTAAGAAATATGAATTTAGTCTAAGAGAGTTATAATACTTATAGACGCTAGTAAATAAATAAATATATGTCATGGTCTATTAAAGGAACCACTAACCAACCTCAACAATTTTCCTAAAAAAAAGTTATGCAATTTCAATTTCATTACAAAATTCTTGTTTCTAATTCTATGGCCACCACTGTATAATCAAGGGTACTCATGTCATGGTCTATTAAAGGAACCACTAACTCACCTCAACAATTTTCCTAAAAAAAAGTTATGCAATTTAAAATTGTTACAAAATTCTTGTTTCTAATTCTATGGCCACCACTGTATAATCAAGGGTACTCATGCAAGTCGTAGTTAGTATTATAAAGTTTTAAACTTCGTAATTCTGTCACAATTTGTATGGAAAATTCGACAGATGAATACCCTTATTGAAAGAAAATATATTTATAACGCATCAATTTTAATATGGAAGACCCTAATTTCGTTGAACGTAAAATTGAATTGAATTGTAACCAAAATACTTACATTCGTATATTTTCTTTTATATCCAGCCATTTGCCATCCTGCTACAGCAATCACAGCAAATATTTTTACTGTGAGAATGTAACAAGAATTTACAGCAAGTTGTAATATAACAATGTAGTAGCAAAAGCTGTGAAACAGAATCATACATTTTTCCAATACTTCCAATCGATTCTCCAAAGCTACATTGATGTACTACACCTGAAAAACCAATGTATGTTTGAAACAGAAATGATGTAATACAACTGTTATACTACTACATTGTAGCTGATGTAGCAGCGCAGAAATAGGCCCCAGGGTTAGCTAAAATAATTTTCAATATTGAATTGCTTTTTTATAAATAATTTCATATAAAACTTACAAATCTCAATTCTTCAGTGCAGATGCAGACAACACACAGTTCAAGAAATGAATAGTTTTTGACTTGAACATGACAGATGATGCCAAAAGCGATAGAGGGCGGCAAGGAAAAATAAATTTGTACTAGATTTATTATTTCTTCGTTCACTAACTAAGGGCACGTTAGCATCATCAGTTTTTTTCATTAAATTTTTACGTTCCTAACATGCCAGCTCCACTGATGGGCATGAGCCATGCTTTGACTATGAACATGTCTTGAAAAAAACCAATGGAACCTCAAAAATCCATATCTGAGCAGTGACATATCCATACAAATTAGACTGCTGATTGGATTGTGGTTTGGATTACGGGCATCGCTCATGTCTAGTGGAGCCAGCATGTAATGTGTGCGTTAGTGTTTTAAAACAAAATTTAAGAAATACAGAACAAATAATGAACAACTAATAAAATACAGAACATTTATATGTTTTCGGGTACAAAATAATTAATAATGAACAACATCCTCAAATACAGAACAGTTCATTATTATAATGAACGGATGGTCACCGTATTTATCAGGCTGTTTATACAATTAAAAGAACGATTTAAATGCTCTTTATACTTTTTCTATAATTACTTGAATATTTTTTAAAGTTCCTAAGCCCCACACAACTTGAACATAAGAGCAAGTACGTGCGATCCAGTCGTGCATTTTATTTTTCATTTGAAAGGTATAGCCAATCGTTCTGGCAGAACCTAATTTTTATATTCATATGTTGCCATTAAAACGTTAATAGAGAAAGGCAATTACATTTTTATAAATTTTTTTTTTGTTCATTTTGCCACTGCTCCTTAAGTTATAATGTTTCCTAGACACTTTATTCTCATTTGTGAGGAACTCTTCCGCGATCTTATTAAGAACAGATTTTTTTTAATTTCGGTTTTTATAAACTTCGTGCCGGTTATTTCATAAACACAGATTACACTGACTCGTAACGACCATTCACGAACTCTTTCTTGACTCATTTTTGATTACAGACAAAGACAGTAACCAGCCGTGAGCCCAATATATACGAATCTATTTCGATAAACAGCAAAAACTGTTGCGAGTCAATGCAAACTTATTTAAACCTGCAATTAATTGCACTTGCAAATACTCGCAAGAAGTTATGCAAGGGCTGTCGCATTCGAACTTGCTTCGCAGTTTCCACTTGCAAGTCACTGTCGGACATACTGTCAGACATTTCTTGCAAATGGAAACGCGGCCTTAAAATAAGATCTCGGAAAATCAGTCACTTAAATCTTCTCCTTGGCGAGAAGTATAACAACAAAAAATTTACCCACGCGTGAATCTAGCCATTATTGCTGGAAAAGTGACTGGTTTTTCGAGATTTTATTTACACTTGCGATTAAACAGGAAGGTATGCATGGGGGGCATGCTGCCCCCTGATATTCCCCTGCTTGGGCAGGCTTTAGGATTTGGGGTGGGTGCGAAGCTGGGTGTTTGCAAGGTTTCTTTGCATATAAAGCGTGGTACACATTATCAAACCTGAGTGTCAGCCATGTTGGATATCAAACCGAACTGACAATGTGTACACGCTGACTGATGGTTTGACACTCAGAACTGCCTGCTCACAAATTTTTTTGATACTGCGTGACAACCCTCGGTTTGTTGGGTGGTTGCTCGATGATGTGTACACAATTTCATTCATGAGCCGTCATTCACGGAACAAAACACGAATTTTTATAGTGAATTAGCGGAAAAAGTGCAAACAAAATAGGAAAAAGCTCGTGGGTGTCATGTAAAAAAAAGAATTAACACGATTCGTGGCGGAAATAGCCTCAAAATAAAAAGAAACAATTTTCTGAGAGTAGTGGAATTTCTTTGCCTGACACCCAACATAACTGATAAGTGTGTACGCGAAGCTTTTCACGCAGGTTTGATATCCAACATGCGTGACACTCAGGTTTGATAATGTGTACCACGCTTAAAGGATCTGGATTTAAAGAATCTTTGAATTTATTCTATACAGGGTGTCCTGTAAATAATAGATAACCTTGCAACTGGTTATAGCAGGCCTTATGACTGCTCAGAAAAAAAATATAAAAAAAATATTTTTCTTGTGGTCTCCATGGTATAATTTATTTTCGAAAAATATTAAAAAAATCGGGGTCTCCTAAAATACCTAATTACAACGGCCACCCATAAAGGATTCTTATTATTTTTGTATTTTTATAATATTCTTGAATACCCGTTCTAAATGATGGGTAGTAAATTTTAACACCAGCTGATGCGTTTTTTGTGTTATAATTTTTTAAAATTATTTTTTTATTCAAAAATAATTCAATATTTTTTTTCACCAAAGTTTGAAAAATAAAGGGAAAAACATGTATGAGAACATAAGTGGCAAGTTTGATAAAAATTGGCCTGTTTAATGTACTTTCCAAAATGGTATAACACATGTATGTGTCTACAACCATAACCAATAAAATTGGCATTTTATCTACTAAAGTAGTTTTTTAACATTTTATCAGATGAAATTAAAAAAGTTAAGTAAACACTACGACGACGAATGAATAACTCATATTGTTTTTTTAATTTTTATTGCATTTAAAAAGTAACCGTTCTTAAATAAAGGCAGTAACATTTAACACTAGTTGCTGGATTTTTTTTAATAGTTTTTTAAATTAATTAAAAGAAAAAAATGATTAAATATTTATTTTCATCAAAGTTTGTAAGTTAATAAAAAAGACAAAAAACTGAAAATTTTTGTGGCAAATAATGTTAAAAAATCTCCTTTTAATGTATTCCCCAAATGGTAAATCACAAGCTTTTATCTACAGAAATAACACATTAAATTGGTTTTTAATCTACTAGAGAAGACTTTTAACACTTTCTCAAATCAAAATTGACTTGTAATAAAATAGGCATTAAAATGCATAAAAAAGTATTATTTGCAAATATTGTCAATTCATTGTGGAGTGATGAGTCGTCTCTTAAAAGGGATGGATATTTTAATATCCATAATTTACATAGCTGGCAACTGGAAAATCCAAATTTAATGCACGAGGACAGATCGCAGTACCAATTAAAAATCAATTACTATGGGCAGGTATCCTGAATGGACAAATTATAGGCCCTTTTGAACTACCAGGCAACTTAGATGGTGAAGCCTATCTTAATTTCTTGCAAACTAATTTGCCAACTCTATTGCAAGAAGTGCCGGGGAGCTAAGGAATTCAATGTGGCTTCAAAACGATGGATGTCCTGCTCATTATGCTGTAAATGTTAGAAGGTACTTGAATCGAACGTATCCCAACATAGGATAGGTCGTCTGGGCCCAATTTTGTGGCCACCACGTTCGCCAGACCTACATCCTTTGGACTTTTCCTACTGGGGGTGCCTGAAAGAAATGGTTTATACTATAACAATAACATCCATTACGAAACTGCGTCGTCGTGTTCAAGACGCTGTGATGAAAATAAATGAGCACGAATATGCTCGTTTTATTGAGAGGTCCTTCATAAGAAGATGCAGAGCCTGTATCACAGTGAATGGGGGACAGTTTGAACACTTGATATAAATTTATTTAAACAAAATTCATAATTTTTAATACTGTTCTTTTATTTATCGCATTTCCCATACTTAAATCAAAACCTTTTTGAAAGTGAATACGATTATTTTAGTTAGTGAATTTAGCAGACATAAAAGTGACACTGGTATATCTATTGACTTTTCCTTACAACTCAATTTTTGTTGTCATCAAACTTTGATGAAAATAAATATTTAATCATTTTTTTTTTAATTAATTAAAAAAATATTTAAAAAAAATCCAGCAACTAGTGTTAAATTTTACTGCCTTTATTTAAGAACGGTTATTTTTAAATGCAATAAAAATTAAAAAACAATATGAGTTATTCATTCGTCGTCGTATTGTTTACTTAACTTTGTAACTTAATTTTATCTGATGAAATGTTAAAAAACTACTTTAGTAGATTAAATGCCAATTTTATTGGTTATGGTTGTAGACACAAACATGTGTTATACCATTTTGGAAAGTACATTAAACAGGCCAATTTTTATCAAATTTTCCACTTATGCTCTCATACATTTTTTTCCCTTTATTATTTTTCAAACTTTGGTGAAAAAAAATATTGAATTATTTTTGAATAAAAAAATAATTTTAAAAAATTATAACACAAAAAATGCATCAGCTGGTGTTAAAATTTACTACCCATCATTTAAAACGGTTATTCAAGAATATTATAAAGGTACAAAAATAATAAGAATCCTTTATGGGTGGCCGTTGTAGTTAGGTATTTTAGGAGACCCTGAATTTTTTAACATTTTTCGAAAATAAATTATACCATGGAGACCACAAGAAAAATATTTTTTTTATATTTTTTTTCTGAGCAGTCATAAGGCCTGCTATAACCACTTGCAAGGTTATCCATAATTTACAGGACACCCTGTATATCCAACAATAATTGTAGCTGTATCATTTTGAGATTTTGTAGAAGATTATTTAAAAGCAGAGTATGGATCAGGCTTTAAGTGTGGGCTCAAATGCCAAATCCAAAAAGCAATAACACCCGCGGTTCTTATTTCTTTTCCTTCGTGGGTCTTATTGCCATTTTTGAATGGGAAATAAGCCCTTGCGTGTTTTTTCCTTTTATTTTGGAAAATAACGCCCACGGGCCTGATTATTTCGGTTTTTATTGCACTGCACCTAGAAATACTTCTTAAGAGTATAGTTAGAGGACAGGTACTATTAGTGTACCAAAGCTTAACCCATCAGGATGAAGTGCATGGTTAATGTTAAAAATAGCCCCATTGATCGAAATTCGAAAAACAAAATTGCATACCTTTCAGGGCGTGTAAGCGGTATACTGTCCCGATGAACGAGTGTAAGCGTTACTTGTTTGACATGCTAATTAACAAACATGCAAAAGATCAACGACGAGCACATAATGTTAATTTTTATGTTTGTTTGCATGTTACAAACGCTCTGATCAAGCGTAGTCCCGCTACTTAGTTGTAAGCGGTCCCTTTTGGTGATGTTCACTTACGAATTGAACCATTCAGAATGTCCTGATCAACGAGCAACTAATGCATTGAAAACTGTCATGAGCTCCCGGACTATTACTATAGACTCAAATGGTCTCAGATTCCGTGGTCTGTGATCAGTATCTAGGGAGAGATGCATTCATGTTTTGATTTCGATGCCCTGTTAAATCACTTAAGCCCCGGTTGTGGACTGCCAAGACCTTGATTTCTTGAATAAGTTTTGCTCAAGCTGTCAACTCCTATACTTCTTTTTTTGTATCATTCACACTCACACTCAAAATCTGCTGTGGGCTCTCGTTCTACTAGCCAGCTTTAACCTTGATACTTTATATCCTAATAGCCGCTAATACATCATAGTTTTTACACCTATCACAGGAATAACAATTTACGAATACTACAAAAGATTTTATGGATTCTAACACATCTGAAAGTGAATAAAAATGTTAAATTTCAACGTCTTTAAAAAAAAATAAGAAAAAACTCATAGAAATCAGTTTTATTTACAAATGATTGGCCTATCTTTCCAGGAATTTAATCTTTATGTTTTTTCCTCTGTGCAATAGTGGCCTATTTGACTTTAAAATCAGTTATAACGGTATTTTGAAGGATCATGGATGGAAATGGAAAAAAAATTTAATTGCATTTTTGGCTTGCGAAAAAGTGGGTGTCCTGCTAACTTCATATGAACTTAGCAGGACACCCATTTTTTCGAAAAACCAAAAATGCAATAAAATTTTTTTTGCGTAACTAATTCGCAATTAATTAGTTCTCAATAACCAACTTTTTTCAGCTCGATTATCTCCTTTTTTGAGAAAGTTGTCCTGCTAACTTCACGTGAAGTTCGCAATACGCCTATTTTTCGCAAACGAACAAAAAATTCACTTTTTTCTGCGTAACTAATTCGCAATTAATTAGTTCGCAACAACCAACTTTTTTCGGATCGTTTATCTACATATCTTATCCATTCCTGCCCAACAAACACGCACACAGGAATGGTTGTGAGTTGTAAGTCACTAGGCCCTGGTTCTCCTCGAGCTGTTGCGCCACCCAGTTGATCTACATTTTTGAGAAAGTTGTCCTGCTAAGTTCATATGAAGTTAGCAGGACACCCATTTTTTCGCAAACCAAAAAAGAATTAATTTTTTTTTTGCGTAACTAATTCGCAATTAAAAATAAAAATAAATTGGGTGGCGCAACAGCTCGTAGAGAACCAGGGCCTAGTGACTTACAACTCACAACCATTCCTGTGTGCATGTTGTTGGCAGGAATGGAGGGGACCTACAGTTTTTTGCCGAGTCCGAACGGCTAAATGAGAAGCACTTTTTCATGACAAGTATACTCTTGGAGAATTTGTCAGTTCCTCGCAAGAGGCAGTACCTCGAATAAAACATTTCTGTTTTTTTAGGTGGCACGGCTGGGAATCGAACCCACACTATGGACATATGAACTTAGCAGGACAACTTTCTCAAAAATAAAGATAATCGAGCTAAAAAGAAGTTTATTATTGAGAACTAATATAATTGCGAATTAGTTACGCAAAAAATAAATTTTATTTCATTTTTGGCTTGCCAAAAAATAGGTGCCTTCCAGCTTCATATGAACTTGGCAGGGCACAAATTTTTCGCAATCCTAAAACGCAATACAAATTTTGTTTGCGTAACTAGTTCGCAATTAATTAGTTCTCAACAACCAAATTTTTTCAGCTCGATTATCTTCATTTTTGAGAAAGTTGTCCTGCTAAGTTCATATTTTTTTCTAGCGTAACTAATTTGCAATTAATTAGTTCTCAATAAACAACTTTTTTCAGCTCGATTATCTCCTTTTTTGAGAAAGATATCCTGCTTAGTTCATATGAAGCTAGCAGGACACCCATTTTTCGCAAACCAAAAATGCAATTAAATTGTTTTTTGCGTAACTAATTCGCAATTAATTAGTTCTCAATAACCAACGTTTTTTCAGCTCGATTATCTCCTTTTTTGAGAAAGTTGTCCTGCTAACTTCACGTGAAGCTCGCAATACGCCTATTTTACGCAAACGTACACAAAAATTCACTTTTTTCTGCGTAACTAATCCGCAATTATATTAGTTCTCAATAATAAACTTCTTTTTAGCTCGATTATCTTTATTTTTGAGAAAGTTGTCCTGCTAAGTTCATATGTCCATAGTGTGGGTTCGATTCCCAGCCGTGCCACCTAAAAAAACAGAAATGTTTTATTCGAGGTACTGCCTCTTGCGAGGAACTGACAAATTCTCCAAGAGTATACTTGTCATGAAAAAGTGCTTCTCATTTAGCCGTTCGGACTCGGCAAAAAACTGTAGGTCCCCTCCATTCCTGCCCAACAAACACTCACACAGGAATGGTTGTGAGTTGTAAGTCACTAGGCCCTGGTTCTCCTCGAGCTGTTGCGCCACCCAATTTATTTATTTATTTATTTAATCCGCAATTAATTAGTTCACAACAACCAACTTTTTTCGGATCGTTTATCTACATTTTTGAGAAAGTTGTCTTGCTAGGTTCATATGAAGTTAGCAGGACACCCATTTTTTCGCAAACCAAAAAAGCAATTAATTTTTTTTTGCGTAACTATTTCGCAATTAAGTAGCAACTAATGATAGGATAGTTTTTAACATGAATTTCCAAAAGTGTCCTGCTAACTTTTTATACATGGATAGTGGGCTAGGCACAGTTCCTCGCCCAATCCAATACTGATATATAGATTTCATCCTATCTGCAAAGTGATTAAAATTAAGTACCGGCATAAAGCTTCTCTTTAGACATCTATCAGAAACAATTCATCCAATATTCCTGTCAACTAAAAATCTATATTTCCTCATGTTAGTATTTAGGTATTCCAAAGTTATTCCGATGGCTCTTAGTATACGGGTATAATTTAATACGACACCAAAATCATTTTGGACCAAACCTTTTTTTTTTCTTTCTTCTACTAGCTAAAGAGCCATATCATCATCACTTTAAAAGCTATTTCATGAGTCAAAGAACATTATGTATTCAACATTAAGCAAAACTTTATGGACACACAAAGTGTCGTTGTTAACAAAATTGTAATGCGTTTAACTGCTTCATTAAAAGCAACAAAGTTATCTTATAAGAGCTTAAGCCCCAAATAGAACACATCTTATATCTACTGCTGCAGTTTCTCTGCATGCATATACATATGTCCCTTTGCTTTAAGCCCATTAAAACACTTCACATTCCTTTAATGAGATTTCTCGTCTTTCTTTTCGTTCTTCACAGATTCGACGCGAATAAATCAACAAAAGGTGCATCCAAACTACGGCGGGATCTAATCAATGCGGAGATAGCCAACCTCAGAGATTTACTACCGCTGCCACAGTCAACGAGACAGCGGTTATCGCAGCTCCAGCTAATGGCGCTGGTGTGTGTTTACGTTCGAAAAGCGAACTACTTTCAACAAGGTGAGTCATATTATATGTGTACTGGATGTGGATTTGTGGATAGATTGGAAATGTGGACGGAGTTTTGCTGGGGCTGCTATGGGCCCAGCTTATACATCCGTCGCCGTTCGTCGTCGTCGTTGATCGTTGACAGTCCTGAGCCTGACTTTAATTTTATTTATTTTAATTTTCAATTACACTGAACTTGAAGGCAGACAGTGGGTAGGGGGGAGGCTTCGGCTTGAGTCAGGGAGGAGTTATACTTCTCCCTTATTTGTAGGAGACAAGTGTCTCCTTACGGCAATTAGATTCAGCATGCAGAACAATTGCAGCTTTGCTAATGGGCGCTTGAGCTATAGGAATCGTAGGAATCTGTTTACATAGACATTGAACTGAGTTGAGCGGCGCAGCAGGCTTAAGCGAAACAAGTTGGTAATAGTGGAGTAGCGTGAGAACTAATTGAGCGTAGTCTTGGAGAACGCGGATCTTTTTAGCTCAAAATTAGCAAATTATGTCACGGCGGCGTGGCGTAACGCTTGGTCGGAAATTCTAGCTGCAAAAGCGGCTTCATTTCATCGTAGCTTGGAGTGTACGAATAATTTACCCAAGTGACGTGTCTTAAACAGTATTTATTGCTGTCAAAGTTGCTGCTGGGGCTTTGCAGTCAACTGCAGTACCAACAACTTGCTGAATATGTGTTGTAATACCTATTTTTCTATCTGCATTATGTGCACTTGGTTGAAGGCAAACTAATGGTTGCGGACTTGGTGGATTGATTTGACATTCTTGTTGTATATTTGTTGGTTGACAAGTAGTAACCGAACACTTTGATAGCTTTGCGTTAGTCATTGAATATTTTAATAGATATTATGTTGACATGTTGATAACCCTTTAATGCCGACTTAACAACAAGAACAACAACAAAAAAAAAGAACATTTTTGCGAATGTTTCAATACTATTGAATGAAGGGGATGGATTGTCAAAACAAATATTTCCAATTTGAACGCGCCAATACTACAAAATTGACAGTAAATAATCATGCTTCAGACAGTCAATGGATACAAACCCCGAATTGATATTAAATGATTGAAATACCTGTCATTTCTTTTGGAATTCAAAATAAATTTTGTGAAATTGGGGCCATATTCAGATTTTTGTCTTGTGAACAAAGACAAGCGACATTCTAGAATATTCAAAGTAGACAGGTGCTGAGGTTTTACATAGTAATGTCGACAGTGAAGACAATGTTCAAAAAATAAATTTGGTGGCGCAACAGCTCGTGGAGAGCCAGGGCCTAGTGACTTACATTACAACTCTCAACCATCTGTCGGCAGGAATGGCAGGGACCTACAATTTTTTGCCAAGTCCGAACGTCTAGATGAGAAGCACTTTTCATGGCAAGCATACTGTTGGAGGATTTGTCAGTTCCTCGCAAGAGGCAGTACCTCGGGAAAAACTTTTCTTTTTTTAGGCGGCAGCAGATGGGACTCGAACCCAGAGCTTCGGCATGACAGTCCAATGCACCAACCATTTTGCCACGAGGTACAATGAAGCCTTTTTCTACAAGACTTTTATCATAATGCATGCGATAGGGTCCTAAAAGAAAGTGGCAAATATCTGTCAAAGTGTCAAAGATTTTTTCTTTCAAAAGGATTTTGTTGAGCGTTTTACGAATGAGGAGTTTTGAATCTATTTTTTTGCTACCAAACTAAACAATATGCTACGTGGCAACGTCAAATATTCACCAAATTTCCCTTGGGTTTTTTCTCCTATGGTTTCTGACAGCAAATTGTTAAAATTTGCAAGAAATTTCACGTAAACAAACACACTCATTAATTCTTCAGCAGATCTCCACTACTCACCAAGGTATCATTGGCGGAGTTAATGTTTACTCAAAGGTAGATGAACTCCTTAACTATTTTGAAGCTGTTGCGTTTCTGTCCTAGGCGGGGTTCTTCAATCGCCGCCATAACGTAACGTTGGAAACGGCTGATGATGTCGATGTCTTGTGTTTTTCTTTTTAAGCTTTAAAGCAGAGCGGAGCATGGTAGCTCGAGCTATCGGAGTTAGCTCTTTGCAGAGTTTGATGAGAGCTTTCCGATATAATTTTGAAACACATCTGAGCACTGAACTGTCATATGATTGCAATGCGTTCAACGCACCAAAATTTAGTACTAACTTTTAATTTTCATCTGAGAGCTGGCCAATCAAAAATTCAAAAATCTGAACTGAAATTGATGTTTTGAACGCACCCATTTGAAATGAGTGGACAAAGAGTGAAGTTGGCTGCGCTCAGCTATTTGCTCGGTCTTTTTATTTTGAGCTCATCCTCATGGAACGTACGCAGAGCTAGTCCAGATTTAAAAAAAGAAATACAAATTGAGCGCTCTGAGTGATCTGAGCTAAAAAAAGCAACGCAGATCTTTTTTTGACAGCTTAGTGCTATGCTCGGAGCTAAAAAAGAAAAACGCCCATCGTCCGCAGGTATCTACTGTTGTAGTTTGACATATTTTTTGAAAATGTTAATTCTGCCTCACGTGAACTATCTGCTACTGCTCCAGAACGGGATTGAAAAAATCACATAATATCGCATCTCTTTGTCGAAATCCCGCACATGTGTCCAATAGTTCAGAAGAGCTATTCCCGCTATCCCCACTTAACTGATGACTGGTCCCAGGAGTTGCTTGTAATTTACCACTCTTGTCTGCTGGCTTAGTCCAGTTTTCTTTTTATCAGCGGGTAAAGGCGGTGGAAAGCAAAATTTTAAGGGCAGTCAGTGAATGTGGGCTGAATCTCAGAAGCTCGTTAAGTTGATGCCTTGGTGCTGCGTTTGGCTGCCAATCTGGTTCCGTCTGGAAGCCCTTAGGTTTATACTTTTGCAGCTTCGAGCTGAGTGACCTTGTCCGCTTCCGTCTTCTGAAGCAGATAAGTTCCGATTTGGATGAGTTGATCCGGATATCTCATTTGGTGTAAGACTCGAAAAGTTTGTGGATGTGAGACTTGACTTCTTGGGCAGCTATCCATGGAGAGAAATATGAGCAATATGTAAGGCTTAGATTGGACGGTCAACGTCAACGCATTGACTCCTTGACATCATCAGAAACATCGTCAATACATTGTCAACGTTGACTGTGTCAACCCATAAATCGTCTAAGCTCACACGAATGACAGCACTCGGTAAATGTTGTCCCAAAATGAGTTGACGTTTTATATGTGTCAACGCAATTGGTACCCTCTGGTTTCAACATTGTGACACGTGAAACGTTAACGATTACACTACTTGACCACACCCAAACATATGAACGTTGAAGCGGAGTTGACAAGAGCAAAATTGAATCACTTTTAACGTTGACGATCACACGACATTGACGAACGTGCTATCGAGCAATACATGGATGGATTAAAAAAAACTCTTAGAAATAATAAATTAAACAGAAGTTTTCTTAATGCTCCGGAAAAAGTGATTTAAGGGCAATTGATGGCATTTAGATCGAAATACACTTTTTCTATCTAAATATAGTTCATCCTACATTTGTCAAGCCATCAATTGTCAAGTTCCATTGGAGGATGGCTACGATGTTGATGGATTAAAAAACAGCTAAGAAATCAGAAATTTTTGAAGTGTTTTTACTGCTCCTGAAAAATGTGATTTCAGGTCAATTGGGTGACATTTGGATCGAAATATACTTTTTCCGTCAAAATATAGTTTAGCATCAATCTGTCAAGTAATCAACTGTCAAATTCCTTGTCGATGAATTAAAAAACCTGAAAAGTCAAACAATTTTGAAGTTTCTTTACTGCTTCGGAAAAAGTGATTTAAGGGCAATTGGTGACATTTGCATCGAAATAAAGCTGGCCAAACACGATCGAGCCATCTGATACATTTGGCTGGGTTGGATTTTATTGGCTCAAAATCCAATTGGATCGGCACGGAGCCACTTGGCTCGTTTGCTCCGTATTGTATGGCCAGCTTTATACTTTTGCTGCCAAAATATAGTTTGTCTTCCATCTGTCAAGCCATCAACTGTCAAATTCCTTTTCAGGATGGCTACGATGCCGATGTATTAGAAAACCTCTTAAATTCAGAAATTTGTATTTACTGCTCCGGAAAATATGATTTTAGGGGGCAATTGGGTGATATTTGGATGGAAAAATACTGTTACCGTCAAAATATAGTTCGTTCTCCTTATCTATCAATCCATCAACTGTCGATGTACTTAAAATCCTCAAAAAATGCTAAATTTTCGAGACTGACATTAAGCAGGGTACGTTGTCAACGCATTGGTGAGTAGTTTTTCATAGTGTCATAACTGCGTTGACAGGGTTATTAGACGTGTCAACGTGAGTGTCACACGACAAGACAACTTTGGAACAGAATTTTACGTCATTTTGACGTCAGAAAATCAACGCGTTGCCCATTTGCGTTGACCGTCTAATTATAGCTTAAGTGAGTCACTAGCGAAGAAAAGTTTCTCGTATTAACTTGAAATTGGTTAGTCAGAGACTATCATGTTGTAGAGATGTGGTCAAAGTTTCGTGTATGTGATGATCTTGTTTTCGCCACAGTACTTGATGAGTATCAGCTCTCAGGCCGCTCCATTATATCAGCGTATTATTCTACAGCAAAGGCCAGTTGAAGAAATCAAACAGTTTAACTAACTTGGCAGTATTGTTTCTGCAAATGGCGGCACGGATCTGAACGTTAAAAGTAGAATTAATAAGGCTCATGCTGCCTTCGGTACTCTGTCCCCAATTTTAAAAAACCAGTAAAATCTCCTTACGCACTTAGTTGCGATGCTTCGAATCCAATGTCAAATCCGTGCTGTTAGGAAGACGCATCTAACTTTCCAGGTATCACAAGCATGATACCTGGAAAGTCACGTGCACCATTTTGAGAAAATTGCAAGCTTTTGTCAATCGCTGTTTACGCCACATCCTAAAGATTTGGTGGACACAAATTATATCAAACGAGGAACTGTTGCGCAGGACAGGTCAAGAGCGGATGGACGTTGACATTAGAAAGCGTAAATGGCGTTGGATTGGTCACACACTGAGGAAACCAAACGATGAAATTGCATTCACATTTGGATCCATCATATGTAGCCTTAATAACAGCAATCAATTTATCCGGGATGTCTTTCGTGCGCAAAACAAGCTAAATGAATTCTCTATTGACACTGTCAAACACCTTTTCGAAGCCGATGAACAGCAAGTGAATTGGTGATCGATATTCAACGCACTGTTCGATTTTGATCCGCACAGTTCTGATTTGGTCCACACACAGAAAGATCCTGTGCGGAAACCTGCTTGTTTGGCGTCAAGCATGTCTTCGAGGTGGTCTCTTATTTGCTCCAGGACGATTTTTGCTATCACTTTGGCTACAGCAGGCAGCACTCAAGTTCCTCTCCAGTTTTCACACTGCGTAAGGTCTCCTTTCTTTGTAAGCTTGACAAGCTTCCACTCAGGAAAGATTTCTGTTACCCAAGCCCAATGAGTAGGTGCAGGAGCTCACTCGATGTTGTTTGCGGTGCAGCTGTAGGAGCAGGAGCTCACTCGATGTTGTTGGCGGTGCTACTGTCATATGTACTTGCGGCCTCTTCTGCTTCTGTTGCCAATGCGTTGATAAATAATTACGTTTATCACATCACATGCTACCGTGAACTTCTCTCATCATCATAAGCAGACTCTAGCTCGTTTCTCCTTGCTGCTGGAGTTGCTGCGATGAGAGCTTTGAGCTGTTTTCTTTCTTCAATCCTAGCCTAAAAGTCTTTTCGGAAAGTCAGGCACTGTTTCTGCCTTGTGACCGACCAACTATACTTTCAGCACCTGATATTATAACATTTTTCACAACACACCAATAGTTTTCGATGGAGGTAGGTTCCGTGCTACTGATTGCTCTCAATCCATGTGAAAAGTGGTCTCCTAGTTGTTGGTGGACTGCGGGATCCTTAAGTCTATCGGTATTGAACTTGAGCATTCGGGTGTTTTCTAGGGATCTCCGAACTGCTACCATAAGATGGTGGTCTCGGGCCATTCCCATGTCTGCACCTCTTCTTTTTCGAATGTCCTGGAGACTGCTTCTAAATCTCCGACTGATCACGAAGTGATCAATTGGGTTGGAAGTTTGTTTTATATCCATCGAACACCCAACTGATTTTGTGGTACGTCTTTAGCTCAAACATGGTCCCTCTCCTATTACAAGGCGGTTGGTGTTACAAAAATCGACAAAACGTTCGCCCATGTCCTTACGGTCACAAACACCATGCTTCCCCAAAACAGAGCATGCCTGATCCCATCATTGTAAGCTTTGACATTCAACGCATAAGCAGCACTCAGCTGGTTGTAAAAGGCCTGCTGCCCCTCGACAGAAGAGAGCTCCGTTGGAGTGAAACACTGTGACACAACGTACTCTAGTCCAGAAACTACCAACTGTTGTTTAGAGTTAAAATTTGGCATTATATCCACTTCGTGGTGGATCACGTATACTAGATAGACACCTATATTTAAACTTAAGTCCAATAAAGCTACTGGAGCTGATGGCCTTGCGGCGGAGCTATTCAAAGCGACTGGCGATGAGTTGGTTAGGAATATGCATCAGCTCATCTGCAAAATATGGTTAGATGAAAGCATGCCCTATGAATGGAACCTCAGCATTGTTTGCCCGATCCTCAAGAAAGGCGATCCTCTCGACTGCACCTACTACAGATACATCAGTCTTCTTAATATCGCCTGAAGCCATTCCGTCAACAACATGATAAGTCCATATCAGTGTAGCATTAGGCCAGGGAAATCCACCATCGATCAAATACTCGCACTACGGCAGATCTTGGAAAAAACCCAGGAGTTTCAGATCGATACCCACCACCTTTTCATCGATTTTAAGGCAGCGTATGACAGCATCTATAGAGACGAGCTATACAGAGCAATGTCTAGTTTTGTCATCCCTGCCAAACTCGTCCGTTTGTGCAGGATGACGATGGAGAATGCACGCTGCTCCATTAAGGTCGGCAAAGACCTCACCAAAACCTTTGATGTCAAAAAAGGCTTTAGGTAAGGCGACCGACGCGTGCTGTCGCATTCTTCAACATCGTTCTTGAAAGAATAGTGCAAAATTCTCACGTCAACACTAGAGGCACATAAGTCCGTCCAATTACTCGCTTACGCTGACGACATTGACATAATCGGACGAACAAAGCGTGATGTCAGTGGTGCTTTCGTGAGTATTGAGAAGGAAGCCAAGAAGATGGGTTTAACGGTGAATAAAAGCAAAACGAAATATATGCTCTCAGCAAGAAAGGACACCCAACAAGCTCAGCAAATGATACCAGTGCTGAGATCAAACGAAGGATTTCTCTTGCCAATCACTGGTTCTTTGGCTTAGAGAAGCAAAGCCCTCTCAAGAGCAACTAAAGTGTCCCGGTCCTGAAGTATGGTGCAGAGGCATGGACAGTGTTAACGGTGGATAAAAACGCGTTTGGCTGTTTTGAGAGGAAAATTCTTCGGGTGATTTTTGGTCCCATCTGCATAGATGGATAATGGAGAAGAAAATACAACAACGAACTGTACACCAATGCCCCGGACCGGAAAGTCCTTGAATCCAACCCCGTTGGACAGCGCAGTAGAGGTGGACAGTATAAAAGTTGGCATACGCAAGTGGAAGAGTCCCTCAACCAACTTTGCGTGCGAAACTGGAGACAGCTAGCTAGAAACCGAGCTGGCTGGAAAAAGCTTATTGGTTAAGGCCCTTGTCCACCTGGACTGTAGCGCCACCTTAAGTAAGTAAGTAAATAAGATCACTTATAATTTGTGGTTGTAGCCTCCCAGAAACGCCCTTCTATCATAGAATAATTTTAGTACGAATTTTTACTTGAATGTGGCAAAAATTCAAGTTTCTGTTATCGCGTTTTTGAGTTTCTACTCTGGTTTCAGCTTCTCTCACAATCACACATATTATAACTATACAAAACTTAGCCCCTGTTTGTACCTATATCCAGTCTGAATATGAAACTGAAATTTCATACTTTTATGCTTCAGTAAACGATTTGTAGGATTTTCAATCTTATTTCTTAAATCGTTGCAAATATACCTTTGTCCATTTCTTTCATTGGCATCATATCCTCCATTTGACTTTTGGCACATTAACCATAACATTTTCTTAACAAATAAATGTTATTAGCAAGTTGGTAGTAAAAATCACAAATCATTGATAACAAGAATGGTAAAGCACTTTAAGAATGAACTGCACCAAACATCAGACCAGGCTGCCCCGCATATGTATGCCCAGTGCACAGAATATTGTTCCACTTCTTAACCTTTTTTTCACACAATTCCCACTTCTTGTAGACTAACAGCATACCGCTGCTAATCGCTGGCAATCTGCTAATGCTGTTTAACTGCAACTCAGTCCAATATGGCTTCCCAGGATATACATAGTTGATGGTATGGTGCACACAGCAGTGCACTGCACTGGGTGCTGGTCACTATTTATGTAGGTAAAATACAATTGCTTTCATAGCGTATTTACAATAATTTGCTTAGGTCGCGGACGATTAGTGCAATTTGGTCCGATGAAGCACTTACACACACACATACATACATAAACTGCAGCCATATGGATAAAAGAAAATAATTTCACGAGCTGCATTAGCAAGCTATAGTCATCGCTTAAGCATTGTACAAACGTATATATAGTCGCATATTGGAAGGTATTGGTAAAGAGAAGTAGGAGGATGATACCCTCGCACTCGGTACACTTAGACCGACCTTACTCATCCGCTGTGTAATTACGGAAATTGTTTTTCAAATTAGTGGACATATATATCCTAGAAATTGTAGAGATCCCGGGAAAACCTTGTATTTTTTTTTGAGGGTTTTCAGAATCGAAAAGGAATATAACAACGACGGTCAGACAAACTGTTTGGTTAGCACTGTGATTGCTGTCGTTCGCTTGCAATGCGACGTGCTGTGCTGGCTATATGGCGGGACTCTCAGCATAAGATGTGGATACCGCTTGGTTGCAACTTTTGCAACAGATGATAGATAAGCTGTAAGGCGACCTACTCTTCTTAGCACAGCACCAGAAGCCCATCTGCAGCAACAAAACATAAGAAACAGTGGGTGATGGTTAGTTGTATGTACTCGTATAGTACCTACCTACATATGTAGTGCGAGTGAATCCCAGTTAAAAGATAATTGTATTGCATATATCTGCTACCTATACCTAGACCTACATACAAGTCTATACTGCGTTGAATTTGACGTACAGACATTGAACATTATTTTCTCTATTTTTTTTTTGAGGAGAGATCTTGGTTTATCATATTTTGGGTATTATAAATGTTCAAATATATATATATGTATATATAGGTACAATGACAAAATGCATTTTTAAGAAAAACTAAAAATCCATTACTCAACTGTGACTAAAGAGTTTCTGGTAAAATTTAAAAGATGAAGATCTTATTAGTTCTATTTTGCACTGTATGTAAAGTTTACAGTCACTTCTTTAAATATGCTTCAGCACAAAAAAGCTGATAACAGTCCCCTCACAAGGTTGTCTCAATACAAATAGCTGATTTGTGGATGTGTCCAGCCAAATTTTAATTTTTAAAATTTGGAAATGTCACTCAAAAATAAAGAAGTTGGGAAATGTAGCACTTTGATGGCTTATTGTTTCGTAAGAACCCTATTACAGGATGACTCTTTGGATACTTTTTAATTATAGCAGAGATGAAACTAGATATTCTTTCTCTTTTGCACTCATTAAGTTTTGAAAAGAGTTAAGTCCAAGAAGTCATCATGTAAAAAGAGCCCAACGTCGATTGTTTTTACCATTAAAAGGTACAAAATTTGAAAAGGTGAAGATGTTTGTAAAGTTTACAATCACTTTTTAAATATGCTTCGGCAATAAAAAAGTGTTCGGTGGTTGGATGTTGTAGGAACTGGGGGCCTCGAGCTGTATATTTTCCTACACATCAATTGCTTACAATACCGCCAAGTGGTAGCCGCCTGATACTGGTCTTGGCTTTATGTCATGACTTGCTAAACTTGTAAGTGCGAATGTTGATCAAAGAGAGAACATTTAACCCATGGCCCTATACCACACTAAAAAAAACAATTGTTATGAGAGAGACGCGTGAAATAGACTAAAACCTACGAGTATGCACCTGGAATGTAAGGACACTCTATACGCCAGATGCTATTCAAAAACTTGAATCTGTCTACTCGCAGTACAAGGCAGATATTACCGCGATCCAGGAGATAAAATGGATAGGATCAGGTATAACGAAAGGAAACGATTGCGACATTTATTACAGCTGTCATCAAAGACTGCATATGCTAGGATGTGGATTCGTCGTGGGAAATCGACTCAGATCGAAAGTCATCGATCGATTAAGCTGATTAGCGATCGCCTGGCTGTGATCCGCATCAAAGCTACCTTCCAAAACATCAGCCTAATATATACACACGCCCCTACCGACGAAGCTGATGAGTTTAGCAAGGAGGAGTTTCACGACCTCCTGGACGGCGGCGCTTATCCGGAGTACGATGTCACAGTCGTGCTCGGAGACTTCAATGCTAAAGTCTGAAAGGAAAACATCTTTGGCGGATTTGTTGGAAAGCACAGCCTCCACGAAACACAACAGATAACGGCTTCCGACTAATAGACTTTGCTGCAGCTTGTAATACGGTGATAAGTAGCACTACGTTTCCCAGGCGAAAAAAAGCAACCTGACGATCTCCAGATGGTCAAACCGCCAACCGAATCGACCACGGCCAACCAAATCGGCCACGTGCTAGTTGGCACAACGTACGCATCGAACATTTTGGACGTGCGAGCTTTCCGAAGTGCAAACGTGGACTCTGACCACTTTCTTGTTGTGACAAAGTTCAGAGCCCGACTGTCCAACGAAAAGAAAACGAAGATCACCCAAAGGAAGAAATCCAACATTGCATGTCTTAGCACATCTGAGAAAGCCAGAGACTACAGTGAGCAATTGACTAGGAAACTCTCTACTGTACACCCAGCCAAAAGCGTCAACAATCAGTGGAACCAGTATCGCAACATCATTAAGGAGATAGCCGAGACCACCATAGGCTATCACCACCCAGAAAAAAGAACCCCTGGTATGATGATGAATGTGCGGTATTGAAGCAGGAAACGGAAAATGCAGGAATGCAAATGCTGTAACGGAAAACAAGGTAGCAAGAGAGGAGTACCGTTTAAAGGAAAGGAAAGAGAAACAAATCCTGCACAGAAAGAGAAGCGCATCCGCAGCCTCTCAGCTCAAGTATCTCGAAGTGTTTAGCACCACCACCAACACCCGCCGTTTCTACAAAACAGCCAAGCAACTGGCATCTGGTTATAGGACTCACCGAAGCACAAGGAATTGTGGACGTGTTTAAGCAGCATTTTCAGCAAGCTTGATGGTCATTATGTTACAGGGGAACAAAGAAATATTAGACCAGTCAATGAAGATCCAGTCTTAGAGCCAAGTACTGAAGAGTAAAGAGGTTAAGGAAGCCATCCACAAGCTTAAGAACTACAAATCCTCTAGCTCGGATGGCCTACCTGCGGAACTCTTTAAGTATGGAAGAGATGTTCTGGTAGGATGCATGCACCAGCTCATGAACTAAGTATGGGAGGAGTAAAGTATGCCCGACGTCTGGTCAAATATGTAGTTCCATATGCCCAATCTACAAAAAGGCGATCCTATGTCCTGCAAGAACAACAGAGGCAAATCCCTGCCTAATGTTGCCTACAACTTCCTATCCAACGTACTATGTGGGTGTCTAAAAGCTTTCTGCAACACTAAGATCGACACGTACCAGTGGGGCTTCAGGCCAGGCAGATCAACGATAGACTAAATCTTCACATTGAGGCAAATCCTGGAAAAGGCCAATGAATTTCAAGTCGAGACCCACCATAAACGCATAACGCTAAAAAATACGCGGTGCATCGTGCAAATGGATAACAACTCATCCGAGTTATTCCAGACGTGTACAGGGTTCAGACAAGGGAATGCGCTGTCATGTGATTTCTTCAACCTAGTCCTGGAGTGGTGGCGATTGGAGGAGAAGATTCAATCGTGAATTGTATGAGCTGTACCAAGATGTGGATGTAGTCCAAAGAGCCAAAACACGTCGACTACATGGCTCGGCCACATCGAGCGAATGGACAACAACGCTCCAGCCAAGAAAATCTTCGAATCACAGCCCCCAGGTTCGAGACGGCCAGGAAGACTGAACCTCGGCTATAGGGACTAGGCGGTCACAGACGCAAGAGCACTTGGTCTCGACGGCTGGAGGGAGCGTGCAAGGGACCGAAACCGATGGAAGATCGCAATATCTCAGGCAGAAGCCCTTCATGGATCAAGAGCCGGAGTAAGAAACTTTTCCCAATCGCTTGTCAACTAGCTTGCCTTTTTTGAAGCCAGTTGAGAAGTGAGTTATTTGACAATTAAAGTATGTTCCTAACTAACTCACTAGCAAATGAACTTGCTCGTGTGGCCTCAAGGTTAGTGGCATATAAGTCGCGAGGATTCGGTTTGATTCGGATCAAGGGATGACCCATTTTCAACTAATTTATCTGCCGTTTCGTTCCCGAATACCTACATCATGTTGTCCCTTAGACCCATCAAAAGGTAATGAAATTTATTTTACCGAGCAATTTCAACTCGGTGTATCAACGATTATCTAAGATCTGGTTGAAAAGCCAGAAAACCGAATGGTGGTTGAAGGTCAAAATAACTTAAGCTTAAGATATTACATATGTTCATGACTTTTTGTTGAGAATTCACAAAACCTCAGAAAAATAAAAAAACTTGAAGAAACTTACAAAAAGCCCGTTAATAAATTAAATCAAATATAAACATTACTCAAAATCTTATCCATTTGTATACTCACATTTCAATCACAAGCCCACATGAGCTTGCACAATCATCTATCCCATTGGCTTACAAGTAATTTCAGACCTTTTTCTTTACACAATTCTGACCTCACACTTTGTCGTTCATCTATGAGATAGATAAATCAGTGAACAACAAAAAACAAATAGGTTAAAAAGTTATGCGCTTCGATTTCTTATACCTTGTGTCTATAGAAGCTATGGGCAATTCTTAAAAAGGGTATATAAACGTTGCACCTATAAAATAAGAAAACTTTAAACTTAAATGGACCCACCCAACTAATGTTGCTTTGTATGTGAATCCTGCATGCATACTTCCCCGGATTGTTGCACAATGTTCACACATTTTCACACCTCAAAAAGGAGAGACTTATTTCGGTGCAAACAACCATGAGCCTGAAAAGTATAAG
Source organism: Dasysyrphus tricinctus (assembly GCA_963921185.1). NCBI lineage: Eukaryota > Metazoa > Arthropoda > Insecta > Diptera > Syrphidae > Dasysyrphus > Dasysyrphus tricinctus. The sequence goes on along the minus strand of OY992530.1, from coordinate 229,577,462 downwards.
CAAGCACACATAACAATATGACTTAATACGTTCTACGAATATAAAAACTATTTACCTTACCGGGGTAGTACCTATAGCTATGTAGCAGAGAGGCCCACTGCCACCATCGAGCCGCGCTATCGACTCACACCCAACATGGAAAAAGCGCGCTCGGCGGGCGGCTGGTGCAGCAAGAAATTCTCAGGCGGCAGCACCAGCAGCAACTCACCATCACCATCGATCGGTTTTGGTGGCTTCGGCTTGCCCAGGCCCAGGTCCAGGCTAACTATAGGTACAAACGCGACTTTGGACGTTAAAAATAATCCAGTGAACGAAAATGAGTTTGACTGCTTCGGAGAGATAAGCCCAACACAAAAAACATGCATTTAGCCAAAGATACAACTGCTGATAGTAGCATAATGCTGCTGCCTTGGTTTAGCTGCTGATGCTGAGGCTGCTCTTCCTACTGCAGGAGCACACAACATTATAGACCACGATCCCAATACTCGCCTCACACTCTCAAGACGAGAGCGTGTTGAAGGCTGCTGAAATCCATATCTCTTAAAAGTCTTGCGTTGGCCGGGCTAAAACAATGAATCGCCCTCGCGATATCTTAAGTTGCCAAAGTTTGACAGGCTATCTTGTGGTACCGCGATACACTCCAAATGCCATAGCGATTGGGTGAAAGGAATCCCACACAGGATGCGCGTTCCATATACAAAAAGGAAAAAACCTGTATGCAGACGATGACATGCGGAATCATCTTCTAACATAATCTCTCAAGGCTGATTGTGTCGTCGAAAAGTTGTGATGATGGTTGCTGATGCTGATGCTGATGTTGATGCGTGGGTGGATGCACCTCTTTGACTATATCAGAACTTGGATCTAAGAATGCCACCATCGGAGAATGAATGAGAGCGATCACAAAATTGAAACCTCTACAAAAAAAAAGAATCTTAATTAAGAGAACTACGTTCTTGACATTTTCAACAAAAAAAAAACAGCAACAACAAAATGGCAACAGTGCAGTTTGTGCAGAGTGCACTCTTCAAGCTCAAGGTGGTGTCGTTGTCGTTCGATTGAAGACGTCAGATTAGTACTGACATTGGCGAGAACATTTCGTCATGATGTCTCGTCAAAGATTGTCATCGTTTTTGGGGGACAAAATGGAATATAAAAGAAATTTAAAGGCGCAGCTCATCAGAAGACCGCAGGATAAAATGGTAACGTGTATAAGATTGTTCAGTGAACTCGTTTAGGTAAAGGTACATATCATCGGGCATAAAATCAATGTTTAAGACTTAAGCTTGTGGACTTTAGAAGACTAACATACGTCCCAAAATGTTAATCCCACGGTTGGTACTAGCAATGCATCAAGCAGCAGTCTTTGGTACATGTTACAATTTATTACAAAGGTTAGGTACATGTTTAAAGGTTTTTTTAAAGTGTTGTACTCTTTAAACAATCCTCATTATAGGTAAAGTAGATCAGCAAGACCATAGCTTTAATTTTTTCCTTCTGATGACAGACGTGTTAGGGCTCTTTATGTACCTGTGCATGTGAAAATATCGTTCACGTGGTCTTTTGTTTTCAACCGTCACGTTATGCGGTTCTTTGCTGTCAATTCAAATCCTTCCCAGAATATGCAGAAATCAAGTGACAAAGTGTTAAGGCCCTTACCCATAGAATCCGTTGCGTCCGTTGTGGCGCATTCAGCTGACAGCTCGATAAAATACATCTCTGGTGTTTGGGAGAAACATGATAACTCCATTTTAAAAATTGCGTCCTTACGTCCACTTTACATCGACCTAGAACCAAAATGGGTGGACTGATTTTCTTCAAATTTGAAACACAATTTTTTAAAAGGTTATGTTCATAAATATTCCAAATTTGAAAAAAATCAATGTAATCAGTGTAAAGTGGACGTAAGGACGAAATTTTTAAAATGGAGTTATCATGTTTCTCCCAGACACCACAGACATGTTTTCTTATGGGAACTGGCCCATAAGCAACGCAAGCGTCAGACGCAACGGACAGAGTAGCCGAACTTTTAACTTTTTCTCTCCGGCGCGGCGGTTGCGTTGGCAGGAACTTTTTTTGTGTGTGTTTGAAATTTGAGTCGTTGTTAGGTATGTGTGTGTGTGTTTGAATTTCAAGTATGAAGTAGTTGTTAGGTGTGTGTGTTTGCATTTCAACTGATTATTATGTGAATGTTAACGCATACATTGGGCTACCTCAATCCGTCGCATCCGGCAACTTCAATGGCTCCGTCACTCCAACGGACGCACCGGATTCTATGTGTCGGGGCCTTTATACTTACACATTCCCAGACTTACTTTCCCGCTCTCCAGATGTGGATCTGGTGAATCAACAGCCATCGCTTAAGCAAAACTTCCCTCCCTTGAGCCTAGTTCATACTTGTGAATCTTGTCGTGAATCCAAACAAAATTTTTCATTTTTCTTCACCCGTGAACGTGCTCGTGAAGCTGTGTGGAGAGTTTTCGTTCACGAGCAATTCCCGTGCAAATTGTACGGGAACTCTTGCGTGACCACTTGACAGTTCGATTACTAAACAAAAATGCGCCTCATTGGAGGAATTGTGGCTTTAAATGTCAAACGTTAACAATACATTCGCTCAAATTCACTTGAGCGATCAATCGGATCCAGAGCTGTAACACCTGAGCTATCTTTGTAGGAAGTAGGAACAAAAGAACAGATATCTCTCTGAAGCAGCAGCTTTAGATCTCATTCATGGGCAGGCTTTCCCCGCCATCCACAAAGGCACTTGGCGGTCCTCTGATGATTGAACTTGTAACTGAATCGATCATGTTGCTATTGATGGCAGGCATTCATACGTACAGGTCAGCTTACATCTATGCGGATAACTACCCACTTCGTTGGTGCCAAGCTGCGCGTGCGAATATCCATGGAGCTGCTATCCGAAAATCAGCCATGAAAACTCACTATAACTTGCGAAAATCTCTAGTACTGATGAGAGCGGCCCAAAATCCCTCTGGCAGCAATGCCAACAAGCCATCAGGAATGCAGCAGAAGAAGTGCTTTAATTCTCACAGCAGCCGTCGCCAAGGAACCCCTGGTTTGGCTGCAAATGTGCTCAGGCAAACAGAGCCATAATGGAGGCTTACTGGTCGTTGCAGGAAAGGAAGATAAGGCCTCCTCATTAGTTTTACGTTGACAAGGAAAGGGATGAAAGCCGCTAGCTCAAAAAAGTATCATGAGTTGCATGAATTCGAGAAGATCCAAAAATGCTTTAGCAGAAATCTGGTGCGGAACTTCTACAGAAGAGTCAAAATGAAAACAACAGGATTCACTACCCGCCCTGGAGCCTGCTAGGAAAAGGAAAAACCATAGTGGAGTCGCAGTTGATGTTAAAAATCTGGAGAGATCACTTCATCCAGCGGCTTAACGGTGTGGCGATGAAATCCAAGATCCCGCCAAAGAGCAACCCCGTCAAATTAATTTGGTTGTTGATCTGGCGAATTTCACGCATCGACCATCATCCGGCTAAAATCGAAAAAAGCAGCCCTTGTCGATGGTCTACAGGCGGAACCTTTTCAACAAGGTACGTTGGATAGGATCTGCTTAGGAGCATACACATACACCAACAACTTGCATATAAAATATTGTCAAGGGAAAGTTTTTTCTGTCTAGTGGAACCTTAGCACCATCTGCTACAGAATCCACAGAAAAGGTGATTGCCTTCTCTACACTAAATATCGCTACTAGATCCTATCAAGCACATAATATGGACGCTCGAAGCCTTTTACTGACGAACTGATTGGCCCCTATCAATGTGGTAACAGGCCTGGGAAGTCTTTCATAGATCAAATCTTCATATATTACGACAATAAGTTGAAGAAAGCCCAAGAATTTAACATCGATACACGGCACCTATTCATCGATTTTAAAGCTGTCACAGTGTCATGCACTATTGACACTGATCTGTGTACCATGCCATGTTGAGTTTTGGTATTTCTGCCAAGCTGATACGTCTTCTCAGGATGATTTTGGGGAATGCTCGCTGTTCTGGTAAAATTTGAAGAGATTCTACCGAAACCTTCGAAAACACCAGAGGACTACGACAAAGCGACGCGTTTTCATGTAGCTGCTTCAATATTGTTCTTGAGAAAGGAGTGTGCAATACCCAGACTGGCACTATATTTCAAAAATCCATACAATCTTGGATATGCGGATGACTAAGACAGAATGGGAAGAACAAAACGTGCAGTTACAAGTATGGAGTTGCAAGCAAGAAAAATGTGTCTTTTCATCAATGAGAAGAAGACGATGGATATTCTGAAATCAAATAGAGTCAAGTCCTATTGCAGACTTTTTCTGGACTTTGAGGTGGTCAGTGACTTTTTCTAGCTAGGCACTGCTGTGGACTCTACAAATGACATCAGAGCTAAAATCAAGCGAAGAATAACCTTTGCTAATCGCTGTTTCTGAACTGTTCAAAACGGTCATCTTTCTGGTCTTGCTCTATGGTGCAGCAGCGCCATGAACCCTCTCCCAGGCGGATGAAAGCTACTTTGGTATCTTCAAGAGAAAAGTTCAACGTATGATTTATGATCCAGTTTGTAAAATAAAATAAATTTGCTAACGCGACAGCTAATGCAGCACCAGAACTTATTGCCTTACAACTCTCAACCACTCCTGTGTGCATGTTGTTGGCTGGAGTGCAGGGGACCTACAATTTGTTGTCAATGGTGAATGGTTAGATGAGAAGCACTTATTCACGACAACAAATACTTTTGGAGGATTTTCAATTGCTCTCAAGAGGCAGCATCAAACTCAGAAAAAATCATTCTTTGGTTTTGCTTTTTGCTTTTTTCCCAATAACATCTTTGGATATTTGGTACAATTCCCGGAAATCTCTTCTACTTGCAGCGTTTTTCGCGTTATGTGCGAGTCCATCTAACCTCATCCTACTGTCATGTCTCACACAGCGATAGTCCGCCTTCTGTGCAAGACGATACTCGCTTCCCAATTCTGCCTTTCGTTGAACATCTGCTTTGGCATTTATGTAGATATTCGCATTTTCAACGATTTGTGAATTTCGATTTTATCCCAGATGTCCTGGTATATCCATGAGTCTGTAACGAAGTGTTAGATACAATTTTCACTTCTCCCCCCACACAAAGCGTTCAACAATTAATCACCGATCCGTCACCGTCCATTTATAAATACACCCACCACCAGCAACTTCACCTATCAGCATCCTACATCACCATTAAACCACCATAGACCAGTTATCAGCCATCAACATCAACAACCAGCACCCTATCAGCGTTAATACACAATATACTCCCACCACCACCCACCGAATGATCAACAGCCACAGCACACAGAATGCCATTGTATACACTCTGTATAAGCAACAACAACTACGCACTGCATTCGGTGTTGTCACCGTCATACGATTTTTACATTTGTCCTCCTTACAATTCACACTGTCTTCTAGGACGATAATCATCATGAGGAGGTACAAATTTCCGGAAAGTTCGAAGCTTGTTACGACAAATTAATTCCCAATTATTAATTAATAATTTCGAATTTTAGGAGAGTTAAGTTTCCAGCGGTTCATCGTTTATAGCAACCTTGATAAGCTTAGGTCCTTTACTTGGTGCATCCGTGTATCATTTAAAGAAAACCTTTTCGGCATCCACCGCTAAACACGCGTTTTTCTCCCTTGGACTAGCTTTGGGCTGAAATCAGATTCCTACCGTTGTTCTCCCGGCCTGCGCTTTCGAGTTGGTTCAGGGCTATACCCGTTCTCCCTTGGACTAGCCCTGGGCTGCAATCAGATTCCTACCGTTGTTCTCCCTGCCTGCTCTTTGGGGTTGGTTCAGGACTATACCCGTTGTTCTCCCTTGGACTAACCTTGAGCTGGAATCAGATTCCTATCGTTGTTCTCCCTGGCTGCTCTTTGGAGTTGGTTCAGGGCTATACCCGTTGTTCTTCCTTGGACTAGTCTTGACCTGGAATCAGATTCCTATCGTTGTCCTTCGTGGCTGCTGTTTGGAGTTGGTTCAGGGCTATACCCGTTGTTCTCACTTGGGCTGGAATCAGATTCCTACCGTTGTTCTCCCTGCCTGCTCTTTGGAGTTGGTTCAGGGCTATGCCCGTTGTTCTCTTTTGGACTAGCCTTTGGCTGGAATCAGATTCCTACCGTTGTTCTCCTTGCTTGCTCTTTGGAATTGGTTCAGGGCTGTTACTGTTGTTCTCCCTTGGACTAACCTTGGGCTGGAATCAGATTCCTACCGCTGTTCTCCCTGCCTGCTCTTTGGAGTTGGTTCAGGGCTATACCCGTTGTTCTCCCTTGGACTAGCCTTGGGCTGGAATCAGATTCCTACAGTTGTTCTCCTTGCTTGCTCTTTGGAGTTGGTTCAGGGCTATGCCCGTTGTTCTCTTTTGGACTAGCCTTAGGCTGGAATCAGATTCCTACCGTTGTTCTCCTTGCTTGATCTTTGGTATTGGTTCAGGGCTGTTACTGTTGTTCTCCCTTGGACTAACCTTGGGCTAGAATCAGATTCCTTCCGTTGTTCTCCCTGCCTGCTCTTTTCAGTTGGTTCAGGGTTATACCCGTTGTTCTCACTTGGACTGGAATCAGATTCCTACCGTTGTTCTCCCTGCCTACTCTTTTGAATTGGTTCAGGGCTATACCCGTTGTTCTCCCTTGGACTAGTCTTGGGCTGGAATCAGATTCCTACCGTTGTTCTCCCTGCCTGCTCTTTGGAGTTGGTTCAGGACTATACCCGTTGTTCTCCCTTGATTTTGTGGGCAGAGTCTACTCCTGTAGCTCTACAAAACCGAGCCTAGATGTATATGATATACCGGGTTAGTTATCTTAAGACAAAAAGAACCAAAATTGTAAAATTGTAAACCTCTTCTTCTCATTAATAAAGAGAAAATATTATAAAGCTAGTGTTTAACCCGAGTTTTATCTGCTTTTCATTGGTAAGACCCTGGACTACGACGAGCCTACCTCAGCCTCGAATGAAAAGCATCATAAACACTAGGTGCTGTTACGGGATTGGCTTTCAGGAATTCAGCTGGGTTTTGAGGAGAGTATCGTCTTTTGTGCAAGACGATACTCGCTCGCAATTCTCCCTTTCGTTGAACATATTCGGATTCGGCATTAATTCGCATTTTCAACGATTTGCGAAGTTCGATTTTATCCAGATGTCTTTGGATATCCAAGAGTTTCTAGCTCTCGTCCGCTTGGGTACAGTTTCGGATCCAGCCACCACATTGCTTTGGCATACAAAAAAATAAATACTTAATTCCAAAAATACTCCACTTCTATGAAGAACTTGAAGCTTTACATGTTGACTCTATTCATGAAACAGACAGTAACTTTAACAGCTGTTGTTGATTCAACAGGAAAAAATGCATAACGAATGATACCGCTTAGAATAATTTTTTCTTTATTCCATTATGATCATAGGTTTGACCCAATGTGTGGTATGCGGCGGTGAACCTTTTTCAGATTGAATCTTTTCATACACCGAAGCTGGTTGTTGCACTTTCTTTTAGACTTAAGATACCTAGAATGTCTCATCATTGATCGGGAATGTTGACACATTTCCCATCCATTTTTTACTCCCACTTGACGTCACATCTGTGACTCTTAATCTGACTAATCAACCGTATTAATCACCAAAAAAATATTCCATGTTCCTATAATTATAAAAAAGAAAAAATATTTCATTCACAATAATAAATACATGAGTCGGCTTGATGTACCTTTTAATCAATTTCCTCAATCAAAACATTAACATATGATTTAGCTTTAACCGAGAAAAACAATTCATCCAAAATGCATATTGATGACTGCAAACAATTGTGTCATTGTCAAATATGAATCAGGGTTGCACTTGGTAACAATACGACAACAACAAAAACAAACGTTCCAACATACTCATCATTCAATCAGCATCAGCATAGAGTGAGCGTCTACATCGACTAGGTGGGGTTTTTTTCAGATATCTATAGGCAATTATCCCCAAACACTCTGTTACAACATACACATCAAGGACGAGATTGAAGTGGCTTTGTGGCGGTGAGGTGGCATGAGGCCCAATGCACAATTCATTTCAAATCGCATCTCAACAATTATTTTCCATTTTTCATCCACACCTCTCCCATGAGCCATGAGTGTCTCTTTGTATCTAATTACAACAAAAACAACAACAATCCAAAATAGTTACATTCAGAAGATATCTATCTATCGAGGTAGGTGCAGGCAAGGTAAGATACAATTTGTATCTTTTTCTATGTGATGCACTCGCAGCGAAAGGAATAACAATTTGTCTGCAGTTATGTCTATCATTCGTGGTATCAGCTACAACCGATCGGATGAACTTCCTAGATCTTCTTTCAATTAAATTTGGTACCTATATCTATGGGGAGTGTGGGTGGTGGATGCATCTTCTACATTTGGATACGTGACAATGCCTTGCAGATATTCTTTATTTCCCTTCCTTCCTTACCTTCAGCACCTTCCCCGGATTGGGAGAGAGATTTCTTGACTTGTCATTCCCGCCAAAACTTACACGCTGTATGTCAACATCAATTTTAAAAGTCTCAGATCCACCATACACAAGATCCGAGATGCATGGGAAAATCTGAGGGAAAACCACTTGCGCACGTTAATTTGCATAAAAATTGTTGTCTAGTGGTCTACGGCGGTGGCCGGCGTCGGAGGTGCCGGTTGATGGTTGTTCCGCTTATATTAATACATACGTATGTGTTTCGGGTGTATGTATGTGTAATGACGAAGCAATTATAATTACAAGCTGTACGAGTAATAACAATGCAACTTGATTCTTGTGCTGGTAACAACGAGTTTGTGCCATACACGCTATATCGATGTTTGGTAGATATATGGATTGGATAACTATCGCGGTGCCTTATAGTAGTTAAGTCACTTGGATTTGGATTTGTCAAATGAGCTCAAGGACTAAGGTGAGGTAAATACTTCGATATTATAAATGTCTAGATGAAACATTGCCTCTTGAAATGCTATATGCAACCAAACTTAGATTAAATGTGAATAAAAAAGAACTTTTCAGTTGGATCTATATAACGTAGGTCCAGTATGAACGTTGTATATGGCTTTGGAGTATGATCTTGATTTTAAAGTAAGGTTAAACACATTGATTTCAATATTGCACAGGTTATTTTTATAAAAATCTTTTCGTATTACTCCCAGAATCAGACTGAAAAGCTATCCTTTCGCCCCAGAAATTGTTAAGAAGATAAGAATCTTCTGTGGGGGTGGAGGATCTTCAGTTTTGTAACTAACTTTATCTCTCGCGCCCTCTTAAATAGTCCTATGCCGCCAACTGCCAACCTAAAAACAGAAATGTTTTATCGAGGTACTGCCTCTTGCGAAGAACTGACAAATCCTCCAAGAGTATTCTTGTCATGAATAAGTGCTTCTCATCTATCCGTTCGGACTCGGCAAACACCTGTAGGTCCCCTCCATTCCTGCCAACAACACGCACACAGGAATGATTGAGTGTTGTAAGTCATTAGGACCTGGTTCTCCACGAGCTGCAAGTATCGAGAACCAGTGGAAGAATTGCCCGGAAGCCATCAGATATATCGCCTCTGATGTGCTAGGCCTCGCACGACCACCACAGTGAAACCCCTGGTTCGATGAAAAATGCCGACAAGTACGTGCAGCAAAACAACAGGAAAATACAAAGCGGCGGTGTGGCGGTGCTGCATAGAAGGACCAGAGCTGCTAGCGAGCTCTACGACCAGAACAGGGGAGAGGAACATAAGCTTCTAAGAAGCGAAAAAGAAAAAGCTTGACAAGCGCTCGATCGAGGAAGTAGATGGATGCCATTGCAGGAATGAAGCTCGGAAGCTTTACCAAAAAGTAAAATGAACCTTCCAGCTTTCTGCAAATTGTATAGCAGCGACGAGGAACCGAATTCTGCAAATTATTCAAAATTATTATATATTATTATTATATTATCTCGACCAAGATACCTTCACCTAAGCTTAAGTCCAATAAAGCTGCTGGAGCTGATGGCCTTGCGGCTAACCTATTCAAAGCGGTTGGCGATGAACTGGTTAGGAGTATGCACCAGCTCATCTGTAAAATATGGTCGGAGGGAAGCATGCCCGATGAATGGCACCTCAGCATTGTTTGCCCGATCCTCGAGAAAGGTGATCCTCTGGACTGCACCAAATACAGAGGCATCTGTCTTCTTAATATCGCCTACAAGATCTACTCTGCCGTACTTTGTGAACGCCTGAATCCATTTTTTAACAACCTGGTAGGTCCATATGAGTGTGGCTGTAGGCCAGGGAAGTCCACCATCGACCAAATATTTGCACAACGTCAGATCTTGGAGAACACCCAGGAGTTTCAAATCGATACTTACCACGTTTTCATCGATTTCAAAACCGTGTATGACAGCATCTATAGAGACAAGCTATATATGTAGAGCAATGTCTAGTTTTCGCATCTTTCCCAAACCCGTCCGTTAATGCAGGATGACGATGGATAATGCACGCTGCTCCATCAAGGTCGGTAAAGGCCTACCGACACCTTTGATTTCAAAAAAGATTTTAGGCAAGGCGACGACGTGCTGTCATGCGACTTCTTCAACATAGTTCTTGAAAGAATAGCGCAGAGAGAAAATATAGTGCAGAGGCATGGATGGGTGTAAACGGTGGATGAGAACGCTAAAGCTGTTTATCTTAGTTGAGTCACGTCAGCTTTCCATCCTCTTCGATCCCAAGCACGCTGCTTTTATTCACCCAGACCAAGCGGTGGCTTTGTCGTAAAATCCAAGATTTGATCTTCCTTATGTCCTGGTTTACTTGAAGACCAACAAGTTTTGCCTGCTCTTCAAATTAATATTGAGGGTGGCTGATGATATTGATATCGTCGCCAAATACCAGATAGTGCCTCTATATTAACACCTGCCCTATGCACAATATATTCCAGTACTTTATTTTTAAATTCACATCTCCTTGATAAGACCCTGAATGAAGATGTTTGAAAAGAAGTTCGAAGAAGCGATACCCGTTTTCAGTGTCACGTTACTAACTTAAGTCCTCGGACTTGTTACGTCCATGAGGTTTACCTCAGCAACCTCCAACTCTTCCCTATTTGTGCTGATTCCTCTTCGATCCTTCTTCGTTTTCTAGGTTGACCCACTCGTCTGCTTTGCTGTGTGAGAGGGTTCTATAACATCGTTTGACTCGCAATGCACTCGTGATCTTTTGAAGCGTATGTCCAATCCACTGCCTTACCTACTTAAGTTTTTGTATGAAAGAGTCGATGGTTTCCTGACCTGTCCTCGCATGAAATTCATCATTGATTATTGGAGACACGGTTAGACTAAAAAATCCTCAAGATGTTTGGCAGAAATCTATCCACGAACGTTTGCAGAATGGCGATGGCCCTCTTGTGGAAATCATATAAATTCTCTATTGACACTGTCGAATGCTTTTTCAAAGTCGATGAACAGCAAGTTGAACCGCAAGAGGTTTGTGTAGTCCACACAGGAATATCCAATTTGGAGTTCTGCTTGTTCGGCATCAAGCAGGGGTGGAATCGGCTAAGGTGATTTGTGATAGCTGACAGTCACAACACAATAGCAAAACTATGTTAATGTGACTATCAACTATCACAAATCACCTTAGCCGATTCCACCCCAGGTATTCGAGGTGATTTTCTTTGCAACATGACGATTTCTGCTCTAACCTTGGCTAAAGCAGGCAGCACGCAAATTTATCTCCAGTTTTCACACTGCTGTATGGCTGGCTTTTGGATATAATGTTCTCTCTAAACTCTAACTCTAACTCCTTAGAGCTAAGAATTGCGTTAAGGCAGTGTGGCTGATAGGAAATATTATATTCGCCGACATTTTGAAAATAGGTGTTGAGAAACGTAAATGCTATTTTCTCGAATCCTATTGGACTTACATAGAGTAAATTTTTTTATTTGATTTTGAAGTTAAACATATCTGTTAAAATGTTTGCATAAAAAACTTTTTGATATCTCTTTCCAATGAAAAGCTACTGTCGAAAAACAGTGAAATGTTGTTTGAATAAAATTGGTTTTTGGGTTTATCTTACCTCGACTTCCTTTTTGATGTTACCAGCTCTCATTCTGTAAGGGGGTGGATACTCTTCTATCTGCTTTAGCTGGGAGGCTGCATATACACTATCCTTTTAGCGAAACACGTTCTTCTCATTTTTTTTTCATACTCTTCCCCCAATGTTTTTGTTTTATGCTGCATCATTTTCACATGTGCTTCTTCTGTTATCTTTTCCAGTATACGCATTCATCATCGTATTCTACGGGTTCTTTCTCTTGGATGCCGGTACTCGGAGCTGTTGGCTTCTATGGTAGGTGAATGTATAGTGAAGGGCTTCTTTCTCGGGAGCTCTCTGAAGACACCTCTTTTTCAGTGGACAGTAGGTTAGGTTAGGTTAGTTTGATGGACTTATGGTGGATCTTATTCCTATATTCCCTTAGATCAATGTTGATCCATTGTGGTACCCTGATGGATTGGACCATCCCTTTAAAAAAAATAACCTATGAAATCTTACGGAGCATCGAGCCATTTAGAGGCGCTGATAGAGTTCATTTAATTTGAGATGTTATTGCCTGTTGCCTTCGAGATTTCTGCTCATTGAATAAATAGCTAGCCAAACATTTGTTCCTTATATTGCAGAGTGCCGGACATTGACCTAGGAAGTGATAAAGTGTCCCCCTCTACTTCTAAGTTACCGCAACCTCTGCTTAGGTCTTCAGTACTTAGTCTCATCTACTTCTTATGGTACCCTAAGAGATTATGTCCCGTTATAATTCCTATTAAAAGATTCATGGATCTCTTCTTCAGGTTTATGATATAGAGCTTTTTTTTCTTATTGTAGTTAGGCCACAAATTCTTTTTAGTGGTACAAGTTGCAACTGAGTTCCATCTGTCATTTTTAAGTTATCTTCTTACCAATTGTCTGTTTAATGACACAAGATGGAATTTTAACACCTTTTCTTACCAGTTCATCTACTTTTTCAATTCCTAGAATTCTACAGTGCCCAGGAACCCAGCAGAGTCTGATGTTGTGCTGTGTGGCAAAAACGTTTAGCTCTTCGCGACAGCATGAAACCAGCTTGGATTTTATTTCTATTGCAGAGATAGCTTTGATCGGTGCCTGACTGTTAATGTAAAAGGTGATATCAGCCCATGGTATCGCCATCATTGAGATCTGTTCGGCAGCCTTAATCAATTCCAGAACCTCCGCTTGGAAGACACTGCTATAATCAGAGAGTAAGAGTTGGCTTAATTGAGGGATTCTGAGAAGAAGCCAGCACCTACTCCCATATCCATCTTCGATCCGTCGGTGTAAATTTCTACCATCGGTTTATCTGATTGTTGTAAACCAGCCTCCAAGTCTTCTCTTGGGGGGACGAAGATAGAAAACGGGTTTTCAAAACGGGGTGTTGTGTAGTTCCATACCCCTCCGTAGATTTTTTGATAATTTGTGCATGACCTTCGGAGTTCTTTTTCCAGCCGCATCGGCCTGGCTTAGTCTCAGAGCACCGTAGGCTGTAGTTTTTTGTACGAATAGATCAAGGGGTCTTGGCGATCCTATGTCCTGCGAGAACTACAGAGGCATATCCCTGCTTAATGTTGCCTACAAGATCCTATCCAACGTACTATGTGAGCGTCTAAAACCTTTCTGCAACACTATGATCGGCACGTACCAGTGTGGCTTCAGGCCAGGCAGATCAACGATAGACCAAATCTTCACACTGAGGCAAATCCTGGAAAAGACCAACGAATTTCAAGTCGAGACCCACCACCTATTCATCGACTTCAAAGCCGCATATGATAGCATAAGTCGCCAAGAGCTTCTATTGGCGATGTCGGAACTCGGGATCCCGAAAAAACTGATCCAGCTATGCCACATGACGTTACAAAATACGCGGTGCAACGTGCAAATGGGTAACAGCTCATCCGAGTTATTCCAGACGTGTACAGGGTTCAGACAAGGAGATGCGCTATCATGTGATTTCTTCAACCTAGTCCTGGAGCAGATAGTGCGCAAGAGTGGTGTTAACATGGAAGGCACTATCTTTAACAGGTCTTCTCAACTGCTTGGTTATGCGGACGACATCGACATCATCGGCCGTTCCAACAGAGCTGTACTTGAAGCATTCACAGCTATTGATGCACAGGCGAAACGCGTTGGTCTAGAAGTGAATGAGGACAAAACAAAGTATATGCTATCAACAAACAAAGCCTCATCTGTCCATCGCCTAGGACAAAACGTCACTGTTGGTAGCAGTAATTTCGAGGTAGTCAAGGAGTTCACCTACCACGGAACAAACATCAATCCCATGAACGACACCTTAGGGGAAATCCGACGAAGAATTACCCTAGCGAACCGCTGCTACTTCGGTTTGGCCAAACAAATGGGTTCAAAACTCCTTTCTCAAAAGACAAAGTGCACGCTATACAAAACTCTAATTTTACCAGTTCTACTCTACGGCGCCGAGTGCTGGACGATAAGTAAAAAAGGGGAATTGATCCTGGGCACTTTCGAGAGAAAAATTCTACGGCGGATATTTGGTCCTATATGCGAAGAGGGCGATTGGAGGAGAAGATTCAATCGTGAACTGTACGAGCTGTACCAAGATGTGGATGTAGTCCAAAGAGCCAAAACACGTCGACTACACTGGCTCGGCCATATCGAGCGAATGGACAACAACGCTCCAGTCAAGAAAATCTTCGAATCCCAGCCCCCAGGTTTGAGACGACCAGGAAGACCGAACCTCCGCTATAGGGACCAGGCGGTCACAGACGCAAGAGCGCTTGGTCTCGACGACTGGAGGGAGCGTGCGAGGGACCGCAACCGATGGAAGATCGCAATATCTCAGGCAGAGACCCTTCATGGATCGGGAGCCGGATAAGTAAAGTAAAGTAAAGATCAAGGGGTCTTAGATCGAGTATGGTTTCCATTCCCGCAGTGGGAGTGGACCTCATTGCCCCTGTGATTCCTATGCACGCTAGTCTTTGAACCTTATTAAGCATTTAATTATCACGTTCTTTATCCATCGCGCTCCACCAAACCAGGCTACAATATGTGAGGATCGGTCTTATAATGGCTGTTTACATCCACATTATGATTTTAGGGCTTGGACCCCAGGTCTTACCCGTTACTTTTCATTCTTGCTATAAATGATGTTGCTTCATGTATACACTTTAGCGATATTCTTATTTATGCTGATGATATGAAAATTTTTAAAACAATACATTCTAGTCCTGACCACATTCTCTTGCAGGCTGATCTTGACAATTTTAATGTTTGGTGTGGGAAGAACGGTCTTTCTCTTAACCCAGTTAAATGTCAAACTTTAACTTTCTCTAAAAAACGAGTAGTGAGTGCTTTTGATTATTCCATTTCACAACACACACTCTGTCGTGTTTTTAGTTTCAAAGATCTGGGTGTTCACTTTAGTTCTGATCTATGTTTCATAGAACATATTAATTATATTGTAAATAAGGCAAGTTCCATGCTTGGATTTATAAAACGCTGGGCAAAAGAATTTAACGATCCGTATGTTACCCTTTCCTTATACAATTGTTATGTACGACCCCATCTTGAGTACGCCTCTCAAGTATGGGCACCCTTCTACGAAATTCATAAAAGTCGTATTGAAGCAATACAACATAGATTCATTCGTTTTGCCTTGAAAGGTCTACCCTGGGCTGATCCGTATAACCTTCCACCCTATGAACACAGAATTCAGCTTCTGCAACTTCAAACTTTATCTCCAAGGCGTGTCAATAATGATTTGGTATTTTTTCATCAACTTATCAATGGTGAAACTGATGCGCCTGACTTGCTAGCCCATGTAGGAATTAATTACCGAGGAGGATCCCACCACCTGCGAAGATTTGAACTTTTTCACGTTCCTTTTCACAGAACAAACTATGGCACACACGAGCCACTCAATCGCATGTGCAAACTTTTTAACTTGAACGCCTCATCTGTTGATTTTAACATGAGTAAAATAGGATTAAAAACATTATTTCGAACCAGTGCTCCACTCTCGTTAATGTATTAATTGTTTTAACTTTGTATGTTTAGTTTAAATTTTTTTTTTATATTATTATATCTAATTTTGTATTTGTTCTAATTTTGTAGTTATACATGTGCTTGTGTTAGTTTGCTTAATTTTACTAACCACTAACACATGCACTCATGATGAGCCTCTGATTGTAGAATGCAGCTTGCTCTAAGCTCACTACAACAAAGAATCTGAGGTGTAAAAAAAAAAAAAAAAAAAAAAAGATCCTGTTTCATTAATAAAAAGCGATCATAGCCTTATTGGTTCTTTCTTTGATGTTCATACCCCAGTTTAGCTTTTTGCCAAGAATTACGCCTAAATATTTGGCATGATCTGATAGTCTAAGTGGGGTTCCTTCTATTGATGGTAGGACAAATTCTGGTATTTTCCTTTTGTTAGTAAAAAGAACCAGTTCGGTTTTTTGTGGGTTGACCGAAAGTACACATTTCCTCGCCCAGGTACAGACTTCTGACAAAGCGTAATTAATCTGTTCGCTGGTTGTGGAAATAAATTTTCCGGTCACTAGCAGCGCCAGGTCGTCTGCGTAGGCTACTACTTTGACACCGCTATTATTCAGTTCAATCAGGATTTCGTTCATATCTAGTAACCACAATAGTGGTGAGAGAATTCCTCCTTGTGGAATCCCCCTAGTTGTGGATACTTTGATCCGTGCGTTCCCTAGTTCTGAGCTAATTCGTCTATGTTTTAACATACAGATAATCCAGTTTACGAGGGAAGATGACGTCTGTTCCTGGAGATTTGAACGGTGAAAACGAGTTTATCGCCCAGTTTATTTTATCATTCGTTATAATATCTGGTGGCACCATGTGCTCTGTTTGTACTGCATCCTCAAAGTTGTTAACGTCAAAGTTACAACCAGGAAAATGAGTTTTGATAAGGAGCTCCAGTGATTCTCCACATGATTCAGTACATCGATCATAAGGCTCTTTGAGTGACCCTAAGGGAACTGGTTCTTTTGCTAAAACTTTTCTAAGTCTCGCTGATTCATTGGTTCCTTCAATTCGGTTGCAGAATGTTAACCACGAGTTGCGTTTCGCCCGTTGAGTTTCAACTTTGAATTTTCTTTGACTGTTTTTGTACGCTTCCCAGTCCAATTCACTTCTAGTTCGTTTGGCTGTATTGGAGAGTCTTCTTGTTTCTTTTCTAATAATGACAAGTTTGTGTGTTCACCAAGGTGGTTTCTTTTTACCTTACCTTACCTGTTTAAGGGGCCATGCTTATTCAAAGGCCTTTTCTAGAATTTCTGTGAATTCTGTGGTGGCGCTATCTAGCAGTTCAGGTCCATTCAGTGAATTATTTTCTAAGGATTTAATCCTTGTCTCTAATTCCCTATTGAAAGTTTCCCACTTACTATTTCGAAGATTTCTAAACGGTTTCTCGGAGGCTATTGTGTCTGGTATGACAGTGGACAGTAGAAGCGTATAGAATCGGAATTTGTCCCTCGAAATACAAATTTGCATGTCTAGTGATTCTAACGTATGAAGAGCGGTAGTTTGCTGCGTGAATCCTTAGCCTTGGAAACTCATTGCTACTTTTTGTCACTGTCTCTATTCATGAGGTCATAAAACTGATACCTTAAAGCCATACCTTTTCCTATTAATATAGCCAATTTTGAGTTTGAAGTGAAAAGTCTTTAAACCTAATCGAATTCGTTAAAACCGTTTTTAAGTATAAATAAGTTTGCTTTGAACTATTAGATAGATAGGTATGTATGTTGCTTTCAGATACTGTCGGCTGCCAAAGTTACCACCCACAACTGCTTTATTGTTTTTCTTATTGTTTCTATGCTGTAAAATATAACTATCAAGGAAACTGTTACGATTTAATAGCTTTAACATGAACATTAATTTTAATTTTAGACCAACTAAAAAGGCTTGACAAGATACGAGTAGGTACCTATTCTTATTTTACTAAACGAAAAGAAACCTTTTAAAAACTGCACCTATATAAATCAATGAATGCAATAAAATTCAACTCATTTTAAACAACTTAAGCTGATGTAATATGTACATTCCCCATAAATAAAGGTGTTTAACACACACTACACTTAAACAAACACATACTTACATACCATATTTAAATTCATTCAAATTTTAACACTTCACCACCACTGCAAGGAATGACCTTTTCGTTCTTATCATCGGTAAAAAAATACACTGCTAAATAAAAAAACTACATTCGTTCAACATCAATTTGTATATATTATTGTGGGGCGTGTATACGTTTACCTCACTGAACTTTCAATAAATGTCTTTAGAATCGGGATCTGCGGCAGTAGCCGGTAGGTGTAGGAGTGATTTCAACATGCATCACATCAGCTTCTTAAAAAGCAGCCATCATCGTAACTATAAAATTTTATATTCAAATTAATTCGGAGAAGGTGAGAACAGCTCACTTGAGTAGGCATAGGTATACAGTTGAAATACTAAATTGGTGGCGCTGGCGCCTCTTCATGAGTGCATTATCTCATTTTTTGAAGTCACCTCACCTCCATCAATGACTTTTATATCACATGGTTGCCAAGATTATTCATTTTCTGTCAGTTGGGCTTTCAACTGTGATATATGTCGGCATATCAAAAATTTGAATTTCAATGAATCCTAACTATTAAAAATTTCTTAATAGAGATACAAGTTCCAAGCGAAGCAGCCTAAGTACCGAAAATAGGCTTTCGGAGCAGAGCTGCGAAAGCAATAAGAAATGCAAAAGTTTGATTGTCATATTAAAGCCTTAAACCTTTACTTTATTTTGTTTAAGAATGTCTGAAGTCTATTTGTTGTACCAGACGATGCGTTATCGTTGACGAATGACGACCGCGAACCAACTGCCTGATTGTCGCTTACAGAAACGCTGGGTGGTGGTAGCGGCTTATGACATCTTTACTGATCTTTATGACGTTTAACTTTCCGGGAGTTGTTTAGACGGATACTGAAGGAAATGGGAACATTTTGATGAGACACGGAGCCCTCGATCCATATTGGCACAATAGCATAACTTCGAATTCAAACTGGACTGCATGCAATGAAACAAATAATGGGCTCGGAGACCTTCATCATCTTGTCTTGTGACCTCGGTTGGGGCATAGACCCTGAGGATTCGATTCAAAGGACTGCTTTGCTATTTCACTGTTGTCGTCTCATGTAGATAGTGGAGCGGCCTGTTAGCATTATTTTTGTCTTTTTTCTGTTTGACTCCACTCTCCCTTCACTTGCAGTATTTGACACATCCTGTTCAGCCCACTGATGCTGGTTACCAGTAGACATATGTCATCGCCATAGTCTAAATGACTAGGCCTTTCTAACGGCCTCCACTGAATGCTCTCCTGCTCCGTTGTACCAACACAGGCAGCGTTGCCGGATTTTTTTTTTGAAAATGCCATTGCCAACAACAGAAAGTGCCATTTTGGGCCCCTGGGTTCCATCAACGGAATAAGTAAAACATTTTTTTGAATTGTATATCGTTTTCATTGTTGAAAAAATTTAATCTTTTTGCGAAAAAATGAGCACTTGTCTATTTTGTTCATGTTCTATTCAAGAAAGGGAGATCTCAAGACAAAAAATACTATCTTCCTAGTTTGGGAAATTTGATCTGTCAAACGTCAAATCGAAATTTTACAGTTTTTTTGTTTTGAAATATTTGCTCCGATAACAATTTGTGTATGTGCTACCTGTAGGGTTGTTCCTTTATTTTGAGTGTCTGTGCATTTCTTCGCATTTAAGTCCAAAGTTCATATAAAAAAAATGTGATGACACAAGTTTGGACTAAAAATCACAGAAACTCAAAGTAAAGGATCAGACCTTGTGTAAATTGTCTTTTCATTGATACTACTCAAAATTATGCCCAGATGTTTCAAAAGTAGGGTTCTGGATTTTAAGATCAAATTTTTCAGATTCTAATGAAATATGGTATTAATTTAAAATTGAAAATATTTTGACAGATGACAATGAATAGAGTGTTGCTTTGTGGTCTGTGTTCCAAGTTATTTAAGTGTTTTAAGCATGCAAGTGTTGCAAAGAAATATCTTTAACTTGAACATTTTATTGTACTGCACCAACATCAAATTGCCATATGAAGTCTTAGAGTGCCACAGTGCAATTTGTATGAAAATGTGCCATAAGTGCACGATCGTGCCACGTTATAATTTCTAAACTTTTTCTGCTTAAATTTTTGTATACCTACCTACAATTTTAAGATCGTTTAAATCGTTTTCAATAAATTAATTTTGCATAAAAAGTCTAGTCTAGTTTCCGAGTTATACCAAACATATTGAAAAGTGGCCACTGGCGACCATTCTCTCAGAAATGCAAGGGTGAATTTAGTATCATTTTTGGTTTTAAGCATGTTTAGCTTATGCCCAAAACAAACATATTTAATAATAAAACCCTTGAACGTAATTGTTCATTATTAAATGGTTTATTCACTAGACTTTTATAGGCCCTGGTTGCCTGGTTCCTTACGAGCTGTCGTGCCTCCCATTTCATTGTTTTTTAAACCAAGAACAGGGCAGGGTATTGAGGGAGAAGCTTTTTCTGACATTATAAGGCGGGCCTTACAGCTGGCAATATTATTGCAAAAGAAAAATAGGTAGGTACTGTGTATCTTAGAGCCTGTTAAGATTGGGAAAATTGAGTCCGGACTCGTGAGTCTCATCGTGTGTACATTGGAAAATTTGAGGTGCCTCAAAGCACATACAAACATCAACAACTTCAATTTTTTGCGCATCGAAACAACAACAAATGCGACTCATGAGTCTGATGTTTATGTTTTCTTCATGCCTCACGACATCCCTGACCCCCCACTTCTCTTGTCCAGAAACCGCCGTGAGACCGGTCTCAGCCTTCCCAATCTAAACAGCGTCTTATACTGCAATGATTGCGCAATACAGCCATATCACTGACATTCTTTGGAGGAAAAAAATAAAAAATTGAGTTTGGCGTTTGTGTGTTTCTTTTGAGTAGAACTGTCTCATTCCTATTTTTTTTTTTTGCAAACTGTAAACTGTCGATGAATAAAAAAATACGACGAAATAATATGTTTTTCACCTCCAAGCTTTTTTGTTTTTTTCCAAAGACTGTATACTTAGCTTAAAGTCTAGTCTACAGTAGGTCATAGTAAAATTTTTCGTGACAAAAACTATTCTTTTCATATTCCAAATCCTTGTTCCTGTCGTTCTATTTCTCATTTTTCTACAGTTGTTTCCTTCCTACCTACGAGAGAGAGTAGGGCAGCCATGGGCCATCAGGCGTTTGTACGCTGGCTGTCAGTATATTGAAGAAACAAAAAGTTATGTAAGGTGTGCTTAAAGTGGAAGAGATGTTTGAAACCAAATCTTACTAAGAGGCATGGGTGACAGTTAGTTCCTGAGCAGGGTTGCCGTTTTACCGACTTTGTCGCAATTTCTAGCGACATTTCCACTTAGTTAGCGACAAAAAATGTTTTTATATCGCTAGATCATTTCTAACGACTTTTCTAGCGACTTTTGAAGATGTGAATTTGTGAGTTAATAGTACTTTTTATTTCATATTATGGCCCTCGTAATATTAAATCCATGACATTTGAATACCAATTTGACAGTTGCTATTGCAATCATTGGAAACTAAAACTTACCAAAAAGCAAACTAAATAGAAATTGAGAGTCAGCAATTTGTTCTGATTTAAATTCCAAATTCCAGAGGTTCCTGATTTATTAGGACGTAATAATTCTTTCTGCGTGAATATTCGGCATTTAAGTTCATATTTTATTAACAGTATGGATAATTTTAATTGTTCAATGTAATAGTTCCATCTAGTCGAAGAACGATGGAATGGAACAGTTTAAATAATGTCGATGAATGATGAAAATATGCACCTATAAGTCTTATGCTACTGAATAACTTTACTGTTTTAATGAGTTGATTTTTTATTATAAATTTCATAGTTTTTCGATATCTTACTAATTTAAAAAAAAATACAAAATTGTTCAAAAAGTAAAATATTTTAAGTTTTCGTTACTGGTGACTTCTAGCGACTTTTTGGTTTGACTTTCGGAGGTTGGTCTGGCGACTTTTATTTTCAGGTTGCCATGGTTGACATGAATGACAGACGGACAGACTGTTCAAATCCAAAACCATAAAGAAGCACGGGTGACATTAGTCCCTGTCTGCTTGAAGTAACACTTTTTTAGAATTGCCGAGTGCCCGACATATTTATATAGATAAATAACATTTGAACAAAAGGTTTAATGTTAAACGCTGGTACCTTACACCCCGACTCCATAGGGCATACAGATGTCCAACATCGCAACCACAATCCAATCAACAATCTACAAATTTTTTTTTCGCTGGGCATTTCATGTCATGTCGTTTCATTTCTCTCTCACCACTACTTCTATCTTTTGCAATAATACACTCCCTTTAGACTCCAGATAACAGTAAAGATACTTTTTTTTTATATCCAGCTACCTCGAGATTTAACGAAAACCAGAAAAAGCCCACACGCACCACGCACGTGAACGTCAAATCTCATGGCCGAAGCTTTGAACAGCGTTCATGTCGTGCTCAAAAGTTGGTTTTCTTCGACATGTCGTCCACAAGACATGGATTTTTCTGGCTCCATTGGATTTTTATTAGACATATTCATAGTCTTGGCATCGTTCATGGCAGGTGGAGCCAGCATGTTATCGCCCCCAAATCTGTGCAAAAGTCCAACTACTTAAAATAATTTCGTGAAGTAGAAAATTACTGGCCAGTAACTTCATTTTCCGCCAGTTTTATTATGGTCGGAAAGCCACTGAAGCTAATGTCAAAAACCAACGAAAATAAGCTTTCCGTATCATCAAAAGGGTAAAGGTAGAACTATAATAGTCGGAAGGGCAGTGAAGCTAATGTCAAAAACCAACGAAAAGTTGCTTTCCGTACCGAAAAAAGAGGAACACACCCATAATGTATTTATCATCTATCTCTTTTTGGCATTCCTATTTCCCCAAATGTCAGTTTTACTTAAGTGAGGTGCGCTCGCGTCGTATGCTTTCCGTGTATTCGCTTTTTTTCTTCCGACCACTTAAGTGCCCCTCCGAGCATTATAGTTTTAGCTTAACACACCCATACTGTACATATCATCTATCTCTTTTTGGTATTCCTACATTTCATCAAATGTCAGTTTTACTTAAGTGAGGTGCGCTCGGGAGCTGTGTAAAGAAGAAAGAAACGTAACCGATATTTTGGCTGTTTTAAGTTACAGCCAGTTTTGACATCCTTGATACGGCTTTTACATATTTTATTGTTTAATAGTAAAATCACCATCTTGCTTTTTTAGGGGTTGAAATCCCTTACGAAAAACTATGACGTATGTATGTACAAAAACCAAGCTTTTTAAAGATAAATTCTATATTTTTCATAAGAAAACAAAACGTAACTACGAAACAAATATTCGTAGAGCCAAAAAGTAAAATTATTTACTTGGTAGATACGGAAGATAGTCTTAACATGAAAGTTATTTAACTTTTATTAAAAACAAAGAAATGAGTAGGTATAATAATAATGTACATATATAAAATAATAATTTGTTTACTCATCATATCCTGAAAGTATGGAACAAATTCATCCATCAGAAACATAAAAGTTACATATTGTTATTGCTTTTACATGTCTATGGAGTCTGATCAAAACAAAATAAGTCCATAATCTTAGTTTTGAGAAAAATGCATTTTAAAGTTAAAAATTTCCTATAAATCCAGTTTTGGTATTTTCAAAAATATTGTGATGCAGTATTTCTATAAATAATGATATTTACATAAAAATAAATATATTTCATAATTTATGTCTCTATATGTATGTTTTAAGGGAGACCAAACGATTTCTTTTAATGGGTGGACATAAGACCCGTACTGAAATAATTTGTATAAATATTAAGTTGTTTTATAGACAAACTAATTCAACTTTAATTGCAAAAACAGTATTGTAACAGTATTCAAAAACAGAAACGAATAATGGAATTTTCAAAGTATTCAATTTAGTGGTTTGTACTTTTTGATGGAACTAGTCAAAGGGCACGGTAGTGCCCAGCCAAGTTCGCGGCACTACACCCTTTAACAGGAAGAAACTCAGGCGATTTTCAACCCCCCTCTAACTTCAGTACCAATAAAGTCAGAAACTTCAAATTCGCAGTATTTGCTGGGCTGATCAAACGAAGGTGGCTCACCAAATTTCAACTCCTTAGCATTAGTAATTCCCTAGATATAAGACTTCAAAACTCGCAAAACCGTAACTGACTGACTCACTGACAGATCATCAAAATTATGGAGCACTTCCCGACATCGTAGAAACTTAAAATTTCGCACAACGGTAGGCCTTGTGGTACATACAAAGGAACAAATCGAGAATCTGCAATTTTCTATTTAGGGGGCGTGGCATCCACCCACTTTCTTAAAAATTCTTATAAATGATATGGAGCACTTCCGATTGTAGTAGAAACTGTCCATCTTCCTTTGTCTTTTAATGTCTTTGTTCCATTTTCTTCTTTTAAAAAGTTTTGGGTTTTACTATTTACTCCTACATATGTAGTATGTTAAAAAGTACATTTTTCGACTTGAAAAATATACAATACTATGCACAGAATAGTAGGAGAATGTTGTTTGAAACATTTTGACTTTTTTTAAGTTAATAATGAAAGAATTCTTTGATCCAATCCAATTTGCTTAAAATTCAAGATGGCACTCAGCCCAAACGGACTTAATTTAATTTAATTTACTTGAACTGCTGTTAGACAAAGTTTATAAATATGACAGCTTATGTTTTTTTTTAACTCGGAATTGGTCAATTCTGTGATCCTCAAGAAATTTCAAATTTTCATATTTTGCTCGACACACCTCCTTAAAAGCGTTGGCAACCGTAACTTTTCCAATCCCAAACCCCTGTCTAACTCAATTTCCTTTACCTAGTAACCATGTTCTTAAATTGTTTGAAAACCGTAAATTATCTTGCGAATGCCAGAGCAAGCCCATACAAAGAATTTGCACTCCCATAACTGTTCCTATCCATAGCGCGCTTTTAAAGCTCTGCTGTCTTGAATGTCAGTGTAATGAATTATTAACGAGACAGACATACAGTTTATTAACATATTTTCATGCTTTTTAAGACAGATGGCGTTACTGACTGGACTAATGTTTGATCTGTTTTTGTTTTTGCTTTTTTTTTGCAGTTTTTAAACGACACGACATTTCAATTCACCATGCGCCAACACCAAATATAGGCTTCTCCAAGGTAAGTACACCAATTTAACTAAAACTATGTACCTTTTTATTTTATTTTTTATTTTTTTGGAATCCATTTTTTGGGGGCTTTCGTTTGTCCATAATAATTGCCCTCTGTCCCTCCCAGAGATAATTTATAATGCCACTTTTTTTTGCTTGGTCCATTACTCAAAGCTTAGGTAGAGTATACTTGAGCCTGATGCCTGGGTACAAATGTCTTAATAAATCCAATAAAATTTTTATCAGATTTTTTTGTTATTTCTTTGTTAAAAATAGACCAAAAAAATTGTTTCATTTTGATAATAATTAGGTCCATAAATCATGATGGAAATTTCATTTAGAAAAAAAAAAATTAAATCCTGATGCCCATTGTAGTCAATGATGGTAAGAAAAAGATAGATGGAAAAAGATGTAAAATTGAGTTCAATTGAATCAGATAGTCAAAGTCAGTCTCTGTCTGCCTCTGCATCATGCCCTTCCTTAGGGCTAGAACAAAAACAAAAAAAAAATTACAATTTTGTTACCATTATTTGCATAACAATGGACGAGGGTGCGCGTGAAAAGGGACAGTGTTCATTGAATGTACATATACCTAACCGGGACTTTTTATTTTTTGTATGTAAAGGCTCATAGTTTGGTTATAGGTACCTATACCTACATTAAAGTGTTGGTCATGGTTGATTGGATTCAATGAATTTATTCTTCGAATAAATAGAATGTATTTTAGGCAAAAAAGGGTGAATTGTCTTACTTACTAGCGGGTATTGTGGAAAACTTGAGATTTTTGTTTGATATCAACTTCTCTATATGCAAAAAAAGAGCAATAAAGGAATGACTTTCACTTCATGTTGCATTTTAATAGCCTTAGGTCAATAACTTTAGATAGAAATAAGATAGTGATGAAAGTCTTAAACTATAGAATACATTATCTAAGCAGTTGAAAGCCCCACTACTTTATCTTTACTTACAACATATAGATGAATCAATAAATTATTTTTAGTAAAGGCAACATTCGGGTGAAAACCATTTTTAAAAAAATGGTCATTAATATTATGTACCTACCCCCCCAAAGAACCATTTTTTTTTAATTTCCCATTTCTCTACAACCGTTTGGGGATTGATTTTAATAATTTTTTTTGCGATAAATAGGAACGATATATAGTGTTCCCACTAAGGCACTTCTCCTTTATCCAGGCGGCGCAGTGGAAGAATTCTCAAAGATGGAATCAACGGTGGCGTCTACAGTTCCAGTTAGGCTGAACTACTTAGTGAACACCTTATACGGGCTACTACGACATATTCGGAGCTCAGGCCTATAAGGAGCGGTTAATCTGGCTCCCCACCCTTGGATTTATATTGTAAGGGTCTGGTCCTCCAGGTTGGAGGTTGTGCCGTCGGGGTGACTTCCCGGCCACGTAATATATTTAGTTGCGAAGCAAAAACAAACCTTGGATACGGACGGATTTACTGTTTGACGAACCTAGCAAACGAAATAAGGACAACGAACTTTGGATCTGCATGAGGAATGTGCACATGCAGTCGAACATTTAGCAGACAAAGCAGACATAGCCGCCATCCAAGAAGTTCGATGGGAAGGCGAAACGTCTTGGTCTAGTACGCAGCTCCCGCATCTCGATATACATAAGGGGACATGGCAAATTCTTGGTCAATCAAACGCCAACCAGATTGACCACATTGCGATCGATGCAAGGCATTCCTCAGTATAAAGGATGTCCGAATGTTCTGAGGAGCCGACCGACGATGACTCGGACCACAACCTCGCTGTATCCAAAGTAATGATACGGATATCCAGACCAAAGCCAAAACAGGGAAATACTGTGAGGAAGTTCGACGTCGGACGGCTACAGTTGCAAGAAATCGCCAGGTCCTTTTCCGATCGAGTGTCTTGTGCCATCTTAAACAGTTCTTTGCCGCAAACTGCAAATATCGAGAACCAGTGGGAAAACTGCCAGGAAGCCATCAGAGATGCCGCCTCGGACGTCTTCGACCTCGCTCGACCTCCACAGTGAAATGTGGAACCCCTGTTTCAATGAAGAATGCCAGCTAGTAGATGCAGCCAAACAACAGGCATACAAAGTGCGAGAGCATGAGATGTGTGCGATCGAGAAATTAGAGGGATGCCATTGCAGGAATGAAGTTCGGAAGTTTTACCAAAAAGTAAAAAGAACCTCCCAAGGTTTCAAGGCTCGAACCGAAGCCTGCAAGGATGATCAGGCTAACATTGTAGTAGAATCGCAGTTGGTGCTGAGGATATGGAAAAATTATTTCTGCAAATTGTATAACGGCGATGACGAACCGAATTCCGCTAACATGCAGATTACACTATTCAGCCTGGATGTCATCCAGCTGATTTCGACGAAATAAAGATAGCCATATCTAAATTTAAGTCCAATAATGCTGCTGCAGCTGATGGCCTTGCGGCTGACCTACACAAAGTGGCTGGCGATGAATTGGTTAGGAGTATGCACCAGTTCATGGAACCTCAGCATTGTGTGCCCGATCCTCAAGAAAGGTGAGCCTCTGGACTGCACCAATTACAGAAGCATCAGTCTTTTTAATATCGCCTACAAGATTTTCTCTGTCGTACTTTGTGAACGCCTGAAGCCATTCGTCAACGACCTGATAGGTCGATATCAGTATGGCGTAAGGCCTGGGAAGTCCACCATTGACCAAATATTCGCACAACGGCAGATCTTGGAGAAAACCAGGAGTTTCAAATCGATACCCACCACCTAGAGACGAGAAATATAGATCAATGTCTAGTGTTGGCATCCCTGCCAAACTTGTTCGTTTGTGCAGGATGACGATGGAGAATGCACGCTGCTCCATCAAGTTCGGCAAAGACCTCACGGACACCCTTGATGTCGAGAAAGGTTTTAGGCAAGGCAACGCGCTGTCATGCAACTTCTTCAACATCGTTCTTGAAAGAATAGTGCAAAACTCTCACGTCAACACTAGAGGCACAATCTTTCAAAAGTACGTCCAATTACCAGCTAACGCTGAAAATATTGACATAATCGGACAACAAAGCGTGATGTCAGTGGTGCTTTTATAGTATTGAGAAGGAAGCCAAGAAGATGGGTTTAACGTCCTGATTTATGGTGCAGAGGCATGGACACTGTTAACGGTGGATGAAAATGCGTTAGGCTGTTTTGAGAGGAAAATTCTCCACGTGAATTGTGGTCCCGTCTGCAGAGATGAGAATGGAGAAGAAGATAAAACAGCGAACTGTACGGGCTGTACAGCAACACCGACCTAGCCACAAAAGTGAAAAGCCAAAGACTGAGATGGCTAGTTCACCTAACATAAATGGTCTAATGCTCCGGCCCGGAAAGTATTTAAACACAACCCCGTGGGACAGCGCAGTAGAGGTGGACAGCGTAAAACGAGGCGCACGCAAGTGGAAGAGGACCTCAAACCAACCTGGCATGTGAAACAGGAGACAGCTAGCAAGAAACCGAGCCGGCTGGAAGAAGCTTGTTGGTTGAGCCCCTGGTCCACCCCGGTCTGTAGCGTCACCTTAAGTAAGTAAGTAATATACGCTAGTGTCGTCAGTTATGAGATATTATATTTTTTTAATTTCTTAAAAAAAAAAAATACTACAAAGTTGGAACATTTTTTTCTTTATAAATCACAGATCGGTCATTTTGGGCGATTTTCTATGACTATCCTCTGAAGTTTTAACTTGAAACCAACTTCACAAAACCATTCCTATGTACATATGTATGTATATACATTTCCTTATCTACTTCATCAGATCTTTATTAAAAATTACTTTTTCTTTTTTTTTTCTTTTTGTATAAGTATAATGAAGCAATTGTTGACTCTTAATAAAATTTATTCTTTAACTTAATCTCATCATTAAAATTATATACAGTAGGTACTTTAATGCTATTATTCTCTTTGGTTGTTTTGTATGAGTATGCGCAGCGCATTGCGGCAGTTTAAACATTGAAGGTGGCAGCGCAACACTATTCGACGTTATTGAACATCTGTGCGGATTTTTCAAGAGAATTTTGTAATACCTAAAGCTTTATGCATTATTATGACAGCTTTAATGGGATACATTACATTTATTGTTTGATTGCATAAAATAATGGTTACGTATTATAGTCGATAGTCGTTAACTGAAGTTGAACTTTATAATGATTCTATGTAAGAATTCTTAATATAATAGATCGTCTGTTGAGGGCTATTTTAACCGGCATTATTATCATAGGTACCTCAATTATGCAAAGTCATTTAAAGTATAATCTAAAAAATAACCAAATACTTCCTCAAATAATTAGGAAAAATAGGAGAAGTTATATATATATAAAAGTTATGAAGCAGGAATAAAATTAAAAACAAAAATGTTGCGAATTAGAGCCATTGTAGAATTGTTCATGATAGTTCTAAAGAAAACACTATCACTCAGATTAATCTAAATAACAACCCAGCGCAAATGGAAAGAAAAATGGTGTCCATTGAAAATTTAACACTTAAACTGGTGAACCTTTTGTCCTATTTTATGATTTCCCCATTAGACAAAACCTTAGCAACAATTTTGACATGCAAAATGTTACTCATCTTCGAACAATCGGATTTTGACGTTTGCATGTGAGCTCTTTTGTTTCAACAGGAAAAAAGTTACTACTTACTTACTTATCCGGCTCCTTATCCATAAAGGAGCGCAGCCTGGAACATGGCAGCCTTCCATCCTTTACGGACCCGAGCACGCTGCTTCCAGTCATATAGACCAAGCTTTCTGGCATCCGCGATAGCTTGGTCTTTGAACCGGAGCGGAAGTTCAATCTTCTTCATTCTATTAAACTTTGGGGCTGGCATTCAAAGACTCTCTTGCCTGGAACATTATCGTCCATTTGCTCGATGTGGCTGAACTAATGTTGTGGAAGTGTTAATAATAATAATAATTTTAATAATAATTTTAACTATATGCCTGTAAGACCTAAGGTCTTTTAAATGCAACCTGAATTGCACGGCACTAGTTAGAAAGAGTAGGAAGATAGGAAAGATTTGGCACAGTGGATTGAGATCAAGGTGTTTATTATCTCATTAAATCTCACGGGTGGCGTCCAGTTAAGCTGGGAGAATATAGAAAATTTGATCTCCTTGAACTGGGAGGCTTCATTCGTCCTCTTCTTTCTACGAAGGGTCTTCTTTTCAGATTAGATGCTCACTGTACTAACTTACTTACCTACTTAAAGTGGCACTACAGATTGGGGTGGACCAGGGCCTCAACCATCAAGCTTCTTTCAGCCGGCTCGGTTTCTAGCTAGCTGCCTCCAGTTTCTCACGCCAAGTCGGTTGAGGTCCTCTTCCACTTTCGTGCGCCACCTTTTACGCTGTCCACCTCTACTGCGCTGTCCTATCCTACGGGGTTGGATTCAAAGACTTTCCTAGCATTGATGTCCATACGACCAAGGTGACCCAGCCATTTCAGTCGTTGGCTTTTCACTTTTGTGGCTTGGTCGGTGCCCCTGTACAGCCCGAACAGTTCGTTGTTGTATCTTCTTTTCCATTCCCCATCTATGCAGACGGGACCAGAAATCACCCAGAGAATTTTCCTCTCAAAACAGCCTCACGCATTCTCATCCACAGTTAACAGTCCCCATGCATCTGCACCATACATCAGGACCGTCTTATACAGGGACAGATAAGTTGCTCGAGAGAGGGCTTTGCTTCTCAATTGCCTTCTTAGCCCAAAGAAACACGGATTGGCAAGAGTAATTCTTCATTTGATCTCAGCGCTGGTATCGTTCGCTGAGTATATAGCGATAGACAAAGACGCTAACCACCTCAGAATTATAGCTGTCTAAAGGGAGGTTCTGTCCGAGACATAGATGTTGGGTGTCCTTTCTTGTTGACAGCATATATTTCGTTTTGCTTTCATTCACCATTAAACCCATCTTCTTGCCTTCCTTTTGTGTGACTCTAGTGTTGACGACTTGACATGCGAGTTTTGCACTATTCTTTCAAGAACGATGTTGAAAAAGACAGCGCGTCGCCTTTTTTTGACATCAAAGGTTTCGATAAGGTCTTTGCCGATCTTGATGGAGAAGCGTGCATTCTCCATCGTCATCTCGCACAAACGGACGAGTTTGGGAGGGATACCATAACCAGACATTGCCTTATATAACTCGTCTCTATACACGTTGTCATGCACGGCCTTAAAATCAATGAAAAGATGGTGGGTATCGTTTTGAAACTCCTCGGTTTTCTCCAAGATCTGCCGTAGGGCGATTGGTCGACAGTGGACTTCCCTGGCCTAAGGCCACACTGATATGGACCTATCAGGTTGTTGACGAATGGCTTCAGGCGTTCACAAATTATGGCAGAGAAGATCTTGTAGGCGATATTAAGAAGACTGATGCCTCTGGTGCAGTCCAGAGGATCGCCTTTCTTGAGGATCGGGCAAACACTGCTGAGGTTCCATTCAAAGGGCTTGCTCTCCTCTAACCATATTATGCAGATGAGCTGGTGCATACTCCTAAGCAATTCATCGCCAGCCACTTTGAATATAGCTCAGCCGCAAGGCCATCAGCTCCAGCAGCTTTATTGGACTTAAGTTTAGATATAGCTATCTTTACTTCTTCGAGATCGGGTGGACGGAATTGTCGTCGAGGTTGAAAGGTGCAATCAGCATGGTAGGGGAATTCGGTTCGTCATCGCCATTATACAATTTGCAGAAATGGTTTTCCATATCCTCAGCACCAACTACGATTCTACCACGATGTTCCCCTGATCATCCTTGCAGACTTCAGTTGGGGTCTTGTAACCCTGGGAGGTTTCTTTTACTTTTTGGTAAAACTTACGAACTTCATTCCTGCAATGGCATCCCTCTATTTCTTCGATCAGGCGCTTCTCATGCTCTTTCTTTTTGCTTGTGTTCCTCTCTCCTCTTCTGCTCGTAGAGCTCGCCAGCAGTTCTGGTTGGCTGCATGTACTTGCCAGCATTCTTTGTCAAGCCAGGGATTTTGCTGTGGTGGTCGTGTGAGGCCCAGCACGTTAGAGGTGGCGTATCTAATGGCTTCCTGGCAATTCTTCCACTGGTTCTCGATACATGCAGTTGGCGCAATAGGACTATTAAAGAGGGCGCGTGAAACTCGATCGGAAAAGCATCTGGCGATTTCTTGTGACTGTAGCCGTCCCACGTAAAACTTCCTCGCAGTATTTCCCTGCTTTGGCTTTGGCCTGGATATCTGTAGCATTACCTTGGCTTCAACAAGGTAGTGGTCCGAGTCAACGTTAGCTCCTTGGAACGTTTGAACATCCTTTATACTGGAGGAGTGCCTTGCCTCGATCGCAATGTGGTCAATCTGGTTGGCGGTTGATTGACCAAACCAGATGCTCACTGTAGGCTCTGGCGACTCCAGGTATGTTAATGTCAAATTTCTTCTTCAAAGTGGTTCGTAGTTTCTTTTCATTTGGCAGTGGAAGCCTTAAACTTGCCGCAACAAGGAAATGTTCAGAGTCGACGCGACGCTTGCTCCTTGAAAAGAAAGCATGTTCAGGCGTGTCTTCCATCGATTAGCACATGGTCTATTGGGTTGGCGTATCGACCACTTGGGGAGTGCCAGGTTGCTTTGTGGACTCCTAGCCGTGGAAACCTAGTGCTAATCATCACCCTTCTGAAAAGCCTTTTAGTCAGAGGCCATCTCCTTATGTAAGTTGTGATGCCTGCCAATGTAGCCGCCAGCCGAAGGTGTCCTCCTTTTAAATTTGGGCATTGAGGTCCGCGAGTCAAATTTTTACATCGTACTCCGGATAGGTTCAGTAAGTTCTGCCCAGGAGGTTATAAAACTCATCCTTTGAAGAGCATTCAAATCCATTTTGGAAACTTTGTTTCCTAACTAATTTCACACGACGAATCCGCATCCTGTCATGTGGACTGTGCTGTGCAGTCCTTCACCACAGCTGTAGGAAATGTCGAAATATTTTCTTCATCACATCTTATCCATCATATCTCCTGGATTGCGGTAATGTTGGTAATGGTTATCCTTATATTTTTATCTGAGGCTCCTCATGTCTCTCTCATGACTGACATTTCTTACTTGCTAGGAAAGTTAACTCGACGAAAAAACTTCCAAAACCGGAAGACCAGGTCATTGTAAAGCCTCAGGACAGCATGTCGGATTATCAGAGGCCAGAAGCCCACTACGGAGCTATGAGTGCTACTGTTGGCTCGTAAAAGGTTCATCCATCACCATCTATTTTTCAGTCCCCTGGCTGGTACTGAAAATCCTTACTGACCTCATCTCTAAGTATGCTAAAAAAGCTCATGTAAGGTCTCATTTCGTGACACCGCTGATTCCCTAAGTTAAATTCAATCACCATGATTCCAGCCGAATTATGCATCCAGTCATTTCCAGCAGAAGACTATGGTGTTGCTATTTTTTTTTTTTTTTCGACACTCGCAGTTATTAGCTTTTCGCAAGACAAGTCTGGATGGACGAGACATCCAATGGTTAACAGTTTGAGGTAAAATAAGCACAACTGACCTGTAGTATTCGTTGCATAAGTGGACATCACCATGTTGATTACAATCAGGGACTACCCGCTTACTAAATGTCCAACCATCATGGCAAATTTTACTCATTCTCGAATAAGCGGATTTTGAAGTTCGTACGTCAGCTCTTTTGTTTCTACTGAAATAAATAAATAAGATTGCTTCGAGGTAATTTTGTTTGTGTAATGTCCACTTTTTGCATCAATTACTTAAGGTACATAAGTAGATGAACTATTTTAAGTTAAAGTCCACTAGTTGTCTCATTAAATTGTATCTGATTTGTTTTTTCAATTAGCTCAATTTAGGTATAGATGTTGACCAAAATCCCTAAAATAATCTTTCCTAATCTACTCCAAAAACCTTCTTCTTCTAAAACTGAAGTTAAAAAAAAAAATATAATACCAAAAAATATAAATAATAACGAGATCTCCTCCAGATGATAAATCACTCCAGAGAGCGCGGTCCAAAGATCTATTGTGCAGTATTCATAACAATAATAGTTAAATATGCTATTACTCTTGTGGTCTGTTTTCCCATATAGTTACACACAGCTCTTCACGTCGCTGTCGCAAGGTCCACTAAAAGTTAACAAACACTGAAGAAAATATCTATCTATACGAGTCGAGTACATACATCATTTATCTACGACTAGAAAAGTAATGGAGAATTTGCAACGAGCCCAACTAAGTGCCTCCATTAGGTTGGCTGCCCTCTTGTCTTCAGCCCCAGCTTCGTTCCGGTCTCTTCTGTTCCTATCCCTGATGGTCGCCAGTCGCAGTCGCGGTCAACGGATTGACTTGACGTGTATACAGCGAGAATTATTACCCAAAACATTTGTTTTATATAGACGAGAACGTCAATAATGGAAGTTAGGGTATGTATTTATATCTGGACGCAAAAACCAATGTTGTTTTTATTTTGGGTATATTAGGTTAGAAGCTTTGCTTTTATTATTTATTGCGCTCATGTTATTTCTGGCAACTTGAGGTTTTTGTTATATTATTTATTTTGTTAAAAGAATAAAAATGTTTATAACTTTTTAGGGGTCATAATGGACGGTTTTTGGTTGGTTTGAGTCGGTTGATATAATTTTTTTCTTTTCGGGGGATTTATGGCTGAGCTGATTTCGAAATTTATGTTTAGTCACTTTATTGGTAAGAAAATGTCAATTTTATGATCTTTTTTGTACTGCTGTCATCGATGTTAATCTTTTTATTTCTTAATTTTCTGTTGAAACTCGCTACGATAGCTCGGGGTTGCGCATAATATAAATGTTGGTACAAATATACCGATTTGTATTTTGCAGTTTAAGAATTGAGCAAGGATTGCATAAGAATATTTATTTTGGATTAAAATTTATTGATAATTTATATTTTATGAGGAGAAAGCACTCATTTGTTTTGAGTATTTTATGGAGGAATAGTAAAATGTCACATTATTAAATTCGACCCCAATTTTAAATATAATAAAATCCACAAATCGATAGCACGACATATGACCAAACATTGAAAATATGCGTTTACTGATATTCGTAACCGATTCTCTCTGAAAATGAGCGTTGTATGATTTGTGCTCTTGAACCTCTACTTTATGTTAGAAAGAGGCTTGTCTGTTCTGTATGACTTTATTCTTGCAACCTTGCAAGTGATTTAC
Organism: Dasysyrphus tricinctus; assembly: GCA_963921185.1. Taxonomy (NCBI): domain Eukaryota; kingdom Metazoa; phylum Arthropoda; class Insecta; order Diptera; family Syrphidae; genus Dasysyrphus; species Dasysyrphus tricinctus. The sequence continues at coordinate 229,541,915 of OY992530.1, read as the reverse complement.
AATGTTCGGTGATGTGTCAAATGTAACAATGAAATGTAAGGTGAAAGGTGTGTTTATTTCATATACTACACTTTATTCTGTTTGAACATGTTTGAGCCTATCTTTGTCACAAAAAAAGTTAAGCGCAAGTCATAAAAATATTAAGAAATATTTTTCAATTTTATTTTGGTTGACTTTTATTAACATTTCCCGCCAAAATATTTTAAACATTTTTTAAACCACCCATTCCAATTATATTAAAAAAAAGGTTTTAAATGTGAAACTGTCAAATTTGGCTTAATTTTCAAGTTATACCAAACATATTGAAAAGTGGCAAGTGTGACTATCGTGACTATTCTTAAGAAGATTGAAAGACCTCCGTTTACAAAAGAATAATTTATTCAATAGGTCTTTCTTCTAGAACAGCTTGATTAGTAATAATAATAAAATTACAAAATTCTCATAGGTGAGCCTATTGATAAGACCTTTTAAAAAGGAACAACTACGTGCAAGGGTTTTTATTATTGAATATGTTTGTTTGGTCCATAAGCATGCTTAAAACCGAAAATTCTACTAAATTTACCCATGCGTTTCTGAGAGAATGGTCACACTGGTCACTTTTCAGTATTTTTGGTATAACTCGAAAACTAAGCCGAATTGACAATTTTACATATAATACTTTTTGTTCAAAATTAAATTTTCTATCGAAATTGATAGTTTGGAAAATTTCTTAAGAAAATTTAAGCAGGAAAAGTAAACAAGAACCAACATAAAAAAATGAAAAATCTAAGATTTTAAAATTTTTCAGAGCAAAGATACTCTCAAGACATGCATGAACAAAGTAAACTAGATTCTAAAGGCCTTAATATTATATGTTAAAAAAGCCATAGTATTTGAAAATTGACAGAGATATAGCAATTCAAACTTTACCATTTGTTATCATTTTTCGCAGTTTTTGCCTGAAAGCCTATTTTTGGTACCTTATGATAAATTCAACGTTCCTAGCACCTAGTACTAAGTCTTATGTTAATCGGACCAGCCGTTCGGTCTGTAGGTCTGAAAGCATTTAAAAATGTAAAGAAATTGCGAACTAACATACCTTTTAAAAATTCTCTTTAGTTGTAATGTCATAATATCAAAATTTTGATTTCGAACACTTTACGAAAGTGAAATTTACCATATTGTACTGAGAAAGGGACTTTCGGGCCAAAACTGCGAAAAATTATAAGAAATGATAAGGTTTGAATGGGAACATCTCTATCAAATGTTGAACAAATATTAATTTTTGAACATACCATATTAAAGCCTTTAGTCTCTACTTTCTTTTGTCCCTGCATGCCTTGACCCTATCTTTGCTTCAAAAAGTTATGCACAATTTATTAAAAAATTTAGATATCCTTAATTTTTTGAATTTTTTTAGGTTGGTTGTGTTAACTTTTCCTGCTTAATAGAAAATTTAATTTTGAACAAAAAGTATTAAATGTAAAATTGTCAAATTCCGCTTAGCTTTGGAGTTATACCAAAAATACTGAAAAGTGGCCAGTGTGACCATTCTCTCAGAAACGCATGGGTGAATTTAGTAGCATTTTTGGTTTTAAGCATGCTTATGGGCCAAACAAACATATTCAATAATAAAAACCCTTGCACGTAATTGTTCCTTTATACCTCTCATTTTCCGGTCTATTCAATAGGCTATATGTAGGTAGATGATTTTTTGAAATCCCCCCAAAACCAAGTGCCCGCATTTTTGATAAGAGAGCTTGATGCCAAACTCTGTCAAATGCTTTAAAAATATCAAAGATTTTTTAATTTATTTCCAAAAATTGAGCTGATAGCAAAAAATTGATTTCAGATTTGGAATCTACACTAAAAATTTTTTTTAGAACATATTTTACTTACTCCTATCGAAAACGACGTAAGCCAAAGAGAAAGCATTTTTTTAATTATATGTAGTCAGATGAGGACTAATAACTAATTTAATATCTCTCAAAAAGTAAAAGAGATATTGGAACGATTAAAGCTGAATTTTGAAGATTAAGATTAGTACTTTCAGAAATCTGTACAAATAAAAAAAATAAAATCAATTCACATAGGTAGTTACATAACCCCAAAAATGGTGAAAAAAGGGTTTTTTTGCACTTTTTAACGGTAAAATCTCACAACCAGAGCTGATAGCGAAAAACGGATAACGGATTTGAGTTCACCGTAAAAAATTACCCTTAGAACAACTCTTACTTTCACGTGTCGAAAAGTAAACCGATATTTGTAAACCTGTGTTATTATTTTTTGTTAAGTTTGTTAAGTTTAAGTAGTCTGTAGGAGCTTTTGTACTCTGTTTGACGAAATAAATAAATAAATAAATAATAATTACTGGGATTAATTTTAATCCAACTTCTAATTTTTGTTTTTGTGATCGGAGGCGAAAAATGCTTCCTCACTTTCTTTTCCCATTGGATTGTCTACCACCAAAAATCATTCCAGAAGTCGGCTCAGGCGCCAGTTATAGCTATTATTGAAACTCATCATTGAAAACTTTAATGATTGGTTTTGAGTCGTTTAGGAAGTAAAATCATTCATTATTTTGATTGACAAATAAAGGTTTAGATCTAATCAATGTTTCTAGCCAAAAAAAAAATTTCAAAAAGGCCTAACTTTCAACATAAAATCACTTTTCTTATTTCAATGTTTGAACTACCTTACCAATGATAATTAAAAAATTAAAAGTCATTTTTTGAAGAAAGTTGGGCATATTTGAAATTTTTTTTGACTAGAAATATTAATTAAGTCTTAAGCTTTATTTGCCCATCAATAAAATAAAGGATTTTACTTCCTAAACGTATCAAAATCAATCATTGAAATTTTCAATGATGAGTTTCAATGATAGCTTGGCGCCTTATTCAATGATCACTATCCATAAAGCTGAGTTTTAACTGCGTTGCCTCACTCACTTCAATATGCGGAGTGTTTCTAAATTATCACACGACCAAAATCGCAGGCCACTGATTGGCTGAAACACTGGCGGTTTGAAAGTGGACATGTGAAAGCCTGGGAAAGAACTTCCTATAAGTCTAAAAACGACCAGAAGTAAAGCCCCCACCCATAGAATCCGTTGCGTCCGTTGTGGCGACGCATTCAACTGACAGCTCGATAAAATACATGTTTTGTTCTAGGAACTGGCCCATAAGCAACGCAAGCGTCGGACGCAACGGACAGAGTAGCCGAACTTTAAACTTTTTCTCTCCGACATACTGTTGCGTCGACAGGAACTTTTTTGTGTGTGTTTGAATTTCGAGTGGTTGTTATGTGTGTGTGTTTGAATTTCAATTGGTTGTTAGGTATGTGTGTTTTCATTTCAACTGGTTATTATGTGAATGTCAACGCATTCATTGGGTTACCTCAATCCGTCGCATCCGTCAACTTCAATGGCTCCGTCACCGCAACGGACACACCGGATTCTATGGGTAGGGGACTTAAAGGAAAATTTTTGAGAAAAGAAAATAACTTCAATTTCAAAAAATCTTGAAGAAATTTTGGAGCTTAAAAAGTAAAATAGTTTTGAAAAATAAAAGAAAGTTGGTGAAAAACTGAGTAATTTGTTATATATCCCAAAGGAGAATTGACAGTACAGAAAAACTTTCCCTTTTTAATTAATTTTTCTGTCGTGAAAATTCCGATAGAGCGGAACCCATGATCCATTTAATTAATCCGTTTTATTCATTTGGGATCAAGTGTTGACGATCTATCTTCTTTTTGATAGTACACCTTTTTCTCTTGTTCGAAAAGTTCTTCGATTTTAGTTGCTAGGTTTCCCAAACAATTTAATAAATGAACTCACCTGACTGACCTACTTCTACAGTTCATCTTCGCTTCATTTTCGGTTTCCTATGAGGTGGCATCCCCCAGGGAAATTAGAAAACAGTTCAAAAAATATATTTAGGGATTTATTTAAAGGTTTTGGAAAAGTTCCCCTTGGATTCGGGCTCCACTACATTAATCATACGGGGTCGAAGGTCAGGAAACATGGTTTTTCATTTAAACAAGGTGTTTCGTATAAAATGTGACAAAAAGCTAGAGCATATAGGGTGGGTTGATAAAGAAAAAAATCGTATCGGAGGGGGGCTTTTATAGATACACCCCCGTTTAGCCAGGAGGACGGGCAATTTTCTAAGAGATTGACTTAAAACAGTAAAAAAAAATATTAAAAAACAACGGTAACACTTACAATGCCATGCTATACGTTTTTGTAAAGAAAAAAATCATTTCTTTTGTTTGTATTTTAAATAAAATTGTTTGAACGCAAGAAAAACTCACCTTGTACTCAACCTCAAAGGTGGTGTGAAAGAGTACATTTTATACAGAAATATTAAATCCGTAACTCTACCGATTGATTTATCTCGAAAACGGTTACTATTATGAAAAAAAGGTACTTAACATTTTCTGTAGGAAATTTTCTAAGCTACTACCTATTTTTTGAAATTTTAAAAACTGTTTGACCCCCCGTAAAATTGTTCGTAGCAATCATATCGATGGGAACTTTTTACAGTTTCTTTAGAATGCTATGAGGAAGATATTTAATTTCCGTAATTTGGCTAATTTTAAGGCTTATATGACTGGACTTATATTCTGTTGGAAACATACAAATGCTCTTTATCAATTGTTATGGAAATCAGCTAACCCCTTTATGCTACAGCTCTATGAACATACAGATGCAATGACGAACCGATCCCAAATATAACGAAAATGTAATGCTATTATGCATCAAAGGAAAAAACACCTGGGACACTACCAAGTAGAAGTGAGCGACCTTGGCTCTGGACCTTTGGCACCTCACATGAGGGAAATTTGATATTGAAAAATATCCCATCTAATTGGTCAGTAATTGGTCAGAAAAGGTCAACTGGGCCCAGAAATTGGTCAGCCCTAGATAACTTTTAATCAAGGCTAAAACTTTCTCAAGGTCGGTCAAGGTCACGCGCGATTTTGGCACCTCATTTAAGGGAAATTTACCAAAATTTTATACCATCCGAAAGATTTCTAGATCGTGATAAAAGGTCAACTATTTTCAGTAATTGGTCAGCTATAGATTTTTTTCTATGAATTTTTGAAGTTCGTTTCAAGGTCACAAAAAACACTTTTGGCGCCTCATTTGGGTCATTAAAAAAAAAAAAACAATTTGAAAGGTTTCTTCACGGTTGTAAGAGGTCAGCTTTTTTCAGTAATTGGTCAGCTATAGATTTTTTTTTATGAATATTTAATAAATTAAAAAAAAATTCAAGGTCAAAACGATTTTTGGCACCTCATTTTAGGGAAATTTGCCAAAAAAGTGTACCATCTGAAAGATCTCTTGATCTATATAAAAGGTCAGCTAGTTTTAGTAATTGGTTAGCCATAGTTTTTTTTAATGAATTTTTAAATTATTGTTCAAGGTCACGTGCGATTTTTGGCACCTCATTTAAGGGAAATTTACAAAGATTTAATACCACCTGAAAGGCCCTAAGATCTGTATAAAAGGTCAGCTAGTTTCAGTAATTGGTCAGTTATAGATACTTTTATACGATTTTTTCTAAGTTTTTTTTCTAGGTCATGAACGGTTCGTGACCTTGAAAAAAAAATTAAAATTTTGGTAAATTTCCCTTAAATGAGGTGCCAAAAATCGCGCGTGACCTTGACCGACCTTGAGAAAGTTTAAACCTTGATTAAAAGTTATCTAGGGCTGACCAATTTCTGGGACCAGTTGACTTTTTCTGACCAATTACTGACCAATTAGATGGGATATTTTTTTTATCAAATTTTCCTCATATGAGGTGCCAAAGGTCCAGAGCCAGCGACCTTTCCTCTCTAAAAGTCCTCCAACTACTCAAATTTCTGAGAGAAATAAAGCCGGAGGAAGAACTGTAAGATGGACAAACTCATTCAGTTTTAGGTTGGGTACAATAGATCTTAAGGTCGCAGTGCAACAATCCCAATATTTCATTCATTCATTAATTCACATCTCGCTCCAAAAAATATAGCAAATACCAACCGAGATCTCCCAATTTTAAATCTCGCAAATTAAAATCTTGCAAATCAAAATTTTGCAAATTAAAATCTGACAGCAATATATCGCTCTAAGCTTTGCAAATATAAAAATTCTGCGAACCAAAATACGAAGCTTGTAGGCACTCGATTCATTATGCCGAAGATAGAAAATTTTCAATTTGCAGCAAATAAATAATTAAAAAAAACAAATGTTGTAGTAAAATTTTGCGAGATATTAATTTGTGTGTTTTTAGTTTGCGGGATTTTGAAATGCGAGGTTTCGAATGCAATATTTTAAAATAAAAACTGATAAGACTTCTTCAAGAGCAATTCCATTATTCCACTTGAAGCTCTCTAGATAAATCATGTTTAAGTTCCACCAACCAACACCAGAGATCAAAACAGTCAATATTTTTTTTTTTATTTAAATTCTCACAATACTTTGCATTTCAGACAATATTTGGTTGTTTTGTATAAAATTCAATCCGGATTATATTGTGTGTGATGAAATTCATCCCGACACGTCACAGAAGAGCACTCAGTAGCTGATTTATAATTCGCATACTCATTTGCATTGGTTCTTTCTTTCAACCCAAAAATTTATATTTGAAGACTGCATAAACCGTATTAATGCGATTGACCGACTGAGTGTGGGAATCACCACACATCACCACTTGCATTTTAAAGATCGAGAACAAAAACAAAAAGAAAAAAAACAAATCTCTGGTTAAAATGACATTAAGTGGTATTAAAAATAAAAATCTCAAAACCAGATCAACTATAGAGGGCCAGCTCACTCCGCACTGCTGTGGATCGTGGGAACTTCCAATAAATCAGTGTGCGCGGAATTTCAGCCAACTAAAACCAAACAAATTATGATATGTGCGGTCGCCCACCTTCACGCTGGCTGGCTGCTCGCTGGCTGTGCTTTTTTATTTACACAAAAAGTCCCGAGAGCACAACACTCAAACTGCACAAGCCCAATCTATCCATATCCATACCACAACACCGGATGAGCCATTATTTAATCATTGACCACAGTGTTACTCTTGCGCAGTAAGGTAGGTATCCACAATATAGCAATGCTAGATTTCTTGGTTCTGGTCTGGCCTAGCCTGGCATCACTTCTTGCATATAGAAGAAACGACCAGGACAGCGCACAGAGGAACAGACTCCTTTTCCTTCATCATCTAGCGCGCATAGTTAATTCAGTCACGAATGTAGATCGATCTGTGGCGCGCACCAAGAAAGAGAGAGCGATCTGTGCATATTTTTTCTACGTAAATCAATTTAATAGAGTTGTTTCTGGAAGACATCATTACGAGACTCTGAGGAACTAGCTTTAACTCTGTCGAGATTGATTCTTGGGAGTGGAGTGTTGCTCTTCTACATTTGGGATTGTCTTTGAAGGGTTTTGATGTTTTTTGTTTTTTTTTTGGTTGTTGTTATTGTTTCGTTTCTGGAGATCTCATTGTTGCAACCATCATCATAGTTAGGGAATTCTTTGCATAAGTGTCCATAGTGAAGGAGAAGATCTAAAGTCGCAGATCGCGAGCAGCCCCAAACCACAAAAGGTCAAGCAATTTTCACTTTGGCCTGAATGAATGCATCTACCTCTCTAGAGAGTCCTCCTAATGCTCCTCGTCGTCTCTCTCTCTTAGCGATAAATATGGTTTTTGCGTTTCGAGATTCACTAATTAATAGCACCAATTCCGAGCCAGCACAGAGATCCATATAGATACTCGGGGCAAAATGACTGTTTTGTAGCTTATCCACTCGTCTAACCTAGTTTCCACGCCGCCGCTTAAGCCAGCCAGGCTGCTAGCTATGTATAACCAGCGTTATCTGCATCAGGACACAACGGAGAGAGGAACAACAACAGCCCAACTATATGTTCGTCTTGTAAAGTATCTGCAAAAAGTATCTTTTTGTTTCTATTGCTGGTTGAGCTGGATGCGCTGTATGGCAAAGACCAAATACATAGCTGCGGCTTGTAATCTCTCTGTGATGCAGGGAGCTGCTCTTCCGTTCCGTCTAAGACATTTCCAACGTATATTTGTAATTACCTTAGAAGATACATTTTCAAGTGATGGAATGGAAGGAACTCTATTGGTAGGCAAAGGCCTATAGTGAAATTTTCTTTTTCTTCTCTTGTTCCATGGTTGGAGTCAAGTTTTCGTTGTTTTGATTATGGGAACTAAATCTGCTGGAGCAAGCAGCGCAGCGCCTCGAGTGCTGGTGTTCATCGCTCTGCGAATTTTTCTATTTATCCAATTGTTGTTGTAGATGTAGTTTTGTGTGCTGTGGTTGTGGCGGCAAAATGAAAATTGCTGATTAGAAAATTTCGTATAATTTTGTATGGCAAAACAGACAGATGGAAATACGCGAGGAGTTTTGGAGAAAGGGCTGAACTATTATTAAATCAAACATTATCCCGGACTGAACTGACGGACTGGCATTGAGATTTAAATTTTTTTAAAGTTTTTTTTTCTTGATGATTCAAACAATTTAGACGTAAGGTTAATGAGCGAAGGAGTGTATTCGATTAATTGAGTACAGGGGCGTATACATATTGTTGGGTGTGGATTAAGTGTTAAATATTTTGTTCCAATGGTAACTGCTATAGTAAATTTGGAAGAAATTGTTTCCATAGAATCATCCATACGAAAAAGTTAGGCGAATGTTATAACCTTATTGAAGCAATTTATTGTATAGGGTCCTCCAACAAGTGGTTTCATTTTAAATAGAAATGCTTTATGCACTGTAAGAAGGTATAGTGTTGATCCATTCACAATCCCCGTATGCCAGATTCACTTTTATAGGTATGTAAATATTCTTACTTTGCATACCTGCTAAGACTCAAAATGAACCCTAAGCTTCTCTGACCTCCCCCCGGGATCACTTTGCGCATTATTTCATGGGATGAGTGACCTTTTTTATAAAGCAAGTTCAACAGTAGGTATCTGCTTCTGTGTCTTCTCGATTTTTAGTTACCAGGTTGTGGACCAAGCCAAGCATGCACTTATTATTGCTCCTCACTTTTCAACTATCTGCTCTGGGTTAAAGGTGCCAATGATTCCCTCTGGTTTTGAGTGTTCATGTTCCCATCATTTACATTCAATGACAGTGTGATAAAGGTCTTCAGGGTGGAAACTCTTTCTAGGGCTCCTTATTTTACCGATCCTATGTATGAAGAAAAGCGTTGAAGTAGCCATGTTTGGTGAAGAACTGGATCCACTTCACCGTGTTTCAAGTAACTCCATTATGCTACGTTTCCGATGGGCCTCCCAGTCCAGTGCAACGCTCTTGTCACTTCTGTTCTGTAACCGCTCGTGCTTCCATGATCACTGCTTCAATTCCGACTTCCGTTTTATTCTCGTAAACGTAATTTCATTGTGCTGCTAGAAGATCTATTGGTGTCACTCCTACAAAGACAAGAGAAGCTGGCTCTGACACCATGCGGTAGGAGCTAGCTATGCGCAGAGGGCCTACGACCTAGTCTTTGTACTGCTCCCATCTGCTTCCTTTATTTCTCTTGTTGAGCATCTGCCCATATTTGCATCCCATAGGAGAATAATAATTGCATTAGTTGTAGATATCAGGAGTTTTTTATTTTGCTTACAATTGGGCCTCCGCTGTTTGCCATCAATCTGAACATGGCTGCTGTGGTTTTTGAATCACCATCCACGGCCAACTGTGTCTGTTCCCAGAAACTCACCATTGTGTCGAGTCTTATAATTTCGGTATCACTAGTCACTGTTCTTATGTACTTACTCCTTATTAAGGTCCTCGGAGTTTCCCTTGCGCGGGGGCATAGGGCCTCCACTACTCCTACGTGCCATCGTGTACGGTTTCTGGAGATATTCCTCAGCTCTCTCCAACGCTTCCCCAGTGGTGCTGATTCCTCTTCGACCGTTCTTCACCAAGTTCTTCTAGGTGAGCCCACTCCCCTACCTCACTGCATGAGAGGGTTCCATTACATCGCTTAACTTGTCCAATCCACTGCCACTTACGTTTTCGTATTAAAGAGTCGATGGTTTCCTGAACTGTCCTCGCTTGAAGTTCATCATTGAAGCGGTTGGGCCAGAAAATCCTCAAGATGTTTCGCAGGCATCTACTCATGAACGCTTGCAGCTTCCTTGTGACAGCGGGTGTTACTTTCCAAATGCTGCACCCATAAAGAAGTACGGATTCAACAATAGAGGGGAACATTCGTAGCTTGGTGTTTAAGGGCCCAACCCCTAGAATCCTTTGCATGCGTTGCGTTGCCATATTCAACTGACAGTCTAATTAAATACATACGTTCTTAGGAGAAGCGACCCATAGGCATCTCACTCGCCGGACGCAACGCAAACAGTAGCTGAGCATGTAACTTTTCTCGCCGGCCGATTCGTTGACGAATTGTTGTCAATAATAGATTCGTTCATTGTTGGTTTTATAGACTCGTTTAAATCAATTGTCAATGAAAGTCTTGTTCGATGGTGGCTTTTTACTGAGAAACTGGGGTGCACTTTGGTGCCCTGAACTCTCTCTCTGATTTATTATATATGTTTTTTTAATTTGCCAACTGTTTAATCTCAAAAGCAAATAAAATAACTGTTATTAGTACTAGAAGGTACAATTCATTAAAACAACGCAACGCATCCATTGGGTCACCCCTATCCTTCACATCCGGCAACGTCAACGGATCCGTTGCCTCAACGCATGTGACGCATTCTATGTGCTGGCCTCTTTATTCCCAGATATTTCAACACATTCTTGCTTTTTTTATTTATGTGACAATGGCAGTCAATTTCGTGCGAATTCGTCTTTTCGTTAGAAGCACTACTTTCAGTTTTTCAGTACCCCAGAGGCAGCCCGTATTCTTCCATCCAGAAATTTGTTCTCACATGACTTGGTCCAGTGTTCTCTGTAGAATTTTGGTGTTTCTTACTGTTATCACTGTGGTGACGTGATCTCTGAATCCGTCTTGAAACGAATCTTTGGGCATTTCCATTCAGAAAATTTCGTCGTAGGAGATATTGCAAAGGTCAGGGCTAAGGGTATATCATGCTCCAACTGTGATATCCTTTCTTCTCAGTCCTTTCTTCCATTGTTTGGTAGATTAGTTCACGTTCTCTGAAGTAAGCTTTTATCCTCTGCAGGGGCACTTTGGGATGAGGATTCTTCTTTCAAGTGTGCTGAACATATTTGCCTACCTGGCTAACCTATTTGAAGGAGCTTCGGACATCCAAAGTTAGATACCATCATTTCATCAACGCCTCTAAATGGCTTGATTGCTAACAGAACACGAAGGTTTTTACATTAAGTGGAATACATTTTCCTAGGGTATCACAACGGATCTACATAGATCTAAGTGTGACGGTAACGAGATCAACTGTCAGCCCTTCTACCTAACCTAACCTAGATACCAGTAGCACAATTTTCCTGGTAGAGTTGTAACCTTATTGGATGGTTTCGGCGGTCCTTACTATTTCTTCAATTGCTCCTATTGCAAAAACAGAAATGCAAAGCTGCCTTTCCTGAAATCTTTTTATCTTTCAGACAAGTAATCTTCTCTTCTTTGTTTCGTGGGTATAAGGCGTGTCTTTAATAGCTTTTCCAGTAATTTGCTTGTTGTGTCCAGCATGCATACAGGCAGGTATGGGTAGTCCAGGTGTGTTTTATTTTACTAATAAGTAGGTATAAGTCATTGCTTTTCTTAAAACTTGGGGAAATTTTCCTTGCCTAGACAGTGATTGTACATAGTGGATAAAGGTTGTGGGCAGAATTAAGTGATTTGTTTTATAACTTCTACTGGTATTCCGTCTGGTGTGGGAGCTTTTGGAAGCATTGGCAGCAGTCTTAAGATCTTCTTCGGTGAACGCTTGAATTTCTTGTCATGGGCTGGTAACGATATGTCAGGTAGTTTGATGGGATAGTGAGCCGGGAACAGCCTGTCCACAATATGGGTAATCTTTTTTGGGCATAGGTTTGCTGTAGTTTTCTGCAATCCGAGCTTCTGTCTTACGATTTTGAAGCATAGTGCCATGGACTCCAGGGGTCGTTGTTGATATCTTGCCGGAGCTCTTTCCCTTTCCGTATTTTGCTCGAATTTATAACTTTCTTGAGCTCGTATCGTTTGATTCTGAAATCTTCAAGGTCTTGTTGTAGATGGCCGTCTTGACTTCTTCTTCCTCTGGTGGTTTTCTACCTAAAGTGAAGGCATTTCCTTCGGAGTTTGGCTAATCACTCAAACTCCAGTAAGTGTTTTTTTTTTTTTTTTCTGTTGGGGTGGTTTTCCAGGGGAATGTAGCATCACAAGCCTGTCGGATAATTTGTCTTGTAGGTTCAACTTTTGCTTCAATAGTTTTTTCCATCTTCCATTGTCCTCCCAATTATTCCGATATCAGTGTTCCCACAGTGGTGGTTTTTCAAACCATTTTGGTGGGAAAAACGGTTGGTAAATATTCATAGTGGGATTTATGGTGGGAAAATATTTCAAGTCTCGTTTTTTGGGGGAAAATTACTATAACCATAACGGCAATTTACTATACCTGCCTATCTTGTAACGATTTGAAACAAAAATCTTTCCTGACCTTGAAAAACAGAAACTGTAAATAAATATTATTACTTTGAATATCACAGGCATGAGGTACCAAAAATTCATTGAAATCTATGGCTGACCAATTACTGAAACTAGCTGACCTTTTGTGACTGATAAGTGACCTTTCAAATTGCATACTATCTTTTTATAAGACCCAAATGAGGTACCAAAATTTTGTCTTGTGACCTTGGAACGAACTTAAAAAATTCATAAGAGAATCTTTGGCTGATCAATTACGGAAAATATTTAACCTTTGATCACGATCAAGTGATTTCTTGGATCGGTATACATTTTTTATGAATATTCCACAAATAAGGTGACAAAAATCGTGCGTGACTTGTGAAACTTTAAATCTTGATTACAAGCTTTGAAAGGTTGACCAATTTCTAGGACAGGTTGACTTCTTTGACCAATTACTTACCAATTAGATGACATATTTTGTTTGCGAATATGAAGAGCCAAGGCTGCAGAGCCAACTTTTTTCTTTTTTTAGGAAATAGTTACAGCAGGAAAAGTTATGGTGGTTTTTTTCCTTCCAGTACAAAAATGGTGGGATTCTTTTTGAAATATATAAATATATAAATCTCATCTGACATCACTGTCCGATATGGATTCTCTTGACATTCCATCTAATGGTTTGGACTTGGTCTCAGCTTGTGGCATGGTGGTTTTCTGCAATATCGAAAACTACATACCTATTGATGATCGCTGCCTGTGTATTCCTTGATCACTCTCCAGTTTCGTATCTTGGACAAAGGTTTGTCTATTGCCATGGTTATGTCAGGTATGGACTTATCGTACCTCTCTGTTCTGGTCTTCTGTCTCCTTGTCGAAAGTCTGTAGCTGGCATGCCCCACTTTTGGTCTCCAGCATTGACTTTATTTCCCCTTCACAGCTTTACCCATTAAAATTAAATCTTCTAGGTTCTCAAGTTTTTGCTGGAATTCCGCTATTTTATTTTTCGGGCTTACATGCATAGGAACTCATTGTAGCTAGGTTTTTAATTTTAACCAGGTAAGGCCTCAATTTGATTCTCTGTTATTAAAAGTAATTTTTTTACCCGCGAAAAAAAAGCGTTAGTTATTAATGAGTCTGAGATCTATTTTTGCTGGTCCTTGTTGGTGAGCTACTCGCTTATCATGATTATATCTGAAACCAATAGGTACTTGTCCTGTAGTTTTAAAAGTACAAAATAGAGATATATTATACATATATAACTATTCCAATTCACTTTAAAACTAGCTCTTGAACAGAGTGCATTTTTAAAAATAAAATGTGTGCTGGTATAACTTTAACGGCGACGTCCAGTCAAAATAGACATACAAATGTGCAACCATAGCCAAAACTCCCATAAGGCTGAAAACTGGTACAACTCTTCCTTTTGGCATAACAAATCAACTGGGAAAATTCCACGTCAATCCCACTCGAGCATATGGTTAAGTGCCGAAAAAATTGTTTTTTGGTCTATAGCTTTTAAATGGTGACTGATATCGAAAAATTGTATGTGTATCCTTTGAATGGTTAGTTTTAGAAAAATTAAATTATTTTTGTTTTTAGTAGAGTATCACACAATCTACAAACTTTGCATAAACTACTTTTCGATAACGTCAATTGTTTAAGAGTTGTACGTGAATGTTCCATATTTTCGACATTTGGTCATTTTGAAATCGCAATATTTTGCAACTGTCATACCTTTTAAGGGTCCTGGAGACGCTCGAACATGGTGCGAGTGAACATGGTTCGAGTACTATGTTCGAGTTGATTTTACTTGTCTCCGGGCTGGTTCGAGTATCAATTATTTGGTGTCACTAAACGAACATTTGGTCTCACCGAAATCAAAAGGACTTTGATATTTTTCGATGTTCGAGGGCGTGGCTTCTTGTTGGTCGTACCAGATTCGACTGTTTACGGACCGGTTTCGTATGTTTACTCGAACATTTTATTTAATTTTTAAATTTAAATCTTCAAATTTTAGAAATAAAACAGAAATATGTCAAATATCCTGAACAAAAAATAAAATAAATGTGACAGTGAATTATATAATTGACATATAAGTCGTAAGAATAATAAAGTTCGAGTAGTTTGGTCTCAGCTTGGTTTCATTGTCTGCGGAGTTTAGTCGAACTATGTTCACTCGTACCACGTTCGAGCGTCTCCAGGGCCCTTTAAGTAGAACATTTTGACGTCTATACGAACTGAGCAAAAATTTATTTTGAAAACCTTCGTCATTTACGAGTAAAAAACGGAAAAAGCTATTTTTGACATTTGAATAAATTCTTAAAAAAAATATATCTTTTTAAGGGTAAAGGTAAGGACAAAAAATTTAAAATTTTTGTATAAAGGGTCAAACATTACTTTAAACACTTTCCGATTACACTTACCGTTAAGGAGTTATTCTCGAAAAACCTTTATTTTCGTCAATTTACGTTTTTTGAGATAGCTTTATATCCTAAAGATTGACCATGTTGCGATAGATTCCAGACATGCTTCCAGTATCCTGGATGTCCGAACGTTCCGAGGGGCCAACATTGACTCGGACCATTACTTGGTTGTAGCTGAAGTACGTATGCGGATATCAATGACGCCACAACGCCGAGCGGATGCTGTGAAAAGATTTGATGTCGTGAAGTTTAAATCGCAAGAGATTGCCAGGACCTTTGCTGATCAGGTCTTTCTTAACATTTCAGCAACTCCGCCACCAGCACCAACTGCAGAGGACCAGTGGAAGCACTGCCAACAAGCCATCAGAAGTGCCGCCACTGATGTGCTGGGTTTCACTATGCGACCACAACGAAACCCCTGGTTCGATGAAGAATGCCGGTTAGCGCATGCACCCAAGAACGAGGCCTATCAATAAATGCTGCAAACTAGAAGACTAGAACCAGAGCTGCTGAGAGATGGCTGCTGGTGCAGATGGCCTTCCAGCCGAGCTATTCAAAGCAGGCGGAGATGATTTGGTAGGGAGTATACACCAACTTATCTCCAAAATTTGGTCGGATGAAAGTATGCCCGATGAATGGAACCTCGGTATAGTGTGCCCCATCCACGAGAAAGGAGATGCTCTGACTTGTGCCAACTACAGAGGCATAAGTCTCCTCAACGTCGCATACAAATTTCTGTCATCTGTGCTGTGTGATCGCATAAAACCGTTTGTCAACGATCTTATCGGTTCTTATCAGTGTGGTTTCAGGCCCGGCAAATCGACCGTGGATCAAATGTTCACACTCCGACAGATTCTGAAAAAACCCAGGAGTTTCAAATCGATTTCAAATTCGCGTATGATAGCGTATACAGAGATGAGCTATACAGAGCCATGTTGCATCTCGGTATCCCTGCCAAACTCGTCCGCTTGTGCAGGATGACGTTGGAGAAATCTCGCTGCTCCGTCAAATTCGGCAAAAACACCACCGAACCATTTGATGTCAAGAAAGGTTTGAGACAAGGCGATGCGTTATCATGCAACCTCTTTAACATCGTACTTGAAGCAATTGTACGCAACTCGCAAGTCAACAACAGAGGTACAATTTATCAAAAGTCAGTTCAACTACTTGCATATGCAGATGATATTGACATCATTGGGAGAACGAAGCGAGCTATTACTGGCGCGTTTGCAAGTATTGAATCGGAAGCGGCGAAATGGGGTTTGGCTGTTAATGAGGACAAGACGAAGTATATGCTATCATCGAAAAAGGAATCTCAACATCGTCGACTCGGGCAAAACGTTACGATGGATAGGTACATCTTCGAAGTCATCAAGGACTTTGTCTACCTGGGCTTTACTATAACATCGCAAAATGACATCAGTGCAGAGATCAAACGAAGAATTACTCTTGCCAACCGCAGTTTCTTCAGGCTAAGAAGGCATTTGAGTAATAAAGCCCTCTCTCAAAGAACCAATGAGACCTTATATAAGACCCTCATCATCCCGGTTGTGCTATATGGGGCAGAAGCATGGACGCTGTCAAAAACGGATGAGAATCTGCTTGGGTGCTTTGAAAGGAAAATTCTTCGGGTGATCTTCGGTCCAGTATGTATCGATGGAGTATGGATGAGAAGATTTAACAACGAGATTTATGGGCTTTTCAGCGACGTCGACCAAGTCTGGGATGGCTGGGACACGTGGAGCGTATGGACACCGACGCACCAGCCCGACGAGTCTTCGAATCTACCCCTGGTGGTCTATGCAGCAGAGGAAGACCCCACCTTAGGTGGCGCACACAAGTGGAGAACGACCTCAACCAACTTGGAGTGCGCAACTGGAGGCAGCTAGCTAGGGACCCAGCTGGCTGGAGAGGCTTGTTGGTTGAGGCCATAGTCCACCCTGGACTGTAAGCGCCATCGTAAGTAAAGCCTAAACCAATGGTCTTCGAATAAAAAGTGTCTCAATCTTATTTGTAGAAAATTATATGGTCTACAAAGGTCTACTCACATTATTTTTCGATACCAGTCACAGTTTAAAAGTTATAGACAAAAACCAATCTTTTGGACACTTGACCTTGAATTACTTTTATGCTCGAGTGGGATTGACGGGGACTTTTCACAGTAGATTTTCTATGCCAAAAGGAAGGTCTGTACCAATTTTCAGTCTTATCAGAGTTTTGGCTACGTCAAATGTCTATTTTGACTGGACTCTACTGAAAATCAGAGCCAGGGCTGAATTTTTTATTTAAAATATTCCTCTGCAGCAAAGATACCTTCTTTGACATTATGTGTGCATTTTAATGCAACGCAGCAAAATTATTTTGCATTATTTTTGTACAGTGCAAAATTTAAAAAAAAATCCTTATTATTTCTTTTTCTTTTTTTTGCAGGCCCTCTCGGGATTTCTCATGATGCTAACGCAAAATGGAAAACTCCTGTATATTTCTGACAATGCAGCTGAATACCTTGGGCATTCAATGGTAAGTGTTTAGTAATTTTCTTTTATTAAGTCTTTAAATTTTTACAAAGTAACATTTTCATTGATGTCATAACGTTTACTGACTGAGTCTTGGTAACTTTCTCACAATTTTCGTTTGTGTTTTTTTTTTTTTTGTGATTCCATCAATTTACATCAAAATTCAATTTGTAGTATTTTTCTTCTTAAACGTTTTTTGCCTTAAGACAAAACTAAATTTGCAATATTGTTGCAAGGGAATATATAGTTCTTAGGCTGAAATTGGTCGTGAGTATACGTATCCACACTAAAAACATTCGTTACTATGTTTCATTCGATATTTGTATGGAGATTGACGTAAAAACTAAGAAAACAAAATATATAGTTTGTTCAAGACTAAAAAATTGAATGCATATACAAAACTTAGCCTTGAAATCACAATTGATTTTCTTTTTCATCAATGGTGGCGTGCCCCCTAAACTTCAATAGTTCTGACTGATTGAAAATTTATTCCAACTTCTCATTCAAATATTTTGTGCACAACCAGTCCCACCTTCAAATTGTTTTTTTGCCAGCAATAAGCGTAACTCCACATATGCATGACAGTAGCTAACCATTTGAACCCCATAGGCAATCCCAATTATGTTATGCATAAAAAACAGACCCTCCTTTCAGCCAATAACTCATTGTGTATTGATTAGAGTTTGGTACCTACGAGTGTATTGAAGTACATTTAACATTGCAACTGCCCAACAACTCACTGGAAGTTTGGAAGGCGTTGTCGTAATTACTTTACTCCTTGTAATGAAGTGTCAAAAAGTGACTTAATTTTTATTTGAGAATTCTAATATTCGACTTTTCGAACACACCCTAACACTGAATGGTCTTTACTATTTATTTGTTTGAACACAACCCTTGGGCACTAAACTCAACAATTATTATTATTCAGTGTGAACAACTTATACAAGCCTTTGTGTTCATTTACAAGAGTCTATTAATCACTTAGATTTAAAGAAATAAATTTACGTATCCTCGTAACACAAATTTATAACATTTTAAAGAATAGTACCATAGGTCGCTACTGCTCCACACAAAGTTGCCACTTTGATAGTATTCTTTCAACGTTTTTAATGCTCGTTCATTTGAATTACTGCCGATTTTATCCAAATTCGGTACCTACAGAACACTTTAATTAGTTTTCTAAAAAACGTCTTTAACTATTTTTTTGTGATGTCCCAATTGAATTCCAGATGTTCAAAGGGTAGACACGGTGCACAAGCGTCCACAAGCTATCTATCAACTCCTACTCTCACCTCCCCGTTGTGAACATTGGGTGCCTAGTACCATTAACTGAAGATGGGGTTCCAATCCTTATGGACGGTTTTAGGAGGCAGCAAATGAGAGAGGGGGGGTGGGCAGGAGTGTTCCCACTAAGGCACTTCTCCTTTATCCAGGCGGTAGCGGAAGAATTCTCCAGATGGAATCAACGGTGGCGTCTACAGTTCCAGTTAGGTTGAACTACTTAGTGAACACCTTATACGCGCTAGTACGACATATTTGGAGCTCAGGCTTATAAGAAGCTGTGCTGTTCATCCGGCTCCCCATCCTTGGAGTTATATTGTAAGCGTCTGGTCCTCTAGGTTGGGGGTCGTACCGTCGGGGAAACTTCCCGTCCACGTAAAACGAATTTAGTTGCGAAGCAGCAACAAGCCAAGGCGGATACGGAAAGATTTACTTTTGACGAACCTAGCAAACGAAATAAGGATAACGAACTGCGGATCTGCACGTGGAATGTTTTTAGCGGAAGCCCTAGACTGCTACAAGCATACATCATCGCCATCCAAGAAGTTTGATGGGATGGGCCGTGCAAAAGAAAACTGAAAAACTGCGACATCTACATCTCGAATCGACATCTTTGGATGTGGGTTCATCGTTAGAGGCAGACTTTTAGACAAGAAGTCTTGAGTTTCAACTCTGTGAATGAGTGGCTCACGGAAATTCGCATCAAGGCTTCATTCGCCAACATTAGCCTCATATGCGCGGAGACCCCACAGAGGAGAAGGATGACGACACCAAGGACGAGTTCTACGAGCTCCTGGACAAGACATATCAGCAATGCCCTAGCTATGATATTAAAATTGTCTTGTTGATTTTAATGGCAAGCTAGGAGAAGAGGACATCTTTGGTGACACAATCGGAAGATACCAGCGACACCACTTCCGATAACGGACTCAGGCTAATCGACTTTACTGCGGGGTGCAACGTTGTGGAAGCTAGGAAACAGTTCCCGCATCTTGATATACACAAGGGGATATGGCGAATTCCTGGTCAATCAACCGCCAACTAGGTTGACCACATTGCGACCGACGCAAGGCACTCCTCCAGTATCAAGGATGTCCGAACGTTCCGGCCAACGTTGACTCGGACCACTACCTCGTTGTAGCAAAGGTAATGCTACGGATATCCAGACCAAAGCCAAAACAGGGAAATACTGTGAGGAAGTTTGACGTCGGACGACTACAGTAGCAAGATATCGTCAGGTCTTTTTCCAATCGCGTCTCTCGCACCCTCTTAAATAGTTATTAGAAGAACTGCCAGGAGGCCATCAGAGATGCCGCCTCTTACGTGCTGGGCCTCGCACGACCACCACAGCGAAACCTCTGGTTCGACGAAGAATGCCGGTAAGTACATACAGCATGAGAAGTGCGCGATCGAGGAAATAGAGGGATGTTATTGCAGGAATGAAGTTCGGAAGTCTTACCAAAAAGTAAAAGGAGTCTCCGAGGGTTACAAGGCCCGAACCGAAGCCTACAAAGACGATCAGGGGAACATCGTGGTAGAATCGGATTTGGTGCTGAGGATATGGAAAAATCATTTCTGCAAATTGTAAAACAGCGATGACGAACCGAGCTCTTCTACCGTGCAGATTGCACCATTCAACCTGGATGACGTAGGCCAACATTTCCGCCCACCCGATCTAGATGAAGTGAAGATTGCTAATTTTTTTAAACTTAAGTCCAATAAAGCTCCTTGAGCTGATAGCTTTGCCTCTGAGCTATTTAAAGCGGCTGGCGATGAATTGATTAGGAATATGCAACAGCTCTTCTGCAAAATATGGTTCGAGGAAAGCATGCCCGATGAATGGAACTTCAGCATTGTTTGCCCGATCTTCAAGAAAGAAGATCCTCTGAACTGCACCAACTACAGAGGCATCAGTCTTCTTAATATCGCCTGCAAGATCTTCTCTGACGCACTTTGTGGATGCCTGAAGTTATTCGTGTGGTTTCAGGCCAGGGAAGTCCACCATCGACCAAATATTTGCACTAGCAGGAATGAAGTTCGGAAGTCTTACCAAAAAGTAAAAGGAGTCTCCGAGGGTTACAAGGCCCGAACCGAAGCCTACAAAGACGATCAGGGGAACATCGTGGTAGAATCGCATTTGGTGCTGAGGATATGGAAAAATCATTTCTGCAAATTGTAAAACAGCGATGACGAACCGAGCTCTTCTACCGTGCAGATTGCACCATTCAACCTGGATGACGTAGGCCAACAATTCCGCCCACCCGATCTAGATGAAGTGAAGATTGCTAATTTTTTTAAACTTAAGTCCAATAAAGCTCCTTGAGCTGATAGCTTTGCGCCTGAGCTATTTAAAGCGGCTGGCGATGAATTGATTAGGAATATGCAACAGCTCTTCTGCAAAATATGGTTCGAGGAAAGCATGCCCGATGAATGGAACTTCAGCATTGTTTGCCCGATCTTCAAGAAAGAAGATCCTCTGAACTGCACCAACTACAGAGGCATCAGTCTTCTTAATATCGCCTGCAAGATCTTCTCTGACGCACTTTGTGGATGCCTGAAGTTATTCGTGTGGTTTCAGGCCAGGGAAGTCCACCATCGACCAAATATTTGCACTACGGAAGATCTTGGAGAAAACCCAGGAGTTTCAAATCGATACCCACCACCTTTTCGTCGATTTCAAGGCCGCGTATGATAACATCTATAGAGACAAGCTATATAGAGCAATGTTTAATTTTGGCATCCCTGCCAAACTCGTCCGTTTGTGCAGGATGACGATGGAGAATGCACGCTGCTCCATCAAGTTCAGCAAAGACCTCTCCGACACCTTTGATGTCAAAAAAGTTTAAGGCAAGGCGACGCGCTGTCATACGACTTCTTCAACATTGTTCTTGAAAGAATAGTGCAAAACTCTCATCTGACGTCAACACTAGAGGCACAATCTTTCAAAAGTCCGTCCAATTACTGGCTTACGCTGGCTGACGACATTAACATAATCGGACGAACAAGGCGAGATGTCAGTGGTGTTTTCGTGAGTATTGAGAAGGAAGCAAAGAAGATGTGGTTATCGGTGAATGAAAGCAAAATGAAATATATGCTGTCAACAAGAAAGAACTCCCAACACTGACGTCTCAGACAGAAATTCACTATAGACAGCAATAATTTTGAGGTGGTCAGAGATTTTGTATATATGTACCTAGGATCCGCTATAAACTCAGCGAACGATACCAGTGCAAGAACTACTCTTGCCAATCGCTGTTTCTTTGAGCTAAGAAGGCAATTGAGAAGCAAAGCCCTCTCTCGAGCATCTAAACTGTCCCAGTATAAGACGCTTATCATCCCTGTCCTGATGTATGGTGCAGACGCATGGACACTATTAACGGTGGATAAGAACGCGTTAGACTGTTTTGAGAGAAAAATTTTCCGGGTGATTTTTGGTCCCGTCTGCATAGATGGGGAAAGGAGAAGAAGATACAACAACAAACTGTACGGGCTGTACAGCAACACCGACCTAGCCACAAAAGTAAAAAGCCAACGACTGAGATGGCTGGGTCATCTAGAGCGAATGGACACCAATGCTCCGACCCGGAAAGTCTTTGAATCCAGCCCCGTGGGACAGTGCACTAGCGGTGGACAGCGTAAAAGGTGGCTCACCCAAGTGGAAGAGGACCTCAACCAACTTGGCGTGTGAAACTGGAGACAGTTAGATAGAAACCGAGCCGGCTGGAAGAAGCTAGTTGGTTGAGGCCGTGGTCCACCCCAGACTGTAGCGCCACCTTAAGTGAGTAAAAAGTAAAAGTTGAAAAAAAAAAAACTGCAGATTTGATCCAAATTTGCATTTTACAATGTTTGAATTCCTGACCTAAACTATGACTTTCTTGAATTTTACTGTTTTAAAATGTGAGTGTTGATACATTTTTGTCCCAAGTAATGATGGAGCTTTTAAAGGTGGCAACCTTGGTTAAACGGTTGACTAGCTCCATTGTGGTGGTATCGTAGTAGCTGAACACACTATACTCAAGTAACAAAGTCTCACTATAACCAAACTGTCCACGTTTGGACCACGTTGTAGATTTTTGACACATTGAAAGGTTTAATTAACTGAACTGTCAAAATGACTGTCAATTTTGTACATCCTTGCATAAATTCAACTCTCCAGTCAAACTGTCCACATATGTTTTTTTTTCTATTTCTGTGTACCGTTTTGGTTGGTATAAATATAAAAATAATATCGGGGTTAATCCAGATAAGAATTGCACATTTATGGCAGCAATATCAAGCCTGTGATCGGTATTAGAGGGACAGTAGTATAGATATTGTATAAGCTACAAACAGTCTTACTTCCCGTCACCCCATATTAATCCATTATAAATAGCAATTCGTTAATTAACTTTGCTGTTGCTTTTAGGGAATAACAAGAAAAATAATTGCATTGTTCAAAATATGTGTATGTCTCTTGGCTTGAAGACGAAAAAGGTTATTTTTTGTATGAATTTTCTTTTTCTCCATTGATGTTGATGTTGTGTGAGCTCAGCACTCTCTCTTGGTTTTTTCTTGTATGAAATGAAATTGACATATGCAATTAATTAACTTGGTCAATTGCAATGTATTTAAGATAATGTTAACAAGATTTGTCTATAGATTAATATTATGTGAACCAAAGAGAGGGTCAAATGAGGTAATTTCACTTTTACTCTGTGAATGGATATTTTTTATATATGTTTTCAATAGACTTTTTAGATACGGTAAAGGTAAGTGAAATCTTTGAGAATAGAAACCATGTTCTCAATTTTTTTGTATGTTTGAGTCCATAAGAAATCAGAAATAAGGTTAAGGAAAACTTTTGACATTTTTATTTTTCTAGCTTTGAAAAAAGTGAACTTATTACAGCAAATTCGAAGTCATTTCTATCCAGAACAGCAATGCTGTCACTAAAAGTTTAGATATGCATGTATGCAGGGTAGGTACCGGTATAAAGCAAGTTTTGGATTCGTACAAGAAAACATTTCGGGATTTAAATCTGACATTAAGGTGATAGTGAACACAAAAAGTGAGTCCCGAAACTCCGTCTATCTGTCTATCTGTACCTAGATCTACAGCCTATTTTTTCAAGTTTTGAACTAAGGATATTTTGCTTGTTCCCAATTAATCCAATAACCTTGTCGTCTCATATGATTGATTTTTTTATTATTGAAGTCTTATGAATAATCCAAGTTTTCGATCTCGACCACTAAAAGCAACATTGTCAAAAAAAAAAAAAAACGATCCTGAAGAAAGGTGATCCTCTGGACTACACCAACTGCAGAGGCATCAGTCTCCTTAGCTTACATACAAGATCTTTTCTGCCGTACTTTGTGAACGCCTGAAGCCATTCGTCAACAAACTGATAGAGCGACTGCCTCCGCGTAGAAACCATTAATTTTTGCTTTATTTGCAAAGATTTGGTGCTAAATATCTTTTAACTCATGAACTTAATTTTTTACGTTAGGTAAATAAACAAATTCATAAAGAATTTTTGGAGACTTATTTAATTTTTGGCTTGGGGACTTATTTCATGCGTTTTTGGGGACTTATTTCAAAATTCAAAATCTCCCCAATTTGGGGAGTTATTTCATTTTCAGTTTGGGTAGTTATTTTGTTGGGGAGTAATTTCACGGAAACCCAACTCCGACGTCTCGGATAGAACGTCACTATAGACAGCTACAATTTCGAAGTTGTCAGAGACTTGGAACCGTTGGACGGCGCAGTAGAGGAAAACAGCGCACACAAGTGGAAGATAACCTCAACCAACTTGGCGTGCGAAACTGGAGACAGCTAGCTAGAAACCAAGCCAGTGATGGCAGCTGAAAGAAGTGTGTTGGTTAAGGCCCCGGTCCACGCCAGCCTGGACTGTAGTGCCCCCTTAATAAGTAAGTTAGTATACTTTCCATATGACTGACTTAATGACTGACTCCCTGAATCTTTGAATCACTGACTCACTAACTCACTGACTTAGTTAGTGCGTTGGACTGTCATGCCAAAGGTCTGGGTTCGATTCCCAGCCGTGCCACCTAAAAAACAGAAATGTTTAATCCAAGGTACTGCCTCTTGCGAGGAACTGACAAATCCCCCAACAGTATACTTGTCATGAATAAGTGCTTAGCATCTAGCTGTTCGGACTCGGCAAAAAACTGTATGTCCCCTCCATTCCTGCCAACAACACGCACACCAGGAATGGTTGAGAGTTGTTAGTCACTAGGCCCTGGTTCTCCACGAGCTGTTGCGCCACCCAATTTAGTTGACTCACTGATAGATCATCAAATTAATGGACGTGGCATCCACCCACTTTCTCCAAAATTCTTATAAACTGTATGGAGCACTTCCGATTGTTGTACAACGATACAAATTGGTAGAGCGGTGGTGTCTGACGTACATACAAGGATAAAAGTGTGAAATTTTAATTTTAGATCAAGGGGCGTGGTATCTACCTATTTTTTGAAATTTTTTATCAATTATATAATGCACAATTGGTAGAAGAGCATACAAAGAGAAAAATTATAAATTTGTATCGATCTAATATATCTAGTAACTTTTCCATGAACAAGAATGTTTTTGAGATATAATCATGAGAACGCAACACCATGTTTTTTTCCATACATTTTGTATGAAAAACAGAAAAATGCGATGCGCTATCTCTTAATATCAATATATATAGCTCAAAATTTAAGAAAATTAAGGCCAGATTCACGTTATAGTTCTGATAACGATAAAGTCTCGATACGTCAAAATATTCTAACACAGTGAACAATCAGTATATTCACATCATCGATTCCTGTTACGATTTAGATCCTCTCATTGATTTCCATTTAAAAATATATTATTGTAGCAATATTGTATCGGTATCGGCACAATAGTTTGGATCGGGCTTAATATTTTTGGAGCCTCTACTGAAATTTTGAGACCAATCGTATGAAAAATCAAAACTTCGATTTTTTTGAACAGTCTAATGTACATACTACCTAGCTGCATTTTGCAAAATTACAAATCGCCAACTTTTGGCGTTTAATATCTGAATTTGTAGTTAATTAAATGCTAACTTGTTGCGCAAACTGAAAATTTGTAGCTAAAATTACACTGAAGTTAGCGGAAAAAATTTAAAAATGAGATAGCATTCAAAAAGTTACAAATTTTGACACAAAAGAAAGTTCGAAATAATTAATCTTTAAAAAAGAAAATTGTACGTTACATATGGAAGTTACGTCTTATTCTAGTGGGAACTAGAATACAAGAAAAATCAAGCGAGCTTCCAAATCTGGGTTTGGTGATTAATCTATTTAGAGGAGGCTGCAAATTGTGGCAACATTTTTTTTATTATTTTCTCAATTTTTTTAAGAGGCTTTGTTTTTAGCTAGTGGATACCTGAATATCAAAAAATAGTTAGAGCTACAAATTTTTAGTTTGCGCAAGATATCAGCATTCAAAAAACTTAAGTTTTGTGCATTGTGCTTTCGGATTTTCGTCCGCTAACTTCAGCATCTTGAATATTTAAAAAATTGTTGGAAGGGCTGGCTACGAAACTTGAAGAATCGTTTGGGTTGGGGTCGAAATTCTGGTTGGGTCAAAATTCTGCTTTCAGAATTCTGCTTTTCAAAATTCTGCTTTTCAAAATTCTGATTTTCAAAATTCTGTTTTACAAAATTCTGTCAATAATAAAAAGAAGGTTTGGAAAATGTTAAAAAGCGCGCGCTTTTTAACATTTTCCAAACCTTCTATTTATTACTGGCAGAATGTTGTAAAGCAATTTTATCATACTTGTCTCATCATAAAATAGGGAACATTTCTTGTAAGACTGCTATTTTGTCTAAAATAATAATTTTAGGTAGGAGCATAGTTTACAGTTCCGTGCGCATAAAAAACAAATCTTTGAAAACGATTATGAACCTATTCTGTGCCAAATTTGTATAAAATTCTGGACGAAAAATGTTTCCTTCGGCCTTAGCCACGCACTGAGGCATTAACTTACACTTAATTAATAAAGTATTGGCCTAAAAATAGACAGCAATTATTTTTGGATGCAAAAATCATTTGCATGCAAAAAAGATGTAAGGTGAATATATTTTTTATTTGCGATTATAGGTACTATAAGGCAAGTTTTGGATTCGTGCAAAAAAAAAATTTTGAGATAACAATCAAACATGATATTACGATGATAGAGAACACAAAAAAAGTGGGGGGCACAATTCTGTCGGTCTGTCTGTCTGTTCGTCTACAGCCTAAACGGCTCGATCGATTTTCTTCAAACTTGGTACATAGTGGTTTTTGGTAATTCTGCCGACATGTTTTTTTTCATTTTTTCTTAGAACCAAAAATAACGGTACCTGCCATACATTTTTGTTTGGCAAATTTACATAATCCTGATTTTCTCAAAAACAGCTCGACAACTTTTCTTAAAAAAAATTCAATAAATTTATTTTAGTAAAGGCTTTCTTTGGGTGGAAAACCATTTTTCAAAAATGGTTATTAATGGTACCTCCCAAGGAACCATTTCTTTAATTTTTGATTTTCTTCAAAATGGTACGACCGATTTCAATTATTTTTTTTATACAGAAGCTTCCGAAAAATATAAATAGTTTTGTGTACCAACATTTTTGAAAAAATATTTTTTGGATTTTTAAAAAAATATTTCAAATTTTTTTTTGGAAAATCAAATATTTCGAAAACGGCTTCATAGATTTTTTTGAAACTCGATATTGAAGACTTTTTTAGTACTCTCTAAAATATTTTTAGAAAAATTTTTACATTTATGAAAAAATAACGGTACCTTCTATACAAAAGTGAAAAAACCGCAAAGGAAAATATTTGTTTGCTTGAAAACGACTCCTACGATTTTGATTAAACTTTTTTCATAGATTAAAATTAGTACGATCTACCATCAAAAATTATAAAATTTTACACATAGCAACTATTAGTAGTACCTGTCATAGAACGTATTTTTTTTTTTTTTGAGTTTTCTCGTTATCAGCTTAACGGATTTAAATGAATTTTTTTATATACAAATTTCAGATTTAATAATATTGCATATCAAAATTTACCAAAGAAAAGTTTTTGGATTTTTAAAAAAAGTTTCAAACATTTTTTTTGAAAATTCGATATCTCAAAAACGGGTTAACAATTTTCTTTTAAATTTTGTTTTTATATACACATAAATATATAGTTTAAATCTGCATACCAAAATTTGTCCTTAAAAATGTTTTAAGAATTTTATATATAAAAAATTGATTTAAAAAAAAACCGCTCCAACGATTTTGAATTTTTTTTTCCATACAATCATATTCCATCATGAATTAAGATGGCATACTTTTTTTTCACCTCAAACTGTCAAAAGAGTTGTTTTAGCTAATTTAAATGTCGTATTTCATGCGCTTCTCTACATTTTTCTCTCATAATTTCCATGTTTGTATATACAATTTTCTTAAACTCGCAGGTTTCTGATAAGGATTCCCGACCGCGTTTTATTCCTCTGAGCTCCTCTTCAAGAAGCTCATTGGACAAGGTTCTCCTTTGAGAGTTCCGCCCTTCTTTCCCTGGGTTTTGTGCCAGAGACATCCGTTTTGTTCCTTTGGACTCCTCTCCAAGAAGTTCACTGGACAAGGTTCTCCTTCGAGGGTTCCGACCGTTTCTTTCCCTGGGTTGTGTGCCAGGGACAATCGTTTTGTTCCTTTGGGCTACTCCTCTAGAAGCTCATTGGACAAGTTTCTCCTAAGAGGGTTCCGACCGCTTTGTTCCTTATTTGCTGAAGACATAGGGTTTCTTATAAGGATTCCCGACCCCGTTTTGTTCCTCTGAGTTCCTCTTCAAGAAGCTCATTGGACAAGGTTCTCCTTTGAGAGTTCCGCCCGTTTCTTTCCCTGGGTTTTGTGTCAGGGACAACCGTTTTGTTCCTTTGAACTCCTCTTCAAGAAGTTCACTGGACAAGGTTCTCCTTTGAGGGTTCCGACCGTTTCTTTCCCTGGGTTGTGTGCCAGGGACAATCATTTTGTTCCTTTGGGCTACTCGTCTAGAAGCTCATTGGACAAGGTTCTCCTACGAGGGTTCCGACCGCTTTGTTCCTTATTTGCTGAGGTTTCCGATAAGGATTCCTGACCGTTTTGTTCCTTCGAGTTCCTCTTCAGGGGTCTAGCTGGACAAGGTTCTCCTTTGAGGGTTCCGACCGTTTTGTTCCCTAGGTTTCGTGCTAGGGACATATTATATGAGATACTATGCTAGTTATTTTTAAGACTAGAAAAACATTGTAAAATATATGAAGTACCGTGTTATTTATTGTAAGAAACTAAAATTATAATTTATATGAAATAATTTGTTAGTTCCTGATTTTGAAAAACTTTAAATAAAAGAATATTTTTGTAAATAACTTAATAAAGAAATTAAAGCCGTTTTATTCGGAGATAAGATCCTCCTAACCCCAAGTTTCGTTGCTTCTTGGGTAAGAATCCTGGACACCGCCGAGCTTACCTCAGCTGCAAAGTAAAAGCATCACAAGACAGACAGACAGAATTGTGCCACCCACTTTTTTGGTGTTCTCTATCATCGTAATATCATGTTTGATTATTATCTCAAATTTTTTTTTTGCACGAATCCAAAACTTGCCTTATAGTACCCATAATCGCAAGTAAAAAGATACCTACACGCAGAGAAAAAACCAGGTATAGTTAACCAATTTCTATTTAATTATACCTGATTTTAAAGTTGTTATTTTTCAACTCAGTGGATTAAGTCGACTGTTTAACCAGATACCTGATTTTTAATGTCTTGTTAAATCAACGAAGGTTGCAAGTAAAAGCTATTCCTGTTAATCTTACATGAAAATCTAGTTAAATTTACATGACAATCTAGTTAATTTAACATAGTACTCAATTTTCAATGTCCTGCAAGCTTTACATGAAAAATTGCTTCATTTAACATGAAAATCTAGTTATAATTTAACATGATTCAATGCTGAATCAACCCTTTATTCGGTATTTATGACATTGAAATCTAACTCTGCTTAGCATTAAACTCCTTTTGCTTTACCCCTTAAACAGAATGAATGAAGTTTTAGCTTGAAGCAGGAGTTGAATTTTGTAATGCTGTATACTATTTTTGTATCTTTCCATTTTATATTAAGAAACTGATTTCATAAAAAACAAATTCTGATCGTAATGCTACAACAATTACTTATGGCCCAGTTTCACAGTCTCGTTTAAACCTTTAACCGAGTTCAATTGTTTCTGCTGAACTGAAGTATAAACCAAAAGTGGAGTTTAAACTCTCACTGTGAAACTAGGGCGTTAGTAAAACTTCAATGTCAAAAATTTAAATATTTATCAGTGGATAAAAATTACTTTTGTCCGCCCCTGAACACAGTGTCTCGTGTCCGCATCGGAAAATGCAAAAAGATGCTGCTTCAGATTAAAAATTGGCGCTCTCGAATACCTGGGTATCATGTCTTACAACACCGAAACCATAAATGCTGCATAGGGACATCGATTTAACTGAATGAATAAAAGTACAATGACTGAGGCGGTTATGCCGGGAACCCTAAGAAATCCCGAGTGATAAAGAATTCTGAATTTGTCCACGAATAAAACAACAATCCTGATGGACTTCGAAATCCCAAATAATGGAGTATGAAAATAAAAAATTCCGAATCGAAAGGAGACCATGCAGTAAAGGATATCCAAGGGCTATCAGGTGTCACACGATAGTATAACGCGAACCAAACTTATCACGCGAAACTGAAGACATCAGCTTTGTAGCTACATATATGGACTTAGTTGGTAAGAGAAGCTTTTTGGATATGACAGTCATGTAGATCCTGTCTACCTGCTCTATACTCAAACCATATTAAGTTAGCAAGTACCCAAATAACCCTTCACTGCCAAAAAAGGAGTTTGAACCTCAGCTCGTCATTTCAAAAATTAGAGATTAACGTACTAAGTGTATTGAGTGCCAGTAAAATGTTAATTTTTGTTGCTATCATTAATTTGACTTTACCTTTAAATGTGATGACTTGGTGAATTATATTTATAATTATCTGTCTTGTGCTTAACTCCTATAATGCACTTTTGAAGTTTTTTATCTATGTACTTTGTTAATTGAAGTCATATCTCCTCTTTTGGTATTCTACCACACTTACTTTGTTGACCTAATGGAGAATGCATGTTAAAGCAATCTCATAACATTCAACTTCTAAAAACAATTGTCACACTATCATCAGTATCCATATACCACCAATTGTATTTTTTTTTTTTTTCAAGGAAATATGTTCAAATAAATGAAACTCCAAAAAAATCAACAACAACAACAGCAAAAAAAAAAAGAAAACCTTAATATCGAAAAGAATCCTTAACACTTTTATGAGCCAACTATATGGTAGCCATACGATCAATAAATTGCAGTTTAATTGCTTTACGAGCTGACGATGAACACACAGTCAACTGTGCAGAGAAAACAGCAAGGAGTTCACCATCAGCATGGTAATAATGGCACAAAAGTAGTCGCAGCACATTTGGCCTCAACATCAACTCACACCTATATTGCCAAAAGAGGGCGACCTTCTTTTTGGTATAACATCGCACCACCATTTGGTTCTGTTCTATTATTGCCGAACTAAAAGCGAACATCGATTGCAAACACGCAAATCCTCATCACACAATGCGGTCGCGATGGCACACTGATGGTGCGCAGCAATATCAAAATAAGCAGCGGCATATATAGGCTGGTGGTTTGGATACGAGTGGCGCATATATACTCCCGCGTCGTCGTTCCCATGGCTATAAGCTGGTATCCCACATTATAGTCGCAAAATGACATCACATGTGTGTGTATGCCACATGCTTTGCCATAGCTGCAAATCCTTTAATTTTGTTTTTATTATCACACGGTGTGTTAATTTCTTTGCATACTTATTAAACAAACTGCAGCAAGCATTTTACAATTGTCTGTAATATCTACATTGATAGTTCTTTGCCTAACAGTGTTGCCAACTGATGATTTTTGAAACAAAAATCCTAATCCTAGCCAAGATGCAGTGGTGAGGCGAGAACTGGAGAGCTGGAGAAATGAAAACTGGATAAAACAATACCTGGAAAGGCCGCTTTGCTGCATAATTTTCTCCATTTACGGTTTCCGTACCCCGTTTTGCATCTTCAAAACAAGGGTGCCGATGATCCTTTTAGCCCAGGTACAGCACAGTGATTCTAATTGGTGCACTTGTCTCCATTAGGCTGGAGACTTGCAGAGTTAATTTCTCAAAATTAAAGAAGCAGAGTGTGGACCAGTAATAACTGACTTTTGCAGTCTCTAGCAAGCAGCTGTGACCTCAAAAAGTTGTTAAATTTTGTAAACAAAAAAAAGTAACACCAATCTTCTGCTTTTTCCGCAGTGCTGTCTGTGAGAGTAAAGTTGGGATTAGATGCACCATTTGGTTGATGCTGCAGGGGTGTTCCTCAACAGCTGACTCAATGGGACTTTTGTTGCCACGGGTATACCCAGAAGTAGCCTACCAGCTTTTTTTTGATTTAAAACGTTTTTCTTCTTGTCTGAAACGTGATGCAAAATGCACGATGGCACCCTTAGATGGAACCATTTTCTAGCATTGAAGTTACTGTTTAAGTAACATTGTATCCTTGTAATGTGGATTTATGCCAAATGAAACGTGTTGCCACAATAATCCGTCATCGTATTATTGCATGAATCCTGAAGAGTACAAAATTCTGGAACTTTGCTAGTAATTGGCAACCATGAAACTCGCTGCTGTTTAGTATTATAGAGAGGTATAAGCACAAACCGTGAGAGCCTACTCTGTGCTGGACGATAGGTGGTATGACATTATTTTTTCGCCTCTCTGCGGTTTTGTGTGCCGTTTAAGTAGGTGAATTTATGACTTGTTATACTTGATAAAGGTTTTTTGCGTTAAATTGTGTTCTTTTCACGCGCGCGGCATGCAACGGCACGGCATCGGCATGGCGCGCAGATGTCTATGGAAATTGATTTTTAGCTCCATTCACCTGTGCAGTTCTATATATTTTGTGGTTTTCCCATTTAATTCTTGGATACCGGACAGAAAGAACGGAGTACCTACGATAATAATAATTAATTGCATGCAAACATTGTTGGTATATATAATGTTTCGAACAGATAAAATGGTGCTGATAGGTCAATGTCGATGTTTTGGTGGTAGCTTTATAGATTAGAGAATGGTTAAGGTTGCGCAGGTTTTGATGCAGTGCTGGGTTTATATAAATCTTTGTTTTTTGTTGTCCTCAACCTCAAGAAAAGAACGTACAGGTTCGACTATTGTGTATTACTGGTTGACAGATATCTCTGATTTGGTTGACATAGAAATTCAGGTCATATGATCTTTTGCACACTGCGCAAGGTGTGTTTTTCTATATTGAGAATTATGTTCAATCTGTCCATGAACTCAAGAAACCGAAGGTTTAGTTATATGAAATTAATGTTTATATTATTAGGTCTTGATAAGGGAGATGGT
The DNA here is from genome assembly GCA_963921185.1 of Dasysyrphus tricinctus. Taxonomy (NCBI): domain Eukaryota; kingdom Metazoa; phylum Arthropoda; class Insecta; order Diptera; family Syrphidae; genus Dasysyrphus; species Dasysyrphus tricinctus. The sequence goes on along the minus strand of OY992530.1, from coordinate 229,508,645 downwards.
GTTATTTTTTTTCTTTTATAAATGAGCTCAAAAAATATTGTTAAAAGAGAAGTCACGTAGAAACAAAAGAGCTGATAAGCGAACTTTTTGTATGATTGTTGGATCAGTTGTTATTCTTTTTTGATGTTATTAAATCTTTGTCATGCACAGGACTCACGAGACGGCCTTGAAAGGAAACCCCGATGGTGAGTAAAAGACATAAGTAATAACCTTGGATGAATGGACTGATAATGTTGACGACTTCATTCGCAAACGAAAAACGGACAATGGCATTGCTTGTATGTAAAAAAGAATGTGCGTACATTTAATTAGACTCATAAAGCAGAACAGCTTGCCAAAGCCCTCGCTTCTTTCAAATCTGATGTAACGGGCACTCCAAGAGATGCGATGCAATAGAAAAATGCACCACGCAAGAGAAAGTTTGCAGAAGCTGCGATTTTTAGTGTGAAATGTGCCTTCTCAATAGTTAGAAGCGTTTATTTAAGTTTAAAGTAGCTGTCAGAGGAAGTAGTACCTTGGGCATAATGGTGAGTGCATTGGACTATCAAGGCAAAGGTCTGGGTTCGATTCCCAATCGCTGTGACCTAAAACAAAAGCGGAACTATTTTTTTCCGAGGTAAGGCTTCTTGCGAGGAACTGACAAATCCTCCAAGAGTATACTTGCGATGATTTAGTGCTTCCCATCTAGTGGTTTGGACTCGGCAAAAAATTGTAGGTCCCCTCTACAATCAGAGGAAAACTTAAGCAAACAGCTTTGACCTTTCGCGATGTCAGTGAGAGAGTAGAGACAATCCGTATCAAGGCCAAATTCCACCACTTGAGCCTCATCATCGTACATGTCCCCAGGGGGCCAGGGGGGAGAAAAGAGGGATATTACCAAGGAAGTATTCTATTAGCTTTTCGCCAGAAACGTGTGAGCGATGCCCTAAGAATGACATACAAATATTTCTGAGAGTTTTTAATGACAAAAAAGGGTAAAGAAGATATTTTTGGAAGGACAACCGAAAAACATAGCCTGCATTATAGCACTCTCGGAAACGGACTGAGACTAAACGACTTCGTAGTGTGAAATAGCATTGTGTGAGTAGCACCTAATTTACAAGCCTTGAATCTTTTTATCTACAAAGGCACTTTGCGGTCCCCAGATGACCGAACCTCCAACCAAATCAATCATGTTGCTATTGTCGGAAAGCACTCCTTTAACATACTGGGCATACGTACGTACTATTTACTTACTTATCCGGCTCCCGATCCATGAAGGGTCTCTGCGTGAGATATTGCGATCTTCCATCAGTAGCGGTCCCTATCACGCTCCCTCCAGTCGTCGAGACCAAGTGCTCTTGCGTCTGTGACCGTCTGGTCCCTATAGCGGAGGTACGGTCTGCCTGGTCGTCTCGAACCTGGGGGCAGGGATTCGAAGATTTTCTTGGCTGGAGCGTTGTTGTCCATTCGCTCGATGTGGCCGAGCCAGTGTAGTTGACGTGTTTTGGCTCTTTGGACTACATTCACATCTTGGTACAGCTCGTACAATTTACGATTGACTCTTCTCCTCCAATCGGCCTCTTCGCATATAGGACCAAATGTCCGCCGAATAATTTTTCTTTCGAAAGTGCCCAGTATCAATTCCCCTTTTTATTTATCGTCCAGCACTTGGCGCCGTAGAATAGAACTGGTAAAATTAGCGATTTGTATAGCGTGCACTTTGTCTTTCGAGAAAGGAGTTTTGAACCCATTTGTTTGGCCAAACCGAAGTAGCAACAGTTTGCTAGGGTAATTCTTCGTCAAATTTTCACTAAGGTGTCGTTAGTGGAATACGAGCGTACTGATCAGCTAATATTGGATCACTACCCGGTTGGTGCCATGCTGCCATGAGTAGAAAGTCAAGATTGGTAGATACTGCAATTGGAAGAGACCATTATAGCCTATCCCAACCAAGTATTCCTAGAGCGTGCAAGGATCTTTACCGGCTCCACTGGGCATAAGCCATGATCGGACTATGGACATTGAACATGTCTTGAAAAATAAACAATGGAACTACAACAATCCTTGTCCGAGCAGTGACATATCCATACAAATCATTCTGGTGATTAGGTTGTGGTTTGGATGTTAGCGTCGTTCATGTCTAGTGGAGCCGGTATGTTATAACTTATTAGATGTGCCGAGAAGCCCTCTAGCAGCAATGCATACAAGCCATTAAGAATGCTGCAGAAGCGGTGTTAGGATTCTCAAGGTGGCCATACATGACCGTGCCATCCCATCTATTTGGCTCGGTTTGATTTCAGATTGGCTGAAAATCCAAACGGATCGATGGCCGAAGAAAAGCCTTAATTTCACAAAAGAGAAGGAATGAAACACGTTTTCTCAGAAATAAGAAAAAAGACCATGAAAAGCGTGAAATCGAAAAGATTCAGAGAAGCTTGACTAGAAACCAGTGCCGAGATTCAGCTAATTCGAAGCCGCAGGGAGTGAGTGAGATGAGTCACTTTTCGTCGAAAATCGATTCAGTTAGCAAAAGGGAGTGAGTGAGCGAGTGAAATGAAATGTGAGATTACTCGCCAGATATTTCCGCAGTGACTTGGTGTATGTGTTGGTAAATTTCAAGTTTTGGATAGGTATGTGTGCTTTTCTCAAAAATGCCTATTCATGGATAGGAAACGAAATAAAAAACAACAACGTAGATAAAAACAACTACCCTTTTATTGATTCTTTAATTTTATTTTATTATCATTTGGCACATATGTATATATATTAAATAAATGTATATTCTATTCACTTTCAGCACTTTTAAACTTTTTATTTCTCAAGGGTAAAACTCACATTAAACTTTAATTATGACAAAAAAATAATTGAAACAAAAGATACTCCAAACTCCATTATTAAAGATTCCAATGTTTACATTGTTGTATTTGCTGTTTCATTTCGTTTTGCGTAACGAGTGTGACAAGGAAGTAGAATTTAGCTCTTTTATATTTATTCTTTGTCTCATGTTCGAAACTAAATTCGAACTTACTCATTTCACTTAAATAGCTGAATCACTTTTGCGAGTGAAGTGAGATGAGTCGGCGAGTAAGGCGAGTCATCTCATCTCACTCGCTGAAATAGCTGAATCTCGGCACAGGTCCGGGACTTCTACAGGAAGAGTTTAACAGAAAACAACAGGATTCACTAGCCCTTAACAGATTCTGCAAGGATAAGGAAAGAAATTCCATAGTGGAAGTGCAGTCGATGTTAAAAATCTGGAGTGATCGTTTCATCCAGCTGCATAGCGGCGGTGATGGAGGTCCAGATCTCGTCAACGATCAGCCACATTAAGTCATTTAAAACTTATGAAAGTAAAACAACAGTATCACCTTTTTGTTACATAATAAATTTATTTTAAATAAATAAAGACAATTGTTTCGATGCCGATGAGCATCATCTTCAGTATTACTGTCGACTGACTGGATATGTCGGTATCAAGAGAAAAGAATAAGAAAATGACAAAATTAAAAATATAAATATATGTGCATACATACAATAAAGAATATTATAATACATACATTATTACATTAACATACATTGAAAATTATTTTTGATATATCATTATGTATTGACAAATGAAAAAAGAGACGAAACAAATTTATACCAAATTTTGTTGTGAATAAATCATCCATAACCCTAACCGAGCAAGAAGAAAAAACTTTGAATAATGGTCTCAATTTTGCTATCCAACAAAAACAAATACCGATTATGGACATTGTAGCTGACATTGAAGTTGCGCTTAAACATGTGGACACAAACAATTCTAATTTCATCCGGTCTTCGTTGTTGTTGGATAAAACTCTTAACTTAAAAAAACCCCAAATCGGCTAATAGCAGTACGAATTTACAACGTACGATTAAATCACTAAATAAAAAAGATGTTTTCATAACAAAAGCTGATAAGGGTAATTGCGTGGTAATTACTGACAAAACTGATTACGACAACAGTGTTCAATGTTTAATTGATAGCGGCCCTTATAAAATGGTACGCAACCCTCTAAGCAAAATTAAAACAAATACCAACAATGCTATTAACAAGCACACTAACATTTTTGGCCCGACTTGGAAGAGAAAAATGCGTATGACGTATAGCAAAGTTCCACGCATTTTTGCTTACCAAAAATTCATAAGCCCGGCTGGCGCCCAGTGGTTTCGAACATTAACTCGCCAACATACAATCTCTCAAAATGGCTTGTAGAACAATATAAAAATATGCATTGTTTTGACAAATTCTCGGTAAAAAACTCCATCGATTTAACCGAAAAATTAAAGGGAATCAAAATAAAAGAAGATGAGTCGTTAGTTTCCTTTGATATAACAGCATATTTTCCCAGCGTTCCACTCGACAAAGCGTTAAACATTATGCAAGAATGGCTCGACAAACAAAATATAAATCCCTTAATGAGGTCGGCATATTTGGAGCTAACTACACTATGTATGAAGCAGACTTATTTTGGTTTTCGTTCAAAATTTTATCAACAAATCGACAGTACGGCGATGGGTAATCCGTTGTCACCATTCGTTTGTAATCTTTATGTAAATGCATTGGAAGAGCTACTTTCAAAAAACATATTATTTCCATCTACATGGTTCCGTTACGTCGACGATATTTTCGCGATTGTGAAGACGAAGGACGTGGAAAGAACACTTCAATTACTAAATTCCGCGTGTGAAAACATAAAATTCACCGTTGAAACTGAGATTAATGAGTGTTTGCCATTCCTGGACATTATAATTCGACGAGAATCAGATGGAATTTTAAGCTTTGATATTTATCGAAAAAATACCAGCACTCAACGATATATAACAAGCACATCAAATCATCACATCTCACACAAGTACGCAGCATTTAATTCGATGATTTATCGAATGCTCAAGTTACCTTTATCCCAAGAAAACTATAATAAGGAATTCAATTTTATTTATGATACTGCCCGAATAAATGGTTTTGGAAAGTATGTGATCGACAGTTTGTATAAAAAACAAAAGAAGAAACTTAAACTTCTCGAAACGACATCTTTGTCAAATGAAAAAACATCGCTTATAAAACGTTTTCCCATTACATATGACCCATTTGTTTACAATAAATTAAAAAAACTTTTTAGTGGTACCAACGTACAATTAATTCCAAAAAGTAATAATAAAATCGGGCAACTAGTCCTATCAACTAAAGACGCATTAAATCAATTAGAAAAACCAGGTGTTTATTTTGCAGAATGCAGTGACAAAAATTGTAATCTTATTTATATTGGACAAACATTAAGAGAGTTAAATATTAGAATTAAAGAGCATTTGAATTATATAAAAAATAATGAACCTTATAAGAGCGGAATAGCTGAACATATTTTAGAATCAAAACATTCTTTGACTATCGAGAGCTTCACTCTCTAAAAATCTGAGCAAAATTACATGCGTTTAAATATTCTTGAGTCACTTTTTATATATTTAAATCGAGAAAAGGCTGTAAACAGGGACAATGGTCCATTTGTTTCGTCTCTTTTTTCACTTGTCAATACATAATGATATATCAAAAATAATTTTCAATGTATGTTAATGTAATAATGTATGTATTATAATATTCTTTATTGTATGTATGCACATATTTATATTTTTAATTTTGTCATTTTCTTATTCTTTTCTCTTGATACCGACATATCCAGTCAGTCGACAGTAAAACTGAAGATTATGCTCATCGGCATCGAAACAATTGTCTTTATTTATTTAAAATAAATTTATTATGTAACAAAAAGGTGATACTGTTGTTTTACTTTCATAAGTTTTAAATATCAATTAGTTACATAGCACTCAAAAACCGAAGTAAATTAAAATTTAATCACATTAAGTCAATTTAGTTAATGATCTGGAGTTTCACACACTCGACCTGAATGAGATCAAGGTAATCATCGCCAGGCGCTAAGATCGAATAAACCAGCATGTGCTGATGGTCTACAGGCGGAATTCTTCAAGTAGGTACGCTGGAGATGATCTGGTAGGGACCATATACAAAATTTGTTAGTAGTCAGAGAAGAGTATGCCCGATGTGTGGATGCCTAGCACCACCAGCCCGTTCCACAATAAAAGTGATCACCTCGCCTTCTGTGCACCAACTACAGAGGCATAAGTCTGTTAAATATCGCCTACAAGATCCTGTCGAGCGTCTACATCTAAAGCCGTTTAGTAACGAACTGATTGGCCCTTATCCGTGCGGTTTTAGGCATGAAAAGTCTACCATCGATCAAATCTCCACATAATACCACAAATTCTTTAGAAGACCCAAGAATTTAACATCGATATACACCATTTTTTATCGTTTTTGAAGCAGCTTTTGAGAGCGTTAATAGAGATGACCTGTAATTTTCTAGATACATATGTCGAGTATCGAGTTTTGGTAGCCCAGACAAGATGGAGAATGCTCGCTGCTCCGTTAAAATTGGAAGATATTCTACGGAAAAATTTTCAAAGCTACGAGAAAAACAGGGCCTGAACCAACAAGCTTCTTCTAGCCGGCTCGTATTCTAGCTAGCTGTCTCCACCTTCCCACGTCCAGTTGGTTGAGATCCTCTTCCACTTGCGTATGCCACCTTTAACGTTGTCCATCTCTACTGCGCTGTCCCACGGGGTTGGATTCAAAGATTTTCAAGGCCTTTGCTGCTCAATTGCCTTCTTAGTCCAAGGAAACAGCGATTGGCAAGAGTAGTCTTTCGTCTGATCTCAGCACTGGTATCGCTCGCTGAGTTTATAGCGGATCCTAGGTAGACACAGTCTCTGACCACCTCAAAATTATAGCTGTCCACAGTGACGTTCTGTCCGAGAAGTCGATGTTGGGTGTCTTTTCTTGTTGATAGCATATATTTCGTTTTGATTTCATTCACCGTAAACCCCATCTTCTTGGCTTCCTTCACAATACTCATGAAATCACCACTGACATCTTGCTTAGTTTGTCCGATTATGTCAATGTCGTCAGCGGAAGCGAGTAATATGATCGACTTTTAAAAGATTGTGCCTCTAGTGGTGCCGTGAAAGTTTTGCACTATTCTTTCAAGAGCGATGTTTAGGAAAGTCGCATGACAGCGCGTTGCCTTGCCTAAAACCTTTTTTGACATCAAAGGTGTCGGTGAGATCTTTGCCGAACTTGATTGGGCAGTGTCCAGTGTGCATTCTCCATCGTCATCCTCCACAAACGGATGAGTTTGGCAGAGATGCCAAAACTAGACATTGCTCTACATACATAGCTCGTCTCTAGAGATGCTGTCCATACGCGGCCTCAAAATCCATGAAAAGGTGGTGGGTATCGATTTGAAACTCATGGGATTCTCCCAAGATCTGCCGTAGTGCCAACACTGATATGGACCAATCAGGTTGTTGACGAATAGCCTCAGGCGTTCATAAAGTACGGCAGAGAAGATCTTGTAGGCGATATTAAGAAGACTTATGCCTCTGTAGTTGGTGCAATCCAGAGGATAGCCTTTCTTGAGGATCGGGCAAACAATGCTTAGGTTTCATTCATTGGGCATGCTTTCCTCTGACCATATATTGCAGATGAGCTGGTGCATACTCCTAACCAATTCATCAACATCCGCTTTGAATAGCTCATCCCAGGCCATCAGCTCCAGCAGCTTTATTTCACTTAAGTTGAGATATTGCTATCTTTATTTCGTCGAGATCGGGTGGACTGAATTGTTGACCTACGTCGTCCATGTTGAATAGTGCAGTCTGCATGGTAGCGGAATTAGGTTCGTCATCGCCGTTACACAATTTGCAGAAGTGATTTTTCCATATCCTCAGTACTGACTGCGATTCTACCACGATGCTCCCCTGATCATCCTTGCAGGCTTCGGTTCGGGTCTTGTAACCCTGGAAGGTTCTTTTTACTTTTTGGTAAAACTTCAGAACTTCATTCCTGCAATGGCATCCCTCTATTTCCTCGATCGCGCGTTTCTCATGCTCTTTTTTTTGCCTTCCTAGAAGCTTGTGTTCCTCTCTCCTCTTCTGCTCGTAAGGCTCGCGAGCAGCTCTTGTCGTTCTATGTAGAGCCGCTTTGTATGCCTGTTACTTGGCTGCATGTACTTGCCGGCATTCTTCATCGAAACACGGTTTTCGCTGTGGTGGTCGTGCGAGGGCCAGCACATCAGAGGTGGCATCTCTGATGCGTTCCTGGTGATTCCTCCACTGGTTATACTTGTAGTTGGTGGCATATGAGTATTTAAGAGGGCGCAAGAGACTCGATTGTGGTTTCGTAATCGATGTCATTATACTAAATTTTGTTTGATTTCCTTGAGAATTTGCAAAAAAAAACTACTTGAAAATGCTCTCTGCTGTACGATCGGCCATTACCAAGACTTCCGACAAGAAAGTTATATCACTTACTTAAATCAATTGCGAATATGCTAGAAGTATGCTAGCCACTGCTGATGCGCTAGTGTAAGCACTGTCAAAATTGTTGCCATTATTAGTACCATCGTGGGCCAATAGCTCGCACCAGGATCTGCCCCCAATTATAAATGCCCTTTATTTACCCTCCGTTTGGTGTTGGAGGTCACCCAGCATTTGAGAGAAAATACCGTCCGTACTATTGTCATGGACGGTACTGAGGATCTGGTTTGTGGCCAAAAAGTCGTAGATGCTGGATTCGTATTCGTATCCCAATTGGTGCTGAGACTTTGAGTCGCATTATTAACGTAATCAGAGAGCCCATCGATGAAAGTGTTCCTATTCTAACCGACAGCCATCTACACCGAAGCCCCCGCATTAGTCGAGATGAGTGTCAAACAGGAGATTTTGGTCACCGGAGTCAAGTTCATCTACTTGCTTGCCCCCTTCGCCAGTGCCGGTACCGGCAAGACCGTACTCCACATGAAACTGACCAAAAACGCCGCCAAGGCCCATGGTGGTTTCTCCGCGTTCGCCGGAGTAGGAGAAAGTACCCGTGAAGGAAACGATCTCCTCAATGAAATGATTGAAGATAGTTTCATCTCCCTGAAAGACAAGACATCCAAGGTACATAGCTCTGGTCTACGGTCAGATGAAAGTGCCCTCAGGCGCCCTGGCCCGTGCTTCTTTGACTGATGGCTTGACCATTGCTGAGTGTTTCCGTCAAGAAAAAGAGGATATATTTCTTTTCAACGTCAACATTTTCAGTTTAAGACAGTACGATTCCAAGGTGTCTGTCCTTCTTAGGTCATATTACCTCTGCTGTCGGTTACCAACCCACTCACATGGGTTCTATGCAGGAACGTACTACCACGATCACGAAGGGTACACTTGATGGTCTGGGAGTTTCCTTAAGTGTAGTCTTCCCAACTAGATGCAGCTTTTGGTTCCATCACTTCCTGATCCTTCTCCAGCTACAACATTCGCTCATTTGGACGCCACCACTGTGTTGTCCCATACTCTTGCTAAATTGGGTATCTACCCAGCCGTGGATCCCCTTGATTCTCGATCTCGTATCATGGATCCCAACATCATTGGCAACGAGCACTACAACGTGCGTCGCTCGTGGTGTGCAAAAGATCTTGCAGGATTACAATTATTTTAAGGATATCATTGCAATTTGCGATATGGATGGATTATTTGAGGAAGATCCAACGTTTCCTGTCATAGCCCTTCCACGTCATTGGCTGAGGTGTTCACCGATCAAGCTAGTCTCCTTGGAAGAAACCATCAAGCGATTTAAACAGTTCTTGGCTGTCAAATAAGATTATTTGCCAGAGGTTGTTTTCGACATGGTTGGACCCATGGAGGAGTTTGTAGAGAAGGCTGAATGTTTAGCCAAGGAATCTGCTGCTTAAAGAGCATAAAACTTCCACACTTACACTGAAAAAGGAGGGGAGCTCTTTCGTATCTTAAGTAATTAAAAACTAGAAAGCAGTGGACGTCGCCCTATTCCTTGTTCTTGTTCTGGTATCATCCAACCATCAAAATTCATCTTTCGTCTGTTCAAAACAGGCAAGCTTAAACCTTCAGCATTATGAATCCAAACAATAGTCCCAAAAACTGAAGGTCAAACTGTGCTTAATAATTTTTGAACAGTTTACTGCTTGTGGTAACATACATTTGACAGTTTATAAAACTTTTACTAAACAAAGAAAAAAATACTTCTCTAATGATACTTTATCTTTTCTTTTCAGGAAGACCTCCTCATCCATGGTGATTCCGTTTACGACATCATTGACAAACAGGACCACGGCCCCATTCAAGCCGAACTCAATCGTAATGTTCCTCAACAGCCCGGTCAGCAGCATAACTCAGCCATGTCCAGTCTTGAGGGTGAACATCGCATGTTTCTCTGTCGAATGAATGTCAGTCGAAACGCCAGAAGACAAATGAGATTCGGTGACCAGAAGGTGAGTTAATAATATTGACAGATCCAATCTGTGTGGTGCTGCTTGCCCCATAAACTAGTATATGTGTGTTGTTATATATGTATGGTTCCTCTTACGGGTTCGTCCCAGGTCTCGATGACTGTTCCACTTGACTTGTTATAGAATGGAAGGATATGAAAGTAAGAAACTCTCTGTTCTCAAATGCTGCCTGGTTTTTATTTTACTTTTTTTTCTGTAACCGCTGCTGACTTGACTGGTGTTCAGGTAGGCTGTGCTCTCGTTGGAGGTTTGCTTTTTATTATGAGGAAATGTCAACCAAAAGATTAAGATAATGTCGCCAGGGAATGTCTTCACTTTTGCCCACAGCGAGCAACTACTATAAGAAGAGTGAAGCCCCAGCAAGCAATCCGCATCATTATCATCATCATTCGTACACCACAGTCTGGTGAACTATATGGAATCAAATTGATGATGCCACAGACGTAGGTGGACACACACTGTGTGGTGGTGGAGCGTGGAGTTGTCTGTAGATTAGTTGGACGCAAGCAGGAGCGCGCGCGCACTCCGTCCAAAGAACCAAACAGAAAATAAAAGAACGAAGAATTGTTTTGGTTTACATTTTCACCCAATTATTTTCACTCCCACCAGGTTTGCGTCCACGTTGCGCCACGCCGCTGCACCGCAGCCGCCACAACCACCGTTCGTCGTCATCGTAACGGCTTGAAGATGAAGGAATTGTCTGTCTCCTGTGTTGGCTGGTTTTGGTTGAAAGATAGTTTTTTTTGTTTTTGATTTTATTTTGATTTTTTTATTCTGAAGTTGTAAGAGATTAAGATATCCGCGAAGCATCCACAATAATGTCTCTTCTCTCACTCTCTCACTATATGGTTGGCTTACACTATTGAGATCTGAGTATATCCCTTACCGAGAACATGTAATGTTAATTGGTTCTGGTTTAGAAGCTTGTCACTGCTACATTATCGATGATGATGATGGGGATTTCAAGATAGTTATTGTTAGCTACTTCCCTTGGGGTTATTGGTAATTAAATTTTTCTCTGCACTCGTTCCACTCATTCTGCGTGCATACACTATTACGACATAGAGGTTTTCTGATAGAGTTGTGATAATAAAGCGACAATATCTGGTGGGATTTTGAAGAAAAAGATAACAACTTACTGCCACCAACGAAATTTTAAAAAGGCCATTGAAATATGACGCTGATGGAACTATAGTTTCGTTAGGTATTAGCGAGTTCTTTTCATATGGAATCTATGAATCAATAAGAGAACCGACGACGTTCAGTAGGAATATACGCCTCACCTTATGAAAGCGAGAGAACTATGGCGTAGAAAAAAGACAAAATCAATTTGTAGAAAATCAAATCCTGTACAAACGGTTCGTCTAGGTGCAAGAGTACAGCTAGTTTATTGTTATAGTAGTTTTTGTTGTTCATCAGTTATTCATTCATTAAGATTTCAAAATCTATAAAATATCTCACAAGTAGTGTCGGAAAAGCCTTGCTTCATTTTATTTTAAAAATTAAAACAAGTCAGAAATTCCCGTAATGCCTTGGTTCTAAGAACTAAATTCTTACAAGAGCAAAAAATTTGGCTAAAAATACTGCAATGTAATAAGGGCAGTAAAAACTATTGGTCATTCGTTAAGAATGTTAACAAATTCAACATCTTCGTCGGTTCCCACGCTCATCTTCAATGATAAATATGTCGTTAGTTCTATAAACAAGGCCAATGTGTTTGTAGAACAATAACGATAGGGTCCTACCTGTACTTAAGAACGTCCATTTCTCTATGGGACAAAATATTTTCGTATCCTTTACCTACAATACACCAATATTACCTAACAAGGTGAATATTGGAATACCAATTGCTACTTGTAAACTTATGCTTAAGCATGATTTCATGATGATGACAAACAGCAGATGGACAGGTATCACTACTTGTCTGGCGACGAAACAGATCTGGCCAACACTGGATCCGAAGCGATCGAAATGTTTGTTATTTCTAAGTAGATTGCATATTAGCTCCACAATTGGTGTCGGTCGTTACTGGACACTGCCTCATAGGCAAACACGCCAATAGACTCGGCGTTTTCTCAAATGATTTCTGCAGAAGCTGCATGGACGAAGAGGAGGAAGAAACTATCCCACACCTTCTTTGCTCATGTCCTGCTTTTTCTCAAAGACGTTAAATACACTTAGGAAGTTTTTTCTTCGACGATCCAAGTGATTTAAATAAAATCGACATTCACAGTCTAAATCGCTTTATTAAAAGCTCCAATTGGTTTAATTAGCGAGGATCACCTCGCAGTCTTTATGTGGTATCACAATGGGCCTATACTGGCCTAGGTGTGTCAGCAGTTTTCCTGGCAGCCAGAGCACTTAAAGCTCTCCCTATTCGGAAATCCACTGGCCCTGAGTTTTTATCAAGCACTTTAGCAAAATCCCTCCGTAAGCTTTTTTACTTTTCCTTTCCTTAAACCACTTTCCCTTTGGGTGGAAAAAAGTATTTTGCAGTCCATCCCTAAAAACAATCGATTCCTCTTCTCCCTTCAATTACTCACCAATTGATCTGACGCATCCATTCTTTCTAGTGTCATGGAGATGCTGATTAATCGCTTAAGATCTTGAACAACGATATCTTCTTCTTAATGACCGTCAGTTCGCCTTTCGTTGCGTTGAGTGAAAAGTGGAATCAATCAATCATTGCATCGTTTTAGTGAAAGCAAAATCGTTGCACTCGATATTTCTAAAACATTTGATAGAGTTTTGGATCAAGCTCTTTTATCGAAAATACAGGCTTTTAGTATCTTCTTTACTGGATTAGTAATTATACCTTTCCCATCATTCCATCCAAGTTTTTTTGGACGGTTTAAAGTCTAAAGTTCACAAAATAAATTCTAGTGTTCCCCAAGGTTCCGTATTGCCTCCGACACTATTTTTTTATTTTAATAAATAATCTCTTGTCAGAAACTAATAACCCTAAAACTGTTTTCCTGATGACATCACCCTTAGTTTTTCATACTTCTTTCTATAAACATCTCCCTGTTCTTCAAACGTGGAGCTGCGAAGGTAGAATATTGACATCATTAAATTTATATATAAACAGCATCGTCAAATGGGGTATTAATAACCGTATGGAGTTTTATGCATCCAAATCTCAAAGCTTTCCGCTTTAGTCGTTAAAGCGGAATAAATACATGAATGGGACTTGCATCGAGAAAACTGAAAAGCTTTCGATTCTTGGTATGTGCGTAATAGCTTTATATTTCAGATTTTTATATTCATCGCCTCTATAGTGCAGGCATTTAAGCTTTTTGCTTCCGAAAAATGGCGGAAAGCTGAATTTTGGTATATAGCCTCCTCATAACATTCTAAGGAAAGCGTAAAAAGTCCCCCCAAAATGGTTTTTAAGGAATATCTCCCGAACGGTAACTCTTGCAGAAAAAATCTCAGTGACAAAGTTGTAGCTAAGAAATTGCGTGGTATCCCCAAGGAAAACTCGAAAACAGTTCAAAAACTATAAACAGGGATTTATTTAAAGATTTTGGGAAAGTTCCCCATCGATTCGGGCTCCACTACATTAATCATACGCGGATCGAAAGTCAAGAAACATGGTATTTCGTTTATACAGGGTGATTCGTATAAAATGTGACAAAAACCTGGAGCATGTAGGGTGAGTTGAGAAAAAAATGGTATAGGAGGGGGGTCCTATTCACCCCCGTTAAGCCAGGAGGGGCAATTTTCTAAGAAATTGACTTAAAACAGAAAAAAAAAAACAACGGTTACACTTACACTGCCGTGTTACTGCCTGAACAGAATGCAAGACGGGGCTGGAATAGATGTCAAAAATGCTGCAGCTGGAGCTGCAAGAGTTGAACAATTTTTAACTTTTACTGCAGCATTTTTGACATATATTCCAGCTGCGTCTTGCATTCTGTTCAGGCAGTTAAGAAGAAAAAACGTAACTGACTTTTTGGCTGTTTTGAGTTAGGGCCAGTTTTGACATCTTTGATATGTCGTACGTTCAAGGAACCATGTTCTTTTTAGAAAAAATTGACGTTTTAGCACTCAATTTAAGAAAAATAAAGTGACTACCATACAAGCATTTGTACATCTGATAAATAATCAAGGCAAACAAAACGTAAATACGACAGCAAAGCAGCCAACAACAAAACAAAAAAGATAGAGATAAAAACAGAAAAACGTGTTTATCTCGAAATGTCGAAAATGCACTTACGTTTTTTCTACTTAAGATGGCAGTACAATACCATGCTATACATTTTTGTACAGCCACAAATCTCTTATTTTTAATTCAAATAAAATTGTTTGAGTGAACAATATTTAAAAAATTTATTTTCAAACTCTAAATTTTGAGGAAAAAAATATTAAGGAAAGTTTCACACTTGTTCTTATGTAATTAATTGCTATTTTTGTTTTCAAAATTCAATGCTCTTATTAATTTACAGTCAAAAACAGAAAGAAAGAAAAATGAGTACTTACTTACATAAAATTCTGAAAAAAAAACACTTTAATATTTTCTTTTTTATTCTTATTTCAACGAATAGAGTTTGAAAAATAGTTTTTCACTCAAACAATTTGTTTAAAATAAAAACAAAAGAAGTGATTTTCGGCTTTACAAAAAGATATAGCATGTCATTGTACAAGTGTTATCGTTGTTTTGTAATATTTTTTTGTTTCCTATTTAAAGTAAATTTCCCAGAAAATTGCCCCTCCCGGCTACAAGGGGGTGAATAAAGCCCCCCTCTCATATGATTTCAAGCAGTAAAATAATGCCAAAAATTCAAGGCATGTATGTTAAAAGTAAACAAGGGGAAAATCCTATTAGAGGGGGTTATATTTCCCCCCTCTTGGGCCGAGTAAATTACATAAAATAGAAAAAAAAAATATATTTAAAAACAACGGGAACACTTGCAATGCCACGCTATATCCATTCTAACTAAATAATATTTTATGGAAAATAGTTTTTGAAAAAATGATTTTCAAACTTAAAATTTAAAGAAAAATTAATAATTTTTTAAGTTTGAAAATTATTTTATATTATTTTTTTCAAAAACTATTTATAGTAAAAACTTTATTTAAAAAAACACATTAGATTTATGGTTTTCAAAAAAAAAAAGTATAGCTTGGCATATTGTAAGTGTTCCCGTTATTTTTTAGTGTTTTTTTTTCTATTCTGAGTTAATTTTTCTAGAAAGTTACCCCTTCCACCTAAACGAGGGTAATAGACCCCCAATTTTTTTCTCAGAATAGGGTTCGAGCATGTTCTTAACATCCTCTGAACAAAACTTGTTCTGAGCGCTCTGAACTATTTTTTAAACACACCTGAACATTCAACTCTGTCTGCTCAGTTATTTTATTCTGAGCTCAAAGAGTGCGCTCTGAACATAAGTTCAGATTATGCTCAGCACGAAAAAAGAAACACAAATTTTTCTTGACAGCTCAGGCTCTACTCTGAACTAAAAAAGCAGTTTGATGCCTGTCCAGCTTGTCATTACGATGATAGGGAAAAGGAAAAAAGGTGATCTCAAGCAGCGTTCACATTATTCATGTTGATTTGTGTGAATCAAAATAGTCGATCAACATTCCGCTCGAAATTCCGCTATTTAAAATCCCAATTTTTCGAAAATACATATAGTCAAGTCAATTTAGACTTTTTTTAAAATAAAAGATTGGGGAAGCAATCTTGATTTCTTTAAAGTACCATACAGAAAGCTTAGGTCCAAATTTAATCACTATATCCTACATATACAGTTTTGTCCTTAACATTTTCTGCTTCTAAGCAATTGTTTACCAACTGTATTTCCTGAAAGGCCCCTGCACATCATCAAAATTAAGTTTTTTAAAAATATGAGTGGGTTGTTCTCAATATAAAGGGTATTTTTTGTTAAAGGTCAAGAACTTTGAAATGGAATAAAACAAAGATGATTTTTTTAAATTGACTTGAAATTAAGTTTATTCGATAATCTTCTGGCTTTGGAATTTAAATATTATTTCTGGCATATGACCGCCACAGCTGGCTCGGACGTAGTCTAATCTGGAGGCCCAATTTTCGATGACTTTCCCCAACATTTGTGGCCGTATATCGGGCAATAATGCGGTGAATGCTGTCCTCCAAGTGGTCTATCGTTGTTGGTTTATCAGCGTAGACTAGCGACTCGACTTCACATATCCCCACAGAAAATAGTCATTAAGCCAAAAGTGAGCTTCATCACTAAATAAAATTAGCTTATTTACGTATTTCGAACAGAACCATGATTTTCAAAATAAATTTGCACAATTTGGAAGCGTTGTTCAGGTGTCAGTCTATTAATTTTAAAATGCCAAACCAAACTTAAAATAAATCACTTGACAGCTGACAAAATGGCCCCCAGTTAAAAAAATGTTGCCAACTTAAAGTTCTATACCTCTAAAAAAAACACGCTTTATATCAAATCTCTGCATATAAACTGTGCGGTAGCTTACCAAATGTAATCATTAATACGAAAATAAAGATCTTTCTACTATCTAAATGTAACTCCTATTAGGTCCAGACATGATTATAACCACCTGGAAAAACAATCTAGTTTTTAACGGGACACCTCTAGAAAGTCTTACATGGACCCTAACAAGGCTCAGGCAAGGGTAACTCTCGATTTTCTCTAAGGCCTCACCAGTTAAGCAACCTTTTGCCTCGAGAGTAAAACAAAAAAAGTTCTCTCACTGGTATTCGATGCTGTGATCTTCTGATTGCCAGTCCAATACGCCAACTACATGAGCTATTTTGCAATACAGTTGCGTAACGCTAAAAATGAAACAGTATGCTTACATATATGTAGATAAGGGTGTTCGTTATTTCCCAAAGTCGTTTTTAAATAGCAGACACCCCCCAAATCAAAAGTTAATGTCCTAAAAAAATTTGGCCGAACAAAATTTTGTTCGAGGCCGTTTACACGTGGCTCTAAGCCCATACTTTTCCCATAAAAATTTGTATGGGATTTTCGCTCTTTTCACGTTTTATTTTTTTCTCTCGAATCACTGCAGCTATTCTAAATATTTTTGTTGATTTGTTGAATGAAATCTTCTAAAGGGATATTTCAAGAACAAAAATCAGCAAAAAAAATTAGAATAGCTGAAGTAATTCAAGAGAAAAAAAAAATTAAACGTGAAAAGAGCGAAAATCCCATACAAATTTTTATGGGAAAAGTATGGGCTTAGAGCCACTTGTAAATGGCCTCGGACAAAATTTTGTTTGGCCAATTTCTTTTTTTAGAGCATAAACTTTTGATTTGGGGGTTGTCTGCTATTTAAAAACGATTGTGGGAAATAACGAACACCCTAATGTACATGCTTACATTTTTCTAACTATTGTACGTATGATGGTAATAAAATATCAGTTGTTTTGTTTTTATCAAATGGTGTATTTTCGATGAGATAACAAGACTTATCCAACAAGTTTTCACTAGCGAGGCCCTCACGAGTATTTGACAAGTTTTTCTCGTCTGGGTTTTCCCTTCCAAAGTCTTTCCTATCGAAGGCCTTATCTCACAAGCTCTTACTAGCGAGGGCCTCACGAGTATTTATAACAAGTTTTCCTTGTCTAGATTTCCCCTAGCAAAACCTTTCCAAAGCCTTGATTAAACTTGACAAAAACTTGCCATTTTTCCAGGTGGGTAGGTAAAAGTAGTGTGGAACTGGAAACTATGGTCGCAGAATTAACCACCTTTTTCGGGATGTTGTATGTGCGTGAAGTTAGCACTGCCATTTCCTATTTTCAAAAAAAAAATAAAATTGTGCTGTATTGTGCTCAACCTGTGCTGCCTTGTGCAGCAAATATTTTTTAAAAAATTGCAAATTTTGCAACACAAATTGGGCACAAAATGGCTCTGCAAAACTGTTTTTTGGCTGTAGAAGTTACATATATGCGAATTTTTTTTTATCTCTTGGGAATATGGCAGCACAAACTGAGCACAAAACAGCACGACTTTAATATTTTGAAAAATTGCAAAATTTGAAAAATTTTCCTCCGTAAAATTTGCAAATTTTTAAAAAATATTTACGACACAAGGCAGTACAACTTAAGCACAATACAGCACAACTTTAATTTGTTTGAAAATCGAAAATAGCGGTGCTAACTTCAGTTCGCAAAAATTTCATTCGCAAGAATTTCATTCGCAAAAATTGCAAATTTGTGAATTTTTCAAAAATATTAATAGCCTATTGAATAGACCTTTTAAAAAGGAACAATTACGTGCAAGGGTTTTTATTATTGAATATGTTTGTTTGGCCCATCATCATCATCGTGTCCTGTAACCCCGGCTGGGGCATAGGGCGTCAACAAAACGTCTCCATCCTTCACGGTCTGCTTCAAGGTGCTTTAGCTGTGGCCACGTCTTTCTCTGGGATTCTGCTTCCGCTAAGACAGTTGATTTCCATGTTGTTCTTGGTCTTCCAACCCGCCGCCGCGCCGTGCACCCTGAGGATTCCATTCAAAGGACTGCTTTGCAATTTCATCGTTTGGTTTCCTCAGTGTGTGACCGACGTCCAGCCGCTCTTGACTTGTCCTGCGCCACAATTCCTCATTTGATATTATTTGTGGCCAGCGAATCTTTAGGATGTGGCGAAGACAGCGATTCACAAAAGCCTGCAATTTCTTTGAAATGATAGACGTGACTTTCCAGGTTTCACAAGCATATAACAGCACGGATTTGACATTGGATTCGAAGAATCTCAACTTAGTGCGTAAGGAGATTTGACTTGATTTTCAGATTGGGGACAGAGTACCGAAGGCAGCACGAGCTTTATTTATTCTACTTTTAACGTCCAGATCCGTACCACCCTTTGCAGAGACAATACTGCCAAGGTAGTTGAACTGTTCCACTACTTCAACTGGCGTCTCCTGTAGAATAATACGCTGCTGTGTGGAGCGGCCTGTGAGCATTATTTTTGTCTTTTTGCTGTTTATTCTTAGACCACTCGACTCTCCCCTCACTTGCAGTGTTTGGCACATCCCGTTCAGCCCACTGATGTTATTTGCCAGTAGACATATGTCATCGGCATAGCCTAAATGACTGAGCCTTTCGAACGGTCTCCATTGAATGCCCTGTCGCTCAGCTGTACCAACACTGGACGTCAATACGTCGTCCATCGCCAGCAGGAAGAGAATTTTTGGCGATACAACATCCCCTTGTCTCACACCCTGTTGCACTACGAAGGAGTCGGATAGCTGCCCATTGTGCAAAACAAAACACCTTGCGTTGTTGTAGGACTCTTTTATAATGGCAACTATTTTTGGTAAAATTCCTCTACCAAGCAACGATCTCTTCTCGATTAACTCGATCAAAGGCTTCCTCAAAATCCACGAACATGAGGTAGAGCGGTGATTGAAATTCCATCGACTGCTCGAGGACGATACGCAAAGTGTTGATATGGTCGACACACGATCGACCACTGCGGAAGCCAGCTTGATGCCTCTTGAGTGTAGACTCGATTATATCCTTTATTCGCTCGAGAATGATGGTTGCCATTAGTTTTGGGAAAATGGACAAAACGGTGATACCACGCCAATTGTTGCAATTCTTTAAGTCACCTTACTTTGGCAACTTAACAATCACACCATCCTTCCAGTCCTTGGGATAGCTTTCGTTTTCCCAAATGCTTTGTATCAACGGATGTAAAATACTAGCCGCTATTACGGGATCGGCTTTCAGGAATTCAGCTGGAATTCCGTCCAGTCCAGCTGCCTTGTTGTTTTTGAGGAGATTTATTGATGTAAGGATTTCCGATTCTGACGGGGGCTCGATGTCAATACCCGTATAGGACCTGCGCATCTCGTTTAGTTGGGGCACTTCAGCACTCTGCTCAACTGATTCTTCATTTAGCAGGGCACAAAAATGGTCCTTCTATCTACGAAGCTGATCCTCAATAAATTGATACCAAAAGTGTGCCATTCACATCCATTACAGGATGATTGGTTTTGCCTATTTTCCCGATCACGTCTTTGGCTATTTGGTAAAATTCCTGGATATCTCCTCTTCTGGCTGCGATTTCTGCATTATCTGCGAGTCCATCTACCCTCACCCTCTTGTCACGTCTCACACAACGATTGACCATCTTATGTGCAATGCGGTACTCTCTTCGCAAGTCAGCCTTTTGTTGAATATCTGCTTCGGCATTTATTTTGATTTTCAACGATTTGCGAAGTTCGATCTTATCCCAGGTGTCTTGGGATATCCAAGAGTCTCTACTTCTCGTTCGCTTGGGTACAGTTTCGGATCCAGCCTCCATAAAAACACTTTTAATTTCACCCCACACCTCATCAATTGTTGAATGCTGGATTCCGTTTAATGACGAGGCTCTGTCGTTAAGGGTGGTGACATAGTTTCGACATATGTTGGGGTCATTTAAAGCATTAGTAATTAATTTTGAGCTCCTTGCTGCATCCTGCGCTGGGTTTTGTACGGCAGCGGTTCGTAGTTTGAGACTCATCAAACCAAATGGTGGTCGCTTCCCACATCGGCATTTTTTATATTCCGGACATCACACATAGACTTCCTCCATCGCTGCTGAATCATGATATGATCAATTTGGTTTTCGGTTTGACCATCCGGATGCACCCAGGTAATTTTGTAGCACGTCTTATGCTTAAATACTGTCCCACCTATAACAAGACGATTCGCGTTACAAAAGTCGACAAGCAAGTCACCATTTTCATTCCGTGACCCCAAGCCATTTTTTCCCATCACGCGTTCCAGTCCGTAATTGTCTGAACCGACTTGGGCATTGAGGTCTTCCATAACGACTATGATGTCGGCTCTCGGAACACTACTGTAAACCGAGTTAAGATGAGTGTAGAACGCGGTTTTGTCTTCCTCGGTCGCTTCATTTGTGGGGGCGTAGCACTGAATAATTGTGACGTTACGAATTTTTGAACTAAATTTTGCAGTCATTAATCTCGCAGAAATGGGCGCCCAGGAGATCAAACTACGCCTCGCTTCTTCGTTCAACATAATTCCGAAACCATGCAGTCTTTGGCCGCCCTCTCTTTCATCTTCCCCGGAATACAGCATTCTCGTCTGTCCAGTGTCTGATCTGTATTCAGCTCTTCCTCTCCACTTAGTTTCGCTTATGCCCAGGATACTGATCTTTAGGCGAAGCATTTCACGCTCAACTTGCTCGTATCTACCATCGCTGTACAAGGATCGAACGTTCCATGCTCCGATTTTCGTACGTATGCGGTAGCCAAAAGTAACATTTGCGCTTCTTGAAAGATTTCTTCGATTTGTCAACGGCCCATTAGCATGCTTAAAATCGAAAATGCTACTAAATTCACCCATGCGTTTCTGAGAGAATGGTCACACTGGCCACTTTTCAATATTTTTGGTGTAACTTGAAAACTAAGCCGAATTTGACAATTTTACGTATAATACTTTTTGTTCAAAATTAAATTTTCTATTGGACTGGATGGATAGTTCAAAAAATTTTACAAAAAAACTTAAGCAGGAAAAGTTAACAAAAACCAACCTAAAAAAATCAAGGATATCTAATCTTTTTAATAAATTGTGGATAACTTTTGTTGAAGCAAAAATAAGGTCAAGACATGCACAGACAAAATAAAAAAGAGACAACAGTCTTTAATATGGCATGTTCAAGAATTAATATTGGTTCAAAATTGACAGAGATATTCCCATTCAAACCTTATCATTTCTTATAATTTTTCGCAGTTTTGGCCCGAAAGTCCCTTTTTCGGTACAATAGGCAAATTTCGCTTTCGTAAAAGTGTTTGAAATCAAAAAGTATGTAAGTTCGCAATTTTGTTTTTCGGCTGTTTTTAATTGCTTTCAGACCTACAGACCGAACGGCTGGAACGTTAAATTTGTCATAAAGTACCAAAAACTAGGCTTTCGGGCTAAAACTGCAAAAATTATAAGAAATGGTAAGGTTTGAATGGCAATATCTCTGTCAATTTTCAAATGCTTTTTTTACATGTCATATTAAGGCCTAAGGCTCCAGTTTACTTTGTTCATACAAGTCTTGAGCGTATCTTTGCTCCGCAAAAAGTTATGCGCAGTTTAGAAAAAAATTAAAAATCTTTGATTTTTTTTATGTTGGTTTTTGTTTACTTTTCCTGCTTAAATTTTTTAAAGAAATTTTCCAAACTATCTATAACGATAGAAAATTTAATTTTGAACAAAAAGTTTTATGAGTAAAATTGTCAAATTCGGCTTTGTTTTCGAGTTATAGCAAGAATACTAAAAATTGGCCAGTGTGACCATTCTATCAGAAACGCATTGGTGAATTAAGTAGCTTTTTCGGTTTAAAGCATGCTTATGGGCCAAACAAATATATTCGATAGTAAAAACCCTTGCAATTGTTCCTTTTTAAAAGGTCTATTGAATAGGCTATAACAGCACAAGCCAGAATAACTTGAGCACAATACAGCACAACGTTTTTTTTCGAAAATTGAAAATGGCGGTGCTAACTTCACGCACATGAATGTTGTTGCTTCCGCTTTAGGTACGTCCTTTTCTTTTTCTTCAGTTTTCGGTATCTGCTGGAAAGTTGTCCACAACGATCTAACGTCTATTCAGTCTCCTAGCTTCATGCTTCTTAACAATTTTGAAACTCCACACAATCAAAAAAAACACAATGCTTACAAATTGAGAGTGTAATCATTGCTATCATTTAGATTAATCATTTAGAATTAAATTATTCGGTCTGCCTAAGAAATATTCTGGAGAAGAATTGATAAATCAATTGAAATTAAATAATGATTTCTTACATTGTGAGGAAATCTCGTTTAAAGTTATATACGAAACCAAATCAATAAAGCAAATAAGATTTAATGCAATAATAGAAGTTAAATTATGTATTTAAAAAAATAATGGAAGCAAAATGGTTACGAGTAGGTTGGGGAAAATATAGGGTGCTCGAGTCATTCTATGTGAAAAGGTGTTATAAATGCTTAGGCTTTAACCACCAGTCAACCCAGTGCAAGAAAACCCAAAAGTGCTCGCATTGTTCTGGTGACCATAGAATTAGTGAATGTGAAAAGAAAAATGAAGTACCTGTATGTGCTAACTGCATTAATGCAAATCAAATCCATGACCTGTCCCTTAATACAAATCACAACGCTTTTGATCACAGATGTGACCTTTATCGACGAAAAGTAGAAGTTGAAAAAAATAAATACTATTAGCAACCAATTAAGTATATTCAGTGCATATATTTAAACGCTCAAAGTGTTTTAAGTAATCTAGCAGAAATTGAATTACTAATAGCAAATAAAAACCCTGATATCCTTTTACTTTCGGAAACATGTTTGACGAAAGATATTGAAAAAACTGAATATTCTTTATCAAACTTTAATATTGTAAATTGTGATTCAAACTCAAGGCATACAGGAGGAGTTTTACTATTCATTAAACGGTGCATACAGTTTGAACTAATAAGTACATCTAGTATAGACTATTGTATGTGGGTAGCTGCAGTTAAAGTATGGATTTGTGAAGTGTCGTTAATTCTTATTGTAGTTTATAGATCACCAAACTCTTCAGTAAAGACCTTCATGGATAACATTGAACAGTGGTTTGAGCGAACTATTAATTTATCAGAAAATGTTATTATAGTCGGTGATATGAATATAGATTTTTTGCAACAAACACGTGAAAAGGATAAAATGTGTAAATTTATCAATGATAATTCATTTAAACAACTTGTAATTGAACCAACTAGAATAACACCAACCTCGGAAACGCTTATTGATTATGTTATAACTAATTATGATAGCATTGAAGTAAAAGTGGATAAAAACCTTAAAATAACAGATCATGAAACAATAGTAATTCAAATAAGAAGCCAGCAAAATATCAATAGAGGTAACAAACGAATAAAAGTAAATAAATATAGACCTGTGCATTTCAAAGAGCTATGGAGAAATTATTCGAATGAAAGTCATATAGAAGAAATAGATAGATCAGAAATATTACTTGAAAAGTTAAATAACATAATGAATGAGATGTCTGCTTTCAAAATTATTTATAATAGTGGTTCTGCACCGTGGTATACTGATGAACTTAACACACTAAATTGTAGGAAAATAAGTGCATATAATCGAGCTGTGATAACAAAAGGCAGAGAAGACTGGAACACATATAGACTGATTAGAAATAAGTATAAACAATCTATTAATAAGGCTAAAAACAATTATGTGCAATACAAAGTAGCTTCTAAAAGTGGTGATCAAAAGGGACTATGGCGTGCAATAAAAAGCTTAGTATTAGTAAGTGAATCTAAAGAGATTACTCAAATAGAAATAAATGGTGCAATAATAAGAAATCCAAGTGCAATAGTAGAATACCTGAATGACTTTATTATTAATAGTGTCGTACATATAAATCATTCAATAATGCAAGTCCCATATGTGTCAAATATACGTCCTCTTCAAGTTAATTTTTTCTTCAGTGCAATATCTATTATCGATCTTAAAAATACAATCAAAGAAATGAATAACAAAAAAGATGTGTTTGGTTACAACTCTGCAATATTTTTAGATAATTTTGAATTAATTGGTAATGAAATTTCAAGTATAATAAATGAATCATTTGAGTCAGGAATATTTCCGCAATCTCTTAAAAAATCTGTGGTTATCCCAGTCGCTAAAGTTACAAATCCAAAAACACCTTCAGACTTTAGACCAATCAACATGCTACCTACATTAGAGAAAGTGATAGAAAAAACTGTAAGCAAACAACTTAACAAGCACATTCAGTTAAACAAAATTCTAATTGAACAACAATCAGGTTTTAGAGGAGGCCACTCATGTGAAACAGCCCTAGTGAGCATTATCCATGATTGGAAGAAACTGATTGATGAAAAACGGAAAATTTTAACGGTATTCCTTGATTTTAAAAGAGCATTCGAAACAATCGACCGAGAAATTTTAATTGACAAGATGGAAAAGTACGGAGTAAGGGGAAATGAAAAAAGATGGTTTCAATCATACTTAAGTGGCAGATCCCAAATAACAAAGATACTAGATGTGGAATCGAACGAAAAGCAAGTACACATTGGAGTACCACAAGGATCAAACTTAGGAGGAGACTTATTTCTACTTTATATTAATGACATAACTTCAGTTTTAAAGTGGTTTAAATGTGCAATTTTTGCGGATGATACATTATTATATATAGACTTTGATAACTTTAATGATGTTCGGTCAAATATAACAGAAGATTTGGACAACTTATACAATTGGCTATGTATGAACAAACTGAAATTAAACATATCAAAAACCAAGTTCATGACCATAAACTTTAATGAAACAATTGACTTAGAAATTGGCAGTGAAAAGATTGAGCAAGTGTCGTCAACAAAATATTTAGGTGTTATTATTGATAAGGACCTAAATTTTAAAGATCATTCAGATTATGTATGTGCAAAAATTAGTAAGAAAGTAGGTTTGCTGTGTAGATTACGCAAAAGGCTTAATTTCACAAATTCAGTTATGATTTTTAACTCAATTATCTTACCTCATTTTGACTACTGTGCAACTATCTTATTTATGTGCAATATAGAATTTAAGCAAAGGTTACAGATCCTACAAAATAAAGCAATGCGTGCAATACTTAAGTGCAATATTTATACGCCGATAAATTATATGTTACAGTCATTGTTGTGGTTAAACGTAAACCAACGGATCATGTTAAAGGTATTATTATTTGTTTTTAATGTAAAGCATAATTTGTTTCCACTGTATCTCACAAACAAACTAAGAACTGTCAGTGAATCACAACCATATTCCCTAAGGACAGCAAACGATTTTCGTCTTGAAAGATTCAATCGAACCAGCACTCAAAAATCAACTATGTACCAGGGAGTACAGCTGTTTAACAGCCTACCGCGAGTGATCAAAGAGGAGTCTAATTTTCACCAATTTAAAAGATTAGCAACCCAACATATAAAAACACATTTCTACTAAATTTAATATTAAAATTTTTTCTCATTATAGTTATGTTAAGTTTGTATTAATTTAATTTTGTCTATAAGATAATTTAGATTTATATAAAACTAATATTACAAAAAGATTATTAAATGTAAAAGTTATATTTATACCTAATAAAATCATTATACATTATACATTATAATTTGTACTGTAATTAATGTTATTTATAGATTATAGGTAGAATGGTGATGGAGAAAGTTATGTTTTTTTCTGTATTTCCATATTCCATGTCAAATCCTTATGAAGTCTCTTTGGCCTACATAAAAAAACAACATCATCACATTATAATGGACTCCTAAACTATCCCACACAGGTAGAGATGATAAACCATTAGATTTTTCTTAATCAAACAATTGCAACTATGTCTCCAACAACATTAGGCTACTCATACTATTAAAATCGTGTTTGCTATTACATTTAATGTTCTTCAATTTTGTTTCCAAAAAGTTATTACATGGTCTCTCTGCTCTGCGATGCTCCTAAATGTAATTGTTTCTGTGTGTGAGTGCCAGAAAAATTCAAATTTTCTTGTGGCGCCAGTACAGTAATAGCGGCAAGAACGAACGCTCTGTGACTGTGACTGGGACGGTCATCGGTGGCCTATGCCACCACGATCATCACGTCTCTTTGAGTTGAGAACGTTTTGCTCCAGAACGACCATAAGGGGCAAAAGCCAACTGAAATAAGCAAACGAAATGAAAATGAATACAAAAAAACTAAGAGAAGAAGAAAATACGAAAAAAAAAAACAGTTCTTTACATGGACACATTTTAATTGGATAATGGACAATTATTTTGCATTTTGTCTCTCGTAGAAGTCCACCGTGTGGACGTTACGTTTTTTCCTTCGGATATATAGTCTTCGTCGTCCAAGTCTTGGGCATCTTTTTCTCTAGTCTCAGAGATGAACAATTCAAAAGTTCTGGACAGAACCACCACAGTCACCACCACCACCATGATCGACGACGACGACGACGATACCAACACGTTTCACAGCAGATCTGTGTCTTTGGAGCTGAGTTTATGTTGTTTGTTGGTGTTGTTGTTTATTTGTTTTGTTTATATTTTGGTCTTCGATTCAAGTTGGTATCTACCAGATAAGCCAACAGCAGCATCGGTGGCAGATTTCCACTGAATATATATAGAGCCAATATGGCCCACAGCCGCCCCTTTGTTGAGATCTTAATAAATGAGAAATTCACATAACCAAATTGGAATGGAAATTTCTACGCCTCTATGTCTTTTGAAATGAAGTTCCTTTTGCTCTGGTGAACAGAGAGTACACAGAGCATTGGGCTGGGCCACTCCACAAGTACAAACCGCATTTTCATATCGAATAGGCGAGTGTAATAAATCGATTTAGCAATGTCCTGCAGACTGTTCAGTGTGTTATGTCCATCCTCCTTTGGGCCGCGATGTACTTCTATTTTTGGTATATTGTGGTGTTCGCGTCGCGATGACGAATAAGGACCGCAGGTTGGAAAGGTTAGTGAGTTAATTATTCAAACCACATGCGCGATTCCTATGCTTATTGTCAACTTTGTAAGGTTGAAAGGAAACGGGGGTGATGGAAATTGGTTTTCTAGTCGTATTGAAATACGTATAGGGTGGTATATGGGAAAACACAAGGGTTTTTGGTTAATTTTTAAACAGGATACCAACAAACAAATCCTGCATAAATATCAATTACATATAAAACGCTGCAGTGTAACATGCAAAGAATTCGCTGGC
Organism: Dasysyrphus tricinctus; assembly: GCA_963921185.1. NCBI lineage: Eukaryota > Metazoa > Arthropoda > Insecta > Diptera > Syrphidae > Dasysyrphus > Dasysyrphus tricinctus. The sequence continues at coordinate 229,480,551 of OY992530.1, read as the reverse complement.
GCCAGTGATACTGAGTGCCATGTCAAATCTCCCGAAACCACAATTACTCAAAAACTAACAGCTTTGCTCCTGCGTTAATTGTAGAAGCCTCCGCACCTCCTAATATAGGTAGAGTAGAGGTGGGCAAGTCTACACAGTATTATAGAACACAAGTTTTTCAATTAAACTTGAAATTTTAAGTCGAGTTTAACTCCAAAACTCAGATGTTCTTTGCCTTAAATTTATGAAAATTAACGCGAAGTTATATGGACCGTTTTCGTAATTCTTTGATAAGAAGTCCTGATTTTACCTCTGCTTTTTTGAGGAGCAAACGGCAACTCTGGCCATTTCTGTGTTATGGCAAGGTTAAGAGCTGGCCTATCAAATAAAAAGAAACAGCGAACCACATTAAAGAAGAACATTTGGTGTTAAGCATGCCTGGAGGCGCCAGAGACTGCAGAGAGCATCTGAGCTAGGAGCTCTCCGCTGTGTAGGTATTCACCTGCCACAGACGCCCAACTACCTGTAGTCCCAGTCGAGATATCATCAAAATGCGTGCAGCTAAAAAATGTGACAGAAGATGCACGTGCGAATATGCTGCAACGGAAGACAAAAGCACCGAGGGAGAAAAATATCGATTAAAGAGAAGAAAAGAGAAGAAGATTCTTCTCTTTGAAACAGCGATGGTAACATAGTCACTGAAGCATAAGGAAGCAGCAAGCGATACGAAAGAAAGAGATCCCACCTCTAGTCAGTCAATAAGGACCCAGTTCCACCACCCAGTATAGAAGAGGTAGACTTAGCTATAAATAAGCTTCAGAACAATATTACAGCCAGATCTGATAATTTACCAGATGATCTCTTTAAGCACAGAGAGAATGTGTTAAGAGATTGCAAGCATCAAATCGTCGACCAAGTTTAGGTAAAAGGAAGCACCATTTACGCCATAAGTCCTATCTATAAAAAAGGCAATCCTATGTTCTGCCAGAACTATCAACCATTCTTGTAAGCGTGTTGTTGGCAGGAATGGAGGGGACCTACAATTCTTTTCCGAGTCCGAACGGCTAGATGAGAAGCACTTATGACAAGTTTACTCTTGGAGGATTTGTCAGTTCCTCGCAATAGGTAGTACCTCTGTTTCTGTTTTAAGGTGGCAGCGGCTGGGAGTCGAACCAAGACCTTCGGCATGATAGTCCAGCGTACTACCCACTATGCCACGAGATGCTACGACGTTGGTAAATACGCTATGCAATATGCAACCATAGGGAGAAGCTCCCTCAAACTATTCCAAACATGAACAGGTATGGAGATGTGGCTTTAACACTAAGGGCACTATTTTCAACAGATCTGTCTAATTTCTAGAAAATGCCAATGATATCGACATTATCAGCAAGTTCCAAGAGGCCGTTTAGGTGTCTTTGAGGGCAGTTGAAGAATATGCGAAACTTGTTGGTCTAGAAGTTAATGAGGGCAAGACAAAATACATCAACAAACAAAGAAAGCTCTGTCACCCTGATAGGACTAGCAAACCTTTGCCACCTCGTTTTGATGCAGAACATGGGTTCAAAGCTCTTCAGACGTAAGACAAAGCTCACGCTCTACAAACCCCTTTTCTAACAGTCCTGTCTTATGGCGCCGAGTGTTGAGCGATAAGCAGAAAGGGAGAAGTGATACTAGGCTCTTTCGAAAGAAAAATTCTTCGATGAATATTTGATCCTGTGTGTGAGGAGGACGAATGGAAGATAAGATACAAAAGCCAACTCTATGGGCTGTATCAAGATGTGGACATGGATTGGCTCGGCCTCATCGAGTGAATGTAGAATTATGCTCCCAGTCCCCAGAGTGAACAAAGAAACACCCTCAACCAACAAGCTGTTCCGGCCAGCTCAGTCTCCAGATAGCTGCCTCCTGTATACACACCAAGTTTATTTAAGTCATCCTCCACCTGTGCGCATCACCTTGGGTAGGATCTTCATATGTTGCCAAGGCTATCAAAAGTAGATTCAAGGACTCGTCAAGCTACATAACTCCCAGCCATTTCAGACAACATTATTAATCTGAACATTTTTAACAAAAAAATGATTAATAAAACACTTGTTAATTTCCACAATTTAAATTTAAATTGTGGAAATTAACAAGTGTTTTATTAATCATTTTTTTTTTTTTGTTAAAAATGTTCAGAACAATAAACTTCCACCAAGTGGCTAATCATCGCTCTATTGAGCATATAAAAACATTATTAACTTTTTGAGTAGGTCAACGTCCCTGTAAGCCCCGTAACACTCGTTGTTGAATCTTATCCTCCTCACTCGTGCCTTTCACATTCGACATAAAATACCCCAAAGAATCTTACTTTCAAAGCACTAAGGCTAATTTTCCTCCACTCTTGACTAGTTTCATCAATGTTTCAACAAAATTTTGTAAAATTGCACCTCTTTGGTTGACTTGACAAGTTATCATGTGTGACTTGAAAATCGATAGAGAAGTGGCGTGTGTCGATCTAAATTCATTTTTTTTTTGCCAAAATCGGTCAAAGTGTTGAAATTTTATTGATTAATTGATTTGCCTGGCTTAAGGGTGCGTATCGATTTTAGAGTAAAAAGACTGCGATCAACTCTTGAGAGTAACTCGCAAGTGAACAGAGTCATGAACTTACCTCACAGAGCGGTAGACACTTATCTGAGAGACATTCTCAAGAGCTTAGTAGTAAAAGTACTCTCAAATAGAAACGCACCTTGAAAGCAAACTGAGAGGGATCAAAGGGCACAGTAGTGCCCAGCCAAGTTCGCGGCACTACACCCTTTTTACAGGAACAAACTCAGGCGATTTTCAACCCCCCTCTAACTTCAGTACCAATAAAGTCAGAAACTTCAAATTCGGAGTATTTGCTGAACTGATCAAACACAGGTGGCTCACCAAATTTCAACTTTTTAGCAATAGTAGTTTCCAAGATATAGGACTTCAAAAATCGCAAAAACCGTAACTGACTGACTCACTGACAGATCATCAAAATTATGGAGCACTTCCCGACATCGTAGAAACTTGAAATTTCGCACAACGGTAGGCCTTGTGGTACATACAAAGAAAAAAAATCGAAAATCTGCAATTTTCCATTCAGGGGGCGTGGCATCCACCCACTTTCTTAAATATTCTATAAATTATATGGAGCCTTTCCGGTTGTTGTAGAACAATGAAAATTGGTAAGTTGGTAGGGTTTAAGGTACTTAGAAGGAAAAAAATTGAAAAATTAGAATTTTTCATACAGGGGGCGTGGCATCCACCCACATTCTTAAAAATTCTTATAGATTATATGAAGCACTTCCGATTGTTGTAGAACAATGAAAGTTGGTAGGTCGGTAGGGCTTAAGGTACTTAGAAAGAAAAAAATTGAAAAATTTGAATTTTGCATTCAGGGGGCGTGGTATCCACGCACATTATTAAAAATTCTTATAAATTATATGGAGCACTTCCGATTGTTGTAGAACGATGAAAATTGGTAGGTCGGTAGGACTTGAAGTACTCAGAAAGGAAAAAAATCGAAAATTTCGAAAATTTGGAATTGTCCATTCAGGCGGGTGGGGCACCCACCCACTTTATCAGAATTGCTATTATTTGTATGGAGCACTTTCGGTTGTCGTAGAATTATGAAACTTTGTAGAGCGGTAGGGCTTGACTTTCACCTGGCAAAATAAATCACAACAAAAACATAAATGTTAAAAAAGGAGCCAAGTTCTTATGTGTACAAGAAACCTGTGCGTAAAAAGTCAACCAAAAAAAGTAATGAGATCTAAAATATATGCCAAGTTTTAAGTTCATGAAGTTTAATATCAAATATCTTAAGAAGAGTAATATCGAAACAATTCCAAATCATGACAGAAATTTGGTAATTAATGATTCATCATCATCATCGTGTCCTGTAACCCCGGCTGGGGCATAGGGCGTCAACAAAACGTCTCCATCCTTCACGGTCTGCTGCAAGGTACTTTAGCTGTGGCCACGTCTTTCTCTGGGATTCTGCTTCCGCTAAGACAGTTGATTTCCATGTTGTTCTTGGTCTTCCAACCCGCCGTGCACCCTGAGGATTCCATTCAAAGGACTGCTTTGCAATTTCATTGTTTGGTTTCCTCAGTGTGTGACCAATCCAACGCCATTTACGCTTTCTTATGTCGATGTCCAGCCGCTCTTGACTTGTCCTGCGCCACAATTCCTCATTTGATATTATTTGTGGCCAGCGAATCTTTAGGATGTGGCGAAGACAGCGATTCACAAAAGCCTGCAATTTCTTCGAAATGATAGACGTGACTTTCCAGGTTTCACAAGCATATAACAGCACGGATTTGACATTGGATTCGAAGAATCTCAACTTATTGCGTAAGGAGATTTGACTTGATTTCCAGATTGGGGACAGAGTACCGAAGGCAGCACGAGCTTTATTTATTCTACTTTTAACGTCCAGATCCGTACCACCGTTTGCAGAGACAATACTGCCAAGGTAGTTGAACTGTTCCACTACTTCAACTGGCGTCTCCTGTAGAATAATACGCTGCTGTGTGGAGCGGCCTGTGAGCATTATTTTTGTCTTTTTGCTGTTTATTCTTAGACCACTCGACTCTCCCTTCACTTGCAGTGTTTGGCACATCCCGTTCAGCCCACTGATGTTATTTGCCAGTAGACATATGTCATCGGCATAGTCTAAATGACTGAGCCTTTCGAACGGTCTCCATTGAATGCCCTGTCGCTCTGCTGTACCTACATTGGCCGTCAATACGTCGTCCATCGCCAGCAGGAAGAGAATTGGCGATAGAACATCCCCTTGTCTCACACCCTGTTGCACTACAAAGGAGTCGGATAGCTGCCCGTTGTGCAAAACAAAACACCTTGCGTTGTTGTAGGACTCTTTAATAATGGCAACTATTTTTGGTGGAATTCCTCTACCAAGCAACGATCTCCATATACATTCTCGGTTAACTCGATCAAAGGCTTTCTCAAAATCCACGAACATGAGGTAAAGCGGTGATTGAAATTCCATCGACTGCTCGAGGACGATACGCAGGGTGTTGATATGGTCGACACACGATCGACCACTGCGGAAGCCAGCTTGATGCCTCTTGAGTGTAGACTCGATTCTCTCCTTTATTCGCTCGAGAATGATGGTTGCCATTAGTTTTGGGAAAACGGACAAAACGGTGATACCACGCCAATTGTTGCAATTCTTTAAGTCACCTTTCTTTGGCAACTTAACAATCACACCATCCTTCCAATCCCTGGGATAGCTTTCGTTTTCCCAAATGTTTTTTATCAACGGATGTAAAATACTAGCCGCTGTTACGGGATCGGCTTTCAGGAATTCAGCTGGTATTCCGTCCAGTCCAGCTGCCTTGTTGTTTTTGAGGAGATTTATTGATGTCTGGATTTCCGATTCTGACGGGGGTTCGATGTCAATACCCCTATAGGACCTGCGCATCTCGTTTAGTTGGGGCACTTCAGCACTCTGCTCAACTGAATCCTCATTTAGCAGGGCACAAAAATGGTCCTTCCATCTACGAAGCTGATCCTCAATTGATACCAAAAGTGTGCCATCCACATCCATTACAGGATGATTGGTGTTGCTTTTTTTCCCGATAACATCTTTGGCTATTTGGTACAATTCCCGGATATCTCCTCTTCTGGCAGCGATTTCCGCATTATCTGCGAGTCCATCTACCTTCACCCTCTTGTCACGTCTCACACAGCGATAGACCATCTTATGTGCAATGCGGTACTCTCTTCGCAAGTCAGCCTTTCGTTGAACATCTGCTTCAGCATTTATTTGGATTTTCAACGATTTGCGAAGTTCGATCTTATCCCAGGTGTCTTGGGATATCCAAGAGTCTCTACGTCTCGTTCGCTTGGGTACAGTTTCGGATCCAGCCTCCATAAAAACACTTTTAATTTCACCCCACATCTCATCAATTGTTGAATTCTGGATTCCGTTTAATGACGAGGCTCTGTCGTTAAGGGTGGTGACATAGTTTCGACATATGTTGGGGTCATTTAAAGCATTCGTAATGAATTTTGAGCTCCTTGCTGCATCCTGCGCTGGTTTTTGTACGGCAGCGGTTCGTAGTTTGAGACTCATCAGAACCAAATGGTGGTCGCTTCCCACATCGGCATTTCTTATACTCCGGACATCACACATAGACTTCCTCCATCGCTGCTGAATCATGATATGATCAATTTGGTTTTCGGTTTGACCATCCGGATGCACCCAGGTAATTTTGTTGCACGTCTTATGCTTAAATACAGTCCCACCTATCACAAGACGATTCGCGTTACAAAAGTCGACAAGCAAGTCACCATTTTCATTCCGTGACCCCAAGCCATTTCTTCCCATCACGCGTTCCAGTCCGTAATTGTCTGAACCGACTTGGGCATTGAGGTCTCCCATAACGACTATGATGTCGGCTCTCGGAACACTACTGTAAACCGAGTTAAGATGAGTGTAGAACGCGGTTTTGTCTTCCTCGGTCGCTTCATTTGTGGGGGCGTAGCACTGAATAATTGTGACGTTACGAATTTTTGAACGAAACCTTGCTGTCATTAATCTCGCAGAAATGGGCGCCCAGGAGATCAAACTACGCCTCGCTTCTTCGTTCAACATAATTCCGACACCATGCAGTCTTTGGCCACCCTCTCTTTCATCTTCCCCGGAATACAGCATTCTCGTCTGTCCAGTGTCTGATCTGTATTCAGCTCTTCCTCTCCACTTAGTTTCGCTTATGCCCAGGATACTGATGTTTAGACGAAGCATTTCACGCTCAACCTGCTCGTATCTACCATCGCTGTACAAGGATCGAACGTTCCATGCTCCGATTTTCGTACGTATGCGGTAGCCAAAAGTAACATTTGCGCTTCTTGAAAGACTTCTTCTATTTGTCAACGATTCACTTATTATTATGGCGTCTTGATTGACGCTCGTACATGAAAGATGCCGCACCCCCAAATCCGATGTGCGGTTTACTGCAACCGAAGCTACAGAAGGATTTTCTATAAAAAGATTACCTCTTGGGGACTCATTTCCATTTGTTGTCATAATTCATGTATTTGCTTATATCCTTCCACCATGGTGTTTTCCGAGATATGATTAATAACATACATAAGCTCAGATTTGACAGGCACACCCGCCTTTTGTATGGTCAAACACATAACTGCTCGAGGCCGCCCACTATGGGAAAACAGACGCCTTTTGTAGCCGCCCAATATGGGTTACAGACGCTACCTGCTGCTGCCGTTGGCCTTTTACCAAAAAAAGCTCCTCCGCCACCAGACTATCATGCCGTTGACCGCTACCTGCAGTTCATCCGTCTTAAGGGGGCTTTTAACCATCCCAAGGACAAGTTTGTGCCCTGACCAGCAACGCTGGGTTGTCTGCTTATCCCGGCATCCATTCGGTCCCCCTGCACGTTAGCGTTACCCGCCCTCTACCACGCGGAGGTGTGCATAGGGATTTTCCTATCATTGAGCCTAGGGCCATATGGCGTCCTAGCACTCTCAAGTACTTTTAGAGGGCAAATTAATGATTACTGATTAAAATTTGGTGGATTTACTTGGCAAGTTTTCTCTTAAATACTTACTTAATCACAAATTTAAAATGTATGAAAACTTGACCAGTGAACCCACCAAATTTTAATCAGTAATCATTAATTACCAAATTTCTGTCATGATTTGGAATTGTTTCGATATTACTGTACTTAAGATATTTGATATTAAACTTAAATATATACAGGGTGTCCCGGACCTGAGTGGAAGTATTTCAGGGGGTGTTTCTTTGGGTTATTCTAAGAAAAAAATTGTATGGGGGGAAAGTTGTATCTCCCCTCCCTGAGGCAGGGAGGGGCAGTTTCTGAAACATTGACTTCAAATGCAAAAAAAAACATTAAAAATCAACGGAAACACATTTAATAATTTGCTATAATTTTTTTGAAAGTTAATACTCCATTCTTGTATTTGGTTTTCAAATCAAGTTGTTTAAGCGAATAGTTTTTGAGAAATTAAATTTCAAAGTCAAAATTTAAAAAAAAAATTGTAATTTTTTTTGTTAAGTCGATATTTTTCAAAATTTTACGTAATTAAGGGAATTTTTTGTGTTCAATATTCAATGCCTTCATTATTTTTTAGTCCATTACCGAAAACCAAATGTAAAAATCTTTCTTAGTTTTTGAGAAATTAAGAAAAAACAAAAGGTACTTTTACCACAAAAGCCCGAAAAAGGGTTAAATTATGGATAATTCATGAATAAATTCATTTTTTCAGGCTTATTCGGGAAAAGTACCTTTTGTTTTTTCTTAATTTCTCAAAAACTAAGGAAGATTTTTACATTTGGTTTTCGGTAATGGACTAAAAAATAATGAGGGCATTGAATATTGAACACAAAAAATGCCCTTAATTACGTAAAATTTTGAAAAATATCGACTTGAGAAAAAAAAAATTACAATTTTTTTTTTAATTTTGACTTTGAAATTTAATTTCTCAAAAACTATTCGCTTAAACAACTTGATTTAAAAACCAAATACAAGAATGGAGTATTAACTTTCAAAAAAATTATAGCAAATTATTAAATGTGTTTTCTTTGATTTTTAATGTTTTTTTTTTTGCATTTGAAGTCAATGTTTCAGAAACTGCCCCTCCCTGCCTCAGGGAGGGGAGATACAACTTTCCCCCCATACAATTTTTTTCTTAGAATAACCCAAAAAACCAACCCCTGAAATACTTCCACTCAGGTCCGGGACACCCTGTATATGTACATATATTTTAGATCTCATTACTTTTTTTGGCTGACTTTTTACACACAGGTTTCTTGTACACATAAGAACTTGGCTCCTTTTTTAACATTTATGTTTTTGTTGTGATCGTTGTTAAACGATCAAAATGTATAGATGACTAGCCTTATAGAGCTCTTTCATGTTGCCCTTTGGTCTTAGTCTACTGGTTTAGTAGGTACACCTAGTTATTAGCTGCAAGCTGCAAGCACGCCTAATCGAATCAGGGGCCTTGTGTCAGTGGCGGATCCAGGGGGGAGGTCATGGGGGTCATGACCCCCCCCCCCCCCAGAGCTCCAGAGAAAAGAAGAAATACGAGCAATCCTTACTTGTTATTCAACACATTAGAAGACAGACATAAACTTTTTGGGTAATTCCATATATTTTAGTAAACTATGCGAAAACCATGACCTATTAATGTAATGGTTAGCTTCTATTTTCCTTGGCAAATTCTAACTTCGTTATGATCTGCTCAGGGAATAAATTTTTACAAAAATTACCTACTGCTAGCCTTGGACGCGCACCCTCTTAGATAATATATATAGGGTGTCACCCAGTCATGGTTTTCATATGCGGTGATTATAGTCTATGAGCCAGTGGTCGGCAGGTTTACACTTTGATATGTTAGACGTTGAAGTTGTTTCTATTCAAAAATAGTTAAGGCAGGCATAGGGTGTAGTACATCTTGGAGTTATACCTTCAGGTCTTTTATATTTTAATAAAAAATAGTAAATATGGGGTTACAGGACACGATGAAATATGTATAACCAAAAAAAATAATTTTCATACACCAGTTGCAGTACCTGGATTTTTAACGGAATTTTGAGAAACAAAAAATAAGAAAAAATCTCCATTCACGTTTCACTGTTTCTTTTCAAATAAAATAAAATGTATTTCCTGTTTTTATGTTTGAAAAAAGATATTGGCAGACAAATGGTGAAGTTCCTAGTTTTTTAATTGAATTTTGAAAAATAGGCTTTAAAAATCTCCATATAAGTTCTACTGTATTTCAAAGTTTAAAAAACCACAATTATCACTGAAGGGATATGTCTGTCTCTTTGTTTCTTTAAAACTTGATTTAATTTAATTTATTAAAAAAAAGTTATGTGCTGATACTTGGTGCAGTACCCAGATTTGTAACGGAATTTACAAAATGTCCATACAAAAACCACTGTATTTCAAAGCAAAGAAAGCTTATTTTGTACTTAAGTAATATGTCTGCCTATCTGATATATACATTTGTATACTCTTTTTCATTAGAAAATATATATTTTAAAAACAAACAAAAAAGTTCTAACAAAAGCCATATGCATGTGCACCTCTCCGTTATGTGAATCCTAATACTCTATTTTGTTAAAACAAAACTATAGCAGACATCTGTTGCAGTACTTGGATTTATAACGGAATTTTGAAAAAGGACTTTAAAAAACTCCACACAAACTCTCCTGTATTTCAAAAGCAAATAGAAAAACAGTTTTAACTAAATCAGTTGTCTGCCTCTTTAATATGTAAATCATTATTTTCTATTTTACTAGAAAACATTCTAACAGACTCCTGGTACAGTACCTGGATTTTTAAATGGAATTTTGAAAAAAGGCTTTGAACAAATTACATATACCTATTAATAAAATTAGTAAAATTCCAATAACACATGTTTACAAATACCGGTTAACTTTTCGACACGTGAAAGTAAGAGTCGTTTTTAGGGTATTTTTGGACGCTGAACTCAATTCCGTTATCCATTTTTCGCTATCAGATCTCGCTTTCGAGGTATTACCGTTAGAGATATTGGGACGATTAAAGCTGAATTTTGAAGATTAAGATTAATATCTTCAGAAATCTGTACAATTAAAAACAATAAAAATCAATTTGCATACTTACATATCCCCAAAAATGACCAAAAAAGGTTTTTTTGAAATCTTGAAAACCAGAGCTGATAGCGAAACACGGATAGCGGATTTGAGTTCAGCACAAAAAATTACCTTTAGATCGACTCTTACTTGGTCGTGTCAAAAGCCTTGTAAACCTGTTTAATTATAGCAGATACCTGGATTTATAACGGAATGTTATTTAATACAAAAATTATGTGCAAATACTTGGTGCAGTACTCAAATTTGTAACCAAATTTTAAAAAAATTCCATGTAAGGAAATACCCTCCTCTTTGCATTGACAACAGTTTTTTTCTTTTCGGCATGGATTTCACCACATATTTGCAATTATTTTTAGCTTTTCGTTTCAATTTGACTTTGAATTATTCCTTTTTTAGTCGCTGTCAACTTTATTTTTAGATTGTAAATTTTGCTTCCAATCTTATATGTTCATCATACTTTTATAATTGTCTGAAAAAGTATGAAATGGAGCTTAATCTTGTTGATAAATAAGTTTTCCAGCAGCAAGAAATGTGTGCACTATTACTATAAACAGGAGTCTTAGGGCCTGGGCACGTAGTGAGCGGCAAAGATCTCTGATCATGCCTTCAACTGTTATGAAGTCATGATAAAATTGGACTTTTTCTAATCACCAGATATGTAGAAAATTGAAGGCTATATATTTCAAGAGGTGTCAGTTCAAATTAGGTATGATGTTTCAATCTCATGACCCCCCCAAGCTGAATTCCTAGATCCGCGCCTGCCTTGTGTTGTGGTGCCTGGTGAAGCCCAGCACATCAGAGTGGCACTTTTGATGTCATGTTGGCAGTGTTTCTACTGGCCTTCTGCACTTGATGCTGATGCTTGATGCTGGCCGATAGTTTAAGAGAGATGTGGTCAGCAGAAGTCTTGGCAATCTCCTGCTATTGTAGCCTTGCAACTACATCGTACTCGGCGTTGTTACGTGATGGATAGCCGTCTATGTTTGAGCAAGCTACTACTCGTACTAAGTAGTGGCCTGTGTCTATGCTGGCTCCTCCGAACGTTCAGACATCCAGAGTACTGGAAGCATGTCTGGTATCTATCTCACTAATACTAATTTGTATTTGGTTTCCAATTCATTGGTCTGATGACACCAGGTCCTCTTACCCACTTACTAAGGTCCTCAGACCTGTCACGTCTGTGAGGTTCCCCTTGCGAGACATAGGGCCTTCACTAGTCCTACGCACCATCGCACCATCAATGGTTCCCCAAAATCCTCAAGATATTTCGTAGACATCTATTCACGAACGTTTGCAGCTTTCTTGTGACAGTGGGTGTTACTTTCAAATTACTCAACCAATAAAGAAGCATGGATACAACGTTGGACCGGAACTGTAGCTTGGGCTTATAGAGTTGTTTCTCAATATTTGGGACACTACTGCGAGCTCAGCCTTTCGATGAACAACAGCTGAAGTGGTGATCGATATTCAACGCACTATTCGATGATGATCCGCAAGGAGTGTTGATGTGGTCTACACAGTGCGGAATCCTGCTTCTTCGGCGTCGAACTTGTCTTCCAGGTTGTCTTTTATGCGCTCCAGGATAATTTTTGCTTCGCTATAGTTTGCTCTCCAGTTTTTCACTCTGCATAAGGTCTCTTTTTTTTTGGGAGTCCTGCTCGAAAAAGCTTTACAGGAATTCCTTCAAGTCCAACATCAACTTCAGTGCTCTTTTCCACCGAGAGAAGAATACTTCGCGAATTCGGGAATTTGTTACAATATGGACGGGTCATTGGGTGTTGGGTTCATTTCAATGGCGAAAACGGGGTTTCATGCCACAGAAAAGTGCTCCTTCCATCTTTTGAGCTGGTCTTCATCTGAAACTTTAGCAGAGTTTCATCTGTGTCTTTTACTAGGTGTTGTTTAAGGGTTTTGATAGTTTTGGTAATTCTGTAGATGGTCCTACTGTCACACCCGATTGCGGCATATTCTGCTTCTGTAGCCAATATTGTAACGCTTATCGTGTCACACACTACACTGTAAACTTTTCTCATCTTCATGCATTAAGCAGACTCTGACTCGTTTCTCCCTGCTGCTGGGGTACCTTCAATGTGAGCTAAGAGCTGTTTCTTTTTCCTTAGATCCTAGCCCAATTGTTTTTGGAAAGTCAGGCACTGTTTCCTCCTAGCGACCAACCGACTTTGCTGCCACCGGATTGAAAACATTTTTCCCATCACACTAATCGTTTTCGATGGAGGTGGGTTCCGTCCGTGCTGCTGATTGCTCTCAATCCTTGTGAAAGGTAGTCCCCTAATTGTTGGTAGGCTGCGGGATCCTTGAGTCTATCGGTATTAAACCAAGGCATTCGGGTTCAAAACGAAGTTAAGTAATAAGAAAGAGTGGGTAGGAGAAACGACAAACTACACCCTCAAAGGAATGCCATCAATTGGTACACCGACGCTACGCGACGGTTCGAGAACGTCTGTACTCTATAGGGACTGGTACAGGAATCTTTTGGCCAAGAACCAAACTTTTTGTACCGATGGGACAATCCACTAGAATTTTCCAGGCGGAAGTTAACGCGATAGGGAAATGCGCGGAAAAGGACCTCGAAAGAAAATACCGTAATCAGAACATTGCCATCATTACAGACAGCCATAAATGGGGCACAATAGATCTTTAGGTCGCAGTGCACTTATCCCCTATTAATTAATTCATTCATTCATCGGTATTAAACTAAGGCATTCGGGTGCTTTCTTGGGATCCCCAAACGGGAGCTGTACGTAATCTTATGGTAGCAAACATCAGACGATGGTCCGGTGCCATTCCCTTGTATACATCCCTTCTGTTAGGAAAGTCCTGGAGAGCAGGTCCCCTTGCGTGTCTTGGTACGCATATTGAAGCGTTGGAAACGAGTGCATGCTTGAGTGTTGGCCTACGTCATTTGAATGGTACAATCTGCATGGCAGTGGAATTCGGTGCGTCATCGCCGTTATAAAATTTGCAGAACGATTTTTTCATATCCTCAGCACCGACTGCTATTCTATAACGATGTTTCCTTGATCATACTTCCAGGCTTCAGTTTGAGTTCACGAGTATATCTGGTCCTTTTATGCAGCACCGCTTTGTATGGCTGTTGTTTAGCTGCGTGTACTTGCTGGCATTATTCGTCTAACCAGGGTTGTTGCTGGTCATGCAAGGCCAAGTACGTCAGAGGTAGAATCTCTGATGGCTTTCTGACAATTCTTTCACTCGTTCTCGATACTTGATGTGCGAGATATTCGATCGGAAAAGGACCCGTCGATTTTTGACAATTGAAGCCGTCCAACCTTGAATTTCATCACAGTTTTTTCCTGTTTTGTCTTCGATCTGGATATCTGTAGTCTAGCTTTACCTTGGCTACAACGAGGTTGTGGTCCGAGTCAACGTTGGCTTTTTGGAACGTTCGGAAAATCTTGATACTGGAGAAATGCCTAGCGTCGATCGTAGTCTGGTCAATCTGGTTGATTGTTGATTGACCAGGATATCGTCTTGTAAGTATCAAGATGGCACCAGATCGAGGCAGCCACCAGTCAGCCATTGAACTAAGAGTTTTGTTGGAGGGCCTACAAAAACCCCAACACATAAGTAGTGGAACTTTTGATGGCATCTTGATAGTGTTTCCACAGCATTTTGACAGTGTTTCCACTGGATGCTTGTGGTGGGCTAGTTGACAGTTAAAGACAGACATGGTCAGCAGAAGTCCTGATAGTCTCTTACCATTGTTGCTTCGTGACATCAAATTTGTTGATTGCCAGCTGAGGCTGAGATTTTTTGTCACACATCTTAAAACTTGACTTATTTTATTAAATGGAGCCGGATACAATTCATATTTTGAAATATGACCACAATTCATGTGGTTCGAATTTTCTCACCAGCTGCTCAATTATAGTAGAAGCTATTATTATTATTCAAAATCAACAGAACTTGAATATCTCAAAGCATCATGTACTTTTCTAGGTTTAGTTCAACATACAAAGTGCACCAGGTAAAATTTTGTGAATGGTCCAACTGCTTATAGTTTCAGTCCTGTCTATCTACCTTCACCTCTGTTTTAATATTTATTACCTTAAAACTATGATCTTAACTGCTCTACTTGTTCTTATGACTATTACACCAAGATTTCAATGCAATAAAACACTCAACGCCCAACCATACAGCAAAAGTACACGCATGTTTGGAATAAATATTAAAATGTCCATTGGTTAGAGAGGTAGGCCGCAGCCTCAGCCACCCGCCACACCTGTTCCCTTACATTATAGTAGTGAAGTGACCCATGAATGGATGACTACGACGCCAGTTGGTTTCACAAGGCTCAATCAATACCTCCCGGCCACACATTTTAAGTTAGTCCTACTAAGCACCATTTTCTGACTTGGATTACGAGAAGCTCATGAATTATTGACTAGGTTCATGCTAAGCCGCGCATGCGCAACGTTTGTTAACAAAAAAAACCTTTCCCAGCCGATTGTGTGTGTATATTTATAAAATTTATTGGACTCTCAAATCTTTTTATGAATTTATATTTTTTTTTGTAATATTTTTTTTATTTATTTGTTATTTTCTAGGTTGTATTAGTTCAAGGCCATTACCTGTCATTTCTGCCACTATGCAGTCGCAATGAGCCGGTCTTTTTGGCCACATGTACACCAATTGCCATGCCTGAGACCAGGGAGTGTGTTGTACAAGGTGCAACAAATGTGTTTACAACAATTCATTCAATGGACATGAAAATAGCACATATAGACAAGAAGTAAGTTTGCCTTAAAGGCTTTTAAAAAATTGTTAACCAAGTGACTCAAACAGAAAAATTGACTAACTTTTACTTTTTATTTTTGTATTTTTTTTTCTTCATATTTTTGACATTTTTATGTGTTTTGCAACAAGTGGTGAGTTTCATTTGGGCTATAGTAAAAGTGACATTCAGGGACTTTCGTGGTATCATCTCATACACTCGGATAACCTTCGTGAGGCTCAAAACAAACACCGGCTAAGTATGTTTTTTAGAAAACTTTTTAGAAAATACATTCATTTTAGTTATTTTTTTATATTTTTTTTTCAATATTTAGTAACCCAATCGGAACAAGATAGATCGTGTATACTTTTGGTACGAATGCAAAGGCGACAAGGAGAATTCATTTGGGTGCATGTCGTTCTTCAAGTTCGTGATAGTCAGGATAGTAGCAATCAACAGCCGGTGATAGTTTGTACAAATCAAGTCTTAAAGTAAGTTGAATTAAAAAATATTTAAAAAATGAAAACTTTAAAAACTATTCAAAATCAAAAAAGTAGGAAATCTGAGTTTTATAAATGCAATTAAATTGCGCGCAACTTGGTTATTTCTGTGCGCTTGTATTTAATAGGTGGAGGGTCTTTCATTTTGAAGTTGATGTAAAATGGGAGTGTTGTTCCGCTGCCAGGCATGCTGCAGTAACATTTTTCCATGTGGTTGCTTCGGCATACAAAACGAAGTTCATATCTTTTTAGTTCAGGACGAAGCTTCTTAAGTTTTCAAAAACCCCGACCTTTTTTGAACTCAGAGCGCTCAATGCTTCAATTTCTTACTTTATTTTCATTTCAGAGCAAAGTATAGTTAATTTTAAATAACAAATTATGAAAGCTTCACCCAGATGATCCCAGCTAGCCATTCCCAATTTCCAAAAATTAAATTTTCGAATTTGTTTCTATGCCAATCGTTTGTGATTCGTTTGTGACTGTTTGTGACAGCATTAAAATGTTTTGTGACTCGATAGTTATTGGGCCTTACTAATAATCAAATTTAGCAACGAGTTAAATATTTCAGTGAAATGAACCATAATGTTATGGTTCCCAAATAATGAACCATACATGGAATGTTAATTTTTTTGGAGTTCATGCCACCTATAGTTCATTGTTAAGAGTTCAATTCAATATTAAGGTCCATACCATTTATGGTTTATTATTTAGAGCCCATTTCATTATGGTCCATTTCAATGAAATATTTAAGTCTTCACTAAATTTGATTATTAGTAGGGCCCATTGAGTTATTGACAAATTTAAAAAAATGTACCAGTTAGCCATAATATTTTTGAAAACTGTATTAGCAAAAACTTTTTTATACTCAATTAATCAGAAATCGTTTGTGACTTCTGAATATATCAATAAAATCGTTTGTGACAAAAAAGTTTTCGAGAAAAATTTGAAAAACTGATGTAATTTCACTACTACGGGAACTCCTCGGATTATATTGTAAACACATTACATCTATATGTTGAGGTCAATCAGTGGACTGGAACTCCCAAAACACTGCCAGCATATCAAGGTCGTTTACCGAAATTCGTGAAAAATCGATCTAATTATGAAAAAAATCATAATTTTTGTTAGAAAAGTGTTAGAAACGGGAACTCCTCGGTTTATATTAAATACTTCAGAATTTTAAACTTTTAAATTTATTTGAAATTCAGGGTTTTTTCAGTAGAAGTTTCAGTTTTTCATCTAACATTTTATTAACGGTTTTTATTTTTTCTAGGTGTGAAGGTAGCAGAACTATTTTTTTTATAGGTATGAAGAACTCTTAGGGGTGGGTTTCCACCGAAAAAAAATATGTTTTTATTATATTTCGATAATTGATATGCTGCGTGAAGTTAGCATGCCATTTTTAAATATCGATTTTTTTTTGTGAAATCGAACAAAACTATTTTGGAAAACTATCAGGAACTACAGAACTCAGGTGCATGCGACAAGAACTCAAAAAAAAACTTGATCTGCTGACATTTGATATGCTTATTTCACGAACACAAATTTCTTTCAAAAAAATGTTCTCCTCCAAGTCCAAAAGAAAAAATGTATTACCAAAAAAAGTTAAAAAATTCACGTTTATATCTTGGATATAAATGATCGTGAAAACTGGCGGAATAAATCCGATGTTCCAAGGTTTCACGTATGTAATAGTACTGAAGAAGATTTGGATTCTAATGGTCCTAAAAATGAAACCAAAAAAATACAAAAAAGAGAAAATAATGATCGAAGAAGAGATAAAAAATCAGATATATTACGACCAAAACAATAGTTCTAAATATTTTAGTAGGCACCAGAAAATTGTTTTTACCGGTTTATCGTTACCAAAAAAAGTTGGCAAAAAATATTTTTCTATCTAATGATGGGCTTGTTCCAGCAATTGGAATGAAGTATAACAACTACCAAACTTTACTTGAAGTACACGCCCTTTTGACTCTATGGGATAAGTAAAAACATAGACCAGCCACTGAGTTTTTGGAAAATAGGCTGTCACAAGCAAACTAGGTAGTCGCAAACGATGGTTTAAAAAAAAAAAACATAGACCAGCCATTACAAGTTTTTGGAAAATAGGTTGTCACAAACAATCTAGGTAGGTAGTCAGAAACAATTTTTTTACCAAAATTCAAATTTTATACAAAATTTTCAATGGAATTAAAACCAACCGTAATTGGTACCTACAAGCTATTGTTTTGAACAATTCTGATGCAACGAATTATATTCGATCGATTGAATATAGGTAGGTAGATACCTTGCTATGTACATGTACATATAAACTGAACAACAAACAGGGTCTGGCCGTGATAGTTTAGGTGAAAAATGGTAGTCGTATTAAATAAATTCAAAATTCAAACTAAATTTGCCATATTTTAAGTAGAAACAACCCTCTTTTGATTTTTAAATTTATTTTTTACCTTGATTATTATTGCAACATGTTGTTCACCTAAAACCATGAAAACTCACCTCAGCATCATGCATCAGAGACACATGCATCAGCGCATACCTATGCAAAGCTCCGCCCATAACAATAAAAAAATTATAGTGTGGTGACATTAAATCAGTTTTTCAAATTTTTCTCGAAAACTATTTTGTCACAAACGATTTTATTGATATATTCAGAAGTCACAAACGATTTCTGATTAATTGAGTATTGTATTGTATTGTAAATTGTTTATTGTAAATTGTTTTTATTTCAACATCAAATTAAAATCAATAAGTACATTTGCCTTGATTTTGTTCATAGTTAAAATTTCAAACCTACGACAATGACTTTAAGAGTCGTCTGTCGGGTAGCTTTAATTAAATTTATCTGATTAGTTACTGTATGTAAATTGATTTTATAAATTATATAATCCAAAATATAAAAAGTTGAATCAAAGAAGAAAAAAATAAATAAATTTCAATAAAAGGCACAAAATAAATTATTGTAAAAAAAAAATTTAACATTCATTATTAATTAATTGAATTCCTGAATAAGCTGCTTTCTGTGAGATATGGCCACAGTTATATACTTGGTTGGTTTATTTGTGGGCTTCAGGTCAATAAATAAAAACAATTTCTTTTTTGAAATCACGACGTTTCGTCCATGTCTATGGACATCATCAGGTGTAAACAAAATATTTATAATAGCTACATTGAATTATAAACAAAAGGTTAAGTTTTCCCAACTATTGCACTCAACTGAACACTTTGAAGTTTAACTAGCTAGTTTAACTAGCTAGTTAAACTTCAAAGTGTTCAGTTGAGTGCAATAGTTGGGAAAACTTAACCTTTTGTTTATAATTCAATGTAGCTATTATAAATATTTTGTTTACACCTGATGATGTCCATAGACATGGACGAAACGTCGTGATTTCAAAAAAGAAATTGTTTTTATTTATTGACCTGAAGCCCACAAATAAACCAACAAATTTCATCAAAAAAGGTCACCTATTCTACAAAGTTATATACTTGACCAATTTTTCCCAATCAAAATCATCTTCACCATTTAGCAGACATATGATCTCGTTTTGTGCCAAAAAGGATTAGCCAAAGTAGGTGGGTCTAAATTCTCGGAGCACCGGACATCTGCCTAAAAAGTATTGAATATTTTCTTCTTCTCTCATGTTACAAACGCTACATAAGGGTGACTCATTTCCACTATAACTGCTTTCATTAAGATATATAAGATCACATCTCGCTTTGAAAATCCAACTTATTTTACGAACTTCAAGCTCGTTAGAGAGATAGTTAAGTCCTCTGCTGTGATCTAGTAACCTGTAGATACGTGTGCTGCTTTCAGATGCTCTTCTCAAGTAACTTTGATATTTTTCTAGCTTAAGACAATCCAAGAGTTCAATGCTTTTAGTAGTCCACTCCTCTTTTGACCCCACACTTTCGTCCCAACATATTCCAAATTCAGCCCCTTTTTCGTTTAACTCCTTCACCCAGAATTGGTTGTTCCTCAAAAGAATCTTCGAGAGTTTATGTGGAAGTCTGTGCTCGTTGAAGTCAAACAAGGTTTTCTTAACATATCGCAGGTGAAGATCTAGGGTGTAGAAATGTGCGTCTTCTGCACCGGTTTCAAGCGACAACGCATAGTTTGGTGTAGTAGCCGGTAACTTTAAGATCCGTTTTAGGAAATACCGTTGCAGCTTATATACTTCCTTGAACATACCGAAACCCCAGACTTGCGCACCATATGTTTTGATAGCCCTACACACTGCATGAAAGAGTTTCCACTTCGAACTTAGACTTATATTTCTCCTTGTCAGGAAACTTTGCCAGGTAGCATTGATGCTGACTTTCGCTGAGTTGTTTCTTGTTTCTACGTGCTTGTTGAATGTCATCTTTGGAGTAAGAAGAACTCCCAAATATGTATAGTTAGCAGCGACTCTTATTTCTTCCCCTCTGAACGACCATTTTTCCTGGTTAGATAATCTACCACCATTTCGAAAGATCATCATCTCCGATTTTGCCATGTTGACTTCTAAACACCAACTGTTGCAGTACACTTCAAGCCGCTCTATCATCGTTTGCATTACTTGGATGTCCTCTGCTAGAATGACCATATCATCAGCATACAATAGCACCCAAACATTCAGATTTTCGATTTGCAGACCTCCTCCTAAAAAGTTATGTAAATCATTTATGTACAGAGCAAAAAGAAGTGGTGATAAGAGACAGCCTTGTTTAACACCGTTGAAAGTTTCGAAATATTCTGATATCTCTTTTCCGGTCCACACAGCAGAAAAAGTGTTAGCATAAATGGCTTGAAGCAAGTTAACAAATTTTGTTGACAGTCCTATTGTATGCAATTTATAAATAAGTAAACTCCGTGATATTTTATCGAACGCAGCCTTAAGATCCACGAAGAATGCGTACACTTTCTTTTTCTCACCAAGTTTTATATGTACTATCGAGGCCAAGTTGTAAATATTATCAACAGTTGAATAATTTTTTCTGAAACCAGATTGGTACTCTGTCAAGATGTTGTTTCTCTCCACCCAAGTATAAAGTCTGTCACTTAGTATTCCCATCATTGTTTTTGCGATACAGTTCATGAACGAAATGCCTCGGTAGTTGCTTGGTTGATTTAAATCACCTTTCTTAAAGATCGGAAATATTATTGTTTTGTTAAACGATTCTTCAATTCTACATTCATCGAGCATATTCGTGTAGACTTCCGCTAGTTGATCTAAGAATTCGTCCTGGGCATTAATCAGGAACTCGTAAGTTATTCTGTCTTCTGCGGGCGCTTTGTTTAATTTTATCTTTGAGAGCATTATTTTTATTTCATGTATGGTGATTGGTTTGTCTAAGTCTCAGTTTTCATTGTAGTTATGTGCATAATGAACCTGGTTTGCTTGTTGGTTATGATTTAGGAGATTGGAGTAGTATGTTTTAAACTCAGAGGCGGCTATTTGAGGGTGTATGTAAGGATCTTTATTGCGGATCTCATTCGCTAGTTTCCACCAATCCTTGCTATCTTTTACCATACTGATTCTAAGATCTATTCGTTCCTGGTATAGAAACTTGCTCCTTCTGCAGACTGTTTTGAATTCTTTTTTCGCTTTTAAGTAATGCAATTTATCTTCTGGATTTTGTGTTCTCCGGAATTTGTTTAAAAGTTTGAAAGACTTTCTCCTCGCTACTTCACAATCAAAATTGAACCACTTATTTTTTGCCTTAAATGGTCCCAAGCTATGGTTCTGATGCGATGATGACTGATTTATTAAGTAAGTGAGATCCATCAGCTCAGGCGAGGGTTTTTCTAACTTTAAGCTAGCGAGGTTAGAATTAAGTTTGGTTTAATAATCTAATTTCTTTGACTCATTCCACTTCAGCTTGGGCAGAAACATTATCTCAAATGGCTCATTTCTGGCAGTTGTTGCAAGATTAATTTAAACTTAAATTGGCATATGATCTGACCAAATAACTTCCTCCACATTGAACATCTCAACATAACCTAGCAGTTCTTGTGATATCACACACAAATCATTTACAACCTCTCCCATGCAACCAATAAATGTAAAGTGACCTTCTGCATCTCCCTCTGTTCTTCCATTTAAAATGATCACACCATTATCATTACAAAATTCTACAAAGTCTTTACCCTTTGCATCAATGGTATTATCCTTAGAGCGTCTGATGTCCACACCCGCCATAAATGCAGAATTGAAAACATCATCAATTGGTTGTTGCAGATCTCCTATTCTTACATTCATGTCGCCGATAACAATTGGATTATTGAAGTTTTTGTCAACAAAGAACCACTTGAGGAGATCAAATTCATTTCTCCAGTTTGCACCTCTTAAATATGTAGGAAATATATTGATTTCACCGCTTTTTGTTGCTAGTTTTATAATGTCAACTCCATCACAGTACACATATTCATGAGTTATTCCTCGCATTGCCAAGTTCTTGTTGACACCATACACCAGACCACCACTTGCCCTTCCAAATCTACTGTTTCTAGTCGCCGATTTCCAATATGTGTCAAAATCCTTAAAATATTTTTTGTTTTGATCGAATTTGTCTTCAGTTAAGTGAGTTTCAATTAAAATAAATATTTCATGGGATAAAATATATTTGAAAAATTGAGCAAACAAATTTTTATTCTCTAGGCCGTGAACATTATATGACAAAACTTGAAGCTGTGTAATTTCTTCCTATTTCATTATTATTTTGGGTAATTTTTAGGTTTGATAATGATTTTTGTACGTGAGGCTGAGATATGATGCTTAGTTTTTTTGAGTTTGTTTGAAAATTAGGTCATAAAAGTTACAGTTTATATGATCTTTTTCTCCAGAATACAAGCTTTGAAGTACATTTTCACCTTTTACAGCACCACACATAAGTTCATTCTGTTTATTGAACGCAAACCATTTGCCACCGACTTTCATTCTATCATTAACAACGTTAATTCTGTGCTTTTGACTTTTTTCTAAAATATTTTTTCTTAAATGCAGCATTGCTTTTTTGTACCATTGTTTCTTCGTATTCAGATCTCTCTCCAAACTAATAGCTGTACCAGCTAAGTTTCTTGTGCATTTGAAAACTTCTTCCACAGTTTCTGCCGAATCGAATTCCGCCACCACGGTCATCTTTCCATCTTTTTCAAACACTTTTTTCGTCGATTTTACTTTTATTGAAATGGGAAGTTTCATTACATTTTCGCAGATTGCATTAACTGCTACCGATGTTGAGCCATGTACTTCAATTCCTTTAAAAACAATGTTTTTACTTTTAATTTGATCCTCTAGCCAATTAATTGTTTGACGGTCCCTTTCTTAATCGATCGATTAATTGAGTATAAAAAAGTTTTTGCTAATACAGTTTTTAAAAATATTATGGCTAACTGGTACATTTTTTTAAATTTGTTAACAACTCAATAACTATGGAGTCACAAAACTTTTAAATGCGTCACAAACGGCCACAAACGAATCACAAGCGATTCGCATAGAAAAAAACTCGAAAAGCTAATTTTTGGAAATTTGGAATGGCTAGCTGCGATCATCTGCTTCACCCGATATTGTATCATCTTGAAAAATATATAAACATTTTGTAAAATTTTATGATCTATGATTGTGTTGTGGTAAGGAAAAAATTAAAAAAATGTGTAAATAGAAATTAAACGACATAAACTAAAATATATTTCTGCATCTCCATATAAAAAGAATTTCCAATGGACAGAAGTTTTTCATTACTAACGACTTTTGTGCAGGGTGAAAATTGTAGCTCCCTCTCCCGTATTTCTGAAACATTGCCTTCAAATGCAAAACAATATTAAATATAAAAAAAAACACATACATACATACAATAATGTGCTATAGCTGTTTTGAAAGCTAATACTCCGTTCTTTTGTTTGTTTTTTAATCAAGTAGCTTAAGAAAATAGCTTTTGTGAAATTAAATTGCAAAGTCAAATTTTTGAAAAAAAAAAACAATTTGATTTTTTTTTAATTGATATTTTTCAAAATTTTGCGTAATTGAGTGCTATTTTTTTGTTCAATTAATTGTTAGTCCATTAAGCCTATAGTTAACAGTTCCCATGCGCAAAAAAATGGATGCAAATATTTTCGCATGTCAAAAATAATTGAGGTGTACCTAATGCAAAATTAATTGTATTCACGATTGGTTCACAGTTTCATGCAAAAAAAAAATTTCTGTCATGGAACGTCATACAAAACAATGGGCTGGCAATTGTTTTGCATACGAAAAAAAGTGTGGTGAATAAAATATATTTGTTTTGGTCGGTTTACCCTTCCAAAAAAAAAAAATAAATTCACCTCAAGGCATTATTTGCATGCAAATGGTTTTTGCATCCAAAATAATTATTTTCCATTTTTAGGCCTATAGTTTATTAATTAAGGGTAAATTAATGACTCAATGGGTGGCTTAGGCCAAGACCAACATTTTTCGCCTTGAATATTAGTCAACAGAATAGGTGGAAAATCGTTTTGAAAATTTTGATTTTTTTTTCGCATGGGAACTGTAAGCTATAGGGTATTCATGCAACAGCGTAAGCTCGTCGTAAACGTGGTAAAGTTGTAAGCTTCGTAAATCTATCAAATTTTCCATACAAATTGTGACAGAATTACGAAGCTTAAAAGCTTACAACGTTTATGACGACTTTACGCTGTTGCATGAATACCTTTTATGTTAATGTAAAGATCTTTCTTAGTTTTTAAGATACAAAAAACAAGAGGTAGGTACTTTTAACAAAAAAAAAAAAAACAGAAAAAGGTTTAATTATGGTTAATTCATGAATAATTCATAATAAAACAATTTTTTTAAGTTTTTTTTTGGGTAAAAGTACCTTTTGTTTTTACTTGCGATTATATAAGGCAAGTTTTGGATTCGTGCAAAAAAAAAAATTTGAGATAACAATCAAACATGATATTACGATGATAGAGAACACCAAAAAAGTGGGTGGCACAATTCTGTCTGTCTGTCTGTCTGTCTGTCTGTCTGTCTGTCTGTCTGTTCGTCTACAGCCTAAACGGCTCGATCGATTTTCTTCAAACTTGATACAGTGGTTTTTGGTGATTATGCCCACACGTTATTTCATTTTTTTTTTAGAATCAAAAATAACGGTACCTGCCATATAATTTTTTTAGCAATTTTATATAATCGTATTTTTCTCAAAAACGGCTCGACAACTTTTCTTAAAAAAATTCAATAAATTTATTTTAGTAAGGGTTTTCTTTTGGTAGAAAACCATTTTTCAAAAAATGGTTGTTAATGGTACCTCCCAAAGAACCATTTTTTTTTTTTGATTTTCTTCAAAACGGCATGATCGATTTCAATTATTTTTTTTACACAGAAGCTTTCAAAAAATATAAATAGTTTTGTGTACCAAAATTTTTGAAAAAATATTTTTTGGATTTTTAAAAAATGTTTTAAAATTTTCTTTGGAAAATCAAATATTTCGAAAACAACATAATCGATTTTTTTGAAACTTGATATTTAAGACTTTTTTAGTACTCTCTAAAATTATTTTAGAAAAAATTTTACATTTATTAAAAAATAACGGTACCTTCCATACAAAAGTTAAAAAACCGCAAAGGAAAATATTTGTTTGCTTAAAAACGACTCCTACGATTTTGATTAAACTTATTCATATACTAAAATTAGTAGGATCTACTAGAAAAAATAATAAAATTTAACACCTAGAAACTATTAATAGTACCTGTCGTAGAACGTATTTTTTTTATTTTGAATTTTCTCGCTATCAGCTTAACGGATTTAGATGAATTTTTTTATATACAAAATTCAGATAAGATTAAATAATATTGCATATCAAAATTTTCAACAAAAAAAGTTTTGGGGTTTTTAAAAAAAGTTTCAAATTTTTTTTTTGAAAATTCGATATCTCAAAAATGGGTTGACAATTTTTTTTCAAATTTTGTTTTCATACACACATAAATATATAGTTTAAATCTGCATACCAAAATTTGTTCTTAAAAATGTTTTAAGAATTTTATATATAAAAAATTAATTTAAAAAAAAACCGCTCCAACGATTTTAAAATTTTTTTTCCCATACAATCATATTCCATCATGAATTAAGATGGCATACTTTTTTTCACCTCAAACTGTCAAAAGAGTTGTTTTAGCTAATTAAAGTGCCGTATTTCATGCTTCTCTACATTTTTCTCTCATAATTTCCATGTTTGTATATACAATTTTCTTAAACTCGCATTGTCTTGAACATAAGAGCAAGTACGTGCGACCCAGTCGTGCATTTTATTTGTTTGTGATTTGCAACTATTCTCATGGAGTTGCAAATTGCGACAAAAAAAACGTAAATCAGTGATGGTGCAATGTTAATTACTAAATATTTATCGCAAATCAATATTTTTAAATGTTATTTGTGAAATTAAGCTTTTGGAGAGTAAATTACGCCAAAAAGTTGTATTTTGCTATGAAAAGTACAAGCTTAAATTAAGGATTTTAATTGCAAATCACGAAAAAAACAAATTTTGTAAATTGCTGCGTTTTGAACGTTAAATTTCCAGTTTTTGTATTAATTTGGGGTGAAAATGCTTTGATCTACGAATAAAACATGATTCGTAAATTGCAATTCAATTCTTTCCGTGTATCTCACGAACCTTGATTCGGCGATCATCTAACACAATATCGTGGATTTTCCTTACCATTTCTTCAGTTGTGGCGTCAATTGGACGTCCTGGGGCCTGTACCACAAAACAACAATCTAACTTTCTAACAAGTAAATTCTTAACATACAAATTTAACAAGAAAATGAATTTCTGTTCCACAAAGATTTATGCGTTAACTTTTAACAAGCTAAATTTCCTGTAAAGATTGTTAAATAACTTAAAGAAAATACACGAGAATTCTGTACCACAAAACAACAAGTATAATTAAAAAAGCAAATTTTAACAATTCACAATGTTTTCTGTACCACAAAATAAAAGTTAGCAATCTTCTTAACAATAATTAACACAGTCGAGAGCAAGTGGGAAATTTTGGAATTCTCAGGTTCTGTACCACAAAACGACAATTGTTAAAAATGATAGTTAGATTGTTAAAAAAAATTAACTGATGAATTCAAAATTGTAAGCTCATAACAAATGCTTTTTTAACTTTATATGAAGCATAAATATGCAGTTTTATGTTTTCTAAATTATTTTTAAGAGTTTTATATGAACAATTAAGTGAATCTTAGCTTTCACGTGTAACTGTGTATACAACTTTGGCCTGAAAAAAAAAATTGAATTTGATTGCAAAATATAAAAAAATAGGTATTTTATTAACAAAACTTCCCAAAGTGTAGGGGAAGTACGTCCAAAATGACTATAAAGTTTTTGAATCAAAATAACTGTTTAGACAATATATCGTAATGAAAAATATAATTATTCTTTTTTGATTCTTTGCAAACATTTAACAATAATTTTAAAGTTTAAAAAAACAAACAACTACACAAAAATTCTTTTCGTTCATATAGTATTTATATATATGGATAAAATGACATAGGATATAAATATTTTCTAGTTTCATAGTTCTAGAAAGATTCAATTTGGCTAAAATTTAAAAATTTATTAGTTATAATTTGTTTTTTGGCACTTTTGTCCTCAAATTTTGCCTTTGGATTCATATAAGATACATAGTTCGCAAATGAATTGCTTTGTGTTTTTTGACACGTAAGCACAAGATTCACGAGCCCAATGGTTGCACATTATGCAGGGTAACCTATTTAATTGCTACTTTTATCGATTCAATGCTCCAAGATTGACGATATGTTGACCTTTTGTAACTCCGAGACATTTTTACTACTAAAATTTAAATATTGTTCTCAATAAAGGTATGTCGTTTTGTCCATAGTTAGGTTATGTCATTTTGCCCCTATAATATGACAAAATTTTATCAATAAATTTCACATAACTCGAATGATATGGTGATAAGACTATTTTACGAATTTTGTCATAGACAATAAATTAAATTAATAATAGTAAAATAAAAAGGTATAAAACTACCAAAATACGAAAAATAGTCTAGTCCAAAAAAAAATATTATTTTATTTGTAAATAGTTTTTTATTTTTTGTGACGAGACACGGCCGACAAATAAATCATTATTTTTATAGGATTTCAAAAATCATCCAAACCAACTAATAAAATTGAATTGGTTGCTTTTAGTGCAGCTGATTTTATGAAATGGCTGGTATGTCATTTTGTCCGTATATGGGTGATTCCATAGAAAACGACCCTTTACGAAAAATCACAAAATATGACTTCGAATTGAAAAAAGTACCGTTAGACGGTTTTAAAAGATTGCATGTTTCATTTTAAAAGTGAAATTATCAATAATTTTTTTTTATCGCCGCTTATTTCGCAGCTCGAACCAATTAGCGGAATAGGTCTCCAAAAGTCACTTTTTGTTATCAGAAGCTCAAAACCCTATTTTCAATAATTAATTGTTTTACAATTTGAGAACCGGTGGTTATTTGCCCTTATCAGAACTCTAAGCACGCTTTCGTGCCATTTAGTTATTCAATAGTAAATACAATTTTAGTTTCTAGGCAGGGCAATTCCATGGTAACTCACGTTTCATTTGGGAGAGTTTCACGCTCTGTTTCATTAAAATTTCCATACTTATATAAATATAAATAAAACAAAATATAAATTCTATACATGGTAATGATTTCAACTTCTAGGAAAAAATAAAATTTTTGGGAAAAATTAATTCTTTCTTAGTACAAAATACTAAAACATGTTGGTAACTCACGTTACCATATTCGGACACGGGTTTTGTAGCAGTACTATGCATATTTTCTAAAAATTAAACAAACCAATAAAGGTAAACTGGTTTGTTGAATTAGATATAAGAATTTATCAGCCTGATTATATCTGTACACAAATTTTAAATTATTGAAAATATTTTATACAAATTTATTAAAATACATGGTAACTCACGTTACAAAAAGTCGGTAACTCACGTTATTTCACGTTTTTAATTTAAAGATTTTGGGTTAATCCTTTTATCATTTTATTTTATTTTTAGCCGTATGCTTATTACTTGTAGGATATTTTGTAATTCAAGTTTTAAAACTAGCGAACAATAGACAGGGGGCGAGATAAATTTTCCATTTTTCTATCTTCATGTCCACTTTTTCATGGAATTACCCGGCAGTTGATTCATAAAGTAGTAAGTGTCACGCCCGTAACAAAAAAAATTATGTTTCATTACTAGAAGAAAAAAAATCGTATCAATGTGATAATTTGGGGAAAAAAGGAGAATACTATGATCTACGTTCAGACAAAATTTCAAGAATTTGAAATAAATACTGACCCCGTATTTCAAATTTTAAGTCTATGTCACCCCCGTAACAGGTTGGCATTTCAAATCATATTCCTTTTGTTTTTCAACTCAATTTTAGTTTTGTTGCTTATAGATATGAAATTCATGATATAATTCTAAGAAAATCTACTTAAAATATAAATTAAATCGGCTTTAAGTGAAAGTTTTCCTTATTTTAAAAGAAAATGGAAAAAATCTCATTAAAGTGAGAAATCTATTCACATTTCAGTGAGAAAAACTTCATTTTTCTAGAGAACGTGTTTCTGACATCATGTGAGAAATGATTATACATCGATGACAACAATTTCCCGCCAAAATATAGTATATTATATTGTTTTTATGCATAAAAATCATACTCGGTCACACCCGTAACGATGACCTGTCGCACCCGTAACGTTTTCAAATACATACAAATTTTTAATAGTTTTTCCTAGTTTTGGTTCTCATTTCTTAACTGAAACTGAAGATCAAGTATCTGGGTTAATATTTGCAAAAGAATGATACATACTGTACATGCAATATTATACACCACATGAAAATTAGATATCTTAATTGCAAATTACCAGTTTTCTAAGGTCACACCCGAAACGCAACTAAATTGCATCCTATAACTGAACCACTAATTTTTCATACTTTAATATACTAATTTTTTAAAAGGACTTCAGATGTCCTATAGAATAGAAAAGTTTTTATTTTTAAATTGGGAATAGTTTGTGATTAATAAATAAAATATGGAGTCTCACTGTCACACCCGTAACGATGGAGAAACACCCATATGTCATTTTGTACTTCCCCTACTTCCTGCAATTTTGCCAAAAAAATAACTCGTCTTCTTTTTTCATCGTCATCTTTTTTCTTTGGGACAACATTCAAACTTTGCGTCAGTTCAAAAATACCTCTCAACTTTTCAATTTTGTAACATTTTGTTAATTTATCAGAAAAAGCACCAAAATCCTATTTCATTGTATACAGAATTCACATTACTTGCTTACTTTGCTATGAGAATACTTGTTAGTGAGTTTATTATTTTTTGTGCATGCTCAGCTTATTTAAGCATTGCTTTTGAAAAAAAAGGTTTTTTTTTTTAAAATGTTTTAATGCAGAATTTAAATATAGTCTGACTGGGAAAATAAGGTTAAAACAGACGTTTTTAAACTGTAATTTAACCTAACGTCAATTTAAAAATACGTATCACCTTTTTAATTTCAAATTTGTTAAATATCGTTACTTTGCGCAAAAAAGCAACTAGAATATAATACTTCAACCCTTTTTTTCCTTAATAACGCAGTTAACAAGTTTTAAGGGAAATTTTAATTGTTAACTATTAAAGCGAAAAGTTTTGTGGTACAGAAATTAACTATCTTGTTAACTCTGCATATTTAGAAACTACTTGTTAGAAAGTTGGTTCGGTTGCTTAGAGGTAAACGCATCTTATTCATTCTTAACAATTGTCGTTTTGTGGTACAGAACACAAGAATTCATCAAATTTTTCACTTATTTTATATTGTTAAGATGATTGTTAACTTATGTTTTTGTGGTACAGAAAATATTGTTAAT
Source organism: Dasysyrphus tricinctus (assembly GCA_963921185.1). Lineage (NCBI taxonomy): Eukaryota > Metazoa > Arthropoda > Insecta > Diptera > Syrphidae > Dasysyrphus > Dasysyrphus tricinctus. Next base: position 229,449,752 of record OY992530.1, on the reverse strand, counting down.
TGTTAAAATTTGTTTGTTCAAGCACACTTGTTGTTTTGTGGTACAGGCCCCTGGTCGCTCAGAATCCTTTGTGCTCATTCGACCACAACGAAATTCAGTGAAGCACTTTTGAACCATTCCATGCGAGGGAGGAGAGTCTCCATAATATTTTGTAAGTTTTTCTTTTGTCTCTTTAATGGTTTTACCACGCAAAAAGTAGTGCTTTATCAAAACTCGAAATTCACTTTTTTCCATTTTGAGAAATTAACACCGACAAAAATTCTTTCGATGACTGTAAAAAGTTTTATATTCGACAAATATATTTGATTTTTGTTTGTCAAGGCCAACAAAGGATCAAAGATATCAGACAAAAATCCTACAAGTGATTCGAGCGCCATCTGTGTTAAAAGTCACCGACTTATCGAACAGCCCTCGTATTGTTGATGAATTAAGGGAAGGCCTGTTTATGGCCACAGAGATACATAGATCAATTCGCATTTTGGGCGGATCCACACTTTTGGCCAGGGGGAGGAGGGGTCACGTTTTTCAAAATTCAATAAAATATTTCACTAAAAAATTATTTTTTTATTACAAGGATAGGAACTGCTTTTTTTTTTGGCCTTTAAACCTTACCCTTTATATTCTTAGAGCCAATTACATAAAAAGTCAAGTCATTTGCGTAAAGTTGTAAGTCATATCAATAATAGCCTTTGAGGTATTGCCTACCTAAGCACGTTGTCAAACAGGTGTAAGATTTAAGGTTAATTTTGAACATCGGTGTGTTTCAATGCCTATTTGTCGGTGGAAAAAAGTGCGCATACAAGAAATATTTAGCTTGCAATTTTGGACATAGTTGTTGTCATTACGTCCATCTCTCTGTAGTGAATCCCTAAGAAGATAGAGAGCCACGAAGTTTCCAAACATCACTTGTTTACCGGAGTGTTTTTTTTTTGGATATTTTGCCGCTTTCTATCTTTTATGGGGCAAACAACAGAAAAGAGTGCCTATTTATTATTTAATTGCAAGATTATTAAAGAGGGTATACATACATGTATACATGCGAAATTTTAATTTGCAAGATTGATAAAGGGTCCAGGCCCTGCAGATTGTGTTCAGCCTGAGTGGGTAGGGGTTAAAAAAACTTAATTTATAAAACAAATCGTTCGATATAATCGGTAGTATCGGAATAACCATGTATAATATAGTTGCAAGTTTCCTTAAGTTTGCTCGTTTTGTCTTATCAAAAATTAAAAAAAAAAAAACATTTCCCTTTCGCTGATCAGCCTTTTTTGTTGTTGTCAGCTTTGTAAAAATTTACAATACTTTTGCCATGTGCTGTCTTAGCAATAGCGAATCATTTATGAATCTGTTTCTCAGTGATGAAGAAATCTTGGCGTGTTTGAAATTTCAATTTTCCCCTATCAACCGTTTTTTAATTTTGCTCTAATAGTCTAGTCAATTTGTGCTCAAAAAGGCGAGCAAATTGTGGGGTAGTTTTGATTTTTGTCCTCCTTTATGTTCTTGGGGGTGTTGAATCCGAATCTGAGGTTTGCCAACAAAATTTCGTGACGCAACATGGAAAAAAACGCAAAAAATTATGAAAAAACGCATTTCTTGGAAGTTTTTCACTAATCAATGGCTCGAAAACTACCAACGACTCGAAAATTACATTAAAGTACCATTGAAGTATATACAATTTCCAATAAATCCCTATTTAAGGTTTTTTTCTGCGGCAACAAATTTGGACTCGCTAGTCGAAATTTGGCGTATTTTTACTATTTTCGAAAATCCACTCGAAAGCTCTAAGAAATTAGTTTGTGTGACAAAGTTTGAATTTTTGTCTGTAACATGAAGCAAGACATACTTTTCTGATAGTCTTTGATGCGCTGAGTTTGAATCCGGCCTTGGAATTACTCTAACGTTTTCCGTTTTTGAGATATTCGTATCTAAAGCTTTAAAAAAAAGCATTTTTTATGCAAATTTGAAGTAATATTTTTTTTCTTGGAGGTAATTTTTTTCGAAAAATTGTTTGTAATCATTCTGAAGTATAAACATTTAACTTCAAAATTCTTTTTGAAACTTTCAAATACCTCGCCATTCATCTTCGAGAAATCGTTAGCCTTCGTCTTAAACTACCTAATTCGAAAAATTACACAATTTGCTCGCTAAGTGCCCTTTTGAGTACAAACTGACTGGATTTTTCGAATTAGGTAGTAAGACGAAAACTAACATTTTTTCGATGAGAAATTATAGAAAAAGCATCCCTATTTGGATTAGAAAAACGTGTTGTTTTATAGGGGTGGTCAAAAAAAGTTAAAGTAGGGCCATAACTGATGAAAATAAAGTCTACAGCATTTTGCCATCTCCGTCCCATTATGCCATTTTTATTTTGTGAAATAAAGTTAAAGCATTGTCAACATCTACAAAAAAAAATATGCCCATTTTTAGGGTTATACGCATAAGCACAGTTATGCATCATCCTGTTGGTCTATGCGTCAATGCATCGAAGACTTAAGGTGTACATCGAGTTAGCGTCTTAGTACAGAAAATTTTGATTTTACTCCTTAGCTTAGAGGATAGGTTCAAATTTGTGTCTAATTTTCTTATTTCGTCTACAACCCGTATGGCTGCCATTTGACCATTTTGTTTTGTTTTTTTCTTTTAATTTTCTCGAAAAATGCTTCAAATATATTGGTAAATCTTGGTACATGAGTAATGTTCAGGTATGTTGAAATCAAGTTTTTTTTCAAAAGCTTTCCTACTAGACCAAGAGCATAGCACTTTTAACCCCCTACCCCTTCCAAAGGCTAAAAACAAAACCTGCCAGACTTTGGTACCATATTCGATTTCACAATACATGTTCCTATAATCGCTCATACTACGATTTCTAAGTTCTAAATCCACTCCTAAAATTTGCTGTTGGCTATTAGACTATTAGGTGCTGATGGTTTTTTGATACAATAGCCGTATTTTCGGGCTATTCCCGTACATCTTTGTAAAAGGTCTTGTCTAGCAACAGCTTAAACAGCATCTATGAATATGTATCATTATTATGTATCTTTGTTCCCACACTTTTATTAAGCTTTGGCTTATTTTCGACATCACCAACAAAGTTAAGGGAAAATTTCATCATTTTTAACATGCTTGGAAAAAAGCATACTGATTCACTTTCTCCACAATACTGCAGCAAACTATTAAAATAATTGAGTAGTTGCACAGAGCAGAGTAAATAAGTTGAAAAGCATATTTCTGTCCTCACACAGCGACTACTACGATCTTGTCTTCAATCTTCATGAAACATAAATTTACGCGCTAGCTTGTATGCGTCTGCGCCTTCTCTTTCCCCCTAGCAAAAAAACATCTCATCATTTAAGCATGACATTTGACAAAGTGACATCAAGTTCGAGTCGGCGTTTTGTGTGCTGTCGTCGTTGTCGTCGCTCGCGTCATAACATACGACTCTTGGATTGTGCGGCGCAGTGTAGCACAGTGCGAATGCGACTTGCGCGGTGTTCATTCATCACTAAGCGTGGATAGACTCCGTCTTATACCAATCATTGGCATACCAAGGCATACTACCTATATGTAGAATGAATAGGGAGTTTTGACTATAAGCTGACGGATAGACAAATAGTGAGTGTTGATTCGAATATAATGCCTATGCCTTCGTGTTCGTGGAGGATGGGATGTTGCAGTCTTACTGCCCTGATGCCAATGTATGTAATATGGTCGTCATGCTGCTCTTCTGCTGTGCGCGCATTGACAATGACCATACTATATACAAACGAAGGAGATTAATTGAGTGAAGATGACAAGGAGGCTGAGGATTCTTGATCTCCATCTACTTTTGATTGTGCAAACGACGATTATGGTGATGATGCTGATGTTGATGCTGTTTGCTGATGATGAAGCATCGGTATTTTCATTTAATTTTTGCTAGGACAGTGGGGTCGAAAAAAAGTATTCATATTCAAAGGGTTTTATTTGGCTGGGCTCCTCTTGAACCCTGTTTTTGACGCTGAAACGAGGGCTCTCACCAGGTCCAGCTAGACACTGGCTTGCGTAAGTTACATCAACATCATCAGAAAAGATCAAAATTGAGCTATTGGTAGAGGCCCACTGCAGTCTATACACTACTTCAGTCTACAGTCAAACCGGGCTTTTAAGATCCAGAAACTATAACCTTCTAAGCTCTTCCCGTTCAAGGCTTCCTTTTGGCTCTAAACAAATGAAAAATTTAAACTAAAATCTCAAAATTATCATTGCAGCAACACTTTTCTACACCACTGTCTGTTGTTTACCTTCCCCATAACAAATGTCAAACAATACAAAACAAAAAATAATCTATTTGCGGTAGCATTTGGAAAACTCACCATGTGTTGTGCAGTCAAGTCGTCATCGCAAATGCTCATGACGAGCATCGTTAAAAGTTATGCAGGCGTGAACTTTGCTCCCATTTGAAGAGTTTCTTGCGCAAAAGAGTTTATTTCAGAAAATTAAAAAAAAAGCAAAACGCTGAGTTCAACGCAGTGATGCAGCACGTTGCGAAGATATATTTTTTGAGCTGGCACAAAACGGTCCGAGGAGACTAAAGAATTATATACAGCTTCAATTCCACTTTGATCTCATTTCGGAAGTTCATCGAGTACTTTTAACACGGACACACACCAAATGGGAAGAAGAACAGACCGGCTGCATCTTCTCTTCATCCAACTGGCCACATCTCTTCATCCATCGCGCGTTAAGCGGGACAGTCCAAAGAATGGGTTATTTTTTGATTGCATCTGGACGAACATAATTTTTCCGCAAAAGTCGAATTAGTCGACATGCAATCTGATTAGACGAAGTGTGTAGCTCGCTGTCTCACTCTGTCTTTCTCGACGTGAAATATCAGAACTCCAAGAAGTGCTTTTGCTGGTTTGTGGTGGTGCAACAAACACTTGGCGTTGGAATCTTTTTCCAATGGGATGTACTTATGGCAGAGGGGCTTGAATTTAGGCTTCGAGAGAATCTTCACAAATCGAAAATAGTCCAATGGCAATAAAATTGCTGGCCATACTTATATATAGGAATACACACGCGCATCAGCAGTAACACTTTTCAGAGGCTTTTCTTTTTTCTAAAGAGGAAGATTGCTGATTTGTTTTCTGTTCTTTTTTTTTGTTTTGTGATTTGTTTTACTGGGATCCTTAAAAAGTTGTCTATATGCCGCACTGCACTTCTTCTGCAGCCGCCGCCGAATGATTTGTTGCAATAACCGCGCAGCTGAAGAGGACGCAATCAGACAAACAGCAAATGGACAGTGTTTCGAAGTTTTATCAGTTGATGCCAATACACACTCTATAGACAGACACCTTTTGGACTTATACAATTGCAGCAAAGTGCGATCTGAAACTGGTTAGCACTCATGGAAGTTCAGGAAGACTTTGTGGAGCCAGAGAGAGAGAGTGATGTTGGATATATTGTTTTTTGGATCCAGCCGTCAATACAAACTTTATATCGAATGGCAATTTTTGCTTCAAATGTGGAGGAACTTCACTTAACAGACAAACAAATACAAAAGAGTTGAGGTTAGAACTTTAATTTAAAAATTATTTTTTGTAGGTAACTACGGAACAAATGACATTAAAATTTTACAGAGTTTTGGCTCGAACGTGAAAGCCCCCCCATTAATACGTAAACCCTTGAAATTTAGTGATGCCTTAGCTTCAAAATTTCCGACACAGCTAGGTTTCGGTGGAGAGTTTTTGTATGTCCCATTGGCCCAATGTTTATTTTTTTAAGACTTTTTGAAAGGATGAAAGGGCTGAGGAGGACATTTTTGGTTTGACAGTCAGAGGACACAGCCTGCACCACAAAATATCCAATAACGGGCACACGATGTTGGACGTCACGATATCAGGCGAAGTGTCATGACAGCTAGCACTCATTTCACACAAAAGGACTTGATGGTCTTGTGATAAGAAAAACCGTCAACCAAATTGATCACATCGTGATAGACCTGAGACATTCTTCCAGTACCTAGGATGTTCGACCGTTCACATTTTCGGAGAGGCACTCCTACGTTTACTCGATGGTGGGGCCAGCATAAGCTGCTTGGGTGCGGATGGATTCAAATTCCTTCAAAATCATGGCCAGAAAGTCTCGAAGCTTTCTTCCGAAGTGAAAACCGCCGATGGAAAAAATCAAACCTTTGTTGGCAGAGTCTGCGCGGGGATGCCTCTTTATCTGGTTCCATCCTTACAGCAGAAATTGCACCTGGGTATTGACTTTTGGAAGGAGTTTGATATCGCACCTCAGTTGATCTCCGAAATCCCTACAGGTCCATGCCCCAACGAGACAGATCCGAATGCCCATATATTTACCGAACAACAAAAGAGTTTAGTGGTTAAAAGATGCCATTAGCTTGTTTCCTTCCTCAGCATTTCAAAAAACTACGTAAAACTACGTTAGAGGTACATACCATTGACACAGGAGATACCCGGTTTCTCCCGCAATACAGAAGCTGCTATATGAGGAATTGGATCGTATGCTTAAACTCGGAGTAATTGAGGAAGGTACTTGTGCCAGTGCGTGGCAGAAAAATGAATGCCAAGACTTAGAAAGATGCTTACCCACTTTCTCATATTTCTTCCAGATATTCATTTCATTTTGAGTGTGGATCTGAAAGATGCTTTTTGGCAGATCCCGCTGGACAAATCATCCCGGAAAAAGATGGTGCTTAAAATGCCTGGAATGCTCCTGTTACAGTTTACGGCTATATGTCCTTTGGTCTCTGTAATGTGCCACTGTGCATGGTCAGATTAATGGACAAAGTGGTACCCCATTGACTGAGAGAAAAAATCTTCCCGTACCTGGATGACTTGTTTGTAGTATCAAGCACTTTCGAGGAGCATGTTAAACTGCTGGAAGTTTTGGCAGGACGATTAAAGGAAGTGGGACTTACGATAAATGTCCAGAAGTCAAAATTCTGCTTCAAGGAATTAAAATACCTGGGATACATAGTTGGTGATGGCTGCTTTAAGACGGATCCGAATAATGATAGCAGACTTTATAGCTCTGGCTTCGGCGTAACATGTCTGACGTTTCCTAAGGTTAGCTGGTAGACTATTTGATAGTATCTCAAGTAGGTATGCGGATATCCTTGACGCTATAACGCTGAATAGAAGCTGTGGAAAGATTTGATATCGAGAAGCTAAATTCGCAAAAGCTTGCCAGAACTTTTGCTAATCACGTCTCTTTTAATCTCTCAGCAAGTCCACTACCATCATGATCGATGAAGAGTGATGGCTGGAGCATGCAGCTAAGAATTTCACTTTCAATGCAATGCTGCAGTAAGGAACCAGAGCTACTGAGAGAGCAACCCCGGAGCTCTACAAGCAAAAATTAGGAACGCTGACCAGCGGGGCTGATGTTCGTAAGTTCTATCAAAAAGTGAAACGATCTACCCAATTGGGCAAAAAGGCCAGAAAGGAAGCTTGCCGAAATGAAAAGAAAAATAGAGTATAGAGCCATATCGTATCTTGCCACCCTTGACAAACTCGTCCGCTTTTGCAGAATGACGTTGAAGAACTCCTGAAATCAGTAAGAGGTGACTCGTTACAACCTATTTAACTTACTTACTTACTAAAAGAGGTGCTTCCAACAAGCTTCTCCCACCCAGGTCGGTCTGTAGCTCTGACTTCAGTTTCGTACGCCTAATTGTTTGAAGTCCGCTTCAACTTGCGATCGCCAGCTGTTATGCTGTCCTCCTCCACTATGGTCCGCCCGTCCCATGGGGTTGGATTAAAAGACTTTCCTGGTTGGAGCATTGAAGTCCATTTGCCCTAAGTGACCCAGCCACCTCAGCTGCTGGCTTCCCTCTTTGTGGCTATGTCGGTGTTACTGTACAGTCAATACAGTTCGGTCTGGTTCACACGGCAATGCACCGCCAGTTTTTTTTTGCAGTATAAATCCGTGCTAATGATATGGACCTATCAGGTTGTTGACGAATGGCTTCAGGTGTTCACAAAGTATGGCAGAGAAGATCTTGTAGGCGATATTAAGAAGACTGATATCCTGTAGTTGGTACAGTCCAGAGGATCGCCTTTCTTGATGATCGGGCAAACAATGCTGAGGCTCCATTCATCGGGCATGCTTTCCTCCGACCATACTTTACAGGTGAGCTGGTGCATACTCCTAACCAATTCATCGCCAGTCACTTTGAACAGCTCGGCTGCAAGGCCGTCAGCTACAGCAGCTTTATCGGACTTAAGCTTAGAATACAGCTATCTTCACTTCGTCGAGATCGGGTGGACAGTATTTTTGTCCTACGTCATCCAGGTTAAATGGTGCAATCTGCATGGTAGCGGTTCGGTTCGTCATCACCGTTATACAATTTGCAGAAATGATTTTTCCATATCCTCAGCAGCGACTGCGATTCTACTATGATGTTCCCCTGATGATCCTTGCAGGCTTCGGTTTGGGCCTTGTAACCCTGGGAGGTTCCTTTTACTTTTTGGTAAAACTTCCGAACTTCATTTCTGTAATGGCCACCCTCTATATCCTCAATATATCTTCCGATTGTGCCACCAAAGACGTCTACTTTTCCTAGCTTGGCATTAAAATCACCCAAGACAATTTTATTGTCATAGCTAGGGCATTGCTCATATGTCTTGTCCAGGAGCTCGTAGAACTCGTCCTTGGTGTCACCATCCTTCTCCTCTGTGGGGGCATGCGCGCATATGAGGCTAATGTTGGCGAATTTAACCTTGATGCGAATTGTCGCAACTAAAAAGCTTTAATTGGCAGGGAAGATACCCCGACGGCACGACCCCTAACCTGGAGTATCAGACCCTTACAATATCACTCCAACGGCGACGGGGAACCGCTCCATATAAGCCTGAGCTCCAAATATGTCGTAGTAGCACGTAAAAGGTGTTCACTAAGTAGTTCAACCTAACTGGAACTGTAGTTGATTCCATCTTGAGAATTCTACCTCTGCCACCTGAATAAAGGAGAAGTGCCTCTTAAAACCGTCCGCAGGGACTGGAACCCCATCTTCAGTTAATGGTGCAGGTACAAGGCACCCCATGTTCACCACGGGGAGGTGAGAGTAGGAGTTGTTAGATAGAGGTTCGCTTTTAAAAAAAGCTTGTTGAAGCTTGTGTCCTCTTGAATGCACCGTGTCTACCAGTTGAAAATCCTGCCAACAACACGCACAGAGGAATGGTTGAGAGTTGTGAGTCGCTCGGCCCTGGTTCTCCTCGAGCTGTTGTGCCACCAAATTTATTTAAATATGTTTAAGCATTTGTTTGAGTGTTTAGTAATAACCATTTTGCCTAAAACTCAAAATGGCGCCCAACGCAAAAGAACTTGAATCAAGGAAAATAGATGTAATTTGGACATATTATGGCCCCTTTACGACTCAATTTTATTGCTTTTCGTTAGGTTAGGTTTAACTTTGGCGTTTCCGATGACAGAACTTAGGAATATCAAAAATCGTCATAAATTCTTTTGATTAGGTTCAATGTTATAAAAGCTTCCCAGAGCCAGTATACAACAATCTCCCCATTTCACATGTTTTTGCAAACAAAGTCCAGCTGTTAACTTCACACCTGTAACTTAAAATCCTAACACCTCTGATGAAAATTAAAAACAAAAAAACCTTTAAGTCTTCGGTCAAACTCTGATTCAAGTGTCGGAGTAAGTTCGTTGTTATCACTCATCTTAAACGTTCCTTTCTCATTTTAAAAATTGAACAAAATTATGTGGATACTGATTAAGTGTTCAATTTATTGCCATTTATTCGCCCATATTGCAATCTTTTATACGATACAACGCCCTGGCATTCCAATAAGATGGACTTGGCTTTGATTCTTAAAAAAAAAAACAGGTCCCGTTTAGAGAACATGCCATCATTTGAACTGAACTTCCAGCATCCTTCCCGCAATAAAAATGACCTGAACCCATTTGTATGTGTATACTTTGGGAGGTTTCGCATTTTCGGTTCAAAGCTGTTTTTTTTGTATTCCCTGATGGTTGATGAAATTTATTTCATCGTCCAAATAGATAAGCCACGTTTAAGACTAAATATAGAGCGGGCTCTTTAACACGCCAAGGCGTTCGATTTACCTTGTTTTTGTTGCTGCAAATGACGAACCATCATCGATATGATTAGGAAAACGAAGTGGGTCTAATTTATTACATAAAAATAATAATAGGCTAGGAAATGATTTTAACTCAAGAGCACCTTGTATACCTAGTCAAATGTAGCTCTAGTAAGGCTTTAATAAATTTGTTCTCCTTTACTGAATTAAGGAAATATTGCGTGACGTTTGAATAGGATGATTTCTATTATGGATTCAGTGCGATACAAGGATCAAAGTTGAATGAACCCTCATTTTAAGTTCCCTCTCCATTTATGTTTTGCTGATGACCTCTGTGAACTATATGGATATCGGCGTCAGATTTCGTCAGCAAATCTCCACAAAAGCTAAAACAATGAAACAACGACGGACGTTCTTTGGCGCTTGCAAAACCTTCATCGTTTCTTCAATACAATAATTTTTATGTAAGTACGAACATGTGCGCAGCTATACACATGACTAAGATGGTCCACAATAACAATGACAGAAACGATGGCAGACAATGGTGGCTTAATAAATCAGTTTTTGTATTGTGGCGCGCGCTTCTGTCGCATTGACAATAATTCTTCTGTAAAATAAAAAAAGAAACTTTGGTCTTCATTGTTGACCACCATGTTTACCAAAAGGATTAGTGAAATACTCGTGGATCATGGTAAGATACAGAAAGTTGCCATATTTGTTTGTAAATGGTTGTCAAAAACTTAATATATGATTTGGAGCACCAAAGTACAGAATTATTATCTGAATAAAGTTTAAAGGTGATTTTTTGAAGGATAAGACTTTTTGGTATTTGTGGAGAAATTGTGATCGCATTAAAGACATGTGTCGTGATTTTGAGCCATTTGTAGTTCGATATATGCATTTAATGCATTGCACAAAAATCAGGCATTGCTTAGCGGTCCCAAGCAACATATTAGCACCTAAGAACTTCAGATGGAAGTGCCAAGAAATGTACCATATTAAAAGACGTAAATGGCCGAACATTAATTTGAACAAAAATATAATAAAATCCGGGCCAAAAGTTCTGCCATCCACGATGGCATCGTGTCTATGCTGATGGCAGCTTGAGCTTTCTTAAGTCTTGAACTTAGGGCTGAAAATCTAGGTATATCTTGGCTGAAGCATTGTTGTCAATTTGCTCGATATGATTTAGCATCGGATACAATTGATGAGCTATGAATTTCTTCCACATCTGGGTTAGCCTGTGGCGCTCGCAGTTGTATCGTCTTTTTTTATTTTTTCGTTGAAGAATCTTTTCCTCGAAATAGCCTAGTATCAGCTCTCCCTTTCTGCTTATCGCCCAAGACTTGGTGCGTGCTGCAAAGCAGAGCTGGTAGAATGAAGAATTTGTAGAGCATCTTGCATCTTATGCGCAAGGAGCTTTGAACCCATTTATTTTGTTTAATTGAAGTAAATTTGTCGCTGAATTTCCAATAAGCTGGTAAGGAGTTATCCTTTCTCAAAGGTAAGTGAACCTCATATCTATACTTATACCTCAAATTTGTTCCAATCAATAGTGACGTTTTGTCCCAGTCAATCAAAAAACTGTGCATGTTTGGAATAGAGTTCCAGTTTTTCAAGGATGTTTGAAAAAATATTCTGAAAATGGTTCAAAAATATCTTAAGATCAATAGCTTTCTAAGCACCTGTCAGTATGACCTAATCGCAGCTGCGAATCTGCTCAGTTTTTGTATGTTTATTGAATGAGTTATGAAGAACACTAGTGTAAAATTCTTTTTGTGAATATTACTTACTTCTTACACTCATTTATAATAATTTAAAAATGTTGTACATACTGGTAGCATAAAAAGAAATTATAAATAAACAATCAATCAATCAATGATCATATTACACTGCTAATACTGTTAGATTATTCAAAGGATTTTAAGCACGTTAACCCCTATAATCTATGTAAAAAAAACTGCGCAATTGCTTTGGGTTTTCCTTAGAGTCCTGTAAGTTAGTCCCTTGTACCTCATCGGAAGATAACAAAACATGGTGACTTACGGACACTCGTCTTCCTTTCTCAATGTTTTTGACGGAGTGCCACTTACTATTTACTGACGACACTGTATATCACCCTTTCACACAATTCAGTATCGAAATCAAGATGACGCCACAACGAAAATCATTTTTTTCAAAGATTTCAGTTAAATATATTTTCAACACGTATCATTCAGGAATATAATTTTTGTCCAACAGCTCGTGGAGAACCAGGGCCTAGTGACTTACAACTCTCAACCATTCCTGTGTGCGTGTTTGTTGGCAGGAATGTAGGGAACCTACAGTTTTTTCCCGAGTCCGATCGGCTAAATGAGATGCACTTTTTCATGACAAGTATACTCCTGGAGGATTTGTCAGTTCCTCGCAAGAGGCAGTAATTCGAATTAAATATTTCTGTTTTTAGGCCGCACGGCTGGGAATCGAACCCACACCTTCGGCATGACAGTCCAACGCACTGACCATTATACCACGAGGTACTACGGTAACGCACTATAGTCGGGTCAGGAAACCGAATCTTGTGATTTTTTGGTGATACCTTTTATTAAAGGCTTGGAATTAATTTCATACATACGAGGGCGGGTCAATAAGTCCCTAAAAACATATCACATATCACCTTGTAATCTCAAATCCAAAAACAGGTTGTCATAAAGAATATTTCAAATGAATGCTCTGAAATTTTTATTCAGATCTGTTAAATAGTTTTGTTGTTATAGCGGTTTAAGTCAGAATCATGCTGACCTGTTGGAGCGATTCGACGCTGATTTAAAAAGAAAAAGACCCCATTTGACAGGGAAAAAAGTTCTTCTACATCAAGACAACGCTCCTGCGCACAAGTCGGCAGTTGCGATGGCAAAATTGCATGATTTGAGGCACGAGTTACTCCTCCATCCAGCTTAATCTTCGGATTTAGCCTCCTGCGGCTATTTCTTATTTACCGATTTGAAGAAATGGCTCGGTGGAAAAAAATTTGGCTTGAATGATGAGGGTATTCAAGAAACAAGTGAATATTTTGAGGTTTTCAAAAAACCTTTATTTGGCGGGCATTAAAAAATTAGAAAAACGTTGGATGAAGTGTATCCAGCTGAAGGAAGATTATGTCGAAAAATAAAAAGTTTTTTTTTCTGAAAAAAACATCCCTGCTATCAATTTTCAGGGACTTATTGACCCGCCCTCGAATGTACAAAGAATGAAATTTAGTTTGAGAGTATTTTTTGTTCTCCTGTCGAGTCAAAGCCATTTTGAAAAATGGCGCCCAATATGTAGGCCAGTCAGAAAACTTGTGGGGATTACCTTAATTTTTACATTTGTTATTTGTTTTTTGACATGCTCCGGATGACAGTGAATGTTGTAATCCAGTCACTTGGGCCCCAATTTCAAAAATGGCGCCCAATCTGGGCAAAATAGAAAAAAATACTAAAGATTTTGGGAATTTTTCATAGTTAAAATAATAAAAGATATCTTAAAAGGAAGGTGTTGAGTAAGCGCATCTTCGAGTAAAATTTCAGCATTGTCACTTTTAGAGAGCATACTTTTATAACGGGTGATTTTTTAGCTGGTTTGGTTTTGGCAACACTGGTTTTGACAGCTGACGTGTGCTTAGTACCTTGTGTCACTGTCAAACAGCTTCAGTTTGGTTTGCAATTTAACCATGGATCGTCTTACAAATGAACAACGCTTGCAAATTATTGAATTTTACTATCAAAATTCGTGCTCGGTTCGAAATGTTCATCGCACGCTGCTTCCATTTTATGGTCGGCATTCTCGACCTTCTGAGCAGTCTATTCGGAAGATTCGGAATTTCGCACCAAATTTACTTTGTTGGACATTAAACCACCAACACGTTTACGTACTGTGCGTAGTGAAGAAAATATTGCGGCCGTATCAGCTAGTGTGACAGAAGACCGCGAAATGTCGATTCGGCGCCGTTCCCAGCAGTTAGGCCTTTGTTACAGCACTACGTGGAAAATTTTGCGGAAGGATTTGGGTGTAAAGCCTTTTAAGATACAGCTGGTGCAAGAACTAAAGCCAGCCGACCTACCACAACGCCGAATTTTTGGTGAATGGGCTTTTGGAAAGCTGGCCGAGGATCCGCTTTTTTATCGAAAAATTGTGTTCAGCGATGAGGCTCATTTTTGGTTGAATGGGTACGTAAATAAGCATAATTGCCGCATTTGGAGTGAAGATCAGCCAGAAGCATTGCAACAGCTACCAATGCATCCCGAAAAAGCCACTGTTTGGTGCGGTTTATGGGCCGGCGGCATTATTGGGCCATATTTCTTCAAAGATGATGCGAATCGCAGCGTTACTGTCAATGGTGAACGCTACCGAGCGATGATAACAAACTTTTTTTTGCCCGAAATGGAAGTTCTTGACTTGCATGATATGTGGTTTCAACAAGACGGTGCCACATGCCACACAGCACGCGAAACAATGGCGCAATTGCGAGGCGAGTTTGGTGAACAGTTAATTTCACGTTTCGGCCCGTCAATTGGCCGCCTAGATAGTGCGATTTGACACCATTAGATTATTTTTTGTGGGGGTATGTCAAGGCTAATGTCTATAGGGACAAGCCCGCTTCAATTGACGCACTGGAAGCCAACATCCATGCATTCATTCGTGAGATACCGGCCGATATGTGTGAAAGAGTATGCCAAAATTGGACTCAGCGGATGGGCTACCTGAGACGCAGCCGCGGTCAACATTTGCATGAAATTATCTTTAAACATTAAATTGCAAGGTTCAAACTATCGATTCAAATAAATATTTCATTCATTTTTTCGAATTTTTTGTGTTTTTTTTTTTTTTAAAGTTCTAAACCTCTTAAAAAATCACCCGTTATATGTTAAAAGGTAGGACCTCCACTATGTTAATAATTTTGAATATTTTGAAAATCAAAAAGTTTAGGAAGCATTCTACTGATGCCGAACGCGTGTTGCGAAATAGCAGTTCATGTCTAAATAAATTGTTGTTGCGTATAGACGCACCTTCAGTTAAAATGTCAATATTGCCACTTTTCGGAAAATGCTTTTTATGTCAGAAGGTTGGTCTTCCACTTGTCTGGTAATTTTTAATATTGTTAACATGAATAAACTTTTCCAAGTCCAGACTTTTACGGGTCTTTTTTATTTTACCATTTTGCAGATATTGGGTGCCATTTTTGAAAATGGAGTCCCAGTTACAGGATTAAAACAATGACTCCAAGCTTAATTTGATCTTTAGCATTTAATAAATGAATTCCAATCATAAAATAGCGTACGGGATTCGGTTTCCTTACCATAATTCTAAGGTTCCCCGCGGATGATGTTAAAGCTGCTGTTGATCCATTAAGAATTCATATGCCAATATTTGATTTCGAAAACCCAGGCTAGTACTAGAAAGTCATAAATTACCTCAGGTCAGAGTAACTCACGTGTAGATCGTTCACCAAATAGTGAGTCTTACTGAAACTGTAGACGCCACTGTGGACTCCTTACAGAAAATGTAGCTGGTGGGAATACTTTTTCGTTGTGAGTTAATTAGTCACAACTGGTGGCCCTTCTACGAAAACGATTTTCGCAACTGCATAGCTCCATGTCTCATTTTATATATATTACTCACCCCCTGCTGCATCAAAGTTCACATATTGGGGGGAGGTATAAAAATTGGTTCACTAGAACCAAACACTAGAAATTTCTACTCTGGGAAAACAGACTTCACAGACTAGACCTTTTTTTTGAAGGGTTTTTCGACTTTATCTTAAATATTTCTTTCTTTGTAGTGCCCCATTAGTGCAGTACATATATTAATGAAAAATTGTAGGTATACGGGTAACACTGATTTCTTGCAATCCAACATTTGATTTTTCCAAAATTCGTGGGTTGAGAAAGAAAATTCTGTACCCTGTATATTTATACTGTACAAAGCAAGCGAGCTGTTTTGGCACTAAGTGAAACTAAGATAGGAGAAAATTCTGATTATTCAGAATTTAATCTATTTGGGTATAGCTTAGTGCCATTACTCTTTTCTCATGAACTGATGTTGCGTACCATCTCCAACCACCATACGATTTGTGCGCAAACACAAATTTGAACTTTGTATGGAAAAAATTCTCTTTAAATAAGCACATCATTAATGCCTGCTTCATTTATCGGAGCCCGAATTTGGTCAGAAATTCAACTTTTAACGAATTTTATGCTCTGTCCGACTCCATACAAAGAATTTTTGCCCATTATCCTCACACTGAAATCGTCATTGCCGGCGATTTACTTTAAAATCGCAATTCTTGGTAGCTTCGCTTTTCTCGCCAGACAACACCCCAAGGAAGGTATGTTGAGCTCTTTGCTGAGTTAAACCAACTAACTCAACTTGTTCATGAGCCAACTCGTATCCTTGTTGTTGCAGATCAATTCACCAACACTTTTGACTTGTTTCTTACATCTAACACTGATAAATACAGTATTAGTGTATAATCGCCTCTAGGCCCATCGGGCCTTTGTGTCATATCTGCTAGTTTCTCCTACCAAAACAATCCAGTTAGAGAAATAACTCCTATGAGAACCGTTTGGAAATACGAGAAAGCCAACTGGGACGGTCTCAATAATTCCTTCAGGAACTTTAACTGGTCACTATGCTTCCTCGGTAGTGACGTAGACTCCAGTGCAGATATGATTTCAAATTTAATTCCTTACGGGATGAGTAATTTTATTCCTAATAGGATAAAATCCATCAAACCGAAAGAGAATTCATGGTTCGATTTGAGCTGTAAAGAAGTTATCGGAATTAGAGAAGTAAATTTCCGAAGAAACAGAGGAAAACCGGAATAAGTTCAAACAAGCTCGAAAGACCTGTAATAGTTGTTATTCGAAGAACCATTTTTGCATGATCAGAAATTAAGGCAAAAAATACTACAATGTCCCAAAGGTAGTAAAAATTTCTGGTCATTTGTAAAAAACGTACGTAATTCTACCTCGTCTTCGGTTCCAACGCCCGTCTTCAACGATACTCCTGCTGTAAGCTCACTAGAAAAAGCCAATTTGTTTGCAGCACAGTTTGCTGTTAATTCGACGCTGCCAGAGAGTGTCATGACTCCGCCTGTACCTGAGAGCGGTAATGATTTTATGGGACAAATTTTCTTTCGCACTCGTACAGTAGCTGTACACAAATCCGCTTGCCCGGATAGTATCCCTCCAATTGTTCTGAAATTCTGATCTTGACAGCATTGTCCAGTGGGGAATAAAGAACCGTGTAGAATTTAATGGTTCCAAAACACAATGCTGTTTGCTGTCGCTAAAGCAAAACCCACCCCAAATGCCGCTATCCATGAATGGTACTTGTATCATTGTATATAAATTCTATAGTATTCTCATGAAGAAAAAAAGCTCGTGGCCATCTATGCGTCCAAATGTAATACTAATTTTTGTTAAGGGATCTCGGTAAGGCGATCACAGCGAACCTATCGACCAAATGTCTACGTACAAAATCGTGTTTCATGAGATAACTATAGATTGGATATACAATGCTTGTATCAAAGAAACTGAACAGCTTTGAGTTCCGGGTATGTGCATGACAGACCACCTTCTTTGGAATGATCACAATTTCAATGTCGCCAATAACGCTGCGAAGTGTTTAGGTTTTCTTCGAAGATGCAAAAAAATTTTCTCCCCTTCTGATCTGGCTGTAATCTAGAAAGCCATTATTCGTCCAAAGCTTGAATCAAATTCTCATATGTGAGCAGGCGCCCCAATAAACAATTTAAGCTTTTTAGATAGAATTCAAAAAAGAGCTCTTAAAATGATAGGTGACTGTAATATACCTAACGGAAACATTCGCATCTCTTGAACACCGTCGTAATGTTTCATGTCTCTCCTTATTCTATCACTATTTGTATAAACAGTGCTCTAGTGAAATAGCCAGCTGCTAAAACAATTCCACCGTAATACTCGCACTTCCAGGATTGCGCATCAGTTTACTCTTGAGCCCAATGTCAGACGTACAGTAAAGTACAGAGATTATTTTTCACTTCCATTTTGTTATTCAGAACTTCAAAACTAATGTGCATTTGTATCTCCCTTCAAATCTTTCCCTATTTTCCTAACGCTCGCACTGTGTTCAATCATTTTAAGGGTGGTCACAACCCTGCATTGGTATTATAAAAAAATAAAATAAAAAAATCATAAAATTTGCCGAGAATTTGTTTGGGTGGAAGAAGAATAGATTTTTCTATTACAGCTTTTAGCTTCCATTCCATAAGCTAAATATAAGGCTTCAATGCATTTTGAGTCGATAATTAAAGAGTGCTTGATGTGCTATAAAAGGCTCAAATTTATTAAGTTCCTCAAAAACAATAAATCTTGTAACACGATTTGGGGAGCCTTTAGTTAATTTGCCAACAGTAACTATTTGCTTCTCTTCACATTCCACTTTTTCGCAGATTCATTTAAACAGCAAAATAGAGTTCATGTGTGATGTGTGCAACAAATTGTTGTTAAGGCCCTCACCTTCGTTTGCTTACTCCCGATCCAGATGCCAAAGGAGGCTCGTCTTTAATAAGAACCTCTCATAGAAAGTCTTTTGATGAAATTCACATTTATGTTCTGTTTAAAAAAAAAACAGAATTTCAAGACTGTGGTTTCAAAATCTAAAAGTTACATTTTTACAACACAAATCCAAGCTAAGGAAACTTATGCATAATTCAATTTCATAATGAATTTATTATCGTCTTTGTCTCTAAATACTTAAGAAAATATTTAATGTATGTTTGTTTTTTTTTTTCTTTATTTTCAGTGAACGTGAAGCGTCCGTAATGGTTGCAAATTCCTGGCTGTATCATTTTTATTCAGTTCAATCGAAAATCCAATTTGGATTGCCATTCGAAGGACCAACCCGTGTACCACCGACCACACCTGCGTACTATCACCATCATCCAACCCATCCACACCATCATCATCATCAGTTGCACCATCATCATCATTCGCCAACACTGCCGGCGAATCTTGGCCATGGATATCCACCGCCTCCACCACCACCGCCATCCTCATCACATGTGCCATATGGATACCATTCACCCGTGGGCATAGGATCAGCCGGACATCACCATCATCATCATCATCATCTATCGGCTTCGCAACAATCACCTACGTCACATCATGTGATGAGTAGCAATGGTGGCAGTGATGGTAGTCACCATCACCAGCTCCAGCATCACAATGGTGGTTCTGTTGACGGTCACGGAATGAACACGGCGACGACATCAATCGAAAACGCAACGATGTACGCCTCTGTGTATCGCCTAGAGACCCAACCAGTTGATTACAGCCAAGTGCCACCTCCTCAGACAACATCGACGTCAGCTTCGTCACCTAGCGGTCAGGTGGAAATGCGTTGCAACAGTGCCAATAGTTCGGTGTCCAGCTCAAATTACAATAGCATGCGATTGGGATCACCACCTGCTGTGAAAAAGCGTCTAATTGGCAAGCTGGAACCGTTGTATGTCGTTGAGAATCATTCACCCGAGTCAATTACCGACCTGGACACTCACTATGGCAGCATGGATCTGCATCACCACCACCACCATCATCACAGTAGCTCGGTGGTTTTTGCCACTGTTGTGCCCACAAGACCACGACTGCTGACCAAAGCTTTACCTAGCGATCCACCGGACTTCATAGACCAGTGGAATCCGAGTCCCCCATGGTCCGAAACGGCTCAGAAGCTCACCGATTCTGCACATCAGGAGCTAAGTCCCTGCATAACAACCACCCCGCCAACACCCACGAGCGCTCCACCCATCCAGACACTTGGTCCAGCATTTTCCTTTGAATGGATGTCGGATCAATTTGTACCCATAATGGACCCATCGTGTGGACCGTGCGTATCGTGTTTCACTCCCGAAGGTATTCCCGTTCAAGTGCCAGTTCATCAGATGTCGCTAGCCCATCACCATCACTGGTCGCCAGTTGTACCGTCAACAGCCCAAATACCCGCTGATCATCACCATCACCATAGACTCATACTGCAGAACGGCAATTTGGGCTCGCCTACAGCGACGGAGGAGAACATAAGTGTGGAGCATGTGACAGTCATTACCAAAGGCGAGGTTTTAGATGAGACCGATGTTAAAGGTGAGATTAGATTGTTAAAAAATTTAATTAATTTTTGTTTGTACATTATATTGTGACGACACTGGATCCCAAGTCCACATATCACTTCTTCTTTTTCGACACTTCTCAATCGTGTTTTTTTAATCTCGAGATTTTGATTAAACATGATTTTTCGATAAGAAAAATAAAATAGCTATTGAAATTTCAACAGGATGGTTTCTATTGAAACTGTGATTAGTCGATCTAGGCAATCATTTAAATTTGACTTTC
This sequence comes from Dasysyrphus tricinctus, assembly GCA_963921185.1. NCBI lineage: Eukaryota > Metazoa > Arthropoda > Insecta > Diptera > Syrphidae > Dasysyrphus > Dasysyrphus tricinctus. The sequence goes on along the minus strand of OY992530.1, from coordinate 229,429,294 downwards.
TGTCGTCCAAATTAAATGGTTTATATTAAAGTCCTGAGATTAGTTCTTACTTAAAATATTTATAATGACAAAGCATTTGCATATTTACTATCTAGCAATTTTATTTTTTTTTATTTTCAGGTTCAAGAAGTTGAAAATGAATCAAGACTTAAAGAAACAAGAATTTAAGCGACCCACTTCTTGTCAAACAATTTATAAAAAAAAAAAAGTCAACAAGGATCAAATTCTTTGGCTGGTTAGTGCAATTAAAGAAAAAAAATGTGAATTATTATGTTCAAATGTGAAACCTGGGGACATATGTACATTTCTAAAAAAATAATTTCAATCTTAAGCTTAAATTAAGATGGTTCGAAAATCTAGGATATCAGTGTTAAATGTTAAAAACTTTAACTGGCATAATTCAACCTTGTGTTTCCCATCTTTCTTATGTCAGAAGCAAAGGAATAATTAAGACAAAAGTTATGTGTCCGCAAGAAGATGGTTTAGGTGATTCTCCCCACGTGTTTTTTTTTTCATTTTTTTAGCAATTTTGCAAAATTTTATTTCTCTTAAAAAAACGCAACCACAACTTCTCTTCAAAAAAATTCAAGGCTACTTTTGGATATGAAACGATTTTTCAAAAAATTCAAAAAAATTGATTGATGGTTCCTCGCAAAGAACCATTTTTTTGTTTTCGATTTTTTCAAAACTGGTTTTTATGATTTCAATCGATTCTTTATACAGAAGCTTCTTAAAAATATTAATAATTGTCTTTTAACAAAGATTTTCAAACAAATATTTTTTGATACTCAAATATTTTGAAAACCGCATGTCCGATTTTTTTATTTTTGAAATTCGGTATTTAAGTTTTTTTAAAAAATCTTAAAAATATTTAAAGACAAAAAATTTGTTTTTATGAAAAAATAACGGTACCTTCCATAGAAATGTTAGAAAACAAGTAAGGAAAATATTTTTTGTTTTCTTAAAAACTGCTGGTTCTGGGTGGACCAGGGCCTCAACCAACAGGCTTCTTCCAGTCGGCTCGGTTTCTAGCTAGCTGTCTCCAGTTTCGCACGCCAAGTTGATTGAGGTCCTCTTCCACTTGCATGCGCCACCTTTTACGCTGTCCACCTCTACTGCACTGTTCCACGCGGTTGGATTCAAAGACCTTCAGGTTTCGGAGCATTGATGTCCATTCGCTCTAGGTGACCCAGTCATCTCAATCGTTGGCTTATGGCCTTTCACTTTTGTGGCTAGGTCGGTGTCGCTGTACAGCCCGTACAGTTCGTTGTTGTATCTTTTTCTCTATTCCCTATCTATGCAGACGGAGAATTTTCCACTCAAAACAGCCCTACGCGTTCTCATCCACCGTTAACAGTGTCCATGTATCTGCACCATACATCAGGACCGGAATGATAAGCGTCTGATACAGGGACAGATTAGTTTCTCGAGAGAGGGCTTTGCTTTTCAATTGCCTTCTAAGGTGCCATTTATAGCTATCATCCATCAAAATAATAAATCAGTTTACTTTCTAAAGGTCTCAAAATCAATAATTAAAATTTTCAATGATGAGTTTCAATGATAGCTATAACTGGCGCCTTAGCCCAAGGAACCAGTGATTGGCAAGAGTAATTCTTGGTTTGATCTCAGGTAGAAAAAGTCTCTGACCACCTCAAAATTATAACTGTCTATAATGACATTCTGTCCGAGACGTCGCGTCGGTGTTGGGTATCCTTTCTTGTTGACATCATATATTTCATTTTGCTCTCATTCACTGTTAACCCCATCTTCTTGGCTTCCTTCTAAATACTCACGAAAGCACCACTGACATCCCGCTTTGTTCGTCCGATTATGTCAATGTCGTCAGCGTAAGCGAGTAATTGGACGGACTTTTGAAAGATTGTGCCTCTAGTGTTGATGTCAGAGTTTGGCACTATTCTTTCAAGAACGATATTGAAGAAGTCGCATGGCAGCGCGTCGATTTGCCTAAAACCTTTTTTGACATCAAAGGTATCGGTGAGGTCTTTGCCGACCTTGATGGAGAAGCGTGCATTCTCCTAGTCATCCTGCACAAACGGAAGAGTTTGGGAGGGATGCCAAAACTAGACCTTCTCTATACAACTCGTCTCTATAGATGCTGTCATACGTGGCCTTGAAATCGATGAAAAGTTGGTGGGTATCGATTTGAAACTCCTGGGTTTTCTCCAAAGTATGCCGTAGTGCGAATGTTTGGTTGATGGTGGACTTCCCTGGCCTTAAGCCACACTGATATGGATATGGTTGTTGACGAATGGCTTCAGGCGATCTTGTAAGCGATATTAAGAAGACTGATGCCCTGTAGTTGGTGCAGTCCAGAGGACCACCTCACCTTTCTTGATGATCGGGTTAACAATGCTGAGGTTCCATTCATCGGGCATATTTTACAGATGAGCTGGTGCATACTCTTAACCAATTCATCGCCAGCCGCTTTGAATAGCTCAGCCACAAGGCCATTAGCTTCAGCAGCTTTATTGGAATTAAGTTTAGGTATAGCTATCTTTACTTCGTCGAGATCGGGTGGTAGGAATTGTGGGCCTACGTCGCGTCGCGTCGGTCTGGTTGAATGGTGCAATCTGCATGGTAGTGGAATTCGGTTCGTCATCGCCGTTATACAATTTGCAGAAATGATTTTTCCATATCCTCAGCATCCACTGCGATTCTACCACGATGTCCCTCTGATCATCCTTGCAGGCTTCGGTCCGGGCCTTATAACCTTGGGAGGTTCTTTTTAATTTTTTGTTAAACTTCCGAACTTCATTCCTGCAATGGCATCCCTCTAATTCCTCGATCGCGCTCTTCCTTCTCATGCTCTTTCTTTATCTGTTTCCTTTTTTTTTTTTTTTTTTTTTTTTTTGTAAATTCATTTTTATTTTTCCATTATCTTAAAACTATCTTAAAGCTAGACAAAAATTCATAAAAACTAGTCTACTTATCAATATCTTACAACTAACTTACTGGCCCCATTCGGGCGCTCTAAGTTAAACTACTAACTTAATGCTAATGCCTTTCGGTCTAAGAACTATCTTAAAACTAGAATCCATATCGGTTTTATTTTTCACCGAGAAGAATTTAAAAAAAACTCGGTATCTTTGTCGTTATTTTTTTTTTGTTTTATATAAAACTTACAAACTAAATAAAACTAAATTAAAACTAATTAAAACTAATTATAACTAATTAAAACTAATTAAAACTACTATAAAACTACTTAAAGCTACTTACAAACTACTTACAGACTACATACAAACTAGAACAGCCACAGCAAGCACATTTTCGGGTTTTTATAATTTTTTGTGTTTTTATTGGTTTTAATTTTTTTTTTTTTTTTTTTTTTGGTGCCACCCTGACTGTCCCTGCTTAAAACTAACTACCTAAACCTATGTAAGTCGGCCATGGCATAGAAAAATGCAGTCAACTTTTAAATATCCGAAGAATCTTCGTGTTCAGGTTTCAACCACTAGAACTGGTTCTCCTGCTTTACCCTATCTCTTCGGTCCCGATCGGACACAGTCCTACTGAACCGAAGGTGCTCCGCTCCGTGTGCGAGGACGTCTCGACTGTAAAGGAGCCGCCGATCTACAGTTCTACGGCCGACGTGGTAGATTAGCGGAACCGCCGCTCTATCCTGGATCAGCCCTCGACTGTCTAAGTAGAGGAATGCATCGGGCGGAATAAAGCCGCTTAGACGCACACTCTCGTAGTAATCGTTTTTAGGGTAATAAGCCCCAAAAATTAAGCTGTTGGTCGAGGACATTGCTCTTGCAATGTGACCTCGAATAAGCTTCAGCAAGAAATTATCTATCCTGTTTATGTTGGCGCCGTTGTATAGAACCAGGTTGGAATAATAATGTTTGTACTCCGACTCTGGTGTTCTGTGTAATCCAAGGCAGCGTCTAAGACACTGCCTCTCAAACACCCGAATCTTTTCCATTTGAGATGGGGCAACGTTGAACCAAACCGGGCACCCATAGGCAATCATCGGCCGTATGAGGGCCTTGTAGCAAATCACCTTCACCCTGCTGTCAAGCCGGCTGCTATAAAACAACCGTTTTGTCAGGGCAAAAGCTCCCCTAGCCCTGGACAGAGCAGCATTTATATGTCTGTCGAAATACAAATACTGATCCATCCAGATGCCAAGGTACTTTACTACACTTTTACTCGCCAGTGGCTGTCCATTTGGTCCTACGATCACCAGCTTACGCCAGTTCTTTCTCGTATCCCTTGTGGCTCCATGCAATGGAGTCCTAAACAAGATAGTTTCTGATTTCTGGAAGTTGATTTTCAACTTCCAGTCATCGCAATATTGCTGAATCTTCTCGAAGTCACGCTGCAAAAGAATTCTGATGACCTCGACTTTTGGAGCTGTTCTGTACGCAATTAGATCGTCGGCATACGCAATTGCCTGAGTTAGACTACTTATCAGATCGCTGGTGTAAATGCTGAATAGAATCGGCGAATTAACCGCTCCCTGCTGAAGACCATTTTTAATATTAAAGGTTGTGGCAGAAGTCACATTGCCACTCTTGACAACAAACTTTCTACCATTGAGCATATCATAAAGCATATATAATAGTGGTTTACTAATGCCAAGTCTGGTCAGCTTTAGATAAAGACCCTCTAGCCATACGGTGTCGAAGGCCTTCTCCAAATCAACCAGACAGGCACCCGTACACTGCTTTTTAGATTTGTTCCATTGGACATCAGAAACGAGTTTAGACGCGGCATGAATGGTGTCATGTCCCGCCTTAAAACCGAACTGATTATCCGGTATGATATTATTGTCCTCTGCCCACTTTGACAAAGCTCTATTGATAACTTTTTCGAATACCTTGCTGATACTCGGAAGAAGACTTATCGACCGGAGATTCGCCGGATTGGAGTTGTCCTTTCCCTTTTTCGGGAGAGGATGCACCACAGCTGTCTTCCAACGCACTGGATAATATGCATTATTCAGTGCGTTGTTAAACAGTGTGGTATAAATGTCTACTGCTTCCTGTGGTAAATGTCGAAGTACAACGTTGGATATGCCATCGACTCCTGCTGACTTCTTCTTCTTTAATGAATCGAAAGTGAGCTGAAGCTACACCTTCGTAATTAACAGGGAACTGGGCCCATTTCGCTCGGCGATTATGGCGTTTGCCAAATGATCTTCATTGAACCTGGTGAAACCGAGGTTCTCTGATCGCCATTGCGTTATGTCATTCCGAAGGTAGAAGTGGTGGAGCAAGGCTCTGTTTTCCAGGTCATGGTTCGGGCGAATGCATGCATTCACCTTGTACACTTGCTGAAAAGCAGCCCCCACAGCCTCCACTTTCTCCTGCGGATCTTCGACAATAAAGAGGTCATCGTCCAAGACGGCGTCCTCTGGATCAATTCCTGCTGTCAGAAGTACGTCTCTGTTATCTGTCGTTCTCTGGAGCTTAAGACACGGAAGGTCGTTCTGATCGTTCCTTCTAAATATCTTGTTAATTTGGGGAAACATACTCGGGTCGCTAGAGTTAACAGCCCGAATTTTGTTATCCTTCTAATCTATCTATCTAATCTATCTAATCTGTTTCCTTCTAAGAAGCTTGTGTACCTATCTCCGCTTCTGCTCGTAGAGTTCACTAGCAGCTCTGGTCCTTCTATGCAGCGCTGCTTGTACGCCAGTTGTTTTGCTGCATGTACTTGCCGGCATTCTTCGCCGAACCAGGGGTTTCGCTGTGGTGGTCGTGCGAGGCCCAACATGTCAAAGGCGGCATCTATGATGGCTCCCTGGCAGTTTTTTCACTTGCAGTTGGCAGCAAAGCACTATTTAGAAGGGCGCGAGAAACTGGATCGGAAGAGGACCTGGGGACTTCTTAAGGATGTAGCCGTTCAACGTCGAATTTCCTCCCAATATTTCCCTGTTTTGGCTTTGGTCTGGATATCCGTAGCATTACCTTGGCTACAACAAGGTAGTGGTCTGGGCACGGTAGGTATAGTGGTTGATGATGGAGGGGTAAAATAAATAAATAAATTGGGTGGTGCAACAGCTCGTGGAGAACCAGGGCCTAGTGACTTACAGCTCTCAACCATTCATGTGTGCGTGTTTGTTGGCAGGAATGGAGGGGACCTACAGTTTTTTGCCTAATCCGAACGGCTAAATGAGCAGCACTTTTTCATGACAGGTATACTCTTGGAGGATTTGTCAGTTCATCGCAAGAGGCAGTACCTCGAATAAAACATTTCTGTTTTTAGGTGGCACGGCTGGGAATCGAACCCACACCTTCGGCATGATAGCCCAACGCACTAACCATTATGCCACGAGGTACTGGAGGAGTGCCTTGCGTCGATTGCAATGTGGTCAGTCTGGCTGGCGGTTGATTGACAAGGAATTCGCAATGTCCCCTTGTGTATATCGAGATGCAGGAACTGCCTACTAGCAACCACAACGTTTCGCCCCACAGCAAAGTCGATTAGCCTGAGTCGGTTATCAGAGGTGGTGTCGTGCAGGCTGTATCTTCCAATTGTGCCACCAAAGACGTCTTCTCTTCCTAGTTTTGCATTAAAATCACCTAAGACAATTTTAATGCCATAGCCAGGGCATTGCTCATTTTTCTTGTCCAGGAGCTCGTAGAACTCATCCTTGGTGTCGTCATCCCTCTCCTTTGTGGGGACATGCGCGCAAATGAGGCTAATGTTGGTGAATTTAGCCTTGATGCATATTGTCGTGAGGTGCTCGTTCACATAGTAGAAATTCAAGACTTCTTGCCAAGTCTGCCTCCAACGACGAATCCACATCCAAAGAGACGCTGCCTTTGTGTTCGGTAACAGTCACCGTAGTAGATATCGCAGTCTTTCAGTTTTCTTTTGCCCGGCCCATCCCATCGTTCTTCTTGGATGGCGGTGGTGTCTGCTTTGCAGCAGTCTAGGGCCTCCGCTAAATGTTCGGCTGCACGTGGTCTATAGAGAGACAGAACATTCCACGTGCAGATCCGAAGTTCGTTTTCCTTATTTCATTTGCTAGATTCGTCAACAGTAAATCCGTCCGTATCCGAGGCTTGTTGTTGCTTCGCAACTAAATAGCTTTACGTGGCCGGGAAGTCACTCTGACGGCACGAACCCAACCTGGAGGACCAAACTCTTATAATATAATTCCAAGGGCGTGGAGCCGCATCGCTCCTTATAGGCCTGAAATCCGAATATGTCGTAGTAGTCCGTATAAGGTGTTCACTAAGTAGTTCAGCCTGACTGGAACTGTAGACGCCACCGTTGATTCCATCTGGGGAATTCTTCCACTGCATGCCGCCTTGATAAAAGGGGAAGTGCCTTAGTGGGAACACTCCTCCCGGTTTCTGTCTTCAAGACTGTTGATGGCACCGTTGATTCTCTGTGCTGAGCTCATCCGCCGCACACCATGCTTCTGTTAGGCTTGTCCAAGGCTTCAGCCGAATTATACGGCCAGTCATTTCTGACAGAAGATTATAATGTTGCTATTTTTGTCTTTTGTTCAACACTCGTGCTTATAAGTTTAGCAAGTCAAGTCCGGATGAACGAGACCAGAGGTGAAATCGGCTAAGCTGATAGTCGTTTTGATAGTCGTTTTAACGATAGCTATCTCTATCATAACTATAGGGAAATATAGAGAGAGCAATGGTCAAAACGACAATCATTTATTTTAGCGATCGCTTTGGTTTTCCGCGATATGGGCCCAGTATTCGATGGTTACCACTTGGAGGTAAAATAAGAACAATTGACGTGTAGAGTTCGTTGCATCACTGGCCGTGCGTCGCCATATTGACGCCAATCAGTGACTACCCGTGCCCTACAACGCCCAACCATCCTTTTCTTAAAAGCGAGCTTGGAAGTGAAAATAGGAATACCTGGTAGTATTTTCTTGAAATTTAAATGGGAAAACTAAAGTAATTTGTCGCTTTATGGAAAAAAATCGAAGCGATTCCAAATTGTGACAAATTGCCATAGGCAATTGAAGATGCATTTTTAAAAGGCCTTAGGCCTTTAAATTGTCCCCAGGTTAAAGTTGTAGTTAATTTTATCTAATACCACTAGTATTCTTAATTATTATTAAATACAAAGAGGTTTTTATTTATTTTGTAAAAAGAAAATTATTAAATAAGATTTTTTAATGTTTATTGAAATAAGTAGAATATTTTTAAAATGAATGAAAAAAGACAAAACTAACATTATTAAGAAAATCTAGCAAAATACTTTTTGTAATTTTCATAATATTATTTATTTAATTTTAATATAAACTATTTTATCTCATTTCTTATATTTTTTTTTAATATTCAATTAGCAATACAGTTGCTTTTTTTTAATTTTATAAGAATTTTATATATCTGCATATAATGTATTTTTTCTATAATTTTTGATAAGTAGGTAGATAAACTGCAATTATATTAAACAAAATGGCCAATAAATATATTTTTAACTACCATCTATACTTTAATTTTAATAGAGTTTAAGTTAAAATAACTATTTTTATTATTTTTTATTGTGTTTTAAATTATGAACAAAATAAATGAAGCAATTTATCATATGCGTTATCATTTAGTGCAATCAAATGTGGTAATTGTATTTTAAGTTTATAAACCCAAATGACATTGTAAATATAATAATAAAAACCATTCCAGTGAGTAAATAGGTTTTGAAAACTCAATCATAAAAAACACCATAAGCTGCAACCACTCATTGACTCACGTTGAGGTATATGTAAGTTTTTTAAATGAACTAAACAAAAATAAATTGCAATAAAACACAAAATTGTAAAGCTATAATGATAAGAAACATAATAACAAGAAATTATTACAAAATAATTAATAAAAGAAAAAATTAAAAAGTGAATTTAATTTGTTTTCAAATGGGGTGCTGGGGCGCTGCGCTGGATTGGTTTACAATATCCTATCCTATTGCGCAGCGGCCCACTCTGATGTGCATTCGATAGGTATACGTGGTGAGCTTATAGGAGGTAAGAAAAATTACTCGAGGATACAATTAGTTCAGCGATATATGCATAGCATAGTTACACCATCATGTAAGTACACATATAACGCAATTCGATTACGCGAACATAATCATAAAAACGCAACAATTCTGTCATTAAAGTGAATTATTTGACAAGCTGCCTTAATTTAGCGCCACAATTTGATTATTTTCCAATTTGAAAATTGATTTTCGCGTGGCTCCTTTGGTATTATTTTTACATTGTGGCCTGGCCACCGACATCATCACCGCCGCTGCGGATCGATAACATCACCATCATCTGCAATGCGGTGCTCTATCGCTTTATCGCAAACGTTGCCTCTGTCTCTCTTTACGTTGCGTGTCGCGCGTCGCGCCTCCATCGTAGTCTACATCTTCGTTGTTGGTGGAGTCATCTTCATCTGAGTTGCATCGTCGTCGATTGAATCTCGCTTGGCACCCTAGGGGTGCCAGATGAGATTCGAGATTTCAGATCATCTGTAATAATTGCAGATCCTTACTTTTGTTTTTACACACATAATATGAGTACGTAGGTACATCTAGCGCTGGCTGGTGTGGAAAGGAAGACCTGAAGCGTGAAGACGCATGTAAGTATAGCTTCTTGGACACACATAGTTTTGAGTGAGCAAAAAATAAATAAAAAGTAGGTAGAATTTGGTCGCACTAACTTGCTTAATTTCTTGTAAATCTCTCGAAAATCACAAGCTAATTGAAGTCTTAGGGTAAAAAATATCACAACAAAAACATAAATGTTAAAAAAGGAGCCAAGTTGTTATGTGTACAAGAAACCTGTGCGTAAAAAGTCAGCCAAAAAAAGTAATGAGATCTAAGATATATGCCAAGTTTTAAGTTCATGAAGTTTAATATCAAATATCTTAAGTAGAGTAATATCGAAACAATTCCAAATCATGACAGAAATTTGGTAATTAATGATTGCTGATTAAAATTTGGTGGGTTCACTGGTCAAGTTTTCATACATTTTAAATTTGTGATTAATTAAGTATTTAAGAGAAAACTTGCCAAGTAAATCCACCAAATTTTAATCAGCAATCATTAATTACCAAATTTCTGTCATGATTTGGAATTGTTTCGATATTATTCTACTTAAGATATTTGATATTAAACTTCATGAACTTAAAACTTGGCATATATTTTTGATCTCATTACTTTTTTTGGCTGACTTTTTACGCACAGGTTTCTTGTACACATAACAACTTGGCTCCTTTTTTAACATTTATGTTTTTGTTGTGATTTCACTCCTTTTGCAAAGATTTATTTTGCCAGGTGAAAGTCAAGCCCTACCGCTCTACAAAGTTTCATAATTCTACGACAACCGAAAGTGCTCCATACAAATAATAGCAATTCTGATAAAGTGGGTGGATGGCAACCCCCCCCCCCCCCCCTCGAATGGACAATTCCAAACTTTCGATTATTTTCTTTCTAAGTACTTCAAGTCCTACCGACCTACCAATTTTCATCGTTCTACAACAATCGGAAGTGCTTCATTTAGTTTATAAGAATTTTTAAAAATGTGGGTCGATGCCACGCCCCCTGAACTGAAACTCCCAATTTTTCGATTTTTTTCTTCTAAGTACTTCAAGGCATACCGACCTACCAATTTTCATCGTTCTACAACAATAGGAAGTGCTTCATATAATTTATAAGAATTTTTGAGAATGTGGGTGGATGCCACGCCCCCTGAACTGAAACTTCCAATTTTTCTATTTTTTTTTTTCTTCTAAGAACTTCAAGGCCTACTGACCTACCAATTTTTATCGTTCTACAACAATCGGAAGTGCTCCATATAATTTATAAGAATTTTTAAGAATGTGGGTGGATGCCACGCCCCCTGTATGGAAAATTCCAATTTTTCAATTTTTTTCTTTCTAAGTACCTCAAACCCTACCAACTTACCAATTTTCATTGTTCTACAACAATCGGAAAGGCTCCATATAATTTATAGAATATTTTTATAAAGTGGGTGGATGCCACGCACCCTGAATAGAAAATTGCAGATTTTCGATTTTTTCCTGTGTATGTACCACAAGGCCTACCGTTGTGCGAAATTTCAAGTTTCTACGATATCGGGAAGTGCTCCATAATTTTGATGATCTGTCAGTGAGTCAGTGAGTCAGTCAGTTACGGTTTCTGCGATTTTTGAAGTCCTATATCTTGGGAACTGCTAATGCTAAAGAGTTGAAATTTGGTGAGCCACCTGTGTTTGATCAGTTCAGCAAATACTCCGAATTTGAAGTTTCTGACTTTATTGGTACTGAAGTTAGAGGGGGTTGAAAATCGCCTGAGTGTGTTCATGTAAAAAGGGTGTAGTGCCGCGAACTTGGCTGGGCACTACCGTGCCCTTTGATATATTATAAAATACAAAAACAAAAGTCATTCAAAGAAAAGTGTACAAAAGTTGCATCAAAAATATATAATTATCTCTTTTTGTGTAGAATTATATACCTACGCATATGTACCTAAAATTATGTTCAGCCTTGTTGCGATTGTCAATTATAACGGGTGATTTTTTAAGAGGTTTAGAACTTTAAAAAAAAAAAAAACACAAAAAATTCGAAAAAATGAATAAAATATTTATTTGAATCGATAGTTTGAACCTTGCAATTTAATGTTTAAAGATAATTTCATGCAAATGTTGACCGCAGCTGCGTCTCAGGTAGCCCATCCGCTGAGTCCAATTTTGGCATACTCTTTCACACATATCGGCCGGTATCTCACGAATGAATGCATGGATGTTGGCTTCCAGTGCGTCAATCGAAGCGGGCTTGTCCCTATAGACATTAGCCTTGACATACCCCCACAAAAAATAATCTAATGGTGTCAAATCGCACGATCTAGGCGGCCAATTGACCGGCCCGAAACGTGAAATTAACTGTTCACCAAACTCGCCTCGCAATTGCGCCATTGTTTCGCGTGCTGTGTGGCATGTGGCACCGTCTTGTTGAAACCACATATCATGCAAGTCAAGAACTTCCATTTCGGGCAAAAAAAGTTTGTTATCATCGCTCGGTAGCGTTCACCATTGACAGTAACGCTGCGATTCGCATCATCTTTGAAGAAATATGGCCCAATAATGCCGCCAGCCCATAAACCGCACCAAACAGTGGCTTTTTCGGGATGCATTGGTAGCTGTTCACTCCAAATGCGGCAATTATGCTTATTTACGTACCCATTCAACCAAAAATGAGCCTCATTGCTGAACACAATTTTTCGATAAAAAAGCGGATCCTCGGCCAGCACGAATTTTGATAGTAAAATTCAATAATTTGCAAGCGTTGTTCATTTGTAAGACGATCCATGGTTAAATTCCAAACCAAACTGAAGCTGTTTGACAGTGACACAAGGTACTAAACAAACGTCAGCTGTCAAAACCAGTGTTGCCAAAACCAAACCAGCTAAAAAATCACCCGTTATTATCAATAGATAAATGTAAAATATTGGAATTCGATCTTAGTTTATAAAAAAAAACAAGCAGATTTTAAGCGATAATTAACAATGGGTATATGTATGTATTAAGAACGATCTGCATCAAATTCTATGATCAAAACTTTTATCAATATTTTGTTAAATACCGAACAGCAATATTTATAAGTTGACAGACGACAATCGCAATAGGAGTCACTATGTCTCCACTTTTCAAGAAAAAAAATTAACAGTTTGCGAAAAATTTAAAAAAAGTATAGTTTCACTCCTTCCTTTCAGCCAACAAAATCAATAAGTACCTTCAATTTTCCAGATGGATATCCGTTGTGTGCATACTGAAAAAAACTCGAATATAAGAAAGACATTTCTAAAATATTTAGGCTTGCTTATATCCGTGTTGTACTGTATCAGTGGTTCAACATTAGGGTATTTCTAAAACCCTCTGAATAAAGGTCTAAGAAAATCAAATCATTCAAAATATTTTGGTAAATCAGTTTTAGAACAAAAATTAAAAATATTACATGCGAGGATGCCATCAAGCCAGACAGAAGGAATACAAATTTGTCTAGCTTTACAACGAATTTCCAATCCATTTAAGACACAGGCACATTAAAAGATTGACGAACAATCAACTATCCTCCATTATTTTCATCACGCCAAATGAATTAAAACCCTTACAGCCGTATCAATAAAAAGTGCTCAGATATCTTCACAAATTCACTAAAACGGCGATCAGAAGTTAGTTCACGAATTAAAATTTCATATCAATAAAAATATAAACTGCTAATCCACGTTAATTCAAAATCTTAACCAAAATCTTAACCAATAAATACTACAGTCAACAAGAACTCTGCTGTTACCAAAGACTATTTTGTCGTCGTTCTATGAAAACTCCCTAAGTCCATTTTTTTCGAAACCTAGAAACCTCTCGTGAATACGATATATTTATTAAAATATAAACACTTAAGCTCTGTAAAAGGTCTCTAAATCTTATGTTGGTCTATTTCTAAATTAAAATTTTCCCCAATTCAAACATTTTCACATTCTGGTTAGTACAAATCCATAGAAATTACCGATGTCTCAAAATAAATTAAAATGGACTTAGGGAGTTTTCATTGAACGACGACGATTTATGGAAATGCACATATCGTCCCCTGATTACAAGAACTAGGTAACTCGATTTTCTATTTTTACAATATCTCGGCAAAACTGGTATTATTTTGTATACTTTTCAAGACTTTTTGTCAAATTTTTTTCTGCTGTGTATAAATATAGGATATTTGTAAAGTGTAAGAAACATAAAAATTAAATTTTCTCACGTTCTCAAATAGCTAGGTATCTATGAACGTTGCTTTCTGCAAAATTTATGAAATTGAGTTACCTAGTTCTTGCAATCAGGTGACGATATATCAAAGGGCACGGTAGTGCCCAGCCAAGTTCGCGGCACTACACCCCTTTTACAGGAACAAACTCAGGCAATTTTCAACCCCCCTCTAACTTCAGTACCAATAAAGTCAGAAACTTCAAATTCGCAGTATTTGCTGAGCTGATCAAACACAGGTGGCTCACCAAATTTCAACTCTTTAGCATTAGTATAATTCCCGAGATATAGGACTTCAAAAATCGCAAAAACCGTAACTGACTGACTGACTCACTGACTCACTGACTCACTTCCAGAAATCGTAGAAACTTGAAATTTCGCACAACGGTAGACCTTGTGGTGCATACAAAGGAAAAAATCGAAAATATGCTATTTTCTATCCAGGGGGAGTGGCATCCAACCACTTTGTTAAAAAATCTAATAAATTATATGGAGCACTTCTGATTGTTGTAGAACAATGAAAATTGGTGGGTCTGTAGGGCTTCAAGTACTTAGAAAGAAAACAATTGAAAAATTGGAATTTTCATTCAGGGGGCGTGGCATCCACCCACATTCTTTAAAATCCTTATAAATTATATGCAGCACTTCCGATTGTTGTAGAACGATGAAAATTGGTAAGTCGGTTGGGCTTGAAGTACCTATTAGAAAGAAAATAATTGAAAAATTTGAATTTTCCATTCAGGGGGCGTGGCATCCACCCACATTATTAACAATTCTTATAAATTATATGGAGCCTTTCTGATTGTTGTAGAACAATGAAAATTGGTAGGTCGGTAGGCCTTGAAGTACTTAGAAAGAAAAAAAAATTGAAAAATTGGAATTTTGCATTGGGGGGGTGTGCCATCCACCTACTTTATCAGAATTGCTATTATTTATATGGAGCACTTTCGGTTGTCGTAGAATTATGAAACTTTGTAAGGCCCTAAGGCTTGATTTTCACCTGGTAAAGTTAATCTTTGCAAAAAGGAGTGAAATCACAACAAAAACATAAATGTTAAAAAAAGAGCCAAGTTCTTATATGTACAAGAAACCTGTACGTAAAAAGTCAGCCAAAAAAAGTATTGAGATCTTAAATATATGCCAAGTTTTAAGTTCATAAAGCTCAATATCAAATATCTTAAGTAGAGAAATATCAAAGCAATTCCAAATCATGACAGAAATTTGGTATTTAATGATTACTGATTAAAATTTGGTGGATTTACTTGGCAAGTTTTCTCTTAATTACTTACTTAATCACAATTTTAAAATGAATTAAAACTTGACCAGTGAACCCACCATATTTTAATCAGTAATCATTAAATACCAAATTTCTGTCATGATTTGGAATTGTTTCGATATTACTCTTCTTAAGATATTTGATATTAAACTTCATGAACTTAAAACTTGGCATATATTTTAGATCTCATTACTTTTTTTGGCTGACTTTTTACGCATAGGTTTCTTGTACACATAAGAACTTGGCTCCTTTTTAACATTTATGTTTTTGTTGTGATTTCACTCATTTTTGCAAAGATGAATATTGCCAGGTGAAAGTCAAGCCCTTCCGCTCTACAAAGTTTCGTAATTCTACGACAACCGAAAGTGCTCCATACAAATAATAGCAATTCTTATAAAGTGCGTGGATGGCACCCCCCCCCCCCCTGAATGGACAATTCCAAATTTTCGATTTTTTCCTTTCTAAGTACTTCAAGTCCTACCGACATACCAATTTTCATCGTTCTACAACAATCGGAAGTGCTCCATATAATTTATAAGAATTTTTAAGAATGTGGGTGGATGCCACGCCCTTTGTATGGAATATTCCAATTTTTCAATTTTTTTTCTTTCTAAGTACCTCAAACCCTACCAATTTACCAATTTTCATTGTACTACAACAATCGGAAAGGCTCCATATAATTTATAGAATATTTAAGAAAGTGGGTGGGTGCCACGCCCCCTGAACAGAAAATTGCAGATTTTCGATTTTTTCCTTTGTATGTACCACAAGGCCTACCGTTGTGCGAAATTTCAATTTTCTACGATGTCGGGAAGTGCTCCATAATTTTGATGATCTGTCAGTGAGTCAGTCAGTTACGGTTCTTGCGATTTTTGAAGTCCTATATCTTGAGAACTACTAATGCTAAAGAGTTGAAATTCGGTGAGCCACCTGTGTTTGATCAGTTCAGCAAATACTCCGAATTTGAAGTTTCTGACTTTATTGGTACTGAAGTTAGAGGGGGGTTGAAAATCGCCTGAGTTTGTTCCTGTAAAAATGGTGTAGTGCCGCGAACTTGGCTGGGCACTACCGTGCCCTTTGATTCATCTCAAAAGCCGCTCCAACGATTTTGATAAAAAAAATCAGTGTATTATTGTATATATGGTGTACTTTTTGGTATACAAAAAAATTTCCAAAAACTGTTATTAACGGTACCTGCCATATAACAGTTTTTTTTTGTATTTTCGGTTTTCTCATTCTATTTTCAAAATTGGCATACCAAACATTTCTGTTTTTAATATGTATTACAAAAATTTGTATATAAAAAATAATTTTTAAGAAAACGGCTCCAACGATTTAAAAATTTTGTTTGTAAATATTCATATTTTTTCAAGCAATCAAATGGCATACTTTTTGTTTAGCTCTAACTAGTTATCAGGCTGTTTTTACAATCAAAAGAACGATTTAAATGCTTTTTTATAGATTTTCTGTAATTACTTGAATATTTTTTAAAGTTCTTCAATCCCACACAACTTGAACATAAGAACAAGTACGTGCGATCCAGTCGTGCATTTTAATTCAATTAATTTATGGTGGAACTATGTTCACCGGGTCATCTAGTTGATTCATAAATAATAAAATAACAAAATAAAATGTATATAAGAAAATAAATGCATATAAGATATATTCAAAGTTTTCTAAAAATTATAGATTCTTTCAATGCAAAAGAAACTTTGCACACACCCAACCTCGAACCCACCCCAAATCCTATAGCTAGCCCAAGCAGGGGCTGTTTATACAACGTTATGCTGGGTGCTGGCAGTGATATTTTTACACTTGCCTTGCCTTACATAGATACAGTACTGGCACCCAGCATTACGGCGAATAAACAGTGTGGTATATATGGGGGACCTGCTAGCCCCTGCAACCCCCCTACATAAATATAAACTACATGTTATAAAAATACCTCCTAAGAACGAACAAAAAAAAATGAAGTGAAATTGATTCTCACACCAAGTGGGAAAGAACTCCACTCTCCAAGTGGAGATCTTTCTCACTAAAAGGTGCAATAAATTCCCTTTCTCGGTGAGAATTAACTTCACTTTGAAAAGTGGGGCAGATTCTCACTAAAGATGGAATAAATTCCCATATGGAGCAGATGTCCGTGGAATTATTTCCATGCACCTGTGCGATCACAGTAGATGTCCTTTCTTTGTATTGTTTTCCTATGTATCTTTTAAATAATTGTCAACACAAGTTGCACTACGCTCAATTTTTTGCAATTTGGCGGTTTGAATAACCTTCTGCGTGGTAAACGTCTATTTTTGCGTTCTTGGCTGTATTTATAATGTTTTCTCTTCCCATTTTAAATCAAAATTTGTCTATTTCACGTTAACTTTACTGAACAATGTATAAATTTGCACTAGTTTTCTCAATAAATATTGACGAATGCAAGAATTTTACAACTGCCTTCATTCAAATGAGCCAAATTTCGTTGCTTAATTTTACGACGATTTTTGAAAACTTTGGAAAAATCACGATTCTTGGTACAGCAAAGTGTTTTTTTTGGTTTGCATTCTCTTCAGAAGTTCTGAAACCTTATTTCACTTAAAGAATTTAAATAATGCATGCAATCAACGGTACTTAACAGTCGCTTTTATACAAAAAAAATTGCCTTTATTCAAGTGAACCGCAGTGTAATTGCTCTCAACAATTATGAGTCACAGAATTAAGGGATTGGAATATTAGATTTCAAAATATTTTACTATTTTTGTAGTACGATGTACGTTTCACGAGATATTTAAACGTGTTTTCAAGATGGCGGCTGACGTTTTACTTTGCGTTTTACAGTAGGGAAAACTGAATAAAATCTTATCAAATAGCTAGAAAAGAGGCCTTAACCACTTTTTTCATTTTCATCCATTAATAAAAATCCCTAATTAAAATTTTTAAATTTAAATTTTAATTTTTTTTTAAATTGAAAGAACTGTTAGCAATAGCCAAAAAAAAGTCTATAGTTCTGTGGCCACAAGCAATAACCGCTTAAGTCGATTTAAGACAAAAGTCAGTTTTTTGTTTCATCATGTTCTCCATGCTTCATTGCACTTATGAAAAAAATCCCCTGTAATTTAACCACTTTTTTCATAAAATAAAACCAACATGAAAAAACCGCTTAAGTCATTTTCACTCTATACAACATATGCAATAAACGCTTAACTCAAATAAGAATTCACAAAAAATGTAATGCAGTTTAAAATAACGGCTTATATTGACATAAGCTGCTTTTCTAAATTGAAAAACCCTCCAAACACATAAATGTATATAAGAGTCAAAAACAACTTATTCCGATTTAAGCGCTTATTGCAAAACGAAAAAGATATTTTCATCGATACTAAAATTAATTAAGTCATTTTTGCAAATTTTTGTTTGTATTTTGAGAAATCTTATGTTACTTAAGCTACTATTGCAAATTGAAAATTCTCACATACAGAAATTAAATGGACTTAAGCTGTTATCTCGAATGCATGAAGGAATTTTCAATGAACTTAAGTGTTTTTTGAAGGGAAATAGTAAAGTGGCAGATTATAATATTGAAGAATTTAAAACAAATTTTGACTACCTCAAACAAAAATTTATAAATTAGTATAAGTTACATGTTCTCAAAATGGTGAATCATAAATTTGATTTTTTTTTTTTATTTTAAAACAGGTTACAATTTGTATTAAAGTTAAATAAATTGGGTTGCGCAACAGCTCGTGGAGAACCACGGCCTGCGACTTACAACTCTGTAGATCCCTCAATGGAAGGGACCTACAGTTTTTTGCCGAGTCCGAAAGGCTAGATGATTTGGAGGATTTGTCAATTCCTCGCAAGAGGCACTACCTCGGATAACAGATTTCTGTTTTTAGGTTGCACGGGTGGGAATCGAACCCACACCTTCGGCAAGACAGTCCAACGCCCTAACCATTATGCCACGAGGTACTGATGTTTTAAGATATCTAGAAAAAGGGGACAGTCACTTATTGTTAAACAAAAGAAAATAATTAAAGAAAATTTGTATCGACATATCTCATATGAATTGATATTCAAAACAACAATATACAACAAATCTTAATATTCTTTTCAAATGTTTGGTGGCAATGTTAGTCCAGAACCACACTTGTTCTACTTCAATTTAGATGATTTTGTCCAAATTTCAGGCCATCCGATTGATACTAATAATATCAAGGTTTCAGAAATTAATTTCAACTAAGATTATCCTAATGACTACCTAGTGCAGATTGCAGATGGGAATGGGACAGAAACCTGAATATAAAACCAAAAGTGCCTCTGGCTATGGCTACAGTGGATGCGTAATCTCATGGACAATTCTGCTGCTAGTAACTATGAAAGCATTTACAGTGTATGCGTTTGGTTCGAAAGAAGGTGAATGGAATTGTCACAATAGATCAATAGATTTTATTCAAAAGTTTATTGGAATTCCAATTCATACATCCGCTTCTAACGAAAAGTTTCAAAGAATTCGTGAGAACATTTTGTTCGTCAGATCCACTCTTTTTCTTTGTTTTCTAAGATCACTTATGAAAAAGAAGTTACATTATAGCTTCATATAAGAAATTCACACAAACTGATCGGTAGTTGGTACCTGAGTATTTCTGCTGGAAAAATATCTGGGAGTGATTCGGATAGTGTGAAAGCCCTTACAAATAACTTTCCAGTCTAAGAAAGCGATTTTTTGCTATTGATACAAGGTACTTGCAAATACTTTAACACAATATCTGTCGTTGAGGGATAGCTACTTGTATAATGGTTGGTACATCTGTGGAAATTATATCTTTTTGTTTTTCTTTAAAATTGGAAGACAAGCTCAATTGTGAGCTGCTTTTTTGTCTTACCGAACGCTAGCTTTTCCATTTAAATAATAGAACATAAGTTCTAAGAATCAACATTATGCAGTCGTAGAAGGAGAAAAATAATGGAATAGATATATTATCATCAACTGGCTCTATTTTGTCGGGTTGTTAGAGTTAAAAACCTTAATTAAGCAAAGAGAAATTATTCCTCAAGTCTTTTTCGACTTCTGAACATTTCAGAAATCAAAACCATCGAAAAATGCAGATTCAAAGAAAATTGTGTTGCAAAAATAAATTGGCAAAATACAGCAGCCAAAAATTGGAAGAATACACTATCAAATGAATCTAGATGTACATAAAATAGCCTGAGCTTTTAATCAAGGGAAAGCGCATGATGTCGGTCAGGGAGGGGAGCTAAAATCATTCAAAAACTAGTATTAGCAAAGAAATCTAGCTTTAAGATTCAACAGAAAACAAATTGGATGAAATGTATGAAAAGTATCTTGATTAGGGGGGCAAGTGCCCCTCCCTACCCCCGCTTGCGTACGCCCTTTGCTTTTAATATGCCCAAACGTGGTATGCATGCATTTATGTCAATTAAATTATGTATTGAAGTTGATTAAGATGCCGTTACTTCCTATGAAAATCGATGATAAAACTCTTTTTAGCAATACGTAACATATTTTTTGTTTCTGTTTCCAACAAAAAACAAACCAATTTTGTATCATAACTACAAAAATATTTCAATATTCTCTCTACAAAAATAGCTTACATCGATACCTTCCCGTAAGAATGTACTAAGCGACATTTTCAAAATTTTAAATAAAATTTTTAAAATACCTCTTATTCAGTTATTTATTTGGGAATTTTGTTGTAATAAACAGATTTTTAGAGGCATTTTGAGTTGAAAATCCCGTTCCAAGTCTTTTTATTTTTTTAAATACATAAATAAATAACTGGACGCGAGGTTTTTCTCGATGCCTTTAAAATTTTTGAAATGTCGCTTAATACATTCTTACGGGAAGGTATCGATATGAAAAACATAAGAAATTAAATTTGTAAAAACAGCTTACATCGTTATAAGTTGCCAGTGAACTAAAATTTTGATTTGCAATAACCGCTTAAGTGATGTAAGTTAATGAGATGTAAATTATTTATAAAAGCAATAACAGCTTAAAACACGTTTTTGGCAATAACTATTGCAAATAAGTTTATTTATAAACAAAAAAATGTTTATTTACTAATATTAAAACTATATTTTAAAAATATGTATCAATTTGTAACATAGATGTTTGTAATTTTTTCAAATCTCAAATTGAAAGTTAAAAGTGCTTTTCCCAAAAAGTTAGTTTTCAGACTTAAGCGGTTATTGCTTGTGGCCACAGAGTTGAGCGTTAAATTATTTTATCTTTAATAATAGACCGTATACTTATTTTAGCAGACAGAAATTTTTGTATCAAAATGAAATTTTCCTCAAAGGTTTTCTTACTTTTGCATGGTAGGTTTTGTTTTTTTTTGCACAAAAATGAAACAGCCAAACAGACAGACAAATAGACAGGCAGACAAGCAGACAGACAAAATTGTAAAACCCACTTTTTTCGTCTTCCGTTTCGTCGCGTCGGTTGTTTGATCAAATCTCGAGTCAAATTTTTTTACGAATGTAAAATGTGTCAAATACTGCTACTAATATCTCAAGTAAAAACAAATAGTTAAAAGTGTAAAAATAACATTATTTGTATGTGAAAAGTATCTAGGCAATGAAAGTAAGCAGTCAGAATCGAATTGGATTGCGAAAAAAATATTAAACAATTTGGAAAGTCGAAACAAAAAATTCCTTATTAAAAAATAATCAAAAGCTCTTTAGAAGGTTTGTGTCGTTGTTAGCCCTTGTGAAACAAAAGCAACTCAAGATAATTTTTGTTAAGGTAGCTAAGCTAGATAGCGGAGCGGATACTAGAAAGCAAGGAAAGGTTCTTGGTTTGGTTTCAGAAATCAGAAAACCACTCACAAAAAAGATTGTAAATAATTTTAGGCAAACAACAATTCACAATTTAGTTGTCCATTTTTTAGCGAAGCAGCACCCTTCTCATGCATGTTTGCATGTGCCTCAACCATTTGAATATTATCAATTACCTATAACTTCCTTTTTTATTTGCAAATGCCAGAAGGGGACAAACCAAGAACATTAAAAAGAACCTGTCAAGAAAATACCGATATTTTGAAAACAATATCGAAGATAAGGATATTTTTAGATATATTCGGCCTGGTCCAGAGCCAGAGGGGGGCAAATTTATAGACTCCGACAAAAAACAGGAGGTATTTTATAAAATCCATCATATCAAATTGAAAAATATGTTAGTGGTATGGTATTTCCCAGAGCCAGGGGGGCAACTGCCCCTCCTTGCTTCCCCCCCCCCCCCCCCTCCGGGTGCCTATGACAGCTGTTTGTACTGCCTCTGCCCAAAGCTTAGGATTAAGTCCTTTAGTATAAATCATCGACCTAGTTGATTCCATGATGGTGTGGTTCTCACGTTCGATCCACCCGTTTTGTTCAGGAGTATAGGCAATTGATCGACGATGAAGAATCCCATTTTCCTCCAGTAATTGTTTGAAGGCACTATTAACGAATTCCAGACCATTATCTGTTTGAAGAATCTTGATTGGATGACCACATTGTTTTTCAGCTATCTTTAAAAGTATTTTGAACTTTTCAATAACCTCAGATTTATTTTTGAGAAAGTACCTACACAAAACCAAACTTTGAGAAATCATCCTTAAACAGTACAAAATACCTTGATCCTCCAAGTGAATCTTCATCCATTGGCCCACATACATCCGCATGAATGATTTCACCGCACGTTAAAGCTCTGTCTGGTCGCGAGTTAAAGCTAAGCCGATGTTGTTTCCCATATGCGCACCCATCGCAGTCAAAGTTTTCATCTATAAACCTTATATTGTTGTTTTTCAAGAAACTTCGAACATGAGGCAGGTTTTGGTGGCCTAGACGCTCATGCCAGATGCACAACGTATCAACTTTCATAGACATCATCGATGAATTGGATATTGGCTCAATTATTTTGAAAAGCATTTGAAACATACCGCCTTTTCTTGCTCCCACTGCCACAACAGTTTCACCATGGAACAATTTAAAAGAATGTTTGTCTGACCAACTTGTGTGACCATTATCCATAGCTTTAGTCGATGAGAACAAATTTGCAAATAAATTTGGTGCATATAGAACGTTTTGTATTATTTTCTCTTTCCATTCAGTTCCATTGTAAGACAAAACTTTTAAATCACCTCGTCCAATAGCATGCATCAGTTTTCCATCACCAAGAACAACATCGATTGGTTTGTCCAATTCAGTAAACGTCATAAGCCAATCACGACGTCTACACATGTGTTTAGTAGCACCTGAATCTGCGAACCAGGGGCTCAATTACGTAAAACGAAAACGATCGACCGATATCGTTTTGACTATTGCTATCCCTATCGTATCTGTAGAGGAAAATAAAGACAGACATTGTCAAAACGATATCGTTTGATCGTTTTCGTTTTATGTAGGTAATAAGGCCCCAGGCCTCACAAGTTCCCAAAGATTGCACAATGTTGCTGAAAAATACCTTATTCCCGTCTGATGGTGTCTGCGTTTGTACTTTACATTTACAATCGCGTTTGCAGTGGCCAGTTAATCCACATTTAAAACACTTGCCAGGTCGCTTATCAGTTTATCCTTCTTCTTTAAACCTGCCAAACCTTGCTTCTTGAACGCACCAGTTCTTCGTTTTGTAAATAAAGTTTCACTCATTGCAACTTCGCCTAGATTCATATTATCAACGCCAAGTCGGTTTCCTTCAACCAAAAGTCGGTTCGTCAAGTTGATAATCGTTTGGTTTTCTTTAGCAGTTTAATCCCGTGCCGTAGAAAAATGTCGGTACTCCGAAGGCAGCATCATCAGTATTTCCGTGATTAACATACTATTATCTATGGTGACACCGGCTATCTTTAGTTTTTGTACCAAATTTTCTAACGCCAAAATGTGAGTCGCAATATCATGGGCTGGGTTTTTCTGGTAAAGGTAGTATCGCTCTTCCAAAATATGTTTTGCTGAATCGTTGGTTTGCTCGTAGATCGAATGTAACTTGTCCCACATTTCTTTTGATGCGGAGTAATTGCACAAATGAATGAGAACCTTCGAGCCACATGAGTTAACAATAACTTTCTTAGCCTTAGCTTCGTTTTTAGACTTTGCTGCCAATTTGGTTGCTTCAACTCTGGCCTCTGTAAAGTTCCATCGACGTAGCCATAAAGTTCTAAAGCCATTAGGTTCACATGCACTTGGAATTTCCACATCATCCATTGTGATGGATTGATGAACTTTTCGATTGTTGATATATCATTTTCCATTTCATCATTTCTGCAACAATACGCCTTATTTTATTCTATCGATGCTCGAATAGGCAATTGTCAATTTGGAAAAGGGCACTTCTCTGAAAATTTAAACGCTGACACTCTGAACGCCCAACTGCTTTGAGTTTTCCTTATATTTTGAATTTCGCTTTAAATTGATCCGTCCGTCGCTTTCATTTCATTTTAGGTTTTGACAAAACAAAAAAAACAACAACTTTTATCTGCTGGATAGCGTTATGTGTCGGATAACTATCCGTAATTTAAACTCCAACCTTTGAAACTGGCCCTAATTTTCAAAATATTTACGGGACTTCCTAAATTTTCGTTTATGCGAAGCAAAAAAGGTAACTCATTTTAAACATATCCCCAATCTAAAATGATAAGACGCAAGAAATTTTATCAACGCTAAACCTAGGAATAGGATTTCTTAACCTTAATATCTGGACCTAAACGCTTCAAGGGAAAGCAAAGAAAATGGATATCCTCTAACCATAGACAGTTTCATCAATCATATATGCATTTGTATTTTCCTTAATTCATTGAAACTCATTAACTTCCAAATGAGTACATTTATATCCTGGCATAATGAGATCAATTTAAAATCCCGACGACAGTCTCCATCGTCGAGGAAGGATCAGCAATTGCAAATGAGCCAGCGTTGCACACAGTTTGTGATGCGCATGCGCACACTCAAATAGCCATACCGCACCACCATTGCATTGCGCCAATATATTTCAATAAAGAACTCTTCTGAGTGCGGTATGGTGCGAGCGGCACCAATATGGATGGAGGACATTCGCGCTTTGTCGGCCAAATATCAAAAGGATCCGCTGTTATAATTTTTAATCGATTAGTTTCACATGGATATTGCCAAAGCCAAAGATCGAAGACATAAACCGCCTGAATCGGAGCGAATAAAAACCAACTATGTATATGCGGTAAGTAAAATAAAAACTAAAGAAGACCCCAACCCCATCAGAGAATTCTCTTGATCTTGAAACACAAGCATGCGCAGAAGTTATGAAAAATTAATAATAATGTCGAATCAATCGACTCCGATGAATTTGAATCCATTGCTTCGATTTTGAGATCTCTCGCGACTGGTGGTTTATGTAGGTACCTATTCGTATAGCTCCAGTATCTCCAAAAGAAACAGAATAAAAGCAACGATGAGGCAGAAGTGTGGTGTAATCAATTTTGAAGCAGTAATGCAAAGGAGGAGCGAGCAACGCGCGCGTTCACTCATTCATTAAGAGCTTGAAGGCATTTGCATTCTATTAGAGAAGACTTAAGGATCCTAGAAAATCCATATTAACCAGGGAAGGGGCTTTGGGAGATTTATAGGTTAAAGGAAACGGGCGCTAAGAGAAGATAGTAACGTTTTGGCCAAGTTTTCATAGTGCGATCATCCTCGTTAAGGGGCTAAATCCTACGAGCCAGGAGTAACCGGTGCCGGCTTACCGGCTGTTGGGTACTGGGTTATAAATCTTATGGAAGCTTACAGACGTGCGGCAGCCGGTTCGCCGAAATGCTTTCGACTTCACTCACTGCAATAGCCAGCTGTTGGGACCGGCTTACCGGTTCTCAAATCAGCAGTAGTTACAGAAAATCCAATTATATATCGAGCACTAGTTTTTGTTAACTGCAGTCCGTCCCTGGAGTAAGCAACAAGAAACTGGCCCTTCTGTCCTAAAATGTGTGTGCTGGTCCGTTTCATAGTGCAATATTGATTGTCCTTTTAGTGTTGGGATTGTAATTGTGCTGGACAAATGTCGAACCCGACGCGACGCTCTTTTCGATATCCAACCAGGCTGCCTTCGTCGTCGTTGTCGTTGAATAAAGTTAGTCAGTCGCCTGTCTATGTAAAACAACTATGACTATTGGCCATCGGCTAAGTGCTTAATGTCAATCATAATGTCCACGCATTTAATTCGATCCCTGTCCCCAAATAATTGCTCGGTCATTTTATTTTGTCTTGAGGCGTTTTAGTTCTCAAATGACGTTCCAAGGGGACTCATCCATAAGGCACCTCTTGGATGTTCAGGTTCACCCATCTATATTGACTCACTATATAGGTTGGTTCTACAAAAAGCATGGTGAATGGCGCGTTGAAAGATGCCCTCGAGTGTTAGTATGGTAAAAAGAAGGCACCCTCCTGCGAGTGACCGCTTTTAAATGAGAAGGTTTTTGCAATAGGTACAGTTCGCGTGGCATGGTATGGACTTTCCCCTGCGTCATCGACTTATAGGACATCATGGATTGAATTTTATTTAACAAAAAATGACATAAAAAGTATAAAAAAGTTTCAATTCCGTATCTTGTTGTTGCAGCTTCATAAAGCTTATGATTATATTTACTTTGCTATTTTAACGGCAGGCTGGCCGGGGAACAACGCGACGCGACGGTCGATAGATACTTGGAATATGTGCGGTTGTATTTGTATATATTTATTATTTAACTCTGGATCTTTGAATGCATTTTTGTGAACTCAATTGGAGGGCATAGATAAATTAATTCTACGACTATTCTGTCGTAGTCGTTTGTTTTGCAATTCTAATTGAACATTTCTACAATGGTTGGTAATCTCTCTTTATATATCTGAAAGCCGGGGGGCTATTAATATTCAATGTCGTTTATTTTCAGATTGACACCAACTGAGATATAATATCCCGCATGTGATTGTATTTTTATAACAATATGGGGGGTGGGTGGTTCATTATATTGTGGTTAGGAGCGATAAACAAAAGATCAAGAAAGAAAGACAGAGAGAGAGAGAGGGACAGAAAGAGTGCATTTAGACAAAAACACGGAGTAAAAATGTAGTAATTGTTAAGTATAAATTCAGCACCAACAAATTGAAAAACTGAATGCTTTATGGTAGTACCATTGAATAATTACAAATAGAAGGGACACCCTGCAAAACGTCCACTAGGTGGACAATATTTTATATGTCGCTCTATCAAATACAACAACCATTTAATAAATTTGTTCCTTTTGGAGATTTGTTCCTTTTGGGAAATCTGTTCCTTTTAGGAAATTGACTTCTTTTGGGAAATTTCTTCTTCGGCAGAGTAAATAAAAAGACATTCCCATTGAGAATGAAAATGAACAACAGCGACAAACGGAGTAGCCGTTTAAGTTTTGTTTTTTTCAGGTATTTTCTTCAATGCCATTCAAGGACTCAAGGTTAACACAAAATGTGAGGTAGAGACAAAAAATTATATTTTCTTTTTTTGGTTTGTTTTGCTTTTGTATTCATTAAATAAAATTGTTGTTAGTGCTTGCTTCCAATTTGGGATGTTTACGATGATGGCTTTGTTTTTGCTTTAGTTTTTTTTTTTTTTTTATTTCTTGAGATTTGTAGACGGTGAATTAATTTTTAATTTTAATTATGTCTTTTATATGCACCTTCTTTTAAATTATTCGTTGATTTTCACAGACTTATCAAATATTAACGAAAACGCATCTAATAATATAGTATAGTATAGTTTTTTTAAAAGCTAAAGCCTAGTACGCTGATCGAGACAAAATTTATCTCACATTTAAAATTTTTCTCAGGACAAATTTTATCTCGGATTTTTTTTCCAAGCGGTACGCAGCTCCAGCGCAAAATTTGACAGTTGTAACCGCTGTACGTGAAAAGGTACAAGAAAGTCTCCACTTAGTTTTGCGTGGAAAAGAATGCTAGAAGCATTTTTCTGGACAAATTGTGACGTCTTATATACATTCTTTCCATTATTAAGACGTTGTGAGGACGCACGACGGAAATAAAATATAAAATGCGTACAGAAAATGATGACATGGAATGAGAGTAGAATAAACAGAACAGCTGTTTTAAATCAGTCAGTGGCGTGGCTAATGGGAAAGGGTACAAAAGGGCCACATACATAATACGGAAAATATTTTTTTCAATACAAAATTTTAATTGATTCTCAAATCGAGTTAAATCGAGTTGGAATCAGCAAACAGAGTTGGAAAATTTAATTGGATATTGGGAGCAGTAAAAAAGTGTGAACATATAAGAAGGTTTTATAATACAAATTCTATATACTACTGAAATAAATCAGCCAAGTAGAAGACTTAGCATTAAGGATTGGACTTGTTGAATTATTGATTCAAAATAGCTTTTTATGGCCTTTAGTCCTATAAATTGGCGTTTCGTTCGGCTTACTCACTTGAACTCATCAGTGACATAGTGAGGGCTTTGTCATACGCAATTTATATTAAGTTCAGTTCAACTTACATGAATTTTTCAACGAAAATCCACTGTAAACTATATCCAACAAGATTAGAATTCCTAATCATTAAGCTGGAAGTTTTTTTGCCCTGGGCCAGGCATAGTTTCTATATAAGAAGGTTTTATAATACAAATTCTATATACTACTGAAATAAATCAGCCAAGTAGAAGACTTAGCATTAAGGATTGGACTTGTTGAATTATTGATTCAAAATAGCTTTTTATGGCCTTTAGTCCTATAAATTGGCGTTTCGTTCGGCTTACTCACTTGAACTCATCAGTGACATAGTGAGGGCTTTGTCATACGCAATTTATATTAAGTTCAGTTCAACTTACATGAATTTTTCAACGAAAATCCACTGTAAACTATATCCAACAAGATTAGAATTCCTAATCATTAAGCTGGAAGTTTTTTTGCCCTGGGCCAGGCATAGTTTCTATATAAGAAGGTTTTATAATACAAATTCTATATACTACTGAAATAAATCAGCCAAGTAGAAGACTTAGCATTAAGGATTGGACTTGTTGAATTATTGATTCAAAATAGCTTTTTATGGCCTTTAGTCCTATAAATTGGCGTTTCGTTCGGCTTACTCACTTGAACTCATCAGTGACATAGTGAGGGCTTTGTCATACGCAATTTATATTAAGTTCAGTTCAACTTACATGAATTTTTCAACGAAAATCCACTGTAAACTATATCCAACAAGATTAGAATTCCTAATCATTAAGCTGGAAGTTTTTTTGCCCTGGGCCAGGCATAGTTTCTATATAAGAAGGTTTTATAATACAAATTCTATATACTACTGAAATAAATCAGCCAAGTAGAAGACTTAGCATTAAGGATTGGACTTGTTGAATTATTGATTCAAAATAGCTTTTTATGGCCTTTAGTCCTATAAATTGGCGTTTCGTTCGGCTTACTCACTTGAACTCATGCTAAGTCTTCTACTTGGCTGATTTATTTCAGTAGTATATAGAATTTGTATTATAAAACCTTCTTATATAGAAACTATGCCTGGCCCAGGGCAAAAAAACTTCCAGCTTAATGATTAGGAATTCTAATCTTGTTGGATATAGTTTACAGTGGATTTTCGTTGAAAAATTCATGTAAGTTGAACTGAACTTAATATAAATTGCGTATGACAAAGCCCTCACTATGTCACTGATGAGTTCAAGTGAGTAAGCCGAACGAAACGCCAATTTATAGGACTAAAGGCCATAAAAAGCTATTTTGAAAAAGTGTGAACATTTCTGATTTTGGCAGTGTTTTTTTCAGTGAAATTTGACATCTTTTGGAGGTTTTCTACACTTCTCCGGGAAAAAGTGATTTAGGGCACTTGTTTGACATTTGACAGCTATATTTTGATGGAAAAAGTTAATTTAATCCAAATCGCCGCCTGAGTACTTAAATGCCCCATATCCAAAAAAATTATTCCCCAGAAAACGAATTTTAAGGTTTGAAAAATAATTTCCTTACTTTCTCCTTGAGAAATATGATGTTTGATTTTTTATATACATTGTTTGAAAATATCTTTGTTGTAATTTGAAGACATGACGTCAAAAGCTGTAACGGTTATTTAAAAAAAATAAAAGTATGAAAAAAGTCAGAAATGGATATAGGACCCTCTCCCATACGAATGTGAAATCGATGAAAACCAAATTGAAAATTTCCTATGGATATAGGACTTTTGTGCAATGAAAGGAGGGAATTCAATGTTAGCAAGAAGAACAAAAAAATTCAAAAGCACTGGTATTATTTATTTTTTATAATTTCATTTTTATTGATAAGAACATAAAACAAAAAATACTATCAATTTAGTGGCTATACCTTACTAAAACTCTTATTGGATTATTTCTAAGTCAACAAAATAAGTAAGAAAATGCTTAAGTATTTTAATACTTAATTATGAAAAATACTTAAAACTAACTTTGGTCCTTAAAATTTTCCTGAAAAATACGTCTTTTTTAATTGAGAATAATTTATAAAAATTCGTCAACATTACATTGTATAAAGCTTTAATTGTTTTTTAAAGTTTTTTTTCAAATTTATTTTTTTTTACCTTTTTTGATTTTATCAACTTTAGTAAAAAATAAAAAAAACATGCTTAAATTAAATCGTTAAAAAACCTACAAGGCTGCATTAAATGCAGTTTTGAAGTTTGGGAACATTAAGGTACGTAAATGAACTTGTCTAAATAAGTATTACCCATGTTTTATTTTCACTCATAACCGCATTGCGGACTAATATGAAAACAGTGCTTTGCATCCATCTCTATTTACCTCATGGTTGAGTATTTTCAACCTTTATGTTGTCTTTTTTCTTTACCATCATCAAAGTGAAAACTTACTTTTGCGTTATTGAAATAACCTC
Organism: Dasysyrphus tricinctus; assembly: GCA_963921185.1. Lineage (NCBI taxonomy): Eukaryota > Metazoa > Arthropoda > Insecta > Diptera > Syrphidae > Dasysyrphus > Dasysyrphus tricinctus. Next base: position 229,398,424 of record OY992530.1, on the reverse strand, counting down.
CGATAGAAACCTGGATCCCATATGTTGTTCTTGCATGCTAGAAGATAACCCCGGCCCAGATCCAGATATAATTGCTAAAGCATTAAATGAATGTTTTAAGAACTCTTCTACAAAGACTGCCCCACATAGTACAAATTTTGAATGTGCGGCAAATAAGCACTAAGAGGACCCACAAATTAGTGGTCTATGGAGCAAACTGGGTTTCCGTAACTTCCTTAATAATAGAGATAGAGCAACGTGGATAGCAGCAAACGATAGAGAAAATTCGAATTAGTATAACTGCATCATTAACTCAGTTTCCCGAAAAAGTGGTCTATGGGGCATTTAAGTACTCAGGCGGCGAAATGCCAAACAAGTGCCCTAAATCACTTTTTTCCGGAGAAGTAAAAACCCTTCAAAAATTTCAGAATTTTAAGTGGCTTTTCAATCCATTGACATCGTAGCGATCCTTCAATATAATTTGACAGTTGATGGCTTGACAGATGGAGGACAAACTATATTTTTACGGAGAAAGTTTAAATTGCCCTAAAATCACCTTTTTCCAGAGACTGAAAATTTCAGACCTCGTAAAGGTATTTTCATCCATCCACATTATATTATTCCCCATCAAGCGCATGCAATCAATTTTTCTTGATCTGCAAACGCTTCGAAGGAATTTGATTTCTCTACATGTAAAAGCTTCAAATTTATGTTAATTTAAGGAACTTTTATAATTTTTTAAGTTTCTAACTACGCTACTGTTCTCTTTTGACTTTTGTTTTTATCTCTACACCTTCAGAATTTTTCTCGAGATAAAAAATGTAGAGATAAAATTTGTCTTTGCTCGATCTCCGTACTAGGCTAAATACTCAATTCTTGCATTTGGTTTTTAAATCAAGTTCCTTAAGCGAGTAGTTTTTGGGAAATAAAATTTCAAAGTCAAAATTAAAAAAAAAAATGTTATTTTTGCTTAAGTCGATATTTTTCAAAATTTTATGTAATTAAGTGCTTTTTTTTGTGTTCAATGTCCTCATTGTTTTTAGTCCATTACCGAAAACCAAATGTAAAAATCTTTCTTAGTTTTTGAGAAATTAAGAAAAAACAAAAGGTACCTACTTTTACCAAAAAACCCCGAAAAAAGAGTTAAAGTATGGCTAATTCATGAATAAATTAATTTTTTCGGGCTTTTTTGGTAAAAGAACTTATTGTTTTTTCTTAATTTCTCAAGAACTAAGAAAGATTTTTACATTTGGTTTTCAGTAATGGACTAAAAAATAATGAGGGCATTGAATATTGAACACAATAAAAGCACTTAATTACGTAAAACTTTGAAAAATATCGACTTAAGAAAAAAAATCACAATTTTTTTTTTTAAATTTTGATATTGAAATTTAATTTCTCAAAAACTATCTGCTTAAGCAACTTGATTTAAAAACCAAATATAAGAATGTAGTATCAGCTTTCAAAAATTATAGCATATTAAAATATGTGTTTTCGTTGATTTTTAATGTTTATTTTTGCATTTAAAGTTAATTTTTTACAAAACTGCCCCCCTGCCTCAGGGAGGGGAGATACAACTTTCCCCCTTTACATTATTTTTTAGAATAACCCCAAGAACCACACCCTTAAATTCTTCCACTCAGGTCCGGGGCACCCTGTATAAAAGGCTATTGATTATGTCCTAAAAAAAAGGGCACTAGGAAGTAAGACGTTCATGGAATTTTATTGTAACAATCTTCAAAGGGGTCATTGAAGATGAGAAAACCGCGGAGTGCTATTAAATTAGAGGGTCCATTTTGGAGAGAGGGGTGCAAAAGCACCCTTTTATAGCTAATAGATAATTCTCAAAACCTCTTTTGTAGAGAATAAAATTAACTATCAAAATGGATCTAGAAAAAAAAATTAAAAATTTTTAAGTTAGCTAATTTTCAGAAAAATCATTGCAAAAAAGTGTGAAAAATCGCATTTTTTGCCTATACTTATATCTGCTGGAAAGAAAGTTATAAGCAAATACGTAAAAACCAAAAATTGCTATTTTTCATTTTCGTTTTCGAGTTATATGCAAAAAAACAAAAAGGGTCTTTTTGCACCCCCCTCTAAAAAATGCACCCTCCAATTTAATATTACTCCGCGGTTTTCTCATTTTCAATGACACCTTTGATGATTTTTACAATAAAATCCCATGAACGTCTAAGTTCCTTATTATATGACATAATCAATAGCCTAATAGACCTACCATATATTTGCGTAGGTACATAGGTTCCTAGCAATAAATACCTATAAATAATTTAAGAAAATAAATACAACGTAGCATGATTCATTGTATTTTCCCTTAAATAATTTCCAAAAAAAATGGTACATAGTTTTATTACAATAATTTTTAAGTATACCCATGACCTACAAATAAGTTGCCTTAGGCGGCCAGTTATCGGATCACTTTCATTGAAATTTTTTTCCTTCCATTTTTAGGTATTTAGAAAGCAAAATAATTCATTATTTTGATGAAGAAATATATAAAGCTCAAGACTAAATTAGTATTTCTAGTCAAAAAAAAAAAAAATTTCATGTGGGCCCAACCTTCCACATAAAAAGACTTTGAACATTTCAATGATCATTGGTAAGGTAGTTCAATCCCTGAAATAATAAAATTAATTTTTTCCTATGCCAGATATAATAATTAAGAACTGCCCTTTATTTTGGCATCAAAATAACCACTGATTTTGATTTCCAACCGTTTCAAAATCAATCATTTAAATTTTCGTTTCTATGATAGTTAACTGTGGCCTAATTAATAAAAAAAATTTTATTTTCAGTCTTATTTTCAAGTTAACTAATCCATGGATTACGAATTTTCGAAACTCACCGTACAGGCAATATTGTTTACTGTTTCAGTTGAGTCCAAAACATTCTTAATCCTGGAATTAGTTAACTTGTAAATAAGTATTAAAATAACAGTTTTTTCTTAATAGGGCAGAAAAGGTTTAATAGAACGATCTACTTTCAAAAAAAAAATGCATGACTGGATCGAACAAACTTGCTCCTAGGGTTCAAGGCTGCATCCTAAAAAAACGTTTTTGAAGTTTTTTTGAAAAAAATAAAAAAAAAACTTTTCAAGTCTTCTGTATTAAAAAATAATCAAATTTGGTTCAACCGATAATGAGAAACTAAAACAAAGTGTTCTATGAGAGGTACCTACTGTCAATAATTGATTGACAACATCTCGAGTTCGATTATTTTAACGAATGCAAGACTTGCCCTATAGTACCTACATATGTACATATAGTCGCACTTAAAAATTAAATAATTTAAATTGATTTATCTCAGCTTCTGGCTCTATGTTAACCTTAACAAAAATTCAAAATTTTTGATATAGGAAATCACATTAAAATGCTCTGTATCAAATTTCAAGCCAAACGGATTTACCGTTTAAATTGTAATTGTAATAAATTAAATTGTAATATAATCTTAAAAGTGTGCGGACTTCGTTCTTATCAGTTGTGCGAGCATGCTTTGCGTAAATATGCTTTTAAATAAAAGCACATGCCTATTCTTTCTTTTTCCTTCCTAAGAGTTTCTTATTAATACCATCTATTTTTCTTATCTGTGTGAGAATACATGTGACTCCAATGAGGCACCATATTTGCATTCTCTGAATGAGAACAACAACAAAAACAAGCAAAATAAAAAACAACACTTGGAAAAACATTATGTCTACCGAAAGTGCTTTGACCTTGCCTGGCATACCAGACAAGTTTTACTATCTGGTATTCCAAACCAAAGTGGTTGTTATTGTTGTTGTCTTCATTCTATGCCAGACTCAAATATCCCTCCGAATCTCCATGTTAAAAAACTCTAATAAGACATTTTGCATCCACTAATGGGTTTGGAAGTTCAATGATGAAAAGGAAATTTGACCTTCTTATTTCCACCACCGAATTGATGAGGCGTATAGTCAACTGAGAAATGTTCGATGTCCACTTCTATATGTAATTATTCAATGGTAGTACCTCATGGCATGATGTTAAGTGCGTAGGACTGTCATGCCGAAGGTGTGGGTCAGATTCCCAGCCGTGCCATCTAAAAACAAAAATGTTTTATTCGAGGTACTGCCTCTTGCGAGGAACTGACAAATCCTCCAAGAGTATACTTGTCATGAATAAGTGCTGCTCAATTAGCCGTTCGGACTCGGCAAAAAACTGTAGGTCCCCTCTATTCCTGCCAACAACACAGGAATGGTTGTGAGTTGTAAGTCACTAGGCCCTGGTTCTCCACGAGCTGTTGCGCCACCCAATTTTTTTTAAGCCTGAACAGAATGCAAGACGGAGCTAGAATAGGTGTCAAAAAAGTAAAAGTAAAATTGTTAAACTCTTGCAGTTCCAGCTGCAGCAGTTTTGACATCTATTCCAGCTCCGTCTTGCATTCTGTTTAGGCAGTTACTTGGAGAGTCCTGTAAGAACAGACTTTTTCAAGGAAAAAATTATTAACAGGCTGAGTTTTGGTATGCACGTTGGCATAGAGGTAGCTTAGAATCTGAGAAGTCCTTAAATATCCTATTACCGCTAGGTCAGTGGCAAATTTTTCGCTATTATATGGGGCGAAGAAATTTATGAATTACTGAATTCATAATCCAGGCGGCAGTCTCGGAAATCAGAAGGGTTACGCATCGAATTTCAGTGACAAAGTTCACCGTTCCATGAATTGCAATACCAATACGTGAAACCACCTTGCTGATTTTCGAAAGTGCATGATATTTCAATTTTAATGGTGAATTTTAGATTTAAGACTATTATCGTGGTTCTGAGACATTGTAAATAAAAGATGTTTTTCGGACTTACCACGATTGTTTTTATTTTTATTTTAATCAACCGATTAAAAGATAATTTCCCGACGTTTCGATAGGGTTGCACCTGTCGTGGTCCACGGGGTAACTGATGGCTTGTGGGTGGTTGTTGTTTTTTCTCTCTTTTTATTTTCGTGTGCGGAGATTATATTGATGTGTTGTTGCAGCTGAGCTGTTGCGATTGCAGTTAAGGGTGAATTTATTTCGAGAGAAAAACACAAACAGCGCGACCGACTTTCGAGAAATGACAAATGGTGAAGTTCAAGGTGGACTGTCAAAGTCAAAGCGAATTAAAAATTGCAATTGGCAGGGACAATTAAAGTGCTGCCACCACAGCTTTGCTCATGAAAAAATTAATCTGTGATTGATAAGATTTATCAATGGATGATCGAATAATATTATTTTGATCGCCACAGGGGCGAAGAGGCTAACAATTATAGAATAGAAAGGGCACCAGAAATTTTTTTGCAATAAAGGAAATTACAGACCTTTTATAGCGAAGAGCGATGGTGAAAGAAAATTAAGTAATTTGAATCAATTTGAAGTAGAGTAAAAAGACGAAATTAAGTTTTAATTTTGTTGATTGATAGTTTATTTTAAAAAGTTTAGGAATAAAACCCAATTTTTTTGTAAAGAACAAAGTTTTTTGAAATGCAACGGAAGATGGAATGTTATCGCTTGGTCCCGAACGAACAAAGAAATTACTATACGGCTTACGAGCTCCGCTTTTTCGGAATTTTTACCGGAGCAAAAGGAGGAGTATATTAACTCAGAAACCGAAATTTGTCTGCCAATTTCTTCCAAATATAAAATACTAATTTTGAGAACACTTTCCACCAGATTTCCACAAATAAATTTTTATTTTTTTTTTTTTCAAGTTCCTCACTTTAACCTTTTTCTAGATCTTCGAATTTCTTCTTATTCCTAGATAACTTTTCTTAAACTTTTTTTCCACATATAAGATAAAACCTCTAGTTACTTTCAGAATTATTTACATACCTACCTGGACGGCCTTCTTTTGTCAACACCACCCCAGTACTTTCAGCCAATCAGTGGTCATCATTCAACTACTCTCCGCCATCTTTGTTGGAGAGAGCCAACGCAGTTGAAAAACCGACGGTCCTACTTACTCGCAATATCTCCCTGGTGTTTGCACTGTCATCATGGAAATCACCGATCGCTGGTTCAATTTCCAGAAGCGGTGAAACCGACGAACACACCCAGCCATAAGCCCCAATTTTTCAAAGATGAAAAGAAGTTTCCGACAACTAAAAAGAAATTCTATCCCACACATCGTTCATTCTTCCCCTCCAAAAGAAATCAAAATAAATCAACGTTAGTGAAAAACTGGTAACATCTAGCATAGGGGAACCAAATGTAACCCGTGCTTCTTTACGGTTTTGGATTTGGACAGACCGCCCGTCCGTCATTCATAAGGACCCTTGGGGACCAACTGTCACCCGTGCCTCTTATTGGTATTGGATTTGGACTCAAACAGAGTAATCCTTCGTTTGATCTCAGCATCGGTATCGTTCGCTGAGTTTCTAGCGGATCCTAGATAGACAAAATCTCTGACCACCTCAAAATTATAGCTGTCTATAGTGACGTTCTGTCTGAGACGTCGATATTGGATGTCCTTTCTTGTTGAAAGCATATATTTCTTTTTGAGTTCATTCACCGTTAACCCCATCTTAGCTTCCTTCTCAATACTCAAAAAAAGCACCACTGACATCACGCTTTGTTCGTCCGATTATGTCAATGTCGTCAGCGTAAGCGAGTAATTGGACGGACTTTTGAAAGATTGTGCCTCTAGTGTTGACGTGAGAGTTTTGCCCTATTCTTTCAAGAACGATGTTGAAGAAGTCGCATGACAGCGCGTCGCCTTGCCTTAAACCTTTTTTGTCATCAAAGGTGTCGGTGAGGTCTTTGCCGACCTTGATGGAGCAGCGTGCATTCTCCATCGTCATGCACAAACGGACGAGTTTGGCAGGGATTCCAAAACTACACATCGTCTCTATAGATGCTGTCATACGCGGCCTTGAAATCGATAAAAAGGTGCTGGATATTGATTTGAAACTCCTGGGTTTTCTCCAAGATCTGCCGTAGTGCGAATATTTGGTCGATGGTGGACTTCCCTGGCTTAAAACCACACTGATATGGACCTATCAGTGACGAATGGCTTCAGGCGTTTACAAAGTACGGCAAAGAAGATCTTGTAGGCGATATTAAGAAGACTGATGTCTCTGTAGATGGTGCAGTCCAAAGGATAGCCTTTTTTTATGATCGGGCAAACAATGCTGAGGTTCCATTCATCGGGCATGCTTTCCTCCGACCATATTTTACAGATGAGCTGGTGCATACTCCTAACCAATTCATCGCCAGCCGCTTTGAATAGCCCAGCCGCAAGGCCATCAGCTCCAGCAGCTTTATTGGACTTAAGTTTAGATATAGCTATCTTTACTTAGTCGAGATCGGGTGGATGGAATTGTTAGCCTACGTCGTCGTCCAGGTTGAATGGTGCAATTTGCATGGTAGCGGAATTTGGTTCGTCGTCGCCGTTATACAAATTGCAGAAATGATTTTTCCATATCCTCAGCACTGACTGCAATTCTACTACGATGTTCCTATGATCATCCTTGCAGGCTTCGGTCCGGGCCTTGTAACCCTGAGAGGTTCTCTTAACCTTTTGGCAAAACTTCCGAACTTCTTTTCTGCAATGGCATCCCTCTAATTTATTCCTCGATCGCACGGTTCTCATGCTCTTTCTTTTTCCTTCTTAGAAGTTTGTGTTCTTCTCTCCTCTTCTGCTCGTACAGCTCGCGAGAAGCTCTGGTCCTTCTATGCAGCGCCGCTTTAGAAGCTTGTTGTTTGGCTGCATGTACTAGTCGGCATTCTTCTTCAAACCAGGGGTTTCACTATGTTGGTCGTGCAAAGCCCAGTACGTCAGAGGCGGCATCTCTGATGGCTTCCTGGCAATTCTTCCACTGGTTCCCGATACTTGCAGTTGCTGGCGTATGACAATTTAAGAGGGTGCGAGAGATTCGATCGGAAAAGGACCTGGCGATTTCTTGCGACTGTAGCCGTCCGACGTTAAACTTCCTTACAGTATTTCCCTACTTTGGCTTTGGACTGGATATCCGTAGCATTTCCTTGGCTACAAGGAGATAGTGGTCCGAGTCAACAGGCTTCTCTGAACGTCAATCTGGTTGGCGGTTGATTGACCAGGAATTCGCCATGTCCCCTTGTGTATATCGGGATGCGGGAACTGCATACTAGCTACCACAACGTGTTGCCCCGCAGCAAAGTCGATTAGCCTGAGTCCGTTATCGGAGGTGGTGTCGTGCAGGCTGTATCTTCCGAATGTGCCACCAGAGACATCTTCTTTCCATAGATTGGCATTAAAATCACCCAAGACAATTTTAATGTCATAGCTAGGGCATTGCTCATATGTCTTGTCCAGGAGCTCGTAGAACTCATCCTTGGTGTCGTCATCTTTCTCTCTGTGGGGGCTTGTGCGCATATGAGGTTAATGTTGGCGAACTTAGCCTTGATGCGAATTTTCGTGAGGCGCTCGGTCACATAGTTGAAACTCAAGACTTCTTGCCTAAGTCTGCCTCTAACGACGAATCCACATCCAAAGAGACGCTGCCCTTGTGGTCGGTAACAGTCACCGTAGTAGATATCGCAGTCTTTCAGTTTTCTCTTGCCCGGGCCATCCCATCGCACTTCTTATATGGCAGTGATGTCTGCTTTGTATCAGTCTGGGGCCTCCGCTAAATGTTTGGCTGCTTGTGGTCAATAGAGAGACAGAACTTTCCACGTGCAGATCCGAAGTTTGTTGTCATTATTTCGTTTGCAAGGTTCGTCAACAGTAAATCCGTCCGTATCCGAGGTTTGTTGTTGCTTCGCAACTAAAAAAGCTTTGCGTGGCCGGGAAGTCAACCCGACGGCACGACCCCCAACCTGGACCAGACCCTTACAATATAACTCCAAGGGCGGGGAGCCGGATTAAGCGCTCCTTATAGGCCTGAGCTCCGAATATGTCGTAGTAGCCCGTATAAGGTGTTCACTAAGTAGTTCAACCTAACTAGAATTGTAGACGCCACCGTTGCCGTTGATTTTATCTGAAGTTCCTTAGTTGGAATTCTCCTCCCCCCTCTCTTGTTTGCTGCCCCCTAAAACCGTCTACAGGGATTGGAACCCCATCTTCAGTTAAAGGTACTAGGCACCCGATGTTCGTCGCGGGGAGGTGAGAGTAGGAGTTTATAGACAGAGGTTCGCTTTGAAAAAAAGCTTGACGACGCTCGTGTCCTCTTGAAGGCACATGTCTATTTTTATCATTTCATAGGTGGGAAATTACTTCACACAATTTTAAGATGAAATTATTACTCACCTTCAGTTGGAAATAACTTAACACTAAAAAAGAGTGAAATTATTTCCCACTAGATGTGAAGTTAATTCCCATGTGAAGTTATTTCCCTGCACCGTTGAAAAAACCGTCGGGTCAGCATTCGAAGCATGTGCTCCTATTCTGACCATTACAAAACTTATAGTCTGCATCCACGACTGCCACGAGAACCGTTGATAAACATTTCTTCATTTCTTGTAATTAAAGTTGAAGCTACCAGACTTCCGAGGAACGAACAACCGGACATGCTTTCCATCAACGGCTCCCAGTCAGTTAGGAAAGTTCCAGCTCTCGTAAAAATTTTGAGAAATCTTTGTTCAGTCCTCTAGACGTTTAGAAGGCATTACAAGTTCTTGCAAATGCTAATTAATTGCTCGAATCGTTTCTATAATGTAATTCCTAACTCTTGTTCTTCCCATTAAGAACCTGAAAGACAAATCCGCGAAGCTTACTCCAGTAGCTAGGAATCTGAAACTTACACTTGACATAATTAGTTGAAACGGATATAAATTTTTTGTTCTTACCGCAATGTTAAAACTAATTTTTCTTTTGCGCTTATTATATAACGGTGGCGGTATAAGCAAAATGTTGCCTTTATGGCATTCTTGACTATTGGACAAAATAAATTCAAACTCTTCCTTACTCATTCGAAAATATTCGTAGAATTTAATTGGAAAACTTTCCCCATGCTGCTTGGAATAAAGGATGAACCTGAAATCTTCGTTTTTGTCTTCGTTGAGCGATTTATTTAGTAAATCGAAAACAAAATCAGAAATTTCAATCGCAAATGATAAATGTCAAATTTTTTCTGACACAGGCGTGTTCAGGAAAATGAGATCTCCGACGGCTCAGTGTCAAAAATTGAGCAAGTGAATCCAGTATTTTCTTTCCTTAGTTAATTGACAGTCCATTCTTTCCTTCTCTATTTAAAACGTGCGTCGCGACGCACGTCTTTTGGGCGACAGCGGTCCAAGTAAGTAAGACCCAGCAATCCTACTTAGTTTATTTTTGTATGTACTCGTAAATGAAGTTAGCAGGACACTTTAAGAAGTTAAGATTCAAAAGTATTCTATCATAAGGTGCTAATTAATTGCGAATTCGTTACGCAAAATAATTAATTGCTTTTTTGGTTTGCAAAAAAATAGGTGTGAAATATTAGGTACACAATTTATTACAGTTCAACAACCTACCACAATATTGTTTACTTACGGAATTAATTACTTGCCGAATGGTATAGTGAGTTAAGATACAAAAATGTTGAATATTTCAACTTTATTCATTAAAACAATCTACTATCAATCGCTTAAGTTTAAGATAATTTGTAATGTTACATAATTTAGTACAAATTAATGTACATACAAACATATCTGTTCATTTACCATAAAATTATTTATCTACTGCACGGGCACTTAATAAAAACATCGAGATTAAAACTTGCAAGCTTTGTGTAGATTAAAAAAAAGGAGACAACTTTTCGCTCAGTGTCGTTTAGAGCTTTGGCAATTAAACAGACATCAACAACGACGAACATTTATCTGATTGAATTGGCGATTTGATTTTGAGTTCGACTTAACTTTTATTTATGTAACCGCAAACATTACAAATTCATTAACTATATTTATTGAGTGTTGAGTCGAGATATTTATGTGAATTTATCTACTAATTTAGTATCTGGTGCTATTATAGGTACGAGCTTTAACTTATCTATTGTTATAGCAAAGCAATAGCTGTGGGGATGCATTGCTAATGCAATTGTTGTGTTTGAACGTTTTATTCTTGGAAAACAATTTCTGACTGTCAAAGTAGCAAGCTAGCAAGTGAAGGTGGTTTTTAGCTATGACAGGGGATAAAGATAATGTATTGCTGCTACTGACCTACATTATGTATATTCCGATGAATCAGAAGGGAAATTCTTAAAGAAGGATCCGGATAAGTTTAAGCCAGTTGCAACTGAATAATAAAGAACTAAGTTGCATGTGAAAGATAAAATGATTACCTACTTGTTCTTATATTTATATAGAAAAAAATAAGAAACTGTTTGTGTGCTTCGTTGATTTTAAGGCCGCATTTGACACAGTCAACAGACATGCTTTGATTTATAGACTTTCATCACTTGGAGTATCTCGGAAGTTTTTGATGCTCTATTCAAAACTCCTATCGACCTCAAGTGCAGCAGTTTGGGACGATTCAAAGTTATCAGAGTCGTTCGACACGTCAGCAGGTGTGCCACAAGGATGCATTCTGAGCCCTCTATTATTCGCTTTGTTTATTGATGGTATATCCGATGTGCTTCCTGGGGGCGTCATCTTTGCCGGAATTCTAATCAAAGTTCTAATATATGCCGATGACTTGGTCTTGATAGCTGACAACCCGTTTACGCTTCAACTTCAAATTAATAGGCTAGAATCTCACTGTAGAACATGGGACCTCAAAATCAATGCCCGGAAAACAAAAATCATGATTTTCGAGAGTAGAAGGAGAACTAGACTACCTGAAGAAAGTTGGCGACTCAGCAACCAGCGGATCGATGTAGTACACGAATTTAAGTACCTCGGAGTCTTGCTAACATCGAATTTAAACTTTAAGAAGCATGCAAAAGACAAAAGTAGTGAAGCTAAGTTGGCACTAAACATGATGTGGCCTAAGTTCTTTGCTAATGAAAACATTAACCATTAACCATTAACAGGCCTTTGGAGTAACCCCATTTGAAGAGTTTGAAGCTGTTCAAATATATTTCTTCAAACGAATATTCCGATTACCGAATTCAACACCAACCTATGCTATACATGTGGAATCTGGCTTACCACCAATTTACATTGCAAACTTAAAAGCTCATGCAGATTATCTAACTAGAGTAATGAGGAGACATGACAATAGTCTGCATAAATCAATTGTGGTAAGACAACTACGTGCCAATGCTTATCCGTTTAGGGAATGGAACCAGATGGCATCATCTCATGACCTTTCATTATCTCTAACGGATAGGAACGTTTCTGAATGGCAGGATATATTTGCAACAATCATTGCAAAAACAGATGACAAAATTTATCGCCAGCACTTAACCAGAGCTTCATCGTCTGAGTCTAGAATTATCTACAGGAACCTAAATCATATGATTCTAACTGAGGAAAGCTATTTTAACGTTAAGTACACCTTCAAGGCTATAAGTACAATTTTCAGAGCTAGGGTGGAAATTCTTAATTTGAACTACATGCATGTGTAATTTATGCAATAGAAGAGAACCTGAAGATATTTACCACTTCATTGCAATCTGCCCGATTTTACAAGAAATACGTCGCTTATATTTCCAAGAAAGTGTTCTGACCCTTAATGATCTCTACGAAATATTAAATGGTGTTCGAGGATGGTCCAGCTTATTCAAATTCTGCAAACATGCTTTAACGTATCGGAATAGTTTTTAAAGCAAACTTTAAGCATGTGTCCACTGAAACCTACCAGTTATTGCCTTAAGGTCACTTTTTTCATTTAAGAATTTAGTAAAAATTTGTTTTTATGTTTCAAATCATTAAAATTGTTATATAAAAAAAAAAAAAAAAAACAATAATAATTATCTTCGCCTTCCCATTTGAATTTCTATCAAATTTTAACTGCTTTGTAAAAATACGATTTTAAATTCACAGTTAAAATTATAGATAAATGATTTACATTATTCTTATTTTGTTTAAATATATTTACTTTTTTATGAAATGTCATATCCGGCAGACGGCAAAATTGTCATGTTCGTATTCTTAACTGTAATTTTGTACAATCGAATCGAGAAAAAAAAAATAAAGAATTTATCTATCTATCTATCTATCTTAAAGAGTCCTACAACAACGCGAGGTGTTTTGTTTTGCACAATGGGCAGCTATCCGACTCCTTCGTAGTGCAACAGGGTGTGAGACAAGGGGATGTTCTATCGCCAATTCTCTTCCTGCTTGCGATGGACGACGTATTGACGGCCAGTGTTGGTACAGCTGAGCGACAGGGCATTCAATGGAGACCGTTCGAAAGGCTCAGTCATTTAGACTATGCCGATGACATATGTCTACTGGCAAATAACATCAGTGGGCTGAACGGAATGTGCCAAACGCTGCAAGTGAAGGGAGAGTCGAGTGGTCTAAGAATAAACAGCAAAAAGACAAAAATAATGCTCACAGGCCGCTCCACACAGCAGCGTATTATTCTACAGGAGACGCCAGTTGAAGTAGTGGAACAGTTCAACTACCTTGGCAGTATTGTCTCTGCAAACGGTGGTACGGATCTGGACGTTAAAAGTAGAATAAATAAAGCTCGTGCTGCCTTCGGTACTCTGTCCCCAATCTGGAAATCAAGTAAAATCTCCTTACGCACTAAGCTGAGATTCTTCGAATCCAATGTCAAATCCGTGCTGTTATATGCTTGTGAAACCTGGAAAGTCACGTCTACCATTTCGAAGAAATTGCAGGCTCTTGTGAATTGCTGTCTTTGTCACATCCCAAAGATTCGCTGGTCACAAATAATATCAAATGAGGAATTATGGCGCAGGACAAGTCAAGAGCGGCTGGACGTCGACATAAGAAAGCGTAAATGGCGTTGGATTGGTAACACACTGAGGAAACCAAACGATGAAATTGCAAAGCAGTCCTCTGAATGGAATCCTCAGGGTGCACGGCGGGTTGGAAGACCAAGAACAACATGGAAATCAACTGTCTTAGCGGAAGCAGAATCCCAGAGAAAGACGTGGCCACAGCTAAAGTACCTTGCAGCAGACCGTGAAGGATGGAGACGTTTTGTTGACGCCCTATGCCCCAGCCGGGGTTACAGGACACGATGATGATGAGAGTTTTTAAGATTTGTTTCCTCTTCCTATCCACCTACGACCTACCAATCCATGAAGGGTCACTTTCTAAACAAGGAAGCCTTCCATCTTCTTCGATACCAACCACGAGCTCTGATAGGCCTCCGCAATGGCTTCGTTGAACCGAAGATTCGGTCTTTCTCGTGTACCTACTAAAAGAAGAAGAAAGTTAAAGTTAAAGTTAAAGTTAAAGTTAAAGTTAAAGTTAAAGTTAAAGTTAAAGTTAAAGTTAAAGTTAAAGTTAAAGTTAAAGTTAAAGTTAAAGTTAAAGTTAAAGTTAAAGTTAAAGTTAAAGTTAAAGTTAAAGTTAAAGTTAAAGTTAAAGTTAAAGTTAAAGTTAAAGTTAAAGTTAAAGTTAAAGTTAAAGTTAAAGTTAAAGTTAAAGTTAAAGTTAAAGTTAAAGTTAAAGTTAAAGTTAAAGTTAAAGTTAAAGTTAAAGTTAAAGTTAAAGTTAAAGTTAAAGTTAAAGTTAAAGTTAAAGTTAAAGTTAAAGTTAAAGTTAAAGTTAAAGTTAAAGTTAAAGTTAAAGTTAAAGTTAAAGTTAAAGTTAAAGTTAAAGTTAAAGTTAAAGTTAAAGTAGAAGTAGAAGTAGAAGTAGAAGTAGAAGTAGAAGTAGAAGTAGAAGTAGAAGTAGAAGTAGAAGTAGAAGTAGAAGTAGAAGTAGAAGTAGAAGTAGAAGTGGAAGTAGAAGTAGAAGTAGAAGTAGAAGTAGAAGTAGATTTTTTTTTTTTTTTTTTTTTATTTGATTTTTATTTTTATTCATCTTAAAAAGTTTTTACAATATTTGTTACCCACGAAGCTTAGTGCTTATCTGTGGGTGGTTAAATTTTCTAAAGTAATTTGAATTGATTTGGAAGTTAAATGATATATTTTTTTTTTTTTTGTTTTTAGTTCAGTAAAATATTAATTTAACAGAAATGGAAGTAAAATATTTAGTACATTTTTTTTTTTTTTTTAATTAAGTTAGTATGAAAAACATATAAATAGTATGAGGCAATGTTATTGGTGATTGGAATTTAGTTTAAAAAGAAAAGTTTTATACATTTTTTACGTTTTTTAAAATTTTGAATATTTTTAAGACTAATTGGAAGCTGGTTCATAATTGATGGGATAGTATAGCTCAGTTGTCTTCTGCCATACTTGTTGTATATTTCCGGAGTTTCAAGTAGACCTCGTACTCGTCTTCTAGTGCTGAAGCTATGCGAAATATGTTGCTGGAATCTTGAATCATCATAGTATTCTAGAACTGCTGTCATCTTAAATATATTGTCCACACTCAAAAACTTGAAATAGAGATGGTTTTTATCAATTATTTTGACGATTCTATGCTGAAGATTAATAAGTTTATCTATATGTGTTCTTGATGCATTTCCCCATGCCAGTACTCCATACCTTAATCGGGATTCAACTAGCGAGTAATATACTTGTTTTTGTACATCTTTTGTTGAATATCTTTCAAGGTAAAAAAGGGCAAACATAGCACTTCTCATACTGAGTCGTAGGTTGTTAATATGTTCGCGCCATAGGAAGTTTTCATCTATTGTAACTCCAAGATATTTGATTGATTTCACTAGTTCAATGGCATCACTTTTTTGCGAAGTCGGACATTTTGGGTTTTGGAAGTATATATTAATTTGTTGCTCTTGTTGGTTCGGTGCACGAATATGCATCAGTTTCGTTTTTGTGACATTAATGACCAAACCAGAATCATGACACCATCGAGAAACTTCATCAAACTCCTGTTGCATTATTAAAGTTGCTGCTTTTAGACACTTGTGTCTAACAACAATTGCTATGTCATCTGCGTATGCAAAAACGGTGCTGTTCTCAAAAATTCGAAGAAGTGCGTTCGTAAAAAGTATGAATAGAACTGGGCCAAGTTTTGACCCCTGTGGTACACCATGAGTACATTTTTTTCCTTGGCTCCATGCACTTCCAATTTTAACTTTGAAGGTTCTTTCTTTGAGATAGCTCTCCATCCATTTCCAAAGGGTTCCTCTTATGCCGATGTTGTAAAGTACAACAAGTAATTTTTCGTGACTCAACGTATCAAAAGTAGAAGTAGAAGTAGAAGTAGAAGTAGAAGTAGAAGTAGAAGTAGAAGTAGAAGTAGAAGTAGAAGTAGAAGTAGAAGTAGAAGTAGAAGTAGAAGTAGAAGTAGAAGTAGAAGTAGAAGTAGAAGTAGAAGTAGAAGTAGAAGTAGAAGTAGAAGTAGAAGTAGAAGTAGAAGTAGAAGTAGAAGTAGAAGTAGAAGTAGAAGTAGAAGTAGAAGTAGAAGTAGAAGTAGAAGTAGAAGTAGAAGTAGAAGTAGAAGTAGAAGTAGAAGTAGAAGTAGAAGTAGAAGTAGAAGTAGAAGTAGAAGTAGAAGTAGAAGTAGAAGTAGAAGTAGAAGTAGAAGTAGAAGTAGAAGTAGAAGTAGAAGTAGAAGTAGAAGTAGAAGTAGAAGTAGAAGTAGAAGTAGAAGTAGAAGTAGAAGTAGAAGTAGAAGTAGAAGTAGAAGTAGAAGTAGAAGTAGAAGTAGAAGTAGAAGTAGAAGTAGAAGTAGAAGTAGAAGTAGAAGTAGAAGTAGAAGTAGAAGTAGAAGTAGAAGTAGAAGTAGAAGTAGAAGTAGAAGTAGAAGTAGAAGTAGAAGTAGAAGTAGAAGTAGAAGTAGAAGTAGAAGTAGAAGTAGAAGTAGAAGTAGAAGTAGAAGTAGAAGTAGAAGTAGAAGTAGAAGTAGAAGTAGAAGTAGAAATAGAAGTAGAAGTAGAAGTAGAAGAAGCAGTAGCAGTAGCAGTAGCAGTCGAAGAAGTCACAAAGTATTAAGAGGGCAAAATAATCTGATGATTCCCGTTTATTTTCGGATGACTGCTGAGCTTCATGACTCAAGGAAGTTATCGATCTGGCGATATGACTATGGTTTTTCTTCTTTTTGTCTCCTGAGGTCATTCCAATGGTCACAGGTATTACTAAAGTTTTCACTGACATTTTTTTAACAATGTCTTTAAATTTTTTTAACTAGTTTACATTTGATCTACATGAATGTAAAATAAAATGAACAAAACAAACTTTTGGTTACTCAAATGATGATTCACTCTATTGTATTGGTGGTTCCTAGTGAAACAACCACTATAAAACGCCAAATTTTTATTCAGATTGAAAGCTGCTAAATCCCATACTGAAACTATTTCCTTAACGTATGTACATTACCATCAAAATGACCAGTTGCTTACACATTTTGTAGATAATATATAACCTATACCCAATTGAAATCAATGATCCCTAATAATCTCTGTTGCCTTATCTAACAGCTTTCTGTTCTAATGTTCACACAGCATTCAGTGCGCTAGAGGATTAATTCGAATAAATGCACAATCTTATGGTGTGGTGTTGTGAGAATGCTGAATTATTGTAATGAGATGTCTTGTAACCGACCTATGCAAATTCAAGACTGCTTCCTCTCTCAGCAGCAGTTTGTTGCGTCTCACTGTTCCTTCGTTGCTGTTTTCCCCAGCAGGATCAATCTCTGTATGATTCATGCAGTGCAGAAGTCGTTCCACAACGTGCGCAGATTGTATATTGAAAAGAAAAGAAAAATATAAAAAAAAAAGCAACCAGTCCGCCGCGCCGTAAAAAACGAGAAAACGTAAATTTCCATGAGTTCATAGTGCACACATTTTCCATAATGTCATCCAAGTGGCTCCATGGTATGGTATTTTAGTGGCCCACCACTCCAACCCTGAAGCAGTTTAGTGTCTGTCTCTAGAATGCACACCCGGAGAGGGAGAACCGTAGCTAAAAGCCAGTCTGGGCGACAAAATGTATGCGCACACAGCATATTTTTAAACGCTGATGCACTTGGAGTTTTTTTTACCCGTTTATAACTTTTGTAATATATCTAGAAATTATAACTAAGAGGAAAGTATGGTTTCGCAAAAAAAGTACCACGAACTGTTGCATGTCGAGATAAAAAAAGCGAAAATGGTGTCAGATTTGTCCCATACTGAGGGAGCTACATAGCTTTCGAATGGAATCCCCAGGGTGCGTTGGAAGACCAACGACAACGTTGAAATCAAAGTGGCAGACTCCCAGAGAAAAACTTGGCCACAGTTGAAAACTTTAGCTGCAGACAATGAAGGATGGCACAGTTTTGTTGGTGCCTTATGCACCTTCTGGGGTCTAAGCACTTGGATCTATGATAAGGGTGGCCTATTTTCGGAATCATTCGTTTCCAGTTCTGTCTTGAGAATGTCCAAATTTATTTATAAGGATACTGTGAGCCTTACAGACTGAATCCATCTAATTTTCAACTTCACATAGACTTTATAGGGCTCTGGAATCTAAATACCGCATAAGTGGGATGTTCGAAAAAAAAGTTTGCCATCTAAAAAGTCACAATTTTGTCATAAAGGGGACAGTTGGTAAACTGTCAGTCAAAGTAATGGGTCAGTCATAGTTTTCAAGGTTACTCATACTCATGTATTTAAGCACGTCATTTGTGGGATATTCAAAAAATGTGTATGTCCTCTGAGAGATCAGTAATTAGTTACAAAAAGTAAGTGAGTTTCGGCAATTTGACAGCCAGTGCTTTTATATTATGGATAATTGAAACTATCTTACTTTTTCTGACCAATTAGTGACCTCGCATAAGGCGCACTGGAAAACAATTTTTGAATATCCCATAAATGAGGTTCTAGCTTTTTCCATGACTTTTCAGGACTCCTTTGAGGAATTTTATGGCTGAAAAATTACAAACACTAACTAGCGTTTTCAACCAATAAGTGACCTTTCAGATGATACAAACATTTGTTGAATATCCCTCAGATAATATCCCTATAATAGTGACCTTGAAAAAAACTTTTAACATTCATTAAAATTCCTCATTGGCTGACCAAAAATTGAAATCAACTGAACTTTGTGAAGATTCACTGACTTTTCAGAGAGCATATTTTTTTCGAATATCCCAAAAATGGTATGTTAGTATATTCCATCACTTTAAACATTAGATGTAACTTTAAAAATCATTTTAAAAAATCTGACTTACCAATAACTGAAACTAACTCTGACCTCTGAGACCATATTAGTGGTGACCTTTCATTATAATTTTATTGAAAATCCCGAATATCCCATTGGTGAACTTAAACAAGCACAAAAATAGCAATTACTGAAACCTGCTGGCGTTTTTTGACCAATTGATGACCTTTCAGATTGCATTTATTTAATATCCCACAAATGGGGTTTTAGCGTCTTCTATTACCTTGGAAATACTTTAAAGATTCCTTTGGAGAATTTTTTTGGTGAAAATGACTGAAATTGAATTCCGTTTGTTACCAATTAGTGACCTTTCAAATGGAACTATATTTGATTGAATATCCCATAAATGGATATCCCACTTCTTGATGTTGATCTTGAAGAAAGTTTTTAACATTCATTAAAAATTGACCAATAACAACTGAAACCAACTTAACTATGTGATGAATCACTGACCTTTCAGATAATTCTTTTTCGAATATCCCAAAAATGAGATGCTGTGCTGACATCTTCCATCGCCTTAAAACATCAATTTGAAAAAAAAACTGAAACTAAATTTGACCTTTTGTGAACAATTACTGCCCTTTCATTATGATTTGTTGAAAAAACAAAATCCCACAAAACGAATATCCCACTGTTTACCAATGAGTGACCTCAAATATCCCACATAATGGGTTCTAAGATTCCGGAGCCACTTTTTATCCCATTTTTTGCTCTAATTTATATTCTTACCATTTAAGCAAATACCTACAACCCAGCTATTCATTTTATTTTTATAAATATTTCTTCGTTTTTCTTTTATATGGAAGAATCCAAGTATCGCACACTATATGGAGGCCAAGGCGCAGGCCCAACAATCTCATCTTTGCGTTTGATTTTTCATACGTGTAGCTATAGCGTAATACCAGAGTCTCCTTCTGATGCTGATGCTGATGCTAAATTCAAGCAATAGTTCGCATTGACCAAAATCCAATGAACAAGAAGGAGGACCAGAGGCTGAGTGTGATGATACCAAACATTCCCAGAAATATTGGTGTAGGTCACAATAAGATTACATGCTGTGCATCTCATTGTATGCAAAGCAGGACATGGGGTTGCGCTGCTATATTTTCGTTTGTTTTTCTAAAGTTTTGTGTCCTGTTCTTCTGTTGGTCGTCTTCCATTTGGCCAGTATTTTTTTTTTTGTCATTTTTGTTGGACTCTTTTACGTAGAGCACACATTGCACAGAAAAAATATGCAAAAGAAAGGGAATGGGAACTATACACTAAATGCAAGGCCAATATAATACAAACAAAAACTTCTAAAAAGAGAACTATACACCTTGTTTTTCTGCTAAAACGCATTCATTGCGGAGGCACGAAATTTTTTTGCCATCATCAGGAGCCTTGAGAGCCCAGGGGATGCCATCAAACATTTATCTTGAATGGAATTGTATTCTTTGATCGCTCTTGTGGGGCTTGATGTTTTTGTTCATCGTATTGCATTTATTTGCTAATAAGTTCAGAAGCAATCGATGATACTGTCTTCATGATATAAGTTTAGAAGAGATTATGGCAATGTGTAGTGCATTATTTGTTGTTGCAGCCACAAAGATGGGAACAGACTGCAAGCAGGTGCCAATAGTGTTGCAGATGCTATTCTTGTTAAAGGTAAGTAGAGACAAAAAGTGTATTAACTGATTTCAAAGTATTGAACTACGATTAGACGGTCAACACAAATGGTCTACAGGTTAACTCTCTGACGTCAAAATGACGTAAGATTCTATCCCAAAGTTTTCTTGTCGTGTGATCGTTGATTATTCTCGTTGGCGGTGTATAATCATCCTGTCAACGCAGTTAGGACACTTTGACAGACTGATGCTTTCCAACGTGTTGATTGTATTCTTACGTTGGCACATCCAAATTTTTGCCATGTCAACGTAGCCTGCCATGACCTTCATCTCAATCGCGAGAATTTTGCAAGTTTTTGAGGATTTTTAATCAATCGACATCTTAGGCAATCTTCAAAGGAATTTGACAGTTTTGGTAAGCATGACAGATGGAGGATAAACTATAATTTGACGGAAAAAGTATATTTCGATCCAAATATCACCTAGTTGCCCTAAAATCACTTTTTTCCAGAGCAGTAAAAACATCAAAAATTTGATTGTTTTTTTATTAATCCGTCGAACATCGTAGCTTGATGAATTTGAAGTCTTAGCAGCAACTTTTTCGCCTCATTGTCCGATCCTCGTTTGTGTCCTTTTCAACCAAGAAACCCCTGTCGTTGAGATAAACAACAATCTATCCAGGCTTAAGCGGTTACCGCAGGAGGTGGAATTTTATCAAGATAGGTTAGACGGTTAGACCGTAAAATTGTTTCACTTCCCTCTCTCAGTTATAATTCTAATGATCATGTTACAAACAAAATCTTAAATCTGACAAGATCCTCCACTTCGTGCACATATCAGACGGTATTCAAATGTAAATGGTTTGATTATGAGTCTGGTTGACTCCGTAAAGGCATGTGCTTTTCTAATCTTGTTTAGGAAATCAACTCTGACTTTTTTGAATCTGCTCGATTGGAAGCATACAAAGTATGTCGAAATAAACAGCTTAACTACACAATAAACTTTGCTGAAAACTTAGAAAAATGTGAGGACTCGAAATCATTTTGGTGTAACGTGAGGGTTTTATGCAGGAGTAATCGGTTATCTGACTGTTCACTTCAAACTGACATTCTAACACCGCACTTCCAGTCTTCATTGACAGGAAGCTGTGAGTTACAAACGTTTCACTACGCGCTACGCCTTGCCCAACCTAATAGAGCTTGACTTACAAATTATTTTCGATGAACTGGCAATCGCTCTCTTTAAAATGAAGAAGAATAAGGCCCCGGGAATTAGAGAGATAGCTATATCAATACTTAACTCAATTAGAAAGGTTCTCGCTATACAATTGTGTATATGAGACTTTCAACCTGAATAGAATCATGTCTACGTTTAAGCATATTTCAAGCCGGTTCTCGTGCTGGATTTTCGACTGTGGATCACGGCCTTGCATTGTCAAGCATTGCCTCCAAATACACCCAAGGAAAAAGAAAACTTTATGCTTGTTTTCTTGATTTCAAAGCAGCCTTCGACAATGTCAGCCGGCAAGCTTTGATATACAAAATGACTTACTTCTCTTGGTATATCAAGAAAATTCTTGTCTTTATATGAAAATTTTTTATGTGGAACCGATGCGACAGTTTGGATGGGTCAGAGAAGTCAAACTGGTTCGAAACAACTGCATCTGTTTCTCAGGGATGTATTTTGAGTCCAATATTCTTTGCCCTTTTCATTGATGATATTTGTTATAACTTCCTTGAGGGTGTCAGTATGTGGAGGACCTTGTCATATTAGACGATAATCCTTATTCTCATCAACTTCAAATTAACAGGCTTCAGAGCTACTGCAACACCTGTGATCTAAAGATTAATGCATTAAGAACCAAATAATGGTGTTCGAATGTTAATAGAAGAATGTTGGTTTTTGAATGGCGAACGCCTAGAAGCGGTACAGGACTTCAAGTGTCTGGGTGTGCTGATGTCCGCAAATACCAGCTTTGTAAAGCATGTTCTGGAAAAGAGTAAGGAAGCCAAAATTAGCGTAGATAATGTGGCCAAATTTCTTTGGAAACCAAGACGTTGATTTTCGTTCGAAGTATTGTGTTTTTGAAGCCCCAATAAAATCTTGTATGCGTTATGGTGTTCAAGTATTTGGTCATATACTTACTTAAGGTGGCGCTACAGTCAAGGGTGGACCATGAGGAGGGGGCCATGAACTCGCATCGATGAGTCTGGAATTCTTAATTAAACCTGTTCGTTAAAAAAAAATTGCCCCAATGATTGATTTTGTGACATAGGCACTAGCAATGTTTTAAAGTATTTTATACCGAAAACTTTTATTTCTTAGCCATTAGCGGCTGAAATAATTTGATCAAGTTTGTATTGATTTGCTTGTTTGGCCATACCAAGTGGAATTGCTGAACCATCATAACCATCAGAACCGATTAAAAATGTGATATTGGAAATTGGATCTTTAATGATGATACGGCTTTGAATATTTACTATGTTACAATCATTCAATCTTAAATTGACAGTAGAATATAGTTTGGAGAATTATTCTTTTTACAATTGCGGCCCCTTGTGAAGAGTAATTTCATTCATGACAATCCTCATATATAGATTCCATCAGCCTTTTTTGGTAAAACATCTAAGTTTTTGTTCTCGAAGTTGACTTTATCGAAGCTCGGACGAGGACTGACAGACGTCATTTCTAAAGCTTAGATTAGACGGCCTACGTAAATGATCAACGCATTGACTCCTTGACATCATCAGAAACATCGTCAATATAATGTCAACGTAGACTGTATCAATGCATAAAACGTTGACTCGAATGACGTCACTCAATGATCTTAGGTCAATTGGGTGACATTTGCATCGAAATATTTTTGTTGCCGCCAAAATATAGTTTCTCTTCCATCTGTCAAGCTATCAACTGTCAAGTTCCATTGGATAATGGCTACGATGTCGATGGATTTGAAGGCAATTGGGTGACATTTGGATTTAAATATACTTTTGCCGTAAAAATATAATTCGTCCCCCTCATCGGTCAAGCCATCAACACTGTCGATGTATTCAAAATCCTCAAATAATGCCAAATTTCCAATATTGAGATGAAGGTCAATGCTGGTAACGTTGACATGAAAGAAAAATCCGCTGTGTCAACGTAAGGATACAGTCAACGCGTTAGTGAGAAGTCTGTCATAGGGTCCTAACTGTGTTGACAGGGTGAGTACACGGTCAACGAAAATAATCAACGTGTTGACGCTTAAATTAGTGTCAAGAGAGTGTCAACACAGCCGTCAACGCATGGACAGTATTCTGCGTTGACGATAACATGAAATTGTCATTTTGACGTCAGAGAGGCGACGCGTTGACCATTTGCGTTGACCGTCCAATGATAGCTTAAAGCACTTGTATTAGGTTTTCTGTGACAATCATTGATTATTAATGATTAGAGCAGTTTATTGGAAATTTCCAACTAATGCACGACTTACTAACGACAAGTTATTCATCTAATCCATTTTCTGTCGGTGAATTTGGCTTTTCAATCTCGAATGGAGAAGTCATCCAAAATGCACTTAATTAAAAGAAACCAGGTAATCGTGTGTGGTATGTATTTTTCCTTCAATACAAATGAACATGTTGCAGCTGAATTTGACATTTGTAAAATGTGTATACTGTATACATATTATGTCAGTTTGATGTACTACATATTTAAGAATGTTCCAAAGTAAAACTGGTGGCCTATTAAGTTCATTTTTGGGATCTTGTGGGTAATTCCATGAAAAAGTGGACATGAAGATAGAAAAATGGAAAATTTATCTCGCCCCCTGTCTATTTTTCGCTAGTTTTAAAACTAGAATTACAAAATATCCTACAAGTAATAAGCATACGGCTAAAAATAAAATAAAATTATAACAGGCTTAACCCTTAATTTTTAAATTAAAAACGTAAAATAACGTGAGTTACCGACTTTTTGTAACGTGAGTTACCATGTATTTTAATAAATTTGTATAAAATATTTTCAATAATTTAAAATTTGTGTACAGATATAATCAGGCTGATAAATTCTTATATCTAATTCAACAAACCAGTTTACCTTTATTGGTTTGTTTAATTTTTAGAAAATAAGCATAGTACTGCTACAAAACCCGTGTCCGAATATGGTAACGTGAGTTACCAACATGTTTTAGTATTTTGTACTAAGAAAGAATTTATTTTTCCCAAAAATTTTATTTTTTCCTAGAAGTTGAAATCATTACCATGTATAGAATTTATATTTTGTTTTATTTATATTTATATAAGTATGGAAATTTAAATGAAAGAGAGCGTGAAACTCTCCCAAATGTAACGTGAGTTACCATGGAATTGCCCTTGTAGTTATTTTTTCAGTAAATTACATATAAACATAATTAAAAAGTGTGTCCACATTCTGTTTACAACGCCATTAGTAACAATTTTCAGCTTCAATCACTCATGGCCCATTCTTCATATTATGAGCATTCCATATCCTCTACCACCACCTGGATCGATTTAAACACAAATTACCCTGGATAAACACCATACCTACTACTCGAGGTTTCGAGGAAGCTCTCTCAAATGTACGGGATAGAGGAGGCGTCCAAGCTCTAAACTAAATGACCCTCATTCTACTTAAGTTTCACTTACGAAAAACAACTGTTAATCGTTGGCATATTTCATTTTAAATTTACTTTCTGCCTCGAACTCCTTCGGCGGAGAGCGAGAGAACGCCTCCATCTCCGGCGATCATATATGAGGAGGCATTAAATGCCAACAAATCATTAAGCCAGCCAACATCATCTTCTCTTGTGTTTTGTTCGTTGTCGATTAGCTCTTTGCACAGGGCTGAGAGCTGAGCAAGGAATTATATTTTCTTGACGTCCGTCCGTCGCGTCTGTCCGGACCAGGCTACTATACTAATCTCCTGATGACACACAGTCACAAAGCGATGATGGATACTGAAATTTGGAACACTCAACAACTTGATGTCATACACATGTCAATGACGTCGCATATATACATAAACTGATGATTTCTCCTTGGGAAGTTATTTTTATCAAACCTTTTTGAAAGTGCGAGGATTATAGTCTCAATATCAGTTTACACTGAGAGCATCGAGCCGTCTGATCCCCCTAATGGTTCCCATGGGTTGATTTGTTTGCGTGTGTGGTACCTGTGCGCTCCACAGTCCATTTAACAAGAAATTGCTTTCGGTCTGCTCTGGATTTTTGCCAAATGATTTTGCTCGCTCACCAAAGCTGGGCGGAGGATGTTCACGTGGACAAATCGACTGGACTTTGGTCAGTAATGTTATACATTTACTTGAGCAATTGGAAAAGTGGCAGGCCAAGAAGCCAATGGATTTAACACTGACGCGCACCATATATTGCTTGAAGCTGGTTGGAAAGTGGTTTTAAATATATAAATTAAGGAACCGATTTTGATCAAATTTCCAGATATAATAATAACTAGGGATGTACTCTGCCCCCAGTTTGGAAATCCAGTCAAATCTCCTTACGCACTAAGTTGAGATTCTTCGAATTCAATGTCAAATCCGTGCTGTTTTATGCTGTCGAAACCTGAAAAGTCACGTCTACCATTTCGACGAAATTGCAGGCTTTTGTGAATCGCTGTCTACGCCAAATCCTCAAGATTCAGTGGCCACAAATTATATCAAACGAGAAATTGTGGCGCAGGACGAGTCAAGAGCGGCTGGACATTGGCATAAGAAAGCGTAAATGGCAGTGGATTGGTCACACACTGAGGAAACCAAACGAGGAAATTGCAAAGCAGTCTTTTGAATGCAATCCTCAGGGTGCACGGTGGGTTGGAAGACCACGAACAACATGAAAATCAACTGTCTTAGCAGAAGCAGAATCCCAGAGAAAGACGTGACCACATTTAAAAATTAAAAAAAACTTGCTGCAGACCGTGAAGGATGGAATTTTGTTGACGGTTACAGGACACGGTGATGACGATAATCACAATCAATCTCCACCCACTAGCATGCGCACATAGTTGAAATCTAGCGCAAGGGCTTACGCATACGCATGATCTAGATTAGGTGGGGGGGGGGGGGTAAAGTGATTAAAAAAATAGTTTTGGCGCAGAAATCTTGCTTTAACCCGTAACCACCTACCACCTATTTCAGTCCCCTAACCACCTACGTGCGGTCCTGAAGACCGCTCACAGATTATTACCCTGAATTCAGAATTTCCTGTATAAACTAAATAAAAAACTAATAAAATTCTTGATAATACTCTTAGGTCTTACTCAAAAGACTGAAATAACATTAACTAAAGTAAAATTTCGTAAAATTCTTGAAATCTTCAAAAAAAGACTCTTTTACCACAAAAAATAGCTATGCTCATACAATAGATAGTTTCTGTAGCAGTAGGAATTTAAAATTTCAACTTCTTGGTATTAATTCTAATAAATTTAGGAACCAAGCAATAAAATAAAAATAAGAAACCAAACTTAAAATAAAAACTTGGACAAAATTGCAGCCACCCATCATTCACAATTTTTCGCAGTAGTTTCCCCACATTTTTTTCGAAATATCGCGAAATCCTCGGTCGTAGCGATTCCATGTCACTGCAAACCTCGTTCTGGCATATCATCGCTATCAGACATATCTTGCTGCAGCAATATTTCAATATTTTCGTCACTTCTATTCATTTTGACAATAGAATAACAGTACTAAATTAATACAATAACATCACATAACCACCTACGTGCGGTCTTGGAGACCGTTGACGAAATATTTTTACTAACCAAGGCCAAAAGCGTGCACCTGTTCACTTTCCTAGCTCATAGGCGATACAAGTTGATCTCTAAAAAAGGTACATGGATGCTCTCTGTAATACGACACACAAAAATTGAAATATTTGCATTTAAAAAGTCGTTGCGGTCTCTGAGACCGGTGGTAGGTGGTTAAGGGTTAAAATGCTTTCAAAAGTGGGCAAATTTCCTAATGTATGAAATATATTCAGATTGTGGGGCCCTTCCCTTTCGTACGCCCTTGATCTAGCGAATCAAGAGTACAAAGTGTTAACTATCTGCAAATATCTTTTAAAGAAATCTTGATTGCAGAAATATCTACTCGTCCCGTATGATTGGGGATGAAATTCTCTTACAAAAAACTGACAGGACAGTACCGATGAGGCTTGTGTCCTGTTCTTTTAACCTTTCCTTACTTACTTACTTACTTAAAGTGGCGCTCTGCAGTCCGGGGTGGACCAGGGCCTCAACCAACAAGCTTCTTCCAGCAGGATCGGTTTCTAGCTATCAGTCTCCAGTTACGCACGCCAAGTTGGTTGTAATCCTCTTCTACTTGCATGTGCCACCTTTTACGCTGTCCACCTCTACTGCGCTATCCTACGGGGTTGGATTCAAAGACTTTTCGGGCCGGAGCATTGGTTTCCATCAGAGATTAAAATGAGCGTGTTCGAATCAGTTCGAACAAAATCCAATTTCTGTTTATGATCGTTCATACTCGATCGATCTGCCTCTATACTCATAAGTCATTTTATCCACGAGTAAAAATACTCATAAGTCAGGTCACACAAATTGATCGAACTCATGAGTATCTGATGCCTTCTATATCCACAATCAAAATTACTCATGAACAGTTGCAACAATTTTCGAGTACTCAAAACAAAGCGAGTATACTCGAAAGAAAATAGGTATTCGAAAATATCGTGAACATCATGAATAGCCAAAGGCAATGTGATCGTGGATCGGTCGTTGGTCTTGCATCATAGTTTGTGCACGGGTAGGTAGATTCTATATGTATTTATTTTTATCTATTCATTGTTTCTATATGGTCGGTGGTTTCAATTTGCAATTTTACAAGAAGTAAACTTGTTCCTGTTGGTTTTTGTTTGTATCTCTTGAATAGATTTATTGGGTCGGTAAGAAGATGCAACATATGATCGTCAATATCTGCGACAAATGTACTTATGTAGATTAGGTATTTATGTAAATAATATAGGTATGCGACCCTAATAAAAATGCGGTATGTATAGTGCTGTATCTTTGGATTTATTTTAAGAAAGGATAACTCTCTTCGTTTTTTGGGTCTAGGTATATTGTCTCGTGTTTTTTTAGGGATGGGTTGAATTATCAGGAAAAAAAAACCTGTCTCTGTCTTTTTGCGAATATGTTAAAAAGATTTATGAATGGGTCGATGTATAGGAAATGCAATTGTGTGACACATAATCATCAATATATGATTATATAAAGTCTATAGTTCCGACAGTGCATTCTACATCTGTTGGCAATGTTGAAGATCAACCATCTACTTCATCTAGTGGCAGAGACCTTTTCTCCGACTTTATGGTTGAAAATTCGACGCGAATTCCAATTTGAAGATAAATTCTATTTCACTCAACGACGGCAACTTAAGAGGAGCAACAATTTAATAATAAAATAAAAATAATATTCAATTAAGGCTTTTCTAAAAAACATTATAATCTTTTTAAACAGATATATCTAGACTATTATTTAAAAAAAAAGTTTCATAGCTTTTAAGTTTTTATTAGTTTTTTCTTTGTTTTATTCATTTTTATTCATTTTCTTCTCTTATATCTTTTTTTTTCATTTTATTTAGCTTGGATATCATTATACTTTTTTAATTCAGTTAGATAAAACAAGTTAAACAAATTTCATTTCATCTATTTTTAATATTTTGAAAACACATAATCCGAGAAACATCTATTTCTCACTATTAGTCGTAATACTGAAAAAAAAAAGAAATTGAAATTACATCACAAAAACCAACCACCATCCACCAATCCACACAAAATTGCTTAGCCTACCCATCGTCATCAACAGACCTCGAATACACATCTTCTGCCATGATTCGAGTATATTTGATTATACTGATCGTGAACAATATGGTCACGATCGCCTGACTCGTTTTTATTCGAAATCATTTGAACTCGGTTGCAACGTATACTCATTTGTACTCGTTTGATGAGTGTGCTGACTTACGAGTCATCATACTCATGAACATGAAAACTCGCAAACATTTTGGTTGTGTTGACTTTGTTTGTTTGAACTCGCTTTTTTCGAGTGAGTATTCAATGTTCATGAACATTACTCGACTCATTTTATTCTCTGGTTTCCATTCGTTCTAGGTGACCCAGCCATCTTAGTCGTTTGATTTTCACTTTGGCTAGGTTGGTGTCGCTGTACAGCCCATACAGTTCGTTGTTGTATCTCCTTCTCCATTTCCCATCTATGCAGACGGGACCAAAAATCACCCGGGAATTTTCCCCTCAAAACAGCATAATACGTTCTTATCCACCGTTAACAGTCTATATGCCTCTGCACCATACATCAGGAGCGGGATGATAAACGTCTTATACAGGGACAGTTTAGTTGCTCGTCAGAGGGCTTTGCTTCTCAATTGCCTTCTTAGCCCAAAGAAATAGCGATTGGCAAAAGTAATCCTTCGTTCCTCAGCACTGGTGTCGTTCGCTGAGTTTATAGCGGATCCTAAGTAGACAAAGTCTCTGACCACCTCAAAATTATAGCTATCTATAGTGACGTTCTATCCGAGACGTCGGTGTTGGGTGTCTTTTTTTGTTGACAGCATATATTTCGTCTTGCTTTCATTCACCGTTAAACCCATCTTCTTGGCTTCATTCTCAATACTCACGAAAGCACCACTGATATCACGCTTTGTTCGTCCGATTATGTCCATGTCGTCAGCGTAAGCGAGTAATTGGGTGGACTTTTGAAAGACTGTGCCTCTAGTGTTGACGTGAGTATTTTGCACTATTCTTTCAAGAACGATGTTGAAGAAGTCGCATGACAGCGCGTTGCCTTGGTTTTTGCCGGCCTTGATGGAGCAGCTTGCATTCTCCATCGTCATCTTGCAAAAACCGACGAGTTTGGGAGGGGTGCCAAAACTAGACATAGCTCTATATAGCTCGTCACTATAGACGCTGTCATACGCGGCCTTACAATCGATGAAAAGGTGGTGGGTATTGATTTGAAACTCCTGGGTTTTCTCCTAGATCTGCCGTATTGCGAATATTTGGTCGATGATGGACTACCCTGGCCTAATCCCTAAAGCCACACTGATATGGACCTATCAGGTTGTTGATGAATGGCTTCAGGCGTTCACAAAGTACGGCAGAGAAGATCTTGTAGGCGATATTAAGAAGACTGTAATTGGTGCAGTCCAGAGGATCGGGCAAACAATGCTGAGGTTCCATTCACAGGGCATGCTTTCCTCCGACCATATTTCACAGATGAGCTGGTGCATACTCCTAACCAATTCATCGCCAGCCGCTTTGAATAGCTCAGCCGCAGGCCATCAGCTCCAGCAGCTTTATTGGACTTAAGTTTAGATATAGCTATCTTCACTTCGTCAAGATCAGGTGGATGGAATTGTTGGCCTACGTTATCCAGGTTCAGTTGTGCAATCTGTATGGTAGCGGATTTCGGGTCGTCATCGCCGTTATACAATTTGCAGAAATAATTTTTCCATATCCTGCAATGGCATCCTTCTATTTCCCCGATCGCGCACTTCTCATGCTCCTTCTTTTTCCTTCTTAGAAGATTGTGAACCTTCCCATTCCTATTTTGGAAAATAGTTTGGAATTGAAAACACTGATTCGGAAAAGATTTGACTTTTCGAGTCGTTTATAAAAATTTAGCATTTTATTGGATAACAACTCATATAAGGTTAGTATAACATCCCTGAATATGAGTACGCGCGCGTTTAAGTTAGCTGAGGTACTAAAGCTTGAGCGTTCTTCCTGGCAACAGTGCGGCAATAATAATCAATTATTTCTGTAATTTATGGTAATGTTCTACCATGATGGATTGACTCCTCTAATGTCGCTCTAAATCTTAAAGCGCGTTTCGCGTTTCGTCTTGACTGGCGCAGATCGTTTCTCCTGGTTCTGCTCAGCTCTGCACTGCAGTGTTAACCATGTGTGTGGTGTACTCGAATGATGGCATGTAATGTACCTACATTCAACTGCCACTATCACTACCAACTAGAAAATAAAAACAACAACCAACAAAAAAAATTAAATCCAAGAAGAACTGGTTAGAGTGCAGCACAGATTCATTTTGCCGGTGTGGTGCAATGTTGGAGTTTTAACGCTACATTGATACGCTTCCTGCCGCTTGCTCCTTCAGCGGATTGCATCGCGTTGTCGACCGACCATTTCCTTCTGAAATTCGAGCTAATGTTTGCACTATGACTAATGGTCTTTGGGTTGGATGATGCACTCCACAATTACCTATACCTTTATGCTTGCTTTTGTAGATGCTGCATCTATAGATATAGGTATAAGCCATTATATGCATCGAATGAATTCTGGTATTTTGAAACATTTTCCCAGTAAGCATCATCATGATGGGTACTGAGCGCCGCTTAAGAGAAGCTTAGCTTATAGGACCATGGAGGGTGACTGTTTGTCTTAATATGATTGGCAATTGAATTTCCACGTGAGACTAATTGGTATCGATCAGAACCCTCAACGCAGGACGACAAGAGAGTTTACCTAGACAACATAGTGGCCCCCAAAGGCATTCAATAACCCATAGACTCTATCTCGGCGCATCCAATTAGATGAAAGACTGGGGTTGATTCTTTGCCGATTATAGTAATTCGGAAAAAATCATCATTCAGCGTAACTTTATCCATGCATCATCGGTGAGAAGTTTTATGCTTTTTAAATAGCTGCGGATTCCGATATGGATCGTCGATGACGGCCGTAGATTCTCTATGAGTATAACTTTGTTTTTGCTCAGAAGATAGCTGCTGGTAATTTAAGGTAACGTTATTTATTCATGCTTCGACAATAATTGGAAGACCTTCACCCATGTGTTGGGATATTATTGTTATGCAAAACGAACCATCATAATTTTTTAATTCAGGAAATACTTAAGCCGAGACATTTTAACTGTAAATCTAAGACCAGGGACAAGTACTCGATTCGTAAATAGTCAAAAATCGATCAATCTTTGAGTAAAAGGCTGCTTCTGTTCAAATTGATGGGTTTGATGAAACTGGTGCATGCATTTATTCCGTCGATCATCACGTTGACTCAAAAATTAAAGCTTCTGAATGCTTTTGCTTGAAATTTTCAGGTGGGGTGATAAGCTCCACAAATGAATAAGCTATTGATCGGGGAAAACGCTTTTTCAATGTGACCCCAAATCAGCTTTAAAAAAAATTATCTGTTATGTGTATGTGGGCTGTGTTGGCGTTGTATAGATTGGAATAATAAAGTGTACTTCAACTCCAAGGCACATCTGAGACACTGCCTCTCAATTACTCAAATCATTGGAGAGTAGGAAAACGTTGAACCAAACCAGGCAATCATCGGCCGAATGAGAGCCATGTAGCAAATCACCATCACCCTGCTGTCAAGCCGGCTGCGGTTGTTTAAACCGTTTCATCAGGTCGAAAACTCCCCTAGCCCTGGTCAAAGCAGCATTTATATGTCAATGTACTTTACTTCACTCTTACACGCCAGTGGATGTTCATTTTGCCCTACGATCACCGGCTTGCGCCAGTTCTTTCTCTTTTCATGCAACAGAGTCCCAAACAAAATAGTTTTTTTAATTCTGAAAGTTTATTCAGAATTTCTTGTCATCACAATATCGCTGAAGCTTGTCAAAGTTTCACTGCAAACTAATTCTGATGACTTCAGCCTTTGAAGCCGTTCTGTACCCAATCAGATCTTCGGAATACACAATTGCCTTTTGACCTTTTATCATATCGCTGGTGCTGGTGTAAGTGATGTTGAATGGAATCGTTAGTTAACCGATTACTGCTGAAGACAATTTTTAATATGAAAGGTTTTGGTAGAAGTTGCATTTCCACCATATTTGTCAATACGGGTGGATATGAGGCAGCCATGGTGATTATTAGAATAAGTCATACCTTTAAGAAATATTGAAAAAGAAGACGTTATTAAGCGATAAACGTTGTATTTATTGCCCAGTTAAATAAGCAAAAAAAGGGTCAACCTGGGAATGACAGATAATAAGCTGGAAACTCGTATACACATTCATATTAGCGTTCTAAAAGCCGTCTCAAAAGTCTCATAAAATCTCGTGTCTGTAACGTGAGTTATTCGAGGTCAAAGGTCACAAAAATTGGATCTTCGTGATTATCTCGGTTTCTATGGCTCCAATGATTGGCGTTTTTCTTTTTTGGCTCTGAGCAAAGCTCTGAGCAGAGGCTGAGCGATCAGAGCAGAGCTCCGAGCAGATTATGATCAGATTCCTCAGATTTAATTATGAAATACACTTGAGCACTGAACTGTCATTTCATAGGTGTTTTTGGTAAATTTCGTGGAATTTCTTGCAATTTTGTACATATGACGGGCGACTGTCCAGGGAGTGTCCAGAGAATCCATTTTAAATTATGTAACACTAGAAAAATAAGTGGAGTTGGCTTCGCTCAGCGTTTCGCTCCATTCGCTCGGTCATTTAATCCTGAGCTAATTGAGCAAGCTCTGAGCTAGCTCCGATGGAAAAATTTACAGATTTCACTCCTTGAGTAACGATGGGGACATTGAAAATGACTTGCTTATGCTAGATAAATCCTTAGTCTTTATTATTTATAATTATAATCTTTCCTATACTTTGAATTTTATCTTTACCATTTTATACCTAAATATATATAACAATTTAGATAATTCATCTGTTTTATGAAGACCAATCCAAGCATTATATTGAACTAACAAAATTAAGAATTTGTTAAACAAACTTTATTAGAACTTGCACACGCACTTCCATCTTTACTTGCACTTAGTTACACCAAATTAATTTTTTTTCTTCAGCTTCAGAAATTATTAAGGAAGAATAGTTTTTAAGCCGTTAATCCAACAACAATTTCTTCATCGGAACTCTTAATTGCTTAATACAAACCTTCATTTCATTTTCCCTCCGTTTTATCTTCAGCCAAATTTTGATTTTTCCCTAAGTGCAAAATGATGTTAGCATATGTATCACTATTTTTTTTTTTGCTATTTCCTCCTGTAATCGTTTTTCCTTTTCCAAAATCACATTTTTTGAAACACTAACTAGAATTAGATTTTCCAAAAAACAAATATTCTAAAGGTAGTTGTTACCTCTCCACAAAATTTTATTTCCCTTATTCCCACTGTAGTTTTTGTATTTTGTTTCATTTTCAAAAATACAAAAGAAATGTTTTCTTTTTGTCATTTTATTGACCCACTTATATTTTTTTCCTGCTTGTTATCTAATCTAATATTTTTCATATACGCCGTAAGGGACCTCACTTTTTTCTTTTTGATTTAGCTTTGTGGTAACACCAAACAAAACTTCAATGTTTTCTACCCCTATGCTTGTTTATTTCGGTCTATACTTGTATATATTTTTCTTAACTCGTGTAACTTTTGTGGTAGGCTACGCTTACTTATATTTGATTTTCCCTCAAATATATGTCTAAAAATGAATTTTTAATGCTGGTGTTTGTTACGTGTCCGAAAAATTCTATTTTTGTTATTCCCTTTGAAGTGATTTTTAATTTTGGGGCTTATTAAGTCTTTTCGAAATAATTCGAAATAATTCGAAAAAAAAAATCAAGAAGACCAAAGTCGATCAAAGATTCTTGATGAACTTGACATTTCTATCATATAGGAAAATATCTACTAGTAAAAATTAGCAATAACAATAATTAGACTTAATCTAACCAGTCTATTTTGAAGAGACTTTCGCAATAAGGTCCTTTATTTCATTTTCAAAAAGAGGCTTGATGGTGCCATGAAAGCTAGAGGGAGGCCCAATGTTATTTTGTTTGTATTCAACAGTTTTTTGTAGTTTTTGTATTTTTTTTTTTTTGGTAAAAAAAAAACCGTTTTTTGAACATATTCGAGACTTAAAACAATTCAACATTTTTTGGTAAGGTTTTTTATAGTTTTTTTCGCTTAAAAAAACTGGTTATTGAATATTTTTACAAGTTCTTGTTTATAGAAAAAAATTACCCCAAGGCCAATATCATTGTTTGTTCTCAAGATATTGGAGACGAACAAAAATTTTTCACAATTTTGCTAAGTTTCTTGTGGTTTTTCGATTAAAAGAAACTATCTGTTGAATTGAATATTTTTAAAAAATTTATCAATTATTTATTATAAACTTATTTAAAGAATAAAGCTGCCCCACAGCCAATATCATTATTTGTTCTCAAAATATTTGAGACAAAAAAAAATTTTCCACAATTTTAGTGAAGTATCTTGTAGTTTTTTTTCACCTAAAAAAAACTACTTGTTGAATTTTTTACAAATTCTATCAATTATCAATTTTAAACTACTTGGTGTGTAGATTTAAATTAACCCGATACCAATATCATTGTCTGTTCTCAAGATATTTGAGGCAAAAACAATTTTTTTACAATTAGTGTGTAGAACTGCTTGCTGTTTTTAGCTCTTAAAATAACTATTAATTCAATATTTTTAAAAAATTTCAATTTTTATCTATAAAATTATATATAAAATTAAACTACCTCGAAGCCAATATCATTGTTTGCTGTCAAGATAGTCAAGCCAATCATAGCTAAGCAAAACACAAAAGTAAAATAATAAACAAAACAAAAAATAATAAACAAAACAAAAAACCCCCAACAAATATCTCAACGAACCTACCTGAAACTAAACATCACACATGCATCCTATCCTACTAACCTTACACGCACATCGTAGTCTATGCTATTGGCGAATGGAGTCACGGCACCTGGCAGTCAGCGCGTGAACCTTCAATTGGAGATAGATTTTTTTTCGATTTGACGTTCAATGTACTTCCCATAAGAAAAAACCAAAAAAGGGTTCGAAATACATTAATTTTACTAATAAAAATTATATGTAAGGATACCCATATTGTGATTGTAAGGGAATAATAATATGTGTTCATTTCTTAATCAAGTAGAAAATATATCAAACAAAATAATTAATCCTTTGCAATATGTTTTCAAAAAACGTAAACAAATCGTATGAGAATGACAGATGAAACCATTTTTTTTTCTTTTACAAGCAGCATTGTTGTTGTTTCACATCGTCTTCGGTCAAGGTGTCAAGAATAAATTAATTTTCAATCCAACTAATGTCGGCGTGCGTCGTTTAGTTTCCTCGTGTTTGTGTTTTTTGTTATGTTTATAAAAGTTATTGACCAAAAATAACAAATTAAAAACAGAAAAATGTAAGGATTTTGGTTATTGTTGTCACTTTATGAAAATAATTCCTGTGTATCCATTTTTAGGTCAAGTGAAGTGCAAAATAAAAAAAATGATAAGCACATGTGTGGTGTACCTCAGTGCTCTCAAAGAAGACAAAAAGGAGTGTCATTACACAAAATACCCAATCTTGTGCTTGAGAATCGAAAGTTGCTGTTGTTATGGAAAGTCCTACTGAAAATAGGAAAGCCTTTGCCGACCTATTTTACCATTTGTTCTCGGCATTTTAGAGAAGACCAAATACTGCGTACCAACCGGGAAGAAGCAGGGAAACGGAGGTATGGAAGACTGCTGGATTCAGCGCTTCCTTCTTTACATCTGCCTAAATCTTCAGTGATTATAAGAAAGGCAAACTTGATCAAGGCGAGAGAACGTCGATTGAGGCGTCAACGGAGGGAAAAAATTCCGTAAGTTTGTGTTTTTCTTTTGATTTGGAATAATGTACCTACCTACCTAATTCATTTATAATTCTTACCTATATAAATGTGTACACAAATTTAAGGCAATCCGTGCACCCATTTAAACTAAAATCTTATATGACTAGAGTATATTACAAAAAATCTTATTTTGA
This sequence comes from Dasysyrphus tricinctus, assembly GCA_963921185.1. Taxonomy (NCBI): domain Eukaryota; kingdom Metazoa; phylum Arthropoda; class Insecta; order Diptera; family Syrphidae; genus Dasysyrphus; species Dasysyrphus tricinctus. Next base: position 229,360,939 of record OY992530.1, on the reverse strand, counting down.
TAAATGAAAACTCATTAGAAAAAAAGTTGAAATGTTAAATTTATAGGTAATCTCCTTTTGATCAAAAATCAAAATGTTGGAACGTACTTTGGCTGGTCCTTGCTATACTATTACACTTACAGGAATGGTTTATACCTTTTTTTAATCCTCTAACTATCTACTTGTCAGAAGACCATTTACTTCTTATCCAAAAGACGAAACCTTCTAAGGACGAACCGAAGTACGTTCCAACATTTTGATTTTTCATCATTGTGATGTAACTATCAAAATGTTGGAACGTACTTTGGCTGGTCCTTGCTATACTATTACACCTACAGGAATGGTTTATACCTTTTTTTAACCCTCTAACTATCTACTTGTCAGAAGACCATTTACTTCTTATCCAAAAGACGAAACCTTCTAAGGACGAACCGAAGTACGTTCCAACATTTTGATTTTTCATCATTGTGATGTAACTATCAAAATGTTGGAACGTACTTTGGCTGGTCCTTGCTATACTATTACACCTACAGGAATGGTTTATACCTTTTTTTAACCCTCTAACTATCTACTTGTCAGAAGACCATTTACTTCTTATCCAAAAGACGAAACCTTCTAAGGACGAACCGAAGTACGTTCCAACATTTTGATTTTTCATCATTGTGATGTAACTATCAAAATGTTGGAACGTACTTTGGCTGGTCCTTGCTATACTATTACACCTACAGGAATGGTTTATACCTTTTTTTAACCCTCTAACTATCTACTTGTCAGAAGACCATTTACTTCTTATCCAAAAGACGAAACCTTCTAAGGACGAACCGAAGTACGTTCCAACATTTTGATTTTTCATCATTGTGATGTAACTATCAAAATGTTGGAACGTACTTTGGCTGGTCCTTGCTATACTATTACACCTACAGGAATGGTTTATACCTTTTTTTAACCCTCTAACTATCTACTTGTCAGAAGACCATTTACTTCTTATCCAAAAGACGAAACCTTCTAAGGACGAACCGAAGTACGTTCCAACATTTTGATTTTTCATCATTGTGATGTAACTATCAAAATGTTGGAACGTACTTTGGCTGGTCCTTGCTATACTATTACACCTACAGGAATGGTTTATACCTTTTTTTAACCCTCTAACTATCTACTTGTCAGAAGACCATTTACTTCTTATCCAAAAGACGAAACCTTCTAAGGACGAACCGAAGTACGTTCCAACATTTTGATTTTTCATCATTGTGATGTAACTATCAAAATGTTGGAACGTACTTTGGCTGGTCCTTGCTATACTATTACACCTACAGGAATGGTTTATACCTTTTTTTAACCCTCTAACTATCTACTTGTCAGAAGACCATTTACTTCTTATCCAAAAGACGAAACCTTCTAAGGACGAACCGAAGTACGTTCCAACATTTTGATTTTTCATCATTGTGATGTAACTATCAAAATGTTGGAACGTACTTTGGCTGGTCCTTGCTATACTATTACACCTACAGGAATGGTTTATACCTTTTTTTAACCCTCTAACTATCTACTTGTCAGAAGACCATTTACTTCTTATCCAAAAGACGAAACCTTCTAAGGACGAACCGAAGTACGTTCCAACATTTTGATAGTTACATCACAATGATGAAAAATCAAAATGTTGGAACGTACTTCGGTTCGTCCTTAGAAGGTTTCGTCTTTTGGATAAGAAGTAAATGGTCTTCTGACAAGTAGATAGTTAGAGGGTTAAAAAAAGGTATAAACCATTCCTGTAGGTGTAATAGTATAGCAAGGATCAGCCAAAGTAGGTTTCAATATTTTGATTTTTCATCATTTTGATATAAAAATCCATCTGATATGATTTCGATTCAAAAACATGTAATATAAAAACCTACCTATACCATTATATTTTCAAGTTCCTTGTGAAAATACTTTAATTGCGACTCAAAACCGGTTCAGTCATCAAAATCAAGTCAGTAGTTTTGAAATGACAATGCTTTGTATGTTACACTTACAAGAATTTCCTATGATTTCTCTTAAATTTCTTATAACTGTTACATACAAAACCTTTTCATTTCAAAACTACTGGCTTGTTTTTGATGATTGAATCGGTTTTGAGTCGCAATTAAAGTATTTTCACTAGTTTTAAAAACCATTTTGAATAAAAATAAAAAATTAGAAAAATTTGCATATGGAACCCGTTTTATCATTTTCTTTAAAATTAAAAATAATGATGAAACTACTTTTGTATGAAAATTTTTCGAAATTTTGTTCATATTGAAAACGGTTTGTAAAAGTAGTTAGTATACTTCAATACAAATTCAAAAACACAAGAGCATCTTATATATTATTTGAAAGTTTATGAAAGAAGGAAATATTTCAAAATATTTTACCATTTGTAACATTAATTTCTTTCTTAATTGAATTTATTTGTTAATCTTAATCCATGTATTTTATATGCAAAGTTAAGTTTTTTTCATTTCAAATATTTGATTAATAAAGTAGTAAAATATTTTTTTTCCTTTTTGCAGTCAAAATCCTATCAGCTGCGAACATCTTGAACAAAATAATGAAATTGAAACATTATTTTCTTCAAATAATGATGTTTTGAAACATTATGCATCAACGGCTACGCAAACTACCGTCAACAAAGCAGATAAATGTACTCAAGTGGGCGAAAGAGAAGACAGACGTTTTGATTATTTACCATTCCAAATTTATCCTGATGATAAATTAAACACAATGACTGGAATTCCAACTAATCATTTTCTTCAGACATTAGTAAAATTTTGTTTGATTGTTCGCCCATCTGAGCAGATAAATGTTAAAGGATATTCAATCGAGAATAAAATTATTCTTACCATGTACAGGATAAAAAATAACGCTACAAACGCCCATGTTGCAGCTCTTTTTAAAATTAGCGTGAAAACAGCAAAAAATTATTTCACAGACTGTGTGCAACTGCTTTCAAAAGCCTTAAAATCGTTTATTTACTGGCCATCAAGTCAAGAATATGAAAAAAGCTTACCGAAATGTTTTCAAATGTTTCCAAACGTTGTCACCGTGCTTGATTGCACTGAAATAAAAACAGTGCAATTCCGTTGCCTTACTTGTAAGTGTTGCACCTACTCTCACTACAAAGGTACACACACAGTCAAAATATTAGTAGGAATAACTCCATCGGGGCTTGTTAATTTTATAAGCCCTCCAGTCTCCGGCAGGACTTCTGACAAAGCGATATTTAATCTTACCGGCTTGATTAAATATCTGAAACCAGGAGATGCTGTAATGGTTGATAAAGGGTTCATGATAGCAAATGAATTGTGCGAAGCTGGGATAGAGATGATTCGTCCACAGTTTATGAATCCTGACAGGGAAAAACATGATGTGGAAAGAGATAGACTGATAGCAGCTGCAAGAGTACATGTGGAAAGACGTTTCGCAAGAATCAAACAATACAAAATGCTTTCGGAAAAGGTAACTCAGTCAATGCTTCCATATTTTGATGATATAATGACAATTGTCTGTGCCATTTCAAATCTAAGCCAACCCATTCTGAGTGATGAAAGGTTTTAAAAAAGTTTTGTTAAAAGTTATAATTTTGTATTTATTACTAAAGCACCAGTTTTTGTTAGTATTATAAGACATTACAAACTAAATGTATTTACATATTATGATGAAATATACATATATTACATTAGAGCGTCCACTTGGGGCCAGTAAGTTAGTTCTAAGATAAGTGGGTTAGTTTTTGTATAGTAGTCTTAAGATAGTTATAAAAGTTATAGTTTTAAGATAGTTATAAAATTGAAAAAATAAAAATGAATTTAAATAAATACTAAATAACAAAGTTTTTTACATCGAAAAGAATAAAAAAGGATAAAAGATAATAGTTCATTGATAAAATTAGATCAATAAAAGCACTACCACAATTATTTGGAACATAAAAGAACAAAGACCGTATTTTGTTCATTTTTATCTCCGTTTAAAAAAAAGTTGCATGTTAAATACAACAACAATTTGGTATAATCCCGCATTGTTTTTGTATTTAACATGCTACTTTTTCTAAGCGATGGTAAAAATGGAGTAAAAAAGCAGGACTAATGAACATAATTAAAATATATACTAATTAAAGTAGTTATATAGCTTTCCAAGAAGTTATAATCTTTTTGGACATTTATAATAACTATATTACTTTTTAAATAGGAACTATATATTACAAAATCGCAGTTTTCTAGCCCTAGAACGAATAATCCAAGCTGGACTTGGCCATAATACTCGTGCTTTTCTTTTAAGTGGTACTCGCATCCATTATCAGTCCTTAAATATTTTAATTGTGCCAGAAGGTTTCTTGAACTTATACTCTTCCCATTTATTGGACTTTTAATTTCTACCAATTTCCATTCTTCCCCATTATAGGAAAGCCCATCAGGGCTAACAGCAAATAGGGAAAGTGTTGGTGATATAACAATACCACAATCAAAAAGTAAGTACAGCTTTCTATATTCAGTTTTTGCTTCGTTTTCAGATTGTTTCCCGTATCTTTAAAGAAAACCATAAAAATGTTCTAGTACATTAAAATATATTAAAATAAAACTCATGACCTCGTTGCTTCATTTCCCTTAAATCTATTGGAAAAAGTTGATTCTATTTTCTTAGGCCAATCTGGGTTTTTGTTTTTGGCGTAAGTAAAAAGTCCATATGATATACTCGCTGTTATCCTCAATTTGCGTTCTTGAAGCCAAGCAAATGAGGATTGAGTCATCGTTTTTTTGCATATGGCAATTGCTTCTTCCTTTGATTTTTTAATATTTTGGTCAAACTTTTTTTTTGTGTCTTGATGTATTAAATATTTTTCCATTTCTGGCAAAAATTTTTTTAAAAAAATGTCTTCATTGAATAGCAATTGATAGAAATCATTCATATCATTATTAATTTCTTCCGGTTGTACTGGTTGTTGTGCTACACAGGTGGACCTGTAGCACCTTTTCAGTCTACCAAACTCGGAATCTGGGAAAGCTTAACAAAAAGTAAGTATTATTTTGACTAACTATTTCTTTAATAATGTTTTAAGAGTTTAATGATCTATTTTATCACCGTCATAAACTATCACATATGATCTTATTTTGTACTTAAATATTTTGGTTTCATTTCAGTAAATGGCCCTAAGAGCTAGTTTGTTCACAGTTGATCATCTTTAATCCATGATTTTTGTGCTTTAATATATACATATTTTGTTCAGAGAATCCATAGTTTGAGTTGTCATTAGGATATAGCTAACCAACCGATTTCAGGTGATTAGCGTCATTTAACAAACTCTGAAAACTATGCTAGAAAATTAACCCGCTGTGAACGAACTAGACCTATTTTGTTTTTCAAAATATGACAAAAAGGGTATTTTTTCCTGTTACATTTCCACCTGTCACAGATGAACTAATTAAAGGGTTTTTGTTTCAAAAATCAATGTTTGTAGCAATATTATAATTTAAAATGAATATAATGTAGATAAGCTAGGTATCCTGTTTTGTTATACCTTAACATACCTTCAAGTCCAATTTCTAATATTTTCTTGGTAGCTTCGGAAGAAACAACTTCTTCATTATTTGAATTAATTTTTGCCAGTACATGACACATATTTTTAATTTCAACACCACCGTGTGCTGATGCCATCTCTTTCCCAATCTTGCCCCATTTTTGTTGTAGTTGTGTTGGGCTTAGCTCGTACAAACATGGATTTCTAAGGAGAGGGTGTGAAAATTAGGTAATTCAAATGAAATACAGAAAACTTTGATTTGGAACTAGACTACACTTTTCCGAAGTGTTTTAGTGCCCTGGAGTTCGAAAACAATTTCAAAACTGTTTCACCACTTCAGAATTTTGAGACAGTAAAAACCCTTAAATAAGAAAATGCTTTAAGGTACAAATTTTTCTCTTAAAAAAATATTACAATTTTTGAAATACCTTTATAATCTTTTGAATAAATCCTTAAATGATGCTTAAAACTGTTCTTATTTTGGATTTTTAGGTTTGTAGTGTCTCGAAATTTGAGGGTTCAGAACAATATACATACAACTTTGGAAAGGCATTGTTTTACTTCCAGATGAAGGTCTTTATAAAAGAAATGTAAGAAATTGCATTTTTAATGGAAAAGTAGCAAATAAAGAACAAAACTAATAAGTAAAATTTATAAGAAAACTGAACTATTATGGGCCACTCCGGCGAAACCAATATCTAAAGCCTTAAGGTGAAGCATCGAAGCTTGAGAGTTGTTTTTCCAGTTGAAATCATAACAATTGTTGTTAAAGAAGAATATATTTTATTTTTCTATTTATTTCTTTTGAAAATATTAATTATGAATGCAATGTACAATGTGGACTTAAGTTATACATATACACGTTACTTAAATGTTACTTTGTACTTCTTTTCTTATGTAACTAGTCAATTAATACTTACTTTTGAATAGATATCAAACAGGCTGCAATATGTTTGCATTTTTGACCTATTCCAGCTTTACACGAACATAAACATTTCCATCTACAAACTTCGTTGGCAAGATTTTCCAACACAACTTCATGGGGTCGTTCAGTCATATGGGTTGTCTGAAATACATTGCCTTGGATTTTTTTTTTATTTGATCCAACGGTACCGATAGAATATATCCAGCCTGCATCGACGAGGTTTTCACCCTCACGTAGAGGCCGCACCGAGTTCTCGAAGTATTCTAAAATTTGGTGTATTTGAATTTTAAACATGGTACCACCATCACCTTGCTCATAGTCTTGAAGCAATTCACAATTATTTCTATAAATAATATTGAAAATATCATATAAATGTAATTAAGTTCTTGACAAATACTATTTGAGCCCTTTATTTTGAAAGCAGCCTAGGTCATGTAAAGTACCTAATTCATTAATTTTATGATACTAAAATTTCAAGCGGGACACACACGATAGAGCCATTTGATTTGGGTTAGTCGATGGCTCGTGAGCTTTTGGTTTGATGAATGGCCAAATTCCTAAACGCATTTCTTGCGCAAAATATGCTAAGTTAAAATGTTCCCAAACGCAAACATAACAATCCCTGCTAAGCAGACTGTCCCAAAATGCAAGAGATTCTTTTTTCTTGTGCAAATGCAGCAGATGCAAAGGTATTTGTGCAAATGTTAAAATAATTTTACGCAATTCACTTGCATTTGCTTTGTCTGTGTTTTTAATCTGCTTTGAATGTGTTTTGCTTTGCAAATCTTGCGTTGAGGAATTTGGCCAATATCTAAGCCGTGCCTCACCGATCCATCAGAGTTTCCCGCACATGACAGATTTTAACTCGGCCCGATCTATTTGGCTCATTGGCTCGTTCGTGTATGGCCAGCTTGATACAATTATAGCCAAAATTGGAATAATGTTATTATTTAATTGCATTTCTTTGATTTTTTTAAATGGACGCAGACCACTTTCATTTGTTTTAGTTAACACAACACAACACAAGAGGGATAGTAAATTCACTTTTGATCATAAACAACTTACATATTTGCCTGTGCCATTGAAACTTTTTAATTATTCTTTTATTTATATTGCTTGATTTTCACATATAAAACAATTATTTTTGTTTAGGATTATCTTCAGCACAATCAGTTCACAAATATGACAGCTCAATCATACAGCATTTGTTATTTTCTTGCTTCAAATGCGTTTTGTTTACACTTTTTGAGGACAAACTACACAGGATTTATTATGTTATTTGGTATATTTTCCACCTGATTTAGAAATTAACACATATCACTATTCTTTTACAATTATAATATTAATACCCGTTCATATAAAATTATTAAGTAAAATAAATGTTTTTCGAGCTCTTTTTTGGGGTTTCCTTATGGGAAATACATTGAACGTCAAATCTAAAAAACAAACTATCTCCAATTGTCAGTACACGCACTGACTTTCAGGTGGTGTGGAAAGCAACTTACCAGGTGTCAATAGTACGACTAACATTATTAACAAATTATTTACCGGCAAGTAACATACGAACCTTCACACCTCAAGGCATCTTTGCAACTGAAGAGTGAAGACTGAACTGAACACTGCACTGAATACTGAAATGAATAGTCTTTCATAATAAACTAATAAACAGAGCCAGAGATAGAAAGAAATCTTAAATGAACTATGGCACTTTATTTTTGTGTTCTGTTTATTTGGGCTGATTGTCCGCACAAAGACTTGCAAATCGACGACGATGAATTATAGGAATATTGATTAAAGATTTAGTACCACTTTTTAATTGAATTGTATTTTCAATTTGTGAAGCTTATATAGAACGTACAGCTACGTTTGATATATCAAAATAATTGTCATTATTGAAGCTGCTAATAAAACAAAAACGAATTGTATAGGTGCATAGATTAAAGAGTTATAAGGTTATATGTAAATGAACAGATATATGTTATTATCTCGGCTAAGGTATGATTAAAAAAATCAAATTTTATATATTATATGTGAATCTATATAATCTATCTCCGGTATGAATTTGAGATTTTTAAATACAACCGTTAAAAAGATAAAAAATAATAACTGCAAAAAATCGATCAACAAAAATTGGTATATTTTAAAAATTAATTAAATATAAAAAATACTATCAACATTTCCTGAAACAAAAACAATTTGTTATTTATTATCTTTCTTAAACTATACAATTTATTACAATCAGCCTTAACCCTGATGTGTAGCATTTGTGAACCATCTATTTTTGAATTTTTAACTCACCATTAATATATCTCACTTTTTTTTTTTTTTTGCAATTTCAAGATATACATATGTATGTACGAAATTAATATATTAAACTTAACCATCGATTAACAAAAAAATATTACTGTGGCACTTCTCATTTGTTTTTTTTTTTGTTCGACCATTTCACATAAAAACCATATTTTAAATTCATTACAATTCGAATTAAAAAAAAAACCGTCATATTGCATCTCTACATTATTTTCCTATCATAAACATTTATCAAAAAATTTCCTACGCTTAGATTTAGTTTAAGAAGCGCTATGCACTGCTGCATGTACTGGCTCTTGCATTTTATAATTATAGTAATATGTACCTACCTAACCTACATAATGTATAGTTAAAACTCATTTCATTTAAGCAACACCAACCAAAAATTCAATCGTACCCTCCTTACCGCTTGCATTCATCTTCTATACAAATCTGTTCACTCCAAAATGAATGGTAACACCACCAAATTTTCTGTCGTACCCCCTATATACGCTAGCGTTCATCTCATATTACATTTGTTCAATTTATTCATTTTAGTAACACCACCAAAAATTCGATCTTATCCCCCATATACGCCAGCGTTCATCTCATATACACATTTTTTCACTTTATTCATTTTAGTAACACCATAATTTATCCAAAACGACCCTATAAACATTTTCAATGTTAAAAAGAAACACACTTTATAAGCTCTTATATGTCTGAGCTAAAAAAGAAACATAGAATTTTTGTTTGAGAGTTCCGTGATCTGCTCTGAGTTAAAAAAGAAAAACGCCAGATGTTAACATCCATGATGAAAATTGTAGAGCATAATATTTTCTACAAATTTTTTTGATTGAAATAAATAGGAACTTTTTGTTTTAATTAGATTCTCCTCTAAGGGATAGCTGCATAACACAAATTCATACAATATTATACTAAGTACAAATTTTATGTATAGGTACATGTATTTGATTACAATTTTAATCGGTTCTTCGTTCTTAACACATAGCCCTCCTGAACATATTTAAACTTCCAGCCCAGCCACAAACACAAATTCTCTTATTAGTAAAAGAGCCTGATTAGACGATTCGTTTTTTCGTTCGTTTCGTTTTTCGTCTTTTTGACAGGTACGTACCTTCGTGATTACATGTTTCGTTTTTCCATACTTGAATACGTCTTTCGTTTTTTTGACATTTATGGAAATTGACAGTTGTTGTTTTGTGTAGACAAAAATTGTAGGTAAAGTTTTATGTTCCTCGGAATTTTGGTTTCTAAAAATTGAAATTAAACATGGAAAATAATGATGCCCAAATTATTTCGTGCTTATTAGCTAGCTCAGCAGCTGCTATTTGTTTAATAGCTAAACAAAAAAAAGAAAAAAAGAAACGCGAGTGGGTTAAAAAGTGGAAGCTAAGGCAGCCCCGGATCTATGGGGGGGCAAACCGGGGCCTGTGCCCCGGGCGGCAGCTTACAGGGGCGCAAAATCCATGTGACTGAAAAAAATTGCGGATTCCGACTCTTAATGAAATTAAATTAGTCGACATGCGGCAATGGAAAATCAAATTGTATTTCTCGTCAACCTTTAGCAGTTTTTCTATCATTATTTCACCATTTAAAAATATTTTTCAAAAACTATTCACAACTACCTATAACTTGATTGAAAAATTAAATAATAGAAACGAGCTGTAATACATTGTTGAAAGTTTTTCTGTTGTTTTTAAGCATTTGTGTTTTGCATTCCCCCTTTTTGAATAATAAAACACTTGAACTGTTTCCCTCTACAAGGGTTACACCACACCGCGCCGTCGCCGTCGTACAATTCGTAGTCTTGCCTAAAGATTTATTTGCTGGATACAGACAACTTTATTACACAATATTTTAAATATTTTTTAGCTCACAAAAAATCTAGGTACAAACAAATGTAGGAAATCGGGTGATCTACAAACATTTTTAGTTTATTATAAAATTTTTCTTTCAGATGAAAAAAGAGTGAAATAAACGCTGAAAACCATTTTTACAGTTTTTCGACAGCAATTTTTCACGATGTCGAAAATTTTTGTAAACACAAAATTGAAAAGATTTTTTGAACTAAGAAATCAAATAAAAAATTTTGCTCTTAGTTCTATAGGAGCCGAAAAAATTGCATTTACCTTTTTCAACACCTTTTTTCAAAATGGTGGATAGTACAACAATTCCAACCAGCCAGAGACTGCCCTGGAGCGTATCAAAGAACCAGTCAATCTAAAATGACTTGTGTTTTGACATTGCTAATGCTAGAAATCCACTTGCCTTTGAATTGACACAGTTTGACAGATTACGATTTGGTCTTTGAACGACACAATTGCTAGTTCATTTCCACTTGTGTCTTTATTTGACACAAAATCGTTGGTCTTTTCAAAGACAAAGAAATTATGACCAACGTCTTTGTAAGTTCATTGACTGCTATTTCCATTCTCACTGACAATGAGTAAATTTTCATAGCTGTCAGTCATCTTCAATGAAATGTGTGTATAGTGGTGCAAAGAATTATAATTTGTATGGAATTTATTGTTTGAATTACAAATAATTTCGAATTTCTGTACCTTCTGTATCAGGGATTTTGGTAAATTTCATTGTCCACTCTTTTTATTTTTTTGCTGTCAGGAACATTATCAACAAAGTTTTATTTTTGTTTTTCTTCACTTCTGATAACATAATCGTTCAAATTTTCAAAATCACCTCCAAATTGCTTTGGATCAGCTATGAAATTAGTGTCTTTCATTGACAAAGAATTAAAACACGTTGCCAAAAAATTTTCCTTGTCAGTTACACACAAAGTGACATTTCGTTTGTCAATTAAGCTATTTCCACTTGTAATTCAAATTTGTTGTCTTTCATTGACAAGCAGCCCAGGATTTACCCTTAGGCCAACCAGGCCCAGGCCTGGGGCATCACGACAAAAGGGGCCACAAAAGTAAGTAAACACAATGAAGCAACTGAATCTTTATTGCTCATACGAGCTAAATGGATAATAGATCTTCACAAATCTTCAAATTCGGCAAACGGCAACGCTCAAGTATTTTGATATAAGATGCATTCTCATACTGGATCCGGTATTGCTAATCAAGCATTAAAGTATCTGAGTGAACATAAAATATCAATTTTAAAATGCCGAGGGCAAACATACGACAATGCTTCAAATATGTCCGGTCAGTATAAAGGGATGCAACAGCAAATTCTTCTGACAAATCCATATGCAGTCTATGTACCTTGTGCATCACACTCTTTAAATCTTGTTGGTCGCTGTGCTGTGGATTGCTGTCTTATCGCAGTTGATTTTTTTCTGTCGTACAATCGCTATACAATTTTTTCCGCATTAACTAGATGGCAAACGTTAAAATCTGCTCTTCAAAATGATAATGTGTTAAAATCACTCTCAGATACACGATGGGGAGCTCATGCTGCAGCTACTTTTGCCATCATTAAATCATATAATAAATTATTAGATACTTTAAACGACATTTCCGAAGATAATACACTAAAAGGAGATGCTAGGAGGGAAGCTGGTGATCTACTAAACAAAATGAATAAACTAGAATTTGCCTTAATGCTTGTGATTTGGAACGATATTTTACAAAGTTTTCAAAAAGTCAGTAAAGTTTTGCAAAGCGAAGACGTAACACTACTGACGTGCGCGAATTTGTATAGATCATTGTCCGATCAACGGGAGAAAATGCGTGATAATTTTGACACTATTGAAATGCGCTCTAAAGAACTTCTACCTGATGGCAGCTACATGATTACACAAAAACGAATTCGCAAAAAAATGCCTAACGATGGTAATGCTCCCGATGTAGATTTAAGCCCGAAGGATAAGTTTCGAATAAAAGCTTTTTATATTATTATCGATAAGTTAAGAGTACAAATGGATTCCAGAGGTAAAATATTCAACGCCTGTGCCCAGCGTTCGGTGTCAAATTATCCGGAAGATTTAAATTCAGAACTTGCTGACGAGTTAATACAGTTCCATCGTTATGTGATGCATAAAAATGGCAATAATTTTAATTTTTTCAATCAAGCTAATTTATATAAGATTATGTGGGAAGATAAAATTACATCAGCGTTTCTGAACGTAGACACGGCATTACGTTTATTTTTAAGTCTGATGGTGACAAATTGTTCTGCGGTAAGATCATTTAGTCAATTAAAACGCTTAAAAAGTCCTTGTCGAACAATGATAACGCAGGAAAGACTTGATGCACTATCTCTGCTCTGTTGAGAGTGATTTGCTTCATGAAATATTTCGATGAACTTTTAAAAGACTTCGCTGCTAAAAAAACAAGAAAACAATATTTCAAAAATTAAGTAAAAAAATCTGTAAGAAAAGTCTTATACATATGTACATATTCTTGTAACTACCATTATAAATAAAATTAATTTTTTCAAAATAGCTTTTTATGGCCTTTAGTCCTACAAATTGGCGTTTCGTTCGGCTTACTCACTTGAACTCATCAGTGACATAGTGAGGGCTTTGTCAGACGCAATTTGTTTTAAGTTCAGTTCAACTTACATGAATTTTTCAACGAAAATCCACTGTAAACTATATCCAACAAGATTAGAATTCCTAATCATTAAGCTGGAAGTTTTTTGCCCGGGGCCAGGCATAGTTTCTATATAAGAAGGTTTTATAATACAAATTCTATATACTACTGAATTCTAATCTTGTTGGATATAGTTTACAGTGGATTTTCGTTGAAAAATTCATGTAAGTTGAACTGAACTTAAAACAAATTGCGTCTGACAAAGCCCTCACTATGTCACTGATGAGTTCAAGTGAGTAAGCCGAACGAAACGCCAATTTGTAGGACTAAAGGCCATAAAAAGCTATTTTGAATCAATAATTCAACAAGTCCAATCCTTAATGCTAAGTCTTCTACTTGGCTGATTTATTTCAGTAGTATATAGAATTTGTATTATAAAACCTTCTTATATAAAAATTAATTTTTGTTTTATGGAATTCGTTGTAATTTGTTTTCTTAAGTATTTAACTCTGTATGTAGTAAACCATACAATATAAGAGAATATATGCAAAGGGGGCACCATTTACTCTTCAGGCCTAGGGCCCAAAAAAGCTAAATCCGGTGCTGTTGACAAGTATTATGTCTGTTCGCGTACCTCCTAAAACTACGAATTTCTACGAATTTAGCCCAAAGTTCTGTCAAAGCTCATATAAAAAAATAAAATTCGTGGAAATTCGTAGTTTTGGGAAGTACACGAACACGAAGACATAGTGCTTGTCAGTTCAAAGACAATCAATTCCACTAGTCATTTTGTGAAATGCCGCAAAAATGTGTCTTTCGTCAGTTGTTAAATGACAAGTGGAAACTTAGCATTTGCTCTCGTAGGTACTATTTAGGATTGAAATTGTGTGTCAATTTCATTTAAATCGTTCAAGGATCAACGAAGTTATAGTATAGTCTTTGCTGAGGCATTGTCAATTTTCTTATCTATAATGAAAAGTTGCTGAATAGGTATGGACTGCACATCCATTAAAAAGTTTTACTCTCCCAGTGACAAAAAATCTAACCAAGTAGATTTGCATTTTTTTTTTCATTTTTATCAAAAACGGCAGGGGCGCCAAAATCAAGTTTTTGCCCCGGTTCAGAAAAATTGTAGATCCGGGGCTGAGCTAAGGAGGGAAGATCGAGGATACTTCAATTTTCTAACAAAAGAAATTTTAGTTGAGGACCCAAATGCTTTTAACCAGTATCTTAGGATGGACGATAACTGTTTGCAAGAGATTATAAACCGTGTTAAGGTTCCTCTTACAAAAATTGACACGGTGATGAGAAACGCCATACCAGTGGCAGAAAAAGTTGCAATGGTTTTGAGATTCTTGGCAACCGGTGAATCTTTTAGGAGCCTTGAATTCCAAACTAGACTTTCGGAGTCCTTCATTTCCAATACAGTTCCGGAGGTTTGTGAATTGATCTATAAAACACTTGGACCAGAATACTTAAAGGCATGTTCTCTTCTATTGTATACAATATTTGAAACATTTCTTATATTCTGCATTCTTAGTTTCCAAATAGTAATGAAGAATGGATCGACATGGCTAGAGGGTTTGAGTTACGATGGCAGTTTCCACATTGCCTTGGTGCAATAGATGGGAAGCATGTTGCATTCCGTGCATCAAAATCCAACGGAGCCATTATATTATAATTATAAGAGCCTGTTTAGATTGGGAAAATTGAGTCCGGACTCGTGAGTCTCATCGTGTCTACATTAGAAAATTTGAGGCGCCTCAAAACACATAGAAACAATAACAACTTCAATGTTTTGCGCATTGAAACAACAACAAAATGAGACTCATGAGTCGGATGTTTGTGTTTTCTTCATGCCTCACGACATCCCTGACCCCCCACTTCTCTTGCCCAGAAACCACCGTGAGACCAGTCTCAGCCTTCCCAATCTAAACAGCGTCTAAGGGATTCAACAGCATCATCTTGCTTGCAATGTGTAAGGCAGATTACACATTCTCTTACATAAATGTTGGCGCAAATGGAGGCTGCCATGATGCTGGAGTTCTGAACCAGAGCGATCTTCAGCAAGTTCTCTCCACTGATGATTTTCTGCCAAAAGATGACATTATTGGTAATGGTCGAAATTTACCCTATGTTGTCATTGGAGATGATGCTTTTCCATTGACGAAACATATTTTAAAGCCGTTTCCATACCACAGCCAAGAAACTGACAGAAAAATTTTCAACTTTCGCCTCAGTCACGCAAGACAAACTATAGAGCACAGTTTTGGAATCTTGTCGAACAGATTCAGAGTTCTGCAAACAACAATTTATCTTCCTCCAGAGAAAGTAAGAAAAATAGTTCAGGCCTGTTGCGTTTTGCACAATTTTCTAACTATAAAAAGCCAAACATATATGGAGCCAAGTAGGCAGACCTTGCAATATGGAATCCCACAGCCAAATCCTCAGCCATATATTCGAAGAGATAACCCGAAGAACCATAATAAAGCTGGTTCTGATATAAGAAATGCTTTTGCGCAATATTTTTGTATGGAAGGAAAAGTAGATTGGCAATACAGCTACTTATAATACTTTTAAATGTAAAAATTGATTACATAATTTTAACTTACCAATTTGTAGAAAAAGTATTTTTGAAATTGAAAGCAGCATTGATGTAAGTGCCCATAAATTTTGAAAGAATAAAAAATTATTCCATTTTAATAATTTTTAATTAAAAAACAAATTTGAGAAAAAGGCACTGAAATAAGTGCTTTGAATTAACGTTTTATTGACAAAAAGTTGTTATTGAACACAAAAAACAAAAGTAAATGACAATTATTTGACAAAAATGAGTAATACAAAAACAATGAGTATACAAAAGAAATTTTCTTCCTTGGCGATTGTCGCGTCTTACTGCAGTATTGCGATGTATCTAAACAATCTGCTGCGTCACTGGAAAAAGAAAGTTATTAATTAAAATTGTGTTTAAATGAGATCAATTTTTGTTCTTACTTGGGATGGGCTATAATGGCCAATTAATTACTCAGTTGTTTCAAGTGATGTCTTTCTTCAGAGCTGGAGCTTTTGAACAGCGACAAGATGAGATTTCATTATATTATCACCTTTCCATATCCAAAAGTAGTTTTTTGTACCTATCCAGATAAGTGGTCGTCTTGACAGCTTACTAAATAAAATGCACGACTGGATCGCACGTACTTGCTCTTATGTTCAAGTTGTGTGGGACTTAAGAACTTTAAGAAATATTCAAGTAATTATAGAAAAAGTATAAAAAGCATTTAAATCGTTCTATTAATTGTATAAACAGTCTGATAAATAACTTAGAGCTCAAAAAAAAGTATGCCATTTCATTACTTGAACAAATATGAATATATGCAAAAAAAAAAATTTAAAATCGTTGGAGCCGTTTTCTTAAAAATTAATTTTTTATATATAAAATTTTTGTAACAATTTTCAAAAAAAAAAATTGGTATGCCAATTTTGAGTATATATTAATATACATTTAAAACTGAAATTTAAAAATAATTCATCAACCCGTTTTTGAGATATTGAATTTTCAAAATAAAATTTTGAATCTTTTTTTAAAAATCCAAAATTTATTTTTTCAAAAATTTTGGTATGCAGTTTTATTTATATTTTAACAAAGCTTTTGTGAAAAAATTTGTATTGAGATCGGATGAGTGGTTAATGAGAAAACCAAAAATCAAAAAAACCGTTATATGGCAGGTACCGTTAATAAATGTTTTTGGTTATTTTTTTTCTTACTAAAAGGTACGTCATATCTACAGTAATACACTGATTTTTTTTTATAAAAATCGTTGGAGCCGTTTTTGAGATAAATAAGCTTTTCCTTAACGGTTGTATGGCAAGTACCGTTATTTTTTGAGCTAAAAAAAAAATTTCAATTTTCCCTCTGGAGAGTTACAAAAAAACCTTAAGTTCAAAATTTGAAGAAAATCACGTCAGTGGTTTAGGCTGTAGGTTGAGGTACGGACAGACAGACAGACAGACAGACAGACAGACAGACAGACAGACAGACAGACAGACAGAATTGTGCCACCCACTTTTTTCGTGTTCTCTATCATCGTAATGTCATGTTTGATTGTTATCTCAAAATTTTTTTTTTGCACGAATCCAAAACTTGCCCTATAGTACCTATATCGCAAGTAAAAAAACAATGCATGGTGCACAAACTTCAGTATTCAAAATTTAAATTTGAATTCAGATAGAATACATACATTTTGCTGGTCATTTTTTTAAATGAAAAATTGCTGGTCTTGTAGCCAAAATGTTGGTGCTTGTACCCGAACCTGATGCAGTTGAGCTTGGTGTTGGGTACTTGAAAGCGTAGTCATTATCACGGATTGCAGGTGAGGCATA
The DNA here is from genome assembly GCA_963921185.1 of Dasysyrphus tricinctus. NCBI lineage: Eukaryota > Metazoa > Arthropoda > Insecta > Diptera > Syrphidae > Dasysyrphus > Dasysyrphus tricinctus. The sequence goes on along the minus strand of OY992530.1, from coordinate 229,343,313 downwards.
TGAGTGATCTACGATAACATTTGTGGACAAATTTATATCCTCATCAACAAATAATGGTGTAGAAGCCGATATACTTTTTAGCGGGAAATTTTCGTAAGGGTTGAAAAATGGTTCGGAGAACGTCTCGGATGATGATGTCTCGGATATATTTCTGGTCCTTCTGTTTTTTCTTACCATGTTTTTCATTGATGATTCTTTGATAATTTCCATTATTTTCCATTTTGCGTCGAAGAAAATGTCCTCATCGAATTCACTCAGCTCATCCGCAACGATTTTGCCCAGACGAACTGCAGGCGTTTCTACCTTCTACGGTGGCAGAAGCACTTTTTGATTTATTTGCCAAGTCTTTGGCTAGGTCCATGCACGTCCTCACATTCTCTTCTAAAGGACAACGTTTTCTTTTTTTTTGCTCTCGGTGGCTCCCATGTTTCAAGTTCCTGATCCTTAAGGATTTATGTCAACAGTAAAGTATATAGATTTGATTAAGTGATATTGTAGTTCTTACCTTTTGATTGGATGAGTTCAGGCTCGTGTTGCTTTCATTATCGAGGGGACAGCTATCTGATGTTGACGCATTCTAGAAGAACTTAATTAATTATTTGTATGAAAGCTAAAGTCTCCATAGTAAAATTACCAATGAAATATTCGGTTCGCCAGAAATTTCGTTGGAGCATGGTGCCAGGAATTTGAGCATGTCGAAGCACCAAAGACTTGACTTATAAATATCATCGGCACCAGCTCCACTTTTTTTCGAGTTATTTTCTTTGTTTCTTTCTTTTATAAACTGTGATCTCAATGTTTTAATTTTTTTTATTTCGGCAATATTAATACTTTGATTAATTTTTTGCATTTCATTTTGGATACTTTGGAGTGCTTCATTTTTTTTATTTCGATTTAGATAATCTTTATTTTTTTTGTCGTACAAATTTGGCCACTGTTGATATAATGTTAATAGTAACTCTGTTTCAATTTTTGACCACATATTTTTGAATACAATTTAATGTCACGTTTTAAATTACTTAAATTTCACTTTACAGACAAAATATCGTTGAATTTATAACTGACTGTCTATTTTTTTTTTCTTTTTTTTCTTAATTCTTAGTTGCCAAAGTAGAAACGTCAAAGTTCAACCAGAAAAAGTCTTGAAATTTTCATACGTGCTTTCGTCTTTCCGTTCCCCCTACGTTTCTACACCCCTCACCCAATGTGTCAAAAAGACGAAACACGTAACGTCCGAAAAAACGAATCGTGTAATCAGGCTCAAAGGGAAGAAGCGGTACTTATGTGTAAATCTGCATTTACACCACCCGATTTTTCCAGTACGATTTTTTCCAAAATCGTGTGAAATGTTTACATGAAACGATATGAAACGATTTTTCCAGTCAGATTTCTATTCCTGTCCTCTTCATACTTTATTGCTGTCTCTTTCATTTTGCATTCAGAGGTAGATGGCATATTAGGACCAGCGTTGCCTATTGTATTTTTTTTTCGTAAAACACATCTACTGGCAATCAAATACTTTTTGATTTTACGAAAAAAAAAATATAATTCAACAAAATAAAACCACAAATAATTTCATCATCATTGTTGTTGTTTTTTCTCCTGAAACCCAACCTTTAAGTGCCTTGCATATGAGCCGTGTAGCAAACTATGTATGTATTTTCAATCACTTATATGTTATTATTAATTTCTTCTTCGAAAATACAAATACAAATTTGAAAATTCATATCTACTACGAAAAAAAAATAAATCTACTTACTGCATTTTGTTTTTGGATCAACTTCGGAAAATTCTCCGATTAGTGGCAACGCTGAACACACAAGACTCTGGGAAAAGTATAAAAGAGAACGCAAACATACTGGAAAAATCTTGTGAGTTTGGCAGGAACGGACGATTTGGTCCTTACCCCTCACTTTCTACTACCTTCACCCATGAACAAAAGATCGTCTGTGGAAAAATCGGGTGGTGTAAATGCCGACTAACTTGTTTTTTTTTTTTTTCTTTTTTGACGTTATTGAAATCTGAAAATCGTATTTCGGCTACTGGACTGCTATGCGTAAGTAAGCATAATATAATATGTAGTCGGACAACACCCTAAACATGTCTTCCTCTAATATATCAGGGAGTATAAACGCGATCAAAAGTCAACAATGTCTTCATCGTGCTTCATTTTGATATTTTTAGCAAGCATAAGCGTTCTAAGTAAGGACAATCATTTACAAGTGGAAGGATTGTCGGATATATTTCAGTTTATATTATGTACATTGCGAAATTCTTTGAGCCTGGCCTCCGATGCTTCTTCTGAAAGCTTTCCAATGGGAATTAGAGCATGTGGAATTATATCAGCTGCATGCCTCCATGAACTAAAATTTTATGGGTAGTAGCACTTAGCAGGCATATAAAATATAATACCAAAGGTTTGATGCAACATATATCTCCGCAGTTTCAAAACTGAAATTTTGAAATTTGTCTGCGTTTATTACTTCACCAGATGCTAAAGTTATTAAAATTATATTTATCGTTTCTATAAGCTCAAGATTTATACCAGTAATTTCAGAGGCTATAAGTGCATTAGAAAAAATGTTTCTTGCTGTGTTCCCGTCATTTGTTGTCCCTTTACCTTGTTTAACAACATCTACTAATAATCCCAACCTTGTCCTAAAGTTTTCTTAGATAAGTTTCTTTCGGTTATCTTTTAATGTTTTGTGATCCTCACTCCTTGCACTCCACTTCTTAAAATCTAAATTATATGAAACATGCAAAAGCCATTCCATGCACCATATCCATGCATGTAAGGGTGAAATTCCAAAATTATAAAATTCTGTATTTGTTTCTTTGTTGCATGCAATATTTAAATCATTCATTTCTGTGGATTTTGCCTAACAAATATAACATCGCATTGATGATGGGTTGTTGGAAATATTATTACAAATTTTTTCATCAATCATGGTAAGCAACAAAATATGTTTTACACAAAAAGGACGGTGGGACGTAAGATTTCAATTAAGTTTAGCATTTCCTCATTTTCTTTTTTTTTATTAAATGGTCAGTCTCTTTTTTAAACTGGAATCTGATAGGGCGACAGTAGCGAGTTGAGGATGGTTTTGAGTTTTCCAATATTATGGTATTGTCGTCTTCATTATATAATCTTATAGGGATCATACTTATGACAAACACAGACGCATCATCGGCAATTTCACAAAAAAACATTTGTTTATAACTACTTTGGTCTGATGCGCACCATCAAAACCCCATTTTGAAATCAGAGCTAAATTGTTATTTTTTATCTAAGAAATATCAAAGCATTTTAAGATCCTGGTAGTTGTGTGATCTAATAAAGCTTGAAGGTCTACACTTGCACTTGTTTCGTTTATTATCACACTTGTTTTGGGTGGAAAACATTCTTGTTTAGTTTTTTGAACTTTATAATAGGAGGGATACAGATGGACTCCTTCAGGCAGACAGCAAAAGCCATGCTTTAAAGATTTATGTAAATATTATTATATTTTGTAATTTATGGATGAAGAAATAATACTCGTAAATCAACTATCGGTCTATCTATCTATCAGATGTACTCCTTCATCTAAGGCAGCATGCTGTACTGTAGCGCTTTGTATTGTGCTTTTGTAAGCTTCAAACTGATGTACAATGCAAGAGCTTTTTCATTTGACATTGTAGGACTCATTGGATGTTCATTACTACAGAACTCATGCACTGCCTTGGCCTTTTCAGGGTTATTCATTAAAAATTCAACCACTCTGAAAGCATCAAGTTGTCCGTCAGCTTTAGGCTTCATCTTGGATGCATATAAAAGCTCACTGTTAGCAAGGCCTTGACGAATTGGTTCCGTTCTTCGTTTTTTTTGTCGACCGGATAGGTTGTCGAATGCTGATTTTGTAAGCCCAGAGATTGACGGGGATGAATCATTTTCAAATTCAGAAGTATCTACATACTTCAGTTTGAAGCCATTTATAATTTCGACTTAAGATTTTAGAATCTAATTTGGTTATAGCTGCTGTCCGAAAATCTTTTTTATTAAGCAACACAGAACTTACGCATGTATTCATTCATTCCATTATTGTTGCTGTTTTTTGGATGATTGTTCTGAATTAAGTATTTGTAGTCACTTAACTCACGCCCATTTTCTCTTAATAAATATATAAAAACAAATTTCAAACGTGTATGGTGTATCGCACCATTTTTTTTTCCAATTTTAATTAACACCTAAAGTAAATCTTCAATGTACCACGGAAAATGATGCCCACATTTATTAAACAAATCATTACTAAATGTCATCATCATCGTGCCCTGTAACCCCGGCTGGGGCATAGGGCGTCACTAAAACGTCTCCATCCTTCACGGTCTGCCGCAAGCTACTTAAGCTGTGGCCACGTCATTCTCTGGAATTCTGCTACCGCTAAGACAGTTGAGTTCCTTGTTGTTCTTGGTCTTCCAACCCGCCCGTGCACCCTGGGGATTCCATTCAAAGGACTGCTTTGCAATTTCATCGTTTGGTTTCCTCAGTGTGTGACCAATCCAACGCCATTTACGCTTTCTTATGTCGACTGTCGTCGACGTCCAGCCGCTCTTGACTTGTCCGGCGCCACAATTCCTCACTTGATATTATTTGTGGCCAGCGAATCTTTAGGATGTTACGAAGATAGCGATTCACAAGAGCCTGCAATTTCTTCGAAATGGTAGACTTGACTTTCCAGGTTTCACAAGTATATAACATTTGATTTGACATTGGATTCGAAGAATCTCAACTTAGTGCGTAAGGAGATTTGACTTGATTTCCAGATTGGGGACAGAGTACCGAAGGCAGCACGAGCTTTATTTATTCTACTTTTAACGTCCAGATTCGTACCACCGTTTGCAAAACAATACTGCCAAAGTAAGTTGAACTGTTCCACTTCTTCAACTGGCGTCTCCTGTAGAATAATACGCTGCTGTGTGGAGCGGCCTGTGAGCAATATTTTTGTCTTTTTGCTATTTATTCTTAGACCACTCGACTCTCCCTTCACTTGCAGTGTTTGGCATATCCCGTTCAGCCCACTGATGTTATTTGCCAGCAGTGTTGTCACTTCCAGTTTTAAAAAAGTGGTAGATAAGTCTAAAAAATAGTGGTAGATCCAGATTTTTAGTGGTAGATTTTAATTTCCAAAAATTATATAAGGAAAAATTTATGTTAGTCAAAGAGAACCAACTAATTCATCGAAGTATATGGGTGATTCTACAAAAAGTGGAAGAAAATGAAGATATTTTTGGAAGCAAATGGACTATCTCTAGTTGATTTAGAGCTTCCTTTCACATCATTGAAAGCGGCCAGTCAGAAAAATAAAAAACAGCAACTTTATCGACATTTTTTGAAAATACTGTGTTAAGAGGACTAAGATTTTTTTTTTTTTATTTTAAGTCAATTTTTTAGAAAATCGTACCCCTTGCCTAATGGCAGAAATAAAGTCAACTGTATAAATATTCTTTTACAAATCTAAGCGACATTGATAATAAGAGCAAGTTTGTATTAACAAGTATTTACAAGCAAAAGTAGCATTAACTGAACACTTTTGGGGTCTTTTGATAGACAGTTAGCCGTAAAAGTCAAGGGGACTGGGGCCAGGAGCTGAGTGTTTTCAAAGTTTTTGCCCCAAAAACATAGTTACGCATTGTACGAAAAAATAAAAAAAAATTATATTATTAGGGTTTTACTTAGCCATATAATAATGCTAGAAAATATGCCTACTTATATAGATTTTTATCCTGTAAATACTCATCAGAGGACTGAGAAACTGAACGGACAATCCAAGACCAGACAATTTTCACCAGACTTAATGCTTCACGGTTCACGCTACCAAATCTGAAACTTCGAAAGTTTTCAAAGTTAACTATATTTTTGCCTGTACAATGTTCAATTAATTTTTTTTTTTTAAATAAAATTAAGTGGTATCATAGTATTCTCATGAAACACGATTTTGTAGGTAGACATTTGGTCGATAGGTTTGCTGTGATCGCCTTACCGAGATCCCTTAACAAAAATTAGTATTACATTTGGACGCATAGATGGCCACGAGCTTTTTTTCTACATGATACAATGGTGGTATGTAGTAAAAATATTTTTGTATAGTAAAAAGATTTCTTATTTAACGTCATAATCGAGGGTTTATTTTGGTTTTGGAACTAAAATAAGAGAACTGCAATAATTTTTCCTTTCGAAAACGGGCTGAGAATCAGACACTTTGAAGAATTTTTTGAGTATATTTTCATATCAGATCTTAATTATTTTATCTGGGATATCAATAAGAATTATAATTATAAAAATATATACCTTTTAAAATTTTTATCGTTCAACACTTTGTGGAAATTAATCTTAGACATTTTAAAAAGATTTAAAGAAACACTTGTTTTTCCACAAATTTAATAATTTGATTTATAAGTTTTGCCAACGCGTTTCGTCTTAGTTAGTACAGGAGTGCCCTAATGAAGTCCTAACTAAGACAAAACGCGTTGGCAAAACTTATTAATAACATTATTACATTTGTGGAAAAAAAAAAACAATGGTTTCTTAAAATCTTTTTTAAAATGACAGGTTTTCTTTTATTATTAAAATTTAAATCATGGTTTGTGTATCACAATTTTTAAGCAAGTTGACAAAGAATATTTAATTCATTAGTTTAATATATGTACCTATTTGATAAGATCAAAGAAAAAGAAATTTTTAGTAACTTTTGTTCTATTATTTTTCTGAATCTATTTCTTCACTGAAGCTTTGAATGTGGTGATCAAAATTCAAACCAAAAAACATATCAGGAAAGCGATAGAAGTTTCCACTTTTTCCCAAATTTTATAAACAAAGTTGTGACACAATCTTTGAAAAGAAATCAGTTCTAAATAATTCCAATGTTGCATTCAGGTAAGTACATAGAGACAAAAACTCACAGGAATTTTTTTTTTTCTACTGAAAAATTTTGGGATTTTTTTTTATGAATGATCGGATTATCTTTGAATTTCAAATTTTGTTAGTTCTGGATGAGCAAAAAGTGGTAGAATTTTTGACTTCAATAGTAGAAGTGGTAGATTATCAAAATCTTGGAAAAAAGTGGTAGATCTACCACAATTGTGGTAAAGTGACAACACTGTTTGCCAGTAGACATATGTCATCGGCATAGTCTAAATGACTGAGCCTTTCGAACGGTCTCCATTGAATGACCCATCGATCAGCTGTACCAACAATGGCCGTCAATACGTCGTCCATCGCCAGCAGGAAGAGAATTGGCGATAGAACATCCCCTTGTCTCACACCCTGAAGCACTACGAAGGAGTCGGGTAGCTGCCCATTGTGTAAAACAAAACACCTTGCGTTGTTGTAAGACTCTTAAATAATGGCAACAATTTTTGGCGGAATTCCTCTACCAAGCAACGATCTCCATTCTCCATATACATTCTCGGTTAACTCGATCAAAGGCCTCGACCACTGCGGAAGCCAGCTTAATGCCTCTTGAGTGTAGACTCGATTCTATCCTTTATTCCCTCGAGAATGATGGTTTTTGCCATTAGTTGTGGGAAAACGGACAAAACGGTGATACCACGCCGATTGTTGCAATTCTTAAGGTCACCTTTCCTTGGCAACTTAAAAATCACACCATCCTTCCAGTCCTTGGGATAGCTTTCGTTTTCTCAAATGCTTTGTATCAACGGATGTAAAATACTAGCCGCTGTTACGGGATCGGCTTTCAGGAATTCAGCTGGTATTCCGTCTAGTCCAGCTGCCTTGTTGTTTTTGAGAAGATTTATTGATGTCTGGATTTCCGATTCTGACGGGAGTTCGATGTCAATAGCCCTATACGACCTGCGCATCTCGTTTAGTTGGGGCACTTCAGCACTCTGCTCAACTGAATCCTCATTTAGCAGGGCACAAAAATGGTCCTTCCATCTGCGTAGCTGATCCTCAATTGATATCAAATCCATCGCTGCTGAATGCGGATGCACCCGGGTGATTTTTTTGCAGGTCTTATGCTTAAATATAGTCCCATCAAGAACAAGACGATTCGCATTACAAAAGTAGACAAGCAAATCGCCATTTTCGTTCCGTGACCCCAAACCATTTTATCCCATCACGCTTTCCAAACAGTAATTTCCTGATCCGACTTGGACATTGCGAGGTCTCCCATGACGGTTATCATATCGGCTTTCGGAACACTCCTGTAAACGGAGTTAAGATGAGTGTAGAACACGGTTTTGTCTTCCTCGGTCGCTTCATTTGTGGGGGCGTAGCACTGAATAATTGTTATGTTACGAGTTTTTGAACGAAACCCTGCTTTCATTATTCTTGCAGAAATGGGCTCCCACGAAATAAGACTACGCCTTTCTTCTTCGTTCAACATAGTTCCAACACCATACATTCTTTAGTCACCCTCTCTTTCATCTTCCCCGGAATACAGGGGTGGAATCGGCTAAGCTGATAGTCGTTTTGAAGATAGCTATCTCTATCATAACTGTAGGGAAATATAGAGAGAGCAATTATCAAAACGACAATCATTTATTTAAGCGATCGCTTTCGTCTTACGCGATACGGGCCCAGCATTTTCGTTTTAGCCCAGTCAATAAAGATTTTCACCTTAAAAAAAATTCAACAGTTTTGAAACTTAGCACACTTATTCAGAATGATCTAGTGATGAAGTGTAAAAAAGTCCCCATGAATCCGAGGCGAGCTCTAGCGGCAGGAACTTGCAACATTTTTGTTTTTTTGTTTTTCGTTTTTGTCTTAGAAATTATTTGTCCTATCAAAAATTTTTTTGAGAAAAAAAAATAAAGCTTATGAAAGATAGCTTATGAAATTTTCTACAGTATTGATTATGACCAAAATTTCCATATCTCTTATAGTTAAAAAGTTATCTGGCTCCAAAAACTGATACTTTTTTAAATTGGCTCAAAAACGCTACATTTTATATTCTTATGTATGAAATGCGGTATTAGGACAAACGGTTTAAGGGTAATAATATAATCGGCACTCAAGCATTAACCATGACAAGAATGACGTATGCTTGTACAAAATAGTGCTCCATTTCTTTACCAGGGGCAGATCCAGAGTAGAATTTGGAGGGGGGACACACATAAACATTTCTTATACAGAAACTTTAATTTATACAAGGTGTCCGGTAAACATTGGATTATCCGCAAACGGCGTATTGCCCACTTTATGACTGCTCTGGAACCGGAAATAAAAATGGGCTATCTCGAAAGATACTCAAAATATGAGAATATTTTCGTTCAGGGCACTTATTTTTTACTTACTTTACGTTTTTGAGTACCACGAATACAAATGGATGAATTCCATCGACTTTCTTTTGCAGCAATTTTCTACACTATTGGTACCAAAACATTATTGGTAGAAAATTTTACTAGCTCTTGGACTTTTTTTTATAAAAAAAAATAGATATTTTTTTAATTACAAAATTTGAAAAAAGAAACAATTTAAAAGTTTAAGCATATCTGGTATAAAAAAAAATCGTATGGAAACCCTGGTGGCAAACTTTTTAAATATTTGGCGAAACAAATGTAGATTTCAGAATGGTATAGTTTTTTACAGAATCTAGAGTAAATAGGTTATTATTATTGGTAATATGCAAAAAGAGCGAATTTAATAAAAAAATTTACTTGGTTACGTCCAGTCAATGAAATAAATAAAAATGCCATCACCTCAAAAAAAATTCAAAAATTTTGAAACTTAGCACATTTATTAAGAATGGTCTAGCGATGTTGTGTAAAAAAGTCCCCATGAATACAAGATGAGCTCTAGCGGCAGGAACGTGCAACATTTTAATTTGTTTGTTTTTCGTATTTATCTTCGGAATTATTTGTCCTATCAAAAAATTTTCTGAGAAAGGAAGATAGCTTATGAAATCTTCTAAAATATTAAATATAACCAAAACTTCCATATCTCTTATAGTTAAAAAGTTATTTGGCGCCAAGAGTTAGTACTTTCTTAAATATCCTATAAAAAGCGCTACATTTTATATGCTTATGTATGAAATACGGCTCTGGTGCTAATGTTTTAAGGATTTATGATATATGATCGACATTCAAGCATTCACCATGGCAAGAATGACGAATGTTTGCACATTTTTTTCTTAGAATACCTCCAACAACAAATAATTGAATCCATGAATCCCATCCTGCATGAATAAGGAGACAGCCATGAAAAAAAATATTATCGACTTTGCTGCTTTCTGTAACTTGCTTTTGAGATTTCTGAAATGGGGTTTGGAGGATATATATATATATAGAAGATGTTGACATATATGAACGGGCTTGGCAAAATCCTTGGGTGCTTTGACAGTAGAACGTTTAAAATGTAAGCGCTAGCACCGCATTTTATACTTGAAAAAAGTACGAATTTTTGGAGCCAAATAACTTTTTAACTATAAGGGATATGAACATTTTGGTGGAAACCATTATTGTAGAGAACTTTATAAGCTATTCTTCTGTCACAGATAATTTTTCGATAAGATAAATAATTTCTTAGATAAACACGAAAAACCGAAAAATAAATATGTTGCACATTCCTGCCGCTAGAGTTCGCCTCGGATTCATGGGGACTTTTTTACACAACATCGCTAGACCATTCTGAATAAGTATGGCGAGTTTCAAAACTGTTGAATTTATTTTGAGGTGGAGGCATATTTTTCACTTCGTTGACTGGGCTATTTGTCCAGTGTAAGATCTGTATCTGTATTCAGCTCTTCCTCACCACTTAGCTTCGCTAATGCCCAGGATACTGATCTTTAGGCGAGGCACAAGGATCGAACGTTCCATGCTCCAATTTTCGTAAGTATGCTGTAGCCAAAAGTAACATTTGCGCTTCTTGGAAGACTTCTTCTATTTGTTGACAATTCATTTATTATTATGGCATCTTGACTGACCCTCCTCTTGGGGGCTCAATAAAAATGGCTTACCTTAATTTGGTACACTTATCCTCACGCGGAATCTACTATGGTAGATTAGAAAATTTGTGGTTAAATCATAGTTTACAGTTCCCATGCGAAAAAAATATCAAAATTTTCAAAACGATTTTCCATCTATTCTGTGCACTGAATTGAATAATATTCAAGGCGAAAAACGATTGCCTTGGCCTAAGCCACCCATTGCAGGGGCGATTCCTCTCAGTTGGCTGGTTTAGCGGCGCTAAACCAACAATTTAAATGAATATATTAGATTATATTATCTTCATATGCACCTCCTTATCATAAGCATAACGATTACGAAATTAAAGTATTTACAAATATTAATTGCAATAATCAATGGCATAAATAATTACCAAACTACCTACCCACATTTTCAAATCAATATCAATCAGCAATACAAAGCTTTCATACAAAATGTCTCCGTTGGAACCTTGTTTAGCGCTAGAATTTGCGCTAACCAATTTCATACAATCCATGTAGTAGTGTTGGTGCCTTTTTTACTTCTCGTCACAGTAAAATAAAGGGAAGGTTTAGCGCAAAACAATGCGCTAAACTAAAAGGCGTTACGTTCAAACTCGAAAGCGGAGTGCAAGCAGGTATGAATTCTTTTTTGTTTTGATATTGGTGGATATGCGTGCGCTTATTTTTGCCATTATTTGATTAAATAGAGATTTGTTATTGAATCGACAGTTTAGTGGGAATAATTAACTGATTATTTAATAGTTTGGCGATTATTTATGTGAGTAAATATACAATAGTCGGAAGAAGTATTTTGACAAAAAAAATATTTCGCATTTTTCTTTATATCTTTCGTTTTATTGATAGAAAAAATCTGAAAAAAATATATTATAATGGTGTCAAGATGAGCTTTCAAAAAAAAAAAAAAATGTTAGATTCATAATTATAGTTTCGAAAATAAAAATGGTAACTCAAAAACGTAAAGGGAAAAAAGTATTTTGCCAAAACTAAAAAGGCTTATAAATAAAGGTTTACTTTTTAGTACAGGCAGTGAGGATTGGTTTTCAGTATATTTTTGGGTGCTGAATTCAATCCGTCATCTGTTTTTGGCTATCAGCTCGGGTTTTTAAGAAATTGCCGTTAAAAAATGACCAAAAATCGTTTTTTTTTGCTATTTTTGAAGTCTTTTAACATATAGAAATAATTATTTTTTACAAGTTTTGTGAAACTATCTGAAAGTACTATAATCTTCTTCTTCAAATATCAGTTTAAATCTTTTCAATATCTCACTTACTTTCCGAGAAATTCTTAGTCTTCACTCGATATTTCTTCATGTTAAATAAACCGTGTATGATAAAATATGCAAAACGCTTACATTTCAACAAAGGATTGATCAGAGAGGAAAGAAGATATTGGACAGATATAAACTGATATTTGAAGAAGAAGATTAGTACTTTCAGATAGTTTCTCAAAACTTGTTAAAAAATAATTATTTCTACAGTAGAGTCGCCTAATTTCGAACACTCCCAGTAGTCCAAAACTTTTTGAAAATAAGCTCATAATCTGTGTTATTTCTTAGTTTTTCAACTTCTATAAACGCAGAATAATTCATGTGTTATGTCTTTAAGCCTTGAAATCCTATTAACTAGTCAAATTTCATCCTAAAGTTTTAAAAAAGGGACTTTAAAATTAGGCTTTAGGAAATCCAGTAATTTCAAGTTTTTGTAAATAAAAAAAACTGTTGGAAGTGTTCTGGGAATCTGTGATTTTTGGTGTGAAAATTTAATTTAATGCCTGTTATAAGACGTTTTCTTGTTAGATAATAGTTATTTTTTGTTTAAGGGCCTTCATAATACTGCAAGATTGAGGGAATATAGTTTGAACGAATATGAAGTGTAAGGTATAAAACATTTTTGTTTGCATCTTGAAAATACTGGTATTGGTCAAAGGGCCTTGTTGCCTTGTTGGTCGCATGTCAAAATGTTGAGCAAGGCTTTTACCACTCTTAAGTCTATATAATTTATTGTTCTAATTTAATTGACTGACACTTTTAAAATCGATTATTTCTACTTGTTTGTTTTTATTTCCTGTATCAATTTTTTGTTTCGACATAATTTTCCCTCAATTTCATTCTTTTTCCAATATTTTAAAAATACCGTTAACATTTTTACAATTAAAAGTACCCTAGATTACTCACAGAGTTGTCCACTACATGTACGTAAAGGCCCATTTTAAACTTTTCTGCTGTTTTGAAGGTTACCGCGGACAAACAGACAGACAGACAAAAAAATTTAAAATGATGCAGTTATGTTTCTTAGCAAGTTAACAACCACCTAAGATCAAAAACTTGAAACTATTTCAATATTAACGACAGACACTTCCAATTTTATTTATGTGTATAGATGTATAGATGTATAGATGTATAGATGTATAGATGTATAGATGGAATACAGATTTTGTTTATTTTTTTTTATCTTTGTAATTAAAATTAATTTCTTAAAATATCCATATTATTTATGGATTACAGGCTTTGTTTATTTTCTTTTCAACTTTGTAAATAAAATTAAAAGTTGTGATTTGGCTTATTTATTTAAAACTTTTCCAAGGTACGTAGCTAACCCAAAGCCAAAGACCAGGAATCGCCACTGACCCATTGAGTCATTAATTCACCCTTAATTAATAAACTATAGGCCTAAAAATTGAAAATAATTATTTTTGGATGCAAAAACTATTTGCCTGCTAATAAAAGCCTTGAGGTGAAGAAAAAAAATTTTTTGGAAGTGTAAGCCGACCATCCAAAAAAAATATTTTATTCACCACACTTTTTTCGCATGCAAAACAATTGCCTGTCCATTGTTTTGCATGACATTCCATGACAGCAATGTTTTTTTTTTGCATGAAATCATGCAAAAATTAATTTTGTCTTTCACCTCAATTAATTTTGACATGCGAGAATATTTACGTAGGTTTTTTTTTTCACACGGGAACTGTGAACTAGACTTAAACCACAGAAAGATTCGCACACGTAGAAATCATGCGTGGTACTGACCTATTGACAAATTTAATGGAGAGGGCTTTCACGAAATCTCACCACTCTAACCAAAATAACTGTGAAGTTATCAACGAAGATGTAACGGTGGTCTACAAAAGTAGGCCACGCGTAAACTGCAGTGTTAAGATATAAAATCATAAATCAAAATAAGTTACTGTCTATCCAGTGTCTTTCGAGCAGTGATGGGCATAATCGAATGATTTCAATAATCGAGATGTTAGTATTCGAGTGATCATAATAAATCGAATGATCATTCGAGATATTATGTATGAGAGTCGAGAACCAAGAAATAAGAACGAAAGAAAAGGAACGAAAACCTACATATTCGAGAACTCAATACGTTCATTGTCTATGTATGTTTGTATTCAATTTGTGTACACATACATAAACAGTGAGCGTCCTGAGCACCGAGTTCTCAATTAATTGTGTTTATTTTTTTATCATTTCTCCCACCGCATTAGCTCGAGTGATTAAATACACCATACACTCACACAAACTACATAACAATCAACTTTTTGGGTCGATAATGTGTGTTTCTCTTTTTCTTGCTTGTCTTCCGTTCTCATTTCTGTTCTTGAATCTCGAGTTCTCACGACACTTACTACAATAGTAAGCAGGTTGGTAGGAAAATCATTCGAATGCAAAATCATTCGAATGATTCATTCATTCATCATTAGAAGTACATATTATATTCAAGTTGCTGTCGGCTCTCGGGCTCCCATCGCGTTGACTCGAGTGGTTGAATACACCATACACTCACACAAACTACATAAAAATCAATTTCTCGGCTCGATAATGTGTGTTTCTTCTCCCTTTCTTGCTTGCCTCTCATTCTCATATCTGTTCTTGAATCTCGACTTCACGAGTTCTCACTTTTCTTACTTCAACAGTAAGCAGGTAGGTAAGAAAATCATTCGAATGCAAAATCATTCGAATGATTCATTCATTCATCATTCGAAGTGTATTCAAGCTGCTGTCGGCTCTCAACTCGAGCTCCCATTGCGTTGAGTCGCGTGGTTGAATACACGTACATAAACAATCAACGGTCTCGAGTTCTCTATTATGTGCGTATCCTTTCTCTTACTTGTCTTTAATTCTCATTTCTGGTCTTGATTCTCGAGTTCTAGTTTAGTATTGATGAAAAATCATTCGAATGATTTAAGTGAAGAATCGAGATATCTCGAGATATTGCCTGAATCGATCATAATCGATTATATCATTCGAATGCGCCCATCACTACTTTCGAGTGCCACTGTCACTGCTCATGAGTACTTGGCTACCCCCAGAGGAAAGCAGCTTATGACAACGATACACAAACAATGATGTGAGTTTGATGCATTTATGAATGTTTAACGGAAATTATGGTACATCATTTTTGTAACGGTGTGCTTGTGAATTTACACCATAAATTTCTCAAAATCTACCCGATCTTATAAATAAGGTGAGTGCAAGTTAAAGCAAATAAGAATAGCTGATGAAATAGAAGTACGTCACATTCACATGATCACATTCACTAAAACACATCAAGCTAAAAACGTGCAATAAATTTTTGGAAACAAATACCATTGTGCGCACCTGACTGCTATTTACGAAAAAATAAATCTGCTCCAAAGTTCAAACATTCTCACACAATCTGGAACGTTGTCAGGACGTCAGTAAAAATGTATATAGAAAATCAAAAACAAGGTAATATCTGGTGGAAACGGCACACGAACCATGAACATACAAACATGTTTATACTTCAAGCGGCAGTCGCCAGTCGACCGTGTGGTAAGGAAAGGAGATTAAAAATTAATCACCGGTCATTATAAGGCACCCAAATGAATGTTTTGGGAGTTTTTCAGACAAAATACCACTGATAAAAATAACCAGCCCAGAAAACCTAAAAAAAAAAAATTTTAAAGTGTCAGTGTCAACAAGTAAGTGTCAAACGAAAAAAAAAAAAAAATTAAGCCCCAAAATCCCAAGTCTGATATCAAAATATTTTCAGCTAAAAACGTCTGCACAGTGCATTAAAAGATGAACTTTCGTCCGTCTGTCATTATGAGGTATACGCACGTATACATTCAAAAAATTAATGGATTACTTACAGACCACCAAAAATTTATATCAATATCAACATCAAATGACTCACATCGGTTTAATAGTGTAGTTGTGTTCTTATTATGGTATTTCTGAGGTGGGCAGCTATAGAGCTATATACTCGTAATTGGAGAACCTGAGAAAATGAACACAGTCTGGAGATGATGCTTTTGAGGTACGTTAACATTTTTAATTAGGCTCATAAAGGCCGGCTGCATTCGGGTTGATAATCCATTGCTGATGTTCACGTGCGCACAATGTTGTTGGCGCCTAGATCGTTCGATATAAAGATATAAAGTTATTTGCCAGGCGATCGAGTCCTTCTCGCTCTCAGAGACTACACTATCGAATTTTGATCGATACCATGAATTGATGTTGGATGCTTGGCAGTGTTTGCGAAATATTTTCCTTTACCTCATTAACGCCCATTTCATATCAGTAGGTACCTTTCTACACCCACAAACTTCCAGGAGCTGACTACTGTGATCAGCGTAAAACAACGTCAGCATCAGCATCAAGGATGAACCAAACATTTTTGTCTGATCTTCAATCTCTTTTCCGATTCGGGGGAGATCTTGTGCGATTGGGATTGCTAATTGCGCATGCGCATCATTATCGGTTGCGGTGGGAGCGAAAGTAACTCCAAAATGGCATTGTGCTATACCTACTCTTGGATCTTATGGTATCTTATAAGTTGTATCTCATCGGACAACTATAAGAAAGGCATATGTAGTCAATATAATGTGAAGACTGGAAGACGAACAATCGATGGGCGATGGGATTTTATATGATGTTCCAACAAAGTTAAGCAATCTGATGATGGCCAGCGAACTTTTGCGTTCATTAACATTTTCTGTAAAATTCAATTGAAAAAAAACTATACTGATGCTATAGTTTGGAGTTTTGAGCCCTAAGTGCGGATGACTCTTTGTTTAAGATAAGATTTGTGAGTAAACTGTGAAACCTAGATGGACTGTAATAAACTCAGACCACACAGTGCGATCATACAGAGGTTTCCAAGAAAATGCATGAAGTTAAAAATGATGTCTGTATTTGCTGCAAACATTGCCCGCATTTTACAAACCAGTTGATGTGTTCCGAATAACTGCCTGAACAGAATGCAAGACGCAGCTGGAGTAGATGTCAAAAATGCTGCAGTAGATGTCAAAAATGCTGCAGTAAAAGTTAAAAATTGTTCAACTCTTGCAGCTCTGGCTGCAGCATTTTTGATATCACATGAAAAATAAACAAGTGTAAGTTAAAAAGAGAGACGTATATAATACAAATACTCCTGTCACAAAGATCCTGTTTGTTTAATTTATCATGATCTGATCCGGATCAGATCATTGGGCCAATTATTTTTGTTTTTTGCTCTGAACGCACCTTATTCCTTTTATTCCACTTAGCTTTTTGCGTTTCTTTATTCAACGGAATATTCCGGATAACCCATTTTACTGTTTCTTTATTAATTCCGGAACATTTGAAATGCATTCATTAGGCGTGTTTTGATGACCTCCTTAATGTGAACACTAAGCAATGCTTCACATGCCACATTTTCATATGTAAATTCCAACAATAGCAAACAACAAGCTAAGTTTACATTTGAACTTTAATTTTC
Organism: Dasysyrphus tricinctus; assembly: GCA_963921185.1. Lineage (NCBI taxonomy): Eukaryota > Metazoa > Arthropoda > Insecta > Diptera > Syrphidae > Dasysyrphus > Dasysyrphus tricinctus. The sequence goes on along the minus strand of OY992530.1, from coordinate 229,325,642 downwards.
ACATTAAAGTGCCTTGCATATGAGCTGTGAATTGCGAATGGTCGAGAATTTTGACATTTCTTTCACATGAGTGGTCGCCGTAAGACGCGAATTTTCATTAAAACTAAACAAGTAAAATGGGTGCTAAAACAAATTTGAGGTTAAACTCGAGCGAATTTTTCATTCGCAGGTTTTTGGAATGCGTCCTGTTGTTGGGGATTGCGAATACCGAATAAGCGTTTGACAGCTCGTAGAAAATACTTGTTGGTAGCGTAGAAAATATAAAAAATGTTTCTTAATTAATTTGAGGCCGTGAAAGTGTGAAAGGCACTTAAGGTGGAATAAAAGGAAAAAGGTGCGTTCAGTGCAATTATTCACATTTGTAGTCTCATTTATAGGCTTTTCACACCCAACCCCAAAACCGGTTTTCGGCGAAAAATTTTCAAAAACTTGAAAACCATTCACACCGAACATTACACGTTTACGTTTGACATTCCAGTTTTTGTTAACACCAACCACGCACAATTTTCTTTATTTTTTTTTTTCTTCCATTTTCTGAATCCATATGAACAATTTGACTTCCCAAAAACAAATATTTATAAATTTTAAATAAATTTAATAATTTTGAGATTCGAATTTTATATTTGATTGACTGAATCTCGTCAGTTGTTTTCAATATCTTTTAAAAGCATCACATCAGTTTCTTTTTTTAAACTTCAATGGGCGCTGAACTTATTAAAAGGTATGTTTGTTTTGTTCATGTCTGAATTTCAACAAGTTTCAAGAAATGTATGAGAAAACTTGTGTTTTCGATTAGGATTTCAGGTTTTAATGGGTGTAAAAAACTTTTAATTTGATAAGGTTTTTCTCCAAAACCGATATTTCTGCGAAAACCGCGTTTTGGGTTCGGTGTGAAAAGGCTATTATGGTAGATTCGCATTGGTGTAATTTACTTAGAAACACCTCTTCTTTGTTCTCGAGTTTTGTTTCTTTATTAATTCCATTTTGGATATTCTGGATAAAAACATAATCAATGTAAACGCTTCAGCATGCGGCTTATTGTCAAGCATGCTGGATGGATATCAAAATAATTTGATATTTGGCTGTTGGCATAACACGGAAGGAAAGAAAACACTCTTTAGTCGAAATTCGTTCCCGCCTTTTTTACTTCTTTTTTTTCTACTTCTTAGATTTCATCAATTACAAGGTGAAATATCCAAAGAGAAGTGATGTTTGACAAATATGAATGCAATGAACAACCTTTACCTTATAACACAGCAACACATACTAAGGTAATATCTTCCGACTTTTCGTTTAAGTTCGAGCATGTGTCAAATTCTCGGAAACCCCTCCGTTTATTGTATGTGTACTGTGGTATGTTCAACACATTTTAAATTTAACATTTAGATTTTCAGATTTCTGAATTTTCAAAACCTCTGATTGCGCAGAAATCAGAAATCTGAATATTCAGTACTGAAATTGAGGCACTGAATACACCCACTTTCAATTTGACAATGTCACTTAGAATTAATTAATTTTTATTTTTTTTTTTTTGTTCATTATCTGACAACTGGTTTTTGATTACATGCGCAATATATTATCTTTAATATGTGTACTGTGACCTTATATTACTTGGGGCGGTTTTCACCGAGCGCTCATAAACGGCTCTTAAGTTTATGAGGCTCACCAACGACAAACCACTCTACTCATATCTCTTTTTCGAATTCCGAAAATGAGAACAACTCTTTCTACACCAGGCACCCCCGAGCCCCAAACTGTGAAATCAAACTGTTTTCGAAAATGACGCTTCAAGCAAGTGCACTGACCGCACTTTGTTGGTACTTCTTCGCTAAAACAATGAGTGTGGCAGGTACCACAAATTCATTGTGCTTAGGATATTATTTTATCTGATGGCTCAGAGCTAAAAAAGAAACACAACTTTTTGTTTGACTGTTCAGGCTCTACTCTGAATTAAAAAAGAAAAAACCCCTATAGTGTAACGTCACGCGCGCCGCACCGTGAAACTCAGTTGACGCTTAGTGCGATATAGCTCATACAATTTCATACAAAAAATATTTTGAAGCTTAGTTGTTAGTTGTTAGTTAGGCAAACATGCTCGAATTGTTTATACAGTTTCCGACCACATCATATCAATTATTTACTTTTCAACTGAATTCATAAGGCAAACCTCGTGGCATGATGTTTAGTTGCGTAGGACTGTCATACCGAAGGTTTGGGTTCGATTCCCAGCCGTGCCTCGTGCCACCTAAAAACAGAAATATTTTGTCTTGCGAGGAACTGACAAATCATCCAAGGGTATACTTGTCATGAAAAAAGTGCTCCTCATTTAGCCATTCGGACTCGGCAAAAAACTGTAGGTCCCCTCCATCCTGCCAACAGCACGCACACAGGAATGGTTGAGAGTTGTAAGTCACTAGGGCTTGGTTCTCCACGAGCTGTTGCGCCACCCAATTTATTTATTTCATTTATGTGGTGCAGTTCCGCTGAAGTGCAGTTCCATCGAGTGTGGTGTTGCCTTTATGCTAATTTCCTTGAAGGGAAGTGACGGATAGACGCCAAACCCCTTCAAGCAAATGAATAAAGTATAAATAGAATAGTGAACAATTTGTTTAAGTTTTAACAACAAATAGAACTAAAACAAGCAATGATCTTCACTGCACGGGGCAAGGCTTACAAAAATTATCTAAAAAAAATTGGTGGAAAACCAAATAAAATCCCCGTGCATATGCGTGGGTCCGACACTTATTTATTTTAAGGATCCAAAATGTTCCGAGAAAGTTGGGTCAGTGAATAAGCTTGAAAGGAGTATGTGTGCCTGCGACACTCATGCTTGCAATGGTCCAAGAAGTACCAAAACAATGGGGCAGTGAATTTGCTTGAAGGGTTACTTTGAAGGTTTTCGAATACGTTTTCGGAGAGAGCGCTAATAATCATAACTTTATGAGTGGTTGGTCGGGGCCACTCATAACTTTTATGAGCGCTCATAAATATTCACCATTTTTGCTTGGTGAATAGGTTTGTGAGGCTCTTAAGTTATGAGCGTTCGGTGAATACCGCCCTAAATCATGTATATTATATCTCTGATTTGACAAAGTGACAACCCTCATAATTATTAGGGCGAATCGGCCAACTAAAACCAATTGCAACCAAACCGGAGTTGCACCGAGCTTTGTTCCATATCTTCAAGAAATAGGGGAGATTTTTGGCAAAAAGCCAACTATCTCCAATAACCACACCATATATTTCGGCACCGATAAATTAAAAATGGTAAGCCTTAACCATTAAAATGTTGTTTAAAATATTCCATCTCTTATAAGTTTTCAGCAATATTAACAACACCTGTGGCATCGACAATTTAGTCAACATCAGTTACGTATTCAAACCTTTATTCAGAAAGTGTTAGGAATTAAAATAGACCGATAGACCCTGAGGATGAGGAAAGCAGCTATGCATTGGCTGAAAATTATTCAGAATTTTATTCACCAAGAGCAACAGCAACGAACACAACAAAATCATCATCTCCTGATTTGTAAGATCAGCCTACAATTACAATCCAATTCACTCCAAGTCCTGAATTTCCATCAAATACGCCTGATTCTTATATTCATCTGCGAAAGCATCAAAACCACATGCAAAAAAATAAAAATGATTCGGTCATGGTACTAAGAAGAAAAACGCCAATTCAAAAAAACAAGGAACAGATTTCAGATTTGCGAAATTGGAATTTATTGAATGACAAAACAAAATTTTATTAAAAAAAAAGACAAAAATTCATAAAATGAATATTTGTTTTTATTTTTTAAGTTATGGGCCTATTTTTCAACTGTTAAGAAAATGGTAAAGCTTTTTCTTTTCTTGAAACTGTTAAGTAGTTTAGTAGAGTGTAGAGATAAATGCATTTTAATGATTTTGCTTTTCTCGCTTTCACATTGAATAAAGTTGAATATTTTAAAGAACGATTTCTTATAATAAGAAAAAATTATATTATTTGCATATTATAATTATTATAAGAAAAAATGATGTTGTTTTTCTATGCGTATAAATTATAGTTATTTTGGTGATGCCTTAGAAAAATGAACTTGCGACTTTTAGGCCTAGTATAGGCACATAAGCAACTTGCTGAAAACCTGAATTGAAATTTGTGTTTGTGATTTTTAGCCATTTGCAGTTGGAAATATGAATTTTCTAGCTTAACACGAATATAATATACTATTTAACGGTTACAATCATGGTAGTAACTCAATTTTGGAATTTTGGCCTTTACGCCCTATTTTCTTAGGACGGCAGCCTAGCTCTCATTACCAAACTGCTTGGAATGATTAAAACGTTGCGTTGTTGAGCTTCAATTTAAGTGCTTTGGATGATCCGAACGTTTCTGAGTTTGAATTTTTGTTCCTTTTAAATGAAAACCAGAACCATTTTCAATTCAAACTTATATTTCGAAAAACATTTATATGGAACACGTTTCATGATTTTCTTGAAAACTGAAAAATTACGGAATTAGTTTTATATGCAAATTTTTGAAATCGTTTCCTGTGCCCCCCCCCCATGGCTCGGGAGCGCACCTCACTTCCGTAAATAAAGTTGAACGAAACTTGACGAAACGCTCCACTCCGCAATTATAGCCGCGCCATATGCTTTCCGTGTATTGGCTTGTTTTCTTCCGACCACTTAAGTGCCCCTCCGAGCATTATACTTCTAGCTTCAGTTTGGTTTGCCATTTCATAGTGAAAGTGAATAGACTTACCAAAATAATGGTTCGTTTCGCGCATCGTGCGCTGCGTCCAATATTCGGTCGACATAATCGCCCAGCAGAGTCGGTAATTCGAGCAACCACGGATCGGTTTCTCACCACGTTTACTCTAGTGGATAATGCGCATCTTCAGAGACGCCGCCGCCGCCGTACAGTGCGCACCGAAGACGCTATTGCTGCTGTGGAGCAGAGTATCGAAGATGACCCGAATGAGTCCATCGCGTCAAAAATTGGGCCTATCGGCTGAAATTTATTCGAGCCAGCCACGGCGACCACTTGCCCGAAATCATTTTTAAAACATAATGGCAAACCCTTATCTTTATAATAAAGCTAAATTCTTTGCCCTTACATTAAATTATATGTGTTTTATTTTTTCTTGAAAACCACACTAACAAAATGACCTTTAATAAAAAATTTCCGCAAAGTTCAAATAATATTTAATTTCAAAACTTTCAAAAAGGTAGTTTTTGAAAAACACATTCTTATTCTTTTTTGAAATTTCGATATCTCAAAATTGGGTTGGTGTCTGTCCCCCCTGCACAAAATCCTGGGGGCGCCTATGTCAGACTATTCCTTGTGAATTTATGGTATTCTCCCATTAATTGCAACAAGAGAACTCACAACGGAACTCACCATAGCATGGTGAGATATTAAATTTCATTATTTGAACAGCGAAGAAAAAGAAAATGAAGAACAATTTCAATTCGGCCATTCAAATTTATTTAAAGCTTATAAAATGCAAGGTAATATTATTTTTAAACAATAAAATGATTAAATAAATAGTAAATACAACATTTTCAGAAGAAAACAACCGCGATTACAAGAGAACTACCGTGGAGCAACTGGAATTTGTTTGTTGGCCTATAAATGACCACCCGGAACTCTTGACCAACAAAAAGGATCCCATTGAGAGGATATAAAAAAACTTGTGGTCCCAGCTGGGAAATGCGAAGTGGAAAGAAGTACATAAGTCGCTGGCTACAAAAAGTATGTAATACAATTGACTTCCTTTATATTTCAGACACTCTCCCACTGGAAAAATCAAATTCAACCCGGAGCCAGAAAAGCAAAAGTTTATCGAATTAAAACGGGTGGCGGCCGTCCTTCAAGTCTTAAATTTAAAGACCTCAAAGAGAGAACCCTTGAAGCCTTTGGCGCTGTTGCTTGCGGTGGGCTCCCGGTTGTGCCAACGTTGGGCTTGGAAATGATTGACTTGTCAATACCTTCACATGTAAACAAATTACATGCATTCCATTCCCTTGAGTTTTACTTACTTACAAGTTACTGTAGGAAAATGAACATTCTGGATACCAGAATACACTTTCTCAGGCTTCATCTATGCTTCAAGGGCCAAATACATTCGTCGATGCTGAAACCCATCCAAGTCTTCTGAGGAAAAACCACAAGTCCAACACATCAACATATGATCTTTTTAACCAGATATTGCAAATGACCAAAGAGAGGGATGAACGGGAACGGAAAACCTAAGAAGAGAATTTGCTGATACAAAAACCAATGTCACATGCCTTGAAAAGGATTGCCGACACAGACACTATATCCAATCCTTGTATGAGGCCATTGCAAATGTGAAAAAAGAATCAATAGGATTCCAACGTTCCCTTGCTATGGCAATATTTGGTTCATTAACGCCTTTTGTACCATGATATGAAGACTGTGGGTGTGTGTGTATGCACACTAATTGTATTATTAATAACTTTAATATATATAGTGCAGGCATTAACATATTTTTAATCGAAAAAAAAAAAATTGTTAACAGCAGTTTAACGATTTAATGGTAAAGGGGACTATAAGGAATGTAAAAAAAAAAACTATTTCCCAGAGGCGGTGTTGGAGAGGGGATTTAACTTACGTTAAAAAGTGATATATGTGAAAGTTGTAGATTTTTGCCGGATCTACAACATTTCTATTGAACACTATTCATTTTGGGGTCAACTTTAGTCGAAAAACGTAGTAATACAATTTCCCCCCTCTTTTTCACCCCCCAACCCCCCCCCCCCCCCCTCCCCTTCAACTCCGCTTCTGGGAAATAGATTTTTTTTAAATACCTTACAACCCCCTTCAAAAAAAGTGTTGCAAAAAAAGTTCATCTTCTCTTCCATATTTTCATTTTTTTTATTCGAAGAACTTGAAAAGGTTATGAAAATTTTGTGATTGGAGATAAAAAATAAAAGCTTCAACATTCACACTATAATACCCCTTTCGGTTCATATACAATAGTGCAGGAGTTCTCTCGTCCGTAGCTTTTGGAGTAACAAGTGGTATATGGATGCAGCCAAAAGCTCCAATAGTCCCTTTGATATTGAATTTGTTACAAAACCTAACCGCCCCATACTAATATTAGAAAATCATCACAGTTTGATGAGTTACATCATATTTTACGTTTTCTATACAAGTCTTATTTGCAACACACCCAATTCCATTATTTAGCAACACACTCTTCATTCGTTTCTGGGAAACGAAACTCATTTCCTTTTAACCTTGACTATGAGTTTGCAAATATGTAGGCATACGTAATATTTCTGCAAACTGTAGCTGGACTTAAAAGAATTCTGTAATTATTTCCTACACACTTCTGATACGAACAATGGAAATAAACTACTGAAAGAAACTATTAAAAAAGAATTGATAAAATTGCAATGAAACCATGAAAAACTTACCCGAATAACAAAAGGCAAAGAGGTTGACTGATTATCGTAAGGCTTCAAGCTCTGAATGATATCCCATTAAGTTTTCGGGAAGCGAAAAAAAAGTATTGTTTTGGAAAGCGAATGGATCATTTGTATCTTTTAAAGTTTTTAGAAGCCGTCGCGTCGGCGCTGCATCTATACCATTAGTTTGTAAAAACAATGGGGTTTATGTAAAAATTTTACTTTTTATTTTCATGGGGCAGATCAGCAATAAAAATAAATAAAGTTGGTGGAGGGGACATACAGTTTTTTTCGAGTCCAAACGGCTAGATGAGAAGCACAACTTATTCATGACAAGTAAACTCTTGGAGGCTTTGTCAGTTCCTCGCAAGAGGCAGTACCTCGGATAAAACATTTCTGTTTTAAGGTGGCAGTGGCTGGGAATCGAACCCACAACTTCGGCATGACAGTCCAACGCATTAACCATTATGCAACGAGGTACAACAGATCAGCAATAATATGCACTAGAATTAAGTCCACTTCCATTATTGAAATTGAATTTGTTTTTACAAAATATACGGAATGTGAATCCAAAATGTCAAAACTTTACTAATTTGTGAGTTGTGACCTGCTCTATAAAGGAGATCACAGTTTCGATTGTTTTTGTGAGTCTTACAAGGTGTGACTGCGCGGCAGAATTCGAAAAAGTCACAAAATCAATTTCACCTCTCCTTATGAATTATGAGGTACCACTGACTTTGAGGAGAATCGGGCTGTTAGAGTACTTAAACATAGGTTCAGAAACGTTTCAAACACTCAGATACAGACCTTGTGGAATTTCTTCAATTTCTGGAGTCACAAGCTTTTTTCCAAGGTCAAGCATATAATTATGAAGGATGCCAGCACTTTCCACTAGATTCACATTTCTGATGCGTATCGTTCTCTGCTCAGTAAATTTGAGATTCGAGTCGAAGAATGCTCTTCGTTAAATCTTTTCTGCCTATCAGTCAGTCTACCATTATCTTTGAAAGGTGAAACTAACCAACAAGAGTTTGTATACACATCTATCAAAAATTTGTTATACGGAAACGGGTATTTGTAATTTTCTTGTGTTTTTCTGTAAGGTGTTGTTCTTTTTAAAATGCGACTGTAGTGCATGGACCCATGCTAACCACAATATCAAAATATTTTGTGTCTACGTCCACAATTGTTTTCAACAAGCAAATGCTTAAGTTTTTCTTTACATCGTAGTAGCAATGCTTATTAATTTTTGACGAGTAAATGGTTAAATGAGTGCAATCAATAGCAACCAACCCGCCTGGTTTTTTTGTCACTTCAAATTTGTTGGCAAATACTTTGACCATCAATTGATACCATCAACTTACTGACACGTCCGACAGCTATCCACGCAGAAGATTTTGATACGTCGAATAAGGTTAAGGTGTTGCTCACGTACCTGTACCATTTAAATATTAGTATTTCTACTTTGCCACCCATTTTTGTTTGCCCAGCGTGTCCAAGTAAATGCGGAGAAAAGCCAGATTTGGAAATCTCTTAAGGAAATGCATATAAAAGTAAATATAAGTGAATTATGTATGCTATCAACATGTTCGTGTTCGTTCGTTTTGAGAAGGCCTTTGACCGAGTCAACCGTGAATGTATATGGAGATCACTTCTCGGTAGAGGAATTCCCCCAAAAATTGTTGCCATTATAAGAGAGTCCTATAACAACGCAAGATGCTTTGTTTTACACAATGGGCAGCTATCCGACTCTTTCGAAGTGCGGCAGGGTGTGAGACAGGGAGATGTTCTATCGCCAATTCTCTTTCTACTGGCGATTGACGATGTTTTGACGGCCAGCGTTGGAACAGCAGAGTGGCAGGGCATTCAATGGAGACCGTTTGAAAGGCTTAATCACTAAGACTATGCCGATGATATATGTCTCTTGGCCAATAACATCAGCGGGCTGAACGGGATGTGTCAAGCTCTGAAGGTAAAAGCAGAGTCGAGTGGTCTTAAAATCTTAAAATAAATAGCAAAAAGACAAAAATAAAGCTCATAGGCCGCTCCACACATCAGCGTATTTTAATACAGGAGACTCTAGTTGAAGAGGTTGAACGGAACAATCTAACTACCTTGAAAGTATTGTTTCAGCATATGGTGGTACTGATCTGGACGTTCAAAGTAGAATATATAACGAACGCGCAGCCTTCGGTTCTCTCTCCCAAATTTGGAAATCCTGTCAAATCTCCTTGCGCACAAAGTTGAGATTCTTCGAATCCAATGTCAAATCCGTGCTTGCGAAACCTGGAACTGGAAAGTCACGACTACCATCACAAAGAAATTGCAGGCTTTTGTGAAGCCATGTTCTAAAAATTCGCTGGCCACAAATTATATCAAACGAGGAATTGTGGCGCAGGACAAGTCAAGAGCGGCTGGACGTTGACATAAGAAAGCGTAAATGGCAATGGATTGGTTACACACTGAAGAAACCAAACGATGAAATTGCAAAGCAGTCCTTTGAATGGAATCCTCAGGGTGCACGGTGGGTTGTAAGACCAAGAACAACATGAAAATCAACAGTTCTAGCAGAAGCAGACTCCCAGAGAAAGACGTGGCCACAGTTAAAATATCTATCTGCAGACCGTGAAGGATGGAAACGATTTGTTGGCGGATCGGAAATCCCAAATTTGTTAATAAATCGAAAACGTAGTTATACGATTTGATAAAGATTTTAATTGAGCTGCTTGATTGTCGCTTGAGCTAGATTCATTAAATTTATCGAAAGCAAACAATTTTTGAATTCATATTAATTAACTTAATTTAATTTTGGGTTTTGATATAAATAATTGAATTTTGATATGAATATCTACTAAAATTTGTTAAAATACAATATGAAAATAAATACTTTTAACTACTTCTGAAAAGTACCTAATGAAAACTAAAATGAGTGAATAAAATTTTTATTAAAAAGGGATGGGAAGGATACAGAGAGGAGGATGATGTAGGGTGGCAAGAAGAATCCAAGTTAAGGGATTGCTTTAGCGAGGAAAGCGACCAGGTAGGGAGGGTATAGAAAGATTATCTCGCATATCTACAACACCCAAGATATTGAGACTGGCATACGATTTTTTTTGTGATGAGTCAGAGGTCCAAGAACCACCCCCTTTCAAGATCTAGCAAGACGGGTAATGTGCCAGCAATGGACACCAAGGCAACAAGGCTCATTACAAGACCTTGTGGTATTTCTTCAATTTCTGGAGTCACATGGATTTTTTCCAAGGTCAAGCAGATAATTATGAAAGATGCCAGCACTTTCCACGAGATTCACGTTTCCGCGAATCGTTCACGGTTAATTAGAGGTTCGAGTTGACGACTGCTCTTCGTTTAATCGTTTTTGACTATCAGTCAGTCTACCATTATCTTTGAAAGGTGGATATAACCAACAAGAGTTTGTAGACACACCTATCAAAAATTAGTTATACCGAAACGGGTATTTGTAAATTTCTTGTGCTTTTCTGTAAAGTTTTAATCCTTTTAAACTGCGACTGTAGTGCATGGACTCACTGCAAAAAATATGAACACATTTACAACTACAACTGCTTGCAAGACAATGCTAAAGTTTTTATTTCTATCGTAGTAGCAATGTTTATTCATTTTTGTTTGCGAGTTTATAGTTAAATGAGTACAACCAATAGCAACCAAAACGCCTGGTCTTTTTTTGGTTCAAATTTTTTTGGAAATTACTTTGACCATCTATCCTTGAAGCCATTTTATATACTGGGTTACACTTTCCAGTTGATACCTTCTACTTACTGACACGTCCGAGGTCCGACAGCTATCCACGCAGAAGATTTTGATACGTCAAATAATACATTAGTATTTCCTTTTAGATGAGAAAAGCTAGATTTCGAATACATTTTTAAGTAAATGCATATATGAAAGTAGATATAAGTAAATTATGTATGCTATCAACAAGAAGTGATAGTTTAACATTTAATATAAATAAATTAAATTTGGTGACGCAACAGCTCGCGGAGAACCAAGAACCAAGTATACTCTTATGTCGTTTTCCATTGGTTTCACTCAAGAAGACACTCATTCTGAATCCAATGGAACAGTGCTTGTTACTTCTACTCAATTCTGAAGTTTTGTCTCTGTTTTAGTGAATCATTAAATAGAAACTTTTTGCTGGCATACAAAAAGTGAAATTAAAAACAATATTGAATCTACCCCTAACTTACAAAGTATAATTTTTCTTTTTGTTTTTCTTAATTTGTTTATTAAATTATATTAAATTCTTTGTTTTCGAGTGCACAATTAATTTAACTGTAATGTTAAAAAAATATGAAGTTGCGCTGCAGTTTGTTTTGACGTTTGAGTGTGTATGTATTAGTGCTTCTCGAGTGGATTCTGATTTCAAATCGAGAAGCGAAATTCTCTTCTCAGAATCGTCAGAAGAGGATTTTTGTGCCAATGGAATGGTTTCAGAAGACTTCTGGACGCTTCGGAATGCTTCTGAATGTCCAATGGAAAACGACATTAGAGAATATGTCAGTTCCTCGCAAGAAGCAGTCAGTGTTGCCGCATCGCGGTACAAAAAAAGGGGGTCCTTTTAAGAAATTGCCGCAAAGGAGAGAATACAAAAAATATTATAAGTACATAAAGCAGCAAAGCATTTGGTGAAAATTTATTTAAAAACTAAAGCTAAATGTATTCTTATAATAACAAATAAAATTTATTTTACTAAAAGTACAACAAAAATGTAGATGGGTAACTATTTTTACCTTCTAATTTAATTCGAAAATTTGATTTATTTCATCCCTTTCTTCTGTCATTTTGCAGAATTTAGTAAGAAACTTTGTGAAGTAAAAACCTAATTTTTGATGAAAATCAAATACATTTTAAAAAAGGGACCAATTGGTTGATTTTTAAAAAAGTGGGGGCCACGGGTCCCGAATGCAAAACAGGGGCCATTTGGCCACTTAAGGGGGCAAACGGCAACGCTGGAAGCAGTATCTCGGGAACAAAATTGCGGTTTTTAAGTGGCAGCAGCGGCTAACATGACAGTACAACGCACTTACCATAATGCCAAGAGGTACTATTTACATAATATTATATGCTCTGCGGTCAAACACTTCAACCTAAAGTCAAAGTGTGACTTGAAGTATTCATGAAGAGTCGAAGTCTGAAGCCCGGCAGCCTTCCATCCTCTACGATCCCCGGCACGCTGCTTCAAGTTATCTAGATCAAGCTTGGCTTGGTCTCTAAATCGGAGGTTCTTTCTTCTTTGTTCCCTCGACCGAGAAAATGGATTCGACGTCTTTTGATTTCTTGGATTACATCCACTCTTGATACAACTCACAGAGTTAACGGTTGTATGTTCTCTTTCATTCTCACACAGGACTAAATACCCGTCGAACAATGTTTTTCTTTCAAAGGGGCCTAGTATCAGATCTGCTTTTTTACTTATCGCCCAACACTCACTATAAGGGTTTTATAGAGCGTGCACTTCGTCTTTCGTGTGAGCAGTTTTGAACCCATCTGTGGCGCCAAACCGAAGTAGCATCGGTTTGCTATGGTAATTCTTCATTGAATATCCACTATGATGTCGTTGGTTCGATTCCCCGCCGGGCCACCTAAAAAAAAAAAACAGAAATGTTTTATCCGAGGTACTGCCTCTTGCGAGGAACTGACAAATCCTCCAAGAGTATACTTGTCATGAATAAGTGCATCTCATCTAGTCGTTCGGATTCGGCAAAAAACTGTAGGTCCCCTCCATTCCTGCCAACAACACGCACACAGGAATGGTTGTGAGTTGTAAGTCACTAGGCCCTGGTTCTCCAAGAGCTGTTGCGCCACCCAATTTATTTTATTTATTTATGATGTCGTTTGTGGGATTGATGTTTACTCCGAGGTAGATGAACTCCTTCACTACTTTGAAATTGTGACGTTGTGTCCTATCCGATTGGCAAATCTTTCATTATTTATTGATAGCATGGATTTGGTCTTGTCCTCGTTTACTTGAAGACCAACAAGTTTCATAATATGTTCTTATAATGGCCTTTTGGGAGCGCCGATGATGTCGCTATCATTGGCATATCCAAGAAGTTGGACAGGTTTGTTGAAAATGGCGCATTTTGTGTGAACGTCTGCCTTGCGCACTATTTACTCTAGAATGAGATTGAAGAAATCACATGATAGCATATCTCCTTGCCAACCCCCTGTGCATGTTTGGTACAGTTCAGAAGAGCTTTTCCCAAGTTACACATTACATCGCGTATTTTTCAATGTCATGCTACACAACTGGATCAGTTTTTCTGGGATTTCAAGCTCATCCATCGCCATAAATAGCTCCTAACGATGAATGCAATCATTTTTATTTGACATTTGCAGTGAGCAATACCCAATCAAGTAGTGCCAACATTCAGATTCGAAATGTCTTGAAACCGGAAAGTTGGGCGTTTTCATGAAAAATTCTTAAACTAGAATTATAATGCTCAGAGGGACACTTAAGTGGTCGGAAGAAAACAGGCGAATACACTGAGAGCACATGATGTGACTAATTGCGGAGTGGCACGTTTCGTTCAACTTTGCTTTCGGAAGTAAAAATGACATTTGGTGAAATAGGAATGCCAAAATGAGATATATGATAAATACAGTGTGGGTGTGTTCGCCTTTTCGACGATACGGAAAGCTACTGCTCCTTGGTTTTTAATATTAGCTTCAGTGCCCTTCCGACCGTTATAGTTCTACCTTTTATGTTCCCTTTAAAGCTCAACGAAACACGCCTAAAGATAGAAAGAGCTATCTTTAAGGTTATATTATTAAGCAAGGATACGGGTGATCAAAAAAATCTTTACTTAGGCTCCACTGTTTGAAATTATCGTTTTTTTCGTAACGTTGTTTGTGATCTTCTTTCCGTTAAGCAGTTGTATAACAGACTTTGTATAGTTTATTTCAAAGTAGAAGTATGAAACATGTGTGTTGTTATGGTGCGATACCTTCCTCCATATACACTTCTTGATTTCCATCATCCTCATTAAAATATCTTTAACCAAACAAAGCCGAACAATGAGAACGAATGCTGATGGAACTTTGTATTTATTTTGTTGTTTCTTACATTTCGTTGCCTTGTCGTTCAGATTCAAATTCAGGCCCATAAACGGTCTGCAACAATGCAAAATTTTATGATTTCAACAGATGCAGGTATTTATTGTAACCGAAAACAAAATTGGCAACCAGATCCTCATGGGATGTAATTAAAATTCATAGACTTTACAGCACTAAATACGGATTATTTAGTTTCCTGAGGAATTTCCCTGTAGCTATAGGTAAAGGTACTCTTCTGCCGGATATTTGGATCAGTTGGACTCCATAAATTAATTTGGATGGAATTTTAATTAATTCAAACTCCTCCGCATATGATATTGTAGCTTAAGCTGCCTTATTGAGGCGAGAGTCATTTGACATTGGCAGTGAAGCCCAGCACTACATATATAAAAGATAAGCTATTCCTGCAGAACAGTCATCATAGCATGTGATTTACTTGCGAACCTTTGCTCTGTTGAATTATTGCTGCTGCTCGTGTCTGGGCTGAATGTCTGCAGGTGCAGTTGCAGTTGCAGTATACGATAGTGCAAAGTATCGTATATAAATTGCGGCCTCGTCGATAAACTCACACACAACTCATCATTGATCCGGTACGGTGATCGATGACAAAACAAACAGAGCCGACAGACCACTGTGCTGGCTATAGGAACGTGACGCATGAGCATACTCACAGCACGCTCATGCGACATGGAAAAATTGTTAACAAATTTTTTTGTTTATCTCTGACCAGACTGCGCAGCTCGTTACAGGCAATGTAGCTATAATGCTGGATTTGACATTCTTCATTCCCAGCAGCTTGACGTGCGGACGACGAATAGAGGCTGTAATTTTATGGCATTGACATCGACTGGCAGCGTATAGATATTCTTGGGAAATGATACACGCTATAGTATTACAATTTAATCGCGAAGTCAGTGGTAACCGATTAGAGAGTGTTTGCCGCAATCACAGTGAGTGGGGAAACCTTGAATTACTTATTAAAATGTTCGAGCTTGTAGGACCTCATTATTATTTATTGCATTTAGATGTAGTTGGTGACAAAGTTGTTTGTTGCTTATATCTTTGGAGACGGAAACTATTTTGACACTTTACTCTAGAGGTACCCGGCCTAGAAAAGAAAACTTAAACTTAAATGTCGGTTCGACTCAAGGCTGGGAAAACTGTTCGATTTCCATCTAGTTTTTCATAATTGGAAAGCTGTATAAATTATAATCATGGTAGAGCTATAAACCAGTGAGCTAGGCCAATGGAAAATAGGATTTCCAACCGTGCGAATTAAGAAAATAAAATTTCGAGTAAACCCAAATTAAAAACTGAGTAGAGGAACACAAAGCCAATATTTACCGAAATAAACCGAAAATTATAGAAAGGAGCAGGACTGTTTGTTCCATGAGTAAAACCTTGCAACAAACTATTCTACAATTCTGTCATTTTGTGTGCCATGAAATTTTTCACGACAGTTTAGTACAATATTTCCTGCACCTATTTTTGAGGTAGAGAGAGTGAGAACTGTCAAAGTACCAACTGAAACTGAAAATTTATCACAGAAGTACTTTTCTTATATATTTGAACAACTCGTAGCGTAGATAAACATGAACAAAAACATAAAAGAATATAAAGGCTTGGATTGATATTAAATTTGATTTAAAAATTAATGTTAACAAATAACAATGTGCTTTCTTGCTTGTACTTGAAGAACGAAAGTGTTTAGATGTGAAGAAAATTATTTTGCAGATTTTGTTTTCCTCTTTAGGTAGAACTATTCGGAAGGGAAATAAAGCTAGCTAGGGTGTCCATCTAAGACCTTCACAAAAAGAGAAAATTTTTCCGTATTTCGTCGTATTTTTTCTCGTACTCGTAGTCGGACTCGAACTCGTCTCGTATCTAAAGCGGGCCATTCACGTTAAAACTGTCGTAAGGACTGTCCGACAAATTTCAGTCGTGTACGACAGCTTCTACCGTGAATGACCTTGTTGTACATCGGACCGTGCGACTAACGACAGGTTGGAAGTCCGTTGAAAATTTCAACGAACCTTGCGACACGACCGAATGGTCGTATAGTGATTTGCAGTTGTTGAGACAGTTCTTGCGACCGAACTACTCAGTCCACGAATAATCTTTATAGTTTTTGTTTTGTTTTTAGGAGACGAAATAAATAAAAAACAAGTTGAAGGAATTTTTTGGCACACTGTTCGTAAAACTGGTTCGCAACGTGTGTGTGTACTTTCGACAGTCGTTGCAACAGTCCGATCGACAGCCTGTGTGAAAGTCTTAACGTGAATGGCCCGCTTAAATCGTTATTTTTCAAGTCGTATACGTTGGATACGAGAAGCTTTAAAAAACAACGTCTATCGTTGCTTGTAGATATTTGTCATTATTTACTGTCAAATAATTGAAATTTCGTTAAATTAAATCATTTGTGTCTGTGTAAGCAGCGAGTCATCTTTAGAATTGGTTATAACTGTACCACTTCAGAAGTAAAGTGCACGGTTCTTTTGCTCATACTGTGTAAAGTCATGGAAAAGACTTCTTAAGAGAAGAAGGAAAAGAAGCAAGAAAAAAAGTAAGAAAAGAAGAACAGGAAGACCGGTAGCGCAAAATGAAAGAATATGAAGAAGAAAAACACAAACAATAAGAAATTATTGTTTTTGTTTTTATTTTTGTAAGTTCCCCGTGCCTCTCACTCTTAGGGTGCTTTTTTATAGTGAGTTCCCCGTGCCTCTCACTCTTAGCGTGCTTTTTTATAGTGAGTTCCCCGTGCCTCTCACTCTACGGGTGCTTTTTTATAGTGAGTTCCCCGTGCCTCTCACTCTTAAAGTGCTTTTTTATAGCGAGTTCCCCGTGCCTCTCACTCTTAGGGTGTTTTTTTTTATAGTGAGTTCCCCGTGCCTCTCACTCTTAGGGTGCTTTTTTATAGTGAGTTCCCAGTGCCTCTAACTCTTAGGGTGCTTTTTTATAGTGAGTTCCCGTGCCTCTCACTCTTAGGGTGCTTTTTTATAGTGAGTTCCCCGTGCCTCTCACTCTTAGGGTGCTTTTTTATAGTGAGCTCCCCGTGCCTCTCACTGTTGCGTTGACATCTAGTCCCCAATGTAATGCGCACATGCCGTCAAATAATCGTGTGGAGTCTTTTCACTGTATCGACTGATGACCCTTAGTAGCCTTTCATTAGCCTGGGCATATTCGGCTCTTGAATATAAAGGCAAAAAATCACCAGCATTCAACCGCTTGAACACAGCATTCACACGCACGTGTTCGAGCAGAAGGCCTTCCAGTAGCTTATAGATATTGGGATGCTGACACCCAATAGAAGCCTGGAAGGCCTTGTGCCTAGACTCCACACTATTATTTGTCCTCGGGAGATTTTGTGTCTTTGTGCTTTTGCAATTCCACATTTCCATTCGAAATCGGCGACTTCGGCGAACGCGCCCTACCCAAGTATTTTCGAAATACTCGAGGAAGTTTTGGTGCTCTTCAGTGTCACCAAAACTTGGTATGAGCTCATTCGCCATCATGTCAAACCGATTTAAAATGTCATTGGTTTCACAAAAGCACAACGCCACAAATCTCCGAAGACACATGTAGTACTCCGTGTCTGAGCCATACCGTGCTTGCATCCCTAACATTTGGATGTTCCTACGCACTTCTTGCGCGAAATGGAAAAAGCAGCCATGAATATTTGCCAAAGGGTAAAGGAGACGCAGAGCATTCTCCTCCCCCTTCTTGAAATCGATAAGGAAATTCCTTGGCTGCATGTTTTGCATTCCGTTCACATTAGTGATAACTGATAAGTTCTAAAGCACGGCCTTAGGTAACTTCCAATTTGTTAGGCAGCAAGCAATATATGCACGGGAGTACTTTATTTTCGAAGAGGCCATGCACTACCCAAAGCTGGAAAAACATTTCACGGGATACTTTAAAAGTTCCATCCAGCAACCACGTTTCGCACCGTGCAAGTTTTACTCGATCCGAAAGTGAACCGAATATAATTATTCGGTCAACATCACCGCTGCCCGTATCAGCCAACAAAAAATCTTCGGGATGCGAAGTCTTCGTGACCAATAGTTCACCGGGAATGTTTATTTCGGATCGAGTGTGTGGGATTGGCATTGACTGATGCCGACGTTTTCGCTAACGCGAAACCGCCTTCTGCATCGAAATCAAGCTTGGCCCACGGACTAAAGACGGTGCGGAAGCTCCTTCTAAAGCTCTAGAAACTAATGTTCTTGGAGCTTCAGAAGAAGCCATTGCTTTAAACTTTTTGGGTAGTGCAGGCTAATTCGCATAAAACTGGGGAAGGGCCGTGGTTATGTTCACTTAACATAACCACATTAGTTTCTCTTGAAACAACCCTTCCCTGACACCTTTCGGTTTGAAATTTTTCACGTCTCCAAAAGGTTTTTAAATCGTCAGATCTATACCAAACCCTCATGATGATGTTTGGCTTCACCACGTTGAGATTTAACGAATTAAAGCATGATTTGGTTTAGTAAAATTTGTAAAAAAAATTAAAAAATCAAATATCTGGAGAGCGAGCGGAGCGTCTTAACATTTGGAAAGTAATCAAGAAAGTGGAGAAATAAGTCCAATTAAATTATTATATATTAAAAGGCGGTCATTTTTAGACCCGCAAATTTCCATTTCAATTTTCTCACTGAACTTTAGACCTAGAAAGCTGATTTTTTGTTTGTGCTGAGAAAAAATTCAAATAAACCTACCAAATTTGTTTGGTAGAAAAAAATAAGGGGGGAGCTGCATATTTGAGAAAGAAGAAACATGCGGGGATTTTTGTCTTCCTTTAATTTCTCATTCTTTTAAAGCCTGGAAGGCTGCAATACTTTTTTTTGGAAAAAATGTGTTAATTTGAAGCCCCTAAATTTTTTTGGTTAAAAAAAAAGAAAGGGGCCTTAGAGGGAAACCAATTGTCAACATTTCTGATTTTCTTAGAGTTCTAGAAAGCTGATTTTTTTTTGGGATGAGAAAACATTTAAATAAATCTCCCGAATTTTGTTGGTAGAAAAAAAATAAAGGGGGGGCTGTATATTTGAGAAAGAAGAAACATGCGGGGATTTTTGTCTTCCTTTAATTTCTCATTCTTTTAAAGCCTGGAAGGCTGCAATACTTTTTTTTGGAAAAAATGTGTTAATTTGAAGCCCCTAAATTTTTTTGGTTAAAAAAAAAGAAAGGGGCCTTAGAGGGAAACCAATTGTCAACATTTCTGATTTTCTTAGAGTTCTAGAAAGCTGATTTTTTTTTTGGGATGAGAAAACATTTAAATAAATCTCCGAATTTTGTTGGTAGAAAAAAAATAAAGGGGGGGCTGTATATTTGAGAAAGAAGAAACATGCGGGGATTTTTGTCTTCCTTTAATTTCTCATTTCTTTTCAAGCCTGGAAGGCTTCAATACTTTTTTTGGAAAAAAATGTGTTAATTTGAAGCCCCTAAATTTTTTTGGTTTAAAATAAGAAAAGGAAGGCCTTAGAGGGAAACCAATTGTGAACATTTTTTCTTATCCGCAATTTCTCATTTTCTTAGAGTTCTAGAAAAAATATTCTATGAAACTTATCTATTAAAAAAAATTGTTCCTTTGTTCAGTTCCAGACCCACCTCCAGAACCAACTCTATGAGAATCAACTCCATCGGACCCACCACTGATATAATCTATGAAAGTTAGGTATCTATTAAAAAAAATGTTGTTCCTTTGTCCAGTTCCAGATCCACCTCCAGAACCACCACTATGAGACTCTACTCCTTCGGACCCACCACCAAAATAATCTATGAAAGTTTATTGAGAAATAATGTTGTTCCTTTGTCCAGTTCCAGACCAACCTCCAGAACCACCTCTATGAGACTACTCCATCGGACCCACCACCAAAATAATCTATAAATAAGTTTTCTATTAAGAAAAATGTTGATCCTTTGTCCAGTTCCACACCCACCTCCAGCAGCAACTCTATGAGACTCTACTCCATCGGACCCACCACCAAAATAATCTATGAAACTTATCTATTAAAAAGAAAATTGTTCCTTTGTCCAGTTCCAGACCCACCTCCAGAACCATTTCTATGAGACTACTCCATCGGATGAAAGTTATCAAAAAAATGTTCCTTTATCCAGTTCCAGACCCGACCCCAGAACCTCCTCGGTCAAACACTTTAAGTCATTATTAGTGGGGCGGCTTAGCTATTCAATTGTGCACTTTGTGATAAAAGCAAATAATTTTAATCATTGTTGGCACATTATAAAAGAATGATTTTAAGATATTGGGCCACTTCGTATCTCCGCCCATTTAGGTGGGCGGGGCAATTTTGTTTTGAAAATTACTTGAAATGGAAAAAAAATTATAAAAAAATAACGACAACACTTACAATATTTTGCTATATCATTTTTGAAAGCCAAAACGCCATTCTTAAATTCCGTTTTTAAATTAAGGTTTTTGAGTAAATAGTTTTCGAAAAAATCATTTTCAAACTCAAAGTTTTGAAAAAAAAATGTTGAAAAAAAAATGTATACTGATTTTTTTTTAACTTTGCGTAGTTATATAAAAATTAAATTTTTATTTTTCACTGCTCCTATCAATTTTAGGTCGAATTTTGAAAACCAACTTCTTTTAAGTCCCTTAGTTTTTGAAAAAAATTGAAAATTATAAAACCATTTTTTTTTCGAAGACAAATTTTTTTTTTGAGTATTTGTCTAATTCATAACGTAGTTTTTGATCAAAAATACCCTGAATTTGTACCTATTGACAAAAGCAACAATATAGACCAGTAACTGTCAAATCCCTTCCCTCGTCAAAAAAAAAATATATAACGGGTGATTTTTTAAGAGGTTTAGAACTTTAAAAAAAAAAAAAACACAAAAAATTCGAAAAAATGAATGAAATATTTATTTGAATCGATAGTTTGAACCTTGCAATTTAATGTTTAAAGATAATTTCATGCAAATGTTGACCGCGGCTGCGTCTCAGGTAGCCCATCCGCTGAGTCCAATTTTGGCATACTCTTTCACACATATCGGCCGGTATCTCACGAATGAATGCATGGATGTTGGCTTCCAGTGCGTCAATCGAAGCGGGCTTGTCCCTATAGACATTAGCCTTGACATACCCCCACAAAAAATAATCTAATGGTGTCAAATCGCACGATCTAGGCGGCCAATTGACCGGCCCGAAACGTGAAATTAACTGTTCACCAAACTCGCCTCGCAATTGCGCCATTGTTTCGCGTGCTGTGTGGCATGTGGCACCGTCTTGTTGAAACCACATATCATGCAAGTCAAGAACTTCCATTTCGGGCAAAAAAAATTTTCCACGTAGTGCTGTAACAAAGGCCTAACTGCTGGGAACGGCGCCGAATCGACATTTCGCGGTCTTCTGTTACACTAGCTGATACGGCCGCAATATTTTCTTCACTACGCACAGTACGTAAACGTGTTGGTGGTTTAATGTCCAACAAAGTAAATTTGGTGCGAAATTTGGTCACAATCTTCCGAATAGACTGCTCAGAAGGCCGAGAATGCCGACCATAAAATGGAAGCAGCGCGCGATGAACATTTCGAACCGAGCACGAATTTTGATAGTAAAATTCAATAATTTGCAAGCGTTGTTCATTTGTAAGACGATCCATGGTTAAATTGCAAACCAAACTGAAGCTGTTTGACAGTGACACAAGGTACTAAACACACGTCAGCTGTCAAAACCAGTGTTGCCAAAACCAAACCAGCTAAAAAATCACCCGTTATATAAGAGTAAGAAGCCTCATATGACAATTCTTTTTATTTAATGACTTAACACAAATAAAAAATAGAAAGCAAAAATTCAATTTAAAGAGACTTTGTTACAAATTGGGTTAAAACATGCTAAATTATAATACATAATCCACTAAAAATAATATATTGTAAGACCGGCTTATACTAGATATTTATAAATAATACATAATGTGCATACATGTTAACACTTGTGTACAAGTTTGCGAAACCTTATCGAAATTCTACCCTACCACAGGCATGTTTTTTAATCAATTATCTTCATATTAAACAATATCGTTGGGGTCGTATTCATCGGGGTCCTTTGGTCAAAGAACAGAAACCAAGAACAAAACAGATTAGCAGATGAAAACCTTCATCGACCTTGAATTTGCCTGTGGCAAATAAGTTTGCCCACAGGCTGAAAACTTTTTTAAAACAGTGAGATGAATTGTTCTTGTACCTTTTTGCAGAACCGTACCATGAGAGAGAGTTTGGGGCTTTGCAACTAATTCGTACCTCATGTAAGTAGAAGGCTCACCATTACTTCTCAAAACGCAAGCGAGACAGGGAAACAGTTGGTTTGGGTTTATTTGCATATTAGTGTCGATTTTTGTAGTCTTGGTCAAACTTACAAGTGCACGAACTTAATATTTCCTCTTTAATGAACATCGCTGAAACGCTGACCAAATATCGCGTTCATGGCTTTTAAACCTTCAGCGTTCCTAAGTTTGATCAGCTTTCATGAATCATGGGCAACCACACAAGTAGTCAAAGATACAAGAAGAGCAATTTCCTCAAACGGCTTGTAAAGCCGCGTCCACATTATGTCGAATTGTGTAGATCAACATCGTTGATCAACAGTGTTGAGTAAGTGTAGACGTGTTGATCGACAAAACCAATCAACATTTGTTGAACCGAACGTAACCCGATTAAAATGGATAGCAATCGACAAAGCTGTTCAACAAATTTCATTTTATTAAAAACATTTGTAGGGTTTTAATTTCATGAACATAACTTATTTGTTTTGTGCGTTATTATTCACATTTTTACTAGATGAAAAATGCAATATTTGTTGTGAATAAGTATTTAATGTTAATAATATCGTTTTAACTTTATTGTTACAAGAAAAAATAAAAAAAAGTTAGGTACCACCAGGACTCGAACCCAGAACCCTTCGGTTGTATCTTGACGCATCGATCAGAAAATCCCAAACCCCACAAATGTTTTCTATGAAAGTTTTTCACGTACACACTAGCATGTTGATCGACAATGTTAACCAACAATGTTGATCGGCATAGTGTGGACCGTCCTTAAAAATGTAGCCACTATTTCAAATTAAAAAAGTCCCTATTATGGCCAATGGTACACAAGGATATTTAGCTCTTCGGAGATCACATTTTTCGTGGACAGCCAAGCTGCTATCAAAGCAATAGCCAGTGAGACTATAAGATCCAAGACAGTAAAAAAATGCCGAGGAATACCGAATAATATTTGTAACAATAAGTCAAACTTTGCTGGGTTCTTGGACATAACAATAAAGAAAGGAATAGAAGATGAACTGGCAAGGAAAGGGTCAGTATCAAATAGAAATAGTAGTAGCCAATTAGAAAAGGGACCAGACGTCGTAATCGGCGTAATTAAAAGTAGAATAGACCTAATAACGAAAGGGCAAATCAATAACTCCTGGATGTCCAGGAACTAGTGCGCTTATCTCTAGAAGTTTAAGGCCTAGAATTAATGAAAAGAAAACTCAGTATATTTTATCGCTGAGTAAAAAGAATATTAGAATCTTAATAGATGTACTAACGGGTCATTGCGCCATTGGCACAATGGTCACCAGACTGAGTGTTTTCACACCCAATTTCCAACCATTACCAACCATTAAACTCCTACTTTGCGACTGTTCAAACCTCCACACAAATCGCCTCCGTTACTTTGGAAACAGGGTTGTTAAAGAACAGGACTATCTAGCGCATGTCTGAATGGCAAACAGGAAAATTCATAGAAAGCACAGGCTGGTTCGCAAACGAACCAGTCTGTGTGAACCAATAGTTTTTTAAAGGGATCACAATGGACCAAGGGGGCCTTGTACGCAACATCCTCTGTGCATGCCCCTCCTTACCTAACCTAACACAAGCTATGTCTGGTTGAAAATCTCGAAGTTCAACGTGTTACACTTTTTTCGGGGAAAACACCACTGAACAGCACTATGTGGTTATTGCGCCGATCACGGCTGTGCTCATTGACCAAAGGGCACCGATGAATACGACCCCAACGATATTGTTTAATATGAAGATAATTGATTAAAAAACATGCCTGTGGTAGGGTAGAATTTCGATAAGGTTTCGCAAACTTGTACACAAGTGTTAACATGTATGCACATTATGTATTATTTATAAATATCTAGTATAAGCCGGTCTTACAATATATTATTTTTAGTGGATTATGTATTATAATTTAGCATGTTTTAACCCAATTTGTAACAAAGTCTCTTTAAATTGAATTTTTGCTTTCTATTTTTTATTTGTGTTAAGTCATTAAATAAAAAGAATTGTCATATGAGGCTTCTTACTCTTATATATATTTTTTTTTTTGACGAGGGAAGGGATTTGACAGTTACTGGTCTATATTGTTGCTTTTGTCAATAGGTACAAATTCAGGGTGTTTTCGATCAAAAATTACGTTATGAATTAGACAAATACTCCAAAAAAAATTTGTCTTCGAAAAAAAAAATGGCTTTATAATTTTCAATTTTTTTCAAAAACTAAGGGACTTAAAAGAAATTGGTTTTCAAAATTCGACCTAAAATTGATAGGAGCAGTGAAAAATAAAAATTTAATTTTTATATAACTACGCAAAGTTAAAAAAAATCAGTATACATTTTTTTTCAACATTTTTTTTTCAAAACTTTGAGTTTGAAAATGATTTTTTCGAAAACTATTTACTCAAAAAACTTAATTTAAAAACGGAATTTAAGAATGGCGTTTTGGCTTTCAAAAATGATATAGCAAAATATTGTAAGTGTTGTCGTTATTTTTTTATAATTTTTTTTCCATTTCAAGTAATTTTCAAAACAAAATTGCCCCGCCCACCTAAATGGGCGGAGATACGAAGTGGCCCAATATCTTAAAATCATTCTTTTATAATGTGCCAACAATGATTAAAATTATTTGCTTTTATCACAAAGTGCACAATCATGCTTCATATGGGCGCTATGCCGCCTCACTATATAGGAATATGATGGTACGACGAATAGAACTGAAGTTATAACAAGTTGCCTACATATATCCAATCTGCACTTACATACCTATGTATATCGTTACATTCAATTTTTACATAATAAATACGCAAAATTTATTTGACTTTGTCTTCACTCTTCACTCCCACCGCAATATCTTGGTTACCTAACCAACACCTTCCGTTTTAAAAGTTCACTTTCTTTTTTCCCATTTCATTTGACCTACCTTCACGCTACACCAAAAAAAAATTGGTTGCATCCTCCAAACATAATATACTCGGTTCATTTTGCTCACATTTGTAAAAACTTAAACAATAGAAACGATTTAAAAAAAATTCATTCTGCAAATGAATCTTCTGGCTATGCGCCATGATGGGTTGGCGTGCGATGATATGCGTCATGATGAGTTGAGAATGTAATGGCCTGCGTTTGCGATTAGATGCGTCGTTATTAGTTGGCTCGTGACAAGTTCGACTTTGATGGGCTATGCCCAACCCCGCACGTGTCAGGTTCCTCACGTCGGCGTCGTCGTCGTCGTCCTCAGTTTCAGTCAAATTCAAAATGACTACGGACACGGAGTCGGTCTCAAAGTTTATAGTTACTAGAGCTGTGTAAATCGTTAATTTCAAATGATCGAATCGTTCAAGAATCGATCACCAAAATGATTCGATCATTTCAATCAATCGATCTTTCGATCATTTTCATTTCACTGAATTTATTATCGATTCAATTTTCAATCCGATTTCGATGGAATTGAATCTCTCCGATTTTAACGAATTCAATTCAATACTCTTCCCATTTTGATCGAATCCGAAACAATATACATACATTTTTGATGGATTAAAAATCTCAACAAATATGGAATTTCCACAATTGTTTACTGCTCAGGAAAAAGGTGATTTTAGACCAATAGTTTGAAATTTGGATCGAAGTATACATTTTATGTGAAAATATAATTTGGCCCCTATCCGTCAAGACATCAACTGTCAAATTCCATTGACGAATGGCTACGATGTCAATGGATTAAAAAACCTCTTAAAAATCTGAAATTTTTGAATAAATTTGTACTGCTCCGGAAAAAGGTGATTTTAGGGCAATTGGGTGACATTTGGATCAAAATACACCTTTTCTCTCAAAATACAGTTCATTCTCTTTCTTCCAAGCCATCAATCGTCAAATTCCATTGACGAATGGCTACGATGTCAATGTATTAAAAAACCTCTAAGAACTCTGAAATTTTTGAATGATTTTTACTGCTCCGGAAAAAGGTGATTTTAAGCAATTGGGTGGCATTTAGATCAAAATACCCCTTTTTGTGTCAAAATATAGTTCATCCCCTATCTGACAAGCGATCAACCGTCAAATTCAATAGAAGGGTGGCTACGGTGTCGATGGATTAAAAACATTTAAGAAATCACAAGTTTTTGAAGGAGAAAATCGAGATTCATCGAAATGATTGAGATTGAGATTGGGATGAAAAATCGAGAATAATTGAAATGATTGAGAATGAGATTGGGATGTAAAATCGAGAATCATCGAAATGATTGAGATTGGGATGTACAATCGAGAATCATTGAAATGATTGAAATTGGGATGGAAAATCGAGGATCATCGAAATGATCGAGATTGAGATCGATTGAAATCAAAATTTGTGATTTCAATCATCAATACTTCTCGATGATCGGATTACAAAAATCGAATCGATCCTGATTGACACAGCCCTAATAGTTACCTCCGTGTCCTCGGTCGACATAACTTCTGCAGGAGTCACCTCTGGTGATCTTCCTAAAAAATCGTCCATAAGTTCATAATAGGCCCAACATTTACGGGACGATCCTGTTTTGTTTTTTCCTCTTTCCGGGCTTTATAAGTCAACTTCAGTGACTTGAATTTGGTGTCGACTTGCGCTCATGAATTAAAAAATATACTCCAAAAATGCGGCATTTATGTCCCTCCCAATTTCTGAATATACGAGTTTTTTGTATGTCGGTCTCCCTCCAGCCTTAGTTTGTTCGCACTGAGTAAGTTTATTAGGCAAACAGTCATCTGCATCTCATAAGTCCATTTGGCTCCTATGAAAACACAAAGTTTTATACTTGTTCCTAAATAAATACAAAAACTAAAACACAAACAATTATTTGTTTACATGAAGTTGACGGGCGACTGTCCACGGAATCCATTCTTAAATGTGTTTTTTTTTTTCTACCAAATCACTAAAAAAAACAAGTGACGTTGGCTTCGATCAGCGTTTCGCTCGATTTGCTCGGTCACTTTACCCTGAGCTAATTGAATATTTTGGCAACAAACTGCTCTTTTCTGCCAGTAAGTCGATAATTTGATTATTAGCTATTTTTTGTAAAAAGGAAACTCTACGGACATTAGCATTGCGGTTTCAAGGTGAACTTGGGTCATGGTATTTCTCGATCGATTTTTGATGTATTTAAGTTTTGAAAATGATCTTTCACAAGCAACTTGTGTACATGAAAATGTCAGAATCAATTTATATGCTAAGAAAAGATTTTTGTATGTTTTCGTGTTAAAATAACAATTTCGCCAGACAAAGCAGCATTTGGCGCAATCTTCTTCAATGTTCTTGTTTTTTCTCCTTTTTTATGTTTCTTGACTTTCGTCCTCTGCCTCATCTACACTCTCATAATTTGAATCAAGGTTATTCACTTCACTTTCAGACATTTTAAAGTAGGTACTCATCATTTAGAGTCATTTTTTTTTTTTTGGCCAAGAAGAAGCGAAATGGATCAGTTCTGATTCAGTTACTTAAAAGTTTTGAAAAATTCTGAAGAGCATTTTCCGGAATCCTCTTTTTTCAAAAAATTCGGAAATTTTTTGGGGTCAAAAAATGAGCAATCTGCTGCAATAGAACCATTTTCTGAGAACCGATATTTCAAGGAGTTAATGCATATATCCAATATGACATTGTAGACTTCAGCCTCAAACTTTTTTTCGGCAATTGCTATATAGTCCAGTAACTATATACATTTGACCTTGCGTCAGGTCCGGTAGTTCTG
Source organism: Dasysyrphus tricinctus (assembly GCA_963921185.1). Taxonomy (NCBI): domain Eukaryota; kingdom Metazoa; phylum Arthropoda; class Insecta; order Diptera; family Syrphidae; genus Dasysyrphus; species Dasysyrphus tricinctus. Next base: position 229,297,121 of record OY992530.1, on the reverse strand, counting down.
ATTTTTTGCTGAGTTGTTTATGATGTTGGCCTAGTATTAAATATGATTTTTCGACCTCGAGCGCCGAACGCAACATTGGTAAAAATCCAAAAAAACGCGAATTTTTCGCGGTTTTTTCACTTATTGGCTATTTTAACCATTGCGCCTTGACTTCCGAATAAAACATTGTTCTACGATTTCAACCTTACTAAATTTGCTTCAATTTGAGTCCAAAGCCGGTTCTGTAGACATAACGGTTTCCAAGGGACGGCATTTCAAAATATAGCAATAAAAAATTTAAAACAACAAGTAGTATATAAACCAGTATAATAACAAAAACATGGTCTTTGACATATGCTGCATCAAAGTAATAGAGCGTGTAGATTGGGCCAAAAGAAGAAAACAATAGTACCGGATGGGGGGTATATATCCCCCCGTTTAGGCGGGAGGAGCAATTTTAAGAAAAGTTGACTTCAAATAGAAAAATAACCATAAAAATACAATGGTAGTATCTGGACGAAAATCCATTCCTTATCTCAAAGCCAGAAATCCATTCTTTAATTTTTTTTTAAATAAAGTTTTTTTAGCTGATAGTTTTTGAAAAATTTACTTTCAAACTCAAAATTTTGAGAAAAAGACGATTTTTTTTGTTAATCTATTTTTTTTTTATTTTATGGTATTAAGTACTATTTTTGATTTTGATTTTCAATGCCCTTATTAATTCTTAGTTAAAAACTGAAAACCAAATGCCAAAATGACTTCTAGTTTTTGAGAAAACTGAAATTAACATGATCAACTTCACTGTTTTCAGTCTAGTATCCTTTTTCTTCGGGGTGGGAGGGCTCTGCCTCAGATGCGGTAGTTCTGATTTTTAGATGAGTTGTTTATGATGTTGGCCTTAGCAATAATCCAAGTTTTCGACCTCGAGCGCCGAACGCAACTTTGTGAAATACGCAAAAAACCGAGAAATTTTCGCGGTTTTTTCAGTTATTGGCTATTTTAACCTTTAAGGCCTGGTTTTCGATTATAACTTTGCTCTATCATTTCAAAATAATTAAATGGGCTTCAATTTGAGCTAAAAATCAATTCAAATTGTGAATTTTTTCATCAACTTTTGAATTTAGAATGCTGCAAATCGCATTGAAGGGGGCTTATTCACCCCTTGTGTGGAATCGTTTGCCCCTTTTCAATGATTTTTGTATACTGTGTAGCGTGTCATGTTGGCTTTATTTTAAGATCTTAATCATGAACATCGGATGAGTAGAAACGGAGTTATGATTTTTTAAAGTCAACCATATAAAACTCGAACTAAAACATTCGCTTCAGATAACTCACTGGTGGGTACTGAACTGAGTACTGTTTTAGTTCGAGTTTTATATGGTTGACTTTAAAAAATCATAACTCCGTTTCTACTCATCCGGACTTCATGATTAAGATCTTAAAATAAAGCCAACATGACACGCTACACAGTTTACAAAAATCATTGAAAAGGGGCAAACAATTTCACACAAGGGGTGAATAAGCCCCCTTCAATTCGATTTGCAGCATTCTCATTTCAAAAGTTGATGAAAAAATTCACAATTTGAATTGATTTTTAGCTCAAATTGAAGCCCATTTAATTATTTTGAAATGGTAGAGCAAAGTAATAATCGGAAACCAGGTTTTAAAGGTGAAAATAGCCAATAACTGAAAAAACCGCGAAAATTTATCGGTTCTTTGCGTATTTCACAAAGTTGCGTTCGGCGCTCGAGGTCGAAAACTTGGATTATTGCTAAGGCCAACATCATAAACAACTCATCTAAAAATCAGAACTACCGCATCTGAGGCAGAGCCCTCCCACCCCGAAGAAAAAGTATACTGGACTGAAAACAGTGAAGTTGATCATGTTAATTTCAGTTTTCTCAAAAACTAGAAGTCATTTAGGCATTTGGTTTTCAGTTTTTAACTAAGAATTAATAAGGGCATTGAAAATCAAATTAAAAATAGTACTTAATACGATAAAATAAAAAAAAAAATAGATTAACAAAAAAAATCGTCTTTTTCTCAAAATTTTGAGTTTGAAAGTAAATTTTTCAAAAACTATCAGCTAAAAAAACTTTATTTAAAAAAAAATTAAAGAATGGATTTCTGGCTTTGAGATGAGGAATGGATTTTCGTCCAGATACTACCATTGTATTTTTATGGTTATTTTTCTATTTGAAGTCAACTTTTCTTAAAATTGCCCCTCCCGCCTAAACGGGGGGATATATACCCCCCATCCGGTACTATTGTTTTCTTCTTTTGGCCCAAGCTACACGCTCTATTACTTTGATGCAGCATATGTCAAAGACCATGTTTTTGTTATTATACTGTTTTATATACTACTTGTTGTTTTAAATTTTTTATTGCTATATTTTGAAATGCCGTCCCTTGGAAACCGTTATGTCTACAGAACCGGCTTTGGACTCAAATTGAAGCAAATTTAGTAAGGTTGAAATCGTAGAGCAATGTTTTATTCGGAAGTCAAGGCGTAATGGTTAAAATAGCCAATAAGTAAAAAAACCGTACAAAATTCGCGGTTTTTTGGATTTTTACCAATGTTGCGTTCGGCGCTCGAGGTCGAAAAATCAGATTTAATACTAGGCCAACATCATAAATAACTCAGCAAAAAATCAGAACTAACGGACCTGACGCAAGGTCTCCAGTACTATGAAACTACAAGGTTACTGGACTAATAGGTTCGTCTAAAGCCTTTTCCCCAGGCATTCGTTTTCTTTTTTTTTCTTTTTTTTGGCAAAGGCAATTGAGACTCGATGACAATATCTGAGTCTTTTGCTTCTAAAAGTTGGTTTCCCAATTGGAAAACTTCTCGGATAGAACAAATATCTGATAATAAAAAAAATTAATTGACGTAAAATAATTAAATAAATTTGGACTATTTTTTAATTCAAATTTCAAAACAACAGGTTTACAAGCAATGCACAGTGGTTCCACTGCCGAACAAAGGCGGCCATAATTATTTGCTGGCATAATATCATCCTGAAATATTTGGTCATAGGGTAAATTGGACTTTCTGATCATGAATCTGAAATCGGTTTCGCTCTATCTTCTTTTGTTTCAGAGGTACCTTAGGTAAAAGGGTGTAATATCGGACTGAACCCAATTTGTCAAAAAGTTCTGATAGAGTATGGATGTATTTAAATATAAAGTTGTAAAATTATGTATTATGCTATTTTGAATATATAATGTTATATATTATATATTCAAAATAGCTTTTTATGGCCTTTAGTCCTATAAATTGGCGTTTCGTTCGGCTTACTCACTTGAACTCATCAGTGACATAAGGGCTTTGTCATGCCAATTTATAGGACTAAAGGCCATAAAAAGCTATTTTGAATCAATAATTCAATAAGTCCAATCCTTAATGCTAAGTTTTCTACTTGGCTGATTTATTTCAGTAGTATATAGAATTTGTATTATAAAACCTTCTTATATATAACATTATATACATATGTACATTTTCATTTGATTCATTAAAAGTTTAATTTTATTTAAACCTCATTTTATATACAATTTAATAATGGATCACAAAAAATATATAACGGAAGTCTTACCTTCAACTAATATTTCCATCACAAAAAAAAATTCACAAAATATCAAAGTAAAAATAATAAATAAATGAAAGCACGCTTACTCTTGGGCCACTAAACCGCAAATGCCATGTTTTTGCAATGTGGTCACTTTGAAGATAAGAATCTAACGGTATTACTTAAGTGCATTATTTTTTTCTCATTTATAATTACTTTGGTATATTCTAAGCTTATTTAAATGTCTTTTTATAACAACCGTTACAATTGATTTTTGGGATTATGGCCTACGGTGGAACACCGTGCATTGCGGAAAAATGATCTTCTTTGATTATGTGGATTCTTAATTTACATACATAAAATTATCATATTTCATGAAGGGTTTTCACTCCTAAATGTTAATTATTTCACAAAAAAAAATTATGATGATATCAGCTCTTAATTATTTTTGAACACTTTAAGGCAAACGTTAATATATTTTGACAAAATCTGTTCCAAAAATCTACTCGTATTTTAATCGTAATCGCGGTAAAATTTTCATTTGAGACAACATTTAAGGACTCATAAAGACTGTTTTAAGGTTTAATTTAGGAAGAGGACTTATTACTTTTACTTCCACAAACTATAACCCATGCTGAAGGACCAAATATATAAGTAAATGGGCATACTCAGGCAGATTCTGAAATAAAAGCAGTTAGAGGTAGGGCCATTTAAAGTTCAATAAAAAGTGCATCCGCAAGCTTCCGCAGCTAATTCAACTTATGCTTAAAAGTAGATAAATGTACCTTTCCTGCAGTATATAATATTTTGGGGGCGTAGCGGGGCGTAACAGTTAAAAGCTTAAAAGAAAACACAAATCGCAGTTTTATCTAAGGTTTTTTAAAGCCCAATTTCGCAGCCACACCATTCTTATATTTATTCGTATAGCGGCTCAAAAAAATGCGTAATGGTAGTCTCACTATCTAATAATACCTCCAAAAAAACAAAACAATTCACAGACAATGCTAACAACAGCAAAAACTAATTGCAGTCGCCCTTATTTTAATGAACTAAAACTGAAATGCTATATGTTTGTACGAAGTGATCACTTTATGAACAAATATCTAACGGTATTACCGAAAAATATAATTTTTTTTACTACTTATATTGAGTTTTGGTTTTTCTAAGCTGATTTGAAAGGTTTTTGGAAGAAACTCTAATAATTTTTTTTTTGAATTATGGCCTACTGTGGAACCACAGTGCAATGGGAAATTAAATAAAAAAACGGTTATTTTTGCAGTTGTGTAATAAGACAAGGGGGACATTTTACAACATTTCTAATGATACTGAAAAGTAGTTATAGTATTTACCTTGCGAATATCTACTATACAAACATTATGATATGCCAAAAGCATATGCATTTTAGTTTCCTTGTGAGAAAAGAAAAAGATATTAGAAATATTTAATTGCATTGTGAAGGAGCTTAGTACTTCCAGAAATTATTAAAATTTTTGTTAAAAACCATTAGATAGACTTTATCAAATAACCAACAAAATATTTATCTATCTTGAGAATCGGGGCTGAGTATAGAAACCGGATGACGGATATATGGGTGATTCCGTGCCAAGTGTGATTCTTTGCGTCCAGTGCTGCTTTTGTTATTTAATGTAAAATGTTCTTATATATTTCTGGTTTTAATTGGGTAAATGGCTATTTACTTTAATCTACATTCGATATCATGACTAATTTTGCTACTTATTTCGCATAGCTTGGAAAAGTGTAATCAAAATGTCAGTACCGTGGCATGTCCGTTTCTTGTTTTTCCAATTAAATCGATTATTTTCTAATGAAATACTTCATGGAATAGAAATGTTGTTCTCAAAGAAGTTTGAGTGCAATAGTTGCTTGATAAAATTTTGCAAATATCAAGTCAAAATATTTAATCCTAGATAACATAATCATGAATGAATATTGTCCGGGGTTTTTTTTTTATTTTCGAATTCAAAAGATTTCCCACCGAACGGCCATCTTTTTTTTAGTTTGATGGCGTTGGTGTGGTGGCGTTTGAAAGCGGTCCTATGTAAGTACATTAAACAACAGTCGAGTCGAAGTCGATTGATTTCATTACCGTGATTGGACTCAAAGAGTAAAAGTGTGTCATAAAATTACTTGTCAGTACCATGGTACAGTCATCCAAGCGTGTTATTATAATTTTTTTTATTGATTATAATTTTTTTTATTTTCTTTTGCCATCATAAGTTTAAATTTGTTTTGAAAATTAACTTTGCCTTAAGCATTGCAGAAATGTGGCTATATCTGATTCTAAATGTCAGTACTGTGGTATAGAAAACTAATTTTTTCTATTAAATTTAATATAAATAATATTTAAATATTAAATAGCTATATTTTGATTAAGAATGGCAACAGTCCATCGGAAAAAACAAAATAAGGCGTCTTTGCCATCTAAGCCTAAAAATAAAAAAGTGCAAAATATAAAAACAAAAAAAAATAAAAGAAACGCAATTTTAAAGAAAAAAAGGGAAGCTGAAAGATTAAGACGGCAGAAGATAAGAAATGATCCAGAAGCTTACAAGAAATACTGTCAAAAAGAGAAGAAGGAAGCGAGAACATAAATTAAAAACTATTGACCAATTGACTGAGCGAGAAAAAGGATGGCGACGCAAAAAACAAAATATATGGCAACGAAACTTACGGCTAAATAAACAAAAACAAAAATGTGTCCAAAATCAAGACAGTGCGTATAATACTACTTCTCGGGTTCATGATGATTTATATATTACTGTCACTAAACAATTTTTGTTAGGTAAGAGAAGAATACAAAGAAGTGCGCGTTAATGTTATAGAGATAATGAAAAATTGAAAAGTAAAAATCAGCGACTCTAAAAATATGTTCAATCTTTACAGAAAAAAATTTGGTGAATTACAACAAAAAAACCTAAATCTTCATCCCCAATTTCAAATGTTAAAAGATTTTTAAGTGGAAAGACTGTTGACTGTGATGTAAGAAAAAGTTAATTTTACATGAAGTTTTAGTAGAGCAATTAAGATCTTTTTATAAAAATGGGAGTAGTAACAAAGTCAAGCAAATTCTCGGTCGAGTTATGAGCAGTAAAGTAATACGAAAGTACCGAAAACTTTCAATTGTACGAAAAAAAAAAAACATTATACCGGTCGTCTCTTCAAGAATGTCCAAGAGTAAAGAACCTTTAAAATATCTTAAAAATTCTAAATTCTGTCATACTTTTATTAAAAATCAAGTTTCACTTTTTATTGAAGAAAATAGTCAAATGGATCCCGGAAAAAAAGGCTTTGTAAAATTAAACGGAGTGAGAGTTTCAAAACGTTACATGAACTCCAGCATAATTGACATGCATTCAAAATTTTGTGCTCAGAGTTCTTATAGTTTCCTATTCTACGTTCGCTAAGTACCGCCCTTTTTATTGTGTTGAACCAAGAATAACACAACGCAATACATGTGCGTGCTTTATTCACGAGAATTTTTCACTAAGTATTGGTAAGTGCTATTCATCGACTACATAATAATCAAAGAGAATACTCAAGAAAAAATTATCCAAAGAATGGTGTGTGATAATCGATCAGAAAAATGTCTCTCTAGGACCTGTGAATTTTGTGTGGACAAAAAGTTAGATATTAATTTGAATTGTATAGAAAACATAGTACTCAGGACATGTTTTATATGAAGTGGGTATCATCATCTGAAGATAGAATCAGTGAGAAAACAAAGAAACCTATTAGCATTAAATTAACTACAAAAAACAAAATTACTTACGTCGTGCGTGACGCAATCGAACTCGTCAAGCAAGAATTAGTTCTGTTCATGGCCCATGAGTATAGAATTTATCATCAAAAACATTTTTCTAAAATATTTGCTCCATAATAAACAAAGGTTTGGATGAAAAAAAATTCTGTGCTAGTCTTTTTATCGATATTAAAAAAGCTTTCGACATGCTAGATCACGACATTCTTCTAAGCAAACTATACTGTGCAGGTTTCCGTGGCTTCATGTTAAGCTGGTTTGCTTCATACCTTAAAGATAGGACTCAATCAGTAAAAGTTGAAGATTGTCTCAGTGACACGAAAGTTGTGAATTTAGGTGTACCTCAAGGCTCAGTATTGGGTCCCGTTCTGTTCCTCATTTACATAAATTCCCTATTTTTGCAACCGTTTCGTGGTAAAATTACTGCTTTTGCGGACGATTTAGGTATTGCTTATATCTCACCTTGTTCTCTGAAATAAGTTGCTGATATAAATAATGATATCTATACTTACTCAGAAATTGGTTTTATCATCATAAACTGGTTGTGAGTTGCAAGACTAAACTTATGTGTTTCAGCCTAAATGTGGTAGAATCTCCAGATATTGATATATCTTTTCATTCTTTCGACTGCCGCAGATACATTCTCAGAAAAATTCTAAAACGCGTTTATTTTGCATTATTTCACTCAAGGTTACAGTATGGTATAAGTTGTTGGGGTGGAGCCTACCAGGTGAAACTTCAGCCACTTCTTGTGTTGCAAAAATGTGCTATCAGAAATTTATGTTTCGTAAACCGTTTAGCTAACTCCATGCCTTTATTCAGAAGTTTGAAGATTCTAACTAGTGTAATATCGAAACAAAGGCGTTGTCATATATATTTGGAAGTTGTGTCCCATATAGTCATATAAAAATCGATTGATTTTGTATGTTCATGTTTGTCATACAATTTTATTGTTTATCCTTGGAATAGGGATCAAATCAAACAAGAAGTTTTTATTCATTTTATCTTAACTGTATAATTTTTTGATATAGGACATCGATTTGATTTTTTCCTGCAGTAAAACTAATGGGAAATGCAATATTTTAACCAATTTTTATCTTCGCTTGCAAAAAAGTAACATGTTAAATACAACAACAATACGAAATTATACCAGTTTGTTGTTGTAATTAACATGCTACTTTTTTCTTAGCGAAATAAAAATGCACTAAAAAACAGGGCTTTTATCACTCATGTGAATGCAGCATAGGTACAATGTGCCTTAAAAGTTAAAGGTCGTTTATGTCAGGGATTTCACGGCACTAAATAGTCTATAGGGATGCGATCAATTATTGAAGATGGCAATTCAAAATTCTCAGAACAAAAAAAAAAGATTCTTTTGATGCACTTTTCGGCCATAACACTGCCAATTCATGATGGCAGAAGATGTTCGCTATCACCTTCAATTAACTACTTGCGAGCTCTGACATTTGTCCACTAATTTTTATCCCACCTCAAAAAAAAAAATATTAACTGTTTTTCGCGAAACTTTTTTTCATGCCTTTTCCGTTTCCTTCACTGCTCCGGTTCAAAGAAAAAGTGACTATGAAAGAACAAGGATTCATTTTCAAACATAAGTCGATTGATATTAATATTTATTTTGACAAATTAATTTCCAAATAAAATATTACTGTCAAATAAATTGATTTTCATATATTTGATATTTCAAAGCTAGTGTGATAGCCAAATAAAGCTTTGTCATATATATGAACAAAAACTATTTGACGAAGCCATTTGTCATATAAATTGGACATATATATATGGCATAGTGTAATACATTTAGTCATACATTGAAAAGCTTTGCCATATTTTATATGGTAGCATTAGCCATATATATATGATAGTGGAATACCGCCTTTAAGCATCTTTACTATTTTAAAGTTTCGAAAATTTTCTTTTTTAAAAGTGGTTATTTGCAAAGCCCAATATCAGATACGATAATTTTGCGAAGCAATACCCGGTTTTTGGTAAAAATTCCTCCTTTTCGCACAACTCATTACAGAAATTTCTACTCTGTTTTTTCTTGCAAGTTATTTAATAGCTTACCGGAAGATATTCGACGACTAAGATCTTCTGAGTTTTTAAAGAAAGTAAAATTATGGCTTCTTGAATTTGATAACAAACAAGTTGAATTATTGCTGACTTACGTGGTTTGATTTCAAACTGCGTTTGTTATGTTTTATTTTGTTAGTTTAAGCAAACATTATGTAATAAAAAAAAAAAATTAAATAAAAACAAAAAACCTGTTCACCCCTCAATACAAAATATAATTAAATTTCACTACATATTTTTTTTTTTTTTTGACTTATTTTCCTCTCATTTGCAAAATGTTTATTAATTTGTGTATTCTTTTTTTGAAGTGACATTAACACTATTTTTGAACTTAAAATATCAGTGTCACTTACTATTCTTAGTACATATCCTACTATGTTTGCATTAAGATTATTCTTTGAATTTGTTAACTAAGAATAATGATTTAAATAAATAAATAATAAATAAATTTATTGATAATTTGCAAGAAAAGAAATTAGTTATTCTCATAGATTTTATTGAAAATTATTCTTGCAAATATTCGACTGAAGACCAATGAGTGCACTTTGGAGCAAGTCGAACGCAAAATACATTGCACACTAGTATGGTGTATGGCAAAAAATTTTCTCAAGGATTTGCGACGCTATCGGAATCATTGAGACATGATCCAATAGCTATCCACTGTCCATTTAAAAAAAAAACTTATATCCACTCAAACTTTACCATTTCTTATCATTTTTCACAGTTTTTGCCCGAAAGCCTATTTTTTGGTACTTTATGACAAATTTAACTTTCCTAGCAACTAGTACCAAATCTTATGTTAATCGGACCAGGCGTTCGGTCTGTAGGTCTGAAAGCATTAAAAAACAGCCGAAAAACAAAATTGCGAACTTATATCCTTTGTATAAATTCTCTATAGTTCTAATGTCATATTATATCGAAATTTTTATTTCGAATATTTTTACGAAAGTGAAATTTGCCATATTGTACCGAAAAAGGGACTTTCGGGCCAAAACTGCGAAAAATTATAAGAAATGATAAGGTTTGAACGGGAATATCTCTGTCAATTTTTAACAAATATTAATTTTTGAACATGCCATATTAAGGCCTTAAGTCTCTACTTAATTTTTTCCCTGCGTGTATTGACCCTATCTTTGCTTCAATAAAAGTAATGCACAATTTATAAAAAAATTTAGATATCCTTGATTTTTTGATTTTTTTAGGTTGGTTTTTGTTAACTTTTCCTGCTTAAATTTTTTCGTAAAATTTTTTGAACTATCCATTCCAATAGAAAATTTAATTTTTAACAAAAAGTATCATATGTAAAATTGTCAAATTCGGCTTAGTTTTCGAGTTATACCAAAAATACTGAAAAGTGGCCAGTGTGACCATTCTCTCAGAAACGCATGGGTGAATTTAGTAGCATTTTCGGTTTTAAGCATGCTTATGGGCCAAACAAACATATTCAATAATAAAAACCCTTGCACGTAATTGTTCCTTTATACCCCTCATTTTCCGGTCTATTCAATAGGCTAATATGAGATATGTCGATACAAATTTTCTTTAATTATTTTCTTTTGTTTTACAATAAGTGAATGTCCCCTTTTTCTAGATATCTTAAACATCAGTAACTCGTGGCATAATGGTTAGTGCGTTGGACTGTCATGCCGAAGTTGTGGGTTCGATTTCCACCCGTGCAACCTAAAAACAGAAATCTGTTATCCGAGGTACTGCCTCTTTCGAGGAACTGACAAATCCTCCAAGAGTTTACTGGTCATGAATAAGTGCTTCTCATCTAGCCGTTCGGAATCGGCAAAAAACTGTAGGTCCCCTCCATTGAGGGACCTACAGAGTTGTAAGTCACTAGGCCCTAGTTCTCCACGAGCTGTCGCGCCACCCAATTTATTTAACTTTAATACAAATTGTAACCTGTTTTAAAATTAAAAAAAAATTAAATGTATGATTCACCATTTTGAGAATATGTAAATTATACTAATTTATAAATTTTTGTTTGAGGTAGTTAAAATTTGTTTTAAATTCTTCAATATTATAATCTGCCACTTTACTATTTCCCTTCAAAAAACACTTAAGTTCATTGAAAATTCCTTCATGCATTCGAGATAACAGCTTAAGTCCATTTAATTCTCTGTATGTGAGAATTTTCAATTTGCAATAGTAGCTTAAGTAACATAAGATTTCTCAAAATACAAACAAAAATTTGCAAAAATGACTTAATTAATTTTAGTATCGATGAAAATATCTTTTTCGTTTTGCAATAAGCGCTTAAATCGAAATAAGTTGTTTTTGACTCTTATATACATTTCTGTGTTTGGAGGGGTTTTCAATTTAGAAAAGCAGCTTATGTCAATAGAAGCCGTTATTTTAAACTGCATTATATTTTTTGTGAATTCTTATTTGAGTTAAGCGTTTATTGTATATGTTGTTTAGAGTGAAAATGACTTAAGCGGTTTTTTCATGTTGGTTTTATTTTATGAAAAAAGTAGTTAAATTACAGGGGATTTTTTTCAAAAGTGCAATGAAGCATGGAGACCATGATGAAATAAAATACTGACTTTTGTCTTAAATCGACTTAAGCGGTTATTGCCTGTGGCCACAGATTTTATGAATGATGGCCCTACGACTCAATATCGGAACAGGGAAATGTTTTATATTATAACCCCAGTACATTCCAAAATGCTTTTCTCAACTTAAAAATATCACATATAATTTCAGTGAAGCTGGGCATGGAAAAAGCTCGGCTGATGGCATTGGAGGATCTTTAAAAAGAACTGCCGATGATCAAGTTAAATATGGCATTGATATCCCAAATTTCAATACTCTGGTATCAACTCTACGTCGAAGTGTAAGAAACATACATATTGATGTAGTCAGTACATCTGAAATCAACTCCTTAGATGCGGTAATGCCAAAACAATTTGAACCATTTATTGGTACAATGAAAATGCATCAATATACCTGGAATAGAAACCGATCGGAACTTATTCTCTTTAAGTAAGTTGCCTTGAATGTTCTCCAGGAAAAAAATGCATACATTTTTTTATGGGAGCGATTAATTACTGTAGTATACAGGATGAATTAAAAAGTCCTAGGAACTGTAACGGTAAAAATAAATTATATTGAAGAAACTTGGATGGTTCTAGATTTGCTGTACACACATTGCATACAGGTGTCCTGATTATTGGCTTTCGACAAGACATGGAAAATAAAAATAAGCACCACTTGACACTTTCCACAAAAAGTCATATTGTTTCCACTATCTCTTGTCTATCAGCTCAAAAAAAAAACAAAGTTCTTCGAACCACTCAGCCCATTAAAATGAATTAGACCGCCTTTTATAACGATCGGGTATCAGAAACGATTCCCCAAAACAAAACTGAGTCTGATTCTCAGAGACTACCAGTTTCCGAAGTTTCTTCCCTCACGACATTCCCAACCTTTAGGACCCATGCCTACAGACTCATCGGCCCGTCCAGGCAGGGATCGTGAGGGGTGTCCGATCACGGAAGTAACTTAAGGCCTGCTAAAATTACCACGCTTAGCTCGTCGATGGGGGGGGGATCTTGTTATTCGCGAACGGACGGTGTTACCTTCTTTCAGGCCTAAATCGCAGTTGAAGTTCGATTGTATGTATATCATTTTATCTTTAAGGAGGCAGGGCCCGAATTCAGCTACCGACATCATCTTTATCTCACCCGCCCAGGATGACCACACTCAAGAGGAGGACATAGGTCGTCGTGTCCTCGGAGCTTGTCATTACCTTCCCTTTAATATCCTCAAAAAAAAATCTTTGGCGAATATTCCTACGCCATTATTCACGCTCCACAAATAAATATAATGGCCCTCATCGAAAAGGGGAAAGTCAAAAAAAAACTTTCCCTTATGTCCCCATCTGGAACTCGACAATTCCCTTCACCCTCTTATTGACTCACTTCCCAAATTATTTAGTTTTAAAACTCCATCATGAAACGTTACTCATTACAATAAGAAACATTCGATCATCTCAGTCTTAAAAGACATCTAAAACAAAAAAAAGTTCTCTAAAACCAGTGTTCAATCCCTTCTGAAAAATTTGTAAAACCAATGTTCAATCCCTTCTGAAAAATTTGTATCCAGATCCATAATTTAATGACAAATAAAAAATGACGGATAGCTTTTTGTAATTCTCAATAACAATTTCTTTTTATTCATTAAATAAAGTCTTGAGACTACCTTTAAAAATTAATAACATCGAAATTTTGGTCCTAATCATCCTCATTCATTGCGGGGCAAAAGAAAAAGAAACACAAAATTTTCCTTCTCAAAAAGAAAAATCAATATCGTAATCGATATTAATATATCGTTAACTCTCCTTCAACTATTCCAGTTCAATTAAAATATATAAAAAAAATATATCAAAAATCACTTACCAGCGCTCCAAAATGGTGTGCACAGCATTATGATGCGATCTGGTGAATGGCTAAACGTCGAATGTTGAAATTAATTATGTATAAACACTGAAGGGCATTAGGAACAGAGATCGGTTTGAGTTATTCTTATTTTTCTGCTTTCATACTTCCAATATATTAACAAAAAAATCTTAAAATGCAACTTTCGCGATGGATGGGATGGTACACTGATTCAATGAAAACCTACTATACTTATCCAATCTAATCTTATAAGTAATTTTTTTATCTTTATCTTTATTGTTCTTAGTTAGGACCCTTATCTCTTTTCCTATCAACCACCATATCGAACCTACTCTACTAAAACTTTGCTTTTATTATTCACTATCATCAAGTTTCCTTGGATTTAGTCGTTTCTATATTTTTTCTTAAAAAAAATCAGTTTAGATTAAAGGGCCGCTCGAACATGGTGCGAGTGAACATGGTTCGAGTACTATGTTCGAGCTAATTTTACTTGTCTGCGGGCAGGTTCAAGTACCAATTATTTGGTGTCACTAAACAAAAATTTGGTCTCACCAAAATCAAAAGGAGTTTGATATTTATAGATGTTCGAGGGCGTGGCTAATCGTTTGTTGTACCAGCAGTGCAGGCGCGGATCCAGGATTTCGTTCAGGGGGGGGCAATTTTCGTGAGATTCCAAAATCTTGATGAGGTCTACAGAAAATTTGAGTACACTTTATCCTGCTCTACACGCCTGGTCACACAAAGCAATGTAAATTGATGAGTTTGAAATTTGAAGAAAGCAATTACGTCTTTCATAACTGCCACAATGTCTCGAACAGCGGGTACTTTCAACTTTCTGAAATGAAGTTTTGCAGTTTGCTGCTTAAGCATGGTGTTTCTACAGCGTTTTTGAGTTCCCTCGGGGTCTGTGTAACTCCACAATTATGCTCGGAAAATATAATAGCACAGTGGTATGTTCCTATTCAGACACATGAGACATGACGTTCGAGTGAAATTTCCAGTCTCTTTTTTAGCTGGGACAATCTAACCTTACTTTGCCAGTAAAAGGCCGTTTTCGAGAATGTCATCAGCATCAAAAATACATTTTGCGGAATGTTCTCAAACGCAAACTGCAAAAGTTTTCTGTTCAAAATGGCAAATAAAAGTTTTACTGCCTAAGCATTGTGTTCGATAATACAGTTTGCTAAAGTCACATTTTCGAAAACATTAGTGTGGTGCAATTCTGCAGTACCTACAAACATCGAGTTGGCAACAAAAAGTTGAGAAGTCGGAGAACGTGTTCATAAACTTCAAATTCGTTTGCAAGAAAATTGAAGGAAATTGATAAAAAAGACTTTTTCCAAACCATTGCATTAATTTGGCAAAAGCTGTATTTTAGCAAAACTAAATTTACAGATCAAAACCGAGATGAACCGTATCGTTTCCTCAGGTGCCTTCGTTCATCGATACAAAACCAAACTTTCCGACATTGAAATAAAACACAATGATAATAGTGGACAATAGAAAGAAAAAAACAGTCTTTATGAAACTTTTCCGTCCGACCTTCTCGGTTCAGCCTTCGATTGTGACTAACTTTCGTTATACATTTCATTAAGAATAACAATATACTTACAGCCCTATTATTGACACGATTCAAAACTAGTTTTAATATAAAACTAGTTCTATGGGGATTTTGAGTTTCAGGTTTTGAACATATTGGTATTGTTCAAACAAAAATTGACATCTAAAACTCGAAATCAGAGTTTCAATTGTCAATTTTTGTTTGAATAATACCAATATGTTCAAAACTTGACACTCGAAACCCCTATAAAACTAGTTTTATGTTAAAACTAGTTTTGAATCGTGTCAATAATAGGGCTGTAAGCCTTCGTTAAGTTTTATTTAAAATGTTTCATATAAGCTCAAAAGTCAAAACATCGTTTGCAGAGTTGCCAGACTCATGCAGATCGATTCAATATCAATATTCGCATTGAAAAATGACGATCATTTGCCAATCGAATTGGCGTTGATGTTTGCTGTGGTCGTTTCCTGGTTTCTCTCTAATCTTCTTTGTTGGATTCATACTCTTCGCTAGTTTAATAATATGAAACACGGAAGTTCCTAAAACGCATCCACGAAAGTGACAGAATCCTCACGAAAACTTACATACTTCAGAAACGTATCTTATGGCTAAAACAGATGTGCAGCACGTGTGCACGCATCACTGTGTACAGCGCCAAACTCGAAGCACATGAGCATACTCTTAAGGTGCGTATCCATTTCAGAGTAAAAAGACGGTGAGCAGCTCTGAAGAAGTTCTAGAGCGCTAAGCTCGAAAGTGCACACAGACACAGTCATGAAATAAGCTCACCAGAGGAGAGGAGAAGACAGATATCTGAGAGTCACTCTCGAGAGTTTTCTAGTGAAAGTACTCCCTCAATGGAAACGCACATTTAAATATTTATCATAAACAGAACTCTATCACCCTTTTAGTATGAAGTTTTTTGGTATTTTTCTGTAACTTTTATAAACAAATGTAGTTTATTATTTTAAATTAAATAAGATGTCTTTATCCAGTAGATCCGAGCATTTGAAGCAAAGTTAGAAATTTTTGAAGCTATTTAAATTGACGCAGTTAAAAGATTTAATTTTTATTTTTAAATTAAAATCGACTTTAAGGTTGAAAATTTAGATAAGTGCCCCTAACGCCTCTCTCGTTACATTTAAATATCAGGTGGAGCAATAACTTTTTAAATCATCATTTGTCAAATTGTGAAATTTTTCATTCACAGCATTTTGAAAAGTGAAAATCAAATCGATTTGGGATTCAATCTACTTCCTAGTATGAAATATATTGACTTTTCTCATAAAATGTTATACAGTAATGTAGCCGAACATTTATCTTTTAATTAAAGGCCTTAACTATGAAGATCGGACATCTAAAACCGAAGTTATAAGCTTTCCACTCAATCGATTTGAAGGTATTTGTGCATAGACTATGCAGCATAGCGGAACTTTTCTTTTTAGAACTTGGTCAGCCATCGGCCAACGCACAGCTACTCATTGCTGAAACGCTACGCTGCCAAGAAAAAATTTTATAAACTAAATGACCTTTGTTTGATAAAATTTTATTAAATTCATATTTATGCTAGAACGAATCTTGCCCAGGGGGGGGCAATTGCACCCATTGCCCCCCCCTGTATCCGCGCCTGCAGCAGTGGCGTAGCGAGGGTTCGAATCGTGGGGGGGTGACTTTCATTAAAATGCCGACTTATTTTAGGAATTTGCCGACTTATTTTAAAAATTTGCCAACTGTTTAGATTTAGCATTTTTCGCGTGAAACTCAAAATAAGGGAAAAGAAAAAAGGGATTTTTTCCGAGTGGAATGACATTCAGGCGAAACTCCTGATAGGGCTGATTGATTTTAGCTCAAATCTTCACTTTGCCACATACACTTTTGAGATTTCAAAATGCGAGATTTTCAATGAAACCGCCTTCAGCTGATGTAAGAGATTTATAAAACTTAGGAGCAATGATTTTCCATGAAACTATTTTAAAATCTTGGGAACTATTATTTGGTAGAAAAATAAGATATCAATTATTTTTGGAATTATGTATTTATTTATAATAAATAATTAATAACAATGGAATAAATAAATTAATATTATTATTGCAACGATTAATCTAAATAAGAAATAATTTTTAACAACAACATAATTTTTAGATTCATGAACATTTATATTATAACTGCAGCAATTTTTTTTTGTTAAGGTATAGGTATCAAACAATCTTTATAAAAAAAATTAAAGTAACGCATAATTCTATCAGCATCAGCAGTTTAGTCATTTATAATAACTAGTATGTCCAGCCCTCGAAACTCGAGTGCTAATAACACAATCGTCTAGTTGGCAAACTTCTAGAAAATCGTTCAAAAAACTATCACCAAAATGATTCAATCAATCGATCTTTCGATCATTTTCATTTCACTGAATTTATTTCCGATTCAATTTTATTCATTTGGATTCCAGAATCTCTCCGATTTTAACGAATTCAATTAAATACTGTACCAAATCCAATTTGATCCAAATTTAAAAATAATAAAATTTGGATTGATTAAAAAAGCCTAAGAAAAATAACATTTTCAGTTTTTTACTGCTCCGGAAAAGGTGATATTATGCCAATAATTGGTTGAAATTTAGTTCGTAATACACTTTTTATGTGAAAATATTGTTCGGCCCTTATCCACTTAGACATTAACTGTCAAATTCCATTGACGGATTGCTACGATGTCAACGGCTTAAGAAACCTCTAAAAAAATAAAAAATTTTTGATGAATTTTTACTGCTCCAAAAAAAGTGATTTTAAGGCAATTGAGTGAAACTTGTATCAAAATATACTTTTCTGTCAAAATATAGTTTGCCTCCTATGAGGCATTTCTATGAATAGGAATGAGATAAAAAAGAGCCGCGTCAAAATAAGTCGCCTCACGTGAAGCTGGTATAAACACCGTCAATGGAATGAAAAATCTCTAAGTCCCCTATTACACGATGATTCTTTGCGTCTGACTCTTGTCAAAATTCAATGAGTGCGAAGATGAAATATGATGCTTTTTCTCCTTCGCACTCATAAAAATTCGAAAAGAGTCAGACGCAAAGATTCAGCGTGTAATAGGGGACTAAGAAATCTGAAATGTTAGATGAATTTTTAGTGCTCCAGAAAAGGATGATTTTAAGGCAATTGGGTGACAATTTGAGCTGGCGTGTTGAGCTTAACGCATTAAATTCTCGGCACATTACTTAAAAGCAGATACAAACCGTGTTATCGGCGTGTAGTAGACACTAAAAGTTTACTTGTCAACGCGTTGACAGCTGCTAGCAAAAGTGACGTTTGCATAGAAATGGGTCTAAGTTGAATGTTGAACCAAGAGAAGTGGCATTTGCATACGATTTATCGATTATAAATTCATTCACGGAGGTAGAGGACAACCCCTTCGGGCTAAGCTAAACGAAGAGATTTATCAACGCTTTACTTAAATGTGCTAACACAACAAACGTTTAAGTCAAATGTTGACAACTTATCACCCTGATTACAGAATCCGATGAATGAGCTGCGGAGGGAATCAGACTCAATTTTGACATTTTTATTATGAGCCAAATGTCAAAATTGAGTCAGATTCCCTCCGCAGCTCATTCGTCGGATTCTGTAATCGGGATGTATAGCTTTTTTGCAAGCATGGATGAAGTCGGTCGAAAAAAACGACACCGGGGATTACCGACCGACGCCATCACAGAAAAAACTTGGAGTTTCCATTCAAACTATCGATAACATATATGGAATTCATACCGGTAACACAATTTTTTTCCGTGCTTAAGTTAAGCACCGGAAATTCTTAGGCTGATGAGTACCGCCATCATTTCTTTCATCCAATTGCAAAATACCAGGGCTATTATCGATCACGTATGACACGTCCGCTTATAACAAAAATTGACGTTTGCATACAAATTTTGTATAGAAAAATGAGCCAGGGTATTTGCATAAGATTTTTAGTTGTACTCCAACATTAAGTAAAAAATCGGAAGAATAGTTCCATCGTGTAAAACCAGTCTTGATCGTGTAGAAGAACTGAGCTACTTATCATTATTTTCTGCAGAACTGAACGCTGCCATCCGACATTTCCATAATCTTTCCAGTCGTGCTGGAAGGTTGGTTGGTTGGTGGGTGTCAAAATCAAAACCTCACTGACAAATAAAAACAAACAAAAAGTGGATAATAATAAAGTAAAGAATACCTACCTAATAACAAATAAAACAAATATATCATCTTATTATAAAACGGCAAAGACGAATGTTGTATATATTAAACAAAAGTGTCGTGAATTATAAAATAAAAATGTCAAGATATCAAAAAATTTTGTGTTGTGAACAAATACTCGGTCTCGCTCTGGCTCTCGCTCGCACTTATTGTGCAATTTTCTTTTATTGTTTATTAGTTGTTGTGGTGCAATTTGTTAATAAATTTTTGCATTCTGCACTTCTGTGCATAAAAACATTTCAATTGATATATAATTTATTTGCCTTTAGCTTTTGTAGACCGCGTAAATTGTACCACAAAATTCGTGTTTGCCGTTTTATAATATGATAAAATAAATTAATTTATTAATATTGCAGCAGTTTATTTATTTAAAATAAACAATTTTTAATAATATAGCTAATTATTTATAATAAATTAATTTTAATAATAAAATTTATTAATTTATATTTATTATTATTTTATTGCAGCAACTTAATAAGTTGTAATGAAAATTTATTATTTAAATTTAACATTGTACTATCTAGATTTTAATTCAGCGGTGTTTTAATAAGGACCATTCTTCAACGACCTCATTAAGAATAATTTCGTCTACTTTATCTTTCGAAGAATAAAGCAGCATAAAATTATTCAAAAGATCATCACCTATTGTCATGGGCAAATAGTTTAAGACTAATCAAAGGGCATGGTAGTGCCCAGCCAAGTTCGCGGTACTACACCCTTTTTACAGGAACAAACTCAGGCGATTTTCAACCCCCCTCTAACTTCAGTACCAATAAAGTCAGAAACTTCAAATTCGCAGTATTTGCTGAGCTAATCAAACACAGGTGGCTCACCAAATTTCAACTCTTTAGCATTAGTAGTTCCCAAGATATAGGACTTCAAAAATCGCAAAAACCGTAACTGACTGACTCACTGACTGACTGACTCACTGACAGATCATCAAAATTATGGAGCACTTCCCGACATCGTAGAAACTTGAAATTTCGTACAACGGTAGGCCTTGTGGTACATACAAAGGAAAAAATCGAAAATCTGCAATTTTCTATTCAGGGGGCGTGGCATCCACCCACTTTCTTAAATATTCTATAAATTATATGGAGCCTTTCCGATTTTTGTAGAATAATGAAAATTGGTAAGTTGGTAGGGTTTGAGGTACTTAGAAAGAAAAAATTGAAAAATTGGAATTTTTCATACAGGGGGCGTGGCATCCACCCACATTCTTAAAAATTCTTATAAATTATATGGAGCACTTCCGATTGTTGTAGAACGATGAAAATTGGTAGGTTGGTAGGGCTTAAAGTACTAAGAAAGAAAATAAGAGAAAAATTGGAATTTTGCATTCAGGGGGCGTGGTATCCACCCACATTCTTAAAAATTCTTATAAATTATATGGAGCACTTCCGATTGTTGTAGAACGATGAAAATTGGTAGGTCGAAAGGCCTTGAAGTACTTAGAAGAAAAAAATCGAAAAATTGGAGGTTTCAGTTCAGGGGGCGTGGCATCCACCCACATTCTTAAAAATTCTTATAAACTATATGAAGCACTTCCGATTGTCGTAGAACGATGAAAATTGGTAGGTCGGTAGGACTTAAAGTACATAGAAAGAAAAAATTGAAATTTATACAATTTGTGGAAGAATCAAGAAGAATTTGCAACTCAGAAAGCAAACACTCTGGATCTTCTTTAAAAAATAGGGGCTCCAATTTCATTATGGATTCCACTGATTCTATTGTGACATTGCCTCTGTCGACTGGAACTTCAAAAATCTTTTGAAAAGGTTCGAAAGATGAAAAATTATCTTTTAAATTATCGTTAATACACGTCGTAAAAACTTGAAAACCCGTTCTAAATGCTTTTCTATAAAATGTTTGGAAATCGAAGTCGAAAGCTGTTTCTGGATTTTCATCGATTCTTCTTGGTACATGGCGTGTTCTATGATGTTTCAGAAAATCATTCTCTGGATTTATTTTTAATTTCTCAGCGAATGAAGATGAACTTTTTATTAATGCATCGATTTGGTCGTCATCGTCATTCATTTGTTGAAATAATATTGATGTGCTTCAATCAAAAATACAGCATCAATGACATTCAACTCTTCAGTTTCTAAATTTTCTGTCAAATTTTTTACTTTAAACATGACGTTTTTACAAAAATATAACGAGCTTATAAAATCAAAATCTAAGATTTTTTTCAGCAGACCAGAAGCAGAGGTACGAGTATTATTATCAAAAGAACTTACATCGGTTTTTATTTTTTCGAAACAATGTACAATACCTTCAAAAGATATCCAAACAGCCTTTACTGTCTCAGCTCTAGCTGTCCATCGAGTTTTTGACAAATTTTTCAGTTGCAATGAATTTTCAATGCTTTTGAATTCCTCACGAATACATTGAAAACGTTTTGTGCTGCCGTAGAAGAAAACATGTAATGCTTCCAAAACATTGAAAAACTCTTTAATCAACACACTCGAATTACATGCTGTTTCAACGAATATATTGATACGATGGGCTTGGCATGGAATGTAAGGGATTATCTTACCGCATTTTTCCGATAGTTTTTGCTGCGTACCATTGTACTTTCCGGACATGTTTTTGGCGAAGTCATAAGATTGAAAAGCAATGTTTTTAATGGAAATTCTTCTCCCGTTTTTTTCGTTAGGACGACGTCCATTTTCAGAAGACGTTCAATAGAAATAAGTCTCTCGTTTGCTCTCACCTCGTATCGAACATTAAAAGCAAGTCGATCTCAATGTGATGAGTCTGGAGTTGTTTCAACCATTACAGAAAAAATACCAACTTTATTCATTTCATTCACAATGGCTTTTTGAGTTCTAGTTCCCAAGAGATCAATGAATTCATTTTGGGCATCCGGACTAAGGTACGTCACATGACGTGGTCTTTTTGAGGATTCATCCAACCATTTTTTCATTAACGGGCAATGTCGTGAAATCAAATGAACAATTTGTCGAAAATTGCCATCGCTGTTGATTTGCTGACTCTTGAATCAGTCGGCATATTTGCGAAATTCACAAACGGCAAAAATGCTAGTTTTATTAATTTTGTTTCAAATTAAGCTTCGTTGATTTGCCGACTCTTGAATTTGTCGGCATATTTGCGAAATTCGCAATCGGCAAAAATGCCCGTTTTATTAATTTTTTTTAAATTAAGCTTCGTTGATTTGCCGACTCTTGAATAAGTCGGCATATTTGCGAAATTTGCAATCGGCAAAAATTCACTTTTTTTATTATTTTTATTTTTCAAACTAAGCTTCGTTGATTTGCTGACTCTGATGGAATTATTCGGCATATTTGCGAAATTCGCAATCGGCAAAAATGCTCGTTTTATTAATTTTTTTTTCAAATTAAGCTTCGTTGATTTGCCGACTCTTGAATTTGTCGGCATATTTGCGATATCCGCAATCAGTAAAAATGCTCGTTTTATTAATTTTTTTTAAATGAGGCTCCGTTGATATGCCGAATTAGTCGGCAAATTTCTGACATCCGCAATCGGCAAAAATGCTTAGGCTCGTTTTATTCATAATTGTTTGCATATGAAGCTTCGTTGATTTGCCGACTCTTTAATTATTTGGCATATTTCCAAAATCTGCAATCAGCAAAAATGTCGATTTGCATGTACATTTTAAAGTTTAAAAAACCTAAATATAATGAAAATACAAACTTACTTTTTTTTTAACTTTTTCCGAAAAATATTGTTAAATTTCTGGTTTAATTATTTTTTTTTTAATTGCTTGAATTATCAAATCTATCTTCCTGAGTTTGCCGACTCTTGAAAAGCGTGGGGGGGTGTTACACCCCCCCACAACCCCCCCTCGCTACGCCCCTGCGTACCAGATTCGACTATTTGCGGACCGGTTTTATTGGTTTACTCGAACATTTGGGTATAATTTTGAATTCCAATATTAAAAAAAAAGAAAAATGCCAAACAACCTGAAAGAAAATTAAATAAATGTGACAGTGAATATTGTGAATGACATATAAGTCGTAAGAATAATGAAGTTCGAGTAGTTTGGTTTCTACTTGGTTTCAGTGTCTGCGGAGTTTAGTCGAATTATGTTCACTCGCACCATGTTCGAGCGTCTCCAGGGCCCTTAATATTTCAAAAATTGTTTGATTTGTACGTAAGTTTTTTTTTTTTTTTCTTAATTCAATCTCTATAAAAGCAATTAATTTCTCTAGGTGAGTATGTAAAATTACATTTCTTTTCTTTTTATCCTTTCAAACTTTAATTTACTTTCAACTATGACTTTATTTTTCTTTCAGCTTTAAATTTATTGTTTCTTTAGCTTTTAATTCTCTTTTATTTCATACTTTTTTTTTACCTAAGCACTACTTTCTTCCTATAACTGATTCCTTTTCTTCTTACAGGTCCTGTACTTTCTTTTTTTCCTTAATCAAATTTTTCGTTACTATTAACTTTCCTTTAATCATAATTTTATATCTAGGTTTCATTCGCAGGTTTCATTCACGGGTTTATTTCCTTTTTGTCTTATAGTTACTTTTTTGTATTTTAGATTCATTTCTTAGCTTTGTTTAATTGTCTTTTTATTTATTAATTTCACTTTTTTGCACTTATTTCCTTTTTTTTGCAGGTCCTATGCTTTCAAGTTATTCAAAATTTGTTTCACTAACTTTTCTTTCAGCCTAATTTTCTTTTTTGTTAAAATTTTATTATCAGAACCTAGTAGTCTAATGGCCAGTTGCACCGACCTCTTTTAAATTTTTATTGCTTCGTTTAATTTTAAAATGACATTTATCGGTTGCACCAACCACTTCTAAATCTAACAGGCTAATAAACGAACCAATAAACTAAAACTCCATTTTCCTCCAGATAAATTTTAAAAGCAAGTTTAAACGAACATATCTGACTACCTACAAACAAAAATAATTCAATTTTATTTGATGGAATATTATTCATTCCAAATTAAAATAACGATAACAACAGGTGAAGGTATTACGTTTCCTATTTATAGATCACTACTTAAATAAATAAAATATTCCAGAATTATTATATACTGGTCATCATGTATTCATCTGATAACGAACTAAACAAAAAAAGACGTCGAAGAGTTGTTCAGGTTCACAGAGAAATTCATTTTATGAATTCGATGACGTCACTCTAAAATATGGGTTCATAATTTCCAAACAGTGTGTCGAAAAAATATTAGTGTGCAATAGTTTCATAGTTTCTCTAAAAAAAAGAAAATAATAAATAATAATAAAAAACACCAAGACGGCGCATTGGCTGTATCTAATGAGAATACCTTGTTTCTGTTTATAGTGTATTCATATTTTCTTTATTGCTTTCTCACTTGCACTTGCTAATTTTTTTCGTTCAGTTTAATAAACAGATGATAAGATCCAGGGGTGGTTCACGAACTGCATTTTAGCTAAAAAATGTGTGAAAAAAATTGGTGCAACCCAAATAAATTTATCAGTCCGATAAATTTTAACTCCATTTTAGCAAAAACCGCTTTTAGTGAATTTTGGTGCAACTGGACATAAGAGCCGGTAGCAAATTTTATGGGTGAACGCATAACCAAAATCTGAGTATGAGGGTTTGTAGGTGGATGCAACTTGATATTGATTATAAAAGTCTGGCAGGATTTATTTTGGAGACTTTCTTTTGTTGATTTTTAATTTTTTTCAAATCTCCAAATTTATCTCGATATGGTGTGCCCAAAATGATTATATCTTGAGTATTATCAATTGGATCATTAAAAATAAAATCTTTGGACTTATGTCCAGTTGCACCAAAATTCACTAAAAGCGGTTTTTGCTAACCCCGAGGCCACACGAGCAAGTACTTGCATGCAAGTTGCAATACATTCACATTTGTTCACTAACACAAACAAACCCAAGCAACTTGCTTATCAACTGGCATGCAAGTTTTGAAGCCAGTAGTGAAGCAAGTTGAGAAGCAAGTTGGGATACAAGCAAGTGGAATGCAAGTGGAAAGCAAGTGGGAGGCAAGTGGAATGCAAATTACGAATTTGACAGGCAGTGTATGTAGCCAACTTGCTTGCAAGTACTTGCTCGTGTGGCCTCAGGGTAAAATGGCGTTAAAATTTATCGGACTAATAAATTTATTTGGGTTGCACCAATCTATTTTGCGCATTTTTTAGCTAAAATGCAGTTCATGAACCACCCCTGGATTTTATCATATGTTTATTAAACTGAACGAAAAAATTCAACCAGTGCAAGTGAGATAGAAATAAAGAAAATGTGGATACACAATAAACAGAAACAAGGTATTCTCATTAGATACAGACAATGCGCCATCTTGGTGTTTTTTTATTATTATTTATTATTTTCTTTTTTTTTAGAGAAATTATGAAACTATTGAAATAGATAACAACTAAACACTAATATTTTTTCGATACACTCTTGGAAATTATGAAAATAAATTTTAAAGCGACGTCATCGAATTCAGAAAATGGATTTCTCTGTGAACCTGAACAACTCCGACGCGACGTCTCGCCATTTTTTGGTTAAGTTCGTTATCAGATGAACACATGATGGCCAGTCTATAATTTTTCTGGAATTATTTATTTATTTAAGTAGTGAATTATTAATAGGAAACAAAATGCCTTCACCTGTTGTTTTCGTTATTTTATTCTGGAATTAACAATATTCCGTCAAATAAAATTGAATTATTTTGTTTGTAGGTAGTAGACATGTTCGTTTAAACTTGCTTTTAAAATTTATCTGGAGGAAAATGGAATTTTAGTTTATTGGTTCCTTTATCGGCCTGTTAGATTTAGAAGTGGTTGGTGCAACCGATAAATGTCATTTTAAAATTAAACGAAGCAATAAATATTTAAAAGAGGTCGGTGCAACTGGCCATTAGTGAAAATGACAGAGCATCATTTCCCATTTTTAAAAAATGAAATGAAGTGATTGTACCCTTGACACAACAAATGGAAAAACCGCTATTTTCAATCCCTCGTCCCCTCTACGGGCGCCAAAAAAATCCTGCCAGACTTTTATATTCAATATCAAGGTGCATGCACCTACAAACCCTCATACTCAGATTTTGGTTATGCGTTCAACCACAAAATTTGCTACCGGCTCTTAGACTATATGGCTTTATCCTGTGCCTGAAGAGATTCTTCGTTCTTTCAAAAATCAGAACAGATAGACACTCCGATAATCTTGAAGGTGTTCAGCCGGTGTGCCTGGGGTAGTATGATTTAACACCCCGAAGAGTCGTCGAGGAAGTTTCTTTGCCTTTTATCACGATTGTGGATTGCTGCTGGCCTTGATGGTTTTGACACTTGCCGATTTTCGGATCTCGCGCTTCTCGTTATCTGAATCCTCGTTATCTGAATCCTTGCTAAGGATTTTTCTTTGGGTTTCGGATCTTGGGAACTATTTTTCGGTCTACGGAGGTCGATCGGTGGACCACGCTTTAAACAAACTATTGTGAAGTTTCGTGTTAGCTTAACACACTTTTTGGTTCTTCTTCCACAGGAATCCGAACTCAGGATTCGTCGCTTGGACGTAGTCTTTGTGGGTGCTTTTTTTTTGTTCTTTTTGTTTTAATTTTAGAAAAACAACAAAACTGAATGGTTAACACGGCTGTATCACCACGATTCCTTTTATTTCGTCGGTAGTTTGGCGTCAAGAACTTTGTTTGTATTTAGTGAGGATTAAACCACTTCGATCGACGACTAAAAATGAAAAGACCTTGCCCGATGGAAGAATGCCGGCACGAGGTAGTCGAATACATTTTGTTAAGGGGCATGGTTTAGAATAACCGAAACGGAAATTAAAGATCGGTACGGGACGGCTCGAAACACGGAGGTAACGAACTCCTCCCGTCCCATACCACGCAAAAAGTTAAGCTCGAACACAATAAGTCAAGTCCACGTTCAATGCGAAAAGATAATGTCCGGCTGAATTAGACGTGTTGGTTTGATGTTGGGCGATTATTTTTCATGACGCGCTGTTAATTGCTTGACATTTATTTTTTCTTTGCTCGCTGGAAAGAATTACAAAAAATGTTTTAAAATTAACTTTTTAACTAATAAAACTACTCTTTTAGAATATGACTCTGGAGTCTTTTCGTTTTTTTTTAAAGGACATTGTTGAATCCATATTACTGCCATATAATACTAGGGATTTGGTTAGTGAAATTTTCTTTGAATGTGGCACAAAAATATGAGGCCGTTTCCTACAGAACATAAACAAAATTGGTAAGATAGCTAAAAAGAATTTAAAACACTCTCTGTGTGAAACAGAAGAAAATTTTGAAAAAAAACGAACAAAAATACCTCCGATCAAAACATTTCGAAGAAGCTTAAGAAATATAAAGTGATAACGATGCAGTGAAATATTTAATATATATTTTTAAAAATGTATTTCATTGTGTTTCTATAAGTATGTATTTGAAAAGTTTATTTATTATTTTAAGTAAGTTCCATCTTAAAAATACTATAAACATGAACTTTTATCTTAATTATCTATTTCAATAAAGATCATTATGTAATTAATTAATACTTTAATGTATAAATACTATTACTAATGCCGTTTTCCATTGGTTTCACTCAGTATTCACTCATTCTGAAAACCAATGGAACAGTTCTAATTGCTTCTACTCAATTCTGATGTTTTGTGTTTTTGTTGGTGAATTGTTAAATAGAAAACGTCAAACTCGAAGTATTTTTGTGCAAATTGTAAAGTGAAGCAACAACATGTCAGTGGAACTAAATAATTTTAAACTAATTATGGAAGAAAATGGGGAAGTAAATCAAATTGATGGCCAAATTGCACTACAAAATGTTTTCAGTAAGTACCTACATATATTTTTTGTAGAAAAAAAATAAATTCCAACATTAATTTTGTTTATTTCAGCTAACGAAATCTATACTGCCCCCTACGAGGATGTCGCCGAGTTTTTTAATTTGTGCGAAAGGATTGCAGATGAAAATGAAAATTATGCAGGTAGATTTTATGTAAAATATATTGTGTTTTATCTATTGTTTCACCCCCAAAAATTAACAGATCAAATATTATATCTATGTAGGTACTTTTATAGAAACAAAATTTATTATTTTTAAGAGTTTTATACGGATATGTATATACGTATACAAAATAAATGTGGTTAGGCAATGGAAACTCCCAAATGTTTACGCCAACGTCCAGCAATTCAACACCTCGTCTATCGGAACGAAACAAGAGTACCTTTGATGACTCCGATTTGATGCAAGCCAATGATATTTTCGATAGAATAGGTGTTTTGAACGACGGCGATTGAAACAGCAAAAGTGACAAAGTCAAGTTCAGAGCAGTGTCTAGCCAAGAATCCTATCGAAATTGCCTTTGTATTGTATATGTTGGTTCTAATAATGATCAGCAATAATGAACAGCAGCAACAACAACAAACCCAATGATAACAATACACCAGCAGCAGCAGCTTCCAAGCGCTGCTTTATGAATGGATATGGTGACATTTCTATTGGATTTTCAGACATCCAATGTTTCAGTGAGTCGGAAGAGGAGAATCCAATTGAAGAAGTTCTGCAACAAGGTGTAATTGAACTTTTTACAGAGCATAGATTGTGCAAAGAGGACTATGCTGACTATGCTAATTGCCAACCAAAATTCATATGGATATATAATATGTAGATTTTTTGGCGTATCATTTATTTGGTTATACCTCGATCACAAAAAGTTGGTCTTTTTGTGCAAACTTAACAAGCGTCTGTCAAGGCCAAGGCTGAAACTGAATCGTCTGTCACCTATATATTTTAAATCAGACCACAATCCTCTATTGTTTGTATATAAATTAAAGTGGTTATACCTTCAACCCAAAAATCGGAAAAAAAATACCATTTTCGAACGCCCACCCTCGCCCTCGGCTGAAAAAAAACCTGACAGACGGTCGGATTTGGTATCGTAATGCGTATATCTACATAATCCATATGAATTTTGGTTATACCTCCACTCCCAAAATTTGCTACTATTAATGGAATGTTATCAATAAAATAATTAAAATATCAATGCAGAACAAGTTTGAACAATAATAATATATGTTTTTTTTGTTCATATTATTTACAGAAGCAGGGCCCGACCCAGTTTTTTCGCCGCCCTGGGCAAAAATAATATTTGCCGCCCTTTGTAACAATATGCTACTGCAGAGATGGAGCGATTTTTAACCAAATTTAAAAAAAGTGGTTGGAATTGTGCGGTATTCACATCAATATATTAGTATACTAGGGCTTCTAAACAGGTTTATCAAATTTTATGAGTGTGTACATTAGGGTGGTCGTTATAATATTTTTTTTTTGAGTTTTAATATTTGATGGGATCAGCTCTAGATGAAGATACAAAAATTCCCTAATTTTTCCATATTTTTATTTTCATCCCCAATTGTCGCTGTAGGGGTAAATTAAATTAGGTAAATTATTTTTGGAAATTCGCGCAAAATCAGCCGAACAATTCAGAGCATGTAGGTGAAAAGTAGACAAGAAAAAAATCCTACCGGAGGGGGGTAGTATCTCCCACTGCTTGGACGGGAGGGGCAATTTTTTGGAAAGTCAGAAGTTCATTTCAATAGTTGATTATTAAATAAAGTTCTTTGAATAAACAATTTCAGCAAAATCTGTTCTCAAACCTATGATTAAAAACAAAAATAATAATTTTTCTTCAAAATGTTGAGTTTGAAACAATTTTTTGCCAAAACTGTTCATCAAAAAACTTAATTTAAAAACAAGCCGTAAGAATGGATTTCTGGTTCTGGCTTTCCAAAAAGCTACAAAACTTACTGTAAGTATTGCCGTTGTTTTTTAACTATTTCTTTTTTTATTTTATGCAAATATTTTATTAAATTGCCCCTCCCGTCCAAGCGGGAGGAGATATTAACCCCCTCTTTTAGGATTTTTTTTCTTGTCTAGCTCCCACCTACATGCTCTGAATTTTTTTGGCAGATCTTACGCAAATTTTCTAGTATGCAAAAAAAGGGCAAATTTAATTTACCCCTACAGCGACTATAGGGGATTAAAATGAAAATCTTAAAAAAATAGGGAATTTTTTTTTCTTCATTTAGAGCCGATTTGGGACCATCCGGGATGACTTTTTTTTAACGCCCACCCTAGTGTACATAGTACATACCTACATATAGCATTTAAATAATTTAAATAATTCTTTTTACTGACCTAAAAAATCTATCAAAATCGGTTCAGTAGTTTAGAAGATAAAGACTAAAATGCTTTAAAATCAGTTTAAAATAATGTATCTTGTCTAACAGCGACTTACTTGGAATAATTGTTGCCTTCTGTTTAAATGGAAATGTTTCTTTTTAAATTTTATTGAAAAAATACGCAGTAATTATGCAAGCCACAAAAATAATAATCCTTAGAAATACTAAAAAAAATTAATCAAACTTTTTTTTGAGAATATTCAAGAAACAAACTGAAAAAACGTAATTCCTTCCTATTTTCAAATCCAAAAATCCATCCTCTTATTTCTTTTTTTTTTTAATAAAGTTTTTTATGTATGCTTTTTTTGAAAAAAAAAATTTTAAACAAAAACTTTAAAAAGAAAAAAAAAACGTTTTTCTTTGGAATTTTTCTTTCAATATTTCAAAGCTGTTAAGGTACTTGCGGATTTATTACAAATACTTATTTTAAACTAAACATTTATTTCCAAAAAACCGGGGAAAAAAACTGTCCCAAAAGTTGATTTTGTGTCTGAAATCTAGGACATCTCGGGTAAATCGGGACGTCTGACAATGCTAATAACTATTATGCTTCAAACCAAAATATAACAAAGTATTCAAACAATTCAAGCATATGACAATTCAAGTAGGAAACGACACATTGTTAAAAATCCAAAAAATACAGAGTTGTTGCACTGACATTGACGTTTTATCGCATTCGTTCAAAGTAAATTTTTAAATGTTGGTCTTTTATTTTTCAGCTTCATGAGCAGTATGAAGAGTTTGTCAATGTATAGTTTACTGAAAAGCCTTTTCTTTGTTAATAGCTGTATCGGAACAATTATTTATGCCCTGGGCAGTTACAAAATTCATAAAATTATTTTTTAGTAGCTGCCAACGAACCTAAATTTTCAATTTTGCCGCCCTCAACTTTTGCCGCCCGGGGCATAATGCCCGGCTCGCCCCCCCATAGATCGGGCCCTGTACAGAAGTCTTCAAATGGTCTGACGAGCAGACGGAATATATGCTGGAGCTGTATATAGCAAATTATGACCTCATTGGACCAATGAAGTTGTTCAAAGCCAAAAAAGCTATGTGGATTACATTGCGGGTTTGTTTTTTAAAAAATATGGTGTAAAGGTGACGTATGACCAAGTGGAAGGTCGTTTTAAAACAATTATAAAAAAAACAAAGTCCATATTGAAAAATAATCAGACGAGTGGGGCAACTCGTAAGGATTTGCCTTACGCCAATATTATGGCCCAAATTATTCAAAAGGATGACTCGCTCGTCCCTGAGATTTTAATTGGGCCAAATATAATTAAGAGAAAGGCCGACCATTTGGTGGACGATTCAATTCCTTCCACGTCAAATCTTAGTTCACCATCAACAAGCGCTTCTTCCGAAAATCGATCCCCAAACATTGAAACCGTCGCTCGCTAACACCAATGAGGACATCGGAGCTGAATTTAATGGTACCAGTCAGAGTCCTTTGCACCGTAAAAAACAAAAGACTTCTAATGAAACTTTAATCTTAAAGCTAATTGAAGAAAATGGACGGTGTTTTAATCTCAAAGAATCTAATAAGGAAAAGAGACACACCGAAAGAATGGATAGATTAGACAGAATTGAAAACAAACTCGAGAACTTATTAGAAAGACTTTTGGAAAATCTGTCTAAGTAAATTTAAAATAAAAATAATATTATGTATGTATGTACATATGTTCCTGAATTTTCACAAAACCGAAGCAAAACATTCGCTGGCAACTACGAAACAACAACAAACATCGTATTGTTTTCATTGACAACAAGGTGTTGTTACTGTTGTTTCGTCGTTGCCAGTGAATGTTTCGCTTTGGTTTGAGTGAGCCTTAATGCCTTCGTGACCTTTTAATTGTTAAGATTATGCCTTTTTAATGGGTATTATTAACTTAGTTTTGTTATTGTTGCATCGAATTTTTATTTTTTTTTTTTTTTAAATTGTTTACCTTTATTTATGTACGCAGGTACAAACCTTTTGTTTTTCTAAATACTATTCATCTTAATGTTTCTATTATGTGCTCTCTGTTCTTTTTTAATTATGTGAACCTTTTTTCAGGTTTGTTACAGTAAGAGTTTATTTATGTTTGATAGTTTTACTAAAATGTAAATTAATTTGAACCATTTTGAAAATGGTAGGTAAATGAAATTTCGTAAATTCATATTTCATATTAATATTTATTTCATAGTGCATTAATTAAATAAATATGTTTCTTATAAATAAATTTTAATGTGTTGTTTTTATTTTTTCTTAACTTGTGGAATGTTGGCTTTTATAAAAAAAAAGTATTTGTCCGAAAAATTTTTAAAACAATTGTTTGGACAACACAACACAGAACGCAGGTGCCGCGATCCATTGTTCAGTGCATTATAGAAAGATTTATTAAAATGTGTCTGCAATTTGGTCTCTTTTAATTTTTCCCAAGCGCTCCAACCTATGATCAGGTTCCAAGGAAACTATATTTGTATCTTCACTTTCACTGACATGTTCATGCTCGTCTTGTATGATCCATCGGTCTTCTCCATCGATGCATAAGTTATGGAGTACACAACATGCAAGTATGAATTTTCCCATTCTTTCAACAGTATGAAAATCAAGTCGCATGAGTTGTCTAAACCTGGTTTTCAAGAAAGCAAACGAGTTCTCAATTTTGACTCTAGTCTGACTCAATTTTTTGTTGTAATTCCTTCGTCTAGTATTCAAGTTCCCTTGATCCTTGAAGGGAGTCATAAGGTTTTCCGTGAGAGGATATGCCGAATCACCCAAAATGTGATATTGGGATCCGCAAATCTGTGCCAGTTGTTTGCTTATGAATGAAAGCTCAAACACTCTAGCATCGTGGATTCTACTGGGCGCACCTACAAAAGCATCAATATATTATGTGTCCGCATCGCAAATCCCTTGAAACGTAAGTGACAACAGATCGTGTCTGTTTATATACGTAGATCGGACTTTGTTTGCAGGTTTTCTTATGTATATATAGCATCCATCGACGCATCCAAGTACATTAGGAAAACCTGCAATCTTTGGAAAGAACGTGGTAGGTATATAGGTTTTGATTGTTTTTTGAGTAGGTTGGTATATTAAATTTATTTACCTCTTCAAATTTGGAAGACGTTAGCACCTTTTCTTCTACAGTTTTAGGGAATCTTATGTAGTTTGGTGATGTTTCGAAGAAAAATTCTAAAATGTTGGTGAATGTCCTATACGTGGACGAAACAGCTACACCAAACAAATTGGCCACTTCTCTGTAAGAATTTTTATTTCCGGCAAACCTGAAAAGTTAACTATAAAACACTTCCTTGATAGATTTTGTCAAACAAATATCAAATACCATAGGAACATATAAATTTGGGTCTTAGCAGAGATTTCTCTTCTGCCTCCACCTCCCTCCTTCCTTTTAAAATGAGTTGATTCCTCATATCTAGCCACTAAACTTTCAGCTGTAGTCTTTTTTAAACGGAATTGTTCACGGAACTGTAATTAAATAACTTTTGATTTAGGTATATATTTATAAATTAACAAAGTTTAGACTATAGGTACTTCTTCTTCTTCGTAATTGTTCACCACATCAAGAAAGTTTTGAACCCTGTTTTTATCATTATTATTATAGTTTTTTAAAATTTGCTCCACGATAAAAACATCATCTTCGTCTGATGAAGACGAAGACGAAAGCAATATTTCATTTAACTCCCCAAATATTAAATCTAGAATTTGTTATAATTTTACTCACTTCTTCTATTGTGCAATATGTGAAATTTGTATACCAAAAAAAAAAAAAAAAACAAAATGTAAAAGGTGTGTTTGGTATCTTAAAATTTCCTACAATTTTTCACAATTCGCTGTCAAAACACATAGAAAAAAAAAACAAGTTTGCGAAACTTGGTAAAAATTTTCAAGTTGTTGAACAGGTATAAAATCAAACAGATACTGACGTTTATTTTTGAAATTTGAGTGAATTTTTGTTGAAGTTTCGTGTTGTATGTATTAGTGCTTCTGAGTGTCTTCTGAATTCAAATCAAGAATCAATTTTCTCTCCTCAGAATCGTCAGAAGAGTATTTTTTGTGCCAATGAAACGGTTTCAGAAGCGTTCCGGACGATTCTGGACGCTTCTGGACGCCCAATGGAAAACAGCATAAGACTATGAAAAATTTGTTAAAATTATGTCCTTCAATAAAGTTTAAAAAAAGTAGCTCTAATTTCTATTTCTGAAGTGTTATTATTTTTTCGGATATAATAATAATAGGATATCAACAATATTCGTTCCTTAAGCAATCTATTTTATACATAAATAAAAAAAAATGTTTTAAAAACCAGAATTAAATCAACATGTCGGTACCGTGGAGACTGTGTCAGTACAGACTTATTACTATGTTTTAATAAAAGCCCTAAACGGAAAAAGATTTTTTTTTCTAATGAGTTTCATTTTAATAAAAAAAAAAATATTTTAAAAATCACAGTTGGCATCATCACATCACAGAAATTATTTGCTTGAATAAATCTTACCTATTGGTATAAAAAACGTGGGTGTTGAATGAAAAAAAGCTTTCAAAATCAAATGAAATAATATGTGTACCTCCTTGCAGTCTCGCTGAATTTTTTTCTTAGGACTGCACAGCCAATAAAACCATCCGATGGGCTTGAAGAACATCCATTCCACTCGTTTGCAAATAATTTGAAAGTCTTGACGTAACTTCAAAGACTCGCAAATACACATGCGCCGTCAAAATGGTTTTGAAATTTAATAAATTTAATTTCAAACTCATTGCCTCGAATAGGATATCTATGGAAAATTTGTTTGAGTTTAATGTGTCATTTATTGTCACTATAAGATCAACGTAAAGGCTTTCTCGGCGCAAACTCCAAAACTACCAAAAATATTGGTGAGGGATTTTTCCTTTGCCCACCATCTTGTTTTTCCAATCAGTAGGACGATTTTTTTCATTCACTTTGTAAATTAAACTTATAAACTAATAAATTTTGCCACAGCATTTAGGAGTCCAAAAAGATTGTTCGATTCGATGTTTCCATCAGTCGTATCAGCCAGAACTAAATTTAGCACATGGGCGAAGCACCAAACATGTATCAGGAATTTTGTTAGACAACCATTTTGATTGACATTTGTACTGATCCTTGGTGCGTTCTTTTTCTAACAAAAGTTAACAATTGTTATGTCAAAAAAAATTGTTGATGTGTCATTGTTAGACTTTGTCAGGATTGTTACAATTACATTTAGGAACGATATATTGTTAGACATTGTTAATCTGTCAAACCAACTTATGTGAAAACTAAACTTCATTCTGAAACTCTCAAAATGGATAACCAAATTAAAATTGTGGCTGCTCTTAATTTACTGCAGGAATTTAAAAATGAAATCGATGAAGTAAGTTTTAAACAAAAGTTTTCAATTAAATATACATATACTGAACACTTATTTTTTATTAACAGAGAGAAAAACAAGCAGAAGAATTGGCAAGGAATTGGACAGTTGCGGATGAAATTTCATCATCCGATTCTGATGAAGAGTTGCTGTTAGCTGCCTTGGTATCCTCCAAGCCCAACCGAAGGCATGTGATTCG
This sequence comes from Dasysyrphus tricinctus, assembly GCA_963921185.1. Lineage (NCBI taxonomy): Eukaryota > Metazoa > Arthropoda > Insecta > Diptera > Syrphidae > Dasysyrphus > Dasysyrphus tricinctus. Next base: position 229,260,716 of record OY992530.1, on the reverse strand, counting down.
TATAAAATGTTATGTGGATTCAGTTGTTGCATCATATGACGAATATCAGTTTTAAGAGAACTTTCGTCTAACTAGAGATGCATACGAATTGGTACTACGGGAAGTAAGCGAGAATTGGAAGGAAGAAATTCTTGATCGCAAGCAAATTAGTATCAACAGACAACTCCTCGCTGTTATTTGGCTTTTAGCAACACTAGATTCCTATAGGTAATTTGCTTTGGTTTATAAATATTCAGTATTAACTGACTTATATTTTTATAGATCAGTAAGTGAACGTTTCGACTTAACGAAAAGTAATTTCTCGAGGTGTTTCGTCCGAGTCATAAACGCTCTAAACGAAATTGCCTCTAAGCATATTAAATGGCCAACTGATGGAGAGCTTGTTGCTACCAAAGCGAAATTTGCTTCAAAGTCTGCCTTCGGGAGTTTGGTTGGAGTTGTAGATGGGACTTATGTTCCAATAAAAGCTCCTAAATCTCAAACAAGGGCATACACAAATCGAAAAGGTTTTGTGTCAATGACCTTACAGTGCGTTTCTGACTCCAAAATGAAGTATTTATGAAATTGTTTATTTACAAAACTCATTAAATCTTAACTTTTCAATTTTACTTATAAGATATTTAGATTGCTACACAGGATGGCCAAGCTCTGTCCCAGACATAAGAGTGTTTAAGAATAGCGATATTTTCCAAAAATCGCAGGAAAACGAAAGGGAGTATTTTCCAAACGGTGAATACATACTAGGCGACAAAGCTTACCCTTCTTTAACCTGGTGTTTTCCACCGTATATGCGAAGACGTCAGTTAACAAACGAGCAAACTATTTTCAATAAAAAACATGCATCAATAAGGGTAATTATTGAAAATAGTTTTGCTTTGTTTTTTGGGTGATTTCGCCGTTTAAGGGACCTGGATATGAATCGCACAGATTGGATTCCATCCACTATTGTAGCATGCTGCGTGTTGCATAGCATATGCCTAAAGTTTAAGGAGACGATGATACAGGAGTACATTGAAGAAGATCGTCCAACTGCGCAACGAATCAACTCAAATCAAGATCCGGATGATTTTGGAACCGGAGGCGTAGATGGCATCTCTAAAAGGAACCTAATATGTAGCCAAATTGTTTAGATAAAATCCAATTTTCAAAATATATTTTTTATTAAATTTAAATATTAACAAATGTTTAAATGCAACTAATGTATGTATAAATATATATGAACTTTGTTCTTTGTACTATATAGGAACTTTTTAATTTAATTTAGTTTTATTGTTTACCTAGTTACAACTTTTCAACTAATTTTTCCATCAAGGAAGGGAAGTGTTCAATTCCCTTCCTTCTCTGGCTTCTTGGATCTGTTGATTGAGAAGCTCCTTCCTTTCTTCCTTCTCTCTTTCCATTAAAATTGTTCGTTCCTCCCACCTTTCTTTTCGTTCTTCTCGCATCAATTTGATTTCTTCTAAAACAGGAAGCTCAGCTAAACGTCTTCTCTTCCTTGCCGGCGCGGCTCGTTTGCAACGTTGTCATCCGTATCAATGTTGTCAACCTCACTCAATTCCTCGCTTGCTATTCCCGACGAAATCACATTCCTTCTCGAGCTTGAAGCAATGCAAATGGGCGTAACATTATGGTCTTTGGAAAAAATCTCCTCAAATTCTTCTCAATAATCAAACCTGATTGGTGCGGAGCCTGTTATATTAAGTCCATCTTTTTTTTTAGTGTATGTCCTTTTAAGGTTGTTAAATCTATTCCTGGCCTGCAAGGGAGCAAAAATAAACATATCCTTGGCGATTTCCTCGCATATAATTTCCCACACTCTGTCATTTTTAAGTGGGGAATCAAACAAACACTTTTTATCTCTATAGGTGCAAATAAAACTTTTTGTTGCTGCCACTGTCCATTTGGTTTTTGGAGGCTGAGAGCCAGTGTCCAAATTTTCCGTCATCGGCGACTCTGGCGAAACTATTTCTTCATGGGGAGTTGAGCAAGCAGTTGGAGTGTTCACAGCAAAGCCTTTGCTTGAGCATGCTGCAAACGACTCGGGAATATTCAGTTTATTGCAAATTTCCGAAGTCAAAATCACAAATACATTTTCTGAAAATTAAAAATTATCAACAAAAAACAAAAAGCAAATAAAACAAATATTACCATTAGCATTATTTTTGCATAATATCATATTTTTTTGCAGTGTAAATTCTCCTTTTTCGCTTACAATTGGCACAAATTCCATTTTTTTTTTTTGTTACAAAACACTGCAATACAACCCACAAGTTTGATTTAGTTTTGTAAACAAATCGGCTCACATGTCCTCGACATGAGTTGGAAATAGTTACAAATCGTAACTATTTGACACTTCAAAATGCATTTAGGAACGATGTTATGACGTCATATTGTTACGAATCGTAACTATTTTATAATAAAAGAACGACAAAAGTTAACAATTGTTAACAATAGTGAACTATTGTTAGAAAAAGAACGGACTACCTGCATATTTGCGGCTCCATCGGTTTCCAACACAGAGATTTATGTTTATGCCTAACAATGTCAGCTCACACACTCACAGTCTCACACATCGATTCACTGGTGGATGACGTGCATCTGACGATTGATACCAATCGTTCCTCCACTGAATCTGTAACATATCGAATAATGATGCTGCATAGGTCCATGGTTGAAATATCTTATATTGTGTCGATTTGTATGGAAAAAATTTCGGCTTTTCGAATATCCTCAGAAATGCCATCTAGGAGTCGAATTATCTCAAAAAAAGTTACCAATTGACCTCGACCTTGGAAGCTGGTTCAACAGATAACAGTCGTTTTTTGCTAGCTTTGATTGCTTGATCTAAAGATTTTTGAGTAATTTCATCGAATTTAACCCAGCATTTTCGGCATTTCAAGAAAATTTTGTGATCAACGTCATCGTTATTTAGCGAGTAAGCGGCTTCGTTTTTCTTTCCTCTGTAACTGAATCCACGCTTTTCGATGAGTATTATAACTTCGATAACCCTTTCCAAAAATGCTCGGTTTCTCTTTCTGTTGTTTTCCAAATGCAAAGGAACCAGGGGTGGAATCGGCTAAGGTGATTTGTGATAGTTGACAGTCACATTACCATAGTTTTGCTATGTGTTGTGACTGTCAAATATCACAAATCACCTAAGCCGATTCCACCCCAGGACATTCGAAATTCTTTTAGATATATCTTAATTTATATAAGCTTCGGCTGATTGACTATACCGTAAGCTTTTTTCGTGTTCTTGAATGCGCAGCTGCGTGTGGCGATAATCTTTCATGCACAAAAATATGCTTTTTTCCCAAATGCCAAACAAAACGAAGAGAATAGGGCTTCGTTTAATTCCGAGGACGTCAACCATTTTCTGATTCTACCATCTGGATTCTTGAAGATTTTGTTGCTAGATGGCAATTTGTCGTTTCCAAATCGTTGATGTGGTAGAATTCAAAAAATCTTTCCAAAAAACTTGAATTGGGCGCCGAGAAAAAGTTGAATGGGGTGTTGTGCATTGATTGGCATGCAGTTGATGTTTGTGTTACTCGATTTGAACAAGAAGCGATCTCATCGCTAGAGTCGGGGTTTTCTTGAGTTGATGTGTGGGACTTGGGACTATCTGCTTGACAATAACTTTGTGAACTTATCTGGAAAACAAATTGCGAAACATATTATTTTAGGGAAGGAAACATAATATTTTAAAATACGAGTTCTTGAGTAAGATCCCAAGGGTGGCAGAAATACGTTATTTTATCATAGCTGAATTTTTGTCTGTGAAAAGATACCCTTAATTAGGTATGAATGAATAGATATTGCGAATCTTACGAATGAGACGTATCGAAAATAGTAAAATGATGTAAGCTTACCTTGTTTTAACAAAGCTATGTAATTTGTTGATATATTTGGGATCAGTATTGTGGCAAGGGACTAGGGATCTATGTAGTTAAGAAAAATTTAGGCAAGAGCCACAAAATTTGTCGATCCCAGCGGATGGTGTCGGCATGCTGGCGTTAGGCGCGGCTATGGCTCGTCGGAGGGGGGATCTTTTCCGCTGTCCTATTAATCCATCAAAAATAAAAATAAAAAAAATCATGCCGATCTGGGGAACAAGGGAAACTGAGGAATAGAGGTACTTAAACGTGATGAAGCAGTAGTACTCTTTTCAACAAAAAAAAAAAAAAACAAAATGAATTGGCTGATGTATTGCTGGAAGCTGACCTAAAAAGAAATATAATCAGCTGAGCTGATTGATTGTAGGAAAAGAAAGGGGAAAACACACAAGAAGTATCGGGGTCGGATGTTCGTGACCCCTTGCTGTACCCACCCTACCACTGACTAACTGTCAGGGCTCCATGGCCGTCAAATGCCGAATTTTTTTGTTGACGACCCCGAAAGTTATTCATTATACCCGCTGAATATTTACATCTCCTTATTTAATTCGCTTACCCTTTCGTCGCCCATGGGTTTTGAATCACCTTGAAATCTCAGTTTTTAGATTATTTTCGATTGCCGTCGTTAGCGTGGCAAACGATGAAAGCAGAACGAAACTTAAACCTTTTGTTGGCTGTTTTTGGGCAACTGGGCACCTCAAAAATATACTTATACTAGCATGTCGGAGGATTCGGCTCTTCGATTTTCAATTTTCTGAAAACCACCGCAATCGCAGTCTCGACTACGATCCACGGATCGTTGTTCTCAGGCTATATGATTCTTGTCAATAGAGAGTTCGAGTTGAACAAAATTGTAAAGGAAATAATGGCTAGTGGCGTCAGCGCACGTGGCGCAATGCTGCACACCCTGCCTACTTCACTAAATTATATATTTTTATATCTACCTTATAAAATTTTGTTTATTCCCTTCGGTTTCACGAGTTCTTGGTAGTTGTTCAAGTATTATTGCACAGCTGCGTGATCACAGGCTGATCACTTTCAATTTTTTTTTTTGTCTGGCTCAAGAGATTTGGTCCTTTTGGTTCTTTTCGGCTTGAATGTTCATAGGAATAGGAAAAGAACACCACGATTCCATTCGGGAAACGGCTTCCTTAGTTTCGTGAAGTTTTTTTTTCTTCTTTGTGGACTTTCGTTCACTGAACGAAACTATTGCGCGGGTGCGTTCGTTTCTACAATGTTAAGTGGTGCCAATATGTTTTTTCTAAAATATTAGATGGAAATCCATATGGCTCGTTTACACGATAGTGTGAACGCTACTACGCTACCCGCTACAGTATCTCTGACTTTGTCGGACACTTGGTGATTTTTCAATGCAAAATAAGGAAGAAAATCATTATTGAAAAAGGTTAATAATCTCGTGGTATAATATTTAATAAAATTGCAAAATGTTAGCTATTAACTGTGATATTTTCATAAATTTAAAAAAACACATTGATATTTCATACATTGGTCTGTAAAGCAATCAAAATTTACAATTTTGACAAATTTAATGGAAGATCATGCCGATTTGGCCAAGACCAAATTCTGTTGAAGACAAGTTTGAAATTAACAAACTATGGGCTGATTTAAATAATTTGTTGAATGCCAATGGACCGCCCACGAAGACAAAGACTATATTGTTGATTGAAGAAAGGTAAACACAATAAGCTAAAACAAGTTTTGCTTGGAATGAATAACTTACTTTTTATACGTTTTATCAAGGTGTGGACAGATTATAAATACCAAGCCAAGAAAAAAGAGGGCCAAAATCTGATGGCAATGCAAAAAAAACAGGAGGTGGACCTTCTGATGATTGATAAGCAAAAATTGTTTTAGTTTATAAAAAAGAAAGAAGGGTAATGGCAGACCAAATTGGTTTAATAAACGACTATGAAGTTTAAAAAAGCAAATTAATAAAGGCAAAAAAAAAATATCGATCCAATCAATAATCCAAAGACAATTTCTGACAGCTTCGATATGAAACCCTAAGAAAATGTTTGTATAGTCAATTGTGTCAATCTAATTATTTATAGTCCTTGTTTCGAGACTCTTGGGAATCGTCTGACAATTGTCCAATTGGCAATATCGAACTTTTTGTTGAAAGAAAGATTGTATGAGATATGGCCAACTTCCCATCTATTATTGTTAGGAACAACTCATGTTTGATTTTCACTTCTTCATCACTTTTATTCAGTTGAGTACACCTATGTTAGTTCATCGATCTGCGTTTCTCAGGAGTTTCCTTAGAAAACTCTATCAGAATTGGTCGGCAAAAGCGTACAGAAGAACATGTTCGATTTTGCCATCAGTGGCGGATCCAGGGGGGAGGTCATGGGGGTCATGACCCCCCCCAGAGCTCCAGCGAAAACAACAAACACGAGCAATTCTTACTGATTATTCAAAAAATTAGAGGACAGAGAAAAACTTTTTGGGTTATTCCATATTTGTTAGTAATCTACTATTTATACGAAAAACATGATCTATAAATGGTTAGCTTCTATTTTCTTAACAAAGCCAAGCTTCTTAATTAAATGGACAGGAAAGAAATATTGATCAAAAATCACTACTAGCCCTCGAGGATACACTAAAATGTCTTAGATATCCATCCGACTTAAAATTCTGCGGACTCTCTTAAATAATAACGGTTCCCCACAGTCACCATGATCGCAAAAAATAAGACTCTGCCGTAGTTTGACAAAGATTAAGCTATTTAAAGCAAACGGGACCCTTAATCATAAAATCCGTTATAACTCAAAAGCAAAGCGAAAATGAGAAAAATACCTCTTAAGTTTTTCAGTAACCCATGGTTTTCATCTACGGTGGTAACTGTGTTATACCCTGTATGGTAGTTTTGATAACAAGTTATCAAAGCATTTTAAACATTTATATTTACTTAATTCTGTTTTATTTTCAATTGAAAAGAAAATAGTTTTGTGGGGAAACAGACATTTTGTTGCGGATGCACCGTTCAAAAAAGGTAGCATTCATTTTTGAAAATTTTGTAGCAGAAGATCTATGTACATAAGTTGCTTATTTTATTTTCTTATTTTCTAAAAATATTACTTGGATGTCTTCGTTTCTTAATGTGCCTGTGCGTGAAGTTAGCACCACCATTTTTGATTTTGAGAATAAAATTGTGCTGTATTGCGCTGATTTTGTGCTGCCTTGTACCATAAATATTTAAAAAATCGCAAATTTTGCGAATTTCTTTTTTTTTATTTCAATATTTCTTAAGAAAGAAAGTTATGTTATTTTATGCTCAGATTATGCTGCTAGGTGCCAAAGAGATAAAACTAAAATTCGCAAAATTGCAACTTTAATGGACAAGAATAAAATGCGAAGGGCTGTAGCGTGAAGTTGGCACCCCCATTTTCGTTATGTTGTATTGTGATCAACTTGGGCCGTAAATTAAAAAAATTGCAAACATGCAAATTTTATGAATGATTTTTTTTCGATATTTCGCAATTTCTTAAATGTGAAAGGTATGCTGTTTTGTGCTCAGTTTGAGCTGTCATGCGCTGAAAAGATAAACAAAAATTGCAAAATTTCAACTTTAAGGCCAAAAACTAATACATACCTACATATATGCCTTTTTGTATAAGTTTCACATGTTTATAAAAAAAAAATTAACTGTGCTATTTCGTGCTCAGTTTCTGCTGCCATATGGAGATACAAAAATTCGCGGCACGAGTACGATAACTTAGGCGCCAAGAAAAAATAACGGTTTTTTGTAGAACAGTTTAATACAAGCATTTTTTACTATGGGAGGGGGGGGGTCTATCTCACCCCGTTTGGGCGGGAGGGTCAATTTCATAAAAACAGTACCAAAAATTTAAAAAAAATATTAAAAAATAACGGTAATACTAACAACAAAGTATTATACCTTTATTTAAAGCTAATACTCTGTTCTATTAGCCAGTTTTTGAATCAAGTGAAATCTATGCATGGTTTTTGAAAAAAATGAGTTTTAAACTCAAAACTTGCGAGAAAAAAGCATACAAAATAGGTTTAAAGTGTAATTTCTCAAAACTGTAAAATTATATATCATTTCTTTTTCTGAAATTCACTGCTCTACTTAATTCTTAACCAAAAACTGAAAAGTAGATGATTTTATGTCTTCTAGTTTTTGAAAAAATCGATAATTACTATAACTACTTTTGTATTGGATGTTTGTTTTCTGCTTGCTTACGTATTACGGCTGGCGTATAAACAGTGAGGTATGTATGGGGGGGCATGCTACCCCCCTGCAACCCCCCTGCTTGGGCACATTATAGGATTTGGGGTAGGTGCGAGGTTGGGTGTATGCAAAGCTTCTTTTGCATTTAAAGAATCTGGATTAAGGAAACATATACAAAGCAGTTGAAATGATCAAAGTATGCATACCCACTTAGATCATAAAAAAAACGAGCAAACATTCGAATTTTGTACGGTAGTAGTTTCGGTAATTTTCAATTTTCTCAAAAACTAGAAGACATAGAATCTTCTAGTTTTCAGTTTTTGATTAAGAATTAATTAAAAATTTTAATTAATTAAAAATTTTAAAAAAAAAATTATATTTAATTTTACAGTTTTGAGAAATTACACTTTAAACCTATTTTTTATGCTTTTTTCTCGCAAATTTTGAGTTTAAAATTTATTTTTTTCAAAAACCATGCATAGATTTCACTTGATTCAAAAACTGGCTAATAGAACAGAGTATTAGCTTTAAATAAAGGTATAATACTTTGTTTTTAGTATTACCGTTATTTTTTAATAAAATAATGGCACAAGGCAGCACAAGTTGAGCGGAATATAGCACAATTTTTTTGTATCGAAAATGGCGGTGCTAACTTCACCCACAGCTTATCTTAACTAGCCCAATTCTTTGAAATCAAGTACAGTATTGAATTAATATGATCATATAGTTTTACTGTGTAAATATTTTTAAATTGAAATTACTATTTTTTTTGGGTTACAAGCAAGTTTTTTTAATAATATTACATAATTGGAAAATACCCTGCTTTTGGCTTTGATAGCAGTTTTTTTTTCTTTACAGCATGGAATCCACCATATTTTTTGCAATTTGTCTATCTGTTTCATCTCAAATTGGCGCTTGATACTTGAATTACCCTTTTTGATTTTTTTGGTCTTACATATGTACCTATATGTAATGTGTAATCCATTACTGTCAATTATTCTTTGTAAATTGCTCAAAAGTTTTCAAAACAACGGTTTTCTCGTCAATTTCGCTTCCAATTTAAATGTTCATCTTATCCTCATCATTGTCCTAAAAGTATGAAATGAAGCTAAATCTTATTGATAAATACAGTCTCTAGATCAAACTACATATAAGCGGGAGTCCGATTAAGTCTTAAGCTTCTCCCTGATCAATCCTTCGACTGGAATGAAGCCATGATTAGGATGTTCAAATTTCATGACCCCCCCCCCCCCCCCCCCCCCCAAACTGGATTCCTGGATCCGCGCCTGTTTGCCATAAGATCATGTTGGTGTCTTCGTTAACTAGTTCGATTGGAACAAGTGATGCTTGAAATAAGTTTTCATCAGTAAGTGTAAGATTTCAGATCACAAGATCCAGACTGGGAGATCGATTCGATTTCTAATATTCTACTGATATTATGGTCCAATAGATCTTGAAGCTAAACTTGAGCACCAATTTCTGTTATGGTAATATACTTGACTCAGTTGGGTAGCACATCTGATGAGATGGAAATATGACACAGTTTTTCTCTGCCAAGCTAATCCTCAAATACTTATATTGATTTTTCGAGAGGTCTAAGGTGCCAGTTATAGCTATCATTGAAACTCATCATTGAAAATTTTAATAATTGATTTTGAGACGTTTAGGAGGCAAAATCATTTATTATTTTGATGGACGATCAAAGCTCTAGACTTAATTAATATTTCAGTCAAAAAAAAATTTCAAATAGGCCCAACTTTTTACAAAAATTGACTCTTAATTTTTCATTGGTAAGGTAGTTCAATCATTGAAATAAGAAAAGTCTTTTTAAGTGGAAAGTTGGGCCTATTTGAACAATTTTCTTGGCTAGAAATATAAATTAAGTCTTTAGCTTTATTTTTCCATCAAAATAATAAATGATTTTACTTCCTAAATGTCTCAAAATCAATCATTAAAATTTTCAATGATGAGTTTCTATGATAGCTATAGCTATAAAAATGAGAAAAAAATGTTGTGTCATACGGACTTAAGGGCTTTACTATCGAGCGTAAGATTTTTTTTGTAGGTTTTGTTTTATTAAAATATCGTGTATAAAAAGTAGGTTTAGTAATTTTCAATTTTCATAAATAGAAGACATAAAATCATCTTGTTTTCAGTTTTTAATAAAAATTAATTAGGGAAACGAATTTCAGAAAAAAATAATACATAATTTTACAGTTTAAAAATATACACTTTAAACTTTTTTTATGTTTTTTCTCCCAAATTCTAAGCTAAAAACCCATTTTTTCAGAAACTATGCATAGATTTCACTTGATTTGAAAACTAGCTAATAGAACAGAGTATTGGCTTCAAAAAAAGGTATAACACGTAATTGTTAGTATGTATTACCGATAATATTTTATTTTAATATTTTTTTCCACTTTAAGTACTTTCTTATGAAATTGCCCCTCCCGCCCAAACGAGGGGAGATAGACCACCCCTCTTTCTTGGCGCCTAAGTTATCGTACTCTCCTCAAGATAGCCGACGAAAGCTGTGGTCGCGAAATTTCAAATATTTTATTGATAGTTCGCAAACAATTCAGTTTGCAAAATGAATGAATCATCTGAAAAAGTATTTTCAATAAATTATATTGATTCTTTTGCATTATCAAGGATTTATCACAAGTTATTCAAACTTCTTCTTGAGTGCATACTTACTAGCCCGGGAGCTCGCGACAGATTTTGGTGACCAATAGCGCCAAAGCTAGACTTTGGTAAATTGGTTAATTTGGCTTTGCAATGAAGAATGGTGGTAATCAGCTACGGCGCGAGGGCTACAGCAACCTCTCAAAGATGTAAAAAAAAGGAAAAATTTAATCAAACCGCCAAAGCTGAAACTTTGCATACTGCTTGCCAATACTATAAACAATCAAAAAAACTAATCAGCTGGTTGAAGCGCGGTACTACATTCGTCAGCTGCTTACGTCAACATGTAAAAAAACGTTTAAGATTCAATGATTCCGCCAAAGCTGAAATTTGGTTATATGATAGCTTATACATTAATTTACGCAAAAAGACAAATCAGCTGGCTGTATTGCGGTACTAAGACCGTCAGCTGACGGGGTGAATAGTACAAGTACAGAAATACGGTTTCACATCCCACGCACAAAACACTATGTCAAACGAGGTTTTCCATCCCGTTTACAATCAGCTGATTATTGTCATTCTATTATAAAACGATTCATTAAACGTTTTTGTATAACTAAATTTTATATTTGACAGAACATATGTATATTGCCTATTTGGAGATATTCATCCAAAAAATTAAATTATTCGTATTTTTTAAAAGCAGTCTTTTCACTCTATCTTCAAAGTGGAATGTTAATTAGCTTCAAAGCGTCAAACAAAAAAATGTAAAAGATGCTTAATCATTTAACAATTTATTTTAATTTATTACAAATTAAGCAAATTAAATAATAACAACAAAATCAGCATTCATGAAGCATAATATGAAAAATGCAATCAAATACAAAATTTGTGAAACCCAATTTTGAAATAATTAAAAAAAAATATTTTAAGTACCAATATATACGTTCAAAAATACAGGGTGTCCGCCGCCGGGAAGGTATACTACTTTGTTTGTTTATAATTTTTGATTAAATTAAAGAGAATGAATATTGATAAATAATTTATTTAATGTCGGCAATTATGTATGGAATACAATAACAAATAATAGAAAAATGTCCGCCTCTGTTAGTCTCACAAATGCGAGCTCTTTTGAGCACATTTTTCTCACACATTTCACGCGGTATTTCATTAATTTCATCACGAATATTTTGTTTGAGTTGCTCAAGCGTTTCTGGTTTGTTTGCATAAACCTTGCTTTTCAGATATCCCCACAAAAAGAAGTCCGGAGCAGTCAAATCAGGCAACCGTGGAGGCCAATCAACATCACCATTTCTTTAAATAACTTGTTGTGCAAAGAGGTCTCGCAGTAATTCCATTGTAATCCTGGCTGTATGCGATGTGGCACCGTCTTATTGATACCACATGTTAATCAAGCCCGAAGCATGCAGTTGTGGCGTTAAAAAGTTTTCAATCATATCACGATATCGCTCCGCATTCACAGTTACCGTTACGCCGTTTCCATTTTCAAAGAAGTAAGGTCCAGTGATTCCTCCTGACCGAATGGCACACCAGACTGTAACTTTTCAGCCGCTCTTTCAGTACGTTGCGATCCATGCTTGGGCCTATCACCTACAGACCCTCTTTTTTCAAAATCATTCACTACACGATAAATAATTCGTTTTGTTGTTTTTCCCCAAAAATTTGACGTAACTTACTCATCGTCACAGTAATCGATGATTGATTTTGATAAAATGTTTTAACGATTAAAACACGTTGGTTTACCGAATATTTTTCCATAATAAATTTGCCACGTGTCTACTTCACGAGTGCCAAATATGAACTGTCAACACTAATGTTTACCAAAATGGTTGCAAAACAAAGTAGTATACCTTCCCGGCGGACACCCTATATAATCATTTTATCTGTAAATATGATACTTATTCTAATTCTGTTCAAAATAATAGTGGCATTGAATTTGGGTGTTTGATTCAATTGTAATGTAAGAAATGTATATTATTAACACAACAATATTTTGTACCTGCAGCCGACTGAACTGCCATTAACCATTAACCATTTGAATACATATCTATCACCTTCCAGTTCCCAGCCAAAATTAAGTGGAGATTCTTCACTAGGTACTTTCCCGTCGAAAATGTAGGTGCAACTCTGCTCTTGATGGTGGTAATGCTGAGCCGTCGATGTTCATTTTTGGCAAGCGAAATACTTCATCGTTTTCTAGAACATTTGCACTCTTGCTTTATCTACGCATTTCTCATCAATTTGAATCCATACAACCGACATATAAATTCTTCAACCTTTTCTAAAATTTCATTGTTTCTCCCCGAAATGGCCATATCCACAAAACTTGGCATATGAGTTTGAAGACGTAATACTTCAAAAGGACGTGTTTTCCCTTTTCGGAAAAATGCTGGCAGAGCTCCACTTGATCACAACCCGGGATTCAATATAGTTTATTTACGTTAATAAATCGCTGGTGGTTTCCTTCCTCAAGCTCCATTGAAATTTTTAAGTTTGGTTGAACTGCTTTCATATTACCCAACGGTATTATCAGAAAGAACGTCCGTGTCAGAGCTTCGGATTATTACGTTGGCATCAAAATTTAGTTTACACTTAAGATTTTGTCATTGCACTTTGATAATGTTTTTTTTTCCAAAAAGGCACTAATTTCTCATTTTTATATTTAAAAAAAACACAGAAATTAACTATATCGGACATAGAATGTAAAGAAAATATATTTTATTTTAATATGGATTAGGCAAGCATCAATTATATATTCTGCGGAAACGACTGAGAGTAATTCTGAAAAATTTGTGTATTTATGTATTTACATGTATGTAGATTGCATAAATTACTTGTACTCAGTTTTGCGATCCAAACGAACTCATTAATATTAGTTCAATACATATAAAACCAATATGAAGTCCTATTTATATTATAAATAATTGGTCAATAAGTAAATTTTAAGCATTCCTGAATTTAATCATTGGCCAGGTCTAGGGCGTTACTTTATAAAAGCCACCAAAAATGCACCTGATGCACCATTCTAATCGAAACAAAAGAATTTTAACTTAATTGAATTTGGAATTCAAAGTCATAATAATAGCCTATTGAATAGACCTTTTAAAAAGGAACAATTACGTGTAAGGGATTTTATTATTGAATATGTTTGTATGGCCCATAAGCATGCTTAAAACCGAAAATGCTACCAAATTCACCCATGCGTTTCTGAGAGAATGGTCACAATGGCCACTTTTCAGTATTTTTGGTATAACTCGAAAGCTAAGCTGAATTTGACAATTTTGCATATAATACTTTTTGTTCAAAATTAAATTTTCTATCCAAATGGATAGTTTGGAAAGTTGCATAAAAAAATTTAAGCAGGAAAAGTAAACAAAAACCATCATAAGAAAAATCGAAAAATCGAAGATTTTTTAATTCTTTTCTAAATCGCGCATAACTTTTTTCGGAGCAAAGATACACAAGGCATGCAGAAACAAAGTAAACTAGAGTCTTAGGGCCTTAATATGACATGTTAAAAAAGCCATATTATTTAAAAATTGACAGAGATATAGCCATTCAAACTTTACCATTTCTTATCATTTTTCGCAGTTTTTGCCCGAAAGCCTATTTTTTGGTACTTTATAACAAATTTAACGTGCCTAGCACCTAGTACAAAATCTTATGTTAATCGGACCAGCCGTTCGGTCTGTAGGTCTGAAAGCATTTAAAAACAGCCGAAAAACGAAATTGCGAACTTACATCCTTTTAATAAATTCTCTATTGTTCTAATGTTATATTATATAAAAATTTTGATTTCGAACATTTTTACGAAAGTGAAATTTGCCATATTGTACCGAAAAAGGGACTTTCGGTCCAAAACTGCGAAAAATAATAAGAAATGATAAGATTTGAATGGTAATAACTCTGTCAATTTTGAACAAATATCAATTTTTGAACACGCTATATTAAAGCCTTTAGTCTCTACTTTATTTTGTCTGTGCATGTCTTGACCCTATCTTTGCTTCAAAAAAAGTTATGCCCAATTTACTAAAAAATTTAGATATCCTTAATTTTTTGATTTTTTTAGGTTGGTTTTTGTTAACTTTTCCTGCTCAAATTTGTTCGTAAAATTTTAATTTTAAAACTATCCATTCCAATAAAAAATTTAATTTTGAACAAAAAGTATTATATGCCAAATTTGTCAAATTCGGCTTAGTTTTAAAGTTACACCAAAAATATTGAAAAGTGGCCAGTGTGACCATTCTCTCAAAAACGCATGAGTGAATTTGGTAGCATTTTCGGTTTTAAGCATGCTTATGGGCCAAACAAACATATTCAATAATAAAAACCCTTGCACGTAATTGTTCCTTTATACCTCTCATTTTCCGGTCTATTCAATAGGCTATAATTATACATTTCGAGAACAAAAATGTTTTCAGAGTGAACAAAATTAAATAAATTCGAATTTACTCAAAATTTATAATTTTGAATTAAATTATTTTTATAGTGTGAAATCAGAAGCTGTAATAGCTTACGTTTTTATTCAATTTAATACATTCAACAATAGAAGGCAGGATAAAATGAAGGGCACTAGAAGTACTGCAGCCGGCATGCGATGGTTACAGCAAAAACGATTACGATTCAAATAAACGAATAATTTGATTGTTTGGATGAATATCTTCAAATAGGTAATATGTGTTCTGTCAAATCTAAAATTTGGTTACACAAAAACTTAATGAATCGTTTTATAATAGATAATAATAATAATAATAATAATAATAATCAGCTGATTGTAAACCGGATGGAAAACTTCGTTTGACATACAGTTTTGTGCGTGAGATGTGAAACCGTTTTTCTGTACTTGTACTATTCACCCCGTCAGCTGACGGTCTACCGCAATACAGCCAGCTGATTTGTCTTTTTGCGTAAATTAATGTATAAGCTATCATATAACCAAATTTCAGCTTTGGCGGAGTCATTGAATTTTACACGTTTATTTACATGTTGACGTAAGCAGCTGACGAATGTAGTACCGCGCTTTAACCAGCTGATTGGTTTTTTTCGATTGCTTATAGCATTGGCAAACAGTATGCAAAGTTTCAGCTTTGGCGGTTTGATTAAATGTTTCCTTTTTTTTACATCTTTGAGAGGCTGCTGTAGCCCAAGGTACCGCTCGCGCTGCAGCTGATTACCACCATTTTTCATTGCAAAGCCTAATTAACCAATTTACAAAAAATTAGCTTTGGCGAAATGATTGACTAAAATCTGTCGCGAGCTCCCGGGCTATAAGGTCTTTGTCTATATTTCTTAATCCTTTCATTTAATTTTAGTTTTTTTTGTGTCCATTTTCATCTTTCCCGATAGGATTCATGACTTCATGATAGCAAAATAAAATATTTATCTACATTCATCTCACTCACTTCTTCATGAGCATAGGCATGTCAAAAATTAACCACCGGCTAAAATTTTAACGAGCTCCTGAGCAGGTTTAATTTTGGCATCTATATTCACCCCAGTAATGTCAAAATTTAGCCATGGGATCAAATTTAACCAGGATTTTAACGCAATTGGCACACGGCCTAAGTAAGACAACCTGCTGTTGGTTTCAATTTTAACACTGGATTGTTTTTTTCTGTGGAAACTGTTAAGGCTGGTTAAGGTTCTTTCAATATCTTTGCTTTCCCTATGGCGAATATATCATCCACACATTTTGTCAGTAGTTACCCTTGATTTAAGCTTAGTTTACAGTTCCCATGCGGAAAAAAACTATGCAAATATTCTCGCATGTAAAAAATAATTTAGGTGAAACTCAAAACTAATTG
Organism: Dasysyrphus tricinctus; assembly: GCA_963921185.1. Classification (NCBI taxonomy): domain Eukaryota; kingdom Metazoa; phylum Arthropoda; class Insecta; order Diptera; family Syrphidae; genus Dasysyrphus; species Dasysyrphus tricinctus. Next base: position 229,244,154 of record OY992530.1, on the reverse strand, counting down.
TTTGCATGATTGGTTTATAGTTTCATGCAAAAAAAAAAAAACATTGCTGTTATGGAATTTCATGAATAACAATGGACCGGCAATAATGTTTTGCATGCAAAAAAAAAGTGTGGTGAATAAAATATTTTTTTTTTGTTGAATGGTGGGCTTTCACTTAAAAAGATATATATATTCACCTCAACTCATTGGTTACCCAAAGGCTAGGAATATACCATCGCTTTGTTGGTAAGTTTTATGCACATGCACCAAATATTTGTTGTCGATTATACAAAACCGTATGAGTTCTAGGAATTTTGTTTTCTTGATAAGCGTGGTGCTCTTTTATTTTGACACAATTTTTTCTAAAAAGTTCTAGTGCCACTTTAAGCGGAATGTTTGAAAAAAAGGACACTACATAGAAAACCACTAGAACTTCGCGTCATTTTCAGTTTTCAGTCCATGTAATTTTCATTTAAATTCGAGAGAATCCTAAACATTGAATTTTGAATCCAATGCTACATTTCCACCTTACGCTAATCAGTTTATACTTAAAATTTTTAAGCTGAAGCAAATTTCCTATAAGAATCAGGAGTGAAGCTAAAAGCAAAATAACAACTATCTGCTTCTGAGGGACGATATGGTATTTTGGTCGTACGTTTGGATATTTTTCCAAATATGTATGTGTATGTACAGGCGCGAATCCAGAATTTCGTTCAGGGGGGGGGGGGGGCAATTTTCGTGAGTTTCCAAAATCTTGATTACACTTCATACCGCTCTATAATTTGCAGAAAGCAATAAACTCTTTCATAACTGCCACAGTTCTCGAAAAGAGGGTACTTTGAACGTTGTGAAATGAATTTTTGCGGTTTGTAGCTGTAGCATGTTATCTTCACAGCGTTTTTGATTTCACTCTAGACCCGCGTAACTCTATAATTATGTTCGGAATACATAATGGTAAAGTGGTATGTTCCTATTCAGACACATGACGTTCGAGTTCGATCGAAATTTCCATCCTCTTCGGTATGCTGGCAACCTAACCTAACCTTGCTAGTAAGAGGCCGTATTGAGAACGTCATCAGCGTCAAAATGCGTTTTGCAGAGTGTTCTCAAACGCAAACTGCAAAAGTCTGCTGTTAGAAAAGGCAAATTCAAGTTTGTGTTCGATAATGCAGTTTGCTAAAGTCACATGGTTTGAAAACATCATGTGTGGTGCAATTCTGCAGTCAAAAATCAAGTTGGAAACAAAAATATTGAGAAGCCGGAGAACGTGTTCATAACGTCAAATGCGTTTGCAAGAAAATTGAAGGACGTTGATAAAAAAGATTTTGTGCAAACAAAACAATTGCATTAATTTGACAATGGGCCTTACTAATAATCAAATTTAGTGTTAAGCTTAGAACAAAATCTCCGGATTTTAGAAAATCCACATACCAATAACGAATTTAATCTCCAGTTTAGTCGTTAGCAATATGTCAAAATTTAATACATAGAAATCCATGTTTAAAGTCGAACACTAAATAAAAAGTGTTGCCCTAGTGCTGTTTTATGGTATTTAAATTGGTATTTAATACTTAAATCTATTCCCAAGTTATCAGGTAGATTTCAATAGGTACCTATTTCCATGGGTTGGTTTCAATCTTCAGATCCTTGTTTTACAGTGAAAAAGAAGAACTTTATATAGAAGTACTTTATTTATTGTTCTTATGTTTATGTATTGCAACAGGAACAGATTATTTATTTTCTTCATAAATATTTAGTACGTCTGGATTTACGTTGAATATGTGCATAATTTTTTGATTCCATTGTATATATTTGCATACCAAATTACGTATTATCTAAAAAGTAATTTTTTGTGTTGAATGGGAACGGATTTATTTTGAGTTTTTAGAATTCGTTTCATAGTTTTTTATTTATTTAACATTATATTAATTAATCAAATCTATCTGAATATTTTTAAAGTATATTTATACTTTCACAAACGTCTAGTCAAAAACATAACGAGAAAAACTTCAAAATGGTTGTCAATCATGTGGGTTTTCTTTGGTCACTCTTAGTAGTCCTTTTTAACTCCTTCTGTATTTCAATAGTCTTCCAGTGGCTTCGTTCCCTACAATCATGTTTTAGGAGTGTTTTTTTACTTCCCGCTGTCATTAGCCGTTTTCCTTTGGAGGTGGCGAAGTACTTACGAGTAGATGAAAACTCTAATCTAGTACTACCAACTGCACATGCTCTCATGCGCGAGTAGATACATTTTACATGGGAAAGCAGTTTGATGTGTTCCATTGAAAAAAGATGGCAAAGTACTTGCAAGTACTTCGCCACCTCCAAAGGAAAACGCCTATTAAGGAGTGTCAGAGAGCACACCTTTACACGTAAACATACGTAGTCATTCTTGCGGATTACTTGTCAGAGAAATTAATGTTTGAAAAAACGTTTCTCATAAAATAGCGTAATTTGTCATTAGAAAGTCGGTCGTTTCATATTTTATTGGAATTAAAAAGGATAACATTTCTGAGAAAACCAATGGAAACAACAGTACTCCGATAACTAAAAAAAAAATATCTACTAAGTTTGCATCAACTATGTACATAAAATAAAATTAAAATCGTCCAAACCCTTTGAACAAATTACATACTATAGTACTGAAAAAGTTACTGTTAAAAAAGAATAAGGCAATACTTATCTTCACTCTTTGAACAATAAAAAAAAAATGAAATTCATCTGTCATTTTGCTGAGCTAAGGAAGAAAGTATATTGAGATTTCAAATCGTTAAACGAGTGAAAAAAACCTAATTAAACTTAATAAAAAAGTGTAATATAATTAGTGTAATGAACACATGCAATACTTTACTAAACAAAATATGAAAAAACACGCGGTGCTACGTTAAATCCGGTAAAAAAGCCTATAATCAAGAGTGTACAAATATTTTATTTCAAAAGTGAGTTTTGTTTGATATTTCCTCATAAAGCTATGTGAAGTGATGTTTTTTAGGTTATTTAACTATCGTAGAATACTTTTCAATTGATAACTCATGATATTTTGCTTTAATAAATCTAATTTGTTGTAAATAAAAATATACTTCAATCAATTGATTTAGTTTGAGATTCATCTGTCAAATGGGAAATTCTCGTCCAGCAGGGACGGCCTCATTTTTGTTGGTGATGGCAAGGCGCTCAAATCCATTAAGTGTCTGAAGTGCAGAGTTATTTTCAACGCTTTGAATGATATATTCTAAAAGGTCTTTTTGTTGGCCCTAACTTTCATCTCAGTTTTATATTTTCGGGAAGAAGAAGAAAGAAAAGTATTTTAAGATTATGTATTTCTAAAGAACTCCCCTTCACATAACTTTATGTAGAATGAGACAAAACTTACTGTGAAATGAAAAATTTGTTCACTCCGTATAATAGGTATTCTTACATTATTTAAGTCCGCATGTTGTCTTATACATACATATATATTTTTTAAATAAGTATTGCAGATATTCACTTATTTACTTTTGTTTCACTTTTTTATTTAGTTTGATTAGCTTTTTTTTTACGTTTTTAACGTTTTAAAATCTCTATACACCTTCGTATAGCTGGGCAAAAATGACAGAAGCACCTCAATGATTTTTTTCTTTTTTTTTTAAATCTTGCTTTCCTTGGGCGCCCCAGAATTCAACCGTGTAACTGCACGCCGCCGACCCTGTGTCAATGCATTTGTGTGTGTGTATTTCTTCTTCTATGTTTTTACTTGTGTTATTGTAGTGTGCGGTTTTGTTTGATAGAATTTGATGCATATTGTAGTAGATTCAAGGAAAGTCTGAGGATTTTGGTAGCAAAGGGTTGAAATTCTTTATTGGTAGCATTCCGTTTAAGCTCCACATTTTATTTTAACCTCGCAGTTAGCTAATAGTCGACATTAGTGTTTGATTATTAGTAAGGCCCAATATCTGTATTTTAGCTAAACTAAAATTATAGATTGAAACCGAGATGAACCGTATCAGATGCCTTAGTCCATCAATACAAAACCAAACTTTCCGACATTGAAATAAAACACAATGGGCCTTACTAATAATCAAATTTAGTGTTAAGCTTAAAAGAAAATCTCCAGATTTAAGAAAATCCACATACCAATAACGAGTTTAATCTCCAGTTTAGTCGTTAGCAATATGTCAAAATTTAATACATAGAAATCCATGATTAAAGTCGAACACTAAATAAAAAGTGTTGCCTTAGTACTGTTTTATGGTATTTAAATTTGTATTAATTCTTAAATCTGTTCCCAAGTTATCAGGTTGATTTCAATAGGTATAGGTATTGATAAATAATAAATAAATAAATTGGGTGGCACAACAGCTCGTGGAGAACCAGGGCCTAGTGACTTACAACTCTCAACCATTCCTGTGTGCGTGTTTTTGGCAGGAATGGAGGGGACCTACAGTTTTATGCCGATTCCGAACGGCTACATGAGAAGCACTTTTGAATGACAAACATACTCTTGGAGGATTTGTCAGTTCTTCGCAACAGGCAGTACCTCGGATAAAACATTTCTGTGCTTAGGTGAAATGGCTGGGAATCGAACCTACACTTTCGGCATGACAGTCCTACGCACCAACCATCATGCCACGAGGCATTGAATTGATGGGTTGGCTTATATCTTCAGGTTTTACAGTGAAAAAGAAGAACTTGAGTTAGACGTATATACTTTATTTATTGTTTGTATGTTTATGTATTGCAACAGGAATAGATTATTTAATTTTTTCGAAAGTATTTGGTACGTCTGGATCTTACGTTAAATACGCGGTTGATTTGTTTATTCCGTTCTATTTATTTACATACCCAATTACGTATATCTAAAAAGTAATTTTTTGTGTTGAATGGCAGTCGATTTAAGATTTTTTCAGGTGTATAGAGCACACCTTTACACGTAAACATACCTAAAGTCATTCTTCGAATTACTTGTCAGAGAAATAAATGTTTGAAAAGCGTTTCTTATAAAATGGCGTGGTTTGGTAAAATATATATGAATTCAGAAAGGCGTTCGTTTCATATTTTACTATAATTGAAAAGAATAAAACGCGAGAAAAAACAGTGGAAACAACAGAACTCTGACCCCTAAAAAAATATTAAACAGATTGGCAGGAAGAGAAATATCACTTAAAATCCCGAAAGAAAATAATTTATTGCAATTTCGTAGGTACTGATATGCGCATATGTCAAAAACCATTAAGTTAACTCAAAATATGCATGTTCTTGTATAATGTTAATCAACTATGTTCATAAAATAAAATTAAAACCGTCCAAACCCTTTGAACTTATTGAATACTTTAGTACTGAAAAAGGTGCTGTTAAAAAACAATACGGCAATACCTATCTTCACTCTTTGAACAAAAAAAAAAACAAATCGAAATTCATCTGTCATTTTGCCGAGCAAGAGGAAATTGTATTAAGATTTCAAATCGTTAAACTAGTGAAAAAAGCTTATTAAACTAAATAAAAAGTGTTAAATAATTAGTGTAATGAACACTAGAAAAACTTTATTAAACAAAATATAAAAGAAAACACGTGGTGCTACGAAAAATCCTGTAAAAATGCCTATATTAAAGAGTGTACAAATATTTCATTTCACAAGCTAGTTTTTTTCTGATATTTCTACATAAAGTAATGTGAAGTGATGTTTTTAAAGTTATTATATGATCGTAGAATACTTTTAAATTGAGATATTTCATGAAATTTTGCTTAAAAGAATCTAATTTGTTGCAAATTAAAATATACTTCATTCGAGTGATTTAGTTGAGATTCATCTGTCAAATGAGAAATTCTCGTCCAGCAGGGACGGATTAAATTTTGTTGGTGGTGGCAAGGCACTCAAATCCTATTAGCGCTTCATGTGCAGAGTTATTTTTAACGTTTTGAATGAAATATTCTCAAAGGGATTTCTACTGTTGGCCTGGCCTTATCTATCATACCAGTTTTGTATTTTAATCAAGAAGTCAGTTTGAAAGTATTCTATGATAGTGTATTAACCTAAAAACACCACTTCACGTAATTTGAATTGATATCAAAAATTTGTTCACTCCGCGTTATAGGTGTTTTTACATTGTTTAATGCTTTTATATTTTTTTAAAATAAGAATGGCAAATATTCATTGTATTTTTGTTTTACTTTTTATTTAGTTTAAAAAGCTTTTTTTTTTACTATTCTTACTATATAAAATGTCGAACACTTTTTATAGCTCGGCAAAATGATAGAAGCACCTCAATGATTTTTTTCTTTTTTTTTGAAATGTTGCTTTCCTTGAGCGCCCCATAATTTAGCCATGTAACTGCACGCCGACCCTGTGTCATTGCATTTGTGTTTGTTTATTTTCTTCTTCTTTGTTTTTACTTGGGTTATTGTAGTGTATGTTTTTTTTAGAGCATGTTTGATGGAGTTTGATGGAAATTGTAGTAGATTAAAGGAAAGTCGGAGGATTTTGTTAGCAAAAGGGTAAAATTGATTATTGGTAGCATTTTGTTAAAGCTCTACACTTAACTTTGATCTTAAAGTTAACTAATAGTCGACATTAGTGTTTGATTATTAGTAAGGCCCAATGGGCCTTACTAATAATCAAACACTAATGTCGACAATTAGCTAACTGAGAGGTTAAAATAAAATGTGGAGCTTAAACGGAATGCTACCAATAAAGAATTTCACCCTTTTGCTAACAAAATCCTCAGATTTTCCTTGAAAAAAACAAAGCCACACACTACAATAACACAAGTGAAAACATAAAAGAAGAAATACACAAACACAGATGCATTGACACAGGGTCGGCGTGCAGTTGCCCGGCTGAATTCTGGGGCGCAAGATTTAAAAAAAAAAAGAAAAAAATCATTGAGGTGCTTGTCAGTTTTGCCGAGCTATAGGAAAGTGTATAGAGATTTTAAAACGTAAAAAAGTAAAAAAAGCTAATCAAACTAAATAAAAAAGTGAAACAAAAGCAAATACAGTGAATACCTGCAACACATATTTAAAAAATATATGTGTATAAGACAACATGCGGAATTAAAAAATGTAAGAACACCTATAATACGGAGTGAACAAATTTTCATTCATAGTAAGTTTTGTCTAATTCTACATAAAGTTATGTGAAGGGAGTTCTTTAGGTAAATATATTATATAAGAATACTTTTAAAATTCTTCTTCTTCCCGAAAATACAAAACTGAGATGATTGTTAGGGCCAACAAAAAGACCTTTAAGAATATATCATTCAAAACGTTGAAAATAACTCTGCACTTCAGACCCTTAATGGATTTGAGCGCCTTGCTATCACCAATAAAAATGAGGCCGTGCCTGCTGCACGAGAATTTCTCATTTGACAGATGAATCTCAAACTAAATCACTTGATTGAAGTATATTTTTATTTATAACAATAAGATTATTAAAGCAAAATATCATGAAATATCATTGAAAAGTATGCTACGATTGTTTAATAACCTGAAAAACATCACTTCACATAACTTTATGATGAAATATCAGACAAAACTCACTTTTGAAATTAAATATTTGTACAATCTTTATTAAAGGCGTTTTTACAGGATTTAACGTAGCACCGCGTGCTTTTTTATATTTTGTTTAATAAAGTACTGCGAATGTTCATTACACTAATTATATTACACTTTTTTTATTTAGTTTAATTAGGTTTTTTTTTCACTTTTTTAACGATTTGAAATCTCAATACACTTTTCTTAGCTCAGCAAAATGACAGATGAATTTCATTTTTTTTTTTGTTCAAAGAGTGAAGATAAGTATTGCCGTATTCTTTTTTAACAGTAACTTTTTCAGTACTATAGTATGTAATTTGTTCAAAGGGTTTGGACGATTTTAATTTTATTAAGTACATAGTTGATAAACATAATGTAAGAACATGCATATTTTGAGTAAACCTAATAGTTTTATGACATATGTACATATCAGTATGAAATTGCTACGGAAAAATTATTTCTTTTGGGATTTTTACAGTGATATTTCTGTTCCTGCCAATATAGTAGATATTTTTTTAGGATCAGGGTACTGTTGTTTCCATTTGTTTTTTCAGCAATTTTATCAATTTTGATTCCAATAAAATATGAAACGACCGACTTTCTAAATTCATTCATACTTTACCAAATGACGCTATTTTATGAGAAACATTTTTTCAAATATTAATTTCTCTGACAAGGAATTCGAAGAATGACTACGTATGTTTACGTGTATAGGTATGCTCTCTCACTCCTTAACGAAAGCGGGAAGTAAAAAACCATCCCTTAAACATGACTGTAATGAATGAAGCCACTGGAAGGACTCTTGGAATACAGAAGGAGTTAAGGTAGAACTATAATAGTCGGAAGGGCACTGAAGCTAATGTCAAAAACCAACGAAAAGTAGCTTTCCGTACCGAAAAAAGGGGAACACACCCATAATGTAATTATCATCTATCTCTTTTTGGCACTCCTATTTCACCAAATGTCAGTTTTACTTAAGTGAGGTGCGCTCCGGAGGCCCGTATCAAACATTTTTTAGGGGCCCCCTGCAGTGGTTGTGTGGAAAAGATATCATCAACGTATTGTAATGTGAGTGCACGTTTCTCCCAAAATATGTTGATCTAACGAAAAATTATAATTTTGTGTAGAATCCTATGAGCTAAAATTTTAACCAGCTTAATTTTTGAAAAATTAACGGATTTCTAGATATTTGCAAAAAAAATTTGATGTCCCTTAAGGGCACCAAATCAAAAGGCAAATTTTGAAACCTATAACTTCTAGGCAAACCAACGTAGACTTCGTTAACAGTTCAGATAATAATACCTACCTATAATTATTATATTCGAATGAGTTTTTTGAAAACTAATTCGCGGCTCACACCCTTTTTTGATATAGCAGGCTTCTCCTTATCTTCTCCACCCAAAGACCAGGTTTTATAACAAGGAGATGTAGGTACTTGAATAAAAATTGCACAAACATTTACCCATAGATACATGAATTTTTAATAAGTTTTCCAACTAAACTGGTCATGAAGTTCTTGCAGATACCTAAAGTTAGACGTTAAAACGAAATTCTCCATCAAAATTCAGTTTTATAAAAATTTGTTCCTAATCTTGCCATTTTGTTTCTAAATTTCCTTGACTTTACCTACTGATGGTGTGTGTTCTAATAACAAAAAAGTGGCTGCACGTTCCAGTTACGGTTTGCGTTAGTTGGTAGGATTTAGAAATAGATAATCAGCCCTATCGAGGTATCCGTTCGGAAGAAATTCCGATACGGAAGTCAAATCCGATCGGAACTTGAATACGTTCGAGGTATCCGTTTGAAACAAAAAATTTGAAGCATACAATCGCGTTCATTTGATAGATGGGACAGCTGTTTTGATTCATAAATGAAAATATTTCTGATAAAATTTTTCTGGTAAAATATTTATAATTTGTTTTCTAAAGAAATGGATAGCATTGCTATAGTTTTGGAAGCAGAAGGCTTAAATATAAGGACAACGGAGAAAGAAAAAAGACGAGTTTTGAGAGATAACTCTAATATAAATACACTTTCAGATGCAGCGTAAGTAGAAATGGGTGCAATCAAACTATAAAACCACAAAGTTAAGAATTCGAGTCTGTTTTCATTAAAGGTTTAAAAAAAACTTTCGTCTAAGTAAAGCTGCATTCGCATATGTGTGGCGGGAGGTAAAAGATAAGTTTCTAATCAAAACTCGTTCGGATAGTGTGTCTTCAGAACAAAAGCTTGCGATATGTTTGAGGTTCCTTGCTGAAGGAAACTATCAGCACGGCGTGGGGAAAGATTACCACATTGCAGTTGGACAATCAACCTTTTCAAATATTCTGAAAGAAGTCTTGATCATTTTGGAGGAAGTCTTATGTCCAAAATGGATATCTCTTCAAATGACAAATGAAGAAATTCAGTTATCGAAAATGAGCTTCTTGGAAAGAACAGGATTTCCTGGAGTAATTGGTTGCGTTGATGGAACTCACGTGAAAATAATTGCTCCTAAAGAAAATAAGCACCTTTTTTTGAACCGCAAAGGTTTCTATAGCCTAAACGTTTTGATTGTTAGTAAAAGTAAAATTGAACAAAAAACATTTCAATTGACTGAATTGATTTTTCTAGATTTGCGATCACAAAATGACGATAAGAGGTGTAAACGCAAATTATCAAGGGGCAAATCATGATTCCCATATATGGAATATGAGCCCTCAACGTCGCCATTTTGAAGAAGCCTATGAGAACGGAGATAGAGATAGCTGGCTACTTGGTTGGTATATTTGCTTATCTTGACTTTGTCTTTAAGTTGTTGTATTCATTTCTTTAGGAGATGCAGGTTATCCACTGGAACCATGGCTTATGACTCCATGTAGACAGCCTGTCCCCAATACTGCCGAAAGCCGCTATAACAAGTCACACTGCAAAGCTCGGAACATAGTAGAAAGAACAATAGGATTGGTGAAAAGTAGATTCCGTTGTATATAAGAAAGCTCGACAGTTGCATTATGACCCTAAAAAATGTGCACAGATTGTGAATGTTTGTTGTGCTCTGCACAACATATGTCTATACTACAACACAACGGCAGAAGAAACCGCGACCATTGAAGACTTTGAAATAACCGAAAGCACTATAGATGAATCAATAGAAATCCAAAGATCATTACATCATAGTCACGCAGTTGCAACGCGAAATGAAATTTTAATGCTTTTTTAATATTAAATATCTTTATTTATTAAAGTAAATAACAAAAAGTAAATAAAAATATGCCTTCGTGGCAGATAACAAAAACTTAAACTAGCCTCCTTGGCTCGGGAACATATGTACATATTTCAGATACAAAAACTTAAACTAGCCTCCTTGGCTTAGGAACATAATTATGTACATATTTATGTACTCTAGGTTATTAAATAAATAAGTATAAATAATAAATGGTTAACTTGCGTTGTTTAAAAAAATCATAGTTATTCATTAAGCGCATTGATCGTCCTTGCAAGCTCAGCTTCTAAAATCTGCACTTTGAGCTCTAGTTTTCGATTCATTAAACTTCTTAGCTCGGCATTGTGCTCTTCCATTTCTTTGAATTTCTTTTTTTCAATTTCACACAAGTTGTCTAGAGTTCGACTTACTCTTTTTAAATGCTTAACAACATCTTCTAAATTTTTATTAGTTGTGTTAAGCATGGAAGAAATTTCTTTATAATAATCTTCTTGAAAGTTCACTTGTTTGTTCAGAAGTTGCCTAGTAGATAGGGGTTTCCTTTTTGTTGACTGCCCTATACTAGCTTCAGAAACATATCCACAGTTTTCATCATTTGTTACTTCAAGTGTGGGCTGTGAATCGTTTAACTCATTTGAGTCTTGATTGTCATTGCTTTTATGGCTGGGCTTCAAGGTTGTGGACGAATTTTTCTCAGGACCAATTCCAAATGACATCGCTCCAACTCCTTCTATGGTATCCTTTAAATTAACGATTTATATTACAGCTTCTTCGAGGTCCGTGAAACTTTTTTGGTTATACGGTCCGCCACCCGTAGATCCTGCCTCTTTCTTGTTGTCGGCCAACTTTTTTTTTATATATGATTTATAATCACTCCAAACCTTTATCAAATTTTTTAAAAAATTGTATAAGTATCGCTTAAAAACTCTAATTGTGCGTAACCCAAACCTTCTTCCAGCCATTAACATCGCGAACTGGCGGCCCCAATTCATTTACTTGATCTACAACATTTTGCCAAAAAATTGCAACTTCTTCCGCAGGTCTTTTGGTGTGGTTGCGTGCTATGTCCAATTTCGTCGATAGCAGATCGACCAATCGCTCTTGTTGCGCCCTGGTGGTTGTTTTCTTTCTGAAATACACATTTATTATGCTTAAGAGAACAAATTATTTATTATTATTTGTTTACTTACAATTTAGCAGGAGTCGCCATTTCAATTCCGCAGCTATTTGTTATCGGAGACAATCGGACAAATTCTAACGCACAACTGTCAAAAAATCTTCACTTAACGCATTTCATCGCATGCGGTGAAGTGCGTGTATTTTTTTCGGAAGATCTGACCGATCTGTCAATCGGAACGGATACCTGGATTGAAAATTCTCCGATTTCGAACAGATCGGAGAAAAATTTTCTCCGAACGGATACCTCAATAGGGCTGAATAGGAAGATAACTATGGAAAAGACACATGTACAACAAAATTGCCAATAGGTTAGGTACCTACATTAGCCAAAATAGGGCATATTCATAGATATTATTTTGGCTGTTGCTAGGCAAATCTGGACTCTATATTATTGAAACTTCATCAGGTAAACTCCAGTTTTGTCAAGCAACAGCTTAAACAACAACTATGAATATGCCCTAATATGTAATTGGCATTGTGTGTCGGTTGCATCTCAATGAACATTTTTTTATACACGCTGAGTACTTTGTATCTCGAGGGCCCCTATATCTCGGGGGCCCCGTATCATTGATACGGCTGATACCGCGGTAGCTACGCTACTGACTAAGAGTGACCACAGAAAAACTACATGATTGACAATAATTTTGAAGTTTGTCTCATTATGTTTTTGATAAGATGTTTGTGGAAGTATAAATTTACTTTGAAAAAATTCAAATGGATTTGATTAAGTTATATAATGCTAAATTAATAAAAAACTATGAAACAAATTCTGAAAACTCAAAATAAATCGTTTCCCGTTCTACACAAAAAATTACTTTTTAGATGAACGTAATTTGGTATGCAAATATATACAACGGAATCAAAAAATTATGCGCATTCAACGTAAGTCCAGACGTACTAAATTTTTATGAAAAAATTAATAATCTGCTCATGTTGCAATACATAAACATATAAACAAATGAAAATGAAAATACCTGTTGAAATCTACCTGATAACTTGGGAATAGATTTGAGTATTAAATTCAAATTAAAATACCATAAAACAGCACTAGGGCAACACTTTCTATTTAGTGTTCGACTTTAAACACAGATTTCCATGTATTAAATTTTGACATATTGCTAACGACTAAACTGGAGATTAGATTCGTTATTGGTATGCGGATTTTCTAAAATCGGGAGATTTTCTTTTAAGCTTAACACTAAATTTGATTATTAGTAAGGCCCAATGATTATAGTGGAAAATAAAAACACCACTCTTTATTAAACCTTTCCGTCTAACCTTCTCGATTGTGACTAACTTTCGTTATACATTTCATTAACAATATACTTAGCCTTCGTTAAGTTTTAATATAAATGTTTCATATAAGCTCAAAGCATCGACTACAGAGTTACCAGAAAAATGGCAATCATTTGACAATCGAATTGACGAAACAACTATCCTTTCCTAAGGCATAAAAGTTCCATGCAACTTCTCTTCGGCACTTCGGCAGTGACTGCTGTAGTCGTTTCCTGGTTTCTCTCTAATCTCCTTTTTTGGATTCCCACTCTTCGGTAGTTTTATAATATGGAACACGGAAGTTCCTAAAACACATCCATAAAAGTGACAAAATTCTCACATCAAAAACGTATCTTATGGCTAAAACAGATGTGCAGCACGTCTGCACGCATCGGTCTGAACTCGAAACACATGTGCGTATCCATTTCAGAGTAAAAAGGCGGCGAGCAGCTCTGAAGAAATTCTCGAGAGTAAAACTCGAAAGTGAACACAGACACAGTCATGAAATAAGCTCACCAGAGGGGAGGACAGATATCTGAAAGTACTCCCTCAATGGAAACGCACATTTTAATATTCATCACATAAAGAACTCTATCACCCATTTAGTATGAATTTTTTGATATATCTCAATAACTTTTATATAATTTTATATTATTTTAACTTTAATTAGATATCTTTATCCTGTAGATCCGAACATTGGAAGCAAAATTAGAAATTTTTGAAGGTAATTACTCGTAAATCGACGTATTTTAAAGATTTAATTTTTTTTTTAATTAAAATCAACTTCAAGGTTGAAAATTTAGATAATTGCCCCTGTCACCTCTCCCGTTATATTTAACTATAAAAACCACTAACAATTTGTAGAGGAGGGTTGGAGGTGGAGCAATAACGTTTAAATCATTATTTTTCAAATTGTGAAATTTTTCATTCCCAGCATTTTGAAAAGTGAAAATCGAATGTATTTAGGGTTCAACCTGCTTCCTAGTATGAAATAAATTGACTTTTCTTATAAAATGCTATAAAGTAATGTAGCCGGACATTTATATTTTAATTAAAGATCTTAACTTTGCAGATCGGACATCTAAAACCAAAGTTATAAGCTTTGCACTCAGTCAATTTCAAGGCTATTTGTGCATAGCGGAACTTTTCTTAACTAAACCTGGTCGGCAATCGGCCTACGCACAACCACTCATTGCTGCAACGTTGCGCTGCCAAGAAAAATTTTTATAAACGTATTACGAAATAATTTTTTTTTTTGATTACATTTTATTAAATTCATATTTTAAACTTCGTTCATTCTTGCCCAAAGGGGGGAAATTGCACCCATTGCCCCCCCCCCCCCTGTATCCGCGCATGTGTATGTATAACAAAAAATATATTTCTTATTCCGGAAATCGCTGAAAAAAACTAATTTAGCTTCTTTTCCCACCAATTACGTTGATCGGAAATATTGTAATGATCAATAACATCGTTTTTTAAGGCGTTTTGAAGTTGACAAAATCTTCCAGTCAACTGCCAATAAAGTTTGCTGTATTGAAAGCCAATTTTTTGACAGAGTTAATCAGTATTTAGAAACTTGTGCTAATTTCAATTTTCAAATCCCTTATGTCTCGTGAACGTGGGAATGCCTATCCAATACATTTTTTGCCTAAGCATATCTTCTCGTATTATTTCTCTTCCGAAATTGATTAGGTATACATTCGATCGGCATTTACTCAAACTCGTAATTTGCCCACCTTTGATTCGAATTAAATTCCAGTAGCTCGCAACTTGCTAGCCGCAGGAGCGCACTTACCCTCATTCCACCATTCAGATGATAGGATAATTTATGTGTCCAGATCTCCATCATCATGGCCAAACCAACAACAACAGGTGAAACAACAGCAAAAATATTTACTTATAAAAAAAACGAGGTTCGGCATCGGCCATAATAAAAATAATTTTTCATGATTGACTCGCGAAGGCAGGCTGTGTACCGGGCGCTCAATGCCCAATTCTCTCTGAGCACAGCAGTAGCGCCCGCACCACTCAACACCCAACAGTAGCTGTTTCGTCATTAAGTCCTGTTGGTTTTCAATTACGACGTGATCGGATCTGCCGCCAGGTAGCCAACGCATTGATATCAAAATCATATAATCTTGACAAAGCGGTGCACCCGCCACAGCAGTAGCAAGTATCTCACTTCATGTATCTACACTAAGCCTCTGATTGATGACGGACTGATTTGATTGTACTTTCACAGCAGAACTTTGCTGTGTTGGGCCAGCAAAAACATGATTCGCACGGGAGCCAACACCAAAGCAAAGATGTTTGAATTAGAAATGCTTTGTTTTTTGTTGTTTGTTTGTTTTAAATTGAAGCTGAAGCTGTTATTTTAGAACGCCTGGTCTACCACATGATTCCGGACTACCAATGAGACGTGAAACAATTTCCATTTGGATCTAACTTAAGTTGAGTTGAATGCCTACAGTGTAGTCGTGTGCTTCCTGCTCGTCTATCTCACGTAGCTGTGCTTGTTCTTGGATTTCGCCAACGCCTCCAGGCAGAGACACCACCACTTAAGATTCAACTGCCGCACATGAGAAAATTCGGAAACAACTTGAAATGTCACACGACAATGCTGACGACGAAGACTACGACGACGACAACAGAGATGAGGATGACAAAGTGACAACCAAACCAAGTCATGACAGATTTGGTACCTATTTTTGCTTGTGCTTTATTTTTCGGTAGCCAATTTGTATTCCACTCAATGGAAGACACGTTTTTGTTGTTTATACTTCAAGCACCAAAATGCTTTAATGTGTGTTTGAGGAGCTGAAGTAGAAAGGGTGTGATGACGGTGTTCACGAAAAATGTTTGTCACTGTTTTTTTTCGGGGGAATATTTTGTTATAAATGTTTTCCATTCGGTAGCAGGATTTCTAGAATTCATAAGGTGTGATATACTAATAAAATGCTAAATTACGAGGTTGAAATAAGTAGTGGGTTAAATGATGATGTTAAGAGGGACAAAATGGTAAATAAGTTAGGAACTGGAGTTGTTTTTATTTAAGAGAAATTGCATTCATAGTATCATTTATACTTCAAACTAAAAAATAATTGCAAATGTAGCTTTAAATTAATTTATTGGAACTGGAAGTGGATCTGCAGCTGGAATAGCGCGTTCACAATTGACATCGAACAAAGTTAGAAGCTCGCTTCAACCCCCATGTTAACACTCGGTTGCGCTCGCAATTTTGAAACGTCAAAAAAGCTGCAAGCACAAGTTAGAAGAGCCCTACACACGATAATTTTTCGCTTTCATGTGCTCTTCAATGTCATTGTCAATGAACACATTGACAACATTGATGAGAACTAAAATCAATTTGGTTTTCTGCAATGTAGTTAATTAAAAATGCTTTAATCGTGTGTTGGCAGTTTCAATATTATTTATCATGTTGACGTTTGCGTTTGCTTAGTCGGTGGTAAGACTAAGCGAAACCAAAAAAACAATGGTTGATTTACTGGTTTGGTTCTCGTTAATTCCAAAGGGAATTTATCGAATTATATCGCAAAAAAGAATGTTTATGGAAAGTGAAATCTAGTATTTATATGAAACAAACTGAATAGTTAAAAAAAATCGGGAGCAGAAGAGGAGGATATATATCAGCCATCACAATAATGGTATTTCAAAGAGCTATTATTTTTAACAGACCAGGAAACACCACGAAGCGGACTTAGCAGCAGGGTTGGAAATGAAAGTCTTCCAGATTAAATTGAAGATAAAGAAAGTGTAAGTTATTTTGAGCTAAGAAAGATAAAAATAAGGTTTTAATAAATATATTTCATTTCAGTTTCATGTTGATGCTGATTCATTGGACAAGCCTAGAGTGTTCTTAAAAATGTGCAGGAAAAGATAAGCAACATAAAAGAAGACGAGTTCTATATTAGCAAACATATAGCATGTGAAATGAGGTGCAGGGAACTAAGTCCCCGGGAACTTAGTCCACCGAGGGACTTTGTTCTCTTAAAATGGGAACTACATCCACTTTAACGAAGTGGACTTAGTTCCCATCAGGCAAGGTGAGAAAGTAGTCCACTGCTTTATGAGAACTAAGTACGCATTTTGAAAAATAAAGAGGGAACTAACTGTCAACGATAAAAATTACAAAAATGCGCGAAATCTTTGCATACACCCAGCCTCACACCTACCCCAAATCCTATATTGTGCCCAAGCAGGGGAATTGCAGGGGATTTAATGAGAACTAAGTCCCTCGGTGGACCTAATTCCCAGGGACTTAATTCCCAGCACCGTGAAATGAGAGGTTTGTCCGAAGATTCCAGAATATTCGTCCAAAATATTATAAACGATGCCATATTTGATCCCAAGATGGGAAGGTTATGTTAGGTCTTAGGTTAGAACTAGAACGGGTGGCGATGTGGTGGCCCCCATCACCTCACTCGGATCTCAATGGATCCATTGAGATGTATCTAGGTAAAGGAAGGGTAAGGGGAGGGAGCTAGTGAGAGTTTTAAGAATGGGAATGGGGTGCCCTGAACCACCCTGAATACTGAATGAATTTTAAGATTATTTTTAGTGGCAAAAATGAGTCACCCAGTTCATCAAAAAATTAGTCTTCGAGGGCTGACTTTCTAATTCTGGCTATGCTGGGGCATTCACAGAGAATGTGAGATGAGCCCTGATCCACTTCTTCGTCCTGACACCCTCTATAAAGGTCAGATGAGCTGATGCCCATTCTGGTCATGTGGGTTCCCATTGAGTTGTGACCTGTTAAGACTCCAACCAAGAGAGACAGTTGAGGTCTACTTAGCTTAAGTAAATACTTAGTTTTTTGTCTAGAAATATTTTGCCATAGATTCCTTGAAACCCGACACGTGCCAAATTTCTGACCATCTGTCGTTAGCGGCATTGAGGAAACCTTGTGAAAAATAGGGAAAAAGAAACAAACTCTTGTGATTTCATATATTAGTTTAGGCCCCGACCCATAGAATCCCTTGCGTCCGTTATGGCGACGCATTCAACTGACAGATCGATAAAATACATGTTTTCTTATGGCATGGGTGCTAGCCCAAAAGCAACGCAAGCGTCGGACGCAACGGACAGAATAGCCGAACTTTTAACTTTTTCTCTCCGGCAGATGCGTTGACAGGAACTTTTTTTGTGTGTGTTTGAATTTCAAGTGTCTGTTATGTGTGTGCGTTTGAATTTCAGTGATGGTTAACATGTGTATGTGTTTAAATTTCAACTGGTTATTATGTGAGTGTCAACGCATTTATTGGGTTACCTTAATACCTTAATACCAATGGCTCCGGCGGCGCCGCAACGGGCGCACCGGATTCTATGGACCAGGGCCTTTATTTATGAATTTTTCTTTTGTTTTTATTGAATAAAGTTTATGTTTTGTTATTGTTGTACACCGTGAGCTGGTAGCAAATTTAATGGGTGAAGGTATAACCAACGTTGTTGAGGTGTTATAGAGTCTTGACTTCAAATCCCGTCGTCTGGCAGGATTTTTCTATCGCCAAGGCTAGAGAAGGGGGGTTGAAAACGGTTATTTAGGGATTTTTGGGTAGGGGGTAAAACCACTTTAATATAAGTTAAAACTAGAGAACTATGCTTTGGTTATGAATTTTGGGGTCCCAGATGTTTTAAGTGTCGCCATCGCCACACCCAGCCAGACAAAAATGTTTAAAAAAAAAACTATTTTTGCTGTTAGGGGTAAACCAAATAAATGATTTGTCAAAAAATAATGAAAATTCTCCTCATCATAAAAATATGCGTGACATAAAGTTGCAATCAACCATAATCCAATGGCTGAACCGGTTGCTAGGCAAGAATACCTGGTAGCTCGTACAATATCGGGATTATGATTTTGTATTCAGCTCCAATGATGAAACTGAATAAACGGTTGCTGCAGAGAGTAAGCATCTCCGGAAGTATCCAGGTGGATTTCCACTCCCCAATTAGGCTCCAAAATTATTTGCGGTTACTGCTTTACTGTACAACCCTCCTGTTTGTTTTACTTTACCATTCCAAACTCCCTGCGTCGATCGTGTTGTGTTTGCAGTTCGTATCATTGAAGTCGTGTGTTTTTAATATTTTAATTCAAGTTAAAAGTTCAAGTGAGCTCAACTCCATAATTGCGTTTCGCCCAGGTACGATAGTTGGGCTCATCATATTCATATTCCATTATTTTAATATTTTGATACTGGCTGCAGCTCCAGTTGCAGCTCTGTCTCCATTCCGTTCAGTCAATTACATGCATTTAAGTCTTAGAAAATAAATAGCATCAGACTCGTCTAATAATTCGTGTGCTTGCTAACTGGCTGAACAGAATGGAGACGGAGTTGGAGTTGGATTATCTGTCAAAATCAAAATGATTAATACACACAAATTCAATAATACGAACACAACACGATGCAGCTCCAGATGGAGCTGGACAAGTTGGCCAACTTTTACATGCAGCTTTTTTGACGTTTCGAAATTGCGGGCGCAATCGTGTGTTTACATGGGGGTTGATGTGAGTTTCAGTCTCTCATCATTATGCATTTGTATTTTTATTTAAGCTGACTTCAAATGTCCTAAAGCTGTACAGCGCATTGTAGGCACGTAAAAAATATCACGTACATTTGCAGCTCCAGTTTCAGTTGCAGCACTCTATTCTGTTCAGGCAGTAAGTCCCATTCGTTTTCGGATCTTGATCTTGTCATTTTATTCTCGATTTTATCAGATGCAGCAGTTCCATCGGCTGTCCATTGCGGAAAGTGACATTTTTGTTTTTCTTTTCATTACAGCCGGTAATTTGTTGAATTTGTACATCTGTCAATGAATATTTGTCCGTTTCGTTTTCGTAAGCATTTCGTTGTCTTGTTGGAGACCAACTAAAAATTTCGTTTCGCATCAGCAGCGTACTAGGCTTTAGGGCCTAGTACATACTTCCTCGTGAAGTGAACAATCATCAGTAGAGAAAGTGATTTTTTGACATTGCTCACTGGTACAGACTTGCGAATACGTGAACATTTGACGTTTAAAACCACAATGCCTCCAATGAGGCATTTTTCTTTTGTAATCGAACTGTCAACTGTTCACCAAGAGTTCCCGTTAATTTTGCACGGGAATCGTTCGTGAATGAAAATTCTCCACACAGCTTCACGAGCACGTTCGTTCACGGGTGAACAAAAATGCAAATTCTGTATGGAGTCACCACATGATTCACAAGAATGTACTAGACTTAAGCAGTTAAGCAGTATGCGATCCCCATTCACTGAAAGCGCTATCAATTAAAAAAACGCTTATTTTACCTTTATGCTACATTTCCACCTAACGCTAATCTGAGATTTAATAAGACTTACCGCAAATCTCCTTTAAGGGCGGTATTCACCGACGGCTCATAACTACTTATGAGGCTCATAAACCTATTCACCAAGCAATAATAGTGAATATTTATGAGCGCTCATAAGACTTATGAGTGGTCCTGACCACTCATAAAGTTATGAGCGCTCTCTCCGAAACTAATTCGAAAACCTTCGAAGTAACCCTTCAAGAAAATTCACTGACTCATTTTGTCGGTACTTCTTGGATCCTTACAAAAATGAGTCTCGCACGCACACATATTGTAATTCCTTTTGTCTTCAGGAATTTTATTTTATGTTTCAATTTTGTAAGTTCTTTTTTGTAATTCACGTGGTGAAGATAATTCTTTTGTCCGTTTGCTGTGAAAATTTGAAAAATAGGATAATAAAAGGTGTATATAATGAATCTGCTCCGATTAGAAAATTACAGAAAAGTACAAGATTGTGTGTTCCATGAGTAAAAACCTTACCCAAACTGTCCTTCATTCTGTCACTATGTGTTCCATAATGTTTTTCAGAACAGTTAAGAACAATATTTCCTGCACCTACTTTTATGGTGGAGAAAATGAGTGAGAAATGTCGAAGTACCAGTACCAGTTGATTTATTTGTCTGGGATAATAATAAGCTAAAATTTATCTCAGAAAAACTTTTTGCTTAAATCTGACAGTTTTGACAGTTCTCACACATTTATATTGTTCTGGGGCCCAATCACGCAAGGGTGACTGATTTTCTGTGTACATATTCTATTCACACCCAAGACAAATGTAAATAAATTTGATTGATTGTGCATGCGTTATCTGTCAAAAACTTAAAACTCACACTTGCCGAATCGCAAAAATCGATGTGTACACGAAATTCTGTGTATACAGAAAAAATTCACTCTTGTAGAATTGGGCCCCTGATGTAGTTTTTCTTCATTTAACACAGCTAATATAAACCAACATTTGACGTCTATCTCCCCTTCAAGCGAACGAGTCCATTTTGGATCCGCAAACGTAGTAGACAATGTACGAACGAAATAATTAGCGAAACTAAAAAGTAAAGTAAGAACATTTCCCTATATAAAACAAACTAAAACGTGCAATGATCTTCACCCCTAGACATAGCTAAGAAAATAAGTGGAAAGAAATTAAAATCACTGTAGTCACAAAGAATTTATTGATGTGCATGCAACACTCATTTTTTCAAGGATCCAAGAAGTACCGACAAAGTGCGGTCATTTTTGAAAACAGTTTGATTTCATAGTTTGGGGGTACCTGGGGAAGAAAGAGTTGTTCTCATTTTCGAACTTCGAAAAAGAGCTATGAGTGGTTGGTGAATAGCACAAATATTATTTGAATTAGGAGCCTCATAAACTTAAGAGCCGTTTATGAGTGCTCAGTGAATACCACCCTAAATCTTGAAGATTTACCATACAAATATATTTCGTTAATCAAATACTTTTACAAATCGAACTAACTTATTAATGTATGGCACTGAAATTCATTTATGGCTGAATTCAGTTCTTCACAGAGGAAACATTCTATCTCACTTCCTCTTTATGAGAAAAAATCAAACACCATTTGCATTTTAAAAGATGCTGTCAAAGTAAATCTTTTTTAAATCTTTTTGTGCGGTGGAAACACCAAATAGATTTATTAAATTTGGACTGAAATAATCCTTCGGTGGAAACATAGCATTAGACGGTGTCCACATTGGGTATGAAAAAGAGGATTTTTAATGACTTTTCATTATTCATATCTCGCTCCCACTCCTTCATTGAAGTGAGATGTGAATACTGAAAAGTCATTAAAAATCCACTTTTTCATACCCAATGTGGACACCGTCTTATTCCTTATTTACTTAACCATGAAATAAGAATCAAGTCACGTGTTGAAATTTCCCATTAAAAAAAAAAAAAAATTTAAAGTAAATTGACGTTTTCCAAAATTTTCAGCAACTTTCGCAAGTTTGGTTTTTCTTGTTGTATGGGTTTTGACAGCTTTAAATTTAAAATAACCAAACACACCTAAGAGGTCTCTTATTTAAGGTCCACATAAATTATTATTTTTATGAAAAGTTTAATTAAAAAAATAAAGAGACGTGAGAGTAGAGAGTTCTTTGACGTTAGGCAAAAAGGTCTTGAGTCAGAAACTGCAGTTTTTCGTAAAATTAAATTGAAAATAGTTTAATTATTTGCAAATCAGGATTAAATTTTTTTGAAAAACAAATTATGCGAAATTAGCTCTAAAATGAAGACATGTATAATAGTTACAAAAAAAATTGAATTTGAGTAGTATTAACCGTTTTTTTGATGACTTAAGTCCTTAGGATCCTCTCATTTTGTATTATTTGTAAAAGTTGTGTTTCTTTGTAAGACTTACATAAGTCAGAAAATAAAACATTATCATTAAATTATAAAATAAGAAATTTTTTAACTAATAAAAATAAATATTTATACGAAATTTATTAATTAACCAAAAGGTAAAAAATATAAAGTTCATGACAAAAAAATAAAAAAAATATTTATGTTGGTTCTGCTACTTCTTCTTCATCTACCAAATCTGGATCATCATTTAATGCGGAGTTGGAAGTTGGTCAATTTGTATAGAAGTCGTGAAACACAGGTAGCACTAAACTTAAAAGAGAGCACAGATCTTTTTGTTTTCTCCTCGGATATAGGAGTTATGTCGTTGACCTAACGTTTCATTATAACAAAAAACTTAAACGTTTTTTTTTTATTAATATTTTTTTTTATTTATTTATTTATTTTATTTTAATTACTTAATTATTATTATTACACATTGTTTCTTATTATTTTTATTCTAATAAGAAGGCCACTGTCCAGAGCAAAATGCTGCACCTTCCAATTAGATGGTTTGATTAAGACTAAATTAATAAAATGATTTCGTAAACCTTTCAACATATGTCGCGAAGTGCTTCTCGTTGGCGGCAGGGGAAAAGGGGGTGTATCCGTTTCGGACACGTTTTGCTGTATATGCAAAAACTGGTGGGAAACAGTTATGTGTATGCCGTAAGGCAAAAGGGGAGTGTCCAAAGTAACGGGACTTGGGGTTCAGGATGGTTTCAAAGTAATTGCGTATGCTGATGACGTTGCCATTGCAATATCGGGAAAGCATCTTCAAATCATTATAGAATTAATGCAAACCACTCTCAACAAATTACTTATGTAAATGGACAGATAAATGTGTAAATCCTCACAAAACTGAACTTGTCCTCTTTACAAGGAAATATAAAATTCCAAATATAGACCCTCCATCAATAAATGGTATCCTACTCAACTTTTCAGACGAAGCTAAATATCTAGGTCTGATTTTAGACAAAAAGTTGAGCTGGAAACCAAATATACAAGAAAGAGTCAGAAAAGCCGCAGTGGCGCTTTTCTCCTGTAAAAAAGCTATTGGAAACAAATGGGGCTTGTCCCCACATATCACCCACTGGCAATACACAGCGGTCATCAGACCGATACTCACCTATGGGGGGGCAGTGTGGTGGACTGCTTTAGATAAGGTAACTTATCGAGATAAGCTAAGCAGAGTGCAGAGATCAGCTTGCATGTGTATCAGCGGAGCTCTCCGTTCGACGCCTTCAGCTGCTTTAGACATACTGCTTTACATTTCACCCCTCGATATATACACTAAACAAGTGGCAGCGAGCACAGCCATTCGTCTCAGAGCCATCTCTCAATGGTCCAATAACTCTATTGGCCATACCATTATTCTGAACAAATTCGAATCAATCCCTAAACACTCCGACTACACCATCCCTCAGCCGGTTTTTGGCCAAAATTTCCTAGTCACAATTCCAACAAGATCCACTTGGGATGATGAGGAATTTTTGACAGATGAAGCAATTCATTTCTACACGGATGGCTCAAAAACTGAAGAGGGGGTGGGTGGTGGCGTGTACTCAGAACGACTAAACATTAGTCTCTCCTTCCGTCTCCCTGATCATTGTAGCGTTTTCCAAGCTGAAATCCTGGCGATAAAAGAAGTTTTATCTTGGCTCAAAGAAAACGTAATATCTACATTAAGTCGCCGTTTCTACAAACTCCGTAACTGCCCGAAATTGTCGATCGTCTATAATGGAGATGGCGGAACAGTTCAACATTCACCTTTTCTGGGTGCCGGGACACAGAGATATTCCAGGAAACTGCAAAGCCGATGAACTCGCCAGGATGGGAACTATAACACCAATACTGCCTAACAAGGTGAATATTGGAATACCAATTGCTACTTGTAAAATTATGCTTAAGCATGATTCCATGATGATGACAAACAGCAGATGGACAGGTATCACTACTTGTCTGGCGAGGAAACGGATCTGGCCAACACTGGATCCGAAGCGCTCGAAATATTTGTTATCTCTAAGTAGATTGCATATTAGCTCCACAATTGGTGTCATTACTGGACACTGCCTCATAGGCAAACACGCCAATAAACTCGGCGTTTTCTCAAATGATTTCTGCAGAAGCTGCATGGACGAAGAGGAGGAAGAAACTATCCCACACCTTCTTTGCTCATGTCCTGCTCTTTCTCAAAGACGTAAAATACACTACACATTCACAGTCTCCATCGCTTCATCAAAAGCTCCAATTGGTTTAATTAGCAAGGATCACCTCGCAGTCTTATGTGGTATCACAATGGGCCTATTCTGGCCTAAGTGTGTCAGCAGTTTTCCTTGCAGCCACCTTAACCTACCTAACCTAACCTGGGGTCCAGGTGGAGTCGAAGATGTAACTTAGGGACCAAACTTTTGTACTTAGCCTGTAGTTGATAATCTTTGGAATGTCTATTTTTTCCTCTTCTAAGGAAGCTTAAAATTTTGAACTCTTCGGAGTTACTTAGATCCATTTTGTATCTCACTAATCCATTTTGCAGGTATTGGAGCCATTGCCTACTATACCAAGAAAACTGCACATTAATTATATTTTCGTGTTAAAGAGTCGCTGATTTAAGATTTTTTTGAAAGTCCTTTCTTATCTTAACAACATTATTATTTATGAAATAAAATCCATCAGAAATCTATATTTTTATAAATTGTATACTAATTGTCATTGTGAATCCTCCTTGTCTGTGTGTGCAAAATTAAAACATTATACCAGAATTAACTTTCCCAGTTTTTAAGTTTTTTTTTTGTAAGATTTCAGGATACGTAGCTAGCATAACTCTGATTTTTCGATATTGCCTCTTGCGCAACTTTGGCTTTTTAAAACTTTCTACTTTCGTAACTTCGTTTTTCAAAACTTTGCCTTTCGAACCTTTATCCTTTCGAAACTTTCTCCTTTTGTAACTCTGTTCTTTGAAACTTAATCTTTCGCAACTCTGCTTTTCTAAACTTTGTTTTTCGGAACTCTGTTACTATTTCATCTTTTTTAAGTCTTCAGAGGTGTGCTCAATAGGATAAAAATCTCGCCACAATATCTATGATGTCTCTAATCAAATTCTATTTGGCGAAAAGTTTCCTTTCTTGAAGGTCCATCAGGCCTGTGCCTGAATATTGGGTTTGGAAATTGTGTTATCAAGCCGCTTGGAATCACCTTCACACAATTTCTTAAATTTCTATTCTCTTTCCAACCACGTTACTTCTGAAAACGAGTTGCTATTTGCTAAAAGTTCTATTTCAGAAGTTAATTCTTTTAAATTTTCAGAAAATCAACTGATTTCCCCTTGAAATTTAGACCTACGATATTTTAATTTAAGGAAATGTTTGCATTTCTCTTAGCATGAATTTTGGGGATATGGAACTCGTAATTAAGGATACACAACACTTGTCAATCTATTGGGAACTGCTTCAACGTTAATAGTTTGTTCTAATGTCAGATCTATAGGTGACATTAATGGCCTTTTCGATTGGAAATCCGCAAAACTTATTCGGTAAGTGATTTGAATTCTTTTGGTTTTTATTCTGAAATCAAATCCAGAAGCATTTTCTCTTCTTTTCAGAATAAGAACAGTAACTTTTCCTCAAATCTAAAAGGCCATAGGAATAATTTACCATTCTCTTCGCACCAAATCCCCATTTTTTCTATTTGTTGAAGTAAATTCTAATGACTATCTTTCATTTAAGCTAAATGGTACCAAAACTTGGAACAGCAAGACGAATAAAGTTAATTAAAGTGGGACGTTTCTTAAAAATTACTATTTCCCTTTTCTCACTATATATTCCGAAATAACAAATCTATATATGTACAAACTTACGTTGGCCGACAATTCAAATAAAATTATCAACACAAACAATCGCAATTGTGATGCCTCTCTTCAGTTTTGATTCTTCCCCATTAAGTACCAAAGTATATTCAACCATTAAATCCATTCATATTAATTTCATGTCCAAAAGATAAATCAACACACAACTTGTTCATACAAAAAAAACACACAAAAATCAATGCTAAGGTATATGGAGATCATTCAGATCGCAATGAAGCGCCCATTGGCACCCCATCGAGAGAAATGATCGATAAACAAGATTTGCCGCGTGTATGTAAATCGACTCACCTCCGATTCTCTCACCAGAAAACCTGTGGTGCGGTTCGCGTTAATATCACACTCCAAACACACACGTTGTCCGGCCCAGTCCGGTCTGTGCTCTGTGATGTGTGAGGGATTCAAGACGTTTATATGGATAGTTTTATTGAATATCCGCTACATGTGATCATAAATCATTTTGCGCCATCGCATCGTGGTCTTGGGAGGAGGAGGTTCTTTCGTGGGAAAGTTCTCATATTACTTACGCCCCTAATTAATGGAGCAATTAAATTCATCGGGAGAAATTGATTGTGACCGCATACCACTTTATGTCCATTTTGTCATTCAATCAATCTGCCTCGAATTAATAACTCCACTACACTATACTGTCAATCTCTTATCCTCTCTCTCTCTCTCCTTTGAAGGCACACTGCCATCGTCATCAGTATCACCGATCTTCCTTTGAGGTTCAGGATGGTATACAGACATAGCCTCTGGGTGATATTTTAAGGATTTGGCCAAACAATGGAACTCAATCGGTCTCTTTTTCTTCTGCCTCTAATGGAAATATTGACGACAGATGA
Organism: Dasysyrphus tricinctus; assembly: GCA_963921185.1. Lineage (NCBI taxonomy): Eukaryota > Metazoa > Arthropoda > Insecta > Diptera > Syrphidae > Dasysyrphus > Dasysyrphus tricinctus. Next base: position 229,216,600 of record OY992530.1, on the reverse strand, counting down.
GTTTGACAGATGAAGCCGAGCTGGTCCAAGAACAAGATGAGAGGACTACGACAACAACGGAGTTCCCGCTGTCTTCAATTCAACTTCTCCCGTAGGCAAAACTTTCAAGTTCCAACTATAACAATGATGATGACGACGAGGACGACGGACGACTGCGATGATGATGATGATGGGGCACCAGATCACAAGTGACGATAATGTGCTGTCACAGGCACGGCTGCTCCATGCATAAATTGAATATGAGAACATGGAGTCATTATTATTACTGTTCCTGTGACGGAGTAGAAGTCGCAGTCGATCCTCTTTGAGGTAACTCCTAGTCCTAGCTTCTAGCCATAACAGCATCAGCAAACAGCCGCTCATGCCAGCGTTGCAAAGATTTATTCGCTTTATTCAATTTTATTGATTATGTCATCAGGATCGATGTTGTCTCCTCTCCTCGGTGACGTTTGTTGTTGAAACCAAACCAACTTAAGACAGACGATGATACAAAGATTGATTGATTTTTAATTGACTCTCCATTGATTGAGATTGACGACGATACGCCTTGGTTGAAAGAAAAAATAAAAAATAAAATAAAAGTAAGACGACACTCTCTTTCAACTAGACCTTGGTTGGATCTGGATCTTAAATTCTAAATGCGATCCTCATACACAAACCGTTTCCAAACGTTACTCATCTCCGCGCCCACACACTCCCGATCGATGTGTGTAGGTATGTGCGCCAGGCAATTAAAAATTCTACACTCCATTTCCATGGCGCAACAAATATGCGCACAAAATTTATTATTTCGTCCATCTTCTAGGCAATTGGCATCGATATTATGAAAGAATCTGTGAGCTCTGACGCTCATCGCTGATCTTCGTTTGTATGTGGCATTTTCCAGTAAAATAATCCACCCATTGAGGAAGGACTGCAGCAATGCATTTTTTTAGTGCTGCGACTTGGATATAATTAAAATATCTTAATAAGCACGTGCTCGCAGGCGACAGAGCTCTCCCAATAGCATAGATTTAATACCTGACCTCTAACTTTGTGATTGCATATATGGATCTTTAGATGAGTGCGGGGACTCGGAAGAGCATTGAATGTGAATGCGCACATACCAACATCGTTCCATTGGAATTGGACCCATGGGAGATGGAAATTATATTGGTTGAATCTTTGCTTTGGTCGTTGGTCTTTTGCGATGACGCGACGCAATGCAGGGATTAAGGGCCCTCAAGGTGTCTTTTAATAGTAAGACTCAGTTTGACTATTTGGTTCCTCTTCTGAGTTGGATATTGGGCGGTTCAATGAAATTAATCCAACGAATTATACTCGGAGATCGATAGGTGTCTTGAGGCTGAATAGCGTTCATTAACTTTCTATACGAGTATATAATGTAAATGGCTGGTGTTGATATATTCCAAAGTTAAGAAACTATTCAAAAAACTTTTCAAATTATGATATCTAAAGGTGTTTTTGAATTTCGACAAAAGGGGGTTCATCTCATGAACGACAGAAAAATTATAAACATGACTCAACGCATACTGGTTCTTGATTTGAGGGATTAATGCTCCTTTGAGTACTTAAAAACTCATCATATGCTTTGCAATAAGGCAAAAGGTTGAGTGTGTGTACCTATGGTTAGGTACGAAACGGAAAAGGATAGATAGATAAAGAATGAAAAAGCCGAAAAGTGGAAAGGGCAATGCGATGCTAGCTACGCATGGCTTAGCTTACTGAATGAAGGGGAAATCTGGCCTCTCGTCAAACCACAACTCCCTACAAAAATATATTCATACCGAAAAATATCCCTCACTCATTACTCCACTATACTTCGGGACACTGCCGATGGTATTAATATGTTGCCTTCCTATCAGCCTCACCTGGAATGCGATTGGCTATTCTATTCGAATTCCCCTCGAAGGAGTTACCTAGGCCATACCGCGAAACACACCTTTTACATACTTGTGTTCTATTCGTACAAGAAACTGCAGCCTACGGTGCTCTAAGACTAAGCCAGACCGATAGCTGGAAAAAGAACTCCGTAGCGTAGGTCATGCACAAGTTATGAACAAGTTTACGGAGGGGTATGTATGCACAGACTACACAACACACCGTATAAATTTTGAAAAACCGTTTTCTGTCTCCATCCCCACAAGAGAAGAATGGGAAGCTGGTTTACAAGAATCAGATACACCGTTGGTAGAAATTTACACCGACGGATCGAAGATGGATACGGGAGTAGTTGCTGGCTTCTTCTCAGAATCCCTCAATTTAGCCAACTCTTATAGACTCCCTGATTATAGCAGTGTCTTCCAAGCAGAGGTTCTGGTAGTGATAAGGGCTGCCGAACAGAAAAAAAAATTTCTGGTATAAAATATTGCCAGTTTTTTTCTAATAAGACCTCAAACTGCCTCCTTAGAGAGTCGCATTGCAAGTCTGGTGTAATGTTTAAGGTTACTCCACATTCAGCCGCAATTTGCTCCCATTCTTGCACTAACTTTCTTTTTGTCCTAATAATATGCGTAAGCACTTTTTTTGGTAGTCTTTCTTCCTCCAGCGCAATCACTTTTAATATATACTCTAAATGCATTTTTAATGTGTTTAGATATACAGGGGAAGTCCCCGTTTCTAAATGTAGCATATAGTTGGGGGTACTACTAGGCAATCTAAATATTCGCTTAAGGAAGTATCTCAGAAACTTCTCGACAACTTCAAAAGAAGAGTATCCCCACACTTGAGCTCCATATAAAAGAATTGTTGCTGCAGTTGATTGGAATAACTTAAGCTTTGCACTGTGACTTACATATTTATTATTTACGCACCTACCCCACACTGAACATATTGCACGTTTAGCTTCAGACAATTTGTTTTGAAGGTGTTTATTCATGTTTACATTAGAGGTGATCAGAACTCCAAGATACTTGTATTCTCGTACAATTTCAATAGCTGCACCTTGAAATGTCCACTTTTCGTTTCGACAGTACCTATCTTCCACCGCCATTTCTAAGAATCATCATCTTCGACTTCGTTAGATTAACAGATAGGTTCCATGTTTTGCAGTATCTATCAAGCCTATTTATCATTAGCTGCATGCATTCAACAGTATATGCGAGAAAGACAATGTCATCTGCAAACATGAGAGCGGGGATATTTGTTCTGTCTAGTTCAATCCCACCTTTAACACAGTCTGTAATGTCATTTATGTATAATATAAACAGTAATGTACTTAATATACAGCCTTGCTTGAATCCCATTGTAGTTTCAAAACCTTTGGACAAGTAGTTCCCATCCCAAACAAAGGCTTTTGTTATTTGCGTACATTGCTCGCAAAACATTTATTACTTTCGTCGATATTCCATATCTAAAAAGTTTATAGAAAAGTGCTTCTCTAGAAACAGAATCGAAAGCTGCACGGAAATCTACAAAAAATGCGTAAAGCTTTTTGTGTTTCTTCTTGTAAATTTCGGCAATATTCGTAAGCACAAATATTTGGTCAATCGTTGAGTAATTTTGACTGAAGCCCGCTTGAAACTCATGGATGATTTTATTCTTGTTTGCCCACTGAATAAAACTTTTAAAAAGCACGGCCCCAAAAAGTTTTATTGAAGTGTTTAAAAATGATATTCCTCTGTAGTTTGTCGGGTCGTTATGGTCTCCTTTCTTGTGCAATGGGAATATAAGCGATTTAAGAAAGCTTCCTGGTATTTCTGATGTTTCGAAGATTCGATTGAATTCAGATACAAGTACTGATAGGAATTCATATGTACAATTCTTGTAGAACTCAAATGGGATTTGGTCGTCTCCTGGGGCTTTGTTATTTTGAGCATTTTCGATTATATTTTGTACCTCTTCTAGTGTTATTGGGGCGTCAAGGAATTCATCGACAATCCAGGGAGCATATTGAAAAGGTTGAATGATTTCCGTTGTGTTGAGTAGGTTTGAAAAGTGGTTTTTAATTGGTCCGCTTGTAAACCTAAGGCTATATAACTTCTTCTCCCATTAATAAGTTTAACAGCTTTCCAAAATTCAGTGGAGCATCTTGTTCCATTTAAAAGGGCAATATTTTTCTCGTTAAATGCCTGCTTTTTCATACGGCAAATGTTCTTAAATCGTTTATTTGCTTCTGCGTATAGCGTATTAAATGCATTGGTGTTGTTCGTTCTAGTAAGCCTGAGAAAAGCAAACGATGCATCTCTAGCTCGCTTGCAATCTATGTCAAACCATTCTCGGGTACTGGTACTGTTAACACATTTTGTTGTTGTTCTTTGGGGTGTCACTTTTTTTATTATTTCTGTTAGGCTTTCAATTTTTGGTGACTCATTAACGTTAGTCAAAGCTACCAGCTCTTTGTTGAGGTTTTCTTGATACAAAGTTCGAAAACTGTCTTTACATAGTAGTTTAGGTAAGAGGCTTAACTGTGTTGTGCCGTTATTAATCAGGTTTCCATACAGGTGAAACGTAACTTCTAATGGAATGTGATCTCAGAACGTCTTCATTCCTACCTTGAATTCTTTAAGATGTGAGCAGAAGTTTCCAGCTAGAAAGCAGTTATCTATTATTGAACAAGCTGTTCCGCGAATAAATGTGAACTCCCCACGAGAATCTCCTTCACAGCTTCCATTAAGAACGTTGCAATCAAAAACATCCATTAATTCCAGAATTGCAGTTCCTTTTGCCTCGCAAATTTCATCCTTTGAGTCACGGTTTGCATATAATGATGATGTACCCAGCTCACTTACAAAATTATTTTGTGACATGCCTATTCTTCCATTAAAGTCGCCGATGAGTACTAGATTCTCTGCTTCTAAGCAGTTCAATAGGTCGTTCATTTTGTTGAAGTCTAGCCCAATGATTACAATTTATATATATCGGTATGATGCGACAGGTGTTAGTATTCGTTTTCAGCTCAACTACGTACGATCCTTCTATGCTTATAAAGTTAACCATCGCTCCTTCTATCTGCTTACGAAATCCAAATAGTTCACCACCACTTCCTCTTCCAAATGAACTTGTCTTAACCGCAGGTATAAATTTTAATTCATAATCAGTAAAAATATTCTTAAATCTAACTTCTTCGTTACTTAATAAATGTGTTTCATAGAATAGAAAGATATCAAATTCTTTAATGTAACTAAAAAATTCATTAAATATTATTTGCTTATTTTTTAGCCCTGATACATTATAACTAAGGATTTTTAAATTAAATAATTATATGTTGTTCTGGTAGACAGACTCTTCTCAAATATTTGGCACGTGTAAACTCCTACTTGTGTGTGCGCCCAAATCTGGTACAGCGGATGTTTGGGGTGAGTTCATGCCTTAAGTTGTTTGATGACTTTTCCGATTGTCAGATGACATTGACGTTTTGTTCATAATTATGTTTTGGTTTTGTAATTCATCATTAATGTATTTTAAGGATGGCGGCAGCTCTCCGAACATTTCAAGAATTGTCTTTGCACCACTTTCTCTACCACATTTTAACCCCTCTGATGAATCCCAAGTGAATATTTTGCCTCCCACATGTAACATGTCGTCTCTTAAAGATATTTTCATCTGTGCCTTTGAACGTTTCTCGCGCAGTTCTTTCATTAAAGGGATTAACTTAGCCCTTTTTTGGCGGACGCTGGGCGGAATATCTTTGCGAATACTTATGCTTGTGTTTCTAAGTTTGTTAGCATTGCGCAAAATATTCATAGCTGTGTCTCTGAATTTCATCTTGACGATAATTGTTGCTGTACGATCATCTCGGGTGTTAATTCTGTAGGCAGATTCAACGGCAGCATTTTTTTCACTTTCCTCCAGTAAATCAACACACACGGCTTTTGCTTTTTCTGTTGGGGCACTGTCACTTTCTGACGGGAAGTGAACAACCACATTGGATTCAGTGCTTTTCATCATATGTTTGTCCATTTGCTCTTCCAAAATCTTGTTAAGATTTTCCAACTGCACAACCTTTGCTGAAATCTCGTCTTGTTTTATTTTCATTCCTGACAGCTCAGCATAGAGTATTTGAAAGTCTGATTTTGAGACAAGTTCTCTTGCGAGCTCTCTATTCCTTTCTTCCAGAATCTCCTTAAGCTTGTCGGCAGTAATACCGGTTATACCTTCTGATGACATATCGTTGGAGTTATTGCTAGATCGCCGCTTCTCACAGTTAAAATGTTCTGGTGAGGTTTCTTCGAGTATCCTTTTATTCATTTAGTGAGGTTAACTAACTAGTATGACTTGGACATCAGCTTAATTCTTAGGATGCTAGGACTTACTCAGATTTTCGTTGGCTTGTATGGCTTGGATTCCTTAGACGAACTTATAATCAAAAAAGATCTATTAATCTCACTTTTTCTTATTTTATTTAATTTTTTTTCTGGAGCACTTCTATAGGACAACTTCGCTATGACAGGCCAGTGTTGCCAATCCTTCACAGTAATAACAGATCACTCTAGTCTCCGCTGGCTATAATGAAAATGAAGGAGTGAGAAATAAGCCAGATGGAGTTTACTGTTGCAGACGTATGCTTTTAACGTTGAACTATTGCGTCCTTCAAATCTGATCTTAAGCTTTTTTTTTAGTTCTCTTTGAATATGAACAAATTAGGTATCACATTTTTCATTCCTGCCAAAGTAGGCATTTTTCAACAAAAAAAACTTTTCCTCTTAGAAATTACTACTCATATCCTATGGCAATACGTTCTTATAACCATTTCGATATTTTATTTTACAATGAAGAAAAGATAATCACTTTTCTTAAAGCGCATAAAAGTGAAAAATAATTATTATTAAGTGATAATTTGTGATTAATTTTTCAACGCTCTACCTTGTAATTTTCAAGTCACACACTCTGTTCTATAACTATTCCGCCTAGCGATTATTGTCTACATAACTCGCATGGATAGGCTTCAACGTGTAACTCTTCAGTTAAGCTGTTTTATTAAAAAGAAACCAATTTATACCTCGGTCAGGTGAACATTTTTGTAGCTTGCGATAGGGGCGCATCCAACGCAACTGTCAAGCCCCATTTAAAACGCATTATTAAGTCCGCAAAACGTCTGTGCTGTGTGCTGGCTATGTTACAGAATATTGCTCTATACCATGATTCCATCGCCTACAAACCGTATAGTCTGCGCGCGTCGTCGTACCACAAGAGCACCACAAAAGAAGCGGCACAAGCAACCCAAGCATAGTTATTAAATTGAAACTGATACTAGTAATTAAAATTTGCCATGCAACAAGGCAATTGCCTTCACGCCTTTTGCATAAAATGAAACTGAGGATGAAATTCTAGAATAATACTGCGTTGCTGCGCGTCCTCGCGCGTCTGGCGTTTGATCTAATTGAAGTGATAATTTCCAAGATCTCAGCTGCAATATGGATGTGTTTATTGGGTGCAAGTATGTGTCATAAACATGTTAAAGGTGGTAATCATGGGTATCGTTGAAAAACAAAAAGAATTTAAAACTATTGAACATTTATATATTTATATGTACCCGGACAGAGTTGACAATGATTTAAAACCCTTTTTAGTTTAATTATTGCTATCACGTCCGTCGTAGTGCATACTGACGCATGCCCGGACGGCATGCGGCGCGGCGGTGACCAACTACCGACGGCTGAGTTCTTTTTTGGGATAATTTCGGATGTCAGCCGCCAAGAAAACGTCAATTACAAGGCCTATTTGTTTTATGTCATCCGTTTAGTTCGGGAGTTTGTTTGATTTTTAGCCGCAGGTCGAGGTGGAGATACCGATCTTTATAGCACGAGTCACCTCGAGCTAAAAGGGCGTGTATGCACGTTCGTAAAACACATAAAGAATATTTAATTGTCTCTCCACTCTAAGTTTGGAATATAACCTACCTACTTAAGTTGTTAAAATAGAATCAATGTTGTTTAACTCTGAATACAATAGCATAATGCTAGACTTTCATTTTTGTCTTTTAAAGATGCATTTTGAAAATACTAGGGTGGTCCTTATTTTAAAAACTTTTGAGCACCCGTTTTTTTTGTTCATTGACATCTTAAAACACTGCCCTATTGAGCTTAAAGTTGATGCTCCTGTGCGAGTTAGGGTCTATTTAAATACTTTTAAGCTCCCAAAATAACGGTACTTGCTATACAACCGTTACGAAAAACCTTATTTATCTCAAAAAACAGCTGAAAAGATTTCGATAATAATTTTAAAAATGTTTGTATAGTTACTCGAATATTTTTAAAAATTCTTAATTTCCAAGCAAATTGAACTTTTTGAGCAAGAACGTGCGACCCAGTCGTGCCTTTTATTTTTTTTTATTTTGAAGCTAGAGTAGGTAACAGATTTAAAAGTGCACTTTATTAATTCTGCACATCAAATTTTTAATAGCACCCAGTTTTGGTCAGTTTTATGAAAATTCAAATTTTCAAACTCATTGCGGCACGTGTTTATACAATCCGATTAGCATGAAATTTTTTTGGTACACGTTTTTAATGTAGAAGAACAGAAAAAAATGGTGCTCAGTAAAAACAAACAATCTTTTTCTTCCTCCATACAAATAAGGACCACCCTAAAATACATAGTAGCTGGATGCCGAAAAAGTGCGAATGTAACATAATCGGTGGCATCTCTATATTATACCAGTGCTCTCAAAATAATGTTTGTTCGCGTTCTTCCCAAAACTACGAATTTCTATGAATTAAGCCCAAAGTTCTGTCAAAGTTCATATAAAAAAAAAAATTGTACTAAAATTCGTAAAAATTCATAGTTTTCGGAAGTAAACGAACAGACATTTTAATTTTTTTTTAAATTTGAATCTCGGTTTCTCGTCCATAGCAATTTAAGTATAGCTGAAAAACGAAAATATGAAAAAACACGTAGGAGCAGAAATGAACATTGCGTGAGAAATAAAAAAAAATGTAAGCAGATGCCGGAGGCTCTTGCATTTTACTTCTTAAAAGATGCCAAATAGAACGGTCCAGTAGTAGTATTGGTCCGCTCAAAAAGCAACTATGTCCATTGAGTGAATTGATGCAGCACTTACATATGTACTTTACTTTTGATTTCGTTTCCTCAAGCTGGAAGACCTGCAACGGATGGTGATTGTGATCATTTAATAGTTTATCAAACCAAATCAGCTAGCCAAAAACTAGCGACCCTTGAGTTTCTTAATGTAAACATACCGCATCACTGCCAAAAACAATTTTTAAAAAATAATAGTTTAAAAAACTGAAAACACGCGTTTAGAGTTAATCAAACTAAAAAGTTAAAAATAATTCTAAGCATGGGAATAAAATTACTGACGAGAAAATTAATGTCACTGTTCTAAAGGCGTGGGGTGCCTTGTATGACATTTTTAAACTAACTCTGCCTATCGAGCAGGTAATTATATAGGAAACTGAAATATAATTAAGGTACGCGTCTCGGATAGCTTAACTGGAAGAGCTCTTGGCGCGTAACCAATAGATCTGGGTTCGATTCCCAGTCCGGGATGTCTGAATTGTTCTTTTTTTCGATTACCGAAAATTACCCACTAAGTATGTCCCCCCTTTCCTTTATCCTTTCTCTGCCCATTTTCCTAATAAGATCAAAATAGCTATATCGAAATTCAGAGCTCGGTATCAATCGTTATAATTTTCGGCTCCCTGAAATTACGCCATAGGAAATTTCGTCAAAAAAGCCCCAAATTTTTTGGTATAAAAATTTTGGAAAAAGCGCCCAAAATTAAGAAGGAAAATTCGCCAAGAAACGTGGAAATTACGCCACACTTTTGGAAAAAGAGCCAAAAACTTTAAATAGAAATAATCAACTTTTTGGTTTAATTTCCAAATTTATTCTGGAAATAAGGCCAGAATTGTGGCGGATGTCCTTCAGGTTTACATTAAATATTACATAAATTGACAAATTGACATAAACAAAGTTATAAGAAGATGTGTTGTTTTAAATGTGTTCTACAAATCAAATGCCCAAGTATGATACAATCAAGGGGGGGGGGGGGGGTCGCGGTCGCGTTTGTACGCGCTACCGTTCGCCGTTGCCGCAGTGCGCCAGCCACGCCACAACGCACGCGCTACCGTTGCCGCGTGCACGGTTGGCACCCCACGCTACGCACCATTCAGCGCGGCGGCGCGGCCAGCGCGACCGGCGCGGTGTAGCTTGCGCGCGCGCCGCAGCAACGGCGAACGGTAGCGCGTGCGCTGCGGCCCGGCCGGCGCATGGCGGCAACGGTAGCGTGAACGCGCCCCCACCCCGCACCGTTGATTATATCATACTTGTGCATTTGATTTGTAGAACATTTAAAACAACACATCTTCTTATAACTTTGTTTATTTCAATTTGTCAATTTATGTTAACAAAGCATACATTTTGTAATATTTAGAAAAAAATGCCCAAAAGCAAGTTTTTGGCGTTTTTTTCAAAACAAAAAATTTTGGCCTTTTTTCAATATTCTTAAAGGAAAAAAGGCCAAGAAATTTTTGAAAAAAATAACCTAAAAATCCGGAATTTACGCCAAACTTTTTGGGTTCCTTTTCCTAGGAAAAAAAGCCATAACATTGTATGGAAAATTTTGGTCCTTTTTTCCATTTTTATTTTTTGGCGTAATTTCCTATGGTGTAATTTCAGGGAGTCATAATTTTCACTTGTTTCATTCCGAAATGCAGAGTTAGCTCAAATATATGTCGACAAAGGCACCCCACGCTCTTAGAACAGTGACATTTATTTTCAAGTCAATAATTTTATTCTCATGCTAAAGCTGGCCATACACGACCGAGCCATCCGATCCATTTGTCTCGGTTGGATTTCAGATTGGCTGAAAATCCAAATGGATCGGTGACCGATCCACCCCACACACTACCGATTTTGGATCGGCACGGGTCCATTTAGCTCGTTGACTCTGTCGTGTATGGCCAGCTTAAGAATAATTTTTTACTTTTTTGTTTGACTAACTCTAAAAGCGTGTTCTCAGTTTTTTAAACTATAATTCATTTTTCACTTTTTAGTTCGATTTGCTATAAAGCAACAGTCTTTAATGTACAGATGTATTAACAGTTGCATCTCGATTAAGAAAGTCTATACTCCGTTTGGCTAAGCCAAGTGCCCGAACCAAAGAGTAAGTCTGGAGCTGCAAGCATGCGTAAATTCTCTTACTCTCATGCAAATGATCCTGAAAGAAATCTATGATTTTTGGCTAGCCTAATCAGGATAATCGGATATTTTGATCGAAATATTGTATTGTCATCGGGCTTCGATAAGTGTGCAAAGTTTGAATCAAATCTGACCGTTTGAAGTGGGTCAAAATCACATCCAAAGATTCCATCACATACATACATACATGCATACAGCCGAAACTAGTAATAAAAAAAAAGCATGTTAAAAAGAGTAAGTCTGGAGCTGCACTAATAACCTCTTTTACTCTCATGCAAAGGGTCCCGAAAGAAATGTATGAATCCTGGCGAACCTAATCAGAATAATCGGAGTTTTTGATCGAATTATTGTATTGTCATCGGGCTTCAACAAGTGTACAAACTTTGAATCAAATCTGACCGTTCTGAATTCAACCAAAGATTTTTGAATAACCAGGAAGGAGTCTCAGATTCATACCTTTTTATGACATCTCTGGTTTCCTTAAAGCTGATAAGCCTGGATGGCAATAAAAATAACTATTTTTTGGGAAAATCCTCGTCCTCCTTCGACCAACTATTGTCGGGAATTTTCAAAGCAAAAAAAACACCTCTGAATTAATCATAGAAGAAAAACAACGAGTTGAAACCGAAATAAAAATGCTTCATGATACGGCTATGACACGTTTGAAACATACTATAACGGTGCATCATAAACTGTATTTTACTATGCTTGATGGGAAAGTAGTACAAGTTGTTATCAAAACGGCTTCAACGAGCAACTGCACTATATGTGGAGCAAAGCCTATACAATTGAATGACTTGACGAGTAGGGCTGGCCACGATACCAGAATCGTATCGGTATCGGAAACCGAAACGATACCGAGACCAAACCATCTTCAAAACACCCAAAACGATACCGAGACCAAACCGAGACTATACAGAACCTTAAGCACCGAAATTTACCGAGACTCTCGGTGGTATCGTTTGGTATCGGCAGAAAAAATGGATTTTTGAATATTATTATTAAATAATAATTTTTGTTATTGGTTTAACGATTTGCATGATATTCTCAAAGTAACTTATTCTTAGCTAGAGGAAGGCTACGGAAACGATTTAAGTAAAATGCACCCACTGCCGCGCCTATTTTTAATTATATCTTGGTTTCTCGGGAACGGCTTATACGATTGGGATGAAATTTTCATAATTTTCGTAAACGGTGACCGAGACCGATACCGAGACGAAACTTAGTCATGCGATACCGAGACGCGACTTAGTAATACGAGACCGAGACCGATACCGAGATGATACCGACATTTTTTCAATTTAAACGATACCGAGACGCTACCAATAAAAGTCTCGTTTGGTTTGGTATCATGGCCAGCCCTATTGACGAGACTCGGTTTAAAGCCAACAAACGACGAAGCTCGCATGCTCGAATCCGCTTTATGAAGTTTGTTTTGAAAATAGGATACCACCTTGAGTTAAAATCTTGGAGAATAACATCCACTACAAAAGAATTGAGGGAGAAAACTAAGAAACGAATTCAATACCAATTCAAAAATTATTTAAGACTAATAAATTGACGCGGTAAAACAGTGATCAGGTACAAGTTACGGTGGGAACACTGCACGTAGGTTTTTTGAAAATCCTGATTGCACTGCCAGGGTAAATAAACTTGATCCAGTCTTGAATCGAAACTGGTGACAAAGCGAAAATACTGCAACTTATTTGTTCTCAATCTTCTATTGATTCTGACAATTTTCGGACCTTTTGAAGAAACAGCAAAATTAGTAGTGTCTCTCTACCCTTGGAACTAAATGTCTTCAACAGTCCATTAAATACTTTTTCACAGTGCTGATATATATAATTAATAGTGTAGCTTTACCCGTTGGTGTTGGCATTCTTTCAGAAAAAGATCAAGTTTCTGGTAGGTCTACACTACCATACAGTAACAAATCTTACTTATTTGACATCATATGTCACAAATGGCATGGAAGATAAACTCCAAGTCGATGCTGTGTATACCGACTTTAATAAGGCCTTTGACTCTCTGAACCATCAAACACTTATGAAAAAGCTTGAATCATTTGGATTTAATTCACAAATGCTTGGATGGTTATCTTCATACCTCATTGATAGAAGTCAGAAGTACATATTAATAACACCTCCTCTAGAAAAATTTTGTATTCATCGTGTGTTCCCAAAGGTAGCCACCTTGGTCCACTTCTTTTCATTATCTTTATTAATGATTTTTTTTGTTTTTTTGGCTCAGATTCAATTGCATAATCGAACGTTATGCAATTGAATCTGAGCCTATCAATCGAGTCTCAAAAATTAATGATTTAGGGGTAATACTTGATGCTGGTGTTTCTTCTAAATTCCATTTTGACTGCTAAGTCCCTAAAGCCAACTCCTTGGTGGATTTCATCAAATGAAATGCAAAGGAATTCAGAAACCCCTATGTACTCTTATCTTTGTACACATCTCTTGTTAGATCGATCCTTGAATATGGTGATGTTATTTGGAGCCCCACATATAAGGTACACTCTGACCGACTTGAGAAGGTTAAAAGATGGTTCACTAAATTTATTTTCATACAGATGCGCTGGGGTTTTGTCCAGATTATAAAGCTAGATGCCAACTACTTGGAATTAAATCGCTTGAGTCTCGACGTACAATTCATGGTGTAATGCTAATTAGAGATTTACTTTGCAATCATCCTGGTCGTCTCGAACCTGGGGGCTGGGATTCGAAGATTTTCTTGGCTGGAGCGTTGTTGTCCATTCGCTCGATGTGGCCGAGCCAGTGTAGTCAACGTGCTTTGGCTCTTTGGACTACATCCACATCTTGGTACAGCTCGTAAAATTCACGATTGAATCTTCTCCTCCAATCGCCCTCTTCGCATATAGGACCAAATATCCGCCGAAGAATTTTTCTCTCGAAAGTGCCCAGTATCAATTCCCCTTTTTTTACTTATCGTCCAGCACTCGGCGCCGTAGAGTAGAACTGGTAAAATTAGCGTTTTGTATAGAGTGCATTTTGTCTTTCGGGAAAGGAGTTTTGAACCCATTTGTTTGGCCAAACCGAAGCAGCAGCGGTTCGCTAGGGTAATTCTTCGTCGGATTTCCACTAAGGTTTCGTTCGTGGAATTGATGTTTGTTCCGAGGTAGGTGAACTCCTTGACTACCTCGAAATTACTGCTACCAACAGTGACGTTTTGTCCTAGGCGATGGACAGATGAGGCTTTGTTTGTTGATAGCATGTACTTTGATTTGTCCTCATTCACTTCAAGACCAACGCGTTTCGCCTGTTCATCAATAGCTGTGAATGCTTCAAGTACAGCTCTCTTGGAGCGGCCGATGATGTCGATGTCGTCCGCATAGCCAAGCAGTTGAGAAGACCTGTTGAAGATAGTGCCTTCCATGTTAACACCACTCTTGCGCACTATCTGTTCCAAGACTAAGTTGAAGAAATCACATGATAGCGCATCTCCTTGTCTGAACCCTGTACACGTCTGGAATAAATCGGATGAGCTGTTACCCATTTGCACGTTGCACCGCGTATTTTGTAACGTCATGCGGCATAGCTGGATCAGTTTTTTCGGGATCCCGAGTTCTGACATCGCCAATAGAAGCTCTTGGCGACTTATGCTATCATATGCGGCTTTAAAGTCGATGAATAGGTGGTGGGTCTCGACTTGAAATTCGTTGGTCTTTTCCAGGATTTGCCTCAATGTGAAGATTTGGTCTATCGTTGATCTGCCTGGCCTGAAGCCACACTGGTACGTGCCGATCATAGTGTTGCAGAAAGGTTTTAGACGCTCACATAGTACGTTGGATAGGATCTTATAGGCAACATTAAGCAGGGATATGCCTCTGTAGTTCTTGCAGGACATAGGATCGCCTTTTTTGTAGATTGGGCATATGGAGCTATTTGACCAGTCGTCGGGCATACTTTCCTCCTCCCACACTTGGTTGATGAGCTGGTGCATGCACCCTACTAGGACATCTCCTCCATACTTAAAGAGTTCCGCTGGTAGGCCATCCGAGCCGGCGGATTTGTTGTTCTTAAGCTTGCGGATGGCTTTCTTAACCTCTTCAGTACTGGGCGCTGGGACTGGATCTTCATTGACTGGTCTTATGCTTCTTTGTTCCTCTGTTGCCTCCTCTACATAATGCCCATTAAGCAACTGCTGGAAATGCTGCTTAAACACCTACAATTCCCTGTGCTTCGGTGACTAGGTTACCTTCGCTGTTTCGAAGAGCTTGCGTGCCAGTCCTATAACCAGATGCCAGTTGCTTGGCTGTTTTGTAGAACCGGCGGGTGTTGGTGGCGGTGCTAGACTCTTCGAGATACTTGAGCTGAGAGGCTGCGGATGCTCTTTTCTTTCTACGCAGGGTTTTTTTTTCTCTTTCCTTCTCTTTTCACGGTACTCCTCTCTTGCTGCTCTTGTTTTCCGTTGCAGCATTTGCATTCGTGCATTTTCCGTCTCCTGCTTCAATACCACGCATTCATCGTCATACCACGGGTTCTTTTTTCTGGGTGGTTGATAGCCTATGGTGGTCTCGGCTGTCTCCTTAATGATGTCGCGATATTGGTTCCACTGGTTGTTGAAGCTTGTGGCTGGGTTTACGGCAGAGAGTTTCCCGGTCAATTGCTCACTGTAGTCTCTGGCTTTCTCAGATGTGCTAAGGCATGCAATGTTGAATTTCTTCCTTTGGGCGGTCTTCGTTTTCTTTTCGTTGGACAGTCGGGCTCTGAACTTTGTCACAACAAGAAAGTGGTCAGAGTCCACGTTTGCGCCTCGGGAAGTTCGCACGTCCAAGATGTTCGATGCATACCTTGCGCCAATTAGCACGTGGTCGATTTGGTTGGCGGTTCGACCATCTGGAGATCGCCAGGTTGCTGTGTGTATCCTTCGCCTGGGGAACCTACTTAGGGGGCTACTTATCACCGTATTACGAGCTGCAGCAAAGTCGATTAGTCGGAAGCCGTTATCTGTTGTCGTTTCGTGGAGGCTGTGCTTTCCAACTAATCCGCCAAAGATGTTTTCCTTTCCGACTTTAGCATTGAAGTCTCCAAGCACGACTTTGACATCGTACTCCGGACAGGCTCCGTAGGCTCCGTCCAGGAGGTCGTAAAACTCCTCCTTGTTAGGCTCCTCAGCTTCATCGGTAGGGGCGTGTGCACATATTAGGCTGATGTTTTGGAAGGTAGCTTTGATGCGGATCACAGCCAGGCGATCGCTGATCGGCTTAAAATCGATGACTTTCGATCTGAGTCGATTTCCCACGACGAATCCGCATCCCAACATGTGCAGTCTTTGATGGCAGCTGTAATAAATGTCGCAATCTTTTCTTTTCGTTATACCTGATCCTATCCATCGTATCTCCTGGATCGCGGTAATATCTGCCTTGTACCGCGAGAGGACAGATTCAAGTTTTTGAGTAGCACCTGGTGTATAGAGTGTCCTTACATTCCAGGTGCATACTCGTAGGTCATAGTCCATTTTCATTCCGGGTCTGGTTGTCATTTGAGGGGGGTCGTTATCCGAGGCTTCTTGCGTCTCTCTCATAACAATTGGCTTTTTTACTGTGGTCGGGTCGTTAGCCCAACGCACTAACCTCCAATCTGTAGGGCCATGGGTTTAATGTTGCAATTCTTTCCTTGGTCAACATTCGCACTTACAAGTTTAGCAAGTCAAGGCATAAAGCCAAAACCAGTATCCGGCGGCTACCAACGTGGATGTATTGTAAGCACTTGATGTGTAGGAAAAGATACAGCTCGAGGCCCCCAGTTCCTACAACATCCAACCACCGTTATCCAGATGCATTGTATTTATATATCAATGAAGTGTCTTAAGGTATTGACTGTTTATGTATTAGTCGTGAAAAATTTAAAACTGAAATTATGCTCATATTGTTTATATTTTAATTTATACTTATTTAAATTTTTAATTTATTATTGGAGTGCCGCGGCATGTATGTATATCTGTAAGCTGTAAAACTGCTTGTAGATAAATACATATGTAAATAAATAAATTAATTTTAAAAATTTACAGCATTATTTCCGCTACAAAAATCTGAAAATCTGCATACCAATGTGAGTCATGCAATCAAAATTTGCAAGGAAACAAAAGATTTACTGAAAGACCACAAAAAGTCATTTTTTAGTTATTTTTTTTTTTAACTTACGATGAAGGGTTAGACAAAATAATCTCTACAAAATCTTAAAAAAACTTATTGAAATTTCCAAAACTGTCCTTGAATTTGTATGACGTCATTATTTGATGGGATGTTGGTAATAAAAGACAATAGTATTTTTTTTAATACGACCATTTATCACAAAGATACAGCTCTTCAAAAGCACTAACACAGATTGAAAAAATCTTGTTCCTGGTAATTCTTTGACTAGTGTATACCAAAAATAAAGGCAGTTCCCACTTATTCCCATTGACTCTAGTCAAAAAAACAAATAGTACCATTCGATTCAGCGGACAACAATACATATTATAAAATGATAACCATTTACAGGTTATTTCCCAAAATCGCATGTTTTGCCCTATTGTGTGGCGTGCAAGAGATATCATTACAAGTTTAAAAGTGAGTGGGCTGATTTGGATCTTAAAGGAGCTTTATTTGAACTAAAACGGCACCTGATTTACCACTTACCGTGTGTAAAGAATTGCATCGTTTATGTTACAGGTCTACAACGCGTTAGTTTCTCTTGTATTTTGGAAAACCAAAAGAGCCTTTAGTGTGATCCAAATGTAGCTGGTGACATGATGTTTAGTAAAACAAAAACTAGCAAATCTAAAACGCAAATATCACAGCACAATTATTAAAAAACGTGGAGCACACGCTTTAAAGCCTTGTTATCTTGAAAAGGAAGTGGCAGATTTTTTTGTAGAAAAGATGATATGAGATAATAGAGCGGATTCGCATCGTGTCAAGTGCTTCCACTGGTAAGTTAGTGATATTTAAGTTCGCAGTTCCTAGTTTACTAAATTGTACCTAAATTGCACAGGTTTAGGCTGTGAGTTTGTGATAAGAGGAAGACTTCAACAAGAAGTCTTGGTGTTAGCAAGCGCTTTGGTCATGGCCACAATCCGCATCAAACCAAATTCAAGAACATCACGCTGATCTGTATCCATGCCCCTACGAAAAAGAGATAAGCGTCAACCGAACGATATCCTGGAGAACCCGTATGATATGTACCTGAAGTACGACGCACGTCAAGATTATTCTGGGAGATTTAAACGCCAGATTAAGAGAGAAGGGCATCTTTGGTTTGACATACGGTGGACACCACCGTACACATATATGTGTAATGTGGGTGGACACAGCCTGCACGACGAAACTTGATAACGGACACAGGATGGTGGACTTCGCGACGGGGTGAAATGTCATCATAGGTGGCATTCAGTTTCCGGGAGCTCTACGGGCAAAAAAGGGAGGGAGAACCCCCAAACTTCTCTGGAAGAAAAAGAGAGCAAGAGAACCGGGAAATTGAGTCTATTGAGAATTGTACCAGAGAGAGTGATGTTCAAAGCTAATACCAAAAGGTGAAACAAAACAATCTACCCAAGGCTAAAAGCAGCGTTGCCACAAAGTGCCCGATCGGGCCTTTTGGCCCCCTGTTTTATATTTTGGCCCTTGGCCCGGGGCTATAAGAAATGGCCCCTAAATTTTTAGAGTAAGATCCCAGGGCCGCCAGACATATGTCATTTTATCATAGCTGAATTTTTTTCCAATTTTGGGGTGGTCCAGTGAATGTAAAGCCCCATTGTAGGATGTAGGTGTCTGGTTGCTTGAAAAATATTGTGAAATAGTTTTCCGAAGTGCATGAACACGTAAATATAAATATTTGTTTGAAAACGTCAAAGGTGCACGGAGAGAACTGAAAAATCACCAAATGCAATTTTCAGTTGCAATCGGCAAAACATGTTTTTATAGTAAATTATGCCCGTTTTTATGACAGATTGATTCAAAAACTGGTGAATTTACAGTCAAAACATAGCAAATTAGAAAATTTATCTCGTCAAGATTTACAATTAAAATCAATGATTCAAGCTTGCATTTTTTATAGTAAACTACAACTTTTTTGGCGTAATTTATTCTCCAAAAGAATGATCTCAACTTAAAAATTGATTTGCGATCACTTTTTAGTAATTTACATTGCACAATCACTGATTTGCAAACCACCAAATATTACCACTTTTTTCTGTTTAATAATTTGAAACTCCATTAGAATGGTTCCAAATCACAAAATATTTTTTCCCAATCACGACTTTCCTGTCACAATTTACTTCTGCGGGAAATAAAGCACCACAACATGGCATGTTTCTACTTCTTAATTTCTGACAGCAGTGTTCTGTATTGCCAATTGGCCTAGTGGATGCGTGCTGGCTCAGTAACTGGAGGGATGCGAGTTCAAATCCAAGTAGAGGAAATCAAAGTATTTATTTCAAATCAATAAAATAAAATGTGTACACATTCAAAATGAAGGGTAGAGCAAGATTGCTCTTTCAATTGGCAAATCACGAAATGAAATTGGTGTGATCACAACAAACCTTTTTAGCAAATTAACAAATATCAAAGACCGTATAATACCAATATATTGCATCTAGTGTAAAAATTCGCAGTCAAAGCGCTAGTACTGTGACGACCCCCAGTGGTGACCCCATAGATGTGTGAGTGATAACCCCGTCTATGTATAAGTTTTACAATCGTCGGTGGCGCGGTCGCTGAGTCGTGGGTCTGCGGCGAATAAAGGCTTGCATGTCTGTATGTGTTATGTGAGTTCGAATGTGATACAATACGTGAGAATGTTTCCCTTTCCCCCGACCGACCGCATCTAAAGCTGATTTTTGGTGGTTGGTTGAGATGCAGTATCTTGGTATTATACGGTCTTTGCAAATATTCAACTGAGTAACATTTGGATCAAATTGCGATTTGTTGGTTGCAATTTTTGTTTTCTCTCAATCGAATAATTGATAATTAATAGCTTTGATTCATGATTATTGAACATCAATATCTTAATTTTGCTTTGATTTGCAAATTGCAAAAAAATAGTTGTAAATTACTAAATCCCGAGCCAAGGTATGAACCGGGATTCATTTTTTGTGATTTGCAGCTCATTTCTCTTGATCTGATCCAAGAATTCTTTCCGTGTGTCTGGCTGACATTTGGTCCCTCTGTAGGTGTCTGGCAGCTTAGGAAATAAAATGCAACAGTTTCCCGAAGAACATATATAAAATTCAGCTTTGTTATTATAATGAAAATTTCACGATTTTTTTGGCACCTTGAATGGTGTCTGGCTGACATTGTGCCTCCATGTAGGTGTCTGGTAAGTTTCAAAATAAGTTTATCATAACTTTCTTTAAAACATATCAAAAAACCAGCTTTGATAAAATAACGTAATTTTTCATCAATTTTATGCACTTTTAGCACTTAATACCTCCGAAACGCACTCGGGTTCAAGGTTCGTATTATCCATTCGTTCATACCTATCCTATTGAACATTCACAGGCGGCCCTGGGATCTTGGTTTATTTAATTTCAGAAGCTAAAACATAATTATAGTCTGTTAGTGATAGTTAAAAAAGTTGCACAAAATTAAATATGTATAAACCATAGGCATTTTTTAATGAAAAAGTGATGATTTGAGACTGATTTCTATTTAATCACACAATTAGAAAAGAATTCTGAAAAGAGTCCAAGCATGGCGAGCATGCTCTGAAAACTTTCTGAACCAAGCTTGTTCTGAGTCCTCGGAATTATTTTTGAAACACATCTGAACCTTCTCTGTCAAACGCTTTTGTTAAGCATTTAACTCCATCTGTTCAATTATTTTATTCTGAGCTTATTCAGATCGAAAAAGAAACATATTTTTAGCTCTGAGCACTTGGAGTTAAAAAAGAAACAGATTTTTTTTTGATAGTTCAGGCTCTGCTTTGAACTATAAAGGAAAAACACCTATAATAGTGCTTACTGAAAATTTTTCCAAATTTTAAAGTTTTCTTACGCAATGGCTCAAAGTCAAAAGAAATCTTTAATAACAAATTTGAAACATCTGTGATTTTTGTTTTTGTTTTTTTTTTTTTTTGGTTAAACTTTTTATTTAATGCATTAATTAAATAAATAATAACAGTAAATTAAGAAAATTACATAATGAGTTATTTTTTCATGAAGGATTTTTTTGTAAAATATTTGGCCCCAGCTTTTGTCAAATGGCCCCATAAATTTTCGAAAAGGCCCTCACTGATTTTTTCTTCGCGGCAACACTGGCTACAAGCCCAGAAAAGAAGCCTGTCAATATGAGAACGGGAACATGGTAGTAGATACACAGTCGGTGCTAAGGATCTGGAAAGGATACTTTTCTAGATTGGTTAACAGCAAAGATAAGATAGCCAACATTCCGCTGCAAGGCAAAGTATTCCATTCAACTTGGACGATGATGGATAACATTTTCGTTCAGCCGACATTGATGAAGTGCGGTTGACGATTTCCAAACTTAAATCGTACGAGACTGCTGGTGCGGGTGGACTCCCAGCCAAACTTTCCAAAGCAAGGGAGATGGCCTGGTAAGGAGCATGAATGTATGCCCGATTTTTTTTTTTACACTATCAGATCTTTGCCGAAGAGAGCTTTGTACAAGCGACATCTTGCGACCAAAGAATTGCCAAACACAAATTAAGTGCTTATCAGGCTCATCACTTAGTGTAGTGTTAGTAGTTAGTAAGCAACAAACTACTTAAAACATACACTTTACAAAATAAAATTAAAAACAATAATTATAAAATAACAAATGATAGCCTATTGAATAGACCTTTTAAAAAGGAACAATTACGTGCAAAGGTTTTTATTATAGAATCTGTTTGTTTGGCATGCTTATGCTTAAAACCGAAAATGCTACTAAATTCACCCATGCGTTTCTGAGAGAATGGTCACACTGGCCACTTTTCAGTATTTTTGGTATAACTCGAAAACTAAGCCGAATTTCACAATTTTACATTTAATACTTTTTGTTCAAAATTAAATTTCCTATCGAAATGGATAGTTTGGAAAATTTCTAAAAAAATTTAAGCGGGAAAAGCAAACAATCCGAATTCGGCTTAGTTTTCAAGTTACCCCAAAAATATTGAAAAGCGGCCAGTGTGACCATTCTCTTAGAAACGCATGGGTGAATTTAGTAGCATTTTCGGTTTTAAGCATGCTTATGGGCCAAACAAACATATTCAATAATAAAAACCCTTGCACGTAATTGTTCTTTTATACCCCTCATTTTCCGGTCTATTCAATAGGCTATAAAATGACATTGAAAAAATTAACAATTACAAACATTTAAGAGCGTGGTACACTGGTCTTCAATATTAAAATCACATATGATATATGATATATGCTACAGTACTGGAAGAAGTCACGGCTGCCGGCGAGGGCTTGGCTTCACAAGAAGCTAAGTCGCCAGTGACAAAAAACACACTAAACGAAAATAACAAGAACAAAACACAAACAACACACAAGGAAAAAAACAGTGACAATGATGAACGAAGAAGAGGACCTACTCCTCAACCCGTTTGCCAATCTCGGGGTGGGGGATGGGCCAGCGTCGGGACAGTTGACAGTGATGACATCATTGACTGCTCTTCCGTTGCCAGCTCTAATATCTCCGGACTGTCAACTTCCTCCAGGCGGAGTAAAATCTCCAACTACAGGAAAACAGTAAAACGACTTGGCACAATGGGGTGGGATGAGCTAACAGACGCTGAACGCAAAAGAATGCAAAGCGCACGTGCGTTTCTGCAGAATGAGCTTCCAATGAAGAATGGGCCACCTGCCCATACATCGGGCGGGGGCTGCTTTTGTGGAGAACACCAGCGTGAATGGATTGATGGGGCCGCCTGCTTCTCGTGTTGGTAAAACCCACACCTCGTACCTCGTGGGATGATGGATAGTGCGTAGGACTGTCATGCCGAAGGTGTGGATTCGATTCCCAGCCGTACCACCTAAAAACAGAAATGTTTTATCCGAGGTACTGCCTCTTGCGAGGAACTGACAAATCCTCCAAGAGTATACTTGTCACGAATAAGTGCTGCTCATTTAGCCGTTCGGACTCGGCCAAAAACTGTAGGTCCCCTCCATTGCTGCCAACAATACGCACACAGGAATGGTTGAGAGTTGTTAGTCACTAGGCCCTGGTTCTCCACGAGCTGTTGGGCCACCCAATTTATTAATTTATTGATTTGAAACCAATAAATGAAGAAAAACGCAAATAATAGAAAATTATTTTTGTTTATGTTTTGTGGACTATTGAATATAATTCAAATTAAAACTGATGAGCCCAACTGTTGTACCTGGGCGAAACGCATTTGCACTAAAGGTCGCAAAAAACTTTTAATTTGAATTAATTTAAAACCCACACCAGGAAGTGGACAGCCTCACCAATTACTCCAGCAATGACAAAGACGGACTCACAACATGAACCAACTACCAGAGTATCGAACTCGCCTGCCGGACGTTGCATGGAGCATTCCGCTCCTACGTGCGTCTACCTCTTCACAACCAGAGCAACGTGGAAAGACTGTCCCATTAAGGAAACACACCACTGAGTTACTCAACACACTAACCAGACGTTGCATTGAGCCACCTGCTCTTACGGGCCTGGAGGGAGGGAAGGTAGCTCTGGGTGAGGTTGAGAGAATTGAGAGGCACAAAGGAAAGATCCTGGGCCACAGCCCTATATGCAACCTAAATGCGTCAAAAAGGCTGCAAATACAGCGGCTGATGAGATGGGATCCCACGAATCTTCGAATTCAACTCTGAGGGTGTACGAAACATCAGAGAAAGACCCCCCAACAGGTGGCGCACACAAGCGGCAACTCTGAGGGTGTACGAAACATCAGAGAAATACCCCCCAACAGGTGGCGCACACAAGCGGCTGACGACCTCAACCAACTTGCTGCTGCGTTACTGGAGGCGGGTAGCTAGGGACAGAGCTGGATGGAGAGGCTTGTTGGTTGAGGCCATAGTTCACCCTAGGCTGTGAGCGCCATCAAAAGCAAGTAAGTTCGAGATCTAATCTAGGTCTTTCCAAATCACAAGCTCAACTTCTAGGATCGAGATTGCAGTAATGGAACTTGTTAGATAAATATACGAGGATGTCATATTTACAGTGCAGATAAGAATTGTGAGATACTTCCTCTGCAATAATGCTGAGGACTTCTTCATGAAGTGGAAAACTGGCAACTATTATTTTAAAACCAGTGTAAAGGCCACCTTTCTTCACAATGGAAGTGAATACACTCCAGTACCTCTCTGGATGTCGATAATGAGATCTGCTTAAAGCAATAATAAAAGGACGGATCACGGATATCAACCCTTAACATGTAGAATAATCAAATCACACTGATTCTTTTAACTTAAGACCTTGTCTAGGAAATCAATTTCAAAAAGACTTAGGTAGAGATAAGATCGGGGAGAATGTACATACACACATCCCTTTCTTCAAATAAAAAAGCTCTAATTTTCAAAATTTGCACAATCTTCTGACCTCAATTCCATCGATAATCTGTGGGAAAAACTCCGACGGAACGTCATTTGATAGAGAATCCTGCTTCCTCCTTGCATACGCCAAAAGATAACTAGAACTCAAAAATCTTCAAATAGCCTCTTTATAGACGAGCTTGTCCAAATACAAATCTCAAGCTCTAGTTCGTATTGTCATCTTTCCCCGTTTATTAGGGAAAATATAAAAACAAAAAAAAAGTATTAAAAGAAGAAACTTTGACAAAAAAAAACAAAACTTGAAAGCAATTTATCTCTAACCAGCACCCCAGAATTAACAACCGTTCTAGGAAAACTACATCCTGGCATCAAAGTGATTTGTAGTTTCTAGATTTCATTTCTTTTGTTAGTAATGTAAGAGGCGCCATTGGCATTGTTAGGATCTAAATAGCGCTTTAGAAGCCACCAAAAAACAACACAGTCTCAACTTTAAACAACAATACACAAAAAACACAAGGGACCCTGTCTAGGCCGCCACCATTACCGTCATCATCATTGCCACCATAGACAAAAGCCATAGCACAACACTATACAACACCACCGAGTATTATCAACCAAGCAAGGGCACCAGACAAAAAAGCTTCAGCACAGCTGCTGTTCAATAGTGCTGCATCAGCTTGTCTACTCCTGGCTGCTGGCTGCTAGCTGATGGTCTGGTGGTGTTTGCTACAATATGGATGTGCTACTCGAAGGAAAGACAAATTATACAGACGTTCTGTTTTGTTGCTGCTCCTCTCCAAAAGTCTTCCCTATGAGTTCATATACATAGTGCAATGTTCTGGCTGCTATATTAGATTCTTTTGACGTCTTTCATAGCTCTTGGTTTAGACTATACAACACCACGTCTCTGTGTCTGTTGTTCCCGCTCGTCCAAACTGGAGCTATTGTTGACTTAACACCACTATCATTGATAGGTATTTGTTCGCCTTGTGTCCTCCAAGAAGGCGACACAACACCAGACCATAGATTTCCAAGATGATCTTGACTAGATAATTTTTTTTTAAGTTAATCGGAACGCGAATCGACTCAGCAGCCTGCACTTCTCATCTTTGGTGATGGCTTTACGGCGGCGGCCGGCATCGCAATGTTTTCGCATGGAGGTGAGAAGAATACAAAGAGATAAAACTAAGTAAAATCTAGTTTAGGTGCAGGGAGAAAATACAGTTGCGGATTTACTATAAGTAAATAGTTGAAGTGGAGGACGAATTGATAAAAGTATTCCTGTAAAATTTTAGAAAGTTGACCCTTCTTGCTAAGCTGGGGAGAATAGAAGCCCCTTCCCATACGATTTTGGTTCCTTTTCTCAACCCACCCTACACGCTCCAGCTTTTTGTTACATTTTATGCGAATCAACCTATATACAAGAAATACCGTATTTCGTGACCTTCGACCCCGTATGATTAATATAGTGGAGCCCGAATCGATGGAGAACTTTCCCAAAACCTTAAAATAAACCCCTGTACATATTTTTTAGTACTGATGTTTTCTAGTTTTCGTGGGTAACCATGCAAGAAAAACTCACATTTTACTCAACATCGACGGTGGTGTAAGATTCATTAAAAACCTCTTGGGGGGCCTTTGACCCCCCGAAAATTGCTAGTGGGGCTCATATCGATGGGAACTTTTAACAGTTTCTTTAGAATGCCATGAGCAAGCTATAAACCTTAATTCAGCTTTCTACCGCCATTTTTTTCGGAAGCAAAAAGCTTTTATGACTAGATTTATAATGTAAATACGGACCTGGAAAAAAGTAGTAGTAACAGCAGCCAACAACGACAAGAAATATTAGACAAAAAGAGCCAATCCTGCTCTTCTCATGGCCTAAATATGCTCTTGAGCTAGCCGTGTGCATATAGTTCTAGCGTAGGCGTATGAGGTGAAAATAAAAACAGCAACAAAAATACTCGAGCATAAACAATGCCTGGCTCCAGCCAAGACTCCAGAGATGATATTGATGGTGATGGCTGAAACTCACAAAAAAATATGCAAGATGATTTAATACACTGTTGCTTTGATTTATGCTGTGATGCTGAGAAAAAAAAACAGTTTGCGATGGAGATATGGTTATATGGAGATGCGCGCCAGTTTCTTCGATAGTTAGGATAGGGAGAGCTATGGACTTTGTTTTTCCCAGGGTTTTTGAGCTGATGGTTGATTTTTGCTAAGCAAAAAAAATAATCTTTAGAGATATGTTATTATATGAAGTGAAAATAGAAAATGTCCATAGTTTAGACGAGTTTAATTAAAATATGAATTATTCTTGCTGATAATACCTAATTAATGGATAAAATGCACTTATAAGGAATCTTACTGCTTTCACTATGTAGTCTATAGACTGACTTTAACTCGCTACAAACCTTCTTTATATAGGGCCTTACTAATAAAACCAAACGCGTAAGTCGACTATCAGTTAACTGGAAGGTTAAAACAAATTGCTGGACAAAATGCTAATAATGAACTATTTAATCCTTTCACTAACAAGTCTCCAGACTTTTCTTGAATCTATAACAAAATCTGCTACAAATGAGAAAACCAAATTGAACTGTCAGAACTTCCAAGAAAGTTGCTGTTCAATTGTTTGTTTTCGTGCAAAAGCAAAAATATTTAAATTTTGAAAAATGAGTTCAAGTGACGAAAACCTATTTTTAGATTTTGATGGCAATGGCATACTTTAGAAAATGATACATCCATTACATCATAAAACTATGAAAATGAATTCTTTGGTTACTATACTGTCCATAATCTCGTAAAGGCCCTAACTACAATTTTCATAGTTAAAAAAAAACGCTGGATCGCACTCTGTTTGCAAAGGCGCTTAATCGCTGACCGCAACCGGAAATATTAGGCGTGTTTTATTGGAAAAAACTATAGCTAGCACAGTAAAATTTCCCTCGGTAAACAACAACAACCCCAAAAGTGTCGATAAATAAGGCAGTATAAAAGTGAACATAAAAGTTGAGATAAAGTTTCGCAAAGTTGAAACTGAGGCGGCGCTGAAATATGTTTTGAACAAATATTCATTTCTTGAAGGTTGGTAGCCTTTGCTTTTATGTAAAGATTTGTTCGAATTTTTAATGGCGAATAGTTTTGACATTAAGTGGCATGTCTGCCAACCTTCAGAAAAAATACAAAGTGAATATAAAAGTGAGTAAAGCGTTTTATTGGTGCTTGCATTGCTGCGCTAGCTATAAATACCAATAAAACGCACCTATTGTAGATAGGGCCTTTACGTGATTATGGGCAGTATAGGTTGGTTTAAGTTTCCTTCTTAACGTATTGATTTACTAAACAAAAAGCCAGGTTCATCATCTAAGGTGTTTAGGACGATGTAGCACCTCGGACAAATCGAGGAGGACCAATTTCACTTGAGATCAATTTTCTGCCTTCGATGCGATACCTGGAGCCTATAACACAAAGCTACAAGTACTTGTAATACAAGTCAATCTTTACAAATGTAATGAATTTCTGTAACACAAAGCTACAAGTCGGCTGGCTCTTTTACAAGTGTAATGAACATTCATTACAAGTGGGAAATTGTGCAATTTCCCTCTTTCTGTAACACAAAGCTACAAGTGTAAAGAAAAACTAAATCTTACTTGTAGAATAATCGATGAAATCTTACAGGTGATTCAAGACTTGTAGGATGCAGAAGATGTATTTTAAAATGCTAAAAAACAATCTTTTCAATTTCAATAATTTTTGTTCATCATGATTATTACTGTTTTTTACCTAAAAAAGCTTCAATCGTCAATATATGAATGTAGATCACAAACGATCCCAATTTAAGGAAGTGTAAGTTGCTTTAATAGTCTCCTTCACCATACATATGTATATTTATGTACAATTTAAAAATGTAATTATTGAATGTGCCTCTTCTTCAAATAAAATGCACATTGGATCGTTCTTTTAATTGTATAAGCAGCCTGATAATAACTTAGAGCTTTAAAACAAGTACGCCAGTTGATTATTTGAAAAAATGTGAATATAAGCAAAACAAAATTTAAAATCGTTGAAGCCGTTTTCTTAAAAATAATTTTTTATATACATATAAGATGTTTGTAACATTAAAAAAAAAATGGTTTGCCAATTTTGAGTATTTATTAATATATACATATCAAACTGAAAATTCAAAGTAATTCATCATCCCGTTTTTGAAATATTGAATTTTCAAAAAAAAAATTGAATCTTTTTTCAAAATCCAGAACTTATTTGTTCCAAAATTTTAGTATGCAGTTTTATTTATATTCTAAGAAAGCTTTTGTGCAAGAAATTGAATTCAAATCGGATGAGCGGTTAATGAGAAAACCAAAAATAAAAAAAACCGTTGTATGGCAAATACCGTTAATAAAAGTTTTTGGTGATTTTTTTTTCTTATAAAAAGGTACATCATATCTACAATAATACAGTGATTTTTTTTGGAGCCGTTTTTGAGATAAATAGGCTTTTCCTTAACGGCTGTATGGCAAGTACCGTTATTTTAAGAGCTAAAAAAATTTCAATTTCCCGTCTGGAGAGTTACAAAAACCCTAGAGTTCAAAATTTGAAGAAAATCGCATCATTGCTTAGGCTGTAGATCCAGATACAAACAGACAGAATTGTGCCACAAACTTTTTTCGTGTTCTCTATCATCGTAATGTTATCTTTGATTGTTATCTCAATTTTTTTTTTACGAATCCAAAACTTGCCCTATAATTCCTATATCGCAAGTAAAAATGTACAGTGTTCCCAGCTTTTTGTGTAATTTTTAGATCAAATAACCGACATACGTATTTTATTTACCTACATGTTTTTATTTTGATGGCATCAGTTTTTTAAGATCACCTTATATAAATCAATTAAGCGAGGTTCAATTCACCAGGGAATACTTTATAGCATGTCTACACGCATAGATGCAGGGCCAAATCTTTATGAATTGTGATAAAGGACTCTACCTTTTTAGTGCGGAATTAAACACGAATTTTGAATTTATAATGTCTTAATCTCAAATATCCGAGCATTAGAAGCAAAGCTATAATTTTTTGAAGCTATAGAAGAAGAATTGTTTTATTAAAATTAATTTTTTGGTGCAAAGTTTATTGAAATGTCCCTCCCGTTGCATTAAGCCTAAGTACATCACTCACAAATTTGTAGAAGAGGAAGAGGATTGGGGTAATAACTTGGTACAATACATATTTTAAAATGGTATAAGTTTTCATTCACTTTTGCATTTTGAAAAATTAAAATTAAATTGATGGGAGACTCAATCTGCCATTCAGTATTAAATTTTGTGTTCCTTATCAAAAAATTGAATACAAAAATGTAGTCTTATATTTACCCTTTATTTAAAGAACGGATAGTTATAACCAAAGTTATAAGCTTTCCAATCGGTCGGTTTGAAGGCTTTTTGTGCATAACAGAAATTTTCTACACTGGATCTTGTCGGTCGATCGCCGACGAACACTCAACTCGTTGCATGCAGAATGGAATGCCTACAAGTGTAGGGAAATTTTTGTTTCTACAAATGTAAGTTTTTTTTTTGCGTTACAGAAATAATCTACTCTTGTAAGACTAACATAATCCTACAAGTGGCTCTTGGCTTGTAGACTTGTAGCTTTGTGTTATAGGCCCCTGGCCAAAGGGTCTTACCAAAGTGATACAGATAGTTATTTCATGTAAATGTTTTTTTCCAATTTCACTTTATTTCTTTTTAATAAGGTGATCTTCATTGCATTTCTCAACAATCTGTCAGTCAATTGCGTGGGAAGGTTCGTTACGGCCGGCACTGCAATGTCCTTTGACTCTGTTTAGATTGGTTGGTTTCACTACGTAGTGAAAAGTCATGTCGTGTATACAATAATTGTAGTTTTCACACAAATGTACTACTGCATGCTAATGGAACATTTGCAAATTGGATCATTTGATTTTGGGCACCGTATGAGCATTTTTGTTTCCGATCTCACCCAACAATACATATCTAGATAAAATTAATTAGAATCTTTCTGTTGAACGCACAAGCTAAATTGAACAAAATTGAATCACATAGTGCCAATAATATCCCAAGTAAAAACTAACTGTTAAAAGTGTAAAAATAAAATAATTTGTAAGAGAAAAGTATCCAGTCAATGAAAGTAAAGAGTTAGAATTGAATTGGATTTCGAAAAAAATATGAAATTATTTGGAAATTTTAAACAAAAAAATCCTTATTCAAAAATAATCCAAAGCTCTTTAGATAGGTTTGTGTTGTTGTAAACCCTTGTGAAACAAAAGCAACTCAAGATAACTGAATTTTTGTTAAGATAGCTAAGCTAGATAGCGTAGCGGATAGGTACTGGAAAGCAAGGAAAGGATCTTGGTTTGATGTCAGAAATCAGAAAATCACTAAACTGAATAAGTTTAGGCAAACAACAATTCGCAATTTATTTGTAAATTTTCTTGCGCGGCAATATCCTTCCCATGCATGTGCCTCAACCATTTGAATATATCAATTATTACAAAAAATTCTATTGGCAAATGCCAGGAGGGGGCAAACCAAGAACATTGAAAAGAAACTGTCAAGAAAATAGCAATATTTTGAAAACAATATCCAAGATAAGGAAATTTTCAGGTGTATACGACCTGGTCCAGAGCCAGAGAGGGGCAAATTATAGACTCCGACGAAAAACGGAAAGTATTTTAAAAAATGTATCATAATAAATTGAAAAATATGTTAGTGGTATAGAATTGCCCAGAGCCATGGGGGGCAAGTACCCCTGCTTGCCTCCCCCCCTCCGGGCGCTTGTGCCCCCTAATGAGTGTGTTTCCTTATTCCAGGGTTGCCAGTTTGGGGGTTTACCCTTCCCCTAGATTTAGGTTTTTTTCATGGTTGGGGGGGAATATCATCATCATCATCGTGTCCTGTAACCCCGGCTGGGGCATAGGGCGTCAACAAAACGTCTCCATCCTTCACGGTCTGCTGCAATGTACTTAAGCTGTGGCCACGTCTTTCTCTGGGATTCTGCTTCCGCTAAGACAGTTGATTTCCATGTTGTTCTTTGTCTTCCAACCCGCCGTGCACCCTGACGATTCCATTCAAAGGACTGCTTTGCAATTTCATCGTTTGGTTTCCTCAGTGTGTGACCAATCCAACGCCATTTACGCTTCCTTATGTCGACGTCCAGACGCTCTTGACTTGTCCTGCGCCACAATTCCTCATTTGATATTGTTTGTGGCCAGCGAATCTTTAGGATGTGGCAAAGACAGCGATTCACAAAAGCCTGCAATTTCTTCGAAATGATAGACGTGACTTTCCAGGTTTCACAAGCGTATAACAGCACGGATTTGACGTTGGATTCGAAGAATCTCAACTTAGTGCGAAAGGAGATTTGACTTGATTTCCAGATTGGGGACAGAGTACCGAAGGCAGCACGAGCTTTATTTATTCTACTTTTAACGTCCAGATCCGTACCACCGTTTGCAGAGACAATACTGCCAAGGTAGTTGAACTGTTCCACTACTTCAACTGGCGTCTCCTGTAGAATAATTCGCTGCTGTGTGGAGCGGCCTGTGAGCATTATTTTTGTCTTTTTGCTGTTTATTCTTAGACCACTGATGCTGATGTTATTTGCCAGTAGACATATGTCATCGGCATAGTCTAAATGACTGAGTCTTTCGAACGGTCTCCATTGAATGCCCTGTCACTCAGCTGTACCAACTCTGGCCGTCAATACGTCGTCCACCGCCAGCAGGAAGAGAATAATTGGCGATAGAACATCCCCTTGTCTCACACCCTGTTGCACTACGAAGGAGTCGGAAAGCTGCTTATTGTGCAAAACAAAACACCTTGCGTTGTTGTAGGACTCTTTAATAATGGCAACAATTTTTGGTGGAATTCCTCTACCAAGCAACGATCTCCATATACATTCTCGGTTAACTCGATCAAAGGCTTTCTCAAAATCCACGAACTTGAGGTAAAGCGGTGATTGAAATTCCATCGACTGCTCGAGGACGATACGCAGGGTGTTGATATGGTCGACACACGATCGACCACTGTGGAAGCCAGCTTGATGCCTCTTGAGTGCAGAATCGATTCTATCCTTTATTCGCTCGAGAATGATGGTCGCCATTAGTTTTGGGAAAACGGACAAAACGGTGATACCACGCCAATTGTTGCAATTCTCTAAGTCACCTTTCTTTGGCAACTTAACAATCACACCATCCTTCCAATCCCTGGGATAGCTTTCGTTTTCCCAAATGCTTTGTATCAACGGATGTAAAATACTAGCTGCTGTTACGGGATCGGCTTTCAGGAATTCAGCTGGTATTCCGTCCAGTGCAGCTGCCTTGTTGTTTTTGAGGAGATTTATTAATGTAATGATTTCCGATTCTGACGGGGGTTCGATGTCAATACCCCTATAGGACCTGCGCATCTCGTTTAGTTGGGGCACTTCAGCACTCTGCTCAACATCTACGAAGCTGATCCTCAATTGATACCAAAAGTATGCCATCCACTTCCATTACAGGATGATTGGTGTTGCTTTTTTTCCCGATAACATCTTTGGCTATTTGGTACAATTCCCGGATATCTCCTCTTCTGGCAGCGATTTCCGCATTATCTGCGCGTCCATCTAACCTCACCCTCTTGTCACGTCTCAAACAACGATAGACCATCTTATGTGCAATGCGGTACTCTATTCGCTAGTCAGCCATTCGCTGAATATCTGCTTCGGCATTTATTTGAATTTTCAACGATTTGCGAAGTTCGATCTTATCCCAGGTGTCTTGGGATATCCAAGAGTCTCTACGTCTCGTTCGCTTGGGTACAGTTTCGGATCCAGCCTCCATAAAAACACTTTTAATTTCACCCCACATCTCATCAATTTTAGAATGCTGGATTCCGTTTAATGGCTCTGTGTTGGGGAGGAATATAGGGTGACGAAATGTCTGGGGGGAAATCTGGGGGTATTATTTTTAAAATTTAAAATTTAGAAATTGTATAAATACTTAATTTCCTTCTTTTTAAAAATAATGTGGTAAGGAATGCTGATAATAGGTCTGTTCCTTTACTTTGAATTTCTGTGAATTTCTGTGCATTTCTGCGCATTTCAGTCCAAAGTTGTGTCAAAGTTCATATAAAAAAAATATTTTCACACAAGTTTGGACTAAAAATCACAGAAACCCAAAGTAAAGGATCAGACCTAATATTTGAGGCCGTCTGCGCAAAAGTGGTGTTACCATGGGCGCCCGCAGGGGGGGGGCAGAGGGGGCATTTGCCCCCCCCCCCCCTAGAATTTCAAGTTTTTACTTTTGTTCTGTACATTAATTTAGTTTTAATATTCAGGACCACGAGGTGGTTCAATTTTTAGAATCAGAAAAAGATATAAAAAAATATGCAGGTATCCTACAAACCTTCCACTAATGCAATTCAATTTTTGTCACTCAATAATTGAATATCCAACAAAAAATGTTTTTCTGCCTCTCATGAAATTATTAGCAAAAGTTGACGTAGGTAATTTTTACCTTCCTTAGCACATGCACATGTTTCAGAAAACATAAAGAAGTAATCTTCCGCATAAAGTTTGTTCTCTTTTATATTTCCTTCTACTCGATAAACAGATATCCAACAAAGACTACAAACGCTTCGCATGCTACAACGACAATATCTATTACTTTCATAATATGTTAAGTTACCTACTTGTATTTTTTCTATCATTAGAAAGGAATGTTTTTGAATCATGTCCCTGCAATGAGCGAGCAATGATCGACTCAGTGGTCTTTGTATACTTTTTTCACATAGAGATCGGTTATCTACTCAAGCCGCAATAGCATTATTTGAAAAAAAGTGTGCTAAACAGATTTTCTAGGGAAGCATCAAGAAGGCTACAACTTCTCTTGCGAGAAAAAGAATAAATCCAACATTTCGTGCAAGGTCTTTTTTTTAAAGTCTATTTTATAAGTTTTTGTCTTATTAATTAGCCCTTAAGAACATTTGGAAGTCCTCATTTATTTCGCCACTATTTAAAAATGGAAACAAGTGCAATATATCCAACTATAGAGGCATTGCTAAGTTATCATATATACCAAAATTGTTCGAAAAAAAATACTCTAGAAGCCATTGCAAAAAGATACAAAAACGTTATTTCATATATTTATATTTATATTTATGTTTATATTTATATTTATATTTATATTTATATTTATATTTATATTTATATTTATATTTATATTTATATTTATATTTATATTTATATTTATATTTATATTTATATTTATATTTATATTTATATTTATATTTATATTTATATTTATATTTATATTTATATTTATATTTATATTTATATTTATATTTATATTTATATTTATATTTATATTTATATTTATTTATGAAGGGTAAATCTACCGCAACCAACTTGATGGAGTTTTGCTCGGATGTCATTTTAAAAAACCAATATGAATTTCAAACAGATGTCGCATACTTGGATTTTTCAAAAGCTTTTGACCGCGTTTATCATGGTTTACTTTTAAAAAAGCTAATGACCATTGGGCTCCCGAAATGGTTTATAGTTTTGTTGGAGTCATACTTATGTTGCAGATCACAGTTTGTCTATTTTAAAAGCAAAACATCAAAAAAGATAATTGTGTACTCCGGCGTTCCTCAAGGAAGCCATTTAGGTCCCTTTCTACTTATATTGTTTATAAATGACTTACATAGTGCAATCAAATATTCTAATCTTCTTATATTCGCCGATGACGCTTAGCTTCGCTTATCTTACAAAAAAAATGATGACTATAAACTGCTGCAAATGGATTTGAATAGTGTTTTCCATTGGTGTAGGGTCAATGATATGGAACTAAATGTAGCAAAGTGCAAGTGTATGTCTTTTTCACGGAAACTTCTTTGTCTTTGCCCTTCTTTGATGTCTTTTTCCTGTGTAGTCAACCACTTGAAAGGGTTGATAGTTTTTGTGATCTTGGCATTATAATGGACCCAAAATTAGACTTTAACAAACATATTGATCACATTATTAATAAAGCCAAATGCATGTTGGGATTTGTTTGTCGGTTTTCAAAAGAATTTCGAGACCCATACATTTTAAAAACTTTATACTGCTATCTTGTGCGAACAAAACTCGAATACTGTAGCAGCGTTTGGAGTCTGAGTTATCAAACTAATATAAATAGACTGGAATCTGTGCAAAAACGATTTCTCATTTATGCGCTTCACCATCTTCCGTGGATGTAACACTCATCTATCCACCATACAACCAGCGCCTAGCCTAAATTAATTTGCCGTCACTGACTCATCGAAGAACAGTCTCTAAAATATTATTTGTGTATGATGATTCTGAATATCTTTTAGCACAACTCAACCTAAATATTTACTCACGATCCTTAAGATCTGTAGATTATGGAAATCATGAACCTTTGCTTGCTGCATGCTCATCTTTTAATAAATATATTAATGTGATTGATTTTAATGTTTCAAAATATTGTTTAAAAGAAGAACTTTATAGATCTTTTTAATCTCAAAGCTAATAATTTGTAAATTTGTAGCTAAATAAATAAATAAATAAATTAAATGCAGTCGTGAAAATTTGAATTTTTGCTATTTTCGTCATCGTCGCTGACCTTTTTAGCACTTAGCTATTGCTCCATCATATCGTCTCGATTCCCTGAATGAATAATTTAATTTTTCATTATACAAATTTGAATCAGAACTCGAAAACTAAATTAGTAACAGGAACAAATATATCATGGACCCACGCGTATGCTGAAACTGACCTATGGGAGCAGCGAGCGGAACGCGTCCGTCACACTGCACTCACTTCGGCTTATTATATGAAGGTACTAAGAAGTGGGAGGGAGCGGAGGTAACCGCGGCGTTTTTTACAAGCGTTTAAAGAGAAAAAAAACTTTTTAGATACAAAAAATAATATTTTTTTATATATCTAACGCGTGCTTGTTTATTATATGTCATTATATTTTTTGCATCAATGCCTAATTTAGAATCTCAATTTTTAAAGGTAGGTACATTTTACTTCTGCCCCCCCCTAGCAAAAATCCTGGGTGTTACCCATATTTTGGAAAAATTATAATTTTGTCTCGTAGGTAGTTCCACATTTTATCATCAAAAGTAATCAAAGCGAAAATACTAAATTCTTAAATATCTAAGCTTTCCAAAAATAAGACTTATCCTTCTTGAATATCACATCTAATACTATAATCGATTGAAAATGAAAAATATGCCTAAGAAGTGGGTTACACCACTTTTCCACTCATTTGTGATTGAAATATTCCTTACATTCTGGATCGCAGAATCTTACGCCCCGGAAACGCTGAAAATGTCGCTAGTGAAAACGACTGCAAAAGTGAAAATGAAGAGCGTAGATATTATTCTTGATTTTTTTTATATAAAATGTTATGAACTTACATATGTGTATTGAAAGAAAAAATAAATTTGGAAGTTGGAAAAAAATCTAGGGGCTTTTTTTGTCAAAATGTGGAAATCTGAGGGGTTTCTAAATTTTAGGTAGAAACGCACAGGCGTTATTAACTTAAAAATGACAAAAACACGTCTCGCACTGCATTGCTATGCATTTAATGTTATTTTGTATTAATTAATTTCAGCAATAAATAATTACGTTAAACAAAAATATATTTGAACTCAATTGTTTTGACATATCAACGATTAACTGATTGCTATTCTTTTTGGTCCTATTTTTGTTTCTTTATTCACTCCATTCTAGATAGTCGGGATAAATATTTGATCTATTCTGAGTGTGTTTCTTTATTCACTCCGGAATAGGAATAGAAAAGATAATAGATAGAATAGATGATATATTTATCCAGAATGGAATGAATACCTTAAGACATAAAACTGAGAGCAAAACGAATAGCATCTAATTGCTCGTTGATTCAATCATTAAGGGTATTCATTCAACAGCGTAAAGTCGTCGTAAACATTGTAAACTTTTAAACTTCGTAGTTCTGTCACAATTTGTATGGGAAATTTGACAGATTTACGAAGTTTACAACTTTACGATGATTACGACGAGTTTACGCTGTTGCATGAATACCCTTATTGTATATAAATTCTATAGTATTCTCATGAAGAAAAAAAGCTCGTGGCCATCTAGTGTCCAAATGTAATCCTAATTTTTGTTAAGGGATCTCGGTAAGGCGATCACAGCGAACCTATCGACCAAAAATGTCAACCCACAAATCGTGTTTCATGAGAATACTGTAGAGTGGATATACATTGATTCTATTCCTATTCTGGAATGAATGAAGGAACACACTCAATGTGAACATTTAGATACGTTCCACATTCAGCTAAGGAGTTACTGAAGTTAAAATGTGAAGTTAACTTGTTGTTGTTGGAGTTTGCATATGAAAATTAAGCTTATGGGGTTTCTATTGGTAAATTCAGACTTCAATCAAAAAATTAATTTTTTTCGTTGCCAATGGAATGCGATTTCAAATTGATTTGTTTTTTGCCAATGTATTTGTGTTATTTCACGTGTATCTCATTATTCGTAACAATTTGCATCCCTTGGTCCACTTTTCGTAGAGTAATATTACCTTCATGAATTTTTCCGATTCATTTAAAACAGCTTCCGTTTTCTATTAAAAAATTATTTTATTCTTGTTTTTGAGCTCAATTTCCACAACGGAAACAAACAAAAGCCACATAAGCAAACTGATAGCTCAAAATTGTGTTGGTATAATTACAGGGAGGGGTAAATCTACAAATTGATTTTAAATCACAAATAAATCAATTTGTTTGCCCAATTGGACGGAAAAATTGATTTGGATCTGTCAAATTGCTGATTTTGGCAAATACAAATCAAAAATAAATTGATTTATTTTACCAATGGAAAACCCCATTAAGCATTTCAAACACGTCTTAGAATATGGCCGTGTTTATCTATCTACACAATTACCAGCTGAGCTGTCAGTCAGTGTTCCCAGATTGGTGGTTTTACCATCCAAAGTGGTAAGAAAAAATTCATTTGGAGGTGAAAATGGTGGGAAGTCTTTTTTGGGGAGGGGAGGGGACTATTATTACCGTAACCACAATTTACTATACCCGCCTACCTTAGAATTAAATGATTACAAAAATCATTTCTTACCTTAAAAAAAAACAAAAACTAAAAAATTATTAAAAAAGCCTATGGCTGACCAATTACATCAGAGACATGTTACCCTTTTATCAAGATTCTGTGGCCTTTAGATGATATTATTTTTTTCGCGAATGTCACACAAATGAGGTGGCAAAAATCGTGCATAACCTTAAGAAGGAACTCTAAGTTTTGATTACAAGTTTTCTAGGGCTGATCAATTTCTAGCACAGCTGTACCTTTTTTGACCAATTAGATGACATAATTTGTTTACGATTATGGAGTGCCAAGAGTGCCATATTAGTTTTTTTTTTCATATCTAGGAAATAGTTATTCCAGTACAAAAATTGTGGGATTGTTGTTGGAATTTGGTGGGATTCTAGAAACCTTATCTGGCATCATTACTGTCAGTGCATTTATACTGGCTCTTAAGTCTTGATGCACAAAAACGCACACAAATTATTAAAATAAAAAAATATAATAATAATTTAACACAAATGATTCAATTCAATTAATGTTCAGGTAGTTGTTCACTTTTCTGAAAAAGTCTTAGTTTCAAGAACTGATTTTTATAAGTTATTATTGACGCGTGTGGGGAAATTCAAGAAAGAGTTGCTATAGATTGAGATGATCGGCTCATGATTCCAGTATATGGTGTGAACCTGTTATTGCAAACAGGTTGTAAAACATTAGGCGTGTTTTATTATCCATCGGGATCTGGAACTTGATTAACTTTTACACGTTATACAAAAACAAAATAATGGGAAATTTTCAAAATTGTTTTTGTAACAAGTGTTAAAAGATAATCCAGATCCAGATCCTGATGATAAAAAACACGCATATTGATTTAATGAGGAGTTGTTTTGGGCGACGCGGTGGATACACATGTTCGAAAATATTGATGACACCATTCCGAATTTCGGTCCACCGGAACAGCGCCACAAAAAGCTCATATTCGAACAAGAATGACGGTGGAAAAACTGTTTGGGCAGCTCAAAAACAATTGTGGCAATATCAATACTGCACAATATTTCAAAAGATGATTCAAATGGTACTCTCACGTTCTTTTTTATTTAAAGCAAAATATAAATTTTCTTAATTACTTTTAGGCTTCTTAAACGATGCCTCATTTATTGTGAGTTCTTCAGAACTAGAGTTCCGAACTTGAAGAGGAAGAAAGAATTCTTTCAACAACAACTGTACGTGGGACTAGTTATAGAACACAATTCATAAGAAATTCTTTTCATAAGTAGGTACCTACTGTACACTTTCATTTAATTTTATGTTTGGTATAAACATAATTCACATAATAATAAAAAAAAATTTCAGGAGACATAGTTCCCTGTTTGCACATTTTTTTAAGTTAAAAGATAATTTATTTGATTTTGTTTCATCTTCTTCCTGAAGTATTCTCTTCTGGAGCAACTCTTCTGATGAAGCAACGGTTGGGAAGGCTCTTTTTTTTGAAGGTTTGTCTTTTCTATGTCGACACTGTGCTTTCATCCAATTTTTTGGTTTTTCCAGTTTCCTAAAGCAATAAAGAGAAAAAGTATTAATATAATTAAATAAAGTAAGTGACAGATTTCCCATTAAGTTTACAGGGTTGTCCCAGATATAACAGGAATTGTTTGTTCCTTTCTATAATTTAATTAGTGTTTGTTACAAACCTGCATTTTTGTATTCAATTTACCAAGTTAAAAATGATAAAAATCGAAATATTGAAATATATTTTGGCTCGTTCTTAGAAGCTTTCGTCCTTTGGATAAGAAATTAATTATGTTAGAAACAACTTACCAATGTTATCAACACCACCTCGCACCTTCGGTTTTGTTGTATGGTTAGTTATTATTATATCGGGTTTCGCTGTTTTGAATGCTTTGGAAAGAATGCATTGATCAAAGCATTACAAATGCTTTCTTCTCTTTTGGGACATAAGAGCAGATTGTTGCTTTTTTATGGAATGCAAAGTTTCTTATATTACTGAAAGTAAGAAAACGTTTATATATTCGTACAGTACCAACAAGCGTCATATTCCAGTCCTTCAATACATGACCCAGATGCATTGAAATGAAAAGTTTTCAGCTGTCACATTCCTTCCTGAGTTTTTGTATTTTGAAACAAGGTCCAAAACTATTTTTTCTCCCACATTTATCTTGCGTTCCTCTTCAGCGCCCAAAATATTTGTATGCCATATTTCTTTTTCTATCGCTTTAACTTAAACTCGTTTGACCACAATAACCATACAATAGGGCTTTTTAGCAAACAGCAATATATCTCTGTTTCGTTCATTTCTAAACGTCAAACTCAAGACCTCGGTACGGTTGACATTTAAGTGACAGCGATTTGTTTTTTATTTTGGAGGCAAATAAATATTTGTTATTGGCTTTGTCTGAGAATGAGAAATATAAAATTTTGCGAAAATAAATGATTTGAATTAAAGAAAAACAGTTTGTGATAAATATATTTAATGAATAAATTATTAATCTATCGCGTTACAAAAAATACTTTCGAGTACGAACTATTTTGGTGGTTGAGAAAATTGGCGGAATTCTGTGCAGTGGACAAAAAAAAAACTATTATAGAAACGCTAATATTGTGTTGATAAATTTTATCAATGATAAATAAAAAAACATTTAGGATTGAAGTGATTGCTGCAGTCAAAGTCCAACTGAAGTATGTTTATTCGGATCTGAAATTTCTAGGCGCTTCCTGGAGTGGATAAATTACAAGTCTGGGTTGAAGAGCACAAGTTTTTAAGGACAGTTATAACTTACAGAACAATATAACAATGGAACTCTCCCAATACGCTAAGTCCTTGGACTTATTATCCAAAACAAGATATTTATCTAAAATATAAGATATTGGGAGAGATCCATATTTACTTTCTTTCGCTTCAAAAAAAATTCCTACTAATGTAAGTTCTTATTCATCCCACAGGTACTTGCTTGAAAAGAAGTCATCATGTAGTGGAAAAGAAAACAATAACAGTAATAGTGTTATGAAAGCGGAAGGACTTTTTGAAGCAGGATGGCTTAAAGACCTCTCAGGGACAGGGATACTGATCGGGAAAAGTTATGTTGTGTTGGGAAAGGTTTGTTCTTATTACTGAAATTTTTTATCATTTGCATTTCTAATTATCTTTGTACACACAGGTTTCCCACTCACAACGATTAAACGAAAAACCACTAGAAGCATGGCTGTCAGTGCAAGGCAGGTTTATTTGAGACATGCACCCATGTTGCAATCATCTTGTATGCACTCAACGCCATACAACAAGGATGTGCTTCTACTAGTGAACCCGTAAGATATTTTTATTTTTTAATATTTATTAGCTTGGCGTGTTTTATTGGGAATTTATAATATTTCAATGATTTGAATCTCAAGTTTTCAGTAATTATGAAATTTTAGAGAATGATATTCTTCTGTTTTATTGGAGCGAATGAATTAAGTCCAATTAAAAGTTTAAGTGATTTCCACTCTACTCTACTACTACTGTGCTATGGCGAAACCCAATATATGAAGTAGAGCTCACTTAAACTTTTAATTGATCTCAAATTTTCATTTACTCTGTTGAAATCTCTATTAAATCTTCTTCACAAATTATAAATCTCGTAAGTTTTCAGTTGATAGCTTTGATTGCGTGTTGGTGGAATCGTTGTTTGTTTTTTTTTTTCAAATTTCCAGAAAAATTCTCATGGTGGAAAACTTCTTGGGTTCAATTTTTAAAACATTTCATTTTATTTAAAGCATTTAATGCAACCTTTTAGAGGGTCAAATTAAGAACCCAGGAAAGTATCAAACGCCCCTCTCCCGTTTGTATCAACAACAACTTAACCAAGAAAGTAATCCAGATAATTTTAATTTTCTTTCTATTGTTAACCAAGAGATTTTTTGCTGCGCTAGGTATACACATTCTAATAAAACACGCCTATTGATATTATAATAATCACAACAAAAACATAAATGTTAAATAAAGAGCCAAGTTCTTATATGTACAAGAAACCTGTGCGTAAAAAGAAAACCAAAAAAAGTAATAAGATCTAAAATATGTGCCAAGTTTTAAGTTAAGGAAGTTTAATATCAAATATCTTAAGTAGAGTAATATCGAAACAACTCCTAATTATGACAGAAATTTGGTATTTAATAATTACTGGTTAAAATTTTGGTGGATTCACTGGTCAAGTTTTTATACATTTTAAATTCGTGATTAAGTTAGTAATTAAGAAAAAACTTGCCAAGTAAATCCACCAAATTTGAATCAGTAATCATTAAATACCAAACTTCTGTCATAATTAGGAGTTGTTTCAATATTACTTTAATTAAGATATTTGATATTAAACTTCCTGAACTTAAAACTTGGCATATATTTTAGATCTCATTGCTTTTTTTGGTTGACTTTTTACGCACAGGTTTCTTGTACATATAAAAACTTGGCTCTTTTTTGACATTTATGTTTATGTTGTGATTTCACTCCTTTTTGCAAAGATTTTATTTTGCCAGGTGAAAATCAAGCCCTACCGCTGAACAAAGTTTAATAATTCTACGAAAACC
This sequence comes from Dasysyrphus tricinctus, assembly GCA_963921185.1. Classification (NCBI taxonomy): domain Eukaryota; kingdom Metazoa; phylum Arthropoda; class Insecta; order Diptera; family Syrphidae; genus Dasysyrphus; species Dasysyrphus tricinctus. The sequence continues at coordinate 229,173,332 of OY992530.1, read as the reverse complement.
GAAAGTGCTCTATATAAATGATAGCAATTCCGAGAAAGTGGGTGGATGCAACGCCCCCTGAATGGAAAATCTCAATTTTTTATTTTTAGCTTTGTATGTTCTTTAGGTCATACCGTTCTACGAATTTTCATCGTTCTACAACAATCGGAAGTGCTCTATATAATTAATAAGAATATTTAAGAGTGTGGGTGGATGCCACGCCCCCTGAATGAAAAATTTCAATTTTTTTCTTGCTAAGTACTTCAAGCCCTACCGGCTTACCAATTTTCGTCGTTCTACAACAATCGAAAGTGCTCCATATAATTTATAAGAATTTTAAGAAAGTGGGTGGATGCCACGCCTCCTGAATGGAAAATTTCAATGTTTCAATTTTTTTCTTGCTAAGTACTTCAAGTCCTACCGACTTACCAATTTTCATCGTTCTACAACAATCGGAAGTGCTACATATAATTTATAAGAATTTTAAGAAAGTGGGTGGATGCCACGCCTCCTGAATGGAAAATTCCAATGTTTCAATTTTTTCTTTCTAAGTACTTCAAGCCCTACTGACCTACTAGTTTTCATCGTTCTACAGCAATCGGAAGAGCTACATATAATTTATAAGAATATTTAGGAATGTGGGTGGATGCCGCACCCCTTGAATAGAAATTTCAAATTTTTCAATTTTTTCTTTTTAAGTACTTTAAGCCCCACCGACTCACCAATTTTCATCGTTCTACAGCAATCGGAAGTGCTACATATAATTCATAAGAATTTTTAGGAATGAGGGTGGATGCCACGCCCCCTGAATAGAAATTTCCCATTTTTCAATTTTTTTTCTTTCTAAGTGCCATAAGCCCCACCGACTTACCAATTTTCATCGTTCTACAACAATCGGAAGTGCTCCACATAATTTATAAGAATTTTTAAGAATGTGGGTGCATGCCACGCCCCCTAAATAGAAAATGGCAGATTTTCGATTTTTTCCTTTGTATGCACCACAAGGCCTACCGTTGTGCGAAATTTCAAGATTCTACGATGTCGGGAAGGGCTCCATAATTTTGATGATCTGTCAGTGAGTCAGTGAGTAAGTGAGTCAGTGAGTCAGTGGTTCAGTGATTCAGTGATTCAGTGAGTCAGTGAGTCAGTGAGTCAGTGAGTCAGTGAGTCAGTGAGTCAGTGAGTCAGTGAGTCAGTGAGTCAGTGAGTCAGTGAGTCAGTGAGTCAGTGAGTCAGTGAATCAGTCAGTCAGTTACGGTTTTTGCGATTTTTGAAGTCCTATATCTCGGGAACTACTAATGCTAAAGAGTTGAAATTTGGTGAGCCACCTGTGTTTGATCAGCTCAGCAAATACTGCGAATTTGAAGTTTCTGACTTTATTGGTTCTGAAGCAGAGTTGGGAAATAATGATTACTTTTTGTAATTTATTTCAACTTTCATTTCAATTACATGTAATTGGTAATTGAACTTTTTTCAATTACAATTACACGTAATTTTAATTGAAGAAAACATTCATTTCCATTACTTGTAATTGGAATTGAAAAAATTCAATTACAAATTACATGTAATTGAAAATAGTAATGGATTTTTGCAAGTAATTGAAAGAAACACCGTCTTAATTACATTAAAGGTAATTGATTTCTTGGATTGTAATTCATTACAATTTTTAATTAAATAAAAATCATAATAATAATAATAAAAGTAAATAAAAGGTATTCTTACTACCAAACTAATACAATAAGGGTATTCATGCAACAGCGTAAATCTGTCAAATTTTCCATACAAATTGTGACAGAATTACGAAGTTTTGAACTTCTTCGATGACTTAACGCTGTTGCATGAATACCCATAATATATTTATTTTTAAAACTTTAAAATGCGAAATAAAATTAAAATTTGCCTAAAATATAAAATTTTACTGTACAGTACCCACCATTGGCGAAATTGTAGGTTAGCCTTCAACAGCACTAACATTTCGAAGTAAATCACTCATCTTAACACGAATTTATTTAAACTATACTTTATTTGTTAAGAATGAATCGTAAAATATTTTGGAACTGATTAACACCAACGAGCCTGCACAAGTTTCAGGTTCTTAATGCAGTCGCAGCCGGCGATTGACGATTGTAAATTAAAAACTTGATAAAAGTGAATAAAATATACCTATATTAAATAGTGACGAAATGGATACCCTTAAATGATAAAAGACCACAAGGACGACCTAAAAAGAGATGGGCAGACGACATAAGACAATTCAATCAAAATTGGTATAATGACGCAAAAAGCCGAGAAATATGGGCAGCAATGGGGGAGGCTTATGCCGGATAGGAATTTTTATCGATGTAATATATTGAATTTAAAGATTGTATAACTTTGCATAACAAAAAAAAATTAAGAAAGAAACATGTATGATAAATTTTAATTTTATATTATGTAAATTAATAGGTTAATAAAGCTTATAATAATAATAATAAATATTAAATAGTTAAAAACAACACACGTACATAGACTTAACACTCAGGGAACCATTTGTGTAATACGGAGGAAAATGTAATTGGCAAATATTAATAATTAATTACATTTTGTGTAATGATTACTGAAAAAAGTAATCATTACACATTTTTTGATGATTACTTTTGTTTTCAATTACATTAATGAAATTGAATTACAAGTAATTGACACTTTTCAATTACATGTAATTATTAAATATTCAAGACTTCCACCTCTAATTGACTCAAATAAAAAAATAGAAATTCTTCGAGCTATCAACACATCTCTTCCACCAGCAGCCCTAAATCTCTGTAAAGATTTTATGATTGAGAAAGATATTGAATTTGATTTCACACACTTTTATTTTGCTTACATTTTCAAAGTAGAATACTGTAGTAATAGTTACTCTAAGGAACTTCTTCAGCTAATAGGAAGACAGTTGGAGTTTACAGTTACTTGTGAAGCTGTTAGCAAAATTGAAAAACTGACGCGTTTACAAAGTTTATCTGCCGACAACGTTTGGCATAAATTGAGACTTGGTAAGATAACTGCTTCGGTGTTCAAAGAGGTGTGTAGGACAAATAAGCTCAATCCATCTAAGAACCTTTTGAACAAAATTTGTAATCCAAAAGAGTTTTCAACAGCTGCAATAGCTAATGGAAAAAAAACTTTTTAGCTAGCGTGAAATTGAGTACCAAAAACCGTTAGAGCTAAAAATTTTTTGTTTGAGCAACAAATAAGCATAGGATATGCTATACATTTTTACAAAAAAAATATATTGAAATTTTTTTTTTTTTGATTTCGCTGGCCTTTTCCGATTCTATGGTATTGGAAACGGAAATGCACTTTTTTTAACCTTAACTGTAAATAAAAAATTATCCATAAAAGATACAAAATAAATTTTTACTACAATTTTGGGAATTAACACAATTATGATTTTCAAATTTTCGTCCGCTAACTTCAGTCTTATTTTAGTGGAATTTTGATTATTTAAAAAACCGTTAGAGCTACAAAATTGGGGTTTGAGCAACAAATTACCATTTAATTAGCTACAAATTCAGATATCAAAATTATTTTATTCCGCCAAAAAGTGTCCGCCAAGATAAGGGACGTCAAATATCTCGAATGGCAGCCGCTTTGTCAGTTGATAATCATATTGGGCGAGTAACATCGTTGTCGAATCTTAAACATATTCGGAATCTCTCAAGCGACTTTGATGCACGAACAAACCTAAAATCGTCGGGTTCCCATTTTTACCAGAAATGCCAATCGGTATTCGGGGAAAGCATTCCACACTGCATCCGGTCCTGAAGCTCTAAATCTTGACATCACCACAAACAAATTACTTATTTCAGGTTTTTGGCACTTCTTTATTGACCACAATAAATAAAATCAAGGTGCAAAATTATAGACAGCCGATTTTAAAAGCCTAAGCGTGACTTTAGTTAACAATTGTTTAACTTTAATGCAGTTCTCTAACTTTTCCTGAATTATAGTCACATGGTAGTTAGTGTCGCGTTAAGACCATTTTCTAAGCAAATTAAAGTTGAACTCGCCTAAATCAATGACAGTTCGTGCGACAGATGTCATTTCAGCTAGTGTTAAACTAAAAAATTAAAATCAGACTTTGGTGATTTTAACTTTAATGCAAGTGTTTAAATATAAAGTTGGTTTGACATCGTCTATAATTTAAGAAAACGCCATATTCACCTAGTGTTACCCTAAAATTGTTTTAGTATCGTGTTAACTTCACTATAGTTTTTTAATTAATTAATTTAATTTTATAACGCCAAATTTTGTATTACAAATTGAATGAATTTCGGTCTGATTTGCAGACCATCTTCAGCGAAATACGAAAACACAATACAAAAAGATTTTGATAAACTACATCATCCAATTAAAGAAACAAAAAACGAAAAAAAAGGGAAAAAGAAAATAAGAAAAAGTTTTGACAATCATATGTAAATTTACGATGCAAAAATTGTAAACAAAATGAAAAGAAAACGAAACGAAAAAGAAAAGGCGGAACAGTAATAAAACGCTGAAGATGATCTGCAAATTAGACCGAAATGCATTCAATATTAGATATAATACAAAATTAGACGTTTTAAAATTAATGTGTTGATTTTTATTTATTGCGGTCAATAAGGAAGTGCCAAAAACCTTTAATGTATTTGTTATATTCTCTTTTCTTTATCATCAGGGCTGGAGTTGCCTAAGGGACGAAACTTGGAACACTTCTCTACAACACCATGATATCGAACTCGAACCAACCAATTTCAAGTGAATGCGAGAACTGCTCCTCTTGGTTGATGACTAAATTACATATTGCTCATCATTTTCTCCATTGAAAGCTGTCCGAGAAGTTGAGGCCAACACCCGCAAACTATTCCAACTTTACTCCAGATGGGGTATCTGAAACCACTCATCCAAATTGGAGCCTGTCTGCTTCAGAAGACCAGGGGGCAGATGCGGTCAATCAGCTGGAATCTGCAGAAAACTCGGTCTTGCACTACTCCTAGACGGAACCAGATTACCAGCTAAACGCAGTTCAAAATACCTAGGCATAAACTTCAACGAGCTACTGAGATTCAAGCCAAATTCATGGACTGTCCTCAAAAAAGCATCTTTTGCTTTTGCAACCGCCTCTACCCGGTGATGAATAAGAGAACCGGGCTAAGCCAATAGACCAAAGTTCTAATCTATTAGCAACTCCTGAGACCAGTCATCAGTTACAGCTTCCCAGTTTTGTTCACCATCTCCAAAACTGCTATGAATGAAATACAAACATTCTCTATAAAAATCATTCGGTTTTCGATCGTCAGCGAGCGGGGCTTAAGTATTTCAAGAACGAGTAACTCTACTCTAGGTGTGCTTTTTTTGCAATCCCGGGGGAATTGGACGAAAAAAACGACTTCGGGGCTTAGCGACGCCATTATAGAAAAAAAATGGAGTTTCCATACAAACTATCGATAACACGTATGAAATTCGTGCCGGTAACACAGTTTTTGTGTGGGCTTAAGTTAATCCTCGATAATTCTCTGGGCTTAACGAAGCCCGAAGGGGCTTAGTTGTTGTTGCTTTTAACATGTAACTTGCTTAGCCCTGAGGTCGTTTTTTTCGTCGAAACCCATTCGGGCAAGGAAAAAAACACACCTTCTGAGGCTTAGTTAACCCCCCTGTACAAGTACTTAATGCTGTCTGCCGATAAGCTGGTTAGAAATATCACCAACTAACTTAATCAACGCATGAGAGCGATGATAATCCAACAACGACATTTGAAGCCAAGCGCTATAAAAATCCTGGATATCATATAACTCCAAATATACCAACGATGAAGCAGTTCCCTTCTACTCTGACCCAGGTTCAGCACATTATGGTGGCTAAACGCGAACTCTACCCTCAACCTCAACCTAAATAAATATAGGTACTGCCACTGGGCAATCAGAATTGAAGTGATTTCAGTTGTCAATTATTATATTCTATCTAAATATAAATATTGGTAAAACGTTGATAAAGAAATGAAAAGACAAAACTTGAGCGATAGAGAGATGAAAAGAGAGCCAGAAACTGAAAGAAGTTAGTGGCACCGATTTTTCTATTGATCACTTGGAGTTCTATGATGATTGGATTGATTGGATCGGACGCAGACTCGGACCTCAAGATTTGAATGCAGTTGATGCAGAAGCATCAAAAATTATTAGGAATGGATGCAAGACGAAGCTGAGGAAATACCAGCTGCGATTGAAACAAGTAACTTCATATGCTAGACTGAGTTTTCTCCCGCCAAAATACTTTTTCATTTACTGATTCGGTTATCTAATAAGAGTCCTTTCAACTATAAATTGTGTAGAATCTTTACGCCTTTTCGTTGATGAGGAAGTTATACAACTTATCGCTATCGAAACCAATAGGTATGCACAGCAGTAAATAAAATTGAATTCCAGTAACTCGTGCTTCCAGAAAAAAGAATTGGGTTCAAACAAACGGTGCAAAGTTAAAAAAAATCCTTGAACTTTTACTATGGATTAGGTTTTTATGGAGGTTGAATTTTTTGAAGACTATTGGTCGAAAACGTCACGCAATGTCACGCAATCGTTTTCAACTTCTTCTTCTACTTCTCCTAAGCTTTGTTCATTACATACTGACAATACCACTATAGCAGCAGGAAATAGACTTGGAAAGTTTCAGTGTTGATATACCTGAAGAAAACGTGGTAACTAACGAAACTGTCATTCCTTGAAGAGGTCTCATAGTTTTGCGATAATACATTCCTAATCAAACTTTACTCCACGGAAGGTTTCACGTGGGTAATATTAATTTATTCCAGTTAAAGTTCGACAGGTGTTCGAGAAGCTGATCATTCGAAGAACGTTTGCGAGAAACTCAGCACTTTATTGAAAGGACAGGGCCGCACTCTTTATTTTGACAATTTTTATAAGAACATGGCACGCTCCATGCTTGGCCAACAAATACACTTGGTTTTAGGACTCTTCGAAGTTCGAACCAACAAAAATCTTTCCCAAAATAAGTAATGGATAATAAATTAAGCTGAAGAGAGGAGAAATAATAGCCCGTTTAGAAGAGAATGGTATTGTTGTTCTTAAGTCGAAGGGCAGTTGAAACTTCAGGATAGTTTTGACCAAACATGGTATGGCTGCCGTGTCCGACCAACCGATTTCTGACCCCAAATTACCATCCACAAGTAGTGGTCAGAGACCAAGCCAACGCGACGTCAGGGAAGTCGTAAAAAACACCTTGGAAATTGAGGCATAGATTTTCTGTCTTTCGACAACAAATTGTGAAAATTCGCATAAAATTTCACATTACTAAACGCACCGACTTGTACTTAGAGAATTGAACAGATTGCTCAAGCTTATGCGCTTCAATGAAAAGGAAAAGCTGGTTCCAGTGTAGTTAGCCGTCGAAATAAATATTGGAATGTCTTGAAAGTTTCGAAATAAAATCAGTGCTGATCTGATTTATCTATTGGATTGTGGTTGAGATATTAAGTGAACTGTATGCTTTTCGGTGCCGGGCTGTGTTATAATAATACAAAATTAATTATTTATAATAAAATGCATGAGGGGAAACTCCTCTTACTTATAGGTATACGAGTAAGTAGGTTAGGTTAGAAGGGGTGGTGATGTGGTGGCCCCCATCACCTCACTCGGATCTCAATGGATACATTGCGCTCCCCAGGATATGTAAGATGTAGGTAAATGAAGGGTAAGGGGAGGGAGCTAGTGGGAGTTAAAGGAAGGGGGTTCCTCCCTGAACCATCCTGAATTCTGAATGAATTTAAGGATGCTTTTAAGTGGCAAAAATGAGACGTCGCCCAGTTCATCGAAAAAATATTCTCCGAGGGCTGATTTTCTAGTTCTGGCTAGGCTGGTGCATTCATAGAGGAAGTGGGATGAGCCCTCCTCCACCTCTTCGTCCTGACACCCTCTACAAAGATCAGATGAGCTGATGCCCATTCTGGTTATGTGGGTTCCCATTGATTTGTGACCCGTTAGGACTCCAACCAAGAGAGACAGTTGAGGTATGCTTAGCTTAAGTAAATACCTTGTTTTTTCTTTGGAAATATCTGGCCAGAGATTCCTCGAAACCCGACACGTGTCAATTCCTGACCATCTGTCGTTAGCGGCCTTGAGGAAGCTCTGATGAATTCTATTTTTTTCCTGTTCCGGTGGCTTAAGTACCCAGGGTACAGATTGGCTCGGTTCAAGCGATGAACCGTTTTTGGCCAGTACATCTGCCATTTCATTAGCATAAATGTCACTATGTCCCGGGACCCATCGAAGGGTGACTGGGTTTGATTCACCGAGCAATCTCAACTCACTACGGCAACGATCAACCAAATTTGACTTTGTGACAATTGATGAAATGGCCTGAATTGCCACCTGGCTGTCTATGAAGATGTCAATGTTTTTTTTTCACATGTGGAAAGATATTTTGCAGCCTCGCAAACTGCTAGCACTTCCGCTTGGAAAATACTGCAAAAGTTTGGGAGCTTTAAAGATTTGTTTAAGGGTGGGTTTACTGAAAAGATGCCTGACCCTACCCCAGCTTCCATTTTGGAACCGTCCGTAAAAACTGAAACATGATTTTCGTTTAAGACCTGGTTTTTCTTCCAGAGTTCTCTTGTTGAGAAATCTGTTAGAACAACTATGTCAGTGTAGTTCATTATGGCTCTGTGTCCACAGTGGCCCCGTTTCCAATTCTTACACTCTTTGAGTCGTAAGGCACTTTTGGCCGCCAACTCTTTCGTATATAGATCTAGTGGGGCTAGTGAAAGGAATGTTTCTAGGGCTGCGGTCGGTGTAGTTTTAATGGCACTAGTTGTGCCAATACACGCCAGTAAGTTCGTACATACCTATGTTAGTACCAATGTTTCAATTTTGTCCTTCAAAATTCCTCTAACATACAAGTCAGATGTAGAAACTTTTAAAAGCAAATGACGACAAAATCCCGAAGTCCATAGACCGACCCATAAACAACTTATTCTTGTTCTTTTCAACAGGTCGCGATATGGGTATGAAGATGAACCTACCTTTTTGCCAACAGTAGCCACAATGTTAACGTTAGCATCATGCACACAACAAAGCACAACACAATACCGGTCATAATATCACCGAATTCAGGGTATCAAATGTCTCAGGCAGCCACCGCGGCCGCGCCACCAAGCCGCCAGCCCAGCCGCGCCGAATTGGCGGATGGACCTTCCATTCCCGTTTGGATGTTAAGATTATTTGCAATGTTATGTTGTTTTGGACTGGAGTCTTTGATTTATTGGTGTTTCTGGTAAACGTAGCCTTCGCATTTTGTATTTAACACTCTCGTACGTCTGGTCCCTATTTTGTGTTTGTTCTTCTGCTAAGAGGTGGTTTTGCGCCTTTTTGGCGCACTTTGTTCGCGTGGTAGCTTCCTTCTTCTTTTTTTTTTTTGCAAAAGGTCAAGAGATTCTTCTTAGTCATTCTTTATTTGAATTTCGACATTGCTTTTTTTTTGTTATTTATGACCAGAAGCAAGGACATTCCTCCCGTTTTTCATGACATTGTAAATTTCATACCAATCGAAATGAAGACATTGTGAAGAACTGCGAAGACTGAAGACACATAAATAAATATCTGTTCACTCATTTCGTGCTGAGTTAGTCAATGCGGATTATTTATCATTTCGAACGGTTTCGATATGTTAAATTGCGATGACAGGTAACACACATGATTTTTTTTACACAGGTTCTTGCGGTCGTCCATTTGTCTGGACTTTATTGCATACATCAACACAACATCAGAAGCTGACCTGCGCAGACAATTATAAATCAATCAATCAATCAAACTTTTATAGAATTTGACGTCATCGGGTGGCGGTTTTGCCAGACAACTATTTGTCATTCTTTGACTTTGGGGTATCCATTAACCCTTTGGCTATAAGAAGATGGATTGCATTCATATTAGTATGAGTCTTAATAACCATGTGATTGCGTGTCTTTAGAATTGCACTCTCTATTTATATACCTATATCCTATACGTATCATGATTAATGATTTAATAATATAGATGTCAACAGGTGTACTTAAGAAGAGATTTTGAAAATTATTAGTCTGGTCGTTCAAGACTTTTATTTCGGAACCCAGGTTTGAATGGAATTTTATGATATTATTTATTTTGTTTGGAATATAAAAATAAAATAGTTTACAAAGTTGCCGCTACTGGTTCAGTTTTAATGCTTTTTTTCACTTTCAGTATTTATTTTCTCACTAACATAACGGCCCAACAGATTTCTCAAAAATTTTCTTATTTCATCAAATTTTCAACCGTTTTTATTATAAAATATCGTGTCTACTTTAACCCTACTTTTGTCAAATTACTGGGAGTCGGAATGAGATTCTCCCAGAGAGAAGTAAACTGCCAAAAAAATTCTAGACCGGATTGAACAAAAATGTCTGTCAATTTTTAAATATCGCGTGTAGAATTCTCTTGAAAAGAAATCCGTATTATTTTTTTTTGTAAATCTTAACCAAACCAAACAAAACATTAATATAATAATACCAGGCACGAGGCGTGACTTTTTTGAAAGCACACATCTAAAAATTGAAAAAATTAAATTCCTTTAACTGAGATCATACCGCTTAAATTGCACCTAATAATATCGTCCCCTGATTGCAAGAACTAGGTAACTCAATTTTATAAATTTTGGAGATAGCAACGTTCATAGATGCCTTACTTCAAGAGAACGAGGGAAAGTTAAATTTGTATGTTTATTACATTTAAAAAATGTTCTATATTTGTCTAGAAAAGAAAAAATTGGACGAAAAATTTTGAAAACAATACTAAATAATACAGTTTTTGCCCAGATATTTTAAAGATTGAAAATTGAGTTACCTAGTTCCTGAAATCAGGGGACTTTATAACAAAGAATATAAATGTATTTCCTCTAGTCAAAATAGGTTTATTTGAAACACTCCTTACCAGAGAATATGAAATAAAGAGGTCAATCCTCAGCTGTCAATTTGATTTGCCTACAAGCTGGAAGCGAACAGCTGATGTATTAGATTTGCAAAGTATTAGTGAAAAGCAGTGCAACCCAGCGGGAAAAATTAAAAAAATCATTGAGGAAAAACCTGCTTTTTCCTTGAGGAATGGAAGCTGTACCTGCAACTTTTTAGCTTATTCCTTTGATGAATTTAACATGGGCGTGTCATTGGCGGGAAGCACATGCCACTTTTCCGATGAAAATTCACTACTTCAATGGAAGTTGTTTGTTCACCGACCCAGGTGATGAAAAACATGGTGATTGCTTAATCTGTGAATTCACTACAGACGGGTATTTAGCTTATTCATCAGTTCAATAATTTCGATGAAAAATCTAATGAAAATTCAGTTATGAAATCACCAGGTTAGTGGAAGTTTCTTTTTCATCAATATAATCCTCCAATTTGCATTGTTTACTAAATCCCATCATGCACCTTTTATTTTAAAATGAAAACAAACCAAAAAGCTGTTTCCATTTCAAATCAAAAATTTTTGGCGTTTCGGCAAACGCAATTTCTATTGACTTCGTCTAACATGGCCTTTTTTACAGAAAGGCACTGTGAACTGTATCCAACAAAATGAGAATTTATAGTTGCCAAAAAATTATAAACAACTTTGTGCATTACTATTCATCGTTGGAATCATCATTTTTTTTTTTTTTTTTTTTGTTGTTCTCGCCATGAACACTTTACCAAGCAGATGAGTGGATTCAAACAATGAACTGATGATCTTGTACATTACTTTTCCACAAATTTTTCGTCACATACTTTTCCCTTTTAAATTCACCGAAATAAAGGGTCGTTTCATAAACACAAAGCAGAAAGTGGAATCAAAGCTACGAACTGAGGAAACTTTGCATTACTCTTCACCTACTAGACCATTGCATGTCTTTTCTCTTATGATTTGGCAAGTGAATTCATTGATTATTTCAGCAATAAATTTCATTGAGGACGATATTTCCCGCTGGGAAAACGCACACATAGTCGTTCAGCACATCATTCAGCACAGGTCTTGTTGTTGTTGCAATTCACATCTATAGGTAGAACTATAATAGTCGGAAGGGCACTGAAGCTAATGTCAAAAACCAACGAAAAGTAGCTTTCCGTACCGAAAAAAGGGGAACACACCCATAATGTAATTATCATCTATCTCTTTTTGGCACTCCTATTTCACCAAATGTCAGTTTTACTTAAGTGAGGTGCGCTCCGGAGCGCACCTCACTTCCGTAACCAAAGTTGAACGAAACTTGACGAAACGCTCCACTCCGCAATTATAGTCACCGTCATATGCTTTCCGTGTATTCGCTTGTTTTCTTCCGACCACTTAAGTGCCCCTCCGAGCATTATAGTTCTAGCTTATTTCTTCGACACGAAATTAAATTACAAATACAACAATGTAAACAAATGGGTTTTGGGGGGTGAAACGTACGAAGGATTGGCTTCTTTATTTGATATTCTCTGCTCCTTACTATGAATTTGTAGGTACTGATAAGCAAAACGCCAAAGCAGTCACGAAAAAAAACAATACTGCCTCAAAAACTTGATCGAATCAAAAAAAAAAAACAAATTAGTGCATTTCTGATGGATAAAGCAGCGTCCACATTGTGTTGAATTGTGTAGATCGACATTAGCCTTTGGAGGTGGCAAAGTACTTATGAGTAGATGAAAACCCTTAATCTAGTACTACCAACTGCACATGCTCTCATGTGCGAGTAGATGCACTTTACATGGGAAAGCAGTTCGATGTGTTCCATTGAAAAAAGTTGGCAAAATACTTGCAAGTACTTCGCCACCTCCAAAGGAAAACGCCTATTGTTAATCAACAATAGCCCTGTTCTTAAGTGCATTTTTATATTCGCTTAGCAAAAAGTAGCATGTTAAATACAACAACAATACGGAGTTATACCAAATTTTTTGTCGTATTTAACGTGCAACTTTTTTTTAAGCGAAGATAAAAATGCACTAAAAACAAGGCCAATGTTGAGTAAGTGTAGACGTGTAGATCGACGATGCCTATCAACATTTGTTGACCCGAACGCAACCCGATTCAAATCACTGATCTCTATAAAACACTGGATAGTGTATTGATACAAAAATATTGCTTCCATTTGAAGAATTGTTATATTATGAAGCTGACCACTTTTTTGTATACCAGTATAACTGTATAACATGTAATACAAAGATAATCCATTAAACAGACATCAATTCTCCGTTCGTTTCACCCCCCGAGATCTGTTTGCTAACAATTGTTGTGTTCGTAATTTAAATTCATTCACTAATTAGTAAATGAAACGGAATAACAAACGTAAAGAGTGTGACAAAGGAGGTAAAATCATTTTTAAAAAAACGTAGAATATGCAATCGCATCCTCCTCATCATAATTATTCATTAGCTGTTTTGCTCAACTTGTTCGCAAACTGCAATGATTTATCTCATTCCAATATGTAATTAAACTAAAAAAATATACCAAATGCACACAGTGAATAACTTAAAGATAATAAATAATATAACAAACTTCCACAAAAGTTTATATTTTCATATCTCTTCAGATAGACATCTGGAAATAGGGATGAGCGATTTTAATCGATATTTGCAAAATATCGATAGACAAGATTTCGATGTCTTGCAACATCTATATTAAGGCCGTGTGCCAATTGCGTTAAAATCCTGGTTAAATTTGATCCCATGGCTAAATTTTGACATTACCGAGGTGAATATAGACTTCAAAATTTAACCTGCTCAGGAGCTCGTTAAAATTTTAGTCGGTGGTTAATTTTTGACATGTCTATGGGCGCGTTCGGCTGCGTATCTTAAGCGTTCCGGATTTATTTGTGTTGTTGTAAACCCTTATAAAAAAACTGCTGAGGGTGATGAATGTAGATAAATATTTTATTTTGCTATCAAGAACTCATGAATCCTATCGGGAAAGATGAAAAATGGAAAAAAAAACTAAAATTAAATGAAAGGATTAAGAAATATAGACAAACCCTTATAATAAATTTAAGTATGCACTCAAGAAGAAGTTTGAATAACTTGAGATGAATCCTTGATAATGTAAAAGAATCAATAAAATGTATTGAAAATACTTTTTCAGATGATTCATTCACATGCAACTTGCACATGCAACTTCTACATGCAACTTGCACATGCTACTTGCACATGCAACTTGCACATGCAACTTGCACATGCAACTTGCACATGCAACTTGCACATGCAACATGCAACTTGCACATGCAACTTGCACATGCAACATGCAACTTGCACCTGCAACATTCAACTTGCACATGCAGCTTGCACATGCAACTTGCACATGCAACTTGCACATGCAACTTGCACATGCAACTTGCACATGCAACTTGCTCATGCAACTTGCACATGCAAACTGCACATGCAACTTGCACATGCAACTGTAATGAGGGCCCTACCTCGCCTACAATATTATGTGGGATACTGTAAGGCTTCCCCAAGCCGAATATAGATGTTGGCTAAAGAGCCGATCTGATTAATAAAACAGGAATTTTCCTTCAGCTGAGGAGCTGATTTAGTTCGGTTTGCTTTCAAAACCGAAAGTGATTTTATTTGATTGAACTTAAGCTATTTATACAAAATATTTTCTTACACACTAAGAACTTGGGCCTATACATATAATTACTTAAACATAGAAATTATATTTTATTACTTTTTGTTTACATTAGAATCCAAATGACAAACAGGCAGCATACTTGCTATGTCATCAAATTCATAGCCAATATGTATGCCCCTTTCACAGTGCACAAATGTATCCAAATACATCCAGTCATAAATACTACACAGAGTATAGTACAATGAACCTTCTCAAGTAGGTAGATACATCTGTCCAACGTAAAAGTAACCTGAGGCGTCAAGTCAGTGGCATTGAAAAATATATTAGAATAGTCTATGGAGTTCATGGGGTTGACTCTCATGACCATGAATGAAATGCGAGTGCATTTGAAAATTAGGTTGGATAATGTGGAGTGATGATGGGCAAGTCAACGACCTGCAATTAAACGAATGCGAAGTTCGTAGTCATGGTGTAGTGTATGTGCACTACGAAATAGAATAGGAATGCGGATAATGAAATGATTGCTAGTGTGATCCCTTCACACAACATGCAACTTGCACATGCAGCTTGCACATGCTACTTGCACATGCAACTTGCACATGCAACTTGCACATGCAACTTGCACATGCAACTTGCCATGCAAACATGCAACTTGCACATGCAACTTGCACATGTAACTTGCACATGCAACTTGCTCATGCAACTTGCACACAAAACTTGCACATGCAACATGCAACTTGCACATGCCACTTGCACATGCAACTTGCACATGCAACTTGCACATGCAGCTTGCACATGCAACATGCACATGCAACTTTCACATTCAACTTGCACATGCAACTTGCACATGCAACATGCACATGCAACTTGCACATGCAACTTGCACATGCAACTAGCACATGCAACTTGCACATGCAACATGCAACTTGCACATGCAGGTTGCACATGCAACTTGCACATGCAACTTGCACATGCAACATTCAACTTGCACAAGCAACTTGCACATGCAACTTGCACATGCAACTTGCACATGCAACTTGCACATGCAACTTGCACACGCAAGGTTGCATGTGCAAGCTGCATGTGCAAGTTGCATGTTGCATGTGCAAGTTGCATGTGCAAGTTGCATGTGCAAGTTGCATGTGCAAGTTGCATGTGCAAGTTGCATGTGCAAGTTGCATGTGCAAGCTGCATGTTCAACTTGCATGTTGCATGTGCAAGTTGCATGTGCAAGTTGCATGTGCAAGTTGCATGTGCAAGTTGCATGTTGCATGTGCAAGTTGCATGTGCATGTTGCATGTGCAAGTTGCATGTGCAAGTTGCATATGCAAGTTGCATGTGCAAGTTGCATATGCAAGTTGCATGTGCAAGTTGCATGTGCAAGTTGCATGTGCAAGTTGCATGTGCAAGTTGCATAAGCAAGCTGCATGTGCAAGTTGCATGTTGCAGGTGCAAGTTGCATGTTGCATGTGCAAGTTGCATGTGCAAGTTGCATGTGCAAGTGGCATGTGCAAGTTGCATGTGCAAGTTGCATGTGCAAGTTGCATGTGCAAGTAGCATGTGCAAGTTGCATGTGCAAGTTGCATGTGCAAGTTACATGTGCAAGTTGCATGTGCAAGTTGCATGTGCATTTTGCATGTGCAAGTTGCATGTGCAAGTTGCATGTGCAAGTTGCATGTGAAAGTTGCATGTGCCAGTTGCGTGTGCAAGCTGCATGTGCAAGTTGCATGTTGCATGTGCAAGTTGCATGTGCAGGTTGCATGTGCAAGTTGCATGTGCAAGTTGCATATGCAAGTTGCATGTGCAAGTTGCATATGCAAGTTGCATGTGCAAGTTGCATGTGAAAGTTGCATGTGCATGTTGCATGTGCAAGCTGCATGTGCAAGTTGCATGTGCAAGTTGCATGTGCAAGTTTCATGTGCAAGTTGCATGTGCAAGTTACATGTGCAAGTTGCATGTGCAAGTTGCATGTGCAAGTTACATGTGCAAGTTGCATGTGCAAGTTGCATGTGCAAATTGCATGTGCAAGTTACATGTGCAAGTTGCATGTGCAAGTTGCATGTGCAAGTTGCATGTGCAAGTTGCATGTGCAAGTTGCATGTGCAAGTTGCATGGCAAGTTGCAAGTGCAAGTTGCATGTGCAAGTTGCATGTCCAAGTTCCATGTGCAAGTTGCATGTGCAAGTTGCTTGTGCATGTTGCATGTGCAAGTTGCATGAGCAAGTTGCATGTGCAAGTTGCATGTGCAAGTTGCATGTGCAAGTTGCATGTGCCAGTTGCCTGCGCATGTGGCATGTGCAAGTTGCATGTGCAAGTTGCATGTGCAAGATGCATGTGCAAGCTGCATGTGCAAGTTGCATGTGCAAGTTGCATGTGCAAGTTGCAGTGCAAGTTGCATGTGGCATGTGCAAGTTGCATGTTCAAGTTGCATGTGCAAGTTGCATGTGCAAGTTGCATGTGCAAGTTGCATGTGCAAGTTGCATGTGCAAGTTGAATGTGCAACTTGCATGTGCAAGTTGCATGTGCAAGTTGAATGTGCAAGTTGCATGTGCAAGTTGCATGTGCAAGTTGCATGTGCAAGTTGCATGTGCAAGTTGCATGTGCAATTTGCATGTGCAAGTTGCCGGCGCATGTGGCATGTGCAAGTTGCATGTGCAAGTTGCATGTGCAAGTTGCAGTGCAAGTTGCATGTGCAAGTTGCATGTGCAAGTTGCATGCGCAAGTTGCATGTGCAAGTTGCAGTCGCAAAATGCATGTGCAAGTTGCATGTTGCATGTGCAAGTTGCATGTGCAAGTTGCATGTGCAAGTTGCATGTGCAAGTTGCATGTGCAAGTTGCATGTGCAAGCTGCATGTGCAAGTAGCATGTTGCATGTGCAAGTTGCATGTGCAAGTTGCATATGCAAGTTGCATGTGCAAGTTGCATATGCAAGTTGCATGTGCAAGTTGCATGTGCAAGTTGCATGTGCAAGTTGCATGTGCAAGTTGCATGTGCAAGTTGCATGTGCAAGTTGCATGTGCAAAATGCATGAGCAAGTTGCATGTGCAAGCTGCATGTGCTAGTTGCATGTTGCTTGTGCAAGTTGCATGTGCAAGTTGCATGTGCAAGTTGCATGTGCAAGTTGCATGTTGCATGTGCAAGTTGCATGTGCAAGTTGCATGTGCAAGTTGCATGAGCAAGTTGCATGTGCAAGCTGCATGTGCAAGTTGCATGTTGCATGTGCAAGTTGCATGTGCAAGTTGCATGTGCAAGTTGCATGTGTAAGTTGCATGTGCAAGTTGCATGTGCAAGTTGCATGTGCAAGTTGCATGTGCAAGTTGCATGTGCAAGTTGCATGTTCAAGCTGAATGTGCAAGTTGCATGTGCTAGTTGCATGTGCAAGTTGCATGTGCAAGTTGCATGTGCAAGTTTCATGTGCAAGTTGCATGTGCATGTTGCATGTTGCATGTGCAAGTTGCATGTGCAAGTTGCATGTGCAAGTTGCATGTGCAAGTTGCAAGTGCAAGTTGCATGTGCAAGTTACATGTTGCATGTGCAAGTTGCATGAGCAAATTGCATGTTGCATGTGCATGTTGCATGTGCAAGTTGCATGTGCAAGTTGCTTGTGCAAGTTGCCTGCCCATGTGGCATGTGCAAGTTGCATGTGCATGTTGCATGTGCAAGTTGCATGTGCAAGCTGCATGTGCAAGTTGCATGTGCAAGTTGCATGTGCAAGTTGCATGTGCAAGTTGCATGTTGCATGTGCAAGTTGCATGTGCAAGTTGCATGTGCAAGTTTTATGTGCAAGTTGCATGTGCAAGTTGCATGTGCAAGCTGCATGTG
This sequence comes from Dasysyrphus tricinctus, assembly GCA_963921185.1. NCBI lineage: Eukaryota > Metazoa > Arthropoda > Insecta > Diptera > Syrphidae > Dasysyrphus > Dasysyrphus tricinctus. Next base: position 229,154,920 of record OY992530.1, on the reverse strand, counting down.
CAAGTTGCATGTTGCATGTGCAAGTTGCATGTGCAAGTTGCATGTTGCATGTGCAAGTTGCATGTGCAAGTTGCATGTGCAAGTTGCATGTGCAAGTTGCATGTGCAAGCTGCATGTGCAAGTTGAATGTGCAAGTTGCATGTGCAAGTTGCATGTGCAAGTTGCATGTGCAAGTTGCCTGCGCATGTGGCATGTGCAAAATGCATGTGCAAGTTGCATGTGCAAGTTGCATGTGCAGGTTGCATGTGCAAGTTGCATGTGCAAGTTGCATGTGCAAGTTGCATGTGCATGTTGCATGTGCAAGTTTCATGTGCAAAATGCATGTGCAAGTTGCATGTGCAAGTTGCATGTGCAAGTTGAATGTTGCATGTGCAGGTTGCATGTGCAAGTTGCATGTGCAAGCTGCATGTGCAAGTTGCATGTTGCATGTGCAAGTTGCATGTGCAAGTTGCATGTGCAAGTTGCATGTGCAAGTTTCATGTGCAAGTTGCATGTGCAAGTTGCATGTACAAGTTGCATGTGCAAGTTGCATGTGCAAGTTGCATGTGCATGTCGCATGGGCAAGTTGCATGTGCAAGTTGCATGTGCAAGTTGCATGTGCAAGTTGAATGTTGCATGTGCAAGTTGCATGTGCAAGTTGCATGTGCAAGTTGCATGTGCAAGTTGCATGTGCAAGTTGCATTTGCAAGTTGCATGTTGCAGGTGCAAGTTGCATGTGCAAGCAACATGTGCAAGTTGCATGTTGCATGTGCAAGTTGCATGTGCAAGTTGCATGTGCAAGTTTCATGGGCAAGTTGCATGTGCAAGTTGCATGTGCAAGTTGCATGTGCAAGTTGCATGTGCAAGTTGCATGTGCAAGTTGCATGTGCAAGTTGCATGTGCAAGTTGCATGTGCAAGTTGCATGTGCAAGTTGCATGTGCAAGTTGCATGTGCAAGTTGCATGTGCAAGTTGCATGTGCAAGCTGCATGTGCAAGTTGCATGTTGCATGTGCAAGTTGCATATGCAAGCTGTATGTACAAGTTGCATGTTGCATGTGCAAGTTGCATGTGCAATTTGCTTGTGCAAGTTGCATGAGCAAGTTGCATGTGCAAGTTGCATGTGCATGTTGCATGTGCAAGTTGCATGTGAAAGTTGCATGTGCAAGTTGCATGTGCAAGTTGCATGTGCAAGCTGCATGTGCAAGTTGCATGTTGCATGTGCAAGTTGCATGTGCAAGTTGCATGTAAAATTTGCATGTGCAAGTTGCATGTGCATGTGCAAGTTGCATATGCAAGTTGCATGTGCAAGTTGCATGTGCAAGTTGCATGTGCAAGTGCATGTGCAAGTTGCATGTTGCATGTGCAAGTTGCATGTGCAAGTTGAATGTGCAAGTTGCATGTGCAAGTTGAATGTGCAAGTTGCATGTGCAAGTTGCATGTGCAAGTTGCATGTGCAAGTTGAATGTGCAAGATGCATGTGCAAGTTGCATGTGCAAGTTGCCTGCGCATGTGGCATGTGCAAGTTGCATGTGCAAGTTGCATGTGCAGGTTGCATGTGCAAGTTGCATGTGCAAGTTGCATGTGCAAGTTGCATGTGCAAGTTATATTTGCAAGTTGCATGTGCATGTTGCATGTGCAAGTTGCATGTGCAAGTTGTATGTGCAAGTTACATGTGCAAGTTGCATGTGCAAGTAGCATGTGCAAGCTGCATGTGCATGTTGCATGTTGCATGTGCAAGTTGCATGTGCAAGCCGCATGTGCAAGTTGCATGTGCAAGTTGCATGTGCAAGTTGCATGTGCAAGTTGCATGTGCAAGTTGCATGTGCATGTTGCATGTGCAACTTGCATGTGCAAGTTGCAGGTGCAAGTTGCATGTGCAAGTTGCATGTGCAAGTTGCATGTGCATGTTGCATTTGCAAGTTGCATGTGCAAGTTGCATGTGCAAGTTGCATGTGCAAGTTGCATGTGCAAGTTGCGTGTGCAAGTTGCATGTGCAAGTTGCATGTGCAAGCCGCATGTGCAAGTTGCATGTGCAAGTTGCATGTGCAAGTTGCATGTGCAAGTTGCATGTGCAAGTTGCATGTGCAAGTTGCATGTGCAAGTTGCATGTGCAAGTTGCATGTGCAAGTTGCATGTGCAAGTTGCATGTGAAAGTTGCATGTGCATGTTGCATGTGCAAGCTGCATTTGCAAGTTGCATGTGCAAGTTGCATGTGCAAGTTGCATGTGCTAGTTGCATGTTGCATGTGCAAGTTTTATGTGCAAGTTGCATGTGCAAGTTGCATGTGCAAGTTGCATGTGCAAGTTGCGTGTGCAAGTTGCATGTGCAAGTTGCATGTGCAAGTTGCATGTGCAAGCCGCATGTGCAAGTTGCATGTGCAAGTTGCATGTGCAAGTTGCATGTGCAAGTTGCATGTGCAAGTTGCATGTGCATGTTGCATGTGCAACTTGCATGTGCAAGTTGCAGGTGCAAGTTGCATGTGCAAGTTGCATGTGCAAGTTGCATGTGCATGTTGCATGTGCAAGTTGCATGTGCAAGTTGCATGTGCAAGTTGCATGTGCAAGTTGCATGTGCAAGTTGCATGTGCAAGTTGCATGTGCAAGTTGCATGTGCAAGTTTCATGTGCAAGTTGCATGTGCAAGTTGCATGTGCAAGTTGCATGTGCAAGTTGCATGTGCAAGTTGCATGTGCAAGTTGCATGTGCAAGTTGCATGTGCAAGTTGCATGTTGCATGTGCAAATTGCATGTGCAAGTTGCATGTGCAAGTTGCATGTGCAAGTTGCATGTGCAAGTTGCATGTGCAAGTTGCATGTGCAAGTTGCATGTGCAAGTTGCATGTGCAAGTTGCATGTGCAAGTTGCATGTGCAAGTTGCATGTGCAAGTTGCATGTGCAAGTTGCATGTGCAAGTTGCATGTGCAAGTTGCATGTGCAAGTTGCATGTGCAAGTTGCATGTGCAAGTTGCATGTGCAAGTTGCATGTGCAAGTTGCATGTGCAAGTTGCATGTGCAAGTTGCATGTGCAAGTTGCATGTGCAACTTGCATGTGCAAGTTGCATGTGCAAGCTGCATGTGCAAGTTTCATGTGCAAGTTGCATGTGCAAGTTGCATGTGCAAGTTGCATGTGCAAGTTGCATGTGCAAGCTGCATGTGCAAGTTGCATGTGAAAGTTGCATGTGCATATTGCATGTGCAAGTTGCATGTGCAAGTTGCATTTGCAAGTTGCATGTGCAAGTTGCATGTGCAAGTTGCATGTGCTAGTTGCATGTGCAAGTTGCATGTGCAAGTTTCGTGTGCAAGTTGCATGTGCAAGTTGCATGTGCAAGTTGCATGTGCAAGTTGCATGTGCAAGTTGCATGTGCAAGCTGCATGTGCAAGTTGCACTTTGCATGTGCAAGTTGCATGTGCAAGCTGCATGTGCAAGTTTCATGTGCAAGTTGCATGTGCAAGTTGCATGTGCAAGTTGCATGTTGCATGTGCAAATTGCATGTGCAAGTTGCATGTGCAAGTTGCATGTGCAAGTTGCATGTGCAAGTTGCATGTGCAAGTTGCATGTGCAAGTTGCATGTGCAAGTTGCATGTGCAAGTTGCATGTGCAAGTTGCATGTGCAAGTTGCATGTGCAAGTTGCATGTGCAAGTTGCATGTGCAAGTTGCATGTGCAAGTTGCATGTGCAAGTTGCATGTGCAAGTTGCATGTGCAAGTTGCATGTGCAAGTTGCATGTGCAAGTTGCATGTGCAACTTGCATGTGCAAGTTGCATGTGCAAGCTGCATGTGCAAGTTTCATGTGCAAGTTGCATGTGCAAGTTGCATGTGCAAGTTGCATGTGCAAGTTGCATGTGCAAGCTGCATGTGCAAGTTGCATGTGAAAGTTGCATGTGCATATTGCATGTGCAAGTTGCATGTGCAAGTTGCATTTGCAAGTTGCATGTGCAAGTTGCATGTGCAAGTTGCATGTGCTAGTTGCATGTGCAAGTTGCATGTGCAAGTTTCGTGTGCAAGTTGCATGTGCAAGTTGCATGTGCAAGTTGCATGTGCAAGTTGCATGTGCAAGTTGCATGTGCAAGCTGCATGTGCAAGTTGCACTTTGCATGTGCAAGTTGCATGTGCAAGTTGCATGTGCAAGTTGCATGTGCAAGCTGCATGTGCAAGTTGCATGTGCAAGTTGCATGTGCAAGTTGCATGTGCAATTTGCATGTGCAAGTTGTATGTGCAAGTTGCATGTGCAAGTTGCATGTGCAAGTTGCATGTGCAAGTTGCATGTGCAAGTTGCATGTGCAAGTTGCATGTGCAAGTTGCATGTGCAAGCTGCATGTGCAAGTTGCATGTGCAAGTTGCATGTGCAAGTTGCATGTGCAAGTTGCATGTGCAAGTTGCATGTGCAAGCTGCATGTGCAAGTTGCATGTGAAAGTTGCATGTTCTATGTGCAAGTTTTATGTACAAGTTGCAAGTTGCATGTGCAAGCTGCAAGTTGCATGTTGCATGTGAAAGTTGCATGTGCATATTGCATGTGCAAGTTGCATGTGCAAGTTGCATGTGCAAGTTGCATGTGCTAGTTGCATGTGCAAGTTGCATGTGCAAGTTTCGTGTGCAAGTTGCATGTGCAAGTTGCATGTGCAAGTTGCATGTGCAAGTTGCATGTGCAAGCTGCATGTGCAAGTTGCACTTTGCATGTGCAAGTTGCATGTGCAAGTTGCATGTGCAAGTTGCATGTGCAAGTTGCATGTGCAAGTTGCATGTGCAAGTTGCATGTGCAAGCTGCATGTGCAAGTTGCATGTGCAAGTTGCATGTGCAAGTTGCATGTGCAAGTTGCATGTGCAAGTTGCATGTGCAAGTTGCATGTGCAAGTTGCATGTGCAAGCTGCATGTGCAAGTTGCATGTGCAAGTTGCATGTGCAAGTTGCATGTGCAAGTTGCATGTGCATGTTGCATGTGCAACTTGCATGTGCAAGTTGCAGGTGCAAGTTGCATGTGCAAGTTGCATGTGCAAGTGGCATGTGCAAGTTGCATGTGCAAGTTGCATGTGCAAGTTGCATGTGCAAGTTGCATGTGCATGTTGCATGTGCAAGTTGCATGTACAAGTTGCATGTGCAAGTTGCATGTGCAAGTTGCATGTGCAAGTTGCATATGCAAGTTGCATGTGCAAGTTGCATGTGCAAGTTGCATGTGCAAGTTGCATGTGCAAGTTGCATGTGCAAATTGCATGTGCAAGTTGCATGTGCAAAATGCATGTGCAAGTTGCATGTGCAATTTGCATGTGCAAGTTGCATGTGCAAGTTGCATGTGCAAGTTGCATGTGCAAGTTGCATGTGCATGTTGCATGTGCAAGTGTCATGTGCAAGTTTCATGTGCAAGTTGCATGTGCAAGTTGCATGTGCAAGTTGCATGTTGCATGTGCAAGTTGCATGTGCAAGTTGCGTGTGCAAGTTGCATGTGCAAGCTGCATGTGCAAGTTGCATGTTGCATGTGCAAGTTGCATGTGCAAGTTGCATGTGCAAGTTTCATGTGCAAGTTGCATGTGCAAGTTGCATGTGCAAGTTGCATGTGCAAGTTGCATGTGCAAGTTGCATGTGCAACTTGCATGTGCAAGTTGCATGTGCTAGTTGCATGTGCAACTTGCATGTGCAAGTTGCATGTTGCATGTGCAAGTTGCATGTGCAAGTTGCATGTTCAAGTTGCATGTGCAAGTTGCATGTGCAAGCTGCATGTGCAAGTTGCATGTTGCATGTGCAATGTTGCATGTGCAAGTTGCATGTGCAAGTTGCATGTGCAAGTTGCATGTGCAAGTTGCATGTGCAAGTTGCATGTGCAAGTTGCATGTGCAAGTTGCATGTGCAAGTTGCATGTGCATGTTGCATGTGCAATTTGCATGTGCAAGTTGTATGTGCAAGTTGCATGTGCAAGTTGCATGTTGTATGTGCAAGTTGCATGTTGCATGTGCAAGTTGCATATGCAAGTTGCATGTGCAAGTTGCATGTGCAAGTTGCATGTGCAAGTTCCATGTGCAAGTTGCATGTGCAAGTTGCATGTGCAAGTTGCATGTGCAAGTTGCATGTGCAAGTTGCATGTGCAAGTTGCATGTGCAAGTTGCATGTGCAAGTTGCATGTGCAAGTTGCATGTGCAAGTTGCATGTGCAAGTTGCATGTGCAAGTTGCATGTGCAAGCTGCATGTGCAAGTTGCATGTGCAAGTTGCATGTGCAAGTTGCATGTGCAAGTTGCATGTGCAAGTTGCATGTGCAAGTTGCATGTGCAAGTTGCATGTGCAAGTTGCATGTGCAAGTTGCATGTGCAAGCTGCATGTGCAAGTTGCATGTGCAAGTTGCATGTGCAAGTTGCATGTGCAAGTTGCATGTGCAAGTTGCATGTGCAAGTTGCATGTGCAAGTTGCATGTGCAAGTTGCATGTGCAAGTTGCATGTGCAAGTTGCATTTGCAAGTTGCATGTGCAAGTTGCATGTGCAAGTTGCATGTGCAAGTTGCATGTGCAAGTTGCATGGCAAGTTGCATGTGCAAGTTGCAAGCAAGTTGCATGTGCAAGATGCATGTGCAAGTTGCATGGCAAGTTGCATGTGCAAGTTGCATGTGCAACCTGCATGTGCAAGTTGCATGTTGCATGTGCAAGTTGCATGTGCAGGTTGCATGTGCAAGTTGCATGTGCAAGTTGCATGTGCAAGTTGCATGTGCAAGTTGCATGTGCAAGTTGCATGTGCAAGTTGCATGTGCAAGTTGCATGTGCAAGTTGCATGTGCAAGTTGCATTTGCAAGTAGCATGGGCAAGTTGCATGTGCAAGCTGCATGTGCAAGTTACATGTTGCATGTGCAAGTTGCATGTGCAAGTTGCATGTGCAAGTTGCATGTTGCATGTGCAAGTTTCATGTGCAAGTTGCATGTGCAAAATGCATGTGAAAGTTGCATGTGCAAGCTGCATGTGCAAGTTGCATGTGGAAGTTGCATGTGCAAGTTGCATGTGCAAGTTGCATGTGCAAGTTGCATGTGCAAGTTGCATGTGCAAGTTGCATGTGCAAGTTGCATGTGCAAGTTGCATGTGCAAGTTGCATGTGAAAGTTGCATGTACATGTTGCATGTGCAAGCTGCATGTGCAAGTTGCATGTGCAAGTTGCATGTGCAAGTTGCATGTGCAAGTTGCATGTGCAAGTTGCATGTGCAAGTTGCATGTGCAAGTTGCATGTTGCATGTGCAAGTTGCATGTGCAAGTTGAATGTGCAAGTTGCATGTGCAAGTTGCATGTGCAAGTTGCATGTGCAAGTTGCATGTGCAAGTTGCATGTGCAAGTTGCATGTGAAAGTTGCATGTGCATGTTGCACGTGCAAGCTGCATGTGCAAGTTGCATGTGCAAGTTGCATGTGCAAGTTGCATGTGCAAGTTGCATGTTGCATGTGCAAGTTTCATGTGCAAGTTGCATGTGCAAGTTGCATGTGCAAGTTGCATGTGCAAGTTGCATGTGCAAATTGCATGTGCAAGTTGCATGTGCAAGTTGCATGTGCAAGTTGCATGTGAAAGTTGCATGTGAAAGTTGCATGTGCATGTTGCATGTGCATGTTGCATGTGCAAGTGTCATGTGCAAGTTGCATGTGCAAGTTGCATGTGCAAGTTGCATGTTGCATGTGCAAGTTGCATGTTGCATGTGCAAGTTGCATGTGCAAGTTGCGTGTGCAAGTTGCATGTGCAAGCTGCATGTGCAAGTTGCATGTTGCATGTGCAAGTTGCATGTGCAAGTTGCATGTGCAAGTTTCATGTGCAAGTTGCATGTGCAAGTTGCATGTGCAAGTTGCATGTGCAACTTGCATGTGCAAGTTGCATGTGCTAGTTGCATGTGCAACTTGCATGTGCCAGTTGCATGTTGCATGTGCAAGTTGCATGTGCAAGTTGCATGTTCAAGTTGCATGTGCAAGTTGCATGTGCAAGCTGCATGTGCAAGTTGCATGTTGCATGTGCAATGTTGCATGTGCAAGTTGCATGTGCAAGTTGCATGTGCAAGTTGCATGTGCAAGTTGCATGTGCAAGTTGCATGTGCAAGTTGCATGTGCAAGTTGCATGTGCAAGTTGCATGTGCATGTTGCATGTGCAATTTGCATGTGCAAGTTGTATGTGCAAGTTGCATGTGCAAGTTGCATGTTGTATGTGCAAGTTGCATGTTGCATGTGCAAGTTGCATATGCAAGTTGCATGTGCAAGTTGCATGTGCAAGTTGCATGTGCAAGTTGCATGTGCAAGTTGCATGTGCAAGTTGCATGTTGCATGTGCAAGTTTCATGTGCAAGTTGCATGTGCAAGTTGCATGTGCAAGTTGCATGTGCAAGTTGCATGTGCAAGTTGCATGTGCAAGTTGCATGTGCAAGTTGCATGTGCAAGTTGCATGTGCAAGTTGCATGTGCAAGCTGCATGTGCAAGTTGCATGTGCAAGTTGCATGTGCAAGTTGCATGTGCAAGTTGCATGTGCAAGTTGCATGTGCAAGTTGCATGTGCAAGTTGCATGTGCAAGTTGCATGTGCAAGTTGCATGTGCAAGTTGCATGGCAAGTTGCATGTGCAAGTTGCAAGCAAGTTGCATGTGCAAGATGCATGTGCAAGTTGCATGTGCAAGTTGCATGTGCAACCTGCATGTGCAAGTTGCATGTTGCATGTGCAAGTTGCATGTGCAGGTTGCATGTGAAAGTTGCATGTGCAAGTTGCATGTGCAAGTTGCATGTGCAAGTTGCATGTGCAAGTTGCATGTGCAAGTTGCATTTGCAAGTAGCATGGGCAAGTTGCATGTGCAAGCTGCATGTGCAAGTTACATGTTGCATGTGCAAGTTGCATGTGAAAGTTGCATGTACAAGTTGCATATGCAAGTTGCATGTTGCATGTGCAAGTTGCATGTACAAGTTGAATGTGCAAGTTGCATGTGCAAGTTGCATGTGCAAGTTGCATGTCTAAGTTGCATGTTGCATGTGCAAGTTTCATGTGCAAGTTGCATGTGCAAAATGCATGTGAAAGTTGCATGTGCAAGCTGCATGTGCAAGTTGCATGTGCAAGTTGCATGTGCAAGTTGCATGTGCAAGTTGCATGTGCAAGTTGCATGTGCAAGTTGCATGTGCAAGTTGCATGTGCAAGTTGCATGTGCAAGTTGCATGTGCAAGTTGCATGTGAAAGTTGCATGTGCAAGTTGCATGTGCAAGTTGCATGTGCAAGTTGCATGTGCAAGTTGCATGTGCATGTTGCATGTGCATGTTGCATGTGCAAGTGTCATGTGCAAGTTGCATGTGCAAGTTGCATGTGCAAGTTGCATGTTGCATGTGCAAGTTGCATGTGCAAGTTGCGTGTGCAAGTTGCATGTGCAAGTTGCATGTGCAAGTTGCATGTGCAAGTTTCATGTGCAAGTTGCATGTGCAAGTTGCATGTGCAAGTTGCATGTGCAAGTTGCATGTGCAAGTTGCATGTGCAACTTGCATGTGCAAGTTGCATGTGCTAGTTGCATGTGCAACTTGCATGTGCAAGTTGCATGTTGCATGTGCAAGTTGCATGTGCAAGTTGCATGTTCAAGTTGCATGTGCAAGTTGCATGTGCAAGCTGCATGTGCAAGTTGCATGTTGCATGTGCAATGTTGCATGTGCAAGTTGCATGTGCAAGTTGCATGTGCAAGTTGCATGTGCAAGTTGCATGTGCAAGTTGCATGTGCAAGTTGCATGTGCAAGTTGCATGTGCAAGTTGCATGTGCATGTTGCATGTGCAATTTGCATGTGCAAGTTGTATGTGCAAGTTGCATGTGCAAGTTGCATGTTGTATGTGCAAGTTGCATGTTGCATGTGCAAGTTGCATATGCAAGTTGCATGTGCAAGTTGCATGTGCAAGTTGCATGTGCAAGTTGCATGTGCAAGTTGCATGTGCAAGTTGCATGTGCAAGTTGCATGTTGCATGTGCAAGTTTCATGTGCAAGTTGCATGTGCAAGTTGCATGTGCAAGTTGCATGTGCAAGTTGCATGTGCAAATTGCATGTGCAAGTTGCATGTGCAAGTTGCATGTGCAAGTTGCATGTGCAAGTTGCATGTGCAAGTTGCATGTTGCATGTGCAAGTTTCATGTGCAAGTTGCATGTGCAAGTTGCATGTGCAAGTTGCATGTGCAAGTTGCATGTGCAAATTGCATGTGCAAGTTGCATGTGCAAGTTGCATGTGCAAGTTGCATGTGCAAGTTGCATGTGAAAGTTGCATGTGCATGTTGCATGTGCATGTTGCATGTGCAAGTGTCATGTGCAAGTTGCATGTGCAAGTTGCATGTGCAAGTTGCATGTTGCATGTGCAAGTTGCATGTGCAAGTTGCGTGTGCAAGTTGCATGTGCAAGCTGCATGTGCAAGTTGCATGTTGCATGTGCAAGTTGCATGTGCAAGTTGCATGTGCAAGTTTCATGTGCAAGTTGCATGTGCAAGTTGCATGTGCAAGTTGCATGTGCAAGTTGCATGTGCAAGTTGCATGTGCAACTTGCATGTGCAAGTTGCATGTGCTAGTTGCATGTGCAACTTGCATGTGCAAGTTGCATGTTGCATGTGCAAGTTGCATGTGCAAGTTGCATGTTCAAGTTGCATGTGCAAGTTGCATGTGCAAGCTGCATGTGCAAGTTGCATGTTGCATGTGCAATGTTGCATGTGCAAGTTGCATGTGCAAGTTGCATGTGCAAGTTGCATGTGCAAGTTGCATGTGCAAGTTGCATGTGCAAGTTGCATGTGCAAGTTGCATGTGCAAGTTGCATGTGCATGTTGCATGTGCAATTTGCATGTGCAAGTTGTATGTGCAAGTTGCATGTGCAAGTTGCATGTTGTATGTGCAAGTTGCATGTTGCATGTGCAAGTTGCATATGCAAGTTGCATGTGCAAGTTGCATGTGCAAGTTGCATGTGCAAGTTGCATGTGCAAGTTGCATGTGCAAGTTGCATGTGCAAGTTGCATGTGCAAGTTGCATGTGCAAGTTGCATGTGCAAGTTGCATGTGCAAGTTGCATGTGCAAGTTGCATGTGCAAGTTGCATGTGCAAGTTGCATGTGCAAGTTGCATGTGCAAGCTGCATGTGCAAGTTGCATGTGCAAGTTGCATGTGCAAGTTGCATGTGCAAGTTGCATGTGCAAGTTGCATGTGCAAGTTGCATGTGCAAGTTGCATGTGCAAGTTGCATGTGCAAGTTGCATGTGCAAGTTGCATGTGCAAGCTGCATGTGCAAGTTGCATGTGCAAGTTGCATGTGCAAGTTGCATGTGCAAGTTGCATGTGCAAGTTGCATGTGCAAGTTGCATGTGCAAGTTGCATGTGCAAGCTGCATGTGCAAGTTGCATGTGCAAGTGCATGTGCAAGTTGCATGTTGCATGTGCAAGTTGCATGTGCAAGTTGAATGTGCAAGTTGCATGTGCATGTTGCATGTGCATGTTGCATGTGCAAGTGTCATGTGCAAGTTGCATGTGCAAGTTGCATGTGCAAGTTGCATGTTGCATGTGCAAGTTGCATGTGCAAGTTGCGTGTGCAAGTTGCATGTGCAAGCTGCATGTGCAAGTTGCATGTTGCATGTGCAAGTTGCATGTGCAAGTTGCATGTGCAAGTTTCATGTGCAAGTTGCATGTGCAAGTTGCATGTGCAAGTTGCATGTGCAAGTTGCATGTGCAAGTTGCATGTGCAACTTGCATGTGCAAGTTGCATGTGCTAGTTGCATGTGCAACTTGCATGTGCAAGTTGCATGTTGCATGTGCAAGTTGCATGTGCAAGTTGCATGTTCAAGTTGCATGTGCAAGTTGCATGTGCAAGCTGCATGTGCAAGTTGCATGTTGCATGTGCAATGTTGCATGTGCAAGTTGCATGTGCAAGTTGCATGTGCAAGTTGCATGTGCAAGTTGCATGTGCAAGTTGCATGTGCAAGTTGCATGTGCAAGTTGCATGTGCAAGTTGCATGTGCATGTTGCATGTGCAATTTGCATGTGCAAGTTGTATGTGCAAGTTGCATGTGCAAGTTGCATGTTGTATGTGCAAGTTGCATGTTGCATGTGCAAGTTGCATATGCAAGTTGCATGTGCAAGTTGCATGTGCAAGTTGCATGTGCAAGTTGCATGTGCAAGTTGCATGTGCAAGTTGCATGTGCAAGTTGCATGTTGCATGTGCAAGTTTCATGTGCAAGTTGCATGTGCAAGTTGCATGTGCAAGTTGCATGTGCAAGTTGCATGTGCAAATTGCATGTGCAAGTTGCATGTGCAAGTTGCATGTGCAAGTTGCATGTGCAAGTTGCATGTGCAAGTTGCATGTTGCATGTGCAAGTTTCATGTGCAAGTTGCATGTGCAAGTTGCATGTGCAAGTTGCATGTGCAAGTTGCATGTGCAAATTGCATGTGCAAGTTGCATGTGCAAGTTGCATGTGCAAGTTGCATGTGCAAGTTGCATGTGAAAGTTGCATGTGCATGTTGCATGTGCATGTTGCATGTGCAAGTGTCATGTGCAAGTTGCATGTGCAAGTTGCATGTGCAAGTTGCATGTTGCATGTGCAAGTTGCATGTGCAAGTTGCGTGTGCAAGTTGCATGTGCAAGCTGCATGTGCAAGTTGCATGTTGCATGTGCAAGTTGCATGTGCAAGTTGCATGTGCAAGTTTCATGTGCAAGTTGCATGTGCAAGTTGCATGTGCAAGTTGCATGTGCAAGTTGCATGTGCAAGTTGCATGTGCAACTTGCATGTGCAAGTTGCATGTGCTAGTTGCATGTGCAACTTGCATGTGCAAGTTGCATGTTGCATGTGCAAGTTGCATGTGCAAGTTGCATGTTCAAGTTGCATGTGCAAGTTGCATGTGCAAGCTGCATGTGCAAGTTGCATGTTGCATGTGCAATGTTGCATGTGCAAGTTGCATGTGCAAGTTGCATGTGCAAGTTGCATGTGCAAGTTGCATGTGCAAGTTGCATGTGCAAGTTGCATGTGCAAGTTGCATGTGCAAGTTGCATGTGCATGTTGCATGTGCAATTTGCATGTGCAAGTTGTATGTGCAAGTTGCATGTGCAAGTTGCATGTTGTATGTGCAAGTTGCATGTTGCATGTGCAAGTTGCATATGCAAGTTGCATGTGCAAGTTGCATGTGCAAGTTGCATGTGCAAGTTGCATGTGCAAGTTGCATGTGCAAGTTGCATGTGCAAGTTGCATGTGCAAGTTGCATGTGCAAGTTGCATGTGCAAGTTGCATGTGCAAGTTGCATGTGCAAGTTGCATGTGCAAGTTGCATGTGCAAGTTGCATGTGCAAGTTGCATGTGCAAGTTGCATGTGCAAGTTGCATGTGCAAGTTGCATGTGCAAGCTGCATGTGCAAGTTGCATGTGCAAGTTGCATGTGCAAGTTGCATGTGCAAGTTGCATGTGCAAGTTGCATGTGCAAGTTGCATGTGCAAGTTGCATGTGCAAGTTGCATGTGCAAGTTGCATGTGCAAGTTGCATGTGCAAGCTGCATGTGCAAGTTGCATGTGCAAGTTGCATGTGCAAGTTGCATGTGCAAGTTGCATGTGCAAGTTGCATGTGCAAGTTGCATGTGCAAGTTGCATGTGCAAGCTGCATGTGCAAGTTGCATGTGCAAGTGCATGTGCAAGTTGCATGTTGCATGTGCAAGTTGCATGTGCAAGTTGAATGTGCAAGTTGCATGTGCAAGTTGAATGTGCAAGTTGCATGTGCAAGTTGAATGTGCAAGTTGCATGTGCAAGTTGCATGTGCAAGTTGCATGTGCAAGTTGCATGTGCAAGTTGAATGTGCAAGATGCATGTGCAAGTTGCATGTGCAAGTTGCCTGCGCATGTGGCATGTGGAAGTTGCATGTGCAAGTTGCATGTGCAGGTTGCATGTGCAAGTTGCATGTGCAAGTTGCATGTGCAAGTTGCATGTGCAAGTTATATTTGCAAGTTGCATGTGCATGTTGCATGTGCAAGTTGCATGTGCAAGTTGCATGTGCAAGTTGCATGTGCAAGTTGTATGTGCAAGTTACATGTGCAAGTTGCATGTGCAAGTAGCATGTGCAAGCTGCATGTGCATGTGCAAGTTGCATGTGCAAGCTGCATGTGCAAGTTGCATGTGCAAGTTGCATGTGCAAGTTGCATGTGCATCATCAATTAACTAAAAATAATAAATTTTGATAAAGTGGGGAAAATGTGAATTAATCATCAAATAATTTAAAAATGGCGAAGCTTCCGATTGTCCCAAATTGGGTAAAGTTCTGATTGTTCCTCTTTTTTCATGTGTCGATGGTAAACTTTAGAAGAATGCCGTGGGAAAAGTACTGATTGGAATTACATGAAATTTTTATAGGATATATAAATAATGGTCATCATTCAGTATGGAAAATTAAATTATATAATGAATTTTTTTCTGACAAGACTGGGAACTTTCAATTGATGAAGCGCGTACTCACCAAAAGCTTTAGAAGAATGTCGTGAGCAAAGTACTGATAGGAATGACTTGAAATTTATACAGGGCATTGATTTAATGTATGTCTACCAGAAAATGAACAAAATTAATCTTAATAACGATTATTTGTTGTAAGGACAGGACTTTTTTCAAATAAACTTCGGATATTAATCGTTAAAATTGATATATTGAGTAAAATATTTCTTGGGGCAGGTTCTGCGTATTCTACATTGTTTTCGTGTTATTTATTTAGTTTTATTACGGTTTCACCACTGTTAAATTCAAACTGCCGTTCATGTTATAAAATATTTTTTTTTTATAAATAAATAATTATTTTTTCGATAACAAAATTTTGTTCAGTGTATTGCAATAAGTTTTCTTAAAGAATATTATTACACATTATTTGTATTAAATTTTCATAAATTTCGGGCAAAAAATGAAGAAGTTATTCACAATAATCCACAACGCCTATTTCGCGGTTTGGAGGCTTAAAAAACAGATATTCGCTGGTAGCGACCTCTAAATCACCTTCAAATTAAAATTTTTTGATGTCAATCTTTTGGTCTGAAACTAAGCTTAATAATTCCGCCCGGTCCGGGTTGATTTTCGAGAAAAGTGTTTTTTTGAATCACCCTAATGCACATATTGTGCCATAACGTTTAACAATAATTTGGTCTTTTCTTTAATATTTGGGTATGATTAAAAATTTTGCCACCATATATTTCTGAGATTTTCAGAAATATGGATGCATGTAGGTATTATCATAAAAATAAACACCATCTCTCACTTTTGCTGTCGATATACATGAACCCAAATTTGCAGAAAAGGAATTTAGGCTTTTTGATTTCCTGCTGATAAATCTTGTTTATATTTCAAAGTGATGGAGAAATGTCTGAGTTGTGAGTGGTCAACAATAATAGCCAAACCACAATCAAGCGTTCGGTCACGCCGACTTTGACATATTAAATAGAAACAATGCACTCTTATGGGGCAATCTTAAATGTTACCTCAGGCGTCGGGCTTGCCTGAGATCGTAAATATCGTAAGCCTGAGCCAAACGCCCGAATAGATCTATTTTCTATTTCGGTGGCGCTTTGACAGCTGAGATGTTTTCCTTCTTTTTTTTCTTTTTTTTTTTTGTGTTAGGGGATTCTTTTGCGAGCAGCCATTTGATAAAGACGTGCTTTTCCGAAATCAAATATTAAAAATTAATTTTCACATTTTTACAAACTCTTTTTTGAAAGAATATTACTTTCAAAAGTTACTCCAACATTTTATAAAAAAGTTTTTCTACATTTTTAGTGTGGATGCTGTTCTGCAAGGGAGATTTTTTGAGATTAGAAAAATCTCAATTTCCGACACGTGCGTGAACTCAACTTGGTCTCGGTGGCTCCCTTGCTGGGGCATCGAGTGAGGAAAGATGAACCCTTAGAAAACTGACCAGCAGCCTATCCATAAAGATTCGCAGCCTATAAAAAAAGACTCGCAGCCTATCCAGAAGAGCAAAAGATCACCAAACAATAAAAACCAGCCGGCTTCCACCAACTCAAATGGAGCCATCAACCATTTAAAACTAGAAGCAGCTCAGCAGCTCCTGTGCCTTAGTCAAAATGGACAACTTGATAACCTTGCATCCAATCCAACCCACGAGCAAATTATTGCTAGCTCCTACCAAAAATGTGACCCAGAGCAGAGCGACAGCATGCAGACCGACAATTTTTCACCGTTACCATCTCCAACACCACGTGCTGCATCGCCTTTTCCACCACCTGTTGCACCACCTGTTATCGTCTACTCCTCCAGACAATCAATACTTAATTGATATTGCTCAACAATCATCGTCTCGCAGTTTCCAAATAAAAAACACACTGCCAGGAGAAACTCCATCGAAATGGACGAATCCGAGTATTCAGATATTAACAAATTCACCATTCTTCAAAACCTGAGGATCAAAGCTTCGAAAAACAAACTACATCGCCTAGGCAGTGGCCTGCAACAATCAACGGACAACGACATCGAAGCTCTTCCGAGCAACAATATTGAAAAGCCTATTGGCTCCAGCGGCGGTTCCGGAAATGATGCAGAGGCAGCAGCTACTAACAACATTAACACTGATCAACAAAATAAACTGCTCAGGGGTAAGTACTGCCCTCCTATCATTATGAATAACGTAGATATGCGTAGCCTTGTTCAGGATTTCAAAGATATTCCAATTAAATTCACTTATAAAATAGTTAATCGTGGGTCTAGCCGTAGACTGTATGTTGATAACAGTGTTGTCCACAAGGAGTTGTTGGCTCTTTTAAGGGCAAACGAAGAAGTCCAAGCCTATTCTTTCACTAGAAAAGAAGACAAGACCACTAATTTGGTCCTCAGGGGCTTAACGCTCGAGTACGAGGTGGACGAGATCTTTGATGAACTCAAAACCAGAGTCTTTAATGTTGAAAAAGTGAGCAAGTTCGAAACTTTACGTTCAAAACAACAAAAAATTTCATATAATCTCTTTCTTGTCCGCCTAACTCCAGGCACTAGTGCCAGTGATATTTTAAATATCAAATTTCTCTTCAACACTAAGATTTCGTGGGAAAAACCTAGGGGCAACTCTGGCCCACTGCAGTGCAGAAGGTGTCAAAATTTTGGTCACCTAGCAAAAAACTGCACAAATAATTATAGATGCGTAAAATGCACCACAGTTCATGATCCTGGTATGTGTCCCACTCTCAAAACACCTGAGAGTAAAGCAGTGTGTGTAAACTGTGGCCTAGAACACCCGGCCAACTATAGAGGTTGTAGTTCTTACAAAACTTTTAAATCCAAACGAGATCTTCTATTATCTAATGCGATTACTAGACGAAATAATGGCATTTCTTTAGCCAAGACCGTTTCCAACAATAGCTCTCTTTTGCCTGGCATATCATTTGCCAGTCATTTTAAGTCAGATTCAAATGCTACTTCAAACCAGAGTAAAGCCAACATCTCTTCTCTACCTAATCCTAAACAAAGACCATCGGCCTCTATCGTCGATCAATTTATAAACCTATCCAAAGATCTCTTTGGTATGGATATGCAAGTTTTGGTTGCAAAAATACAATCTTTCGTGTCAAATTTAAATACATTTTCCTCTCCTCTTGAAAAAAAGCTGGCTTACCTTGATTTGGTTAACCAACTCCTGGCTTCTAGTTAGCAATGATGATGCTAAAAATTCTCACCTTTAACATTACGTCGTTAATTGCTCATGCCCGGAGGATAGAATTGTCAAAAATTCTCCAGGCAAATAATATTGATATTGCATTCCTTCAGGAAACGCATTTAAGTTTCAGACATAAGGTAATTATTGACTCCTATTATACAATTAGAAATGATCAATTCCAAGGTGTAGCTATTCTCATTAAAAAAAACATTAACTATTTTTGTGTAGATTGGAACACAAATCTGTCTCCATTTCCCTATATCTTTCTTAGCCTCACAGTTAAAAAAAATGATACTATCAAAAAGCTCCTCATTGGCTCTTTGTACTTTCCGTCGAACTGCCATAATTCAACCCTTTCAAATGAGCTAACAAAAATTGAATCACTTGCAAATTCTTTTGACGGTGCTATCCTAGGTGGGGACTTGAACGCCAGAAATATTAATTGGGGTGATTCCAAAATTAACTCTAATGGCAAGACTATTTTTGATTGGTTACAAAATTCCAACCCTTCTTTCACATTGATTTCCCCTCCTACCCCCTCTTTTCCAAGGAGCTCTTCATTTTTAGATCACTTCTTCATATATCCCATCTGCTGAACCAGATAAATCAAAACTTTGACATTTCTAATCTTCACACCTTTACGGAACATTGTCCAGTTCTCTTAGAACTGAGTTTAGAAGAAGTGCCTATTACTAATCTTCACCCCACCACCTTCCAATCTTTTAAAAATACGAATTGGGACTCATTCAGAGATCTTTTGGATTGCTCCTTGTCTGTGGACTTTCCTTCCCACTCAAGCTGTCTCTCAAATATTGACATAGAAGTTTATATCTCCAAATTCAATAACATTATGCTTAACTGCCTTAATTCACACTCAACAAACACAGGTTTCTCTACCAAAAAATATAGCAACCTCCCTAAAGATATTGATAACTTATTCAAAGTTAAACATTCCTGGCAAAGGAGATTAAAACATATTTATCATAATCACTTTAACCGGATAAACCCACAGTATAAAGAACTTTCCAATCAAATTTCACTCCTTAACAAAATCATCCAAGAAAAGGTTTCTATCTGGCTAAATAAACAACTGAGCAATAGACTCTCTAAAATTAAACCCGGTCCTCATGCGTTTAAAGAATTCTTCAATCTTGCAGGGAGAAAAAAGAAAGCCTTTTCATGTGAAAAAATTGTAGTCAATGATGTCACCTTAAGTAATGAACTCAGCATTGCGTCGGCCTTTGAAAGTCACTTCCAAGCCATTTATGCAGAAAACATCCCTTCCTTTAATCCTGTATAAACTGAAAATGCAATCGCATCCGCTCGACAAATCAGCCTTAATAAACCAGATAAAATTTTCATCTTTGACAATGAGAACAATGCTCTAAGCCCTATTGCTTGTGATATGTTCACTAACTTTGACGAAGTATCTAGTATTATCAATTTCCTTAAACCCAAAAAATCGGCTGGTCCGGATGGGATTTCAAACTTTTCTCTTAAAAAACTTTTACCACTTGCCATCAAATACATTACTATCTTTATCAATAATTGTATCAATAATGGGTTCTTCCCTGATTCTTGGAAAGTAGCCAAGATTTTACCAATACAAAAAAAAGCAAACAATTATGATACTAGCCGTTTTCTTTTGGAGGTGGCGAAGTACTTACGAGTAGATGAAAACCCTAATCTAGTACTACCAACTGCACATGCTCTCATGCGCGAGTAGATACATTTTACATGGGAAAGCAGTTTGATGTGTTCCATTGAAAAAAGCTGCCAAAGTACTTGCAAGTACTTCGCCACCTCCAAAAGAAAACGCCTATTAACGACTTTAGACCGATTTCCTTACTCTCCAATTTAGGTAAAATCTTAGAAAGAATAATTCTAAATAACCTCAATTCTCCTGAGGATAATCCAATTGAACCCATCACAGATTTTCAGTTTGGCTTTCATCGAGGTCACTCAACGATGCACGCCCTTCTAAAACTTCATTCAGACATTACACTCAATCTTAGAGAAAAACGCTGTACTGTTGCCTGCTCTCTGGACCTTGAGAAAGCGTTTGATTGTGTCTGGAGAGACGGTCTTCTTTCTAAAATTGAACTTCTTAACTTTCCTCCACACATTGTCCATCTTGTCTATAGTTTCCTTCACAACAGAAAATTTTTTATTCAAATCCAAGCTACACAATCCAACACCTGCCCATCTGACAGAGGCGTTCCCCAGGGATCCATTCTGGGTCCCCATCTATATAATCTCCTTCTTTCTGACTTCCCCCATACATTTTCTGATAATGAGCTTGAGTCCATTAGTCTTCTCTACGCAGACGATACAATCGCCTACACCAGCCACAGTTCACCTATAACTGCAACTCGACACTTACAAAAACACATGAATATTATTAACGACTATTATAACACCTGGGGTATAAATATAAATATTCCCAAATGTGAAATGATCTGCTTCAGAAATGCAAGCGGAAAAGGTCCAGCCAGTACAGTATTGGAAAGCAAATTTCTCAAGTTAAAAATTAATGATCATAACATTCAAATTAAAAACAACTTTAATAAGTTACTTAAATTTAATGCTCACGCAAGAGCAGTACTTGCAAAAACTCGTAAAGCCTCTAATGCGCTGATGCCTTATTTCAGACATAAATCTCTTTCAAAAAAATCCAAAATGCTTTTTTATAAATCTTTAATCAGACCAATTCTGTCCTATGCCTTTCCAGTTTGGTTTTCTATTTCACCCTCTATTGTCTTGGAGGTGGAAAGATTGGAAAAAAAAATTCTCAGATGCTGCTATGGTAAAAATTTTCAATCGTTAACAAAACGATTTTCTAATGCTGACATCTTTAATGATACCAACACCGTTCCGTTTATGAGACATGTTATATTTTTACTTAAAAAAACTGTCTCGAATTTCCAAGTATCTAACAACGAGCTCATCAGGGATCTTGTCTCCTCACTTTCGAGCTCCCGTGGGGACCCGATTGGTTACTTGTCAGTGATGGACATTTCTTTGATGGATTTTAATTCAACTCCGGATGCTGTTCCTACATCTTTCTACTCTAAAACCCTTCCGGGTCAAAATCGAGGCTAATATTTAAAAGTTAAAATTAAGCGCCGTCTTTTTTTAGGATAACTCACTTTGAATTATTCTTAAGATTGATATCTACGCACATCCTCGTTCCTCAGGGCAGTATTCAGTGGCGTAGCGTGGGTGGGGCGGGGGGAGCGGCCCGCCCCGGGCGGCACTTACTGGGGGGCGGCAAATTTGGAGGCAATTTAATTTTTTTTTTTATTTAATAATTAAATTTTACTGTGGAATTTCGGCGCTCTTAGAAAATTATTCATGTCTATTATAGAATTCGCAATCCAGGCGGGAAGCTACTCGATCAGTAATGCTTTACATCAGATTTCAATAAGTGAATCTCCCGATCGTTATCCGTTCAATTGTAATACCGAGGCAATGTGCTAAGCCACCTTGCTTCCGCTCCCATTGTAAATACCGTAATTTTTTTTTATATACTATCAGATCTTTGCCGAAGAGAGCTTAGTACAAGCGACATCTTGCGACCAAAGAATTGCCAAACACAAATTAAGTGCCTATCAGGCTCATCACTTAGTGTAGTGTTAGTAGTTAGTAAGCAACAAACTACTTAAAACATACACTTTACAAAATAAAAATTAAAAACAATAATTATAAAATAGCAAATAAAATGACATTAAAAAAATTAACATTTACAAACATTTAAGAGCGTGGTACACTGGTCTTCAATGAAGCTTTGAGTCTACTCTTACTTATATTAAAATCAAAAAAATTAGAGTTCAAATTCAGAAGGTTGCACATGCGGGTAAAAGGCTCATGCATTCCATAATTGGTACGGTGTTGAGATATATGCATAAGTTCTAGACTACGAGTGTTGTGACTTCCACCACGGTAGTTAAGGCTAGTACAAGATAATAAATCAGGTGCATCAATAACGCCCGTTAAAAGTTGATGAATAAATACAATATCATTATTAATTCTCCTTTGTGCTAAAGTTTGAATCTGAAGAAGCTTAATCCGGTGTTCGTAAGGAGGAAGATTATAAGGATCGGACCACGGTAGTCCTTTCAAGGCGAAACGTATAAAATTACGCTGCACTGCTTCTAGTCTATTCTTATGGACATCGTAAAAAGGAGTCCATACCTGTGATGCGTATTCAAGATGAGGGCGAACAAGACTGTTGTAGAGAGCCAGGGTAACATAAGGATCCTGAAATTCCTTAGACCAACGTTTAACAAACCCTAACATAGAGTTTGCCTTGTTGACTATTAAATTGATATGCTTCGTAAAATCAAGATTAAAAGTAAAATGAACCCCTAGGTCTTTGAAAATATCAACACGACGCAATGTGTGCTGCGATATTTCATAATCAAATGAACTAGGAACTTTTTTTTTAGAAAAAATGATCGCCTGACATTTAATAGGGTTGAGATTTAAACCGTTTTTACTACACCAAATAACAAAGCTGTTAATATCTTCTTGCAAAAGTAAACGATCACTCACAGATTTGACGCTTTTGAAAATTTTCATATCATCCGCAAAAATTAGAATTTCACTATAACGTATATAGAGGGATACGTCGTTGATAGCTAAGATAAAAAGAAGTGGGCCCAAATGACTACCCTGGGGAACTCCAGATTTGGCAAAGAAAGGGTTGGAGACAGAGCTCCTAAATCTAACTTGATAGGATCTATTATGGAGATAAGAAGAAACCCAATTGATGAGTTTAGGAGGGAAGAATGTATGAAAGTTGATCGAAAGCCTTAGAAAAATCTGTATAGATGCAGTCGAGTTCTTGACCATGTTCCAACGCAGTTGAGCACTTGTGCAAGAATGCAAGTAAATTGGTTATCGTCGATCGCTTTTGCATAAATCCATGTTGTTGATTGCAAATTATATTCTTACAGTTGAATGTCAAACTATCGCACATTACTTGCTCAAAAAGCTTAGGAATGCAAGATAGCTTGGAGATTGGCCTGTAATTGCATATATCAGATATGTTACCCTTTTTAAAAACTGGTGTAATAAATGCTTTTTTCCAAATACTTGGAAATTTACCGGAGCTAAGTGATAGGTTAAACAAATGAAAAAGAGGGGGTGCTAATATTGATTTACATTTCTTCAAGATTATTGGTGGGATGCCATCAGGTCCAGATGAGTAATCATCATGAAGTAAGGAAATAAAATGTAAAATTTTTTCGATTATAATTGGGATATTATTGAAGGTAGTTTGTGGGCAGTCTTTTAAGTAGAGAAAAAAGTTCTCATCAACATCGACAGGGGTATCAACGAAAGACTGACGAAAGTTGTTGGCAAACGCATCACAAATATCCGGAGGACTATTTAAAATAATATTATTATAAGTAAAATTGACTGGATAGCCATCAGATTTCTTTTTCAGGTTAACGAAATTCCAAAAACTTTTGGGGTCAAGTTTAAGGGAACTTTCCATTTTTTTAAGATATTCAGCGTATAAATGATTGGAGAGGTTTTTAAACTCATCAAACAAGAAAATATACAATTCTCGGTCCTCAAGGGACATACTTTTTATGAAGTTATTCCAAGCTCTGTTTCTTTTATTACGAAGAATTTTGAGTTCTTTCGTATACCATGGATGGCAGAAGCTAGAGTATTTGGGTATTTTGTGTGGAACTATGTCATTAATACAGTTGGTCAATATAATAAGCATGATTAATTAATTTTGCCCTTCCCAAAATATATCCCGGGCGGTATTGAAATCAAAAACTATGTCAGCAACCAAAAATTATTATCAAATTTATTTATTCAATAGAAAGAATAATATTGAATATTTGAATGCAACAACAACAACTTGAGTGGTAGCAAACTCAAGTTCCACATTTATATCAAAAAACTTTGGAGCCTTCCAGTAAGTATGTATGATGTGCTCGGAACCAATCGGGACCCGGACCAGAATAAACTATAGCCAAACTTAATTGTTAAAATACTTTTATAGGATTGATATTTAAAGCTCCATAGAAAATAAATTTTACTATTACGTTTCACGCTTGGTTATGAGGAGTGTTTCTGGCTTGGATATGGCAAGTTTTGGTTCTCATCGATCAAAGGGCACGGTAGTGCCCAGCCAAGTTCGCGGCACTACACCCTTTTTACAGGAACAAACTCAGGCGATTTTCAACCCCCCTCTAACTTCAGTACCAATAAAGTCAGAAACTTCAAATTCGCAGTATTTGCTAGGCTGATCAAACAAAGGTGGCTCACCAAATTTCAACTCTATAGCACAAGTAGTTCCCAAGATATAGGACTTCAAAAATCGCAAAAACCGTAACTGACTGACTGATTCACTGACTCACTGACTCACTGACTCACTGACTCACTGACTCACTGACAGATCATCAAAATTATGGAGCACTTCCCGACATCGTAGAAACTTGAAATTTCGCACAACGGTAGGCCTTGTGGTACATACAAAGGAAAAAATCGAAAATGTGCAATTTTCTATTCAGGGGGCGTGGCATCCACCCACTTTCTTAAATATTCTATAAATTATATGGAGCTTTTCCGATTGTTCTAGAACAATGAAAATTGGTAAGTTGGTAGGGCTTGAGGTACTTAGAAAGAAAAAAATTGAAAAATTGGAATTTTCCATTCAGGGGGCGTGGCATCCACCCACATTCTTTAAAATTCTTATAAATTATATGGAGCACTTCCGATTGTTGTAGAACGATGAAAATTGGTAGGTTGGTAGGACTTGAAGTACTTAGAAAGGAAAAAATCGAAAATTTGGAATTGTCCATTCAGGGGGGGGGGGTGCCATCAGAATTGCTATTATTTGTATAGAGCATTTTCAGCTGTCGTAGAATTATGAAACTTTGTAGAGCGGTAGGGCTTGACTTTCACCTGGCAAAATAAGTCTTTACAAAAAGGAGTGAAATCACAACAAAAACATAAATGTTAAAAAAGGAGCCAAGTTCTTATGTGCATAAGAAACCTGTGCGTAAAAAGTCAGCCAAAAAAAGTAATGAGATCTAAAATATATGCCAAGTTTTAAGTTCATGAAGTTAAATATCAAATATCTTAAGTAGAGTAATATCGAAACAATTCCAAATCATGACAGAAATTTGGTAATTAATGATTACTGATTAAAATTTGGTTTCTTATGCACATAAGAACTTGGCTCCTTTTTTAACATTTATGTTTTTGTTGTGATTTATCTTACAAGAAACCCTTTCAATAGAAAGAAATATTTGTATTAATATGTTTTCTTATGAAAGCTAATGGACTCTTTTATGTAAAAGGAGAATTTGTCAAGCCATAAACTGTCTAATTCCATCAAAGGATGGCTACGATGTCGTCGGATTAAAAAACCCTAAGGTTAAGTCCTACTATCGGTTCAAGAAATTTATTGAATGAAAACCACAATGAAGAAGTCCACAAATAGAACTAAATATTTTAACTTTAAATTGGGGACTCCCAATGGTAGCACATTGAAAACTTTTCTGAACACAGCCCTTTCATTTAAATTATTCCCAGACGGACAACTCATTAAACATTTTGACCATTTGAATTTTTTTTAAAGTTTTTATGCTATTTTATACACATCATATACATCCACAGTACACAAATCTAAGGTATTATACTGCGCAGGTTGTCAGTCGCAAATAAAAAATGGCTGTAAACGTGAGGAAGAAAACACATGTTAAAACAACAACAAATTAAAATTGAAAATGTCAGAAATAAAAATGGCTGGGAATGTGATGACTTAAATACACGTAAAAACAACAACAAATATTGACATTTCACACAAATTTTGATAAATGCGCAGAAGAAACAAAAATCAAAACTCTTATGATATTACCTTTAATATGTGTACTGTGATATACATCCACGTA
This sequence comes from Dasysyrphus tricinctus, assembly GCA_963921185.1. Taxonomy (NCBI): domain Eukaryota; kingdom Metazoa; phylum Arthropoda; class Insecta; order Diptera; family Syrphidae; genus Dasysyrphus; species Dasysyrphus tricinctus. Next base: position 229,129,432 of record OY992530.1, on the reverse strand, counting down.
AGTCTAATTAAAATTCTGATTCTCAAAGTGTTTGATTTTTTAAATGGTTTTGAATAAAGAAAAAGTTTATTATCATGAAGCTATCTCCTTTTCCTGATACCTATAAAAATGTTTGTTTATGGGTCATTTATCATTTCTTTGTTAGACGTCCTCGAAGTAAGAGTTTTCGAGTGCAATTTGCCGACACAGCATTTCAAACATTTTATTTTTATTTATTTTAAAATTTGCACACTAGTCAAAAATTTGACACCAAAACGAAATACCAATAGTTTTATAACAATAATGTAATGATATGAAGGTATTTGTTATTTGACTAGTTATGAGTTATGGTTATGACTTCCTAGCAAATTACACTAGAAGTATTTTTTTGTTTGTTTATTCTATTCTTATTTTTATTCTTTGAGAACTAGAGATGTTCGCTTTTCACCACATTTTGCCATTTATGAAAAGCCACCATATACAAAAAGAATAATTACCTACTTTGTTTTGAATCAAGATGACTTTTATTTTAATGGCTAAAAATGATACTTATATTTTCATAAATAAATTGTAAAGGCTTTCGTTCAAGTTATATACAAACTGTATCCAAAATTACATAATTTATACTTTTCCACCACTTTTCTGTGTTCGACTATTTCACCAACACTGTTAGGATATAAAAATTAAATTTAATTTTCAACCATCTATGTATGTATCTTTACTTAAAAGAAATGTGTAATAATAATGTTTTTTCTGACTGACATTCAAAAATAATGATATGTTCTCGTATACATATGTGACAATAATAAATTTAACTTTGCATGAAAAGTTTTGTAGCATTCTTATGTCTATGTATATATATGTAATTTGTATTTTTGTTTGTTTTGAATACATTTTGGGGGGCGGCAAAAACCCACGCTACGCCACTGGCAGTATTACCTCTCTTTTATTTTCTAAGTACTAATAATACTAACTTACTTTTTTAGTTTATTTTCCTGATGATTTAAGCCATAATATAAAATTTTTCTCAAATTATTAAAAAATCACAGAAAACTTTCAAAAATAAACTTTTAGAAATGAGCTCAATAAATTATTCATAATTTCAATTAACAATAAATCGCAAAAGAATTAATAAATGTATCAATCACTTTGTAATCTTTTATTCAGTAGCGTAGCTACCGCGGTATCAGCCGTATCAATGATACGGGGCCCCCGAGATATAGGGGCCCCGAGATTCAAAGTACTTGACGTGTATAAGAAAATTTTCATTGAGATGCATTCGATACACAATTTTAATAGGTTCGCTCGTTGAAGTTAACCTAGAGTTGACCCAAGTTTTCTTGACAACCACAAGAATTGTCAAAAAACACCAAAGGATTCCCAATTGTGAAATAAGCAAAAATCAACATTTTATTTACAAATCAATAAAAACAAACCACAGCTTCCATTTTCTATTTCTATTTGTTATTTATTATTAAAGAAAAAAAATGCATCGGAGCTCAGGCGATTTATTCTTTACCCCAGTTCACCCCAGCAAGATACCTAGATCTCCTTCAGGGGGAGTTGAGGGCGACCCTAGGTGTCAAAAAACACAGAATTTGCTGGTCAGGGCCCAGGAGAATTAGACGAAAAAATGGTAAAATTAGGAAATAATTCTTTTAAAGCTGAACTTCGATGGAGAGCTCCGCTTTACTTTACTTTCATGACAAGTTTAGTTGAAAAACTTATCAAAGCTTCATTTTTCCATGAACAACATTTTATGTACAAATCGTATTCGGGTTCATCTCCTTATTATAATATAAAGTGTTGGATGGAAGAGGTAAGGAAAAGACCGTTTTATCAAAAGAGGGTAGAGGGAGTGAGTTGTGCATTTCTATTCTAATAACTCGTTCGAATTTCATTTTACAACGAATAATTAATGAAAAATAAGCAAAAAGATGGTATCGATATGAAAGGATGCACAAAACCTGCTACCTCCGCAAGTGAAAGACGAAATATTTTGAGGGTTTCGTCTAATTCGTTGGTTTAATTGGCTAAACCAAGGGAAGAAGCTGGGTTCAGTGCCAATATTTCTACAGTCGAGAGTGCAATTAATAGTTCTGTTTACCGAAAAAGAATAAAATCAAATGAAACCACCCCTAAACGAAGTTTGCAAAAAAAAAAAAATCAAACCGCATTCAGTTTTGTAAGATTCATAAGGCTTGAAAGAACAAGTGGCTTAAAGTCGTTTTTTCTAAGGAAAAAGGCATCAAATTCGACGGCACAGATGGACTCAAATTGTATTTCTATGATTGAGCGCTATTTTGTTAATCAACCATAGTCGTATCAATGCTTCAAAAATGTGGGGTTAAATTTCTTTTCATTGAGTTTTTAAATAAGAACTTCTTTCAACTTAGTGGTGGTTTATTTTAATTTTTTTTCTTTTTCAGTATGCAGAACTTTTAATTAAGCTTTCGACTGTAGAAATATTGGAACTGAACCTAGAATCTTCCCTTGTTTTTGCCATTTAAACCGACGAATTACACGCAACCCTTAAAATTTTTCGTCTATCACTTGCGGAGGTAGCAGGTTTTGTGCACAACCCGAGATGAATCATCCTCATAGTATTAAATAGTATAATCATCAATCACAATCTTTTAAATAATTTTTATAAAAATAAAACAATGTATAAAATTAGGCCCCTTATGTGCCAAAACAAATTAAAATGTCAATGTAATAATAATATCAGAGTAGAATTAAGAACCAATTGTAAATATTAATTTCCGTTCAATAAAAAAAAACCTTCTCTTCACCTTCTCTTCAGGTTTTGTGCATCCTTTCATATTGATCCTATCTACGTTTATTTTTCAGATAATTTAAGGTCAAAGAAGAGATTCTGCAGATTTAAGCTATATATTTATGTGTATATAAAAACAAAATTTGGAAAAAAAATTGTCAACCCGTTTTTGATATATCGAATTTTCAAAAAAAAAGTTTGAAACTTTTTTTAAAAATCCAAAAACTTTTTTTTTGAAAATTTTGATATGCAATATTATTTGATTTTATCTGAAATTTGTATATAAAAAAAATCATCTAAATCCGTTCAGCCGATAACGAGAAAATTCAAAATAAAAAAATACGTTCTATGACAGGTACTATTAATAGTTGCAAAGTGTAAAATTTTATAATTTTTGGTAGTAGATCGTACTAATTTTAGTATATACAAAAAGTTTAATCAAAATCGTAGGAGTCGTTTTTAAGCAAACAAATATTTTCCTTTGCGGTTTTTTAACTTTTGTATGAAAGGTACCGTTATTTTTTCATGAATGTAAATTTTTTTCTAAAAATATTTTAGAAAGTACTAAAAAAGTCTTAAATATCGAGTTTCAAACAAATCGATCATGTCGTTTTCGAAATATTTGATTTTCAAAAAAAAAATTTGAAATATTTTTTAAAAATCCAATAAACATTTTTTCGAAAATTTTGGTATACAAAACTATTTATATTAATTGGAATCGGTCGTACCGTTTTGAAGAAAATCAAAAATCAAAAAAATGGTTCTTTGGGAGGTACCATTAATAACCATTTTTGAAAAATGGTTTTCCACCCAAAGAAAGCCTTAACTAAAATAAATTTATTGAATTTTTTTTAAGAAAAGTTGTCGAGCCGTTTTTGAGAAAAATACGATTATGTAAATTTGCCAAAAAAGAAATGTATGGCAGGTACCGTTATTTTTGGTTCTAAAAAAAAAATGAAAAAAATGTGTCGGCAGAATCACCAAAAACCACTAAGTACCAAGTTTGAAGAAAATTGATCGAGCCGTTTAGGCTGTAGACGAACAGACAGACAGACAGACAGACAGACAGACAGACAGAATTTTGCCACCCACTTTTTTGGTGTTCTCTATCATCGTAATATCATGTTTGATTGTTATCTCAAAATTTTTTTTTTCACGAATCCAAAACTTACCTTATAGTACCTATAATCGCAAGTAAAAACTGCCGTATTTGGAGTGATGATAATCCTCAAGTGTATGTTGAGACACCGTTACATCCACAAAAAACTGACGGTTTGGTGTGCACTATGGGTTAGTGGAATAATTGGTCCGTACTTTTTTAGTATCAAGCTAAGAACTGCAGCTGTAAAACGACAATCACAGGGTGCAGCAAAGAATTCGAAGTTCAATACAAATGCTTTAAGTGATCCCAACATATGTCGTAACTATGTCGCCAACCTTAACGACAGAGCTTCGTCATTAAACGGAATTGAACATTCAATAAAATGCACGACTGGATCGCACGTACTTGCTCTTATGTTCAAGTTGTGTGGGGCTTAAGAACTTTAAAAAATATTCAAGTAATTATAGAAAAAGTATAAAAAGCATTTAAATCGTTCTTTTAATTGAATAAACAGCATGACAAATAACTTAGAGCTCAAAAAAAAGTATGAGCTCAAAAAAAAGTATGCCATTTGATTACTTGAGATTACTTGAAAAAAAATGAATATATGCAAAAAAAAATTTAAAATCGTTGGAGCCGTTTTCTTAAAAATTAATTTTTTATAAATAAAATTTTTGTAACATTTTTCAAAAAAAAAATTGGTATGCAAATTTTGAGTATATATTAATATACATTTAAAACTGAAATTTCAAAACAATTCATCAACCCGTTTTTGAAATATTGAATTTTCAAAAAAAAATTTTGAATCTTTTTTTAAAAATCCAAAATTTATTTTTTCAAATATGTTGGTATGCAGTATTATTTATATTCCAACAAAGCTTTTGTGCAAAAATATCATTGAAATCGGATGAGCGGTTAATGAGAAAATCAAAAATCAAAAAAACCGTTATATGACAGGTACCGTTAATAAATGTTTTTGGTAATTTTTTTTTTCTTACTAAAAGGAAAATCATACCTACAATAATACACTGATTTTTTTTTATCAAAATCGTTGGAGCCGTTCTTGAGATAAATAAGCTTTTCCTTAACGGTTGTATGGCAAGTACCGTTATTTTTTGAGCTAAAAAAAATTTCAATTTCCCCTCTGTAGAGTTACAAAAAAACCTTAAGTCCAAAATTTTAAGAAAATCGCTTCAGTGGTTTAGGCTGTAGGTTGAGGGCACTAAAATTCGAATTTGTGAATTTATTGGTAATACAATTCGATTATCAACATCTAATAGACGGAATCTGTTTATATTTAATTCGTTAGTAGGAATTAACAGACAGACAGACAGACAGACAGAATTTTGCCAACCACTTTTTTCGTGTTCTCTATCATCGTAATGTCATATTTGATTGTTATCTCGAAATTTTTTTTTTGCACGAATCCAAAACTTGCCCTATAGTACCTATATCGCAAGTAACAATTGATGGGATGTGGGGTGATATTAAAAGTGTTTTTATTGAGGCTGGATCCAAAACTATACAGAGCAGACGAGAGTTAGAGACTCTTGGATATCCCAAGACACCTAGGATAAAATAGAGCTTCGCAAATCGTTGAAGATGCAAATAAATGCCGAAGCTGATGCTCAACGAAAGGCTGAATTGCGAAGAGAGTATCGCCTAGCACATAAGATGGTTGGTCTATCGCTGTGTGAGACGTGACAAGAGGGTGAGGTTAGACGGTCTTGCAGAAAATGCGGAAAATGCTGCAAGAAGAAGAGATATGAGGGAATTGTACCAAATATCCAAGGAAGCTATCGGGAAAAAAAGTAACACCAATCATCATGTAGTGGATGTGGATGGTACACTTTTGGTATCAATCGAGGATCAGCTATGCAGGTGGAAGGATCACTTTTGTGCCTTGCTTAGTGAGGATTCTGTTGAGCAGAGTACTAAAAGTGCCCCAGCTTAACGAGATGCATAGATCCTATAGGGGTATTGACATCGAACCCCCTTTACAGTACTGGAAATCCAATCTTCGATAAATCTTCTCAAAAACAACAAGGCAGCTGGACTTTACGGAATACCAGCTGAATTCCTGAAAGCTGACCCCGTCCGAACGGCTAGTATTCTACACCCGTTGATACAAGCTGTGTGGGCAAACGAAATCTATCCCAGCGATCTATCCCAGCGACTGGAAGGATGGTGTGATTGTTAAGTTGCCGAAAAAAGGTGACCTTAAGAATTGCCACAATTGGCGAGGTATTACAGTTTTGTCCGTTTTTCGAAAACTAATGGCAAACATCATTCGGAAGTGGATAAAGGTTAGAATCGCGTCTACACTCAAGAGGCATCAATCTGGTTTCCGCAATGGACGGTCTTGTGTCGACCATATCAACACTCTGCGTATCGTTCTTGAGCAGTCTCCGGAGTTTCAATCACCGCCTTACCTCATGTTCGTGGATTTTGAGAAGGCCTTTGATCGAGTTAACCGTGAATCGTGAATGTATATGGAGATCGTTGCTTGGTAGAGGAACTCCACCAAAAATTGTTGCCATTATTAAAGAGTCCTCACAATGGGCAGCTATCCTCCTTTGTAGTGGAGCAGGGTGTGATACAAGGGGATCTTCTATCGCCAATTCTCTTCCTGCTGGTGATGGAAGACGTATTGACGGCCAGTATTGGTACAGTTGAGCGACAGGGCATTCAATGGAGACCGTTCGAAAGGCTCAGTCATTTAGACTATGCCGATGTCTACTGGCAAATAACATCAGTGGGCTGAACGGAATGTGCCAAACACTGCAAGTGAAGGGAGAGTCGAGTGGTCTTAGAATAAACAGCAAAAAGACAAAAATAATGCTAAATAATAATCCAATGTCAAATCCGTGCTGTTATATGCTTGTGAAACCTGGAAAGTCGCATCTACCATTTCAAAGAAATTGCAGGCTTTTGTGAATCGGTGTCTTCGTAACATCCTGAAGATTCGCTGGCCACAAATAATATCAAATGAGGAATTGTGGCGCAGGACAAGTTAAGAGTGGCTGGACGTCGACGGTCGACATAAGAAAGCGTAAATGGCGTTGGATTGGTCACACACTGAGGAAACCAAACGATGAAATTGCAAAGCAGTCCTTTGAATGGAATCCTCAGGGTGCACGGCGGGTTGGAAGACCAAGAACAACATGGAAATCAACTGTCTTAGCGGATGCAGAATCCCAGAGAAAGACGTGGCCACAGCTAAAGTACCTTGCAGAAGACCGTGAAGGATGGAGAAGTTTTGTTGACGCCCTATGCCCCAGCCGGGGTTACAGCCCACGATGATGATGATGATGATAGCCCAACCGATCTACCACTTCGTATCGTTCTGCAGCAATCAACTTCAGCAAATAGTGCGAATTTGAAATTTCTGACTTTATTGGTACTGAAGTAAAATGGGGGGGGGGGGGGTAGAAAATCAACTGATTTACTTCCTGTAAAGAGTGTAGTGCCGCGATCTTGGCTGGGCGCTACCCTTTGATTCATCGTTTTGCCCCAGTCGATGATGTTGAGATTACTTTCTCGTTGATAGCATATATTCCGTCTTGTCTGCATTGACAGCCAATCCTATTTTCGACCAACCACAGCTTGCGATTTGCTTACAATTGCTTCAAGAACTATAGGGGGGGGGTCCAAAAATCGCGTGAGTTTGTTCCTGTAATAAGGTGTCCCGACCTGTGCTGGGCACTCCTTTTTTTTTGTGTGCTATTTGTGACTATATTGTGCAAAGGTAAATGAACTCGTTTGTAGAATAAGTCTTTCTTCAAGTTTTTATTTGCCAATTCTATCCCATTTATTCCCAACTTATCATACTTTCTTAATTTTAGTTCATAACTTGCACTCTCATCGTCTCATCTTAAGCAATCAATACATCAAAATGTAAAATTATGGTTTGGTCTTTGGTGTGGTGTATGTACAGTACATCCCAGTGGAACCAGAACATCGTTGCATGGCATCTGGACAGCCGGAGGAAAACAAACAAGTCAATCTAAATATGGGAACAAAATGCTGGAAAATTGTGCCTTATGGATGTGGTACAAAGGAGATAATTCGAATTCAATCTGAGCAATCATTATTATGAAGCAAATAAATCTATCCCAAGCGAAAGAAGAAAGAAGGGAGAATTTTTTTCGAAAGTGCGTAAAGTGATGTTCGTATAGGTATGTACATCGTCATCTTTGTGGTTCAAAGGAAGGACAAAAAGACAGAAACAGAGAGGTTTTTTAAGGAAGAATATGGCTCCAGTTTAAAAGACTTAAATTCGGCTTGTTTTGGCCTCCGCGCCATCTAAATTGCACAATAACTCATACTGCACCAATAAATTTTAGTTAAATAACAGCGTTTTATTAGTCAGAACCTCAGAACTCAGAAGAATGAAGACAGCGCTTATAAACTTTGTATGAATATACGTAGGGGAACTCCAGAGTCAATGAAATTTGTCATAAAAAAACATATGAAAGGTATTACAAATGTTGTAGGTACGGGAGATATTAAGTTGTTGGCAGGCAACATCAGTGATTGGAATAGCATACAGCTGCACTTGCTGCTGGGCAGATAAACTTGAAGTAAATGTAAATGATTAATGATTTCGGTGCCTGATACAATTTTTAGGTGATTTGGAAGCAGAAATAAAAAGATCGATTCTATAATTTATTGGTCACAACCATAATGTAGCATAGTTAGAATTGGAATCAACCTAATTTGTTCTATTGTACTTTTCATTTCGGGGTTAAACCGATTCTAAATAAAATCCAATCTTCTTCAACGCGTTAAGTGTCCTTCCGCAACACTCTCACAAAGGCCAAACTCTGAGAAAAAAAATGATTAGCCTATTTTCAATGCATCCAAAGTATTTGACTTGATTCATCCCCAGATAACTTATAGGCGGAGAGACCACTGTCAGATCACTTAGCTCAAAAGGTTAGAGATTCTTATACCACTTAATCGATAGATCTATGTATCTGAGAGAAACTCAAGTGGGTTGCCTAGCAAAATTTTTGTGGATGACGTCTAAAATGGACCACTTCCGGTACGTTTTTTCGACCATGACTTAACTCTAGAGCATGACGAGATAGAAAGAAAATATAGGGTTGCCTAATCTAAAATGGGTGGATGATGTTGGCAACCCTCTCTCAAAATCACTTTTTTTCAACCATGACTTAGCTCATCGGGTTTCAAGGAATCTTTGGCCAGATATTTCAAAGAACAAAACAGAATATTTAATGAAGCTAAGCAGACCTCAATTGTCTCTCTTGGTTGGAGTCCTTACGGATCACAACTCAATGGGAACCCACATGAGCAGAATGGGCATCAGCACATCTGACTTATGCAGAGGGTGTCAGGACGAAGAGGTGGAAGAGGGCTCATCTCACATCCTCTGTGAATGCCCCAGCCTAGCCAAAACTAGGAAAAATGCCCTCGGAGAATACTTCTTCGACGAATTGGGCGATGTCTCATCTGTGCCACTAAAAAACATCCTTAACTTCATTCAGAAATCAGGATGGTTCAGGGAGGCACCTCATACCTAACACTTCTACTTAATCCTTCCTTTTACCCTTCCCATTCCCATATTTCCCACATCCTGGGGAGCACAATGGATCCATTGAGATCCGAGTGAGGTGTTGCGGCTAGCCGCATCATCACCCCACCTAACCTAACCTAACCTAGCTCATCGAGTTAAAGGTTAAAACTGGTCTCAAATGACAGATCGGATGGTGCTGAAAAAAAGAAAATAGGGTCACCACGTGGCAACCCTATTTAAAGGAAAAAAGTTTCAGAAACACGTTATTTCTCATAACTATTTATGTTCTTTGAGTTTGGTAATTATTTGTCTACCAAATTTAAGCTTAGGATCTGTAGAAAATTAATAAAATAACCTTCATCATCATCATCAAGTCCTGTAACCCCGGTTGGGGCATAGGGCGCCAACAAATCGTTTCCATCCTTCTCGGTCTGCAGATAGATATTTTAACTGTGGCCACGTCTTTCTCTGGGAGTCTGCTTCTGCTAGAACTGTTGATTTCCATGTTGTTCTTGGTCTTCCAACCCGCCGTGCACCCTGAGGATTCCATTCAAATGACTGCTTTGCAATTTCATCGTTTGGTTTCCTCAGTGTGTGACCAATCCATTGCCATTTACGCTTTCTTATGTCAACGTCCAGCCGCTCCTGGCTTGTCCTGCGCCACAATTCCTCGTTTGATATAATTTGTGGCCAACGAATTTTTAGAATATGGCGTAGACAACGGTTCACAAAAGCCTGCAATTTCTTTGAGATGGTAGTCGTGACTTTCCAGGTTTCGCAAGCATATAACAGCACGGATTTGACATTGGATTCGAAGAATCTCAACTTTGTGCGCAAGGAGATTTGACATGAGTTCCAAATTTGGGAGAGAGAACCGAAGGCTGCGCGAGCTTTATTTATTCTACTTTGAACGTCCAGATCAGTACCACCATTTGCTGAAACAATACTTCCAAGGTAGTTAAATTGTTCAACCTCTTCAACTGGCGTCTCCTGTATTAAAATACGCTGATGTGTGGAGCGGCCTGTGAGCATTATTTTTGTCTTTTTGCTATTTATTTTAAGACCACTCGCCTCTCCTTTTAACTTCAGAGCTTGACACATCCCGTTCAGCCCGCTGATGTTATTTGCCAAGAGACATATATCATCGGCATAGTCTAAGTGGCTAAGCCTTTCAAACGGTCTCCATTGAATGCCCTGCCTCTCTGATGTTCCAACGCTGGCCGTCAAGACATCGTCAATCGCCAGTAGAAAGAGAATTGGCGATAGAACATCTCCCTGTCTCACACCCTGCCGCACTTCGAAAGAGTCGGATAGCTGCCCATTGTGTAAAACAAAGCATCTTGCGTTGTTATAGGACTCTCTTATAATGGCAACAATTTTTGGGGGAATTCCTCTACCAAGAAGTGATCTCCATATACATTCACGGTTGACTCGGTCAAAGGCCTTCTCAAAATCCACGAACATGAGGTAAAGCGGTGATTGAAACTCCGCAGACTGCTCAAGAACGATACGCAGAGTGTTGATATGGTCGACACAAGACCGCCCACTGCGGAAACCAGCTTGATGCCTCTTGAGTGTAGACTCGATTCTAACCTTTATCCGCTCCAGAATGATGGTTGCCATTAATTTTGGAAAAACGGACAAAACTGTAATACCTCGCCAATTGTTGCAATTCTTAAGATCACCTTTCTTTGGCAACTTAACAATTACACCATCCTTCCAGTCGCTGGGATAGATTTCATTTTCCCACACAGCTTGTATCAACGGGTGTAGAATACTAGCCGTTCTGACAGGGTCAACTTTCAGGAACTCGGCTGGTATACCATCAAGTCCAGCTGCTTTGTTGTTTTTGAGAAGATTTATCGAAGATTGAATTTCCAGTACTGTAGGGGGCTCGATGTCAACACCCCTATATGATCTACGCATCTCGTTAAGCTGGGGCACTTCAGCACTCTGCTCGACAGAATCCTCATTAAGCAAGGCACAAAAGTGCTCCTTCCACCTGCGCAGCTGATCCTCGATTGATACCAAAAGTGTACCATCCACATCCATTACAGGATGATTGGTGTTGGTTTTCTTCCCGACAATTTCCTTGGATATTTGGTACAATTCCCTCATGTCTCCTCTTCTTGCAGCGTTTTCCGCATTTTCTGCGAGACCGTCTAACCTCACCCTCTTGTCTCGTCTCACACAGCGATAGACCATCTTATGTGCTAAGCGATACTCTCTTCGCAATTCAGCCTTTCGTTGAGCATCTGCTTCGGCATTTATTTGCATCTTCAACGATTTGCGAAGCTCGATTTTATCCCAGGTGTCTTGGGATATCCAAGAGTCTCTAACTCTCGACTGCTTGGGTACAGTTTCGGATCCAGCATCCATAAAAACACTTTTTATATCACCCCACATCTCATCAATTGTTGAATGTTGTATTCCATTTAATGACGAAGCTCTGTCGTTAAGGTTGGTGACATAGTTACGACATATGTTGGGATCACTTAAAGCATTTGTATCGAACTTCGAATTCCTTTCTGCACCCTGTGATTGACGTTGTACAGCTGCCGTTCGTAGCTTGAGACTCATGAGAACCAAATGATGGTCGCTTCCAATGTCGGCATTTCTTATGCTCCGCACATCGCACATTGACTTCCTCCATCGCTGCTGAATCATGATGTGGTCAATTTGGTTTTCAGTTTGACCATCCGGATGTACCCAGGTGATTTTGTTGCAAGTCTTATGTTTAAACACAGTTCCACCCAGTACAAGACGATTAGCGTTACAAAAATCGACCAGCAAATCGCCATTTTCATTTCGTGACCCCAAGCCATTTTTCCCCATGACGCGTTCCAGACCGTAGTTGTCTGATCCGACTTGGGCATTGAGATCTCCCATGACAATTATGATGTCGGCTCTTGGAACACCACTGTAAACTGAGTTAAGATGAGTGTAGAAAGCGGTTTTGTCTTCCTCGGTCGCTTCATTTGTGGGGGCGTAGCACTGAATTATTGTGACGTTGCGAATTTTTGAACGGAACCTTGCTGTCATTATTCTTGCAGAAATGGGCGCCCAGGATATAAGACTACGCCTTGCTTCTTCGTTCAACATAATTCCGACACCATGCAGCCTTTGGCCACCCTCTCTTTCATCCTCCCCGGAATACAGCATTCTCGTTTGCCCAGAGTCAGCTCTGTATTCGGCTCTTCCTCTCCACCTAGTTTCACTGATGCCCAGGATACTGATCTTAAGGTGAAGCATTTCACGCTCAACCTGCTCGTATCTACCTTCGCCGTACAAGGATCGAACGTTCCATGCTCCGATTTTCGTACGTATGCGGTAGCCAAAAGTATCATTTGCTCTTCTTAAAAGACTTCTTCTATTTGTTAACGATTCATTTATTGTTATGGCGTCTTGATTGACGCTGGTACACGAAAGATGCCGCACCCCCAAATCCGATGTGCGGTTTACAGCAGCCGAAGCTGCAGAAGGATTCTCCATAAAATGGTTACCTCTTGGGGACTCATTTCCATTTGTTGTCATATTTCATGTATTAGCACATATCCTTCCACCATGGTGTTTTCCGAGATACGATTAATAACATACATAAGCTCAGATTTGACAGGCACACCCGCCTTTTGTATGGTCAAACACATAACTGCTCGAGGCCGCCCACTATGGGAAAACAGACGCCTTTTGTAGCCGCCCAATATGGGTTACAGACGCTACCTGCTGCTGCCGTTGGCCTTTTAACAAAAACGCTCCTCCGCCACCAGACTAACATGCCGTTGACCGCCACCTGCAGTTCATCCGTCTTAAGGGGGCTTTTAACCATCCCAAGGACAAGTTTGTGCCCTTATCGGTGGTAAAGTTTTCCAAACGCCACAAAACAAATTTAATATGGCAAACTTGAAAATGTTCACAACAATTTTTAATTAAACAAAATATAGTTTCTATAAACTCATGTAAAACGGAGACCATACAATTAAAGCTTACACTCTACTCTATTTGAACAATATAGGCTTCCTGCACTCAACTAGGTGCATGACGCTGGCAGCTCTGTTTTTAACCGAAAATGTACGAAAAACGGTGCAGTGTAATAATACCCGCGGTAATAAAGCCCGTGGGCGTTATTTGCCAAAATGAATGGAAAAAACAGGCACGGGTTTATTGGTTTATTTTCCATTTTGAAATGGAAACCAAAGCTGTGGGTTTTGTTTCCTTTTTCTTGTTGGTTTTAATTCCAATTACACAGGCTTACAAGGTTTTTGACACGACTATAAGTAAGAGTTGATCTAAGGGTAATTTTTTGTGCTGAACTCAAATCCGTTATCCGTTTTTCGCTATCAGCTCTGGTTTTCGGGATACTACCGTTTGAAAGTGCCAAAAAACCCTTTTTTCGCCATTTTAAGGGTTATGTAACTATGCAAATTGATTTTTACTTTTTTTAATTGCACAAATTTTTTAAAGTACTAATCTTAATCTTCCAAATATCTCTTTTACTTTACTCTGAGGCCACACGAGCAAGTACTAGCAAGCAAGTTGGCTACATACACTGCCTGTCAAATTCGTAATTTGCATTCCACTTGCCTCCCACTTGCATTCCACTTGCATTCTACTGGCTTCAAAACTTGCATGCCAGTTGATAAGCAAGTTGCTTGGGTTTGTTTGTGTTAGTAAACAAATGTGTATGTATTGCAACTTGCTCGCCAGTACTTGCTCGTATGTCCTCGGGGTTATGAGAAATTCTCAGTTGCATTTTTCAATATATTGTGATAGTGGGGCTGTTATTGAGACCAACCTTTCATTTTTACCTGACGGGTTGAGCTTTAGTATACAAATAGTCCATGTTCTAACTTTATATTTAAGAAGTGTTGCCAAGGTGGCAACACTGTCAGAAGGACAAGAGAAGGGTTGCCACAATCCCGAAATGTTGCTTATAAATCGAAAACCAAGGGTCGGACGATGATCCGAGAACTCCCGTTGGATTCAGCACCTTTGAAAACATAAGACCACATTATTGTTTTTTTCTCACCCCTCCTCTTGCACGAAGGGGGTGGAAAAAAGTAATTTTGGAAACAAAATTTGAAAAGCCAATAAAACTTAGAAAGATATTTTTATTAATAAAATTTAAAGATGGTGTCGACGCAGAATTTAACAATCTACTACATTACATCCAGAGTTGATTGAAAACTTACTTTGGTTTTCTTAAAAAGCTACTTTCAAAGTGCTGGGGAGGGGGGATATGAAAGATTAACCAACTTAAATATTTATCTTGGAATAATATAAGCATAAGATACATGTTTTAAGGGTATTTTTTAATGCCCAATCTTACTAAATCAGAATAAACTCCATACAACCACCTTAAAAAAGTTATAGTCCTTTTCATAGATGATGAATGAATTTCTAGTGAAACAAGTAAAATATTACCAAATTCCAACAGCATTGGCACGAAACTTGGTCAACATATTTCATTTGTCATAAGCAACAAGAATCAAAAGAGTCTACGAAAATATCTATAGTGAAAGGGTGTTTCTTTCAATTAATTACAAAAATTTTGAACTACTACCCTGAAACCCCTCCCAAAACTGGTACGTTGATGAAAGTTGGTGAAAATGTTTGATTAATCATCAGAACCAAGAATCAAAAAAGACCATTCAAATATCCATGGTCTGAGGGTCTTTTTTCAGAGTCCAAAAATACAATCATTTACAGACATTAACTCTTTAAAAGTAAGATTACTTTTTAATGTGAGCTTGTATCTACTTTATTTTAATATTATTGGATTCAGCATTAAAAAATACTTTAAAATCATGCACCATATTACATTTATGTATCTTGGTTTCAAAAACATAAAAATGTTCGGCCAAAAACTCTGCTTCTCATTCCCCATTGAAAAACACCCTCAGATAGTTTATATTTGTTTGGTCTCTTTTGTTTCTTGGTCTTGATGAAAAGTCAAATGTTTTAACGAATTTTCATTAATGTTCCAGTTTCGGGAGGGGATTCGTGGTAGTAGATCAAAATTTTTCCATTTCAATGAAAAAAACACCCTTTTACTATAATTATTTTTGTAGACTCTTTTGATTCTTGTTGCTTATGACAAATGAAATATGTGGACCAAGTTTCGTGTCAATGCTGTTGAAATTTGGTAATATTTTACGTGTTTCACTAATAATTCGGTCATCATTTATGAAGAAGGCTATAACTTTTTTGAAGGTAGTTGCATTGTATATAAATTCTATAGTATTCTCATGAAGAAAAAAAACTCGTGGCCATCTATGCGTCCAAATGTAATACTAATTTTTGTTAAGGGATCTCGATAAGGCGATCACAGCGAACCTATTGACCAAATGTCTACCTACAAAATCGTGTTTCATGAGAATACTATAGATTGAATATACAATGGTAGTTGTATCGAGTTCATTCTGATTTAGTAAGATTGTGTCATATGTTTATATTATTCTAAGATAAACATTTAAGTTTGTTAATCTTTCATATACCCCCTCCCCAGCACTTTGAAAGCGGCTTTTTTAAAAAAACCAAAGTAAGTTTTCAATCAACTCTGGATGTAATATAGTAGATTGTGAAATTTTGCGTCGACACCATCTTTAAATTTTATTAATAAAAATATTTTTCTAAGTTTTATTGGCTTTTCAAATTTTGTTTCCAAAACGACTTTTTTCCACCCCCTTCGTTCAAGGGGTGGGGTGGGAAAAAACAATAATGTGGTCCTATGCTTTCAAGGGTGCTGAATCCAACGGGAGTTCTCGGGTCATCGTCCGACCCTTGGTTTTCGATCTATAAGCAACATTTCGGAATTATGGCAACCCTTCTCTTATACTTCTGACAGTGTTACCTTCTTGGCAACACTTCTTAAAAGTAAAGTTACAAAGGTTTTTGGGATGATGGTATGTTAATTGACTATTATATTATTGGTCCCTTGTACGTGAAACAGGCGTGGATACAGGGGGCAATGGGTGCAATTGCCCCCCTCTGAGCAAGAATGAACGAAGCATAAAATATGAATTTAATAAAATGTAATCAAAAAAAAGGTTATTTCGTTATACGTTTATAAAAATTTTCTTGGCAGCGCAGCGTTGCAGCAATGAGTGGTTGTTAGTTGGCCGCTGGCTGACCAAGTTGAGCTAAGAAGAAGAGAAGTCTTCAAACCTACTGATTGGAAAGCTGATAACTTCGGTCTTAGATCTCGATCTTCAAAGTTAAGGCCTTTAATTAAAAGTAGTACCTCGTGGCTTGAAGGTTAGTGCATAGGACTGTCATGCCGAAGGTGTGGGTTCGATTCCCAGCCGTGCCACCTAAAAACAGAAATGTTTTATTCGAGGTACTGCCTCTTGCGAGAAACTGACAAATCCTCCAAGAGTATACTTGTCATGAAAAAGTGCTTCTCATTTAGCCGTTCGGACTCGGCAAAAAACTGTAGGTCCCCTCCATTCCTGCCCAACAAACACGCACTCAGGAATGGTTGTGAGTTGTAAGTCACTAGGCCCTGGTTCTCCTCGAGCTGTTGCGCCACCCAATTTATTTTATTTAATTAAAAGATAAATGTCAGGCTACATTACTGTATAACATTTTATGTGAAAAGTCAATTTATTTCATACTAGGGAGCAGGGTGAATCCCAAATCGATTTCATTTTAACTTCCCAGTTTGAAAAACAACGATTTAAACTTTTATTGCTCCACCTCCAACCCTACTCTACAGATTTGTTTGTTTTGTTTATAGTTAAATGTAATGGGAGAGGCGGCAGGGGCATTTATCTAAATTTTCAACCTTAAATTTTATTTTAATTAAAAAAATTAAATAAAATACGTCGATTTAATTAGCTTCATAAATGTCTAACTTTGCTTCAAATGCTCGGACCTACAGGATAAAGATATCTAACTTAATTTAAAATAATAAACTACATTTGTGTATAAAGGCTATTGAGAAATATAAAAAAACTCACGCTAAAAGGGCGATAGAGTTCTTTTTATAATAAATATATCTAAATGTGCGTTTCCATTGAGGGAGTACTTTCACTAGAAAACTCTCGAGAGCGACACTCGGATATCTGTCTTCCCCACTGGTGAGCAGTGTTCCCAGATTTTTCAAGACGAGAGGAGCCCAATTTGCAAAATCTTGGAGCCGAAAATAGCCCCACCCAAAAATAATGCACAAAAATTAGTAAATTAAAATTTTTCTACCAAATTTCAGCAAAGTCATAAAAATTCAAAATTTGATTGAACATTTTACATGCTAAAACTTTCCATATAATTTAAGAGCCACCAGCAAATTTTGGGAGTGGATGTATAACCAAAATCTGAGTATGAGGGTTTATAGGTACATATATCGTGATTCCGTGATATCAAATTCCTAAGTCTGGCAGGTTTTTTTTCTCAGCCTTTGGGAGGGAGGTCATAGGTACATAATGTACATGTTTTTAGTCACATCTGTTTTTAGTCACAGACTGAATTCTAGTTTAAACTCGAAATATTGCTTCAAGCGTCCCAATCGGAGATTTTAAACTATTAATTGATAATCTCTGGTCCAAAATTACCAATTTGTTTCGAAAGTGACCAGAGCAAACTGCATAAAAGTGTAATTATAAGCAAATATTGAAATGTTACTAATCTCATTCACAAAAGATTTTTCAAAAGTTTGAACTTCTCATATATGGAAATGGAAAATAAACAAAAAATATGATTTTTTGTCTCAATTTTTAAGGAGCCTAAAATCGCCCAATTCCAAAACTAAATAGCCCAAATTTGGATTTATCGCAAATCATAATTTGAAGGAGCGAGTGAAAAATTCGAGGAGCCCAAATGGCGATTAAGAGCCCGTTCTGGCAACCCTGCTGGTGAGCTTATTTCATGACTCAGCTGTCTGTGTCCACTTTTGAGTTTTATTCTCGAGAACTTCTTCAGAGCTGCTCGCCGCCTTTTTACTCTGAAATGGATACGAACCTTAAGAGTATGCACATGTGTTTCGAGTTTGGCGCTGTACGCAGCGATGCGTGCAGACGTGCTGCACATCTGTTTTAGCCATAAGATACGTTTTTGATGTATGCTAGTACTCCCGATGATTTTGTCGATTTCGTGGATGCGTTTTAGGAACTTCCGTGTTTCATATCATTAAACTGCCGAAGAATACGAATCGAACGAAGAAGATAGGTGAAAAACCAGGAAACGACTACAGCAGTCACTGCCGAAGAGAAGTTGGATGGAACTTTTTCACCTAAGGAGAGGATAGTTGGTTTCGTCAATTCGATTGTCAAATGATCGCCTTTTTTCGGCGCGCATATTGCTTTTTATTGAACTGCATGGGTCTGGCAACTCTGCAGTCTATGTTTCGAGCTTATATGAAACATTTATATTAAAATTTAACGAAGGCTAAGTATATTGTAAATGAAATGAAAAGAGTGGTTTTTTTTTATATTTTCCACTATATTCATTGTGTTTTATTTAAATACCAGAAAGTTTTAATTAAGCTTGAATACAGCTATTTTCAGATTAATGCAATGGTTTTTTTGCACAAAATACTTTTTTATCAACGTCCTTCAATTTTCTCGCAAGCGCATTTGACGTTTATGAACACGCTTTCCGGTTTCTCAATATTTTTGATATTTTTACTGCTGAATTGCACCGCATATGATGTTTTCGAAGATGTGACTTTAGCAAACTGCATTATCGAACACAATGCTTATGTAGTTAAACTTGAACAGAGAACTCTTGCAGTTTGTGCTGTGATAACATTCTGCTAAATGCATTCTTGACGCTGATGACGTTCTGGAAAATGGCCTTTTACCGGCAGACTACGTTATGTTGTCCCAGCTAAAATAGAGGCTGGAAATTTCACTCGAACTCGAACGTCATGTGTCTGAATAAAGCATACCACTGTGCCATTATGTTCAGAGGGAACTCAAAAACGCTGTAAAAATACAATGCTATAGCTACAATTTGCAAAACTTCATTTCACAAAGTTCAAAGTACCCTCTTTTCGAGACACTGCGGCAGTTATGAAAGAGTTAATTGCTTTCTTCAAATTTCAAACTCATCAACTCACATTGCTTTGAATGACCAAGCTTGTACAGCGGTATGAAGTGTACTCAAATTTTCTATAGACCTCGTCAAGATTTTGGAAACTCACGAAAATTGACCCCCCCCCCCCCCTGAACGAAATCCTGGATCCGCGCCTGACGTGAAATGGACCAAAATTTATATAAACCGTGCAGTTCCATTACATTGTTTTAGTTTGTAAGAGTTATTCCAAATAAAAAAAAAAAACTATGGTCCAAAACGGGAGATTTTTTAATTTATTTCCAAAAGTTGAGCTGATAGCAAAAAATCGAATTCAGGGGGGTTATTCTATGATAACCGCGATGAAAAGTTTTTTCAGCAATAAATAATAACGTCTGTCAACCTTTTATCATATGAAAAGATATTTTCATCGAGAAATTTTGCCTGATAAAGCCTAATGATAAAATGAAAAGGTAAACAAAACCAGAAATATGAATAAAATTTAAACAATGCACCATGGGCGCCCTCAGGATTTTTGCTAGGGGGGGGGGGGGCAGAAGTAAAATGTACCTACCTTTAAAAAATTGAAATTCAAAGCAAATTTTGGGAGTGGAGGTATAACCAAAATCGGAGTATGAGAGATTATAGGTACATGTATCATGATATCAAATACCAAAGTCTGGCAGGTTTTGTTTTCAGCCTTTGGGAGGGGTGGGGGGTTAAAAAGTGCTAGATCCCCTGATTTATTTTCAGGATTATAACCTCTTTAATTCATTTTTAAAAAACCGGATATGACTCCCTGTCATTTTTTCTAAGCATAAACACCACAATCTTGACGTTCCGATTAATAGAACTCAAGATATAACCATTTTACGTGAACCTCATCATCCTTTTTTTGGAGATTTTCAGCAAAACAAAAAATGAACAAATAAAGTCTCCACAAAAATGCCAATAAGGTGTGCTAAAAAAGGTTAAATCATGGGTCCTATTTATCGGACCACCAAGATAAAAGTCTTGAGACTTAGGGAAAATGACAGCGCATCATATCCTATTTTTTAAAAGTGAATTTAAGTGTTAATGACCCCTCCACATAAACAGGAAACCAAGCGGGTTTTAAACCCCCACCCCCACCAAAGGCTGAGAAAAAAAACTGCCAGACTTTCATATTCCATATCACGATACATGTACTTTTAATCCCTCATACTCCGATTTTGGTTATACCTCCACTCCCAAAATTTGCTGTCGGCTCTTGGTCTATAAAGAGGATGTTTTAAAGTCTAGGAAAAATGTTTCTTAAGATTTTAATTTGTTTACTATTTTACATATATTTTTAGATGATATATTTTTAGGACAGGCGAATTGCGACTTATTGTTTTCATTGCAAATTAAAAATAATGCAAGCTCTTACTAGCCCTATTTCTTAGTGCATTTTTATCTTCGCTTAAAAAAAAAGTTGCATGTTAAATACAACAACAATACGGAGTTATACCAAATTGTTGTTGTATTTAACATGCTACTTATTTGTAAGCGAAGATAAAAATGCACTAAAAAACAGGGCTATTGTTGTTTTTTCTTAAAACAATAATCGTGATCATTCTTAAAGTTCGGCAGAAAAAAAAAACTAAATAATCATACTTTAATTTTTATTAACATAGCTGGGTCCAGTGGACACACGACTATAGAAGTGAACATAATTTTCACGTCTGCAGTTAAGGGTTAATTAATAAGGCAAAATGGATTGGGTACGATATGTCGACTTTTTAAATATCGACTCCGTAATATCGACTTTTAAAATCTCGACAAAAATAATTTCGACTGGTTAAAATGGTTAAAAGACCGACAGATCAAAATATAGACACAAATTTGACCGACTTTTTAAAATGTCGATTTTTCAAAATGTCGACAGTGATCGAGATTAATTGAATCGAGACTTCAACAGTCGACATTTTAAAAGTCGACATTTTGAAAGTCGACATTTTGATCAGATCATAGTTTAGGGAATGATGTTTACAAGCGCGCACTTGAAAAATACGGACAAGACGATATTTTTCTCGACCTATATCCGGGCAGTCGACTTTCTGTCAAATCGAGATTTCAAACTGTTTACTGGTGTTTCAACTTACAGAAAAGTCGATAAAAGTCAAAATTTTTTTTGTCGGTCATTCGAACGTAACCCGACAAAAAATTGTAAAATAGACTTACAAAATAAGACCTTGTATGAAATATTGGGTTTATTCTTTTCCTCGCAAGAGAAGTTGTAGCCTTCTTGGTGCTTCCCTATAAAATCTGTCCAGCACACTTTTTTCAAATGCTCTTTCGGCTTGAGTAGATAACCGATAACATAATAATTTCATAAGAGGCAGAAAAACATTTTTTGTTGGATATTCGACTATTGAGTGCCAAAAATTGAATTGCATTAGTGGTAGGTTGGTAGGATACTTACATACTTTCTATATCCTTTTCTTATTCTAAAAATTGAACCAGATCGTAGTCCTGGACATTAAAATAAAATGAATGTACAGAACAAAAGTAAAGGCTTGACATTCTAGGGGGGGGGGGGGGGGGGGGCAAATGCCCCCTCTGACCCCCCCTGCGGGCGCCCATGCAATACACTTCTTTATTGATTTTCTTTGTTGTAAATAATTTGGTTTTAGATCACAACACGTGAGTATTTTTGAATAAATTATTGTGGATGAACACACATAATAGTTTTTATTGATTGACTCATTCATTGAAGGCGAGCAAATAAAAACCATGATCTTTTTGTCTTATTTGGCAGATGGATTGTTCATTGGGAGGACGAGTGCAGGCGCGGATCCAGGATTTCGTTCAGGGGGGGGGGGGGGCAATTTTCGTGAGTTTCCAAAATCTTGATAAGGTCTACAGAAAATTTGTGTACACTTCATACCGCTCTATAATTTGCAGAAAGCAATAAACTCTTTCATAACTGCCACAGTTCTCGAATAGAGGGTACTTTGAACTTTGTGAAATGAATTTTTGCGGTTTGTAGCTGTAGCATGGTGTCTTTACAGCGTTTTTGAGTTCCCCCAGATCCGCGTGACTCTATAATTGTGTTTGGAAAACATAATGGTACAGTGGTATGTTCCTACACATGACGTTCCAGTTCGATCGAAATTTCCATCCTCTTCTGAAGCTGGCAACCTAACCTAACCTTGCTAGTAAGAGGCCGTTTTCGAGAACGTCATCAGCGTCAAAATGCGTTTTGCAGAGTGTTCTCAAACGCAAACTGCAAAAGTCTGCTGTTAGAAAAGGCAAATTCAAGTTTGTATTCGATAATGCAGTTTACTAAAGTCACATGTTCGAAAACATCATGTGTGGTGCAATTCTGCAGTCAAAAATCGAGTTGGAAACAAAAATATTGAGAAGGCGGAGAACGTGTTCATAACGTCAAATGCGTTTGCAAGAAAATTGAAGGACGTTGATAAAAAAGATTTTGTGCAAATAAAACAATTGCATTAATTTGACAATATCTGTATTTTAGCTAAACTAAAATTATAGATCGAAACCGAGATGAACCGTATCAGATGCCTTAGTCCATCGATACAAAACTAAACTTTCCGACATTGAAATAAAACCCAATGATTATATAGGCCAGGAAAAATGGGTTCCGAGGTTGAAAAAATTAATTCATGAAATATTAAAATTGGAATCGACGCAGAATTGCAACCTCTATAACATATCCAAAGTCCCCCAAAATCCCCGCATTGGCTTTTTGTGTAGATGCATTTTAAGAGGTGCAGATGGGGAGAACTTGGAGGTCTATCAAACTAAAATGTTTGTTTTGGTACAACCTAACCATACGATACATGGTTTAAGGGTAGTTTTTAACGCTGAATCAAATGAAAATAAATTCAAAATGATACAACCACTCAAAAAAAAAATTATATTCCTTTTTATGAAATGATAACTTTTTTCAGGTACAACAGGTAAAATATTATCGAAAACCCTTTTAAAATAAAGGTATGTTAATGAAATTTGGAGTGAATGTTCCATTTATCATACGAACTAAGAATCAAGACAGTCCCCAAAAATATACATGGTGAAAGGGTGTTTTTTTTTAAGGGGGATGGGCAAGTGTAGAATGTTGACCATAACACCCACGAAAAAACTCTTACACTCATGAAACTCGCCAAAAATATTAAATTTGTCATGGCAACCAAGAATCAATATAGTCCACATAAATATACTGGTTCTGGAGGTTTAGTTATTAAAGAGAGTGAAAGTCTGGGAAGAAGTTGGAAGATTTGAGCCAAAATTCCGATTTGGTGTAATTGAGGTATATACACAAAGTATGGTATATGATTTAAGGGTATTTTTTTTAACTCTGAATCTAATAAAAGCAAAACCAAAATGATACAAGCACCCTTAACAAAGTTATGGTCCTTTTCAAGCAAAAATCAATTTTTGAAATTTTATTTTCCGTAGAACAGGTCAAAATGTAACCACCACAAAAACACTATTAGACAAAAGATATTTGTATGGACTGTTTGGATTCTTGGTTGCCATGACAAATTCAATATTTTTGGCGAGTTTCATGAGTGTAAGACTTTTTTCGTGGGTGTTATGGTAAACATTCTACACTTGCCCATCCCCCTTAAAAAAACACCCTTTCACCATGGATATTTTTGGGGACTGTCTTGATTCTTAGTTCGTATGATAAATGGAACATTCACTCCAAATTTCATTAACATACCTTTATTTTAAAAGGGTTTTCGATAATATTTTACCTGTTGTACCTGAAAAAAGTTATCATTTCATAAAAAGGAATATAATTTTTTTTTGAGTGGTTGTATCATTTTGAATTTATTTTCATTTGATTCAGCATTAAAAACTACCCTTAAACCATGTATCGTATGGTTAGGTTGTACCAAAACAAACATTTTAGTTTGATAGACCTCCAAGTTCTCCCCATCTGCACCTCTTAAAATGCATCTACACAAAAAGCCAATGCGGGGATTTTGGGGGACTTTGGATATGTTATAGAGGTTGCAATTCTGCGTCGATTCCAATTTTAATATTTCATGAATTAATTTGTTCAAGGTTCCCCATACGATTTGTGCTATTTTTCCTGGTCTAATAGTGGAAAATACAAAGAAAACACGACTCTTTATTAAACCTTTCCGTCTGACCTTTTCGATTGTGACTAACTTTCGTTATACATTTCATTAACAATATACTTAGCCTTCGTTAAGTTTTAATATAAATGTTTCATATAAGCTCAAAGCAAATTTGCGTCGAAAAATGGCAATCATTTGACAATCGAATTGACGAAACAACTATCCTTTCCTTAGGTATAAAAGTTCCATGCAACTTCTCTTCGGCAGTGACTGCTGTAGTCGTTTCCTGGTTTCTCTCCAATCTTTTTCGTTGGATTCGCACTCTTCGGTAGTTTTATAATATGGAACACGGAAGTTCCTAAAACACATCCATAAAAGTGACAAAATTCTAACATCAAACACGTATCTTATGGCTAAAACAGATGTGCAGTACGTCTGCACGCATCGCTGTTACTCGAAACACATGTGCGTATTCATTTCAGAGGCGGCGAGCAGCTCTGAAGAAATTCTCGAGAGTAAAACTCGAAAGTGAATACAGACACAGTCATGAAATAAGCTCATCAGAGGGAAGGACAGATATCCGAAAGTCGCTCTCGAGAGTTTTCTAGTGAAAGTACTCCATCAATGGAAACGCACATTTTAGTATTTATCACAAAAAGAACTCTATCACCCATTTAGTATGAATTTTTTTGGTATATCTCAATAACTTTTATACAAAAATGTAGTTTATTATTTTAACTTTAATTAGATATCTTTATCCTGTAGATCCGAACATTTGAAGCAAAATTAGAAATTTTTGAAGGTAATAACTCGTAAATCGACGTATTTTAAAGATTTAATTTTTTTTTAAATTAAAATCAACTTCAATGTTGAAAATTTAGACAAGTGCCCCTGTCACCTCTCTCGTTATATTTAACTATAAAAACCACTAACAATTTTGTAGAGGAGGGTTGGAGGTGGAGCAATAACTTTTAAATCATTATTTTTCAAATCGTGAAATTTTTCATTCACAGCATTTTGAAAAGTGAAAATCGAATATATTTAGGGTTCAACCTGCTCCCTAGTATGAAATAAATTGACTATTCTTATAAAATGCTGTAAAGTAATGTAGCCGGACATTTATCTTTTAATTATAGATCTTAACTTTGAAGATCGGACATCTAAAACCGAAGTTATAAGCTTTGCACTCAGTCGATTTCAAGGCTATTTGTGCATAGCGGAACTTTTCTTAACTAAACCTGGTCGGTTATCGGCCTACGCACAACCACTTTTTGCTGCAACGTTGCGCTGCCAAGAAAAATTTGTATAAACGTAAAACGAAATAACCTATTCTTGATCACATTTTATTAAATTCATATTTTATACTTCGTTCATTCTTGCCCAGGGGGGCAATTGCACCCATTGCCCCCCCCCCCTGTATCCGCGCATGGATGAGTGTAGGAATCTTTATCAAGAAATAACTACAAATTTGTGGTAGCTGTCCCACATATTAATTTCTTCGCAATATTTGTAGGTTTTCTTAAATAAAAAAAAAGAATTATTGCAAAAATATAGTGTTTCTTAATAGATACTCTCAAACCAGTATCTGCTCTTCTTTTTTTCATAGTTAGGTAGTAAGAAACACGGACAAAACATATGTAGGTACCTACGACATTTCAAAGCTTCTTAAATGTACCGATTTCAAAATAATTATTTAATAAATTGACTTAATTTATTCAATTTTACTGAAAATAATCTTTAAAAAACACCAAATCATTCGTAATTATCGAATAAACTTCTGTAAAATAATTTTTGTTTTCATTCAGCGCACATTCAGCACAAAATCAGCTGATTTTTACACTGGTATAACGAGAATCAACATTTTGGGAAAAATGATATGATAAAATGAAAAAGTCTTATGAAAACTCCTCGTGATAAAAGACTTATCATTTCATTTTATCATAGCCCAGATTTGAAGTCTACACTAAAAACTCTTTGTTGGAGCACATAAACTATTTTCTTAAATCTACTACTTAAATTACATCTAAATAATAAAATTTGAATTTTTGCGCCACATAACTTGGCATCCATATTTATGTTTAAAAATAAAGCTTTTTAACAATTAAAATTGTACTAAAACTGTTAATTACCAGGGTATAAAAACCTATAGAAAAAGCTCACTAATAAAATTCTAATTCAAACCACCATTAGTGGAACACATCGCCTTTTCATTTTCATGAGTTATAAGATCGGTTCGTTGGTCTATGATAGTTTTTCTTAGTCGCAAATTCGAAGCAACCAAAATCTTTCTACGAGGCAGTAGAGATCCAAAGTTGCACGGTCGAAACTACTTCCGATCGTTCATTTTGGCGCCCAACGTTAAATATCGAGTAAAAAATTTAGTTCAGTTTAGCTTAAAAACTATTTAAAACTTTAATTAAAAGTTAAAAATAAAAAAAAAAGTGACAATTGACAGTAAATTCACAAGAACTTATAAAAGTGAATATCGGTTTCGGTGATCGCGAGCCGCGAGTGCAAGGTGTACAATACAAAAAAAAAATCTGGACATTTCCAAGACACGAGGATTCACATACTCCATCATATCCATCAAAGGCTGTAAAGCACGAGGAATCGAATTCAGAGAAGCAGAAGCCACATCAGCAACGAAATCAAGAAAAAGGGGATAAGTATAAAATCACCCATCCAGGTACGTCCTATTAAAATTAATCGAATGTGTGTTAAAACATCAAATTTCAATTTAAAGGAATCCTAAACCAATAGAAATTTCAACATAAAACACACCTTCGACTAATTTACTGAAATTTAAAAATCGTAAAACTAAATTCAGCCTCTATTTTAATAAAGTCTAATTTAAAATAACTAATACATATTATCAATTTAAATAAATTAACTTAACATCATTATCATAACCTACATCTGCGTAAATCATCATTAGCTTAAAAATCGTTAGCTAAAACATCATTAACAAACATCATTTTCGCATTAGTTTCGAGAAAAAAAAAAAAACCCAATTCGCTGTACCTATGTATTGTGTGTTAACAAACGACATACACAAATCTCAATTTAGTAGAAAGCTTACGTTCCACACATAACGTAGTTAAATTATTTGCTTGCATTAGAATAGCTAGTCAAAAAACCTAGCAAAGATAAAAAACAAATACACCGCAATTGCACTTCTTTCGTTCGTTCGCATTTCGCTTATTTCTCTACTCTACCCTTTCATTGCATAGACCTTCATTTCGCCTCAACTTTAATCGCCATTTAGCTTTGATATTTCGTCGTCGTCGGGGGAGAGAGTGCTGCATCGATCGTATGCAATTGAAAGAAAGCCAGATCATCATCGTCGTTAGTTAGTCTTCAGTATTCAGTTGCACATTTTTCGCCGTAGTTTAAGTAATTTTTCTCTTCCTAAAATACTCTCTTTATTAAAATATATTTTGGATAATCGTCGTCGTTGCTCATCACCGAAGATTTGGATTCATCGTTGGATTAAATTGGAATTTTAGTTGTACCCATTTATGTGAACAGTGTTGCCACTTTCCATATTTATTTGAAAATCAAAAAAAAAAAAAAACAATTTATTTGAAAAGGATTTGAATTATTTGATTCGCCACAATAGCAACAGGCTATTTAGTACTATACACTTGTTGATAGTTAGTTACAAAAATGGAAGCTAATAAAGTTACCATTGAAGAGTTGAAGCTGCAACGATCTACAACAAAGGGAAGCATTACTAGGCTAAAAAACTATGTCGAAATTAAGTCGGATGTTCTTACTTCAACGGAATTAGAATGCAGATTAGGAATTTTAGAGGCGTACTTCAAGCAGCTTTTAATTTATCAGACGCAATTAGAGAGATTGGTGCCTACTGATAACTCTCGTACAGAGTTGGAAGATCTTTACATTTCCGCAAAATCTAAAATTATGTCATTGTTAGGAACGGGAACAAACCTTAGTGCTAACGACACTACCTTAGCCATACCTCATCATTCAGCCAACCATTTGCCTAAAATCAAGCTTCCTAAATTTACTGGACACTATGCTGAATATAAAAATTTTATTCACTTATTTATAACATTAGTGGATAAAGATCCAAGTTTATCAAAAACTGAAAAGTTCAATCACTTATTGTCATGTTTGAGTGACCAAGCTCTGAGCACTGTAAAAACCTTACAAGTTACAGAGGATAATTATCCAAAGGCATTAGAAAGGCTTAAAGAGCGATATGACAACAACACCATGATTTTCTTGGAATATATTTCGAGTTTGTTTGAACTGCCAAACGTTCCAAAGGCTTCCTCGGTTCATCTCAGAAGCTTAGTGGACAATACTACATCTCTTTTTAACTCACTGCAATCATTAGGTGATTTTGAAAATATTTGCAATGCAATTATAATTTATATTTCCCTATCTAAAGTGGACACCGAAACAAGGTCAAGGTGGGATGAAAGCATGGACTATAAGAAGCTTCCAACATGGAAGGAATGCTCCGATGTTTTGAGCAAGCGCTGCCAGTATTTAGAGGTTCGAGATAGAAAACATTTGCCGGTAGAATCTACCCAAAGGGTGCCTATGAAGCCAAGGCCTTCATGTTCAAATCAACGTTTTCCAACTTCTCTCACTATATCTCAGCCTAGTTGTCTGTTTTGTGAAGATAGTAGTCATTCAATAACTCGCTGTCCAAAATTTATTAAACTTTCAACTATGGATCGTTTTGCCAGTGTAAAGAAGCTTGGCCTTTGTTTGAATTGCTTAGACAAAGGACATGGAGTGTCTAGCTGTCCATCATCTTTGAGATGCAAGAACTGCAAGTTTCCGCACAATACTCTTTTACATAGGCCGCAACGGTGGGAAGGTGTTGCACCTAGAGGAGGTGAGCCCAATTTAGCAACTTTAAACACAGCTTTGGAGAATGCTGCCACTACTCAAGTTATTTTAGCAACAGCACTTGTCTTAGTTCAAGATTCTACTGGTGGTTTTCAGATAGGAAGAGTTCTGCTAGATTCTGGTTCCCAGGTGAACTTTATCAATGAAAGTTTCGCTAAGTCGTTAAATCTCCAAAGACAAAGGACACATATTGGGATTATTGGAATTGGCTCTACGAAAACAAACATTAATTCTCAAACGCAAACCACAATTCGATCCCGATTTAGTAGTTTCGAATTATCGTTGGAGTTTCTGGTAGCTCCATCCATAACCGTATACCAACCTGAGTCGGAACTGAGCGTGAGGAATTGGAATCTTCCCAGAAACATCAATCTTGCTGACGAATGTTTTTTCCAGCCGTCAAGGATAGACTTACTACTAGGAGCTGAAGCCTTTTTTGATTTGTTGCAAGTAGGTCAGATAAAACTTGGTCAGAACCTTCCATCGTTGCAAAAAACTTCATTAGGCTGGATAGTTTCGGGTAAGGTTAGAAATTTACCATCTTTGAAAACTTCTTGTGGTCTTGGTCTCAAGGAAGATACTCTTGAACAGTTCGTTGAAAAATTCTGGGAATTGGAAGAGGTTCAACGATCTGATTCGAAATGGACAGAGGAGCAAAAAGACTGCGAAAAACATTTCATGAAAAATATTGAGGTTTTAGATACTGGACGTCTCATGGTTCAGCTTCCTTTTAAAAAAGATCCAAGTTGCCTAGGAATGTCGTATGACATTGCCTTCAAGCGGTTTTTGGCACTAGAGCGCAGACTTTCAAAGAACCCAGCTTTAAAAAGTCAGTACGCATCTTTTTTGGAGGAGTATCAGTCATTAGGCCATATGTCGCTGGTTCCAGAACCAAACTTGGAAGAGCCACACTACTACCTGCCGCATCAGTGCGTGATTCGCCCAGAAAGTGTGTCAACTAAACTGCGTGTAGTTTTCGACGCATCTTGTCGAACATCATCTCACGTTTCGCTCAACGAAATCCTTATGGTTGGTCCAACAGTACAAAATGATCTAATTAGCATTCTCCTTCGCTTTCGTTTGCATACTTATGCCCTTACTGCAGATATCGTGAAAATGTATAGGCAAGTACTAGTTCACCCTGCCCATCGGAAGTTTCAGCTTATTTTATGGAGAGCATCTGAACAGACACCGGTCAAGACATACCAACTGAACACAGTGACATATGGAACGTCATCAGCACCATTCTTAGCAATTCGCTGTCTTCAATATTTAGGAGCCAAAAATAAGGACAGGTTTATATTAGGATCGCAAACTCTTCAGTCAGACTTTTATGTTGACGACATGCTGACTGGAGCTGACAGCTTTGAAACTTTGAGAAACTTGAAAGAGGAAGTTGTTAATATTTTGCAGCCAGCAGGATTTGAATTATCCAAATGGAATAGTAACTGCGCTGGAATCTTTGAAGATAACAATGAACTAAGCCACGGTTGCCGTTTTGGTAGGATCCTACCAAACTTGGTAGGATTTTTCAGCTTTGGTAGGTTGGTAGGCTAAGATCCGATTTGGTAGGTTTTTTCAATTCTAACTCTTGATCATAATATAAGACATTGTACAAAAATAAAAATTGAGATGATTTCCGATCAACTCAAAAAATGTCAAATACACTCAAACAGAGACTTGAATCAATTGGCGTTCATCTGCCTATGTTTTTAAGAACAAATGTGATCTAATTTCGTTGAAAAATCTTAATTTCATTTCCAAATCATAAAATTTTTGAAAATCATTTTTCAAAATGAAATCATTTTAACCAAATTCATACAAAATTATGTTGAAAAATAATTATGTCACACCTCAAGTGAAAACATTTGAGGATTATGTCAAAATTGTATGCATAGAAAATTCCAAGGAAGGAGAAATCATTAAATGCTAGCATGAAACTACCTAAATAAATAATCCGGAATTATAAGTAGCATCTATGTGCCCAAAAGAACCTCCTTAACATAAACCTTGATTCACTTTAAATTTACTGCACATCTTTGGCCTGGTTCACACGAGATTGTACCGCACGTTTTTTTCGCATTCGGTTTTTACCGAACAAATATCGGGTGTTCACACGATATTTATATTTAATCGTTTAAAACTCGAATAGCTGCAGTATTATGAAAATGAATGGAAAAGTTAGAATTTGTGAAGTATTTCATTTTTATCTTCTTAAGGGAAAGGGCTAGAAAGCTGAAATTTGGACGGATGATAGAAATTATTGATTTAAATATATAAATTAAAAAAATAAGAGTCCTAGAATACCGTTGGACAGAGATAACGGTACACGGAAAGAATTCTTGGATCATATCACGAAAATTGAGCTGCAAATTACGAAAAATGAATCCCGATTTATACCTTGGCTCGGGATATCGTAATTTACGACTATTTGTTTGCAATTTGCAAAACTGAGTAAAATGAAGATATTGATACTCAAAAATCGTAAATCAACCCTCTTTAAGTATCAATTATGCTATCGAGAGAAAACAAAATTGCGAACAACAAATCGCAATTTGATCCAAATATTCCTCAATTGCACAATTTGTAAATTTGCAAAAAAGATTTGTGATCACCACTTTTATTTCGTGATTATTGCCACTTGGAAAGATCAATCCTGCTCTACCCCTTCATTTTGCAGGTATACACATTTAATTTAATTTATTTGAAATAAATACTTTACGCTTGACTCTACTTGGATTTGAACTCGCAACCCTCCAGTTGCGGAGCGAGCACGCAACCACCAGGCCAATTTGCATTACAGATCGTTGGTGTCACACATTGATGATTAGATACCTGCCATGTTGTGGTGCTTTATTTCTTCAAGAAGTAAATTGCGACAGGAAAGTCGTGAATTATGAATTGTTTGTTGGTGATTTGCAACAATTCTCATGAAGTTGCAAATTGCGACAGCAAAAACGTAAATCAGTGATTGTGCAATGTTAATTACTAAATATTAATCGCAAATCGATATTTGTAAATGCTGTTTGTGAAATTATGTTTTTGGAGAGTAAATTACGCCAAAAAAGTCGTATTTTGCTATGAAAAGTGCAAGCTTGAATCATGGATTTGCAATTAAAAATCACGAAGACATAACTTTTGTAAATTGCTACATTTTGAATATTAATATACCAATTTTTGTATTAATTTGGGATCGAAATGCCTTGATTTACGAATAAAACATGATTCGTAAATTGCAACTGCAAATTTTTCAATTGGTGATTTTTCAATTCTTTCCGTGTAATATTTGAGTGCTTTCACATATGAACTTATATCTCTTTAGCGCATTGATGAATTTGTTGTTTTTAAATAGAGAATATAAATAAAATTACGGTTATTTTGATATCTCATTTATTATCCTACGTGGTATATAAGCGAAACAATCTTGATTTTAAATTGATCGAAAAATCAAAACAATTGCATTGAAATTACCTGCTTGGACCATTGTCCACGCCCATCCACCAGCGAGAAGATCCCGTTATCTATATGGTTTTTTTTTATTTAAATTTGATATGGATGGCTTTAAAAAATTATAGCTCCCGTTCTACTGATTGGATGTTCAAGGTTAAGGTCTTTAAAGCTGACATAACGGGCTATATTGTGTAAAAAAATCTTTGAGGAGGGACAAAAATGTTCATACTAAAGGGGTGAATAAATCCATTTATTTTATTCTAAATTCAAATGTTGATGAAAATTTTTATAATTTTGAAAAATTAAAATTTTAAATTAAGGAAAAAAATATATTTAAATATGCCAATATTTACAGTATATATTAGAGTTAACGAAAAAATTGTTAATATAAAATTTTACTTGTTGTTGTAAAATAAGCAAGTGATCAAAAAAGCTCATACTTTATTTTTCGTATCTGGGCATTTTTCGACATTTTTGTCGCTATCAGTTCTCTATAAATTGTGATGCAAATGGCGATGTGCAGTTGGGTTTTTATAAGTGTTTTCAATACACTTCCTAAACTTGGAACTATTTTTCTGATAGGAGTGCTGTAAAAATAGTATTACGCCTCAAAATGACTGAACATTTCATGTCTTCTCCGTTACCGAAAAATGACTAAAGTTGGTATAAATGGTGAACTATAATAGTGTTTGTAAAATTATTCCGCATACAAAGCAAGACTTGAAAAAGGATTATGGTGGATTTTTTATAGATTTTTAAATCATGTCTTACTGTCTAAAACAGGGTAACGGAGAAGACAAAATTGCACTTTCTCATACAAATTTCAACGACTCACAGGCACTTTTTTTTTAAAGTCTGAATTTCTTTGATCCCTTTGCTTAAAATGGATCAAAGTAACTAACAAAAAGTATGTGTTAAATTTCATTGAAATCGGTTGACGTTTACACGTGCTAGCGAGCACTTGAAGTTTTTCATATAAAAAACATGGTGTTTTGACGGTCTTTTACTCAAAGAGCCCGTAAAAGTGTAAACGTTGATGGAAAAACTTTAAACTTGGCAAATATGCTAAATACCATCAGGAGTATACAAATATATTTTTTTTATTTTTGTAAACAACAGTTACTCCATTTAAAATAGCAACAAATGCACAAAAACAACGATTTTTAATTAAATTTTTTGATGGGGTTAATATTATGCAAAACTATTGAAAATATTTTTTTTTAAACTCCTAACAGTTGTAAATTTATGTGCCAAGTTTAAAGATTTTCCATCAACTTTAACAATTTTGCTGATATTTTGAGTAAAAACTGTGAAAACCCCATGTGTTTTGAATGAAAAATTTCAAGTGCTCGCTAGCACGTGTTAACGTTAACCGATTTCAATGAAATTTTACACACATTTTTTCAATGGCCTGAATCACTTTTATCAATGATGAGATTAATTTAAAAATACGAATTTCAATATAACTGAACAAAAAAGAAATCTTTAATCGTACGTGTCTTCTCCGTTACCATTAGCTGTCTTCTCCGTTACCATCTTTCATATTTTTTTCTGTTAGTAAAATGAAACTTGGCATTAAACCAAGGATGGTTTTTGATAAATGTTGGTTTTATGAAAGTGTGCAAAAAAAATCAACTTCATATCTTAATGGACGGCGCAGAATTTTAAACTTCAAGGCAATGGTCGGAAATCTCTAAATCGTACGTGTCTTCTCCGTTACCGTCTATTTTTTTGAATAAACTTACTAAATTTCATAATTTTTTGGTGAAACTTCTGTGTCGTGTACTTTGTGATGAATTCTTAAAAACCACTGGATTCATAAAAAATATTAATTTCTTAACAAGAAAAACCTTACTACAAGCGTCCGATTGTCTTCTCCGTTACTTTGGAATGGCCGAAATGCATGTTTATTGCCTCATTTCTCTTCTTTATTTTAAGACCTTAACCTATAAGATCCAATGAGTATCACCGGAGTTATAATTTTTTTAAATCAACTATATCGGTCGGTTAATTTTTTTTGTGTACATCGGCTTTTCTCTCCACCAAATTTTCTGGAAAATGGTTTCACGATTGTGAATAAACCTCGTACCTCTAATGTGTTTGGGGTTTCTACCAAAGAAAATTTGCAGAACGGAAATATAGTTCTTTATTTGGTAGGTTTTTATCCGTTTTGGTAGGTTTTTTTGGGAAACTTGGTAGGAATTTTTTTTTGCAGGTGGCAACCGTGCTAAGCAGTAAGGAAATTCACCTAAAGCGTGGTACACATTATCAAACCTGAGTGTCACGCGTGTTGGATATCAAGCCTGCGTGAAAAGTTTCGCGTACACACTTATCAGTTATGTTGGG
Source organism: Dasysyrphus tricinctus (assembly GCA_963921185.1). NCBI lineage: Eukaryota > Metazoa > Arthropoda > Insecta > Diptera > Syrphidae > Dasysyrphus > Dasysyrphus tricinctus. The sequence goes on along the minus strand of OY992530.1, from coordinate 229,094,267 downwards.
CGTCAGGCAAAGAAAATTCCACTACTCTCAGAAAATTGTTTCTCTTTATTTTGAGGCTATTTCCGCAACGAATTGTGTTGATTCCTTTTTTACATGACACACACGAGTTTTTTCTTATTTTGTTTGCACTTTTTCCACTGATTCGCTAAAAAAATTCTTGTTTTGTTCCGTGAATGACGGCTCATGAATGAAATTGTGTACACATCATCGAGCAACCACCCAACAAACCGAGGGTTGTCACGCAGTATCAAAAAATTTTGTGAGCAGGCAGTTCTGAGTGTCAAACCATCATTCAGCGTGTACACATTGTCAGTTCGGTTTGATATCCAACATGGCTGACACTCAGGTTTCATAATGTGTACCACGCTTAAATGACTGCAACTTAACAAGCACTTTGGGAATAGTTTGGAATCCTGTCAGTGATGAATTCAATTTCTCATACAAACCTACTCAAACATATTCGAGGTGCAAGAACTATTTTGTCGCTCTCGTCATCGCTCTTTGACCCAATGGGCTTGGTAAGTCCAATAACCATAAAGGCAAAAATTATTTTACAAAAATTGTGGATCGAAAAACTGGACTGGGATGCTTCAATCCCGCGAAGCATTGAAACGGAATGGCGACAGTTGATGGTGGATTTGCATTCTATGCAAAATTTATCATTGCACAGGCATACGCTTATACCTGACAGAAAGAGCTTCCAAGTTCACGGATTTGCTGATGCGTCTATGGATGCATACGGTTGTTGTATTTACTTGAGGTCAACCGATACGTCTGGATTGGTTCGCTGCAGATTGTTAGTTGCAAAGTCAAGAGTAGCGCCTGCTAGAAAAAAGCAGCTTCCTCGTTTGGAATTGTGCGCTGCGCATCTACTCTCAAAACTTTGGAATAAAGTTAAAAACATTTTTAGTTGTTCACCATCTGAAGTATACTTTTGGACAGATTCGTCCATAGTTTTGCATTGGGTTTCGACACATTCGTCAAAATTAAGTACCTTTGTGGGAAATAGAGTCGCAGAGATTCAAGACAACACTAAGCTGGTTCACTGGAAACATGTTCCCACCCTGCAAAATCCAGCTGACATAGTCTCAAGGGGTTGTACGGTGGATGAACTTAAATCTTCGATATGGTTTGAAGGACCAAACTTTTTGCTCAAGGAAGAGGTGGAGTGGCCTTCCATAGTCGAGATCCAGCTGTCTCCAGAAGAGGTTACTTTGGAAAAGAAGAAAACGGTTTTAAGTTGTTTAAAACCAGAATCAAACTATTTAATAGAAGTGATAGAGCGATTTAGCTCGTACACTCAACTCCTTCGCGTATTTGGATATATACTGCGGTTCGGAAAAAAGAGGCCAAAACAAGTTGCTGAGACGGAGGGAACTCCAGAACAAGTTCTTCAAACAAAGAATTTGGAAGTTGCAGATCTTGAAAATGCTCTGCATTGTATTGTGTACGTTGTACAAAACAATTCATTTGAGCAACAAATTGCAGAAATCAACCATAACCAAAATCTAAAGGGTTCCATCAAATGGTTGAATCCGTTTGTGGAGGAGAGAAATGGGTTACCTCTCCTCAGAGTGGGAGGCAGATTAAAACACGCCAACATCCCAGAAGAATGTAAGCACCCGCTACTACTCCCAAAAAACAGTCATTTTGCTGAAATTATGGTGAGGCATCTTCATCTTAGTAATTATCATGCTGGTCCTAAAGCTCTTGTAGCATTGGTGAGGATGAGGTTTTGGATAGTCAATGCACGGGAGCTAGCTCGTCGAATAGTAAAAAACTGTCCGCATTGCGTGAGGTATCGTCCAAAGTTGCTGCAGCAGATAATGGGTAATCTACCGTTGGAAAGACTGACTACTTCACGTCCATTTTTGTGTTGTGGGGTAGATTTTTGTGGTCCCATTTACACCCACTATAAAATTAGGGGCAAGGTTCCATATAAGACTTATGTTGCAGTTTTCGTTTGTTTTTCGTCGAAGGCAGTCCACTTAGAAGCCGTGTCAGATCTATCGTCAGATGCGTTTATTGCAGCCTTAAAGAGGATGATAGGTCGAAGAGGGTTTCCTAAAGACATACACTGCGATAACGCCACGAATTTTGTTGGTGCTCAAACTATATTGAATGAATTGCGCAAAATGATGTTTAAAACCAGTTTTAGAGACTCAATTTTCAATTTTTGTACTAATGCAAATATAAATTTTCATTTTATACCCCCTAGGGCTCCTCATTTTGGTGGAATCTGGGAGTCAGCAGTAAAAGTGGCCAAGGGGCACTTGTACCGAAGTCTTTGCGGTGCCAAGCTCACCTTTGAAGAATTGACGACAGCATTAGTTGAAATTGAAGCCGTGATGAACTCAAGGCCTATGTCATCGGATCCCAGTGACCTTGAAGCTTTAACACCAGCCCATTTCTTGATTGGGTCATCGTTGAAAGCCATACCGGAGCCTGCTGATGAGGTTGCAAATATCAGCTATATTCATCGTTGGCGTCGTATTCACGCCGTTAAGACGCACTTTTGGAATAGATGGTCGACCGAGTATATTAACGAACTACAAAATAGAACCAAGTGGGCATCTCCTAGTCCAAATATCACTATAGACAGTCTTGTCATCGTACACGAAGATAACGTGCCACCCCAAAAATGGATTATGGGGCGTATACTCAACGTAATTAAAGGTGAAGACGGCAAAGTAAGAGTTGCTGACGTGAAAACTACTCGAGGTATCATCAGACGTCCAATCCGAAAGTTAGCTGCAATACCATGTTGAAAAGATATTCTTTCAAAGAGGGCGGAATGTTGGAGCACATAAACTATTTTCTTAAATCTACTACTTAAATTACTTCTAAATAATAAAATTTGAATTTTTGCGCCACATAACTTGGCATCCATATTTATGTTTAAAAATAAAGCTTTTTAACAATTAAAATTGTACTAAAACTGTTAATTACCAGGGTATAAAAACCTATAGAAAAAGCTCACTAATAAAATTCTAATTCAAACCACCATTAGTGGAACACATCGCCTTTTCATTTTCATGAGTTATAAGATCGGTTCGTTGGTCTATGAAAGTTTTTCTTAGTCGCAAATTCGAAGCAACCAAAATCTTTCTACGAGGCAGTAGAGATCCAAAGTTGCACGGTCGAAACTACTTCCGATCGTTCACTCTTTTTAGATAATATTTTATTTTTATATTTTTAGGTAAAATTTTTACCTGCTCCTGTCGAAAACGACGTAAGCCAAAGAGAAAGCATTTTTAAAAATATATGTATAGTCATTTAATTTAATATCTCTCAAAAGGTAAAAGAGATATTGGGACGATTTAAAGTGAATTTTGAAGATTAAGATTAATACTATCAGAAATATATATCTGTGGGTGGCAACACTGGTGCAAATACTACAAAAGCTGCCGAAGCTGTCGAAAGCGAAAAGATGAGGAGAGACGATTGAGTTAAACGACGACCGGCATTGTGTATATGTACATTAGCCGTTTTCCTTTGGAGGTGGCGAAGTACTAACGAGTAGATGAAAACCCTAATCTAGTACTACCAACTGCACATGCTCTCATGCGCGAGTAGATACATTTTACATGGGAAAGCAGTTTGATGTGTTCCATTGAAAAAAGCTGGCAAAGTACTTGCAAGTACTTCGCCACCTCCAAAGGAAAACGCCTATTGATCATTTTTTTTTCATTATTCTAATTATTGTTACTTACTTTTGTATTTGAATTAAATTCTTATATTACAAAGTCAAGTCTATTTTTTATTTTCTTGGAAAGAGCATTCTACATGGTGTCAGAAGCTCCCTCATCTACATTTATCGATATAACTTGCACAGTGATTTGCCTTGTGAAATTGTGGCCTGACGATAAGTCGTACGATAGTTTTTTCTACATTGCATTTTTCTTTTCTCATGCCTATCGGACGGGATTTAGAAAGTCATACTGTAAAAGAACTGCAAGAAATCTTGAAACAATACGGTTTGTCGATCCGTTATAATAAAAAAACGGAATTAGTCGCGCGTGTTAAGAATCTTTCGATACGGAAAAGTAGAAAAGGAGAAGAAAGCAGTAAAAAGCAAAGCGAGAAGAAGCTTGAAAGTGGACAGAGCACACCAACAAGCGAAGGAGAAGGCGAAGATAGCGAAGTAATTTTTTTAAATAAAAGTTTCAACGAAGAAGCTGCTAACCACGGAAAGATGAGCTCTCCAAAAGCTGAAGGGTCAAGTGTTCACAATGCTTTCCAATTTAAAGATGTTGAGGAAGCTCTAGAAAAATATAATGGCGAAGAGGGCAAAAGCATTGAAGCATGGATTTCAGACTTTGAGAGTGTGTCCTTGGTTTGCGGATGGGGAGAAGTCCAGAAATTTCTGTACTGCAGGCGATTGTTATTCGGTGCAGCCAAACTCGCACTAGAATCACAAAAGGCGATAAACAGTTGGGATACTTTGAATGCATTTTTATTAAAGGAGTTCGGCAAACAAGAGCATGAAAACGTCCATAAAATACTCGAGAAAGCAACAAAAGGTGAAAACGAATCCTTTCTTGAATATTTCTATAGGATGAAGAAGATTGCATCTAGGGGAACCATAGACGAAGTACATCTCTTAGCGTATATTATAGGGGGTATACCAGATGATGTTTTAAGCAAGGGTATCCTTTATCACGCGAAGACCTTAGAGGAGCTAAAGGCAGAACTTAAGCCGTACGTACGAATGAAAGCTGATCAAATCCGTTCCAGAAATGCCACGTTGTCAAAACCGGTTCCCAAGATTATTACCAGAAAAGAAGAAGCAGTTCAGCATTCTCGATGCCATTATTGCGGTGCGTTATCTTATAATTCTCAATCGTGTCCGAATAAGGAGAAAGGTTGTCGTTGTTTTAAATGCAATCAGTTTGGGCACATTGCCAGGAATTGTCCAGAGAATAAGCCATCGATAAGTGCTAAGGTAAACAGATTGATGGTTCCAGATATCACCATTCCAATCAAAGTCCAAGGTCAAGACTTTCGAGCACTCATCGATACAGGAAGCGATCTTACTCTTGCCAAACAGAGTCTGATGCAGAAGTTGAGTTTCTGTGATATTCAGTATCCTGGAGTCGACACCATTGCATTTGGAAGCCAGCCAGCTAAAACGTTGGGTGCTTCAAAAATCAACATCGAGATTTCAGGCGAGTATTAAAATTTGATATGTCATTTTGTACCAGATAATTGGTTGGCTTATGAGTTTTTGCTAGGTAAAGATCTACTGCCAGAAGTATGTTTAGTTATCGAAGATGGACAGCCTATCATTTGTAAAAAGAAAGCCGAGACAGATAATCCAGTGTTTCGAATAAATTTGATTTCTTGTTGCGAGTCACAACTAACAGAGACTCTTAAAAGTATTGAAGAGCCAGAACTCAGATGTCAGGTAGAAAAGAGGATTGCAGAGTACTCTCCAACGCGCCCTGAAAGAACTAGGGTGCAAATGAAAATCATCCTGGACGAAGAAAAGCCGATTTACCAGAGAGCACGACGTTTGGCTCCCCTTGAGAAGAAAGTCGTCGAAAAGCAAATCTCCGAGGGGATGAAAGACGGGATCATTCGCAACAGTAATTCAGACTTTGCCAGTCCCATAGTATTGGCACGCAAAAAAGATGGTTCTATGCGACTTTGCGTTGATTTCCGTCAACTTAATCGACATGTTCTGAAAGATCGTTATCCTTTGCCGATTATAGAGGAGGTGCTCGAGCAATTGTACGATGCCAAAGTTTTCTCTATCCTGGACTTGAAAAATAGATTTTTGCATGTCGACATAGAAGAGAGCAGAAAAAATATTATGAATTTAATAAGGTCCCATTTGGGTTGTGTAATTCTCCTGCCGTGTTCCAGAGGTATGTTAACGTTGTTCTTCAAGATCTCAAACGCCGAGGAGTTGTTTTGGCCTACATTGACGATTTGATTATACCTGCCACATCCAAATACGAAGGAATTGAAAAGCTGTTGGAAGTTCTGAAGGTATCTGAGGAGAACGGGCTTATAATAAACTGGGGAAAATGTGCCTTTCTCCAAACTCAAGTAAAGTTCCTTGGCCATGTTATCAAGAACGGATGCATAAGACCATCGGAAGAGAAAACAGCAGCAGTTAAACATTTTCCTGTACTGAAAAACGTTAAGTCAGTAATGCAGTTTCTCGGACTTACGGGATATTTTCGAAAATTTATACCAGGGTACGCCATTATTGCAAAGCCACTATCCGACCAAACAAAACGAGATGCCACGTTTATATGGGGACCTCCTCAAGAAGAAGCCTACATAAAATTGAAGGAACTGCTTTGCATGGAGCCGGTGCTGAAGCTTTTCAACCCTCATTTGCCAAGCCAGCTGCATACCGTCGCCTCTAAGGATGGATACGGGGCTGTGCTCGTTCAAAAGCACGATGACGGTTTGTATCATCCAGTGTTTTTTCTAAGTTTTAAAACTACTGACTCAGAGAAAAAATTCTCAAGCTACGATCTGGAAGTACTCGCTATAGTCAAAGCTCTCAAACGACTCCGAATTTACTTGCTTGGGCTAAGATTTGACATTTTCACTGACTGCAAGGCATTTAAGGATACTATGGCCAAAAAGAGTTTGAATAGTCGTGTTGCGCATTGGGCACTACAATTAGAGGAGTTCAATTGCGAAGTTCATCATCGATCCGGGACTTCCATGCGCCACGCCCAAGTAACATTTTTCCTCTCATAAAACTCTGCCAGATTCTTAGTAGATTATTTTATGGGAGTAAAATATTCTCTGGTAGTCTACTACAAGATTCTTATACGATAGTTATGAGCATTAAACGGCCTACTTACTAGAGGCAATTTTCTATCTCATAACAAGAGTAAAAGATTTTATATGAGATTTGATATCTCTTTAACAAATTTTTATTTTTATAACTTCAAAAAACTATTTATTTTTGCAAGAGTATTTATCTTATGAGTGAATCAATTATATTATGTATGAGCTGTAATATGGACATTATTATTATAGTTGTTTTTCTCACAATTGGACCAAAATTTGATTGCCGTTGAAAATTTACTATCTAATATTTACATTTTACCTCCAAAAAAACAAAGCGCTTTCAAAATAATGCATATTTCAGTTATTTTTGTTGTATTTTATCTTATTATTTTTTTTCTCATGTTCACTTTTTTAGCAATAGAGTATCTTTACGCAGCACTTTGAACTCTCCCCATGTAAAATATTGAATATTTCATTTGTTTCATTGATTATTGTAATTTTTTTTTGAAAATTGTTTGGTTTTGTTCTACAACGCAGATATTTTTTTATTGTGTGCATTTTGTTTTTATACCATTTTACTTTTCAGATCCTTAAAAGCTTTTTAGTAGATTTTTAGTAGAGTATAGCATAGCCGCCGCGCATAGCCGCTTTTAAGTGTTTTACTATGGGACTATAAGCATTACAATATGGTTAGCAGAGATCAAATTTCATAATAAGATTATTATAAGGCTTAAAGTTTATACACTCCTACTAAGGGAGAAAAAACTGATTTCATAATAGACTTAAGCGTTGGGAATTTGAATTTGAATTTTAAAAAAGACGCAGTCTTATTATAAAATTACTATGAGAGTAATTAAAGTTTCATAACAAGATGTTAATTATTAAGTATAGCTATGGGATCTAAAAGAACCTTATGAGAGAGGATTTGTAGATTTCGGGAGCTTAACTCTGAAGAGTATGTTAGTTGGGCGTGGACGCACTGAGCCGCCACCTATTATGTGTTTACACAATAGAGGACGGATCTGTTAAAGCTGTCAAGAATGCACAACAAAAGGACGAATTTTGTCGTGCCATCCGAGAAATTCTTACTAAGTCTGATTCTTATGAAGACTTTCATCTTAGAGGTGACATGCTGTACAAATTTATAGACGGTGCATATGTTTTGGTGGTTCCAAAGTCTCTTCAAATAATTCGCATGTTTCACGAGAAGGGACATTTTGGTCTCGGTAAGGTTTCTAAACTAATTAAAGATGATTTTTGTATTCCCCAGGTGGACCGCAAAATAGCTGACGTCATCAGTAATTGTATCCCCTGCATTCTTGCTGCAAAAAAGAATGGCAAGAAAGAGTCGCTTCTTCATCCCATCACCAAGGTGGATCAGCCTTTACACACCTTCCATCTTGATCACCTTGGTCCGCTCCCATCCACAGCGAAAAATTATCGATATATTTTGCTAATCGTTGATGCCTTTTGCAAGTTCATCTGGATGTATTCAGTTAAAAGTACGACATTCAGCGAAGTCATCAACCGCTTGAACATACAATCACAAGTTTTTGGTCATCCTCAGCGAATTGTTTCAGACAAAGGATCTGCGTTCACTTCAAACGACTTTGAGGCGTATTGTTTGGAGAGAAATATCGAACATCACGTCGTGACAACCGGCGTTCCTAGAGGCAATGGACAGGCAGAAAGGATGAACAAAACCATCATTCAAGTTCTAACGCGTCTTACAATTGAAGACCCTTTAAAATGGTACCAATTCATTCCCAAAGTGCAGTGTGTCATTAATTCTACAGTTTCACGAAGTACTGGTAGAACTCCTTTCGAGTTGATGTTTGGCGTAAAGATGGCTATGGAAGACAATGTAAATTTGAGACAGGTACTTGAAGATGAGATTATGGCCTCGTTTGATAAGTTGATCGTCAACAGTTAAGGGCAGAAGCAAAAAAACAAATTTATGAAATACAAGAAGAAAACAGAAAAACCTACAATCAAAAAAGAAGAATAGCACCTACGTATAACATAGGTGAGCTGGTTGCAATCAAAAAAACGCAGTTTGCTACAGGCCAAAAGCTTTTCCCCATGTATCTTGGGCCCTACGAAATAGTTAAGGTCTTACGAAATGATCGATACTTGGTTAAAAAAGTCGGAGATCACGAGGGCCCTAACAAAACCTCTACGGCAGCAGATTATATGAAGCGGTGGCGCACGTTCCAGATTGATTCCGAGTCTGAAGAAGATGATAATGCTGAAGATGTTATTCCTTCGACTGGGACAGCCGAATTTCAGGATGGCCGTGTGAGTGGCAACACTGGTGCAAATACTAAATACAAAAGCTGCCGAAGCTGTCGAAAGCGAAAAGATGAGGAGAGACGATTGAGTTAAGCGACGACCGGCATTGTGTATACATTGATCATTTTTTTTTCATTATTCTAATTATTGTTACTTACTTTTGTATTTGAATTAAATTCTTATATTACAAAGTCAAGTCTATTTTTTATTTTCTTGGAAAGAGCATTCTACTGTATCTTAAAAATAAAAATCAATTCGCATAGTATTACCCCAAAAATGGCGAAATAGGATTTTTTTGGCACTTTCTAATGGTAACGGTAACGGATTTGAGTTCAGCGTAAAAAATTACCCTTAGAACGACTCTTACTTTTACGTGTCGAATAGTTAACCGATATTGGTAAACCTGTGTTATCAATGGAAATAAGACCCATTCAACAAAATGGATATATAGGATAAATTCAAAGTGCCTCTTAGTCCAGATTCTTTAAATGCAAAAAAAAACTTTGCATACACCCAACCTCGCACCTAAACCAAATCTTAACTTACTAATATAATAAATGTGAAAGTTTATTTGTTTGGATGTTTGTTAGACGATCACGCTCAAATGGCTGAACAGATTTAACTGAAATTTTGAGAAGATGGCTATTATGTATTAGAAGGAGCTATATGATACTTTTTTTAATGATACGAAAGAAAAAAAGAAAAAAATATTTGGTACCAAAACAACTTAATTCCACATAAGAAAAAAAAAATAAATCCAGTACATTTTAAACAAATCAATCAAGTTTGAAATTATCTTTCAAAAATCTAATTGAAAAAGCAATATATGTATGTATGTATGTACATTATGTACATAGTATATCATAGTCGACTCTCGATTATCCTGAATTTAACTGGTGGCCCGGCGAAGCGGGCGGGTAACTGCTAGTAGTATATATATTTATAATAATTTGAAAACTTTCAAAATTATTATGGGTATTCATGCAACAGTGTAAAGTCGTTTTAAACGTTGTGAAGTTCAAAACTTCGTAATTCTGTCACAATTTATATGGAAAATTTGACAGATTTACGAAATTTACAACTTTACCACCTTTACGACGACTTTACGCTGTTGCATGAATACCCTTATTATAAAACGAAAGAGCTGATATCCAAACTCGAAAATTCTATTTTTGTTTAATAGGTTCATATGAATTGAATTGTTAAGGCCAAACCAGCTTGAGGTTAATAAATCAAAGCTCTCTCATACCTCAATTTTAGACTATTATTCAAACTATTAGACCGAGAGCCCACAACAGGCTTTGGGTGTGAGTGACGGCAAAAAAAGAAGTATAGGTGTCGAAAGCTTCAATAAAGGCTATGCAAACAATCAAAGTCTTGCAGTCCACAACTGGGGCCTTTGCAATTAAACAGTGCATTGAACAAAAAATATGAATGCAACTTCTAGGGTAATCGTGTTAGCCGAAATTGGTTCTCACCCCTCCCTAGATAAGCTCCTCTCATAACATATCACGGAATTTGAGACCATTTGAGTGTATAGTTCGCTCTACTGGACCATTGAAAAAATTCAAAATTCTAAGTGAAAAACGATTTTCTTAAACGGTCTGGCAGAGGGCGAATTAAACATCCAAACATTTACAAAACTACAATAGTCGGAAAAAGTATTTTGACAGAAAAAATCTAAAAAAAAATAAATGAAAATGGTATCAAGATGAGCTTCCAAAAAACCATACAAAAGTTTGATTGATTGTATTTCAAAAACGTATGGGGAAAAAGTATTTTGACAAAATTAAAAACCCTCGCAATTGCCGGTTAACTTTTTGGTTCAGTCAGTGAGGATTGTTTTTTAGTTCGATTTTGGATGCAAAATTCAAATCCGTAATCCGTTTGTGGCTATCAGCTCGGGTTTTCATGAAATTGCCATTAGAAAATGACCAAAAATCGTTTTTTTGGCAATTTTTGAGACCTTGTAACATCAAGAAATAACTATTTTTCAAAAAGTTTTGCGAAACTATCTGAAAGCACTATAATCTTCTCCTTCAAATATCAGTCTAATATCTTTCTAATTCAAAGATATAGACTTGAAATCGTAGCCCTTTTTTTCGTTAATTTGAATAGGTACAGTGCGGTTCACTTCTTTAGACGCATCATTTTTTTCAGTAAATTAATTTTATCACCGCCTTTATTATCACTTTTGCTTTGAAATAGTTGAAGGTCAGACCATTTAAAGCTATTTTTGGGTTCAATATCATGGTTTCTTTGACATGACACACAAAATTCATAAAAAGTGGAGAATATGTGTGGAGGAAAAGCTCATGGCGTGGTTGAGTACACGCGAATTTATAGTTTTCATGATCAATGACTAACGGGACATCAAATTTCGGGAAAAATTACAAAATCTCTTCTTTGATCTATAAACACCTGGGGGTGTCGATATGAAAGGATGCAAAAAACCAGCTACTTCCGCGAGTGATAGACAAAAATTGTAAGGGTTGCATCTAATTCGTCGGTTTAAATGGCTTAAATAAGGGAACAAGCTAGGTTCACTGCCAGGATTTCTTTAGTCGAGAGTATACTTAAAAGTTCTGCATACCGAAAAAGAAAAAAACTCAAATGAAACCCCTAAACGAAGCTAGCAAAAAAAATAAGAACAAACCGAATGCAGTCTTTTAAGCTTCATAAGACTTGAAATAACAAGTGGCGTAAAGTCGTTTTTTCTTATGAAAAAGGAATCAAATTTGAAGGAATAGATAGATTCGAATTGTAATTCAATGACTGAGCATTTTTTGAAACTCAACCATAGTCGTATCAATGGTTCAAAAATGTAGGGTTAAATTTATTTTCCTTGAACTCTCACATTGGATTTTCTTTCAACAAAGTGGTTTAATTTAATTTTTTTGTTCTCTTTTTCGGTATCAAGAACTATTAATTGCCCTCTTGACTATAGAAATACTGGCACTCAACCTATCTTTTTTCCTTATTTTAGCCATTTAAACCGACGAATTAGATGCAACCTTTAGAATTTATCGTCTATCACTTGCGGAAGTAGCAGGTTTTTTGCATCCCGTTCATAACGACAATATCTTTTGTTTATTTCTTATGTGATTATAGGCCAAATAAGAGACTATTATATATTTCCGAAATTTGATGTCTCGTTATAGTCCTTGATCATGAAAGCTATGTATTCGCGTTCGCGTGTACTTAACCACGCCAAGAGCTTTCCTCCACCCATTCTCCACTTTTTCCCAGTTTTTTGTGTCATCTCAAAGAAACCATGATAAAAATATCTTTAAAAGGTCTGACCTTCAACTAGTGCGCTTATTAGGGTAGCTTTGAGTGTCAGTTTTATGTTTTACAGGGTGCTGCATCATAATCTGAGGTTTGCGACAAAAATTTGGAGACGCAACGTGCAAAAAATTGCAAGAAGTGGTACAAAAACGAATTTTTTTGAGTTTTTTGGTTACAACTTGAAAACAATAGTTTTCACAATTTATATAGAAGTAAATTGAAAGAACATACATACATATATATACGATTTCAAACAATTTTTGGTTCAAGATTTTTGTCTGCAACAATCCATTCCTATTTCTCTCTGAAATCTTTATTTGAAATTTAGCTCATTTTCAAATTACATATGTAGTTTAAGACGAAGGCTAACAACTAATTAATGATTTTCTTTGGGAGGTACCATTTAAACAATTGTTTTAAATGGTTCCTTACCAGAAAATAGCCTTTACCTAAAGTTATTTATTGGATTTTTGTTTTCAGAAAAATTGTGGTGCTGTTTTTAAGAAAAAATAAGATTTTGTAAAATTGCTACAAAAAATCGTATGGCAGGTACTGTTATATTTCGTTTAAATAAAAGTGGAAAAACAAAAGCCACTATGCATCAAGTTTGAACAAAATCGATGCAGCCGTTTCGGCTTTAGCCGAACGGACAGAATTATGAGACCCACTTTTGTGTCCTCTCTATCATCGTGATTACAAGTCTAATCGAAATCTCAAGCTCAATAACTTGCCATATAATATAATATGTAGGACCCATGTATACATGGCAATTAAAAATAGTGGTATCGAGCGTACATTTTGGCTGTAAACTAGTGCAACGAAAAAATGATAATTTCTTGTTTAGGTGAAATAAATTAATTTGTTTAAGAGTATGCATATTATTATTTCAGGGAAAATAAATAATGTCTTGAATAGAAGATTCCTAAAACGAACTCAAAACCCTGCACCAACATAAAATCGTGAAATGAAAAAATGCAATTATTTTGTACTACTTTTAATTTTTGCTAAGAAAAAAATTTATTTTAGTAATTATATTCATCTATCACATTCAATTTGATTATGCAGTTCCTCCAAATAAGTCTCCTGGCTATAATTGAGCAGTAGCTCATTGAATTTTTCTATAACAGCGTCAATATCACGAATCATCAAAATTGTACGAATTTTGGATTTAACCACATCAGCTAGCATCACATCTTTTCGTTCACGTTGTTTTACCATATCTTCCAGTTTGAACAAATGTTCATCGACCACACCAGGGAAGAGTTCTTTCATGGCATCGGCCAACAAATACAAATACTCTCGATTGGGGCCACTCGGTCCAGCGGCTGTGTAAATTTGGTTGGCAATGGGTTGTAAATCATCTTCACTGCCACCAGCAAAGGAGTCATTCTCATTTGTGGCAATGTACATGATTACATCAACGGTATCACCCGAACTAAAATCAACAAACTTTAGTGTTTTCCTCTGATAACCATTCTTCTCTCGGTAGTCTAGATGTGCTAGAACTTCGTTCTTTTGCTCCTTAGCTATTCTATAAGCAACACCATAAACTCTGGATTGGCCGTCATTTGAGGGTACAAGTGTGACAACTCTTCCTGGCTTTTCAAGAGTTCCTCTATGGTCAATGCTGTGTTGAAAAAATCTTCTCTGATAGCCTTCGATGTAACCTTGTTTTTTATCTATGAAAGGAAAGTCAGCCTTCCAAACTAATGAACCGTAGCCAAAGATCCAGACATCTTCTTCTGTAGGGGGAATAGATGAAGCTTCTGTGGTTTCACCACGACGTCTATTGCAAAACACTTTCTCATCGTAATGTATAAAATACGATCGAAAAAACACTGAAAATAGCTCTTCAACGAGCGTCTGTATTGGAGCTTCGACTTGTTTTGTTGCAAAATTATTTTGTAGAAGAATATCACGAATTTTAATTAAATCATCACAGGTAGGCTGGACTAATCCATTATTTTTTCTTTTAGACATGGTAATTTTTGATGAAATGCTAAACTTTTTACCTTTTTTAAAGGAAAATCGGAAAATATTGAATCTGTCAAAATAAAATTAATTGACATAACAAATTTGAAGTTCCTAAAAGTAGACAACAGATTTCGAATTTGTGGAACATAGATAGAATAGTTGTGTTCCATACACAAAAATATTGGGTCGCAGTCAGTGCTAGTTCTCTGGAAAAGTGAATTTGCATTTGCAGAAAGAGTGAAAATATTTTCACGCGTAAAAGTGACTGATTTGTGACTTGAAGTATCCCCCAAATGTGGTTGTTTGTCCTAGGGGTTTTGTTGATAGCAAATTGTGAAAAATTGCAATAAAATCATGTCAAAAACTAACTAGAGTGCCTTTCGCCTGAGCAGTGACCTGTACCTACGTTCTGTAACTCTCGCATCGATAAAATCATCAGAAAAACTCATGCATTTTGTTTCAGTTTTCATCTCGACCAGTTTTTTCGATGCGAGAGTTACAGAACGTAGGCACTGAATGCGAATAAATTTGTCCAGTCAAATCTAAGTGCAAATATCAACAATTTCTTGTTTTAACTTTTCGACAAAGTGAATAAACGATCGTATCTACGATTTTAAAAAGAAAACACCGCCTACCACTTGTTTAAATTGTTCAATTTAGCATTTTTATATTTTCTACATGACCAAGGAGATATTTTATGTCAGCTGTCAAACACTTATTCGCAATCCACAACATCAGGACGCATTCTAAAAATCTGCGAATGAAAAATTCGCTCGAATTTAGCCTCAATTTTTGTTAGCACCCATTTTATTGGTTTATTTTTTATGACAATAATTCGCGTCTGTCGGTGACCACTCATATGAAAGAAATGTCAAAATACGCGACCATTCGCAATTTGCAGCTTGCTATTCTGTACCCACGTTCTGTAACTCTCGCATCG
This sequence comes from Dasysyrphus tricinctus, assembly GCA_963921185.1. Classification (NCBI taxonomy): domain Eukaryota; kingdom Metazoa; phylum Arthropoda; class Insecta; order Diptera; family Syrphidae; genus Dasysyrphus; species Dasysyrphus tricinctus. Next base: position 229,079,014 of record OY992530.1, on the reverse strand, counting down.
ATTAAATCAGTCGAGAAACGTTGAAAAATGGAACAAAACTCATGCATTTTGTTTAAATTTTCATCGTTTCTCGACCAGTTTTTTCGATGCGAGAGTTACAGAACGTAGGCACTGCTTGCTATAACTGCAATTCTACTAAAGGTAGAAGCATCAATTTCACAAGTCACCCATAAAGGCTCTCCCAAACCAACGCGAAATCATAGCGAATCATTCGCAAAGGCGTTTTTTTGTTGTTGTTTAGCATTGTGTATCTTTCAAATTTTGTATTATTGTGAATGATTTCGTGTCGTTGGCGAATGTTTCGCGTTGGTTTGGGGGAGCCTTTAAGGCTCTCCCAAACCAACGCGAATTCACAGCGAATCATTCACAATAGCACAAAATATGACAAAAACACAACGCCAAACAACAACAAAAAATAGTCGTTGGCGAATGTTTCGCATTGGTTTGGGAGAGCCTTAATGCTCCCAAACCAACGCGAAACATTTGCCGACGACGCGAAATCATTCACAATAATACCAAATATGAAAGATACACAATGCTAAACAACAACAAAAAACTGTCCTCACTCTTGCGGAATTGGCCTGCTTTATTCTCTGTCGGTGACCATTCATCTGAAAGAAATAACAAAGCTCGTGGCCGTTCGCAATTCACAATTTACTATTCGTGGTTCATTTGAAAAGAACTTTACTTGCAATTTAAAACCTCAGGACAGATTCCACAAATCTGCGAAAGAAAAATTCGATTGAATCCAACCTCAAATTTCAACACCATTTTTACTATTTGGTATATTTTTAATGACTATTTGCACCTGTCGATGACCACTCATGTGAAAGAATTGTCAAATTTCCTGACTATTCGCAATTCGCAGTTCACCATTGTTACTAGGGCTTGGATGAGAAAAGGTGAATGTGTAGGGAGGAGGATGCTTGGAAGGTGGACGTAGGAATGAAAGAAAATAGGGGGGCGGAGTAGATAGGTAGCAGGATACCGTTCGGGTTACGGGTCGGAAATGTACTGAAAGTTTGAAAGCAAGAGGAAGTGGCGGAAACGGAAACAGGATACTTATGGAAGTAAGTATATTGCTGGGGAAAATGAAAACCTACTCGAAATGAAATTAAAGCGGGGGAAATTAATGCAAGAGGCTGATAGGAGGGGGTAAGTACTAGGGTAGAATTCCCACAAAAAAGGTAAGGAACTGTAGATAAAAAAAAAAATGATTGAAGGAGAGAGGACGGTAGTAACCCGAGTGGGGGAAGGAAGCGTCTGACTTTAGGACCTGGCACGCTCGCGTGGCACGGCTTAGCTCGTCGGATATAGAGGGGGATCTTGGTCCAAAAAAAAACAGACGTGACCCAGCAACAAAACATATAACGTGCCGAAAAAAAAAAACGTTACCACATAGAATGCCACCACCATACACTTACGTTGTTCTTGCTTACCGGTGGATGGATTGTTCTTGGATTCCGCTCCTTCATCGCTGTTGGTGTTGTACAGTGAAGCCGCCCTCCCAACCTGGAGCCCGTGGCAGGAATTTTCGGACTCCCCGAACGCCAGACACGGAAGCTGACCTCAGACCATCTCACTCCGAAGGTATTTCGCCCCCCTCGTTCCACCCCCTGAAAATTGCCCTAACAAGCCATACAGCTGGTTCTAACGCTGGGTAGTAAAACGCAATAGACTGGCGTGATTCACAATCATATTTTTATTACCACTAAAACTAACGAATACTATTGTTCGACTAATTGATCATAGGCTACAAAAAAAACAATATTGAACCTAAATAATAATGTGGGACTCAAAAAGACAATCGAAACAAAATCTATCATAAATATGAACGAGTTAAATTACATATAAATATATACAAAATAAATAAGAAATGATGGAACCCTAGGAGTGAATAAATAAGCTTACAAAATATAAACGAAAGTAAATGAAGAAAACAAAATAGGTTTGAACTTAAAAATAAGTATGTTATATATAAAAAAAATTCGAAAAATAATAAATAAATAAGAGATACAATAAATGGGGTAGGTATATTTTAATTAAGTTTTGTTGTTTTGTGTTTTTTTTTTTTTGGTTTTTGTTTTTTTGTATTTTTTTTTTTAATAATATGTTTCTATATTTAACCTATATTTAACTAAACGACAAAAGCTATAAAATTGTTTATGCGGAACAATAAGGGTAAAAGGCTTCCGCAATAAAAAAAAGAAGAAAGGTTTTGAAAGGGCTTTTCCGCACCTCCTCCAGGGCGCTTTCCTCTACTTTCGTCCTCCTTTTTCTGGACGTGTTACCCTTCTTTTTTCAAGACGCAACGTTTTCGTCGGCCCTACCTAACTAGAGCTCTACTTAGGCATACGCCTCCCGAATGTTCTGACCAAAATGGCTGACTCGACCGTTAGCAAACCTGTAGGAAGCACGGTTAGGTTTATTAACTCTCCTTCCCCTTTTTTTTTACAAAGATTTTTTTTTATATAATCTTTTTTTCTTTAACGCACTTAAGTAACCCTGAATTTTTACTAAACTCTAACCACGCCAAAAAAAAGGAACTATTTGATTTTTTGTCTAAGAAAAATTTATGTTGGCCCACTGTAGTGGGATTCGATACTGCTTCTCTTTCTGGATATCCGGAGGCGGGATTCTTCTTTCAATTTTTCGTTCGAATTTTGACGGCGTTCTTTTAATGTGACGATACCGACAAAGATTGTTTTTTTTCTTTTTAGGCGTTCTGGGTTGACTATTTTTGAAAAAATGTAAAAATCACTCGGCGGCCATCACTATCGTGACGTCAGTGACCTCCAAAAATGTCTCGCTTATCTCAACCCTTTTAAATTTGTCTTTAATGACGTCTTAAACTCGGCCGTCAAATATCGAATTTCCTTCGTGTTTTGTACTACAATTGATCTAATTAACTTTAATTTCATAGTTAGCACAAAATTACCACCTCACCTTTTTCTTCTAACACCTATCCTATATCCCGTTCTTCGCTTTCTCGCAGGAGCGTTTGCCCTTTATTTGAACCTGAGAGTTAAGATGCATATATATATTTAGATATGAATAATTCCGACATTTCTTATATATGTATAATTGTATATACGTAATCGGGATATATAGTTGAATAACTTTAATTTAACTTTTTTTTCTGATTAAAAATTGCTTTTCAACACTCACCCCTTGAAATTTTTTTACAACTATTTTTCTCTTGTGGCTACTTGCGGTTGAAATCCACTTTTATTATAAATTTACTAGGAAAGGTACCTAAATTTTTCTATAATTAATCACTAACTCACTATATTTCTAAATTTCTATCACTCACCCCATTATTTCTGTTTCACCATTCAAGTTGGATTTTTGTTTTCCTGGATTTATTTTTTAAATGTAACGGCTGGCGGTTAAAACGAATTTTATATTTTATACTTTATTTAAAGTTTCAACTCGCGCACTGCCTATTGATATGGGACTTTCTGACCGACTTTGTATCGCACTCTTCTTTGACTGACTGGCTTTTGCCTATCATTATTTCTTTGAATCGCCGTTCAAACCTATGCCATTTACCATAATCCACCCACACATTCAACCATCCACCGCTCATCAACCGAACTGGACTAGGGAAGCCGTAGAATTCCAACAACAACTATTAGTTGAAATCTGTGCTCTTCATTTCACCTCCGCAGGCAATCTAGAGGTCAAACTTAACCAGCCCGAACGTAGACTACTACTTTCTCTCAAAAAAACAACTATTCTGGACAACACCCTATACAAATTTGTTACGGTCTATCAATATCGTATTTCTAACGCTCCACCTTACCTACCGACGGCGGTCATCGCTTCTACTCTCATCTGTTCGATTTAGATGGAAGAGCACAGAACGAGATTAACTCTCGATCTGACCCTCTCCCACTAGTTGATAGCCCCCAACTTCACGACGTAAAAAAAAAGAATATTCATTTTAATCCAAATTCCAAAACATGGCGGTGTTTGTTGGTCTCGCGCCGGCTAGGTTTGTTTATTTGTCTTTCAATTCGTGTATTTTTCCTTTTATTTTTATTATTTGTACCTATCTGTAGATGTCAAATATTTCCGCAATATTTTAAAGTATTCTAGCCTTAATACCTATTACCCTTTTGTCTTTTTACGTGTCAGTTTTAGAATTTCGGGACGCCCAGAGGTGCCGACGGTGACGAACCTTCATGTGTTGCCCGCCAACCAAGGAATTTAGCTTCCACCACAAACAACCTGGTCACGAAAACACCACCGGCTCACCTGTGCCACACGTTTTCTAAATAACAACGTTTAAGTTCGCACAATTCCAACCCGTTCATTATAAATGGCCAGCACCACTTGGAGCGGCGGACATTCGTGTTTCGGTGCCTCCACCTCGGATACATCCACATACCATCCCACTTTACTGCTTCTCAACTTACCTCTGGTGCAAAAAAGCTTTCGAACAACCTCGAAGGCAAGGCGAAGCCAGGTAGCAGGGCCCCGCAGTCCGAAACCAATCCCGGCCATACCCATTTTGGCCTGTACCGACTTCAACAACCATGTCGACCATCTGCATCTCAGGTAACATTCCCTTGCGGAGTTTCTCACCTTTTATTTTGTTGTTTTCTTACAACCTGACCTAACAGACATTTATTCTATCTTACTATAGGATGCCGATGGTTGTGCCTCTGCCCCCTGGCCAAAAAAAAAAAACACCCAAACAGCATTGAGGTGTGGATGACGAACGCTTGGGTGGTTCTAGGAACTCATCGACCTGCGTTTGAGCCCACTCCCAATTCAGATGCCATTATCCGGAGAATAAAAGCAACATTACGGCCACTTCCAAGCGCCAAGTAATCGGTCATGCAAGCGACCGCAACAAAACACCGGTTCCGATGTGGACTGGCTCACTTCGGAGACGGTGGCGGCATTACATCTTCTTTTTTTTTTTTGGATAAACTGTGGGGAGATCAACCCACGAACACGATACAGGCCGGGCAAAACTTGATTTATTGGCCTCCTGCCTTTTTTTCCCAGATACAAAAAATAAGAAAGGATGATGGACCGTGTCATTACCCGAACTATGGTGAGTTTTGTATCCAAAACGAAGTATTCTACGATAGAGTTTATTATAAATATGTCTAGTGTAAGATAGATAATAGGCATTAAGTTTTGGGCTGTGTAACCGAAAATTGTATAGGCATTTATAAACAGTGAATAAGAACACTTTCTAGAATTCGATGCTTCAATTTTTTGTCTTTTGTTTTATTTTTTTTTTGTTATTTCTGTTGAAACTGTTTGTGTCGACTCGCACGATTCACAAGGTCTTTGTGGTGATTTGAGATGCGACTGGGTTATTCAAGGGCCATCAAATCTTATCCTCAAGGTTATTCTCTTTGACTTTGTTTTATAATAGCCCTGTTTTCTAGGGTTGAAACCGGAGAAGGTATAAATGCTTCAGAGGAACTCAATATCTCGACATCCCCTTCGCATCTTCGTAGCATCTTTACGTTTCTTCAGTGTTTCTCCCGTTTTGTGGTTGCGAATTTGCTAGATGCTTTGGAGGGCTGATAACGGGTCGGCTTGATAAATGATACTTTTTCCTTAGTATTGGATTTCTTTTTCTTTAACGATAATCAATTAATTTGAAATGAGAAACAACCTATTTTACGATGATTTGTAATTATATACCGGCAAGCGGTAGTTACATATCAAATTCGTCCGATGACTCATGGATGGTCTCGTTGAGGGTACGCTTCGAAGACGCGCAGGTGTGTGATTGCTAAGCGCTGTTGGCGGTTGCCTATAGTATCCCACTTTTTTTTTTTCTTGCTCGAATTCTTTTAGCTATAAAACGTTTGAGTTCCAGGGCTAGAATTGCTATTTGATAGTTATCACAGATGGGTAGTATTTCTAAATCAATAATTTAACTATGGATTAATATCACAGGTGGAAAAATTTTTTAATTAATAATTCAACTTATATAGAGATAAATATCACAGAAGGAAATGGGAAATCGTTTGGATTAATGTCCCAACTAAGAGTTGTTTTAAATCATTAGGTGGACTCTGTGTAAATATCACAGATGGAAACAATTGCACTGAATAAATAAGCTACTGATAAATATCACAGGTGGTACCGAGTCGAAACTCTACGGTTATAGATTAGACCCCATAAGGTCGGTTAGCTAAACCACATCACCGAACTCTTTATTTTCTTATCTTGACTTAGTTTATATCAGGGGCTTCTCGCCACATGCCTATGAACAACTAACACTTAACGACTGTACGACAGCGCCATAAAAAAAAAAGGTAATTCGCCTCTCCAAGCGTTCACCCTGGCAAATCATACCTCCAATTGAACTTTACGTGGGAGATAGACAAATTTCATTGTTTCAGGTCTTTGGCGTGAAATATCCCGATTTTCCTTCCCGACATGTTTTCTATTTCATACATGTTTTTACCAATAGGTTTGACCACACGACATTTTACATATTTTGGGCAAAGTTTAGAAGAAATGAGCTTGGAACTATCGCTAAGCACAAAGTTTCGTTTGTAAATTTCCTGCCCCGGCAAATAGCGTATGTTTCGGGAACGGATATTGTAGTTTTTAGCGCTCCTTTCGTTCGCCTTTAAGATTTCCTCTTTAATTTTGGAGCGAATAATTTGCAACCGGTGTTGCCTCGGTAAGGTAAATATTTCACCATCCTCTACGACGCTCAACCTCTGGGCCAAATCGTAACTGCTACCGTGCGTCATCATATTCATTCCAAATAGTGCGAAATATGGTGACACTCCGATAGCAGTGTGTACCGAGCTTCTCAACGCGCCTGAGATATCACTTAGGTGCATATCCCAGTCGCGTTGGTCCTCCTGGAGGTAGGAACGAATCGCCGATAAAAGCGTCCTATTAACCCGTTCTGAGGCATTTGACTGCGGGGAATAATTGGCAGTCCTAAAATGCCGTATGCCGAAGTTTTGCAAAAAACTTTGAAATTCTTTTGATAGGAATTGTTTCCCGTTATCCGAGTGAATAATTTGAGGTACTCCAAACGTGTTGAATATTTCGTTTCGTAAATATTTAATTACGCTACCCGAATTGGCAGCTCGCAAGGGCTTTAAAAACACAAATTTTGACAGGTGGTCTAGGACCACAAAAACATGGGCGTTTCCGGCTTTGGATCGCGGGTATGGGCCTATGAAGTCCACATAAAGCTTTTGAAAGGGTCTTTCAGAAGTATAGGAGGTTTCAATAGGAGGACGTGAGACTTTATTGGAAGATTTTGATTGTTTACAAACATCACATTTAGAAACATACCGACGTATTTGAATGGTCATATTCGGCCAGTAAAAATACTCTCGTATTCGATGCAACGTTTTTGCTATGCCTCCATGGGCGGCCTGAGGTGGGTCATGCGCCTTAGCGATGACACTTTCGGTCAAAGCGGAGGGAACCCATAAACACCAGGTATGTTCTGTTATGGACTCTCGTGGGATTAAAGGAATAGTCTTTTTGTAGACATACCCCTCTTCGATTTTCACATCAGGTAGTTCCTCCTTGTGTTCCCGAATTGCCTGTAGGAGACTTTTATATTCTTCAGACTTAAATTCCTCGGAATACAAGTCTATCAATGGAGCTACTTGATCGAGTACCAGCGAATCCACGTGCGCCCGAGAAAGAGTGTCTGGCACTACATTAAGTGAACCTTTTCGGTGCTCTATGCGAAGGTATATGACTGTAATTCCAGACTCCACCTGGCCAGCCGGCCACTCAAATCCTTCATCGTCATTAACCATTTCAGACTTGAATGTTCGGTTATGACCGTGAAGTCCATACCCTCGACATAGGGCCTAAACTTCTTTATTGCCATTACCGCCGCCATACACTCTCTCTCGGTCACACTATAGTTCCTCTGACACGCATTCAGCTTTTGGGAGAAGTATGAGATGGGCAATTCTTCACCATCATCGTGCTTCTGGAAAAGTACCGCGGCGATTCCGGAGTCGGACGCGTCACACTGTATGAAGAAGCGTTTCGAGAAATCGGGATGGATGAGCACCGGAGCCGTAGTAAGGGCTTTTTTCAAATTCTCGAACGCGGTTTTGGCTTCTTCAGTCATAACAAATTTGGTATGCTTGTTCTTCAACGTGTCCGTCAAGGGTGCAGTCAAGCTAGAAAAATCCTTGATAAACCTCCTATACCACCCTGCTAGGCCAAGTAACCTCCGCACTTGCCGCGGGTTTTTAGGCATAGGAAAGTCTACGACTGCCTCCACCTTTGCTGGGTCGGTCTTCAATCTCCCACCACCAACGATGAAGCCCAAATATTTTAGCTCCTTGAAGCAAAATTTGGATTTCTTAACGTTGATGGTGAGATTTGCTTTCCTTAGGCAGTCAGCCACTTCCCCCAACAGAGTGATATGGGTCTGGAAGTCCGGCGCTATAATGAGCAGATCATCTAAGTACACGAAGACCCGATTCCGAAGTCGTGCAGGGATTACCTTGTCCATCAACCGACATAACCTTTGCGCTGCGTTGCACAACCCAAAGGGCATGACCGTAAACTGGTACAAGGGTCTCCCCGGTACCGCAAATGCCGTTTTTTCCCTATTTTCCTTCTCCAGTGGTATTTGCCAGAATGCTTCCTTTAAATCTACACTACTAATATAGTAGGTATCGGGTAGACGGCTGATCAGCCCTTCGATGTGGGGAAGAGGGTTGGCATCCTTTTTGGTAACCGAGTTGACCTTACGAGAATCCAGGCAGAAACGATACTTGGTAGTATTGTTCGGGCCTGGCTTCTTTATAAGGACCACTGGCGAGCACCAAGGACTCTCGCTCTCCTCCACAACGCCGAGCTCAATCATCCTGTCTATTTCCTGGTACAAAAGGGCTTGTACCGCTGGAGAAACAGGGTAGTGTCTCTGCTTCACCGGAACCGCATCTCCGGTATCAATGATATGCTCCATCAACGCCGTCTTTCCCAGACCGTGTCGATCGTAATCCAGGAATTTCTGCTTGACTGCCTCCAATTCGGACCGCTGGACAGGAGATAGTTCGTGAGAATTAAGTAAATCAGCCTCATCCTCCAGAACCGACACGGAACTTAGTACATTTGGAGCAATCTGGAATGCTTTCCAGAAGTCGACTCCCAAGTACAACTCCTGGTCTAAATTCGGAACAAGATAAAGCGTTACCTGATGTTCTATATTTTTATACTTAATTAGTGTTTGAACTTTTCCAATGATTGCTTGGCTTTTGCCATCGGCGGTTTTGACCCCCGAACTATAAGGTTGTATTTTGAACCCTGACTTCTCTACAAAAGGTAGGCATCCTTTTCCCAAAATACTCACGCTGGCCCCACTATCCAGCAACCCGAGGACTTCTTCGCCTGCGATGATGACCTTAGCATATGGTCTAGGATCAATGTTTGTGTCTATTACGGTTGATAATATATTTTTCTTAATTTGTTTTCTTAGTCTATGTCTTTCTCTAGCCTTTGATATTCTCTTCGAAACTGCTCCTACTCTACCATTAAAAATCCTATCTCTAGCTTCATAATATTCTTTTATCCTCACGTGTAATGGTTTTATCTGTATTATATGACTCTCTTTTTCTTTGTTTATTTTCTCGCTATTTTCTCTTAACAACATTTTAATTGGTTTTTCTACATGGGAAATTGACGGTTCTAAGTTCAATTCAAGGTTTCTTGGGGAGTTTGGGTCGAACGCGACTCCCCCAAAGATCTCGCGTTCTGATTCATGTTTTCCGGCCTGCAGTGAGAACATTTAGGAGTTTTTACGCCCTCCTGCCCACATTTATAGCAGAAAATGTTTCTTGTGGCTGACGTACAGTCCATAAACGAATGCCCTGGCAGTTGACAATTCCAGCACGCTGCCTTTTTAGACTCACTGTATCCACGAGAGTTTCTCGGGCGCACCCCCAGGTGCTGAAAAGCTTCTAGCTGTTCGTCTCGGTCGAGCCAGTTCCCTGACTCTATACCGAGTTCATTTACCCCGTATCGAGCTGGTGGCCTCTGGTTCTTTGGCCCGTCTCTATCTTTACCTGGGAAGGCACCCTCTGCGTCTTTGCACGCCATCCTCAGCTGGTCCATTGTATACACCGCCTGAGGATACACCAGTCTACCAACTCGCTCGTTTAAATTCTTTTTCAGGGTTCTGACAAGATCCACTTCCGGAATCTGCATCCTGAGCTGAGACCGCAACTTATTAATCGAAGCAAAAAAATCTTCGCTGGACTCCCAGGAGCCTTGTCGCCGATCAGTTATCTCCCGCATTAAGTCAAGGTCGGTTTTGGCATTGCGAAATTGTCGCATTAAGGCATCCCTCAAAACTGGCCAATCCGGACGATAGTTTGACCTTTGGTATTGCCAGTACCATTCATAGGCGGCCCCCGAGAGCAGGAGATGGAAGTCTCGCAGGATCTCAGCCCAGGAACAGTCATGCTGACTTTGTAGCATCTCAATCCGGAAGATAAAATCTTCTACTGTCAACGCTTCTGGTTTGCCATTGAAATTCACGCCCCATTTGTCGATTCTGGTAATTTTTCCTCCTCTATACGGAGGAGCTTGATTGGGTTGAAAATATTGGGGTGGATACCAATAGGAATTATTTCTCGCCTCTCCATTTTCCCAAGTTTTCCCTTGCAGATTATCGAGTTGGTGTATCCCTCTCCCTAACCCTACATCACTGTCTGCACAGCAGCGCCTTGAACGTGTGGCTCCTACCTGACTAGGTGGTGGTATGAAAGGTTCAGTATGCGGATCTAACTGAGGTGGTCTCGGCAGTGCGGGCGTCGGCTGAGGTTGACTCACCTTCTGGTTAACTGTGAGTTTGTCTGTCATTGGTGGTCGGATTCTTTCTTCCAGAGGAGGAACTGACCGGGTCGTCAGATTGATCTCTTTCAAAAAATCTAGGAAGCCTCGTTGTACTTCGGCTTTTACCGATTCAGAAATATTTTCGCGTATTGAGTTGGTATATGATTCGTAAGCGTTGACTACGGCTAAGTTAATCACCGTTCTCAATTCGGGTGAAATGCTTACCTCCTCTGGTGTTGTTTTGGTATTAACATTGGTATTGCCTGGGCCTCTAGTCGACGGTGGCCCTGCCAACCTGGCTACCCCCTGCCGATCACTCGGCGCCTCGTCTAACCTTGTGACCCTTTCGGGGTCATAACGAGGTAGCTCGTGGTTCACCGCTTTCGGGACTGTCCCAGTTCCTCTCTGTGCTGCTTCACTTTGAAGATTCGATCGCCACAAGCCGGTTTGTCGGGGGGGAATTATATCCCGAAAATGAACATTATTATGGCCGGAAGTGGTAAACATGTCCCACTCATACCGAGTACGACGAAAATTTCCTCCTTCATAACTGGGGACTCCTGCTTCTTCAGGACGATTTTCGCCCGGTAAGCTTCTCCCTCTGAACCTCGGGTCGACATCCCAATTGATTGGCTCAAAAGCTTGGCTCAATGGAGTATTTCGCCCGTTCTCGTTTTCCAACCCTATCGCCATATCCCTCAAAGCTGAGATTGGGTTAGTAGTATTTGGCTCTGTTCTTTGAATCATTGTGTCTGAGCCCCCTGACTGCCTCAGGGATGAAGATCCCAACCCCGTTAGGCTGCTGAAGGTCGGTGATGGAATCGAAGCGGTTCTAACTGAATTACTAGAAGGCCTAGGTGGCACTGGTGGGTTAGGACTCCTTAAATTTTCTTGACCAGTTTCTTGAGCCGGAGTTTGTTTCTTGCATTTGTTGACCGGGGAATGTTGCACTAAAGCCATAACGTTTTTATTTTTTACAAATTTCTTTGATATTGATCTAGTTATTATTCTACTTCTAGTTTGGATATATCGTTTGCTTATTCTGTTTTCTTTTTTTTCAGATCGCATCCCTTGGGCGATTGCTTTTTTAACCGCTGTACCAGCTAAGTGGCCAAGAGAACTATCTTCTAATTAAAGGATCCTTTTTTTTCAATTTAAATTTAATCACCCAATAAATGAAAACAAAATCTAGGCAAAAAACTTAACTGACTCTTCAGACGGACTCTCAAATTGTAATATTTTACCTACTAATGTTGGTTCTATGTATGTATGTTGCTTTTATTTTCAACTCTAAGTAACTAAATGTAAATCAATCGAAAACAAAAATTCGTATCGCTATATACTAATGATTGAATGTGTTTCTAGTTTCTCAGAGCGTTTGCTCTTCCTACTTTCAGTTAATAAACTTTACTACAATAATAAACAAAAATGATTAAAGGCTTAAGTTAAAACTTGTTAATCTTTAATCCTAAAGAATTATATTAAGTTTGAAAATTAAGTTTTCTTTCCTCAACTATGCTAATGGCTAAGGGCCAGGATCACCAGAAATCCAAACACAATTTTATATCGATACCCTACAGTAAGTATTATTAATTGTGTTAAACTTATTCAGAATAAACACTTAGAAAATTCAACACCCAATCGGTTCGGCTTAAAATTGAAGACGATGAGAAAAAAAAATGAAACAATATTATTTGTATCAAAGAAGTAGTATTCGTTTTCTATTAAACTGTTTTAATCGTTTAATGTTTGTGTTGAGTTTGGATTACTCTATTAACGTTTATATTTAGTTTGTTGTTTTATTTCATAAATGTTGGGGGTTTCTGAGGTGGCTGTCTTCGGTGGTCTCTTACTTGTCGATGACCATGAAATTGGATCTGAAGGCAACATCCGTGTGCGTTTGAAGTTTGACGAACAGTGATCATCGGTAAGCAAAAACAAATAATAAGACGACATAAAAACATTACAGGTTCCCAGTTGATGTTGCTGTTGAGGCCACGATGCATCGTCGCAATTGATCAGGCTTTCTTACGAGCGATCCCGATCAAGACATACGATGCATCTAATCCCCACTGCAACCCCCAAATGAGAATCGGGATTAGTGTACTGTAGGTACCCTCTTGATGCCGCTGCCGGAGTTGAGATGACTCGTCGCTACTGATCAGATGTTCTTAAGAGCGATCCTGTCAAGACATACGAGTCTCCCGCCCCCACCAGCATCATCAATTGAGTACGATGACGTTACTTCCGTCGTCAGATCCCAAGTTCCTGCCCCCATTCAATAGTACGTTGAGACCATGTATTTGAAGATTTGCAGAAGCTCCGGATTCTGACGACGAAGGTAATAGAAGACGACATTTTTCCGCTCACTCTGTTCTCGGTGGGGTCACCTCACTCAACGTCGCAAGTGAAAAGGCATTCTAAAGAGTGATCCTGACCACGACATACGTTGCGGAAGATGACTCCCCCGGGCCCAAAATGACAGATTAGGAAAGGGTTAAGGACGAAAGACTAGGACTACACGAATGGGCGCCATTTGTTACTAGGGCTTGGATGAGAAAAGGTGAATGTGTAGGGAGGAGGATGCTTGGAAGGTGGACGTAGGAATGAAAGAAAATAGGGGGGCGGAGTAGATAGGTAGCAGGATACCGTTCGGGTTACGGGTCGGAAATGTACTGAAAGTTTGAAAGCAAGAGGAAGTGGCGGAAACGGAAACAGGATACTTATGGAAGTAAGTATATTGCTGGGGAAAATGAAAACCTACTCGAAATGAAATTAAAGCGGGGGAAATTAATGCAAGAGGCTGATAGGAGGGGGTAAGTACTAGGGTAGAATTCCCACAAAAAAGGTAAGGAACAGTAGATCAAAAAAAAAATGATTGAAGGAGAGAGGACGGTAGTAACCCGAGTGGGGGAAGGAAGCGTCTGACTTTAGGACCTGGCACGCTCGCGTGGCACGGCTTAGCTCGTCGGATATAGAGGGGGATCTTGGTCCAAAAAAAAACAGACGTGACCCAGCAACAAAACATATAACGTGCCGAAAAAAAAAAACGTTACCACATAGAATGCCACCACCATACACTTACGTTGTTCTTGCTTACCGGTGGATGGATTGTTCTTGGATTCCGCTCCTTCATCGCTGTTGGTGTTGTACAGTGAAGCCGCCCTCCCAACCTGGAGCCCGTGGCAGGAATTTTCGGACTCCCCGAACGCCAGACACGGAAGCTGACCTCAGACCATCTCACTCCGAAGGTATTTCGCCCCCCTCGTTCCACCCCCTGAAAATTGCCCTAACAAGCCATACAGCTGGTTCTAACGCTGGGTAGTAAAACGCAATAGACTGGCGTGATTCACAATCATATTTTTATTACCACTAAAACTAACGAATACTATTGTTCGACTAATTGATCATAGGCTACAAAAAAAACAATATTGAACCTAAATAATAATGTGGGACTCAAAAAGACAATCGAAACAAAATCTATCATAAATATGAACGAGTTAAATTACATATAAATATATACAAAATAAATAAGAAATGATGGAACCCTAGGAGTGAATAAATAAGCTTACAAAATATAAACGAAAGTAAATGAAGAAAACAAAATAGGTTTGAACTTAAAAATAAGTATGTTATATATAAAAAAAATTCGAAAAATAATAAATAAATAAGAGATACAATAAATGGGGTAGGTATATTTTAATTAAGTTTTGTTGTTTTGTGTTTTTTTTTTTTTGGTTTTTGTTTTTTTGTATTTTTTTTTTAATAATATGTTTCTATATTTAACTAAACGACAAAAGCTATAAAATTGTTTATGCGGAACAATAAGGGTAAAAGGCTTCCGCAATAAAAAAAAGAAGAAAGGTTTTGAAAGGGCTTTTCCGCACCTCCTCCAGGGCGCTTTCCTCTACTTTCGTCCTCCTTTTTCTGGACGTGTTACCCTTCTTTTTTCAAGACGCAACGTTTTCGTCGGCCCTACCTAACTAGAGCTCTACTTAGGCATACGCCTCCCGAATGTTCTGACCAAAATGGCTGACTCGACCGTTAGCAAACCTGTAGGAAGCACGGTTAGGTTTATTAACTCTCCTTCCCCTTTTTTTTTACAAAGATTTTTTTTTATATAATCTTTTTTTCTTTAACGCACTTAAGTAACCCTGAATTTTTACTAAACTCTAACCACGCCAAAAAAAAAGGAACTATTTGATTTTTTGTCTAAGAAAAATTTATGTTGGCCCACTGTAGTGGGATTCGATACTGCTTCTCTTTCTGGATATCCGGAGGCGGGATTCTTCTTTCAATTTTTCGTTCGAATTTTGACGGCGTTCTTTTAATGTGACGATACCGACAAAGATTGTTTTTTTTCTTTTTAGGCGTTCTGGGTTGACTATTTTTGAAAAAATGTAAAAATCACTCGGCGGCCATCACTATCGTGACGTCAGTGACCTCCAAAAATGTCTCGCTTATCTCAACCCTTTTAAATTTGTCTTTAATGACGTCTTAAACTCGGCCGTCAAATATCGAATTTCCTTCGTGTTTTGTACTACAATTGATCTAATTAACTTTAATTTCATAGTTAGCACAAAATTACCACCTCACCTTTTTCTTCTAACACCTATCCTATATCCCGTTCTTCGCTTTCTCGCAGGGGCGTTTGCCCTTTATTTGAACCTGAGAGTTAAGATGCATATATATATTTAGATATGAATAATTCCGACATTTCTTATATATGTATAATTGTATATACGTAATCGGGATATATAGTTGAATAACTTTAATTTAACTTTTTTTTCTGATTAAAAATTGCTTTTCAACACTCACCCCTTGAAATTTTTTTACAACTATTTTTCTCTTGTGGCTACTTGCGGTTGAAATCCACTTTTATTATAAATTTACTAGGAAAGGTACCTAATTTTTTCTATAATTAATCACTAACTCACTATATTTCTAAATTTCTATCACTCACCCCATTATTTCTGTTTCACCATTCAAGTTGGATTTTTGTTTTCCTGGATTTATTTTTTAAATGTAACGGCTGGCGGTTAAAACGAATTTTATATTTTATACTTTATTTAAAGTTTCAACTCGCGCACTGCCTATTGATATGGGACTTTCTGACCGACTTTGTATCGCACTCTTCTTTGACTGACTGGCTTTTGCCTATCATTATTTCTTTGAATCGCCGTTCAAACCTATGCCATTTACCATAATCCACCCACACATTCAACCATCCACCGCTCATCAACCGAACTGGACTAGGGAAGCCGTAGAATTCCAACAACAACTATTAGTTGAAATCTGTGCTCTTCATTTCACCTCCGCAGGCAATCTAGAGGTCAAACTTAACCAGCCCGAACGTAGACTACTACTTTCTCTCAAAAAAACAACTATTCTGGACAACACCCTATACAAATTTGTTACGGTCTATCAATATCGTATTTCTAACGCTCCACCTTACCTACCGACGGCGGTCATCGCTTCTACTCTCATCTGTTCGATTTAGATGGAAGAGCACAGAACGAGATTAACTCTCGATCTGACCCTCTCCCACTAGTTGATAGCCCCCAACTTCACGACGTAAAAAAAAAGAATATTCATTTTAATCCAAATTCCAAAACATGGCGGTGTTTGTTGGTCTCGCGCCGGCTAGGTTTGTTTATTTGTCTTTCAATTCGTGTATTTTTCCTTTTATTTTTATTATTTGTACCTATCTGTAGATGTCAAATATTTCCGCAATATTTTAAAGTATTCTAGCCTTAATACCTATTACCCTTTTGTCTTTTTACGTGTCAGTTTTAGAATTTCGGGACGCCCAGAGGTGCCGACGGTGACGAACCTTCATGTGTTGCCCGCCAACCAAGGAATTTAGCTTCCACCACAAACAACCTGGTCACGAAAACACCACCGGCTCACCTGTGCCACACGTTTTCTAAATAACAACGTTTAAGTTCGCACAATTCCAACCCGTTCATTATAAATGGCCAGCACCACTTGGAGCGGCGGACATTCGTGTTTCGGTGCCTCCACCTCGGATACATCCACATACCATCCCACTTTACTGCTTCTCAACTTACCTCTGGTGCAAAAAAGCTTTCGAACAACCTCGAAGGCAAGGCGAAGCCAGGTAGCAGGGCCCCGCAGTCCGAAACCAATCCCGGCCATACCCATTTTGGCCTGTACCGACTTCAACAACCATGTCGACCATCTGCATCTCAGGTAACATTCCCTTGCGGAGTTTCTCACCTTTTATTTTGTTGTTTTCTTACAACCTGACCTAACAGACATTTATTCTATCTTACTATAGGATGCCGATGGTTGTGCCTCTGCCCCCTGGCCAAAAAAAAAAAAACACCCAAACAGCATTGAGGTGTGGATGACGAACGCTTGGGTGGTTCTAGGAACTCATCGACCTGCGTTTGAGCCCACTCCCAATTCAGATGCCATTATCCGGAGAATAAAAGCAACATTACGGCCACTTCCAAGCGCCAAGTAATCGGTCATGCAAGCGACCGCAACACCATTCGCAGCTCATAATGCAAGGCACTTTAGTTGATATTTGCATTTGGAATTGCTAAACAAATTTATTCGCATTCGTAGGTCGCGGCTCATGTGAAAGGCACTTTAAGTGCATTTCACATGAGCTGCGAACTGCGAATGCGAATGCGAATAAATTTATTTACCCAGCGGCTCCATTAGCAATATTTGAGGCAATAAATTGCCTCACTCATTGCTATTGCCTTTAATAATGCAAATGGAGACGCTTTGTCAATGGCAATGGCAATATTGCCTAGAAGATGAGAGGCAATTATTGATTTCCATCTTCAAGGCAATAAATTGAGGAAAAATGGGATTCCCCGTAATTGTGAATGGCTTCTTTATTGATTTTTTCAATTAAATCGTAGAATATGAGAACGCACATGACAAAATATAGTGAATTAAAATTAAATTTTATTAAAAACAGGGGATTTGAACAGCATTTGCAGTCAAATATTTCTATACACACATTTTATAATTGAAATTGCCTGGCAATGAAAATGCCCACCCAAGCAATAAATTGCCATTCCTATCCCAATTGCAATTGCCTCAAAAATTGCCAATGGAGCCACAGCGTTAGGCAATTCCAAGCGCAAATATCAACAAATAAGTGTTTTAACTTTTCAAAAAATTGAATAAACGATCCTATCTACAATTTTAAAAAGAAAACACGAACAAAAATTAGTTTAAATTGTTGAATTTAGCATTTTTTTATATTCTACGCGACCACCGAGGTATTTGCTGCGAACTGCAAATCACTTATTCGCAATCCACAACATTAAGGCTCTCCCAAACCAACGCGAAATCGTAGCGAATCATTCGCAAAGGCGATTTTTTGTTGTTGTTTAGCATTGTGTATCTTTCATATTTTGTGTTATTGTGAATGATTTCGCGTCGAGGGCGAATGATTCGCGTTGGTTTGGGGGAGCCTTTAAAGGCTCTCCCAAACCAATGCGAATTCGTAGCGAATAATTCGCAAAGGCAATCTTTTGTTGTTGTTTAGCATTGTGTATCTTTCATATTTTATGTTATTGTGAATGATTTCGCGTCGAGGGCGAATGATTCGCGTTGGTTTGGGGGAGCCTTAAAGGCTCTCCCAAACCAATGCAAATTCGTAGCGAATCATTCTAGGCTCTCCCAAACCAACGCGAAACATTCGCCGACGACGCGAAATCATTCACAATAATACAAAATTTGAAAGATACACAATGCTAAGCAACAACAAAAAAGGCTCCCCCAAACCAACGCGAAACATTCGTCGACGACGCGAAATCATTCACAATAGCACAAAATATGAAAGATACACAATGCTACACAACAACAAAAAATCGTCTTTGCGAATGATTCGCTACGAATTCGCGTTGGTTTGGGAGGGCCTAAAAACGCCTTTGCGAATGATTCGCTCTAATTTCACGTTGGTTTGGGAGAGCCTTAAGACGCATTCCACAAATCTGCGAATGAAAAATTCGCTCGAATTAAACCTCAAATTTTGCTAGCCCCATTTCACTAGTTTATTTTCTATGACTATTCGCGTCTGTCGGCAACCACTCATGTGAAAGAAATGTCAAAACTCACGACCATTCGCAATTCGCCGTTGGCTATTCGCAGCTCATATGAAAGGCACTTTAAGTGCCTTTCACATGAGCCGCGAACTGCGAATGCGAATAAATTTCTTTAGGCAATTCTAAGCGCAAATATCAAGAAATAAGTGTTTTAACTTATCAAAGAAGTGAATAAACGACCCAATCTACAATTTTAAAAAGAAAACACGAACAAAATTTAGTTAAAATTGTTAAATTTAGCGTTTTTATATATTCTACGCGACCACCGAGATATTTTCTGCAAACTGCCAAACACGAGGGGTATTCACGATCTGGTGCAACAAGCCTAGTAAAATTGTAAAATTTTATTTTTTTACAATCGATCGTGAACGCAATTCCTTTATCTATAGTTACACTGTAGCAAACTCACAAAATTTCTCAAACAAATATCAGCTGACAAAAAGAATGACATTTGGCGAGTTATCAAATACACAAGCGCAAACTTTAGTATTTTTCTTTTACAATAGGGTTGGAGTATAGCAAAAATGTAAAAGTGTAAGAATTTGACATTCAGAATATTTTGTTGTTGTAGTGCAAGAAAGTGTTACACTTTTACAGCCTTATTCATAAACGCATTATAGCCAGTATATAGCGCTATGCACTCGCTATAATGCCACCGAACGCGAAAACCTTATTCATAAAACTTATACAACGTAGAATAGGCTCATTATAAGCTAAACGCGTTTGGAGGTTGAATAGTGGCAATATAAGGATATGTTCGTATCGGAATGTCACTAATATACTCACAGAAGTGAAATATTCAGATATGTATGCCTGCACACACATATACATAACCTATTCTTCCCAATAAAAACTGAGCAAAAGGCATAATGAAATAAAACAACAAAACATTTTTTATCTCAAACATTTTTATTTAATTTATGCACATAATGCGTACCTACTATTAACAATAACAACGAGAACTGTATTATAAAAAAAAAACTAAAAATAATCCAAACGGAACGGAGCTGTGGCGGCCGCCAGCGGCGCAGCAGGAAAAATGGGGGTTGATTTGTTCTTTTTCTTTTAATAAAAATGCACTGAGTAAACGGAATATTGAATAGCTTAGTTTTATTGAAATATTTATTTAATATTACTAAAAACGACACAAGGAAACTTCAAAATTATAATTATTAACACAGAAATTGAAAAGACCCGAACCGACAGCATTATTCTTGTATTGATTTTTCACGAACAGCTGATGTTTTCTTAGAGATGTGCAAGTAAAATGTAATAGATTTTCCCTTTTTGGTACTTTATCTGACACAAGCGTTGTATAACTATAATGGGTAGGAAAATGTTTTATGAATAAGAATTTGTGTAACATTGAATAGTAGCCTTATACAGTGTATAACTATTCATCTGTTTAGTGGAATCTAATGAATAAGGCTGTTACACTTTTGCAATGATACAAGACCAGTTACATCGAATCGTGAATACCCCTACTTATTCGCAATCCACAACATTAGGACGCATTCCACAAATCTGCGAATGAAAAATTCGCTCGAATTTAACCTCAAATTTTTTAGCACCCATTTTACTGATTTATTTTGTATTACTATTCGCGTCTATCGGCGACCACTCATGTGAAAGAAATGTCAAAACTCACGACCATTCGCAGTTCGCTACTCGCAGCTCATATGAACGGCACTTTAAGTACCTTTCACATGAGTTGCGAACTGCGAATACGAATAAATTTGTTTATTCAATTCCAAGCGCAAAAATCAACAAATTAGTGTTTTAACTTTCCAGAAAAGTGAATAAACGACCCAATCTACAATTTTAAAAAGAAAACACGAACAAAAATTAGTTTAAATTGTTAAATTTAGCATTTTTATATATTCTACGCGACCACCGAGATATTTTCTGCGAACTGCCAAACACTTATTCGCAATCCACAATATGAGGACGCATTCCACAAATCTGCGAATGAAAAATTCGCTCGAATTTAACCTCAATTTTTTTTTGGCACCCATTTTACTGTTTTTTATGACTATTCGCGTCTGTCGGCGACCACTCATGTGAAAGAAATGTCAAAACTCACGACCATTCGCAATTCGCAGTTCGCTATTCGCACCTCATATGAAAGGCACTTTACTGTATTGCATTTTTGAACACACTTCTGTGATGGAGTCCACATCCACAAAAAAATAAAATGTCACTTATCTGTCATCATCGGTCGTTTTCAAAATGTCGACTTTTCTTAAATAAAAGAGTTGTTTCTTTTGTGGATTCGGTGAATTAAAACATTATTTGGGTGAATTTAAAGTCAATATAAAGTAATAATTAGTTTCAATTCAAATTAAAAATCATCTCAAATCAATAAATTATAAAAAGTTGTGATAATTTCGCTGAAATGGAGTGTTTTTAATGATTTTCTTTCAAGTGATTAAGGTGAGTAGAGTACTTGGCTGCATGAAAAAATAAAAACTAAACTTTCTTTCGTTATGAATACCAATATTGATGTTAAAATGAAATTTCAATCGATTTATATTAAAGCAAAAAGATTATTTTGTTAAAAAACTAAAATCTTTTCGATTATGTACAAGAAAATACTAAAGTGGGTCACCTCCCAAGAAAGCTTATTTTCCGATAAAAAATAGTTAATGAAAATTATCTGCAGGGCTAATATCATACATATATTAATTTATTTATGTTAAGTCTATCAAATGATACTTTTTTTATATTGTTTTATTAATCTAACAAAATAAATCCGGAAACTGAATCATGAAACGCAGTCAGTGAACTGTTACAGCGAACACCAAAACAGATTTAGCTATTGTTTTTTTTTTAATTTTCCATGGGGGAGATTTTGAGTTTTGTCCTTTTCTACTTTCGTGTTTGAATAAATATATGGTTTGGGTTTTTTCTGATTGCAAATTAATTGTCCTTGTACATGCATTTGCTATGAAATTCATAATGAGTACGAGTATAGCTTATCTAAATGAAATGTAGACTTGTTTTGGGAAGTGAATGACATCACAACAGAAAGGCAATGTTTATTGTTTACATTTTTGTTTGTATAACCAAAGTGTTGAGACAACTTAATGAACAGAACTTAGGCTGTTCGGTACAGAAAAGTAAAACTTTTATGGTTCATCGAGAAAATTTCAGTTCAATCTATGTAAATCTCTACTGATTACTGTTCACTGAGCCTGGATTAAACTGAAGAACATAGAAAACTATGTTCCAAATTACTGAGTTTGATGAACTTACTATTTTATTAATTCAATAGAAAATTGAAAAAAGAAAACCAAATGTATTGAGTTAAGTAACAACAAAGTTCCCGATCAAATAAAAGTTGAACACGAGGACACTTTAATTAAGCAGGTAGAGCAATTCAAATACCTCGGTTAGTTCATTACTATTATGAAGGGTCCAGTGGAAAAATAGCTTAAGTCCACTTTTTTGAATAAAACTAAACAATGATGACATCTTGTTGATATTTATGAGTACTATCTGCGTATTATGAATTGCTCCTGCGACGCAACGCACACGTTGCTCAATCGTCGAGGATGGTTTTGGTAGTACTTTTACGATTTTTCATTCGTAAACCCTCCTTCAGCACAACGTCAAAAACGAGTAGTATTTCAATGGCCTTTATCTAAAATGTGTAAATAAATCCGAACTATCTTTCAAGTCACCCACCCGCGTTGCGATGTAGGCGCGTTTTAGTAGGTAGTGTTTTTATGATTTTGAATTCGGAAACTCTCCTCGATGTCAACGCAAATCGCGAAATATACCCGTGCTTGTGCGTGGCTTTTATTTACACATTTTTGTGTATCCGTTCATAGGAGTTGATTTAACTCAGTTTCTGATTGTCGCTGCTGCTGGTAATTACGCACCTTAAACATTTAATTTTAAAAGAGAGAAAGAAAATTTGGTCTTATGAAGATTTTCAATTTTTTATTTTGCATTTTGTTTCTTTTTGCTAATCGCTTTTTTTTACTAGGCACAAAAACAATTGAATGCCAATTAAAAAAAAGCTTTACAATAAAATGCCAAATACAAAAAGCGAAACAACAAAACGCTAATTTAAAAAAAAAAGCAAAAAACGACCCCATCTGTTTCGTTCTGTGTTGAAGCATAGTAGGGTTTCCATGTGAAGTAAAAAAATAAGGCAACTGAAAACATCCTCCGTTTCAGCGCATAAATCGAGTAGGGTTTATCAGCTAGATTTTATGATTTATCACAAAAAAAAACCCTCCTCGAGCACAGCGCAAAAATCGAGTAAGGTTTATGTTGAATATTTTCCTGCAACGTGTGACCGTGCCATAGGAGCAATTCATAATACGCGTACTTTCTGATGTAGTATAGCTCTCTCCAAAAAGGACTTGGAAACTCGCAAAATGGCATACTTTCTAAAGAAAACTTTTTTTTTAAGTTTATTTTTTGCTCAAAAAATTGAATAAAGTGATATTTAGGAAAAATAACTTGCGCCTAGACCTAGAGACATGTTAGCTAAAAAATTATATAAAAATTATCGCTTATGAACAATTATTTTACTTTCAAATTATATATTGAAAATCTAGATTTGCCTTAGTAAAAATAAAAAAACCGCTTCCAATTATCATATCCGGTGCTTTCAAATGAAAATTTCAAATACAACATTCGAAATTTCAGCCTATCAGGCAAAAAAAAGGGTGTGTGTGTCAGCTCCGGCGCACGACTGGAGTTTCCTCCTTCGGATCGATTGTCTAAATATGCACAGAAAAGGTTTACTAAACCTACATATTTTATACAGTAATACATATATTATGTAGGTATACATATCTTCATCAGAGCATATCAAATAAAGAGACCAATCCTTTGCACGTTTCACCCTCCAGAAGCCATTTGTTTACATTGTTGTATTTATTTCATTGACGGTCGAAGAATAGATGTGAATTGCAACAACAACAAGACCTGTGCTTAATGACGAGTTGATTCTACATATGTGTGCGTTTTTCACTGCTTTTCACTAATACTTTGCAAATCTAATACATCAGCTGTTCGCTTATCGCTTCAGCTTGTAGGCAAATCAAAGTGACAGCTGAGGATTGGCTTCTTTATTTGATATTCTCTGATCACTTCGTACTTTTTTAAGCAAGTGCGAGTGAGAAAAAAAATGCATTTCAATTTCTATTTCTGGTACAGGGTTGCCACTTTACTGCAATTGCAGTAAACTGCATTTTTTCACAAAATCAATCTGCTGCCTTAAAATATATTCTACTGCACTTGATTTTACGAACAAAATTACCCTTCACGCCTTATATTATGTTCCCACCAAAACGAAATCTGAGATTTCAGCTGAAAAATTTGGAGTTCTCGACTTGGTGGAGCGGGATTTCATTAAGATTTCGTTGAAATCTAGAGTTATCATTGAGACTTCGTTGAAATTTCCATGAAATCTTGTTCCATCAACTTGAAATATCAAAAGTTTTCAACCGAAATCTCGGATTTCATTTTGGTGGGAACATAGCATTAATAATAATATGATATGTTTATTTATATACCGGGGGGGGGGGGGGGGGGGGGGGGGGGGGGGGGGGGGGGGGGGGAGAGGATTGGAAATTCAAATAAGATATCTTGATCTTTTGCCAGATTAAGTTAAATTTCGATATGAATAAGGCGTCAATTAGATTTTATCGGTTCCTGTTACCCCTAAAAATGTATTTTTTTTTATTAAGTTTTTAATAACCAAATAACCAAATATTAAATTTGTTCGTGTACTTTTTGGGCTCACTTTGGTAGTCTATCATATTTTGAAGGAAATATCTTTTAATCTCTCGTGAGCGTTCTCTTCCGCCAAAAACTACACATTTTTTGCGTGCATGAACACGAATTTGGCTGTTTTGTGTGAGTACCTACATGAGCAGACTTATAATCAGTCAAACCTTTAAGTTTGTCTGCTTGAAAACGGCTATTGCCGTTTATCTAATCCCACGTTGTTATTCACTTTATGCCATTCTGATCAAAAATTTCTATGTCCCGTTGTCTTGTATATCTCATTAATATCTTTTTCTACTATTTCTCAATTCAAATATGTAGTCACTTTTTAGTGGTTTAAGTAATATTGCACTTCAAAAACATAAATGTATTGTATTTAACAGTCAAATCAAATCATAAATCCATTTTTACAACTAGCAAAAATGTTTACACTTTTTCAATTTTTGTTCAAAATAGATGTCCCGATTTTGATCTTTTTTATTTCTAAACTATTTGGAACACTCATGTCGTTAGCTCAAGATGAATCTTTTCTTCTATTTTTATGATTTGATTAGTTTTTAAGTCCAAGGATTATTTACTCTAAGGCCTAGGGCCAAAAATCGTTAAATACAGCCCTGGGTGATCCTTTTCCTCTGGAACCTCATTACAGATTCATAGCTAGCCCAGTTGCTGAGGAAAGGACCTGTCATCATAACTTCCCAGTGATGTTAGTTGTAAACTGAATTTTCTCTCTATTTGCTGAACTGCAAAATACGGCATAGAAATGCAAAAAAAACGCAGATTCCTACCATGGTCCCGTTGGCCTAGCTAAAAATTATTATGCTAACTTTACAGACGTAAATAAATCAAAACATAAAAACTAATTTCTAGGTAAGACTGGAGTTTATCTGATGAAGATTCAATAAGATTAACTCCATTTTTGCCTAGCAATAGGTTGAACAATGTATTCATATACCCCAATGTATTTTAACTTGGACATTGCAGCTTTTCAAGGCGTCGTTGCGGTCTTGCTTCGCGTTTATTAGGCTTTTATATTATCAACGTTGACGGAAATATAAGCAAAGTTGCTATTATTTTCTGGTTTTTGTTCTATATAAAAAAATAAAAGATATTAAAAAGGAATAAAAGTTTAACTAACGTAAGAACAAACATTGCATGGAAAATTGTTTTTTTTTTTCTCACTATTTTTGTTTCCCCCAAAATCGGTTTGACCCCACTGTGTGAAGGTCGTTTGATAAGAGAGTTCTTTCATCATGACACTCTTGTTGATTAAAAGATCGTTGAATGTGAATCCCGCTATAGATGTATACTTTTTTTTATTGACAGTGCGCAAAAATAATTGCATGATATATTGAATGTATGTGTGTACCTCAAAGGAAATAAAGAGAAACAAAACAGTTATTTTAAATTGGATTCAAAGTTTATAAATTTTATGAAACTTCAAAACTATTTTTTTTTGTAATATTTCTGTATGGGAGCCTTTCGTACATCAGGCCATTATTATTGCTCAATATACAGTCAACAAATACTGGGTAAAACTGATCGAACCAGACGAAGCTCTTAAGCCAGCCAAATATTTGACGAGTCACATCCGTCACATAGACATGTTCTGAACTTTTCTTTTGCGCAGATCTCAGACTTGAAATTTTGAATGGAATAATTGCTAAATGTGTTGTGTTTTTTAAATATAAATTCAAGCAAATTTTCGGTCACGTTGACTTACGAATGAATAAAAAAAACATCTTTCAATACAAATTGAAGGACAGTGTATTTTTATAATTGTCTGAAAATTGCTTGTTATAAGTGATTGTTTTATTAAAAACGCATGCACAAAGCTGGAAGAATATTCCTTAACTACCTATTTTTCTTTTAAATCTTAAGCCTTCGATTTAAAGAAATTGAGAAAATAGCATCACGTTATTGTAATTCTATATCATTTAAACCGTTTTCGTATATAGAAAAAATCAAAAGTAATCATTGTTGTAGTAAGCCAATTGAAATCCTCTGGAGATAAATACAAAGTAATGTATATAGGTATGAACAAGTACATACATAATGTACATATGTACCTATTATCATATATCATTACTTTCTTGTGAGTATAAATAAGTACTCTGAAAAGATATTTATCTAAACTATCCATAAATAACTTACACAATAGCATACACAACACTGCTGGATTTCTTATGTATTAAATAGACTCATGTAAATACAACTCAAGTTAAAAAAAAAAAAATCAAAATAAATCCATGCGGAAAGCTTAAAAAACGTTCCTTCCTTTGCCTTTCTCCACTGTCCGGAGAAATTTGCATCAATGAAAAGCTTAAAAATTCCCAACTGAAAAGCATAATATTATTCTATCTCATTAAAACAATTCATTTGGATCCATCAAAACAACCGATTGAGTCAAATTCTTAAACTCATAGATACATTTAGCAGTTACCTAACCTACGTCACTATATAATCTCTGACTCTTTCTGAAAACTTTGAGCGTAAGCTCAATGCCGGCGAAAAAGTTCTTCTCTGTAATCAACGACATCCCCGTGGCTGAGGCCTCTCTTCACACATCGCCTGTGTATATTGTCGTGGATGCGGCATCGTAGATATTCGTAACGTTTTTTCCCAAGAAAATTAAATTGAAACAAATAAAAAAGAAAAACAAAACAGTATATAAAAGAAAATATTTTTCCATAATTTTCTTACATTTCTTTTGCTGATATTCGAGAAAGAAAAATGTTGTGTAAAAGTGCATACATTATGAACGTTAAGTAGGTACATACCACTACAGTATACTTGTCGGTATTTTCATTTCTTCAGTTCACGTCGATTCTCCGTCCGGAAGTACCTACATATATTTAAAAATGTGTTAAACAAAGTTTAATAATCATCGAATCAGTTTGTAGGAATAACACAAATTTATCGATTCGCAAAAAATAAATACAAAAAACAGATGTTAACCGTGATTCAACTTGTACATGTGCGTGTGATGTAATGTCCTTATGAATCGAATCACCACTAAATCGTGTAACACTTAACAAGCAACCCCTCTTGAAATAATATACATATATATATAGTAGAGGGTGCCTGTACGTAGAATCATGGAGAATTTTACAAAAACACCCATGTTCTTGCGGAAGGTTCTAAACGAAGCGAGAAGGTGAGCTAAATTTCAAATGAAAATAAATCACATTTGCATGTAAGAAAGCACGCTTATGTAAGCCACAGTAACTTGGAAAATATTGTTGTTTTTTTTTAATTGCATACAAAATAACACCCTTCTAAATCCCCAACGAGCGTGCCTCAGTTTCATTCTTATTTACAAAACACCTAGCTCTGTAATGAAGTGATGGATCCAGCAAACTTAAGTTGAAACATTTTAAACGCAGTGATGTTATATAGAAAATGTTTTCTTTTTTTTAGTTTTAAGCAACTGTTCGGTGTTTTATTAAAGTTGGTGCCCTGAAGTTAATATTTGTAAGAATAAGTGTGTTTTGTTGACCTCCTTAATGTGATCTTTAAGAAATGCTTGACATTAAGCCAAATTTCCATATGTAAATTCCAACAACAACAAGTTTACCCCACATTTGAACTTCAGTAACTCTTACTAAATTACTAACTGGGGGAATGTGGAACGTATATTAAGGTTCACATAAAGGAACTCAACAAAACACGCCTAATATCTCACAAAGTGGAAGAACTTATATTATTCAGCCAAATTATGGAATTCAGCGGTACGTGGGAGTCAAGTAACAGGATTACAGACAATTTGAATCATTGGACCATCTCCGCTGCTCCATATATCCGCATCAAAAATCTTGTGGATTTTAAACAATAAAGAAGTTTGGTACGCGACTGAAAAGTCCCCTACGACCTGGTAATCAAATAATGTTAAGGATTCTATTAAGCATGATTACTATATGATAAACTATGACACCCTGTGTCAGGTTATTCGTCAATAATATTTAAGAGCATGATTCTTGGGTATAATATAAACCAAATGTAAAAATCTTAGTTTGGTTGATACACCACAATTTCCCCCCTCTCCCCTTCAAAAAAACACCCTTCCATGTGAAATATTTGTATAGACTTGATTCTCATAATATAGCATTCGCAAATTAAATTAACCAAATCGCAAATAGGTTTAACCTAAACGCAAATAAGTTTCACCGAAGCGCAAATAGATTTAACCCAAACGCAAATAGAATTAACCTAATCGCAATTCGATTTAAACAAAACGCAAATATAGTTAAACTATACGCAAATAATATTAAACTATTAGCAAATCATTTTAACCAAAACGCAAATTGAGTTAACCTTAGCTTGATTTATTGTTCCAGCTGTACTTTTTGGGTCAAATGGATTTTGGCATAATCCATAATTGTTAAAAAGCCATTATTAAGGCATTGGCCTTTTATTTTGTCGGTAAGTTCTTGGGAAAATGCGCAGAACTAGTTAGATTTACATTGGGGGTTTGTCAAAATCTTATGGTGAACTATTCCTACTATTATAAGCCTTCCATTTCTTCACCACACAGCTGGAACAACAAAGTGAGCCCGGGTTAATTCAATTTGCGTTTTGGTTAAAATGATTTGCTAATAGTTTAATATAGTTTGCGTATAGTTTAACTATATTTGCGTTTTGTTTAAATCGAATTGCGATTAGGTTAATTCTATTTGCGTTTGGGTTAAATCTATTTGTGCTTGGGTGAAACTTATTTGCGTTTGGTTAATTTAACGATATGATCGATTTTTTTTTGAAACTCGATACTTAAAATTTTTTTAGTACTTTCTAAAATATTTTAAGAAAAATTTTTACATTTATGAAAAAATAACTGTCCCTTCCATACAAAAGTTAAAAAACTTTTTTTTCTCAAAAACGACTCCTACGATTTTGATTAAACTTTTTCCATATTCTAGAACTAGTACGATCGACTACCAAAAATTATAAAATTTTACACTCAGCAACTATTAACAGTACCTGTTATAGAACTTTTTTTTTACTCTGAATTTTTTGATTATCGGCTTAACGGATTTAGATAATTTTTTTATACCTATACAAAATTGAGATTGAATAATATTGCGTATCAAAATTAAAAAAAAAAAAAAGTTTTTGAATTTTTAAAAAAGTTTCATTTTTTTTTTTAATTCGATATCTCAAAAACAGATTGAAATTTTTTTTGAAATATTGTTTTTATCTGCACATGAATAAAATACTTTAGATTTGCATTCCAAAATTTGTCCTTAAAAATGTTTTAGGAATCGTATATAGAAAATTATTTTTTTAATAAGCCGCTCCAACGATTTTAAACTAGCAAAAGAGGTGTTTTAGCTAATTTAAATATCAGCTTGGGCATAGCATAGGGCGTCAAAGGGCATATTTCATGCTTCTCTACATTTTTCTCTTATAATTTCCATGTTTTGTATCTGTGGTGTTTGGGAGAAACATGATAACTGATTCAAAATAGCTTTTTATGGCCTTTAGTTTATAGAAACATGATAACTTCATTTTAAAATTTGCATCTTTACGGCCACCTTACTTCGAGCTAGAGTCCAAACGGATGAACCGATTTTCTTCAAATTTGGAACATGTACTGTGAACGTCAAAAAAAGTTTACTGCTGTGAACTGGTTTTTTGTAAGTTGTTGAAGAAAAAAGATTCGATGTTTTAGGAAAATAGACTAAGAGCCCACAGCAGATTTTGGGTGTAAACGATAGCAAAAAAAGAAGTATAGGCGTCGAAAGCTTCTTTAAAGACTATTTAAAAAATCAAAGTCTTGCAGTCCACAACTGGGGCCTTTGCGAGAAACAGTGCATCGAAAAAAAAATATGAATGCAACTTCGAGGATAATCGTGTTAGCCGAAATTGGTTTTCACTCCTTCCCTGAGAAGCTCTTCGGATCACATATCATGGAATCTGAGACCATTTGAGTGTATAGTTCGCTCTACCGGACCGTTTAAAAAATTCAAAATTCTTTGTGAAAAAAGGGTTTTTTTAAACAGTCTGGCAGGACGAATCAAACACTCAAATGATCTCAAATTCCGTGATATGGGATCCGCGGAGCTTATCTAGGGAGGGGTGAAAACCAATTTCGGCTAACACGATTTTCCTCGAAGTTGCATTCATATTTTTTTTTCGATGCACTGTTTCTCGCAAAGGCCCCAGTTGTGGACTGCAAGACCTTGATTTTTTGAATAGCCTTTAATGAAGCTTTCGACGCCTATACTTCTTTTTATGCTATCGTTCACACCCAAAATCTGCTGTGGGCTCTCGGTCTAAAAGACTTATCTTATTTTTTAAAGCGGTTAATTTTCAAGGTATTGGCATATAAAACTTAATACAAAATTTTAAAGTAAAAATTCAATAAAAAAATAACAAAAAATACTTCATTTTTTATGGCGTTAAAAAATAGTGTACGCTATTCAATTAAAGCGAAAAACCTAAAATACCAATACTTCGTCTGCTTTCCGTTCGCCTTTAGGAGAGCTTTTATGCGTCTGGGGATGGGAATTGATTGAGGTCGCTGTGTTGTAGAAAGACCCATGAATCGGTTAACCCCAGTTTCGCAGCACTGCACAAAAAGGCACAAAATTCAATTTTATTTGAAGAGTGACAAAAAATCCCAGCTGAATTGACAAGGAAGCTAGTAGAGTCAATCCCCAGACGCAAAGAAGTTGTCCTAAATGCGAACGGGAAGCAGGCGAAGTATTGACTTTAAGTTTTTCGCTTTTATTGAATATTGGTACACTTTTTTTTGACGCCATAAAAATGAAGTATTTTTTGTTATTTTTGTATTGAATTTTTACTATAAATTTTGTATTAAGTTTTATATGCCAATTCATTGAAATTTAATCGCTTTAAAAAATAAGATGTCTTTTCCTAAAAGATCGAATCTATATTCTTCAACAGAGTTACAAAAAGCCAGTTCACAGCTGTACACAGCTAAAGTACCTTGCAGCAGACCGTGAAGGATGGAGACGTTTTGTTGACGCCCTATGCCCCAGCCGGGGTTACAGGACAGGATGATGATGATGAAGCTTCTTTTTGAAGCTCACAGTATGACCATGACAACTGAAAAATCATATTTCAAATTTGAAGAAAATCGGTCCACCCGTTTGGGCTCTAGCTTGATGTAAAGCGGACGTAAAGATGCAAATTTTAAAATGGAGTTATCATGTTTCTACCAGGGGGCCTATTCTAGAAAGCGCGGCGGATCGAATTGAAAGCGATACCTCAATTTCGACCGTCTTCGCTTTGGATTATTCCCAAAAGCGAAAATGAACAAAAACGATCATTCCAGTTTTCTCATTTGAATTCCAAATAATTCCAGTTTTCTCATTTAAATTCCAAATAATTCCAGGCCACTTCCATTTTAACTTCCACTCTCTCATTAAAATATCATCTTGTTTCCAAGAATTTGACGGAAGGACCATCTCAGCAAAACATTTTTTTTCTATTTTGTGCAAAAAGTATTTTAATTCATAATTTTGCGATTTGTTGTTCAAAAAATAAAACATTTCGTTGGACTCAATAAGTGTGTTTCTAAATGCTATGCTAAGAATGAGGAGAAAAATATTTAAACATAATTTGACATGCGTAGTTGCATTTTCGTTCAATCCGCCAACAATCCGTCACCTAAACACCTATCGTTTGACATGACATAACATCAAAAAACACTTTTATTAGAAAAAATCCCTTAAAAATTATAGTAACAATCAAAGAACACTTTTATTTGAGAAACAAAACTTTTTTTATGTAATTATTTATGTACATTTTGCTTCGATCCGTCACTAGTTCGTCAGCTTCACATCTTTCGCTTTCAAAACGTATTGACAGAATGACATTTAGTTGGGAAGCAAAAGCACTTTCCATATGCGGTCGAATGAAAAGCGAATCGCTTTTAAGAATAGGAAAATGCAAATCCGCCATTGAAAGCGATCCGCCGCGCTTTTCAGAATAGGCCCCCAGACAGCAGACACCACATATATACAATTTTCTTAAACCCTGCAGTGTCTGGAACATAAGAGCCAAGTACGTGTTGTAAATATAAAATTTTACTTGTAAAATAGGCAAGTGATCAAAAAAGCTCATACTTTATCTTTCGTCTGGGCATTTTTCGGCATTTTTGCCGCTATCAGTTCTCTATAAATTGTGATGCAAATGGCGATGTGCAATTATTAGGTTTTTATAAGTGTTTTCAATACATTACTTAAATTTGGAACTATTTTTCTGATAGGAGTGCTGTAAAAATAGTATAACGCCTCAAAATGACTGAACATTTCATGTCTTCTCCGTTACCGAAAAATGACAAAAGTTGGTATAAATGGTGAACTATATTAGTGTTTGTAAAATTATTCCGCATACAAAGCAAGACTTGAAAAAGGATTATGGTGGATTTTGTATAGATTTTTAAATCATGTCTTACTGTCTAAAACAGGGTAACGGAGAAGACAAAATTGCACTTTCTCATCCAAATTTCAACGACTCACAAGCACTTTTTTTTTAAAGTCTGAATTTCTTTGATCCCCTTGCTTAAAATGGATCAAGGTAACTAAAAAAAAATATGTGTTAAATAAAATTTCATTGAAATCGGTTGACGTTTACACGTGCTAGCGAGCACTTGAAGTTTTTCATATAAAAAACATGGTGTTTTGACAGTCTTTTACTCAAAGGGCCCGTAAAAGTGTAAACGTTGATGGAAAAACTTTAAACTTGGCACATATACTAAATACCATAAGGAGTATACCTACAAATATATTTTTTGTATTTTTGTAAACAACAGTTACTCTATTTAAAATAGCAACAAATGCACAAAAACAACGATTTTTAATTAAATCTTTTGATGGGGTTAATATTATGCAAAACTATTGAAAATATTTTTTGTTGATACTCCTAACAGTAGTTAATTTATGTGCCAAGTTTAAAGATTTTCCATCAACTTTTACAATTTTGCTGATATTTTGAGTAAAAACTGTGAAAACCCCATGTGTTCTGAATGAAAAATTTCAAGTGCTTGCTAGCACGTGTTAACGTTAACCGATTTCAATGAAACTTTACACACATTTTTCAATTGCCTGAATCACTTTTATCATTGATGAGAATAATTTAAAAATACGAATTAGAATATAACTGAACAGAAAAGAAATCTTTAATCGTACGTGTCTTCTCCGTTACCATATTTCATATTTTTTTCTGTTAGTAAAATGAAACTTGGCATTAAACCAAGAATGGTTTTTGATAAATATTGGTTTAATGAAAGTGTGCAAAAAAAATCAACTTCATATCTTAATGGACGGCGCAGAATTTTAAACTTCAAGGCAATGGTTGGAAATCTCTAAATCGTACGTGAGAAGACGTTACCGTCTATTTTTTTGAATAAACTTACTAAATTTCATAATTTTTTGGTGAAACTTCTGTGTCGTGTACTTTGTGATAAATTCTTAAAAACCACTGAGTTTCATAAAAAAATATTAATTTCCGGAGACCGGAAAATAAGGGGTATAAAGGAACAATTACGTGCAAAGGTTTTTATTATTGAATATGTTTGTTTGGCCCATAAGCATGCTTAAAACCGAAAATGCTACGAAATTCACCCATGCGTTTTTAATGGATAGTTCAAAAAATTTTACGAAAAATTTTAAGCAAGAAAAGTTAAAAAAACCAACCTAAAACAAATCAAAAAATCAAGGATATCTAAATTTTTTTGTAAATTGTGCATAACTTTTTTTGAAGCAAAGATAGGGTCAAGACATGCACATACAAAATAAAGTAGAGACTAAAGGCCTTAATATGGCATATTCAAAAATTAATATTAGTTCAAAATTGACAGAGATATTCCCATTCAAACCTTATAATTTCCTATAATTTTTCGCAGTTTTGGCCCGAAAGTCCCTTTTTCGGTACAATATGGCAAATTTCAATTTCATAAAAATGTTCGAAATCAAAATTTTGATATAATATGACATTACAACTATAGAGAATTTTTTTAAAAGTGTGTAAGTTCGCAATTTGGCTTTTCGGCTGTATTTAAATGCTTTCAGACCTACAGACCAAACGGCTGGTCCGATTAACATAAGATTTGGTACTAGGTGCTAGGAACGTTAAATTTGTCATAAAGTACCAAAAAATAGGCTTTCGCGCAAAAACTGCGAAAAGTTATAAGAAATGGTAAAGTTTGAATGGCTATATATCTGTCAATTTTCAAATAATATGGCTTTTTCAACATTGCATATTAAGGCCTTAAGACTCTAGTTTACTTTGTTCATGCATGTCTTTAGCGTAGCTTTGCTGCGAAAAAAGTTATGCGCAATTTATAAAAGAATTAAAAAATCTTTGATTTTTCGATTTTTACTTGCGATTATAGGTACTATAAGGCAAGTTTTGGATTCGTGCAAAAAAAAAATTTTGAGATAACAATCAAACATGATATTACGATGATAGAGAACACCAAAAAAGTGGGTGGCACAATTCTGTTTGTCTGTTCGTCTACAGCCTAAACGGCTCGATCGATTTTCTTCAAACTTGGTACTTAGTGGTTTTTGGTGATTCTGCCGACACGTTTTTTTCATTTTTTTTTTAGAAACAAAAATAACGGTACCTGTCATACATTTTTTTTGGCAAATTTACATAATCGTATTTTTCTCAAAAACGGCTCGACAACTTTTCTTAAAAAAATTCAATAAATTTATTTCAGTAAAGACTTTCTTTGGGTGGAAAACCAAGGAACCATTTTTTTAATTTTTGATTTTCTTCAAAATGGTATGACCGATTTCAATTATTTTTTTTACACAGAAGCTTCCAAAAAATTTTAAGAGTTTTGTGTACCAACATTTTTGAAAAAATATTTTTTGGATTTTTAAGAAATATTTCAAAATTTTTTTTTGGAAAATCAAATATTTCGAAAACGACATCATAGATTTTTTTGAAACTCGATATTTAAGACTTTTTTAGTACTCTCTAAAATATTTTTAGAAAAAAATTTACATTTATGAAAAAATAACGGTACCTTCCATACAAAAGTGAAAAAACCGCAAAGGAAAATATTTTTTTTGCTTGAAAACGACTCCTACGATTTTGATTAAACTTTTTTCATAGACTAAAATTAGTACGATCTACCATCAATAATTATAAAATTTTACACATAGCAACTATTAGTAGTACCTGTCATAGAACGTATTTTTTTATTTTGAGTTTTAAATGAGTTTTTTTATATACAAATTTCAGATAAGATTAAATAATATTGCATATCAAAATTTTCAAAAAAAAAAGTGTTTGGATTTTTAAAAAAAGTTTAAAACTTTTTTTTTGAATATTCGATATCTCAAAAACGGGTTGACAATTTTTTTTCAAATTTTGTTTTTATATACACATAAATATATAGTTTAAATCCGCATACCAAAATTTGTTCTTAAAAATGTTTTAAGAATTTTACATATAAAAAATTAATTTAAAAAAAAAACCGCTCCAACGATTTTAAAATTTTGTTCCCATACAATCATATTCCATCATGAATTAAGATGGCATACTTTTTTTCACCTCAAACTGTCAAAAGAGTTGTTTTAGCTAATTTAAATGTTGTATTTCATGCTTCTCTACATTTTTCTCTCATAATTTCCATGTTTGTATATACAATTTTCTTAAACTCGCAGTGTCTTGAACATAAGAGCAAGTACGTGCGACCCAGTCGTGTATTTTATTTATGCTGGTTTTTGTTTACTTTTCCTGCTTTAATTTCTTAAAGAAATTTTCCAAACCATCCATTTCGATAGAAAATTTAATTTTGAACAAAAAGTTTTATACATAAGATTGTCAAATTTGGCTTAGTTTTCGAGTTATACCAAAAATATTGAAAAGTGGCCAGTGTGACCATTCTCTCAGAAACGCATGGGTGAATTTAGTAGCATTTTCGGTTTTAAGCATGCTAATGGGCCAAACAAACATATTCAATAATAAAACCCTTGCACGTAATTGTTCCTTTTTAAAAGGTCTATTCAATAGGCTAACAAGCGTCCGATTGTCTTCTCCGTTACTTTGGAATGGCCGAATAATAAGAAAGATTTTTCACAATTTTGGCTTTAAAATTTAATTTTTTTCAAAAACTATGCATTTAAACAACTTAATTTAAAAACAAATACGAGAATGAAGTAGTAACTTTCAAAAAAACTAAAGCACATTTTTGTATGTGCTTTCGTTGATATTTAATATTTTTCTGAAATGGCTGCTCTTGCGTCAGGGGGGGGGGGGGGGAGAACAGTTTTCCCCTAAACGATTTGTTTCCCAAAATATACCCAAGAATTATGCCCTTCAATATTATTGACGACTTACCGGACACAGTGTATGTGTTGGTTTTAAGTATTCCAACAAATTAAACTGGTTAACAAATTTTTTTTTTGTTACAGAAACCGAAATATACTAAATACCTACGACTTTGCAGTGCTGAAGTTAGAAAAATTCTATCTGATCAAGTTTTTGAGATATTCGCGTTATAAAATCAAAAAATGTTTTTTTTTGCTATTTTCAAAGTTTTATTGTAACGTGGAGTAAATTGTATCAACAAAATTTTAAATGGATTCTTAAAGAACTAGTTTTCTTCTTTTAAAATCTGTTTAAATCTTCCCGATATCTCTTTTCTTCTCTGAGAAATCCTCAGTTAATTATTATGCCTTTCAATTATGATATAAATACAATGTAAAGGAGAATGGGCAAATATTTATGGGAGCTGGTCTTTTTCTCAACATGAATGTGTCATACAGTGTTATTGAGAGGTTATTGAGAGTACCTACATAATTATCATTATATGGCCGTTAAAGTCTAATCCATGCGATATTCGGCTGATGTTGAGAAGGAAGACAATGTCCAAATTTCCTAAAACTATATATGTACATTCATGTGCGAGTACCTACTTGCAATAATTTTAAATAAACAAAACAAAAAATGTGTACGTACATAGATATGTATATATGTTAAGAGTTTAGAAATGAATGAAATAAAACAGATTGGCCGCTAGTCATCATCATATTTTTATTTTTTGATCGTATAATTTCTTTAGTACACAACATTTCGAACCATTAACCGGCGCACAGTGGAACGAAAATCAATAAAATATAATCGAATAATTTTTGGAACTAAAAATCTTTCTTAAAGAAAAATATTATGAAAATTTTAAAGGACCGATTGCATAAAAAATTGATTGAAATCAGTCCAATTGTTTTGGGAGAATCAAAATAAAAAAAATGGCCGGTACCGTTAACAGATTTTGTTTTTTTTTTTTTTAACCAACAGTTACACTATGCCTACAATAATTATAATCACAGATTTTTTTTTTATCGAGATCGTTACAGCCATTTTTGAGATAAATAAGATTTTCCTTAACAGTTGTATAGCAAAGTACTATTATTTTTGGAGCTAAACAAAAATTTCAACTTCCCTTTTAAGAAAAAAAAAAAAAAAAAAATAGGTACAGAGCTGGTAGTAAGTAGATTTGTTTTTTTAGACTCAGGTAAGCGGGTTTGAATCCATTGCTTGTTAAATGTATTTTTTTAAGAACAAGTAGCCCAGGAAAATTAGACTTTCACTTCGAAAAAATTGCGACAAAGCTGATTTTTGGTGGAGTGGCTTATAATGACGTCTTAAGCATTTCCTGAAAAGTACCCTAAATTTGACCCGGAGCTAAATTTTTTAGGGGGGGTGAAAGTGGTTGAAGTTCAGTTTTTTGAGAATTGCTCCTAAACTATCGGTTTTATTGAAAAAATGTGAAGGTAAAAATTAAAGCTAATGTTATTCTACACAAAAAATGTTAACATACTTTTTTTCGTAGAACCAATAGTTTCAGAGAAAAACGTTCAAGAACTTCATGGTGCAGTGAGTTTAGTCCAAAAAATTTATAAAATTTTTGCTTATCACTGGGCAAACTTTGTTTTGTGATTTATGTTTAAGTACAACTCCTTATTGTAAAATCAAGTTTTTGGGGTGGTAGGGGAAAGGGAACGGCCGCCATCTTGAAAACAAGGTTGATTTTGTTTTTGTTTAATAACTCGTTGAAATTGCGTTTTTCAAAAAAATGACGATTAAATTATCTAAAAAATGAGCCATTAAACAGCTCTGTATGTTTATTAATCTCAAAGTTACAGCGGATCAAAGGTCACCTATGCCTCATATATGTATGGTGGGGATGAAATGACGTTTTTTAAGGTTTTTCGCTTATATGTGAATTTTTTGATGATGTCTAGAATATATTTTGCACTGCTCTTGATTGTCTGTAAAATGAGTCTTCTATTCTGACCAAAAAAAATCACAAATAAGCGAAAAACCTAAAAAACGTCATTTCATCCCCACCATATATGAGGCATAGGTGACCTTTGATCCGCTGTAACTTTGGGATTGATGAACATACAGAGCTGTTTAATGGCTCATTTTTTAGATAATCTAAAATCTGTCCTTTGGTTATTTTTTTGAAAAACGCAATTTCAACGAGTTATTAAACAGAAACAAAATCAACCTTGTTTTCAAGATGGCGGCCGTTCCCTTTCCCCTACCACCCCAAAAACTTGATTTTACAATAAGGAGTTATACTTAAACATAAATCACAAAACAAAATTTGCCCAGCGATAAGCAAACATTTTATAAATTTTTTGGACTAAACTCACTGCACCAAGAAGTTCTTGGACGTTTTTCTCTGAAACTATTGGTTCTACGAAAAAAAGTATGTTAACATTTTTTGTGTAGAGTAACATAAGCTTTAATTTTTACCTTCACATTTTTTCAATAAAACCGTTAGCTTAGGAGCAATTCTCAAAAAACTGAACTCCAACCACTTTCACCCCCCCCCCCTTAAGCATTTCCTGAAAAGTACCCTAAATTTGACCCGGAGCTAAATTTTTTAGGGGGGGTGAAAGTGGTTGAAGTTCAGTTTTTTGAGAATTGCTCCTAAACTATCGGTTTTATTGAAAAAATGTGAAGGTAAAAATTAAAGCTAATGTTATTCTACACAAAAAATGTTAACATACTTTTTTTCGTAGAACCAATAGTTTCAGAGAAAAACGTTCAAGAACTTCATGGTGCAGTGAGTTTAGTCCAAAAAATTTATAAAATTTTTGCTTATCGCTGGGCAAACTTTGTTTTGTGATTTATGTTTAAGTACAACTCCTTATTGTAAAATCAAGTTTTTGGGGTGGTAGGGGAAAGGGAACGGCCGCCATCTTGAAAACAAGGTTGATTTTGTTTTTGTTTAATAACTCGTTGAAATTGCGTTTTTCAAAAAAATGACGATTAAATTATCTAAAAAATGAGCCATTAAACAGCTCTGTATGTTTATTAATCTCAAAGTTACAGCGGATCAAAGGTCACCTATGCCTCATATATGTATGGTGGGGATGAAATGACGTTTTTTAAGGTTTTTCGCTTATATGTGAATTTTTTGATGATGTCTAGAATATATTTTGCACTGCTCTTGATTGTCTGTAAAATGAGTCTTCTATTCTGACCAAAAAAAATCACAAATAAGCGAAAAACCTAAAAAACGTCATTTCATCCCCACCATATATGAGGCATAGGTGACCTTTGATCCGCTGTAACTTTGGGATTGATGAACATACAGAGCTGTTTAATGGCTCATTTTTTAGATAATCTAAAATCTGTCCTTTGGTTATTTTTTTGAAAAACGCAATTTCAACGAGTTATTAAACAGAAACAAAATCAACCTTGTTTTCAAGATGGCGGCCGTTCCCTTTCCCCTACCACCCCAAAAACTTGATTTTACAATAAGGAGTTATACTTAAACATAAATCACAAAACAAAATTTGCCCAGCGATAAGCAAACATTTTATAAATTTTTTGGACTAAACTCACTGCACCAAGAAGTTCTTGGACGTTTTTCTCTGAAACTATTGGTTCTACGAAAAAAAGTATGTTAACATTTTTTGTGTAGAGTAACATAAGCTTTAATTTTTACCTTCACATTTTTTCAATAAAACCGTTAGCTTAGGAGCAATTCTCAAAAAACTGAACTCCAACCACTTTCACCCCCCCCCCCCCCCTAAAATATTTAGCCCCGGGCCAAATTTAGGGTACTTTTCAGGAAATGCTTAAGACGTCATAATAAGCCACTCCACCAAAAATCAGCTTTGTCGCAATTTTTTCGAAGTTTGGCCATTTTTTTTGTCTAATTTTCCTGGGCTAAAGTGAAGATGTGGCTGTTTTAATATTAAAAAAACTTAAATTTTAATTTCACATTTTATTTTGTTTGAAATAAAGTGTACAATTAAGTTATTATTTCTTAACAACACAAAAATTTGTATTGTTATGAAAAAGGAGGCAATTTTCAAAATATCACAAAGAAAAAATAATGTTCATATCTAAACCAACAAAAATCCGCATATGACCGAAAATTTTTACTGATCGTTCCACTGTGCGCCGCGTAATTTATAAATCATAAACATTAAAATCAACGCGATGAATTTAACAAGTTGTCGAAAACCCTGTTTGGGTTTTGATTACGAAGGGAAAAAACGAGCTGACGTAGAAATGTGCTTTTTAAATGTAAAGTATATTGTGTGAACTTTTGATGTTTTGATACCGACAAAAAAGTCGTTAAAAATTCGAATACTGAAACATAAATTGACATCGATTCAAAGTTATGTTTTCAAATTAAAAATATATTTAATTGGTTGTACTCAGGAGTTGCCACGATGAGAAAAAAATTGAAGGCCTTTTTGGGGTCCGGGCCACTATCTGTCAAAAATAATTAATGAATTTGAAACGCAGGCGACAATAAGTTATGAATTTGTATTTAAGCCTAGTACGCAGATCGAGCAAAAACAAATTTTATCTCTACATTTTTTTTCTCGAGACAAATTCTGAAGGTGTAGAGATAAAAACAAAATAGACCGAGAGCCCACAGCAGATTTTAGGTGTGAACGATAGCACAAAAAGAAGTATAGGCGTCGAAAGCTTCATTAAAAACTATTAAAAAAATCAAAGTCTTGCAGTCCACAACTGGGGCTTTTGCAAGAAACAGTCCACCGAAAAAAAATATGAATGCAACTTCGAGGAAAATCGTGTTAGCCGAAATTGGTTTTCACCCCTCCCTAGATAAGCTCCGCGGATCCCATATCACGGAATTTGAGATCATTTGAGTGTTTAATTCGCCCTACCTCTTAAAGGTCTGAAATTTTGAGTTTGTTTACTTCTCTGGTAAAAGTGGTTTTAGGGAAATTTTGGATCATTTGGATCAAAATGCATTTTTTCCGTCAAATTATAGTTTGTCCCTCATCTGTCAAGCAATCAACTATAAAATTATATTGAGGGGTGGCTACGATGTCGATGGATTAACAATTTTGAAATTTTTGAAGGTTTTTTCATTCTCCGGGAAAAAGTGGTTTAGGGCACTTGTTTGACATTTGGATGAAACTAACTTTTTCCGTCAAAATATAGTTTTTTCTCCATATTTCTAGCCATCAACTGTCTAATTCCATTAAAAGATGGATGTGATGTACGTGGATTAAAACGAACCTGCTTAAATCAGAAATGGTAACAGTTTTCTATTGCTCCCAAAATCCAATTAAATTTACCAACTCTAGTAGTGTTGTTTTGCAACTCAAAATAATACTGTCTGAAAAAACGACAGCAAAACAAAGCAATTTACATGTCAAATACAACAACAACTATGTCCATACAGAGTTAGCTACATATGTATGTCCAGATAATTAAGTGGATTTAACTTTTGTCGATAATTTGTATAGAAAAGTCAAATGTTTGTTGGTAAGATAGTTCAGAACAAAATGGCAGACCAAGAAAAATGTTGAAAAGTCCCGATGTGTTTCTTTTCGCCAAAGTCCATATGGACACGCCAAAAAACGCAGCTTCTGTTTGCTGATTCCAACTCGATTTAACTCGGTTTGGCAATCAATTTAATTTTTGTATTGAAAACATAAATTTGTTCCGTACCCGGCTGGAAAAACAATCTAGTTTTTGGCGAGAGGCTAGAAAGTTTTACATAGATACTAGCAAGGGCCCAGCAAGGGAATTTCTAGAAATTCTCTAGGGCCTCGCCAGTGAAGTAACCTTTTTCCTCGAGACAGCAAAAAAAAAAAAATTGTCTTTACTGGGATTCGATCCTGCAATCTTCTGATTACCAGTCCTATACCTTTTTTTTTTTTCTTTTTTATAAATTCATTTTTATTTTTCCATTTTCTTAAAACTATCTTAAAGCTAGACAAAAATTCATAAAAACTAGCCTACTTATCAATATCTTATAATTAACTTACTGGCCCCATTCGGGCGCTCTAAGTTAAACTAATAACTTAATGCTAATGCCTTTCGGCTTAAGAAAGTCCTACATATAAAGGGTGATTTTTTAGCTGGTTTGGTTTTGGCAACACTGGTTTTGACAGCTGACGTGTGTTTAGTACCTTGTGTCACTGTCAAACAGCTTCAGTTTGGTTTGCAATTTAACCATGGATCGTCTTACAAATGAACAACGCTTGCAAATTATTGAATTTTACTATCAAAATTCGTGCTCGGTTCGAAATGTTCATCGCGTGCTGCTTCCATTTTATGGTCGGCATTCTCGACCTTCTGAGCAGTCTATTCGGAAGATTGTGACCAAATTTCGCACCAAATTTACTTTGTTGGACATTAAACCACCAACACGTTAACGTACTGTGCGTAGTGAAGAAAATATTGCGGCCGTATCAGCTAGTGTGACAGAAGACCGCGAAATGTCGATTCGGCGCCGTTCCCAGCAGTTAGGCCTTTGTTACAGCACTACGTGGAAAATTTTGCGGAAGGATTTGGGCGTAAAGCCTTTTAAGATACAGCTGTCGCAAGAACGGTGCCACATGCCACACAGCACGCGAAACAATGGCGCAATTGCGAGGCGAGTTTGGTGAACAGTTAATTTCACGTTTCGGGCCGGTCAATTGGCCGCCTAGATCGTGCGATTTGACACCATTAGATTATTTTGTGTGGGGGTATGTCAAGGCTAATGTCTATAGGGACAAGCCCGCTTCGATTGACGCACTGGAAGCCAACATCCATGCATTCATTCGTGAGATACCGGCCGATATGTGTGAAAGAGTATGCCAAAATTGGACTCAGCGGATGGGCTACCTGAGACGCAGCCGCGGTCAACATTTGCATGAAATTATCTTTAAACATTAAATTGCAAGGTTCAAACTATCGATTCAAATAAATATTTCATTCATTTTTTCGAATTTTTTGTGTGTTTTTTTTTTTAAGTTCTAAACCTCTTAAAAAATCACCCGTTACCTTAACTACTGAGCTATTTCGCAATACAGTTGTGCAATGTTGAAAATCAAAAACTATATACTTTAATTTTTCTTACTACCTATTGTATGATTGGTATGAAAATTTTGTTTTTTTGTTTTTGTCATGTATGGGGTATTTGTGATGGGGTAACAAGACCTATCCAACAAGTTTTTACTAGCGAGGACCTCGCGAGTATTTGAAAAGTTTGCCCTGTCTAGATTTTCACTACCAAAGCCTTTCCAGTGGCGGGTACCTGTATGTGGTCCTTTTGTACCCTAGCTACGCCACTGACTGATTTAAAACAGCTGTTCTATAATATATTCTATCCTCATTCCATGTCATCATTTTCTGTACGCAATTTTTATTTTATTTTAGTCGTGCGTCCTCACAACGTCTAAATAATGGAAAGAATGGAACAGGGATATGATTTTAGTTTATAAAAAGTGAAATATATATAAAACGTCACAATTTGTCCGGAAAAATAATGCTTCGAGCATTCTTTTTCCGCGCAACCTTTTCACGTACAGCGGTTATAACTGTCAAATTGGAAAAAAATTATATGCGAGATAAATTTTGTCTCGATCTGCGTACTATGTTTTACAAAATTATCTGTTTTTAAGTACTCATTTGGCTTTAAGTTTTTATATTAAGTTCAGTTCAACTTACATGAATTTTTCAACGAAAATCCACTGTAAACTATATCCAACAAGATTAGAATTCCTAATCATTAAGCTGGAAGTGGATTTTCGTTGAAAAATTCATGTAAGCCGATCCCAGCGCAACTGGTGCCAAGACAGCTGAACCCGCGCGGTTGGTCC
Source organism: Dasysyrphus tricinctus (assembly GCA_963921185.1). Taxonomy (NCBI): domain Eukaryota; kingdom Metazoa; phylum Arthropoda; class Insecta; order Diptera; family Syrphidae; genus Dasysyrphus; species Dasysyrphus tricinctus. The sequence goes on along the minus strand of OY992530.1, from coordinate 229,034,274 downwards.
CACGACTTAGCTGGTCCCAGGATAACTCATACCCGGACAACTGACCCCAAAAATGAAACTGGCCCCAAAAATATTATACCGAAAATAAAACTAATAGAAAGCGCTTATGGTTCGTGTATTTTATTTGACTCGTTAAAATTATTAGTGTGACGGAATTTTTTGTAAATAAAAGTGTGGAACTGCCAGCTATGGATACATAATTTAAAATCCATTTTAGTTTTTGTGCAATTTCAAGGAAATTGAAAGCGGTAGCTGCTCAGACAAATTATAAAAGAAAAAATATTTTCGAAAAGGTGTTTAGAAAAAAATGGTCAACTTCGTTATTCCTTGGGCGATTTCAATGAAATTGACACAGGTGATAGCTGAGACAGAATTAAAAAGAAAAAAAATATTTTCAAAACAGGGTGATCCAAAAATATGTCAGAAAATTGCAACTTCGTTGTTCCTTGAGCGATTTCAAAGAAATTGACAATGGTTGTAGCTGAGACAGAGTTATAACAGAAAAAAATATTTTCAGTAGGGTGCTCCAAAAAAAATTGTCAACTTCGTTATTCCTTGGGCGATTTCGATGAAATTGACACAGGTGATAGCTGAGACAGAATTAAAAAGAGAAAAAATATTTTCAAAACAGGGTGATCCAAAAATATGTCAGAAAATTGCAACTTCGTTGTTCCTTGAGCGATTTCAAAGAAATTGACAATGGTTGTAGCTGAGACAGAGTTATAACAGAAAAAAATATTTTCAGTAGGGTGCTCCAAAAAAAATTGTCAACTTCGTTATTCCTTGGGCGATTTCGATGAAATTGACACAGGTGATAGCTGAGACAGAATTAAAAAGAGAAAAAATATTTTCAAAACAGGGTGATCCAAAAATATGTCAGAAAATTGCAACTTCGTTGTTCCTTGAGCGATTTCAAAGAAATTGACAATGGTTGTAGCTGAGACAGAGTTATAACAGAAAAAAATATTTTCAGTAGGGTGCACCAAAAAAAATTGTCAACTTCGTTATTCCTTGGGCGATTTCGATGAAATTGACACAGGTGATAGCTGAGACAGAATTAAAAAGAAAAAAAATATTTTCAAAACAGGGTGATCCAAAAATATGTCAGAAAATTGCAACTTCGTTGTTCCTTGAGCGATTTCAAAGAAATTGACAATGGTTGTAGCTGAGACAGAGTTATAACAGAAAAAAATATTTTCAGTAGGGTGCTCCAAAAAAAAGTGTCAACTTCGTTATTCCTTGGGCGATTTCGATGAAATTGACACAGGTGATAGCTGAGACAGAATTAAAAAGAAAAAAAAAATATTTTCAAAACAGGGTGATCCAAAAATATGTCAGAAAATTGCAACTTCGTTGTTCCTTGAGCGATTTCAAAGAAATTGACAATGGTTGTAGCTGAGACAGAGTTATAACAGAAAAAAATATTTTCAGTAGGGTGCTCCAAAAAAAAATTGTCAACTTCGTTATTCCTTGGGCGATTTCGATGAAATTGACACAGGTGATAGCTGAGACAGAATTAAAAAGAAAAAAAATATTTTCAAAACAGGGTGATCCAAAAATATGTCAGAAAATTGCAACTTCGTTGTTCCTTGAGCGATTTCAAAGAAATTGACAATGGTTGTAGCTGAGACAGAGTTATAACAGAAAAAAATATTTTCAGTAGGGTGTTCCAAAAAAAATTGTCATCTTCGTTGTTCCTTGGGCGATTTCAATGAAATTGACACAGGAGATAGCTGAGACAGAATTAAAAAGAAAAAAAATATTTTCAAAACAGGGTGATCCAAAAATATGTCAGAAAATTGCAACTTCGTTGTTCCTTGAGCGATTTCAAAGAAATTGACAACGGTTGTAGCTGAGACAGAGTTATAACAGAAAAAAATATTTTCAGTAGGGTGTTCCAAAAAAAATTGTCATCTTTGTTGTTCCTTGGGCGATTTCAATAAAATTGACACAGTTGATAGCTGAGAAGGATTTCAAATGAAAACAAATATTTTCAAGACATTTTGTACAGTACCTATTCAAAAGATATGCACTGTAATTAATTATATTATTTTTTGTTCGTAGCTGTTTTGAAAGCTTTCACTATTATGTACTTAAAGTAAAGTAATTTTGTGCAGACATTTCTCCTACAAGTTAACTGATATTATTGTTGATATATTCGAAGCTTTTAGCCTTTCTATATCGTCGGTTCAAAGGTAAAACTCACTAACTAACATATTACATTTTTGGAGGAAATTCAATTGCCACACACTTTTTAAATAAAGTTCCCGGGCATACCTTTAAATGTCCCTATAATAACCGTGCAAAACGAGACTTTTTGGATTAAAAAAAATGCATTTCATTCTCATTTTCTTGAACATTTTTGTCTGCACTTAGTGAGTTTTACCTTTGAACCGACGATATCGACTGTCGACTTAAGCTGTTCATCAAAAGTTAATAGTATATGAAATAAAATTGAATTATAAAGTTAAAATAAATCTATACTTTTTCTTTTTAAAAAAAACTCTCGTAAAAATTGTAACGAAGTCACATACTTTATACTCGTAATCACCCGCACCACCCAACAGGGAAAGCAAAACACTTGGATTTCATTACATCAATTAACCAGCTGATGCAATAAACAAGTATTGCATACGAACGAGACCCCCATACAAAGTAAAACAGAGGATACAACCTGCCGCTTGCTACGACGTCAGCAACTACCTAATTGCCGCCAAGCAATACATACCCTAAAGCGCCCATGCGATTTTCAATGGAGGTAATCTGATGGCAGTTGGTTACGTCAACAAACGAAGTTCATTTATCCGCTTACAGTCCACAGTTGGTTATGTCAGCAAAGTTGACTAGTAAGGGTGGAAAATGCACTAGAATTCAGATTCTTCTTGCCATAGAAGATCTCGCTTTTATTAGTCACACTAATAAAGAGGTACGCTGCTGGCTACTTTTGTGTACCAGTTAGAAGCTTCAAAACTTTTTGGCTTACGCCGTGAAATATCCCCCCCCCCCCGTCCGTCTATTTATAAATTTTGTTCTGCCGTTTGCTTCAAGTGCTAGGGAGTACGTCCCAATCTACGCTGCCTTGAGCTTCGGTCAGACTAGCGAACCCGTTCCTTCGCTGCTCCGCCGATTATAATTTTGTTCTGCCGTTTGCTTCAAGTGCTAGGGAGTACGTCCCAATCTACGCTGCCTTGAGCTTCGGTCAGACTAGCGAACCCGTTCCTTCGCTGCTCCGCCGATTATAATTTTGTTCTGCCGTTTCCTTCAAGTGCTAGGGAGTACGTCCCAATCTACGCTGCCTTGAGCTTCGGTCAGACTAGCGAACCCGTTCCTTCGCTGCTCCGCCGATTATAATTTTGTTCTGCCGTTTGCTTCAAGTGCTAGGGAGTACGTCCCAATCTACGCTGCCTTGAGCTTCGGTCAGACTAGCGAACCCGTTCCTTCGCTGCTCCGCCGATTATAATTTTGTTCTGCCGTTTCCTTCAAGTGCTAGGGAGTACGTCCCAATCTACGCTGCCTTGAGCTTCGGTCAGACTAGCGAACCCGTTCCTTCGCTGCTCCGCCGATTATAATTTTGTTCTGCCGTTTGCTTCAAGTGCTAGGGAGTACGTCCCAATCTACGCTGCCTTGAGCTTCAGACAGACCATATTATATGTTATTTTATTATTATGTTATTTTATTTTAAGAAAATTACGAATTGTCAAGTATATGAAATACCATGTTAGCATAAGTAATAATATTTTTTAAAGTAAGAAAATATAAAAATCATAAGAATACCGTGTTAAGAAAAACAAAAGAAAAAAATAAAATAAAAATAAAAATATATATTGGAGTTCCAAATCTTACTCAAACCTAGTTTTCCTTGCTTTCTACGGTTAAACCCTGGACCCCGCTGGCCTACCTCAGCTGGAAACTAAAAAAGCATCACAAAATCCATAATGGTCAGAGTGAAAGGCAAATATCTTATCTTCCCTGTACTGCAAATATAAATTGAACAGAGTATAACAAATCCACTCCTATAATCATCCATAGATGCTTTTCGTTTTCATTCATGCTATGCAAAAAAGCATTGTATAATATTACGTAATTTTACATAATATTACATATTACATATATAACCAGACTGGCAGCATATCAGTATTTGTAAGGTTATAGAAACTGAAATATTAGTTGGGCTGTTTCCTTAATCTCTCTATATTGCTCTTATGAAATGGCCAAAGAGCTTTCGCTTCAATAGTCATTCTGTAAAACAATTATACATTCTTTATGTTAGTTCTTTACTTTGCTCCTATATTTCTTGTATTAGTTAATATTGTGGCGCTTAACAAATATTATCGGCCATTTTATAATTTGTATTCTGTTTGGCATCTGAGCACATATATTTCTTATTATTGTCAGCCGCTGTTTTGGGGCTGTATTTAGTAATTAATCTATCTTACTTATCTATCTATCTTTTCAACAGTATGAGTTTTGTATTTTAATAGCCTATAGCCAATCTATTATTTCATAGTATTCTTGAACAAACTTTTGTCGTATATATGCAAGCCATAGCTTTTTGTCTCATTCCCATGAGACAATTAAATATAAAAGTGATTCAAATTTAATCCAATGAATTGTATATCTGAGATTGGTTGAGCGGCTAGCGAGCAAGACAGTTGGTGCAAAGGGACCCGGGTTCGATTCGTGGACTTACCAACAAGTTTTTTAATTTTATGTGCACCTCTTTAATACTATCATAACTAACTACATAAGGGTACAATAGGAGTGGAGAAAGGTCATCTTTTTTACTGTATGAAATATTATACAATGCTTTTTTGCATAGCATGAATGAAAACGAAAAGCATCTATGGATGATTATAGGAGTGGAATTGTTTTACTCTGTTCAATTTATATTTGCAGTACAGGGAAGATAAGATATTTGCCTTTCACTCTGACCATTATGGATTTTTACGAGAGTTTTTATTAAAAAGAAAAAAGTATAGATTTATTTTAACTTTATAATTCAATTTTATATCATATACTATTAACTTTTAATGAACAGCTCAAGTCGACAATCGATATCGTCGGTTCAAAGGTAAAACTCACTAAGTGCAGACAAAAATGTTCAAGAAAATGAGAATGAAATGCATTTTTTTAATCCAAAAAGTCTCGTTTTGCACGGTTATTATAGGGACATTTAAATGTATGCCCGGGAACTTTATTTAAAAATTTTCGGAACGTGAATTTTCAGCTTTAAAAAGTGTGTTTCAATTGAATTTCCTCCAAAAATGTAATATGTTAGTTAGTGAGTTTTACCTTTGAACCGACGATATAGAAAGGCTAAAAGCTTCGAATATATCAAAAATAATATCAGTTAACTTGTAGGAGAAATGTCTGCACAAAATTACTTTACTTTAAGTACATAATAGTGAAAGCTTTCAAAACAGCTAAGAACAAAAAATAATATAATTAATTACAGTGCATATCTTTTGAATAGGTACTGTACAAAATGTCTTGAAAATATTTTTGAATTTGAATTCCTTCTCAGCTATAACCTGTGTGAATTTTATTGAAATCGCCCAAGGAACAACGAAGTTGACAATTTTTTTGGAACACCCTGCTGAAAACATTTGTTTCTGTTATAACCCTGTCTCAGCTACAACCGTTGTCAATTTCTTTGAAATCGCTCAAGGAACAACGAAGTTGCAATTTTCTGACATATTTTTGGATCACCCTGTTTTGAAAATATTTTTTTTCTTTTTAATGCTGTCTCAGCTATCTCCTGTGTCAATTTCATTGAAATCGCCCAAGGAACAACGAAGTTGACATTTTTCTTGGAACACCCTACTGCAAATATTTTTTTCTGTTATAACTCTGTCTTAGCTACAACCGTTGTCAATTTCTTTGAAATCGCTCAAGGATCAACGAAGTTGCAATTTTCTGACATATTTTTGGATCACCCTGTTTTGAAAATATTTGTTTTCATTTTAATTCTTTCTCAGCTATCAGCTGTGTCAATTTCATTGAAATCGCCCAAGGAACAACGAAGTTGACAATTTTTTTTGGAACACCCTACTGAAAATATTTTTTTCTGTTATAGCTCTGTCTCAGCTACAACCGATGTCAATTTCTTTGAAATCGCTCAAGGAAAATTTTCTGACATATTTTTGGATCACCCTGTTTTGAAAATATTTTTTTTCTTTTTAATGCTGTCTCAGCTATCTCCTGTGTCAATTTCATTGAAATCGCCCAAGGAACAACGAAGTTGACAATTTTTTTTGGAACACCCTACTGAAAATATTTTTTTCTGTTATAGCTCTGTCTCAGCTACAACCGATGTCAATTTCTTTGAAATCGCTCAAGGAACAACGAAGTTGCAATTTTCTGACATATTTTTGGATCACCCTGTTTTGAAAATATTTTTTTTCTTTTTAATGCTGTCTCAGCTATCTCCTGTGTCAATTTCATTGAAATCGCCCAAGGAACAACGAAGTTGACATTTTTCTTGGAACACCCTACTGCAAATATTTTTTTCTGTTATAACTCTGTCTTAGCTACAACCGTTGTCAATTTCTTTGAAATCGCTCAAGGATCAACGAAGTTGCAATTTTCTGACATATTTTTGGATCACCCTGTTTTGAAAATATTTGTTTTCATTTTAATTCTTTCTCAGCTATCAGCTGTGTCAATTTCATTGAAATCGCCCAAGGAACAACGAAGTTGACAATTTTTTTTGGAACACCCTACTGAAAATATTTTTTTCTGTTATAGCTCTGTCTCAGCTACAACCGATGTCAATTTCTTTGAAATCGCTCAAGGAAAATTTTCTGACATATTTTTGGATCACCCTGTTTTGAAAATATTTTTTTTCTTTTTAATGCTGTCTCAGCTATCTCCTGTGTCAATTTCATTGAAATCGCCCAAGGAACAACGAAGTTGACAATTTTTTTTGGAACACCCTACTGAAAATATTTTTTTCTGTTATAGCTCTGTCTCAGCTACAACCGATGTCAATTTCTTTGAAATCGCTCAAGGAACAACGAAGTTGCAATTTTCTGACATATTTTTGGATCACCCTGTTTTGAAAATATTTTTTTTCTTTTTAATGCTGTCTCAGCTATCACCTGTGTCAATTTCATTGAAATCGCCCAAGGAACAACGAAGATGACAATTTTTTTTGGAACACCCTACTGAAAATATTTTTTTCTGTTATAACTCTGTCTCAGCTACAACCGTTGTCAATTTCTTTGAAATCGCTCAAGGATCAACGAAGTTGCAATTTTCTGACATATTTTTGGATCACCCTGTTTTGAAAATATTTGTTTTCATTTTAATTCTTTCTCAGCTATCACCTGTGTCAATTTCATTGAAATCGCTCAAGGAACAACGAAGCTGAGCAAAAACAAAATACCCTCCACTGTACTAGCTTCCAGCTTCTTCTTGTAAAATTATTCAATTCAATCCACCCATAGCTGGCAGTACCACACTATTATTTATCAAAAAAATCCCTTTCAAAAATTTCCCTCAGCAAAAAATCCCTACTATATTCACAAACCAATTAAAAAATTTAACGAATCGAGTGCACGAACCATTCATTTCTCACTTCCGGAACGAAGATTTTTTTTGGGGTCAGTTTTTGGGTTTTCACTTCCGGGATCAGTTGTCCGGGGATAAGTTGAGGCTTGGGCTCACATGCGCGGGTTCAGTTGCGTTGGTACCAGGTGTCTTGGGTTCTGCTGCGTTGACACCCCCTCACTATGTCACTGATGAGTTCAAGTGAGTAAGCCGAACGAAACGCCAATTTATAGGACTAAAGGCCATAAAAAGCTATTTTGAATCAATAAAAACAATATGGTTCGTTGTTTCATCGGTTTTTAGAAAATTATACATTTAATTTTTACTTGCGATTATAGGTACTATAAGGCAAGTTTTGGATTCGTGCAAAAAAAAAATTTTGAGATAACAATCAAACATGATATTACGATGGTAGAGAACACCAAAAAAGTGGGTGGCAAAATTCTGTCTGTCTGTCTGTTCGTCTACAGCCTAAACGGCTCGATCGATTTTCTTCAAACTTGGTACATAGTGGTTTTTGGTGATTCTGCCGACACGTTTTTTTCATTTTTTTTTTAGAACCAAAAATAACGGTACCTGTCATACATTTTTTTTTTGGCAAATTTACATAATCGTATTTTTCTCAAAAACGGTTCGACAACTTTTCTTAAAAAAAATTCAATAAATTTATTTTAGTAAAGGCTTTCTTTAGGTGGAAAACCATTTTTCAAAAATGGTTATTAATGGTACCTCCCAATATATATTATTTAAAATATTTTAAATATTTTTTGGAAAATCAAATATTTCGAAAACGGCATCATAGATTTTTTTGAAACTCGATATTTAAGACTTTTTTAGTTCTCTCTAAAATATTTTTAGAAAAAATTTTACATTTATGAAAAAATAACGGTAGGTACCTTCCATACAAAAGTGAAAAAACCGCAAAGGAAAATATTTTTTTGCTTGAAAACGACTCCTACGATTTTGATTAAACTTTTTTCATATACTAAAATTAGTACGATCTACCATCAAAAATTATAAAATTTTACACATAGCAACTTTTAGTAGTACCTGTCATAGAACGTATTTTTTTTATTTTGAGTTTTCTCGTTATCAGCTTAACGGATTTAAATGAATTTTTTTATATACAAATTTCAGATAAGATTTAATAATGTTGCATATCAAAATTTTCAAAAAAAAAGTTTTTGGATTTTTAAAAAAAGTTTCAAATTTTTTTTTTGAAAATTCGATATCTCAAAAACGGGTTGACAATTTTTTTTCAAATTTTGTTTTTATATACACAAAAATATATAGTTTAAATCTGCATACCAAAATTTGTTCTTAAAAATGTTTTAAGAATTTTATATATAAAAAATTAATTTAAAAAAAAACCGCTCCAACGATTTTAAATTTTTTTTTCCCATACAATCATATTCCATCATGAATTAAGATGGCATACTTTTTTGTCACCTCAAACTGTCAAAAGAGTTGTTTTAGCTAATTTAAGTGTCGTATTTCATGCTTCTCTACATTTTTCTCTCATAATTTCCATGTTTGTATATACAATTTTCTTAAACTCGCAGTGTCTTGAACATAAGAGCAAGTACGTGCGACCCAGTCGTGCATTTTATTTTTTCAAGATTTTGAGTTTGAAAACCGGTTTTGGAAAAACTATTCTATAAATGAGCCTAATTTGAAAACAAAACATAAAAATGAACTATTGGCTTTGAAATGAGCTATTAAATGATATTGAAAGTATTGTTTTTTAATATATTTTTTTCCGTTTTAAGTTTTTTTTATGAAAAATAGCCCGTCCCGCCTAAACGAAGGTAAATAGCTTCCCCATCCAAGACGATTTTTTCCTAGATCTAATCTATATGATCTTTCATGTTTTTGCTTGTTTTAAGAGATACACTGTATCCATAGTAAGAAATTCAATGTGAAGAAAGGGAGCCCCTTCTCAAATAAAAATCTGACAAAAAAAAGGGAAAATTTTATTTTATTTTTTATTAAAAAAATAATATAAGGACCACCCTTATGTATGTACGTACATACAATGGCGTGCACGTAATTAGAAACGATTTCAAGGCTACTTACCTTACATTCTGCAGAAACACAGAAGATACGGTAGGAAGAAAAGTTGCTTTGAAATCGTTTCTAATTTCGTGCACGCCACTGTACATGCATACATATACTCTTTGACAAGTTATGGATTCGTAAAAAAACTAAACTCGATATTTTGATCAGACTTGTCATTACGTGGGTCTCACAATTCTGTCTGTCTGTATGTTCGGCTACAGCCTAAATAGCTGGTTCGATTTTCTTCGAACTTGGTACATGGCGGCTTTCTTTTTGGTCACTGTCCCCACACGTTTTTTTCACTTTTTTGGAGCCAAAAAATGTTATTTTACTCAAAAACTGGTCAACGTTTTTTTTTTTTAATTAATAAATTTCTTTTACTAAAGGCTTCCTTCGGCTAGAAAATTATTTTTCAAAAAAATGGTTTTTAATGGTAGTACCTACCAAAGATCCGTTTTTTTTCTATTTTCTTGAAAACGCTGTGACTGATTTTTATAAATTTTGTTATGCAGAATCTCCCAAAAAGTTCAATACTTTCAAGGAAGTATATTTTGGATTTAAAAAAAAAATCAAAATTTTTGATTTAAAACTCAATATTTTTTTAACTTAGTACTTAACAGGTTTTTAATACTTTTAACAATATTAAAAAAAAAAATTTTACTTTTATGCAAAAGTTTGTATACCTTCCCTAAAAATTAATAAAAAATCCCAAAGATTAAAAAATTGGTAATTTAAAAAAAAATCAAAAACTGATTTTTTTTTAAATTTCAAAATAAGTTTGATGTTTGTTTAAAAATTAACACCGCTATTCATAAACGCAAATGAACCACAAATTATCTTTGATCAGTGAGTTGAGTGCCAAATCATATCAATAAATCAAAATTCATGGCATTAAACTAACTCACCAAAGTAGGTACATTAAACGAGTAATTAAGTTAAAAATACTTCTGTCATTGTTGCCAAAAACTAGAGATAGAAGGAAACAGACGCTTGTGACACATATGCTATCTACAGCCTCAAATGAGAGAGTGTATGTGCGAAAGTTCACATTTAGTGAGAAAGTGTATGTGCAGCAGTGACGAAGCGTTCATATATTGAGTGGAATGAGTGCTTCCGTAAGACAGTTACCAAAATGCTCATAGCAAAGAATTTTAATATTCGAAAATTCAAATTGTAGATACATTAAATACATTTACATCATTGACCTATTATTATAGTTATGTCAACGATTTACATTTTCTTGATATCTAATATTAATAAATTATCTCTTATATTAATTAATTATTTCCCAATATTAGGTATTACATATCACGGGAAATGATTATTATCTTTTAATAAAATCACTCACGAGAACAACGCTTAAATCCGCATATCATCTAACCAAACCCACAAGTTTCTATTATACGCCAAGCCAATCCATTTGAGAATGCGTAACATCACTCCATTCTCCATTATAAAATACTATACGAGAGTTTTTGCTCTAGAATGCGCAACAGCTTGGCATTCTCTGATTTTACCTTCTTAACTCAAATTTCGTCCAAAATTCAAAGTAAAATCTGATGATTTCTTTCTGTTTGCCCAACGTGTGAAGAATGAGTTGAGTGAATTCATTATGAAAACTCAATAGCAAAACTAAAGAAGTATTGAGTCGTTTCCTGCCGCACATTCCTATTGAAAAAGGGGTAGTTTTAGTTTTATACTTTGGATCTTCGGTGTTGTGATTGTGTGTGTGTGAATGCAAATCGTATATAGTGTTTCATCCATAAGATATGCATTGATTGGTGTTTTTTTTTCGATTTGATTAAGTTTTTTGGGCGAATTGTTTTGTTTGTGATTGCTTTGGCGTTTTGCTTAATGGTTATGAGTATCTGCAAATGCATAGCAAGGAGTGTTTCAAATTAATTATTTCGGCTAGAGAAAATACATTTTGTATACTCTTTATAATATTATTAGGCGCAAAAAAGCGGTATGATTTAAATTCTAAATTAAAGGACTTTTATTTTTTGAGTTTTAAGTTGTGTGCTTCCGCTTCCGAAAAAGTCACGCCTCGTGCCTGATGTGCAGATCCATAAATAGTCTTTGGAAAGAGCAGATTTCTTGTTGATTGTAGTAGATTTTCGTTAAGTTTTTGAACTTAACGTTGATTAGCAGTTTATATTTTTATTGATATGAAATGTTAATTCGTGAACTAACTTCTGATTGACGTTTTAGTTAATTTGTGAATTAGAAGATATCTGAGCAGTTTTTATTAATACGGCTGTAAATTTTTATCTGCATATTAATAAAAACTTAAAATTTGGGCACCAAAATTTGTCATCAAAATGTTTTGAAAATGTATTTAATATATAATATATGTATTCTCTTTTTTAAGAAACCGCTCTAAAGATTTTTAAAATTTGTTCGCGTAAATTCATATTTATTTAAGAATTCAGATAGTATTCATATTTAAATGTTTTAAATTCTTAGCTTCTCGAACGTAAGAGCAAGAACGTGCGACCCAATCATGCATTTTATTTGATACATTTTCGATGGTTTCAAGTCTTCCAGGCGGTAGAACCGATTTTCATATATTTTTTTTTTTTTTTCAAAAAAAAACATGTTCACAAATACATACCTATCTCAAAATTTGTAGAAAATCAGTCTCTAGCTCGATGTAAAGTAGACCTAAGGACGCAAATTATTTTATGGAACTATCATGTTTCTACTGAACACCACAGATATATAAGGTCTGTTTCTTTACTTTTTGCATAAAGTATGGGATTGAGCTTTTTGATGTTGTTGTTTTTATGTTTTACCAGAAATGAAAAGTAAAGAAACGCATTTGGGATGTTTCTGGTTTGTTGCGGTTTAAATTACCTATTTAACTTCATTGCTTGTAGGCTCATCGCATACAAAATTATGCAATTTCAATTCTTTTTATGTGCACTTATCATTTTGGGCTATATTAAAAGAACAAGGAGAAACATTTTACTTTATACTTGTCTCCATTGTATCATTTTTATTTAATTTAATTAAACTAAACCATTATATGTACGCTACTTAAACAATTTTTTTTTTTAATTTTTGATCAGCTGATTTCTTGTTTGACAAGCAAGAAAGTAAAGTAACCAAAATGTTCGGGTAGATTCTTGCTGGAGGGGAAATGAAAAAAAGTCAAAAGCTCTGGCATTTTCGTGCCAGAAAATAGTAAAGAAACATGTTCTGGGTAGATTTGTTATACTTTGGGATCCCGCGGGCGAGTAAATAAACAGACCTATAATGGAAACGACAGTTGGATATTTTTTGCTTCTGGGAACAGTAAAATCCAATGTATTTTTTGTCAAAAAGAATGGTATACTGAGCCATTTTTTGACAATCTGAATAAATGTCACATATTAGGTCTGTTTCTTTACTCGCCCACGGGATCCCAAAGTATCCCAAATCTACGCAAAACGTGTTTCTTTACTATTTTCTGGCACGAAAATGCCAGAGCTTTCGACTTTTTTTCATTTCCCCTCCAGCAAGAATCTACCCGAACATTTTAGTTACTGCACTTTCTTGCTTGTCAAACAAGAAATGAGCTGATCGAAAAATTTTAAATTAAATTTTTTAGTAGCGTACATAAAATGGTTTTATTTAATTAAATTAAATGAAAATGATGAAAATGATACAATGAAGACAAATTTAAAGTAAATTGTTTCTCATTGTCCTTTAATGGAGCCCAATATGATAAGTGCATGTAAAAAGAATTGAAAGTGCATAATTTTGTATGCGGTGAGCCTACAAGCAATGAGGTTAAATAGGAAATTTGAACCGCAACAAACCAAGAAACATCCCAAATGCGTTTCTTTACTTTTCATTTCTGGTTAAACATTACAACAACAACATCAAAAAGCTCAATCCCAAACTTTTTTCCTAACTTTTTACCAAACTTTATCCCAAAAGTAAAGAAACAGACCTATTATGTAAGTGCCAGTCAAAGTGGAAAAAACAAGTGTTTCAATAAATATAATTAAAATATTCAGTACCTTCAATTTCCCCGTTTAACTAAATATTCCTCTAAAGAGCATGATATGTAGCAAAAAAAAAAAGTTTTTCGTCTAATGATGTCATGGAGGAGGTTGTAAATATCTTTAAACACCTAAAACGCTTCAATGAGTCGAACATGCACTTCACAGTTTTATTTAAAAAAAAAACGAACGAAACACCAAGTTTTAACAAATTCGTTTCGGTGCGCTTATTTTCTGTGTCATCGTAATGGTCGTTTAAAATTTAGAATTGAATTTGTTACAAAAGGGTCCCAAGTTTTAACAAATTCGTATCGGTGCGCTAATTTTCTCTGTCATCGTAATGGTCGTTTAAAATTTAAAATTGAGTTTTTTTACAAAAGCTAATCTCAAAAATAAAAATAGAATAAAAAAAAAATATTAAACCATAAACAAGCTATAACATCACTGCTCTCCTCAACCAACATTTTAATGTATGTTAAGAATCCATCCTTCATGTGACCTTTTTGGTAAGAGATTCCTCATACAAACAACAGAACTCTTTGATGTGGGCTGAATGTAGGTGCTTGGGTAACTCGTCCTTTGTGTCATGCATTATTTTCTCAGCTTTTATCCTTTTGTGCGAGACTAGTTGTACTACTCGTGTTCTACTTGTTTTCTATGGAGGAACACCTCAACCAGTCGTCCTCGTCGTCCATTGATTATTTCTTCTATTTCTTCATTTCATTTCTTTTATTTTGTTTTATTTTCTCCGGCCTTTGTTTTTGTGCTTTGTGTATACAAAAAAAGAACAGATAGAACACTGAATGGAAGAATGAGTGAATCACTGCTGATGACGAACACCATAATAATGATGATGTTGTGAGCAGCTTCTGCTGCTGAATAATTGAATAAAAAATAATTTATTGTTTTATTCTTCTTTTTTGGTCCAACACATATGCGAAATTAATTGAATTATATTCAAATGAATTAAACCGTCTTAGCAAGTAGTAGGCATTAATACTTATTGTGACAAATTGCTACTCTTTATGAAACCATTGAAATTATTTTTGTTTGATTGCGATATCGTAATTCTTGGAAAAGTTCCACCTCCACTATTGTGTTAATGTCAAATTATCATAATCTTTTAGAGAATTGAATTTGAAGTGTTGCCAAAAAGAGGCGATCAACTTTTACCAATACAAAAAAAAAACAGCAACAGGGCTTGGATTGAATAGCAAATCGATTTGAGTGGAAAATTTTCCTCTAGACCTAGCGGCGCTTTTCTTGGAAATGTTTGATTTTCTTTTATTTTCATTATGGGTAAAGGTAGTACGATGTTAGTGTAGGGTATTGGCCCTAATTTTGTTGAATGATAACGTATTACAAAATTTACAGTAATGTTTGCCTTAGAAAATCCAATTAAATTTAAGATTTTCTGCTGAACACAATATTTTAGATTAGAATTCATCACCTTTTTAACAATAAAAGGTAAACTCGTTCCGAAGTTATAACTGAAGTGAGGTTTTATGTATAATAATACACTCCAAGTAAAGGCCTCAAAGCACACATAAATAGTGAAGATTTGATTGAAACAACAACAACTTGAATGTGCCACCACCAAGCTCTATAGACGAGTTACATACACTTATTCATATTCTGGCTTTAACATCGAATATACAAATTAACAAGGATTTCAGGCTTTAATTAAGACTTTCCTGTGAAACATTCCTTAACAGGGTCTCCGAGTGAATGGTATGAAAAAAAGGGCTTATATTTCACATCCTTCACCTGAAAAAGATTTTTTTTTGCAAGTGCTGCAAAGAACTATTTGAAAATCTTGTTTAGGCTCCCCTCCGCTCCTTAAAATTGATGAAGAGAAATTTCTGAAAACTCAGAGAACTGAACTAGCAATTCAAAACAGCTGAAATATACTTTCCGTTTTTAGAATTCTTGGTCTCCATTTTTTGGGCTCGACTTCGAAATTCAACTCGCCAACCCAAAAAAATTATGCTACAAATATTTCGTTAGGTTAGTACGGTAACATAAAGAATACCAAAAATGTATACAAATTATTTTGGAGGGTTTCGTCACCCCTTAACCCTTGAGGTTAGAGGGCTCATTTCGAATAAATGATTAAAACAACTGCAACTGCAACACATACTTATATGTAACTTCATAATATTTTCATTTTAATTTTCAATGCTTTTTTTTTTTTTTTTTTTGAGACTTAAGATGCTTTTACAAAAATTAGTCTATTCCTTCAAAACTACAAGTTTTTGCAACAAAAGAAACTAAAACATTGATTTGGTTTGATTTACTCATCTTAGATCCTTTCAACAACGTCCAGAAGTTGATTTAGCCCCCGAAATGGAGCTTTCACACAGTCTTACTTTAAATGAGGATGCCCTCAAACAACTTCCTGAACAAAAACGTCCAGTATTTGTCTTTGAATGGCTGCGCTATTTGGAAAAGGTCCTGGTGACCGCTCAAAAATCTGACATCAAATCATGCCAAAAGAAGCTAGTTCAACAATTGACCGCACACATCCAAGGGTCTCCTGGACCACCAACAAGAAAACTTATTGCAAATTGTTTAGCAACACTGTTCTCTGTTGGAGATACATTTTTGCTGTTTGATACAGTGAATGCATGTAATGATATTTTGAAGAATAAAGATGATTCCCCAAGCTATTTGCCAACGAAATTGTAAGTAATACTTGTATATTGATCAAAGTAAAAAGTTAAACAATTTTGAAAATAAATTTCAGAGCTGCAATTTGCGTACTTGGTTCAATGTATGAGAAACTTGGTCGTATGATGGGTAGGTCATATGAAGAAACAGTTCAAATACTTCTTAGGACTTTGCGAAGTGCAGAATCACAAACCAGAATCGAAATTATGATAACCCTGGAAAAGGTATGTTTTGTTAACCAATTTTGGAAGAAACTACAATTTTATTCTTCTGCTTTAGATTTGTTCAGGAATGGATACAGCTATATCCAATGTTCACAAAGACATTTATAAGGCCACCAAACACTGTTTGACTGATCGTGTGATGGCGGTACGTGTCGCTGCAGCCAAATGTATGCTTGAAATGATCAATCATGCTCCATTCTTATACCAAACCGAATTGGAGAGTCTTGCAACACTTTGCTTCCGTTCATTTGATGGCAGTAATTATGAAGTTCGCTGCGCAGTGGCCAAATTGCTTGGAACTCTTTTGGCATTTACGCAAGCTCCACCGGATGGCAAGAAACCAGCTATGTCAGCTAGTAAAAATCAACCAAGATCAACATCTCTGGATGAAGCATTCGGAATCTTAATGTCAGGTTTCCTTCGTGGTGGAGTCTCATTTCTAAAAGGAACGGGTGAAATAATTAAAGGCAGTTCAGGTGTAAACCGTGAAGTTCGCGTCGGAGTAACACATTCCTATGTGGTATTTGTTCAAAATATGGGCAGTGTTTGGCTGGAGCGTAATCAAACAACTTTTTTGGCGCATGTTCTCGATTTGGTGGCTAACCCCAAGGCTGCATCATCACATGTAGATGCTGTTTACTCACGCAAATGTATCAATTTTATTCTTCGTTCGACTATCGGAAAGATGCTTGGTGAAAAGGCTCAAACTTCAGCCTGCAAAGAGCTTATTCACATTGTGGCCAAACAAATGAATTCTATTGACTTCAATCCGGAGAATGCCAAGGATTCCAATCAAGAGACACTCTTCAGTCAGCATTTATTAGTATGCGCTTTGCAAGAACTAGGTAGTCTTGTACTGGGTCTAGGCACCACAGCATTGAACCTTTTGAATGATCATACTTTAAATGCCATTGATGCAACCTGCGCAGTTCTTGTTCATCCATGTGCTGCTGCACGACTTGCTGCTGCTTGGTGTTTGCGCTGCTTCTGCGTTGCTGTGCCAAGTCATATAACTCCTCTTATAGATCGCTTTGTCGACGCTATCGAACAAATGCGGTCCTCTCCAGAAGCTATTGCTGGATATAGCTGTGCGTTGGCTGCTATTTTGGGAAGCGTACGGTTTTCTCCTCTGGGCGTGCCGCACACCAAGGGCAAAGTGGTATTCAATTGTGCTGAGGAGCTTCTGAGGTCGGCAAGTCAAAATAGTCGCATGTCGTTAAATCGTACGCAGGCTGGTTGGTTATTAATTGGAGCTATAATGACATTGGGTTCACCCGTGGTTAAGGGCCTTCTTCCAAGAATGCTGCTTTTATGGAGAAATTCATTCCCAAGATCCAATAAAGAATTGGAATCAGAAAAAGCCCGAGGAGATTCATTTACCTGGCAAGTAACTCTAGAGGGTAGAGCTGGAGCCTTGTCTGTGATGCACAGTTTTCTTCTGCATTGTCCAGATTTGGTAACTGATGATATTACACGGCGTCTACTCACACCAATTGAAAGTGCCCTAGCTATGCTAGTAAAGTGGGTGAATTCGTATATTTTATAATTTATTTAATTTAAATTCAATTATTTTTTTTAGTCTGGCTCCCGTTTTAAAAAGCTATGGAACACATTTGAAAGCTCCAGCTGCTATGGTTCGATTGCGACTGTACGAAACTTTGGCATTACTTCCACCAAACGCATTGGAATCATCTTATACACATTTATTGAGAATGCTCGTGTCGGAGTTTACGCTTTCTGAAAATCCAGCAAATACAACCAATTCTCTGTTGAGGGCACTTTGTCATGGTGATGATTCAATTATATTGGGCACGTGGTTGCAGGAAACCGACCATCGTACCATTGAAGATCAGGTATGAATTAAAAAATACGGTGATTCTTAACTTATTTTTAAGAACCTAGGTATAGAAATGGCTATAGTAATTTTGCGTCCAATAGGTATATCTATTATCCTTAATCTACACCCATCCTATTTTATATAATAAAATAATAAATATGATATCTTAACAGGACACTATAAAATCTCGGTTGTGAAAATAATTTTGTTTTGAAGCAAATTGATATTTTTATAGTTACTATGTGTAGTTATAAATAAATAAATCTAAGAATAAGGTCAATAGGTGGAAACCCCTTTAAAATGAATTCCCATTGTTTCCGTCCAATGGATATTTCCTAAGTGCATTTTGTTCAGATACTTCTCGTAAATATGTCAAATAAAAAAAAAATACTAATTTAAACGTAGCATTAAATCTGATTATATTTTACTTTGTGTCCTTCTGTAGATGCATATTAATCAATAAAGAATTACAGAGGGACACAAAAGCTTCAAACTATGGAAAATCAGCCTTTTCAAATTATATATAAATACACTATGCATACAATCTAATTTGTAAAAAAAGTAAAAATAAAACTTAACTTTATGCATGCTTGTAACCAGATGGAACCGAACAGAAGATCAGACGGTGAACATGTAAGTTTGGTTCAACAAATAAAACGTTTTTATTTGCCGCTGTTGTCATTTGTTTTTTGCTCCGCTATTGATTTATTTTTTCTATTATACGTTTGTTATTTTGCTTAGTTATTCAAAAGAAAAAATAATGTTATTAATTTTTCTATTTAATACTTAATATTTTCTTTCAGCTACAGCCGAATAGTGCTGCCGGTTCTGGAGCCCTTGAACACGATTCTTGTTGCTTATATCGCCCAGTACCAAAAAGCGAACAATGTCCCGGTCCACTTCCTCTCGGAGTTGCAGTCATCGATATGTCAGTGCATCTGTTTGGATTGATTTTCCCGAAAGTTGCCAACAAGCATCGTCTGCAGATGCTCGATCATTTTGGTGAATGTATAAAACAAGCAAAGAGTTCTCGCCAAGAGGCAGTTCAAATGAACATTTTTACTGCTCTTCTGAGTGGATTGAAAGGTCTTACCGAAAGCAAGAGCGGCATGGGACAAGAGGACGTCAAGAAGAGTGCAACAAACCTCATAATTGGTGCATTGGTTAGCTCGAATTCAACACTTCGATGTGCTGCTGGTGAAGCATTAGGAAGAATCGCCCAAGTCGTCGGAGACTCACGGTTTACCGCAGAACTGGCACAAAATAGTTTCGATAAGTTGAAATCTGCTCGAGACGTTGTCACAAGAACTGGACACTCGTTGGCTTTGGGATGTCTTCATAGGTATGTTGGTGGAATGGGATCTTCTCAGCACTTGAACACGAGTGTATCAATTCTCCTCGCTCTGGCTCAAGATACTAGCTCACCCGTGGTTCAGGTGTGGTCGCTTTATGCTCTTTCACTGATAGCCGATTCAGGGGGGCCCATGTTCCGTGGGTATGTAGAAGCAACATTGTCTCTAAGTTTGAAGCTGCTTCTGTCTGTGCCACATTCAAATGTAGATGTACATCAATGTATTGGTCGAGTTTTGAATGCTCTTATCACTACTATGGGGCCGGAACTGCAAGGCAACATGTCTTCTATTATAACAATGCGTTCTTCTTTCATGTGCGCTGCAGCTGTTATGCAGGCGCATGCCGATCCTCTTGTTCAGGCTGAGGCAACAGGTTGCCTTCAGCAATTGCATCTATTTGCCCCAAGGCATGTGAATCTGTCGTCCTTGGTGCCGACTTTAGTAAAAACATTATCGAGCAATTATTTGATGCTAAGAAAAGCCGCTGTTGCCTGCCTAAGACAGTTGGCTCAACGAGAGGCCAAAGAGATTTGTGAACATGCTTTAACCCTGACAGCAGAAGAATGTCCTGGTCTTCTCATAACCGACTCTGGCCTTCCTGGATTGCTTTTTGGAATGCTAGATTCAGAATCTGACAGCGAGATGATAAAAAATATACACGATACAATCACTTCAATGTTGCAGATGCTAGCATCTGATAATTTGAGCTCTTGGTTGAGCCTTTGCAAGAATGTTCTTACAGTCGCCGTGGAGACATCTACAGATGAAACTCAGAAGGTTGAGCTAGTTGACGACAACGAGGATGACAACGAAAACGATGATGATGATGTGACGGAGTACCACGCCGAAGAGAACACAAGTACGCATCCAGCCGTGCAGCCACGTTGGCCAACCAGGGTATTCGCTGCAGAGTGTGTTCGGAAGATTATTTCTACTTGTGAAACAGCGAATCCCATTCATTTTGACCTTATCCAGGCCAAAGAAATGCAAATGATCAAGAGTCGAGGGGACTATTTAATTCTACATTTATCTGATTTGATTCGTATGTCCTTTATGGCTGCTACAAGTGATTCCGATCAGCTCAGGCTAGAAGGATTGCGAACTCTGCAAGAGATAATTGATAAATTTGCTGGAGTTCCTGAACCAGAGTTTCCAGGGCATCTACTGTTAGAACAATTTCAAGCTCAAGTAAGAATTATTATAGGTGTGTAGTTTATTTTATTATCTTTCTATTTTTCTCCAGGTTGGAGCTGCTCTTCGGCCAGCTTTCTCTTCTGATACCCCATCTCATGTGACCGCAGCTGCTTGTGAGGTTTGCTCTGCATGGATAGGATCAGGTGTGGCCAGAGATTTGAACGATCTGCGTCGGGTGCATCAGCTGCTTGTATCTAGCTTGGACAAGCTGCATTCAAAGACAAACAGTACCCAACTTTATAACGAAAGCATGGCGACACTAGAAAAACTTAGTATCCTAAAGGCCTGGGCGGAAGTGTATATCGTGGCTATGATTGGAAATGGTTCGGCCCCAGCCAGCTTGTTGCAAAAAAAGCTCTCCAGTAATGCAAACAATATAATGCTAATTGCAAGCACTGGATCCGAATCTGAAGATGGAGATTTCGGGGAGTTTGAGAGCCGTGGTGAGAGTCTATTGAACTTGGTCAAACCAGAATTAGGAAATCTCTCGACTCATTGGCTAGCCGCATTGAAAGACCATGCATTGTTGCTACTTCCATCAGAATTTCAAAGCCAGTTGCCACACGATGGTGGTGCATTCTACACAACAGACACAATCAACTCATCAAAGCCACACTATCTAACTTCATGGCCACCTATATTGTATGCGGCTGCTCTCTGGTTGAAAGGTGGTGGATTTGATGAGCAAGAAAATGTCAAAGACGACAAATCAAACTTCGAAAACAACAATGCAATTTCACATGGCTCATTGTCGGCCGATCGTTTTCACATGATCTTTGGCATTTGTATGGAAGCTCTGTGCAGTACACGAACAAGCGAGAAGCCCAAGAATGTCATAAGCTGCCTGCAGAGTCTCTACACAATTTTTGACTCACAGTGGGCACGGAAAATGCTGGTCAAAGATAAATCGCTAACAATAGAACTATGCAATGTTCTCCATCGCCAGATTCTTACCAGAGATGACCTTCTTGTGCAATTATTGTGCATGGAAATTCTTAAACAGAGTATCACCGCCGCAAAAGAGTCATTAGACGAGAAAAAGAATTCGAAATTGGCTGAATGTCAAAACGACAATGAGGCAAAAACAGATCTTTCCAAAGAGCTGGACAATTATGGAGAAGGTGGCGAGCAAGGTGACATAATTCCCGGACAATCGCACGTTTATGCTGTTCTTGAAGTGTGTTTGTGTGTTTTCGTTCGACAGATTCCCTCTATGAATCCAAGCAGCAATAGTAAACTCACAACAGAACAATTAAAAAAAGAAATGGCTTTGAGAAGTGCCATCCCAGGAGCCAGTTTATTGCCAGAAGACAATGGAATGTTAGTAGCTAGTGGATTACAGTGTGCCGAGGTACTTACAGAATTGTGTTCGCCAAGAGGAGCTCTTTCCATTCTTCCAACTATTCTCTATATGACCACCAGCATTATAAAGGAGATTGCTACAAAATCAGCCAACGACCCAGCTATCCTTGCCAACACCGGTCCGGTACAGTCAGCTTTACACTGCTTAAAATCTGTCTGTACTGACAAATGGGCAAGTGACGAACGTGCCGCAAGCGAATGGTATAAACTTCTACAAAGCTCCTTGGCGAGTATTCTTGATTTGACAAAGACCGGCAGTGAGGAGCGCAAGGTCGATGAAGTCACAATGATGCTGGCTATAGCTGTATTTATACTTCACACTCCAACCAGTGTTGTTGCAGCGCCATCACTGCAGTATCCCTGCATCAATCACTTCCGTCAATGTGTCCAGAGTGAAAATCAAACTGTGCGACTTAAGTGCATCCAAACAATACGCTCCATTTTTGCCAAAGCCGATCTTAAAGTTGCCACACCCTATATACATGCTCTAGCTCCTCGAATAATTGAAGGACTTTATGTAGAGACAGCTAAAACACCCCGCAATGAAAACGAGCTATCCATAGTGTTGGAAAGTGTTATGACTGTCGAAACATTAATTGAATTGGCCGAACCGCAGAATCGTAAGTATTTCCACGGAGAATTAAGCTCAAAATTAAATTTTTTATCCCTCCCGTTTTTTTTTTACTTTTTCTCTCTCGCATTACCGACATTTTTTGTCACTTCGAATTAATTAGGGAACTTAATGCAAGGTAATGATGGGTTTTGAATTCGACTCATTAAATGTAGATAATTTAAAAATATATATTTGTTGTGTTGTTGTTATTGTTGTTTTCGTATATATTGGCATTTGTACATTGAATTTGAGAATAGTCGTTCAATGGATTAACTTTGAAAGTAACTACACCGTCATTTTGTATAGTTTAATCTGAACACAGTCTTAAGTTGCAAAGAGGCAGGAAAACTACAGACTTATTGTAAAAAGCTGTTTAAGTGGCCACGCAGTTTTGCTCAATCGATTTTGTTTCAAAAGCAATGATATTAAAGCCCAAAATTAATATTATTTAATATGCGTTTGACTCTTAAAAAAAAGAAAAAAAAAAATATAATAAGATGCGAATGTTCGTATATGTGGTGTAATTTTTGTTGATCTAGTCCTAATCGAAGTTTGATTTTTGAACCGGATAATGTGAACCGATAGGACGGCCTGCTGTCCTGGGATTACAAATCACAATTTGCCGAGACAAAGAGAAGAGCGTGAAGAATCGAATATTTTTTCTAAAGTACAATATTGTATGACATAAAACTGAATTACATATTTCCTTTGGCTTAAAACACAAAAAATCGTTTCAGGGTAACTCTGAAACTCAACACGAAAACCCCACTGCTTCTTGGTATATAAGTTTCTGTTTTGATGTTTAAAGCTTCAAGAAAACTTTCCGGAATAAAGTAATATTACTGCCGAAGTGAAACTAAATATAACTAATTTAGTTCAAATAAATATGCGACGGTTAGCAAAAAATCTTTTATTAATTTATGGTGTTGTTACTTACTAAGTTCAATAAGTTTAAAAATACGATTTTTTTTTAAATTTAACATACAATTTGCAACAATAAAATAAAATAAAAATGTATATTGCACTGTATAATCTATTTTCGCACACAAAGCCATTTCCACCTCACACCTTCCCTTGTTCCTTACATAGAAAAGTTTTTTATTAAAATCATAACACGTATCTTTAGGCATACAGATGTTGACTCTCTTAGTACCTGTTCTCATCAATTACCTGGCAGAACCAGCAAAACTCCGTACTCTTCCCAAGTCTCAACGTCAATTACACGAGCAATCACTTCAATGGCTTATGAAAATCGGGCCAAAATATCCGCAGGAATTTAAGTCCCTAATGAGTCAGTCTCTTGAGCTGCGCCAAAAGCTTGAAGTTGCCGTGATCAACAATCAACAATCAGCGTCAATTACTAATCGAAATAACAATGATGCTCAAAATGGTAACAAACCAGGATCAAATGTCCAGAAACCAACTATCAAGCTTAAAACTGATTTTAGTAATTTTTCCTAAAGTGGAATAATGAGCAAATAAGCTTGAAAGACCTATCTATTGCACGGAAATACACACACGTAAAGCCAATAGCACTGGTCAAATCTCTTTTGTGATTAACTTTACTTTACCTTTTGTTTTGGTTTGTTTTTTTTTTTATTTTTTTTATTATTATTTTATTTAAAGTAGGAAAATCGTATGTTCAACTAAAAATGTTATTAAATCTACACAGAAATCTATGTATACATAACTATAATAATAACTAATATATAAGCAATTAAAATTTTAAATATATACATACATACATAAAAAAAACCTAAATAACAAAATATATATCTCTATACATTATAAAATTAAAAAGAACATGAATATATTATGTATTTAGAAACAAAATATTATTATGTATGTTATAGAGCATTTAAATAAAAATTAATTAAATAAATCTTATCGGTTTAGTTTCAATTTCGTGGCAACTTTATGAGTTTAAGACTCACTAAAATCATTTAGTATACCTATTTTACATTTTTACCAAAATCAATAATCTCTCCTATCAAATCGTGATTTCGTTTTTAGTCTTCTGTTTACACTGCTTAATTCCCGTGTATACTATAATTTTGATGAACTCATATTTTGTATAAAAGGATTTCTCTGAAAGGAATATAAATACTGCACAAAATACACAACAGATTTTGGAGGGGGAAAGAGCATTTTCAGTTTCCGTAAAAAATTCAAATTCAAAAAGCAAACTAATACATTTGTGACTGCAACATTAAACAAAAAAATAGTTTTTGAAAGTTTTTTGATGGCATAATGTTTGTAATCCTTACACAAGTTAATTTTGAAAGTGGTCACGCTAAAAAGTTGTAAATGTGCTTGTACGCTAAAAACACGCTTTCTAATGGTAGCTGCGTTCTAAACTTGTTTGTTTCGTATACACAAATGTATTAATTATCAATTAACACGCTTTTATTAATTATTAACACGCTTTTATTAGTTTTGGCTGTATGTATGTATGTAACGGAATCTTTGGACGTGATTTTGACCCACTTCTGAGGGTCAGATTTGATTCAAACTTTGCACACTTGGCGAAGCCCGATGACAATACAATAATTCGATCAAAATATCTGATTATCCTGATTAGGTTCGCCAGGATTCATACATTTCTTTCGGGATCCTTTGTTGCATAATAACAAATCGAACTAAAAAATGAAAAATAAATTATAGTTTAAAAAACTAAAAACACGCTTTTAGAGTTAATCAAACCAAAAAGTAAAAAATAATTCTTAGCATGAGAATTAAATTACCGACGAGAAAATTAATGTCACTGTTCTAAAAGCGTGGAGTGCCTTGTATGACATTTTTAAACTAACTGTGCATTTCGGAATGAAACAATGAAAATTATGATGATTGATACCAGGCTCTAAATTTCGATATCGCCATTTTGAGCTAATTAGGAAAATGGGGAAAGAAAGGATAAAGGAAAGGGAGGGCCTACTCAGTGCGAAATTTTCGCTTACCGAAAAAAACAATTCGGAAAGCCCGGACTGGGAATTGAACCCAGATCTATTTGTTACGCGCCAAGAGCTCTACCAGTTAAGCTATCCGAGACACGTACCGGAATTATATTTCAGTCACCTATATAATTACCTGCTCGATATGCAGTTAGTTTATATATGTCATACAAGGCTCTCCACGCTTGTAGAACAGTGACATTAATTTTCTCGTCGGTATTTTAATTCTCATGCTTAGAATTATTTTTTACTTTTTAGTTTGATTAACTCTAAAAGCGTGTTTTTAGTTTTTTAAACTATAATTTATTTTTCATTTTTTAGTTCGATTTGTTATAAGGCAACAAAGGATCCCGAAAGAAATGTATGAATCCTGGCGAACCTAATCGGGATAATGGGATATTTTGATCGAATTATTGTATTGTCATCGGGCTTTGATAAGTGTGCAAAGTTTGAATCAAATCGGACCGTTTGAAGTAGGTCAAAATCACGCCCAAAGATTCCGTTACATACATACATACATACATACATACATCCGAAACTAATAAAAGCGTGTTAAAACCATGAAATTCATATTAGTGACACCTTCGTTTGACACGGTAGTGAAATTTTCATAATTTGCCAAAAATGTGCTACGGTTAAAATACTTTCCGAACAAATTTAGGTAAAGGTTAACGAACGAAAGAGTTATAGTAATAGACCGAGAGCCCACAGCAGATTTTGGGTGTGAGTGATAGCAAAAAAAGAAGCTTAAGTGTCAAAAGCTTGAGTAAAGGCTATTCAAAAAATCGAAGTCATGCAGTCCACAACCCGGGCTTTAGTGATCAAAGAAAAAATATGAAATATGAATGCAACTTCGAGGGTAATCATGTAAGCCGATATTGGTTTTCACCCCTCTCTAGATAGCCTAGATAAGATCACATATCATGGAATCTGAGACCATTTGAGTGTATAGTTCGCCCTGTCAGACCGTTTAAAAAATTCAAAGCTCAAAGTGAAAAACACTTTTTAAATCAGTGGCAGTGGCAGGGCGAACTATACACTCAAATGATCCCAGATTCCGTTATATGGGATCCGAGGAGCTTATCTAGGGAGGGGTAAAAATCAATTTCAGCTAACACGATTACCATCGAAGTTGCATTCATATTTTTTCGATGCACTGTTTAATCATTGGTTATGGACTGCAAGACTTTGATTTTTTTTATAGCCAGATTTGATTTGCCACGACTTTTTCGTGAACTGCCAAAATTAGAAAGACAGGCACAGAGTTTCTGGAAAACCCCAATCAAAAAATCTCAAACAGAATATGTTATTCCCCACAAATTTGTCTGCTATCGTCTACCTCCCGGAATAAATTTCCCATGAACAAAAAATCCTATGAAAAAATTACAGCCAAATTCCGAGGGACTTTTTGTAAGGATATCCGCCCCAATACCGTGTGTTAACCTTCTAACCGTCAAATTCTTTGCGGATAATGTTCCCAGGTATATTACATCTTTGTCCTTAGAATGTCTTCACAACATTGCCAAGCGGGCAATAAAAATCGTACTAGTGGAACATATTACCTTACCCCTATGGAATTGTGGCACCTGCATTGATACACCTTAAAACTCATTAAAATACAAAAATGAATCACAAATAAGTAAAATATTTATGCTGACTTAATTATGCGTTTAAAGTAAAAAGGTTTATTTTATAAATTCATTTAATTTAAACGCGTATTTTGTGTAAAGCCATCATAAAAACATTAATACATTTATAATATTATTTTTGAAAGAGGCTTTTATAAATAGTTTATTATAGGAATTATATTCCATTTCACCATAAATAATAATAATAACAACGTTAAATTTGATATTAAAATTTCTGCAGTGCATATTCAACTTGCAAAGCAATCAATTCTTTGTTTTCTTCAAAAATCTGCTTAGCCAAAATATTTTTCTTTTGTTCAAGCAAATTGTTCTCTTTCATATAATTTTCAATTATTTTGTCATAGTCACCAACTTCGTCATTAACACAGGACACCTGTTTTTTTGGTTGTTCTGTATTAGATGCAACTAGGAATTTCCTTAATCGTAAAATTTCTGCCCTTTCAGCACTGATTCTGGTTTGTAACTGGTTCTTCCAATTCATCAGCTCCTGATTTTCTAACTGTAAACGAATCAAGGTCTGATAGTCTGGGTGGCTTTTTGGCAACATAAGCAGCCCATTCTCATCAAGGTACATGCCTTCGTCGGCGGCAGTGCTCTCCTTAATGGGAGGTTGTTCTTCAGGAATTATAGACGGATAGTCGGTTGTGTCTTGTGGGGTATTTTTTGTATCTGTATTTGTACCAGATTCTGTTGAGGGAATGGTTAATGTTTTCATTGATTCATCATCGGAAGGTGCTTTAGCGCAGGAAATTTGCTCCCGATTTTGTGAATGTACTACAGCAACGACTGTGCATGTTTCTGTTGGTTCAACTACTGGATCTTCTGTGCTTTTTTCTTGACGCTTTTCAAAGACACGTAGTTTCCTTTTGAGTTGTGTGATAATACGTTGTACCTCCCAAAGTTGTTCTTCTCGTTTTTTAGACACAAATCCGGCATTCATTTCAGAATGAATTTGTGCAAGAAGACTCTCTTGTTTAGACAGCTCAGCTTGAATGTCATTTGGAGTTTCTGGAAGCTTTGGACTTGTCGATGTAATAGGTGGGACATATCTATGAAAAAGGACAAATAAATATTATTTAATACTTGCTATGATTTTTATTTTTATTTTTTCATTACTTCATAAGAAATTTAGCTAACTTTCCAAAGCGACCTGACATACTTAAATGTCTTTAAATAGAAAGATATCTTATAAATTTGTATGTTTGTTTTTCATCAGATAAGCAACCATGACAAATTGTAGATAAAATCACACACAGAGCATCAGTGATAAAGATAATCTAAACAATGATGAAACTAAGTAAGATAACACATTGTATTTCTAGCACGGTCAGTAAGGTCAAGTGAGTGGTTGCCTTCCACTCTGAAGCGTCGTCATTATAAAAAAAAAAAACGAAAAATAAAAACTTGTTCGCTAAAAACCGAAATTTGGTAGAAATAATCTTTTTTATTATGAAACAAGAAAGCATTGGTCATTGGACATCACAGATTATCAAAAGGCAGTGAATCGAAATAACACTTCGCATTGTTCCCATTTCGTGCTAAAAATTAAAATTTAAAATGTTTGAAAATTTTTTTAAAATATTGAATTTTAATTGGACGCTAAAAGCCAAATCGATTTAAGTTTCTGATAAAATTGCAAATTGCAAGAATCACTTTGTTTGTTTGGGTATACCATATAATAACGGTTTTACCGTTATTTTTAATCAAAAACCCGTGATTCTGATTTTCTTGTTCCTAAACTCTCCTCTCTTTTGCTCCCTTTAAAAATTCGGTACAGAGTTAAACAAAAATCAGTCTAGCTGATTTAATTTTTTGTTTTACTTTTTTCAAATTTTCAGTTTGCAAATATTTTTTTTTTTCAAAAACTAACTAAATTAAAATAAAAAAAGGTTTTAATCTGTGGATTGAATATACTAATGGTGAGTCAAGGCCTTTTATAGAGATGAGTGATTTTATTTAATTTAATAAATATTTTATCGCTTTCCGCATTTTGCTAAATGAATAATCAGACAAAAAAAAATTGTCAAACCTTATTACAACATTAGAAATATTAAAACGGAGGCCTGTTGTTTGAAAAAAGTACATATTAGCAAATTGTGAACATGGACGGAGATGATTTGCAAGAAATTTCAAGTTAGTTTTAACCCTTTTGGGAACTGCAAAAACAAAATTAATTTTGCAATAGATTTTTTCAAAGCGCTATTTTAAAGGTTAAAGCCAAGAACAAAGTTTGGACAACATTTTAGATTATTCGCTTATTTGCAGTAATATGGTGAAGGTCATCAAAAATTTTAAATTTAAGAGTGTTCCGAACTGTACAAAACCAGTCATTTGCTAACTTTTTTGTTTGCATATATCGTCCCTCATCTCACGAAGTGACGTAATGCTATGTTTCCACCAAAGGATTATCTCAGTTCAGATTTAATAAATCTATTTGGTGTTTCCACCGCAAAAAAAGACTTAAAAAAGATTTACTTTGACAGCCTCTTTTAAAATGCAAATGGTGTTTCATTTTTTCTCATTCAGAGGAAGTGAGATAGAATGTTTCCTATGTGAAGAACTTAATTCAGCCATAAATTAATCCTTCAGTGCCATACAGGAATAGGTTAGTTCGATTTGTAAAAGTATTTGTTCTAGGAAGATTTAACAAGATTAATTTCTAATCTTCAAGATTAACGAAATAAATTTGTATGGTAAATCTTCAAGATTTAAAGGAGATTTGCGGTAAATCTTATTAAATCTCAGATTAGCGTTAGGTGGAAATGTAGCATAACTCGCAAATTGCCGTTTTTGAGATTTGGGCATATATGTGCTTGGTTTACTTGATTGCATATTTCTACATCATTAGATTCCCTGAAAAATGTCTGGAACATGGTTCAATGCATTATGACATAGTTGGCATAACTGCAATTTTAGGTAAAAAGTTTCTCACGAACAGACGTAACTGCAATTATGTGGGTAGCAGTTTTCCGTTTTATTGCAAATTATTGTGTAAAATAAAGTGGTTTCAGGTACGAGGTGCATTTATCGGTGAGTAGAAATAAAAACGCTTTAAGTTTATGCTAAGATGTTGCTACTGACCTATCACTAAATTAAATTTAAATTGCATTCAATTCTTCCTGTTTACAATACTCTGTCAAACAAAAATTGTCAATACAAGGCTTATGGGCGAGCTTTTTAAAAACAGTAATACCTGTGCATACTGTCACAGCACTAAAATGCCTCACTGATAAGCTTTTTTCAAAGCAGTGGTGTCTATGTATACTGCCACGACACTAAAACTTGTCACTAAAATTTCTCACGAACTGACGTATCTGGTTGATCGATTATTTATAACTGTTTTAAGTATTGCATTTACATTGAATCGCATATCATTTGAAACTTTAACATATTCTTGTAATTTTACAACAAAAACAAATACTAAAACCGTTATAAAACACAGAAGTAACGCTTATAGAAGGAGGACACAAAACTAAAAACTGCTCTCCTGTAAAATATTGAAAAAGCAGATACGTCAGTTCGTGAGAAGAGGGACGATATAAGACCTTTTTTTTCACTTTCATCAGATACTTTGTTTTATAAAACTTTGCACTTTTACTAATTGGTCACTAGTAGGCGTATTATTGTACTAAAAAACTTTTTTCTAAAAGTAACTGATTTTAAGTTCCAAATTTACATAAATTTTCTGTGAAAAAGTGCCTTTAAAGAATTAAAAATTTCAATATCAAATGATACAATTATGATTATATAATTAATGAAAATCGTGAAAAAATATATTGAATTTATATCCACTGCATACAAAAATATCAAAAAATACCGTTAGGTATATAAAATTGACTGTGAAAAATGCGTTTTTTCAAAATTCAATAGTGGCATTTTAAAAATATGGAATTTTATGTTATTAAACATTTTTTGGCAAAAAATGCTATAGTGTAGGCTACATTTGCTTTGAAAAACGGCCATTTAAGCCATTTTCTCGATTTCTTAGAGGCTTTTACAAAAATCTAGTGCACAAAATAAATTTTTGTTTTCCAATGATGTCCTAGAGAATAAGTTTATCTGTCCATAGACACCTTAAACGATCGGACAAGTACACGCTTCGCAATCTTTTTCATGAAATCACCATTTCAGTCCGGAACACTCTTAATGAAAAAGTCTATTTTTCAAAAGTTGTAAAAATCAACAATCAATTTAGAACGGCTTTGGTTTTCGGTACTTGTCAGAATTTATAAAGGCATGAACACAAAAATAGCACTCCCAAATAAAAAAATTTGAAAAATATCAACTTAAAAAATTTAAAATTATATTCAAAAATAGTCTTCTAAATTTAATTTCTCAAAAACTATTCACTTAAACAACTTGGTTTGAAAAACAAATAAAAGAATGGAGTATGAGCTTCCAAAAAAGCTATGGGACCTCGTTCATTTTTTTTAAATATTTGTTTGCATTTACAGTAAATTTTTCAGAAATTACTCCCCCCCCTGCCTCAGGGAGAGCAGATAGTTTTTCTCATATACGATTTTTCTTAAGATATACTCAAGAACTATGTCGTTAAATATTATTAACGAATTACCGGACACCCTGTATAAGCTGGCCTTTCGGATTGGACCATTTATTTTTGAGACACCTTGTAAAGATGTATGAATTCATGAAATACTTACTTCTTCAAATCAACTCCAGCAAACAAATTTGGACAGTGGCATAGCAAAGTTACCAATAAACGATGGGACATCTGCAAGGGTGGGCTGAGCAGCATGGCCAGACTTTGTGCATTCATCTTGTTTTGCTTTTCATTTTGTATAACTGAATCAAAATGTAAAAGAATCCATGACAATAAAGTCTTATTACAATTAGGAAGCTGACACAAAAGAGTTTTGAGCTCTTTTTCTTGCTGTGTAACTTGCGGATGGGAGGAAACTTCTTCGAAGCGTGCTATTAAATCTGTAGTCAAGATAGGCTCAGGCAATTCCCTTATATTAAATATAAAAAAAGACAAAGACTAAGAAATAATCTTAAAAAACAAGTCAATCACTTACTTCAAAAACAGTTTAAGCAAACCACAAGCTGTAGGAACATCCATATCGTCTGTTCCTTGAGATTCTCTGTTATTGTAGAGTCGTTTGAATTGTTGAAGTCTTGTCTTCACTGGTTCGACCTTATAGATTTGGTCACTTCGCAAACCATGTTCTTGTAGATAGTCAATGCAGTCGCGAACGACAAGTGGTAAATCAATTCCATCATGACATCGACTTCGTTCAGTGGCCAGACTTACTGATACACTAAAAACTGGTTGGACATCTCCCAGCTCAAGTACTTCCTCACTTACTCCAGCTTTTGACTTTTTGTCCTTCTTTTCTTTGTCTTTTGATTTATCTTTCTTATCCTTTTCCTTTTTGTCTTTGTCGCGTTTTTTGTCCTTTGGCTCTTTGGAGTCTTTATCCTTCTCCTTTTCATCCTTGTCTTTTACATCTTTTTCGACTTTTTCTTTGTCTCGTGATTTTTCACGTTTTTCCTTGCTCTTTGAAGATGAGAACTTAAAAGCCTTGGATTTCTTTGACGATTTTGAGAGACTCCTCATGAACAAACAGATTAGCAAATTGTGATAAGAAATTTTATTTACACTTACTTGGCATCTAGATCATCTTCAGGAGAGCTTTCACCTTCGAGGGCAGCATAGCCGCGATCTTTCTTATCTTTTTTGTCCTTACGGCGTCCAATTAGAAGATCCTTTTTACTTATCTTATCATGGTCACCTTCACTGACTAGTGAAATGAAAGTTAATTAATTTGATAACTATTAAGCAGATGGTAATTTAGCTGCACTTACAATCACTTTCTTCTTTCTTTTTCCCACCGACTGTTTCGGAGGCATAAAGGCCAGGAAAATCTTTCTCTACATCCGGGCTATCGAATTCCATTTCTTTTCACAAAATTTTGTTTAATTTATTCACAAAAAACATGCATTTAGAAATTTTTTTGTGCGAAATGGACAGCTGTTTTTTTTAGCTTTGCTGTCAATTTTGACATACAAACAAATACAAAAAATCCACGTTAAAAAAAACAGTGCTGACACTTATCGCATGATGCTGCTTTGTGATTGTCAGGAGCTGCCGCTGTGGCTCCATTGGCGATGGCTATTAATTGCTTGGGTAGGCATTTTCATTGCCAGGCAATTTCAATAATTTTAAAATGTGTGAATAGAAATAGCAGCCAATAGGAAATCTGCAGCTCTTAATAATATTAAATATTAATTCACTAAATTTTATCATGGTGTTATGGTATCGGTATTCTACATTTTATTTTAGCAATGGTGAGAAACCATTTAAAACCACGGGGGTCCCATTTTGAAAAAGGCGAAAAGAAACATTTATTGTCTCGACGATGTAAATGAATAATTTCTTTTCATTTATCGGGCAATATAGCATTTTTATCTTCGCTTAAGAAAAAGTGGTATTTAACGTGATACTGTTTTTAAACGGAGATAAAAATAATGGCTATTGCCAGTTCCATTGAAAAAGTGCCTCCATTGGCATTATTCAAAGCAACAGCAATTCTTTTCAGAAATTGAAAAAAAAAACAAACTCCGGTATGCCTGGTAAATTTTTATATTTTGGTTTCTTATGTGTGCCACTGTTGTGAGCCCCAAAGAGATGAGTGAAAACATCTACGCCCATAATAATATTTCCCACCTTGATGGCTGATACAGATTGCTGTCGGCGGTCGAGTTAGTAAAGCTAGTAAGATATGTAGGTACTGCAAAATAAAGAACAGATATAATAAAAAAAAAAGGGATTTGAATTGGGTATTGGATCAATCATTTCCAATCAAATACCTACCCCACTTTTGTTTGTTGTTGAGGTTGTGGCGGAGATGTTGTTACCCTGCCGGTCATCGCCTAAGGTTTGTGCCTGAAAACAGATTGTTATTACAGTACTATGTTAGCACAACACACAAAATTGAAACTTACCTAAATTGTTCGTAGTTTTTTTGTCGGTAGCATTTTTATTTTATGGTTTTAAAAATTGCCAACCAGAACATACACGTACCGCCATAAGTGTTCATGATTGTTTTGATTCGAATTCGATCCGTCTGTTGTTTTGACATTTGGATTGGGCACGTTCAAGTACGATCGAGATGTTTATTTGCGCTCAGGTAGATTTCAAGATTGGCCGTTCACACGAGGAGAATTAAGTGTTGCTATACTTAGTTTTTTTTTGTTCTCTCTATTTAAGGAAAGGAAGGCCCACGACTCAGGGTATCAGAGAATAAAACCCGTACGAACAAAGATTTGAAGTTTTCATTTTGATATCTTTTCAACTTTTTCGCGTTTACAAATAATGAACTTTCGAGGACAGCTGAGAATCTCGGGCAGAGCTTCATCGTGTAAAGCTATAAGTATAAAATTATAGTAAATGTATTCGAACGCTCCTACCATGATAATTTGCTTGAAATTCAGATGTCGCAAACGACAACTTCACTTTGAAAGATGTGGTTGATTTTGATTGGGTGGCCGGTTAAATCTAATAATTTGCATCCCGCTGATCGGAACGATGGAATGGGATAGTATAGATTCTGTTTCAGCTCCTAGAAATGGAGCAAATTGATTTAAACCACCAACTAGGGAGTACAGACGTCGTATACAGCTCCCTGATACCATCTGCTTTTTTTTGTCCGTAAAGAAGCTTAACGGCGTAGACAATTTTAGAAAAGACTATTAGATCTAAAATCACGTGCAAACATCACGCGCAAAAAAAGTAAGAAACCTTAAATTTGTTGGCAGGGGAGTCTAACTCACACTCCTGGTTGTCGAGTTTACCCAAAATTAGTTCTTCCCACATTTTGTTTTATCTTGCCACAGGTGGCACAGTTAACCTGCACGTGAATGCCCACATAGCGCAACATCCAAATTTTAAGAAATAGCAAATTGGAATCTACGGTGGAAAATAATCAAAAAGTAACAAAAAAGGAATTAGTTAACCCTAATTGGAATAAACTCCGGCCATTGGAGTCTACAGTTTTGAGTTTATTGAGGGTGAGTTTCGTATGTAACAAGAATATATACATATATAGTTATAATTATATATATATATATATATATATATACATATTTAGGTATTCACGCTATCCTTGTAGCCCTTATATATATATGTAAAATCATTTCTATAGAATGATTTTCTTTATGTTTCCTTTTTTTTAACATAGGGGAATTTCAAGTGGCGATCCACGACGTGACAGCGACGCTGAAAGTCGTGATCGCCCCTCCTTTTTTATAAAACACTGCAAGAAATTCACAAAAAGAAAGGAATTGAAGCATCAACGCACCAAGTTAGCGTCAAGAAACTTCCAATAGTCAAGTTTAATTTTGGAATCTTCAAGAACCTTCGAGAACCTTCAAGAACGCTAAGAAATTTTCTTCTTAGAATCGCAAGAGATTCTAAGCTTCAAGATTCTTCAAGACAAGAGCATCAAGAAATTTTGGATTATTCCAAGAATTATTAAAGTTTATGATCCTTCAAGAAACTGAAAGTCAGAAGTTCGAGAAACTCGAGAATCGTTTTATATTATTACATGTAAAGTCGAGATATAATATTTCATAAAATTAAATTCGGTACAAAAGTCCATATATCTTCCAATATAATTATATATATACACCTATATATATATATATCTATAGGCATTATTAAGAGACGATAATTTTTTTTGTCCACGTTTTTTTCTTTTTGTTAAACACATAAATGTTAGTAATAAAATTGAGTTTCGGTGCGATACATATGTTTATTTTCTTTCCGCTTTAAATTATTATATTATTTTTTCTTAGTTTTGAGAATTCTGAATTAGATACTTCCTATTTTTTTTGGTTCGCTTGTAAAAGTATAGAGGAATTTTGACACAATTATAAATTTTCAGAAGAGATATAATTTAGTTTCCTTCTGGGTTGTGAGTCTTATAAAAAAAGAAAGTTTAGTGAAAAATTTGTCACATTTAACAGGCCTAGGGAATTTTCAACTTTATTGAGCTCAGTATAGGTGAAGGTGTCTTTAGTGAGACGTTAAAATTTTGTTAGAATTTCTATTATCAAGAAAAGAGGAAGCTAAGTGGATATCCTGTCTAGCCCCTTATATCAGTTCCTATATACTTATAAAATTTAATAATATTTCTTCCTATTTAAGGGTTACCATCCTTCCTTTTTTTGTAAGATAATAATTATGTTAAATTGTTTATACATTAAAATTTGTTTTGTAGATTATAGAATTTTGTTTGATCCTTTTCATTAATAAAAATTTATTGTAAATCGCACCGATATGGTAGAATTTACCTGTTTTTTCTTTCAAGCATATAGCTTGATGGCTTTTTAGGCGTTCTTTTTTTTTTAGGGGATGCCGACGGTGACCGATTGAGGTGAAGATGATGAACTGAGCTGAACAAAGAGGTGAGTCCAAGGTCAAGGGGGAGTTAAAAATCTAGGCCACTAACTCCCAAGGCAGGGTGGGTTAGGCTTACGCTGACGACATCACAGCGCCCTCTAGTGGTAATGTCCGTCCGCTTTATTCAGTACAAGTACATTTCTAAATTAATTTGGCATGATATGTGTTTTTTTGTAATAGGAGAGATTGGTTGCTTTTGGGCAAGAACCTACCCATTTACGGCGAGCTCAAGCCGAGCACTTAGCAAGCATGCCAGCCCAATGCACCCAAACAACAAAATAAATCAATTTCGAATTTTATAATTCACCTCATCTCATTCATATTACAAATGGCGCCCACAACGTTGGTCTTTGTTTTTGTCCTCTTTCCAAATTATTCCCGTCACCATCATCCGTTACTCGTAAGTCATGATTAGGAAAGTTTTAAACATACCATTTTCATTTGCGACGAGGGAACAAGATGATGATGACGATTATAATTAAACCATGTTTTGTTTTGTCTCAACCTATCCTTAAGTGTTATAATTTTACTTTTCTATCATTCTCTTATTTTCAAATTTCATTCCTAAGTCCCGTCTTTACTACAAAGAAATTGTGACCTGTAACATGACGAAGTGTCATACAGTTGCACAATATTCTTTTTCGACTTTCAATCCTTCTTGTATGTGTTGCTCATCTGGTAGCTTCATGTCTTCTAGCAGAAGTCACAGGCTCGACTAGAATTGCGGAGGCTATCAGATAGCAACGAACTCTTTGTCTTACGTTATATTTTTGTTCCTACTTACCACTCAGAGGGAAATCTACAAAATTAGTCCGTCCGACAGTCCATTAAAATCAAAAGTTACTTACCTTCAGCTCAGTTCTCAGCTCGTCAAAACTACCATCACCGAAGAAGCCGCCTGAAGCATCCCCGTCATGACTCATGCATAAAGTTACCAATAAAGGCAATTAAATTTCGAAAACAGTTTTGTTAATATATTGATAAAAGCAAAAAAAAAAAAAAAAAAAAACAAAAAAACTTAATCAGTAAATAATAGCATTATAAAACATACCCTTATATCATAGTTAAGACATTATTAATTGCATACATATACATTTCTCAACATAAACTTTAACAAAAATTAAATCAAATTTAAAAATGGACATAACAGAAAAAGATCGAATCGTCAATGGTCTAGATTCGGTGCCAGATGATATCAAAGCTTATGTCAACCTTGCAGTTGTAAATGCATTTTCAACTTATGCAGAATCGTTGAGATCAGAAATCTCGGACATTATAAAAAAATCTTTAAAAGATAATTTTTTAGAGTTCTTAGGTGAAATTAATTCGGTAGTTCGTACTATACCTACTCGAGAATGCACAATACCGAAACATAGGTCAAACATAAATTCGGTCAGAAAATCACGGTCTGAAAAGTATACTCTTCATCGGCAACAACAACCATCAATCCTAAATGTTAATTTCAACCCTCCAATTCTGGTGTCTCAACCTCTTAATAATCTTAAAGCTAGTAATAGCACTAAGCGCAACCATGGACGGCAACCTCATCACCAATCAGGTGTTAAGAGCTTAAACGGTGTCCCAAAGAAAATGCCATTAGAGAGGTATTCGCCCGTTGAAGCCACTATGTTTTTTTATGAAGGTTTTTATTGGTCGGAGAGCTTGCAGCTATATCCTCTTTCTTGTATGCTTCAATTCAGATATTCCAAATCTGACTTTGAAATCATAAGAGATATCTCGAATCGTAGAAAAGGTTCAAATAAATCTCCGGATAGTTTCCTTTTTTTACACTCCAAGTGTAAAGTTGTTCAAGTTGAACTAATTTATTTATTTTTTGTTGTTTACTTTGCACATGAGTATATAACCCATACCATAAATTTTTGGTTTCATAGCTTTATTTATAATTTTATTTTTCATTTATTTGTTGCCAAACTAGTTTTTTTATGTTAATTTATTGATTATTTATTAGATCCAGTGACGTCCTTTCGACCTGTGATACCTTCCTTTTGTTTCAAGTCTTAATTGAAACAAGGAAATTGATCCAGCACTGTGATATTATAATTAGGTATTTATATTAGGTTAAGCTTGCAATATTAGATTTAGTTTTGGAATAAATTCATTTATGTATTTACTTATTGACTTATTATCTTATTTATTTATTCATTTATCCGTTTAGTTGCTTATTTATTTATTTGTTAATTTATGTATCCGTTAATTTATTTTTTTTCTTTGATCTATTGATTTGCCTATTTATTTATTCGTTAAGTAATTTTTTTAATTTGTTCTCTTAATTGTTTATTTATAAAGATATTAAATTGAATACACATATAGGTATTACATTTTTTTTCGTTTACTTATTCCTATTTTTGTTAACTTATTGATTTGTCATTTACTTATTATTTTCAACCGATTACTTTCCTATACCTACATATATATACCTACTAACCTACTACATTTTATTTGTTAGTTTGTTTATTTATTTAGTTATTTATTTATTTATTTTGTTTCATTATTTATTTATTTATTTATTTACCATATTTCATTATTTATTTACATAATTTTTGTTTGATTGCTTACGTTATTTATTTTCAATTTTTTGGGTATTTGTTATTTATTTCATCGATTAAT
Source organism: Dasysyrphus tricinctus (assembly GCA_963921185.1). Lineage (NCBI taxonomy): Eukaryota > Metazoa > Arthropoda > Insecta > Diptera > Syrphidae > Dasysyrphus > Dasysyrphus tricinctus. The sequence goes on along the minus strand of OY992530.1, from coordinate 228,994,772 downwards.
GTGCTTACTTCCGTTCACTTATTAATTTTGTTTTATTTATTTGTTCGTAATTTACTTATACATTTTGAACATTTGTATTCATTTTTATTCACATATTTATTTATTTAATTATTGGCATTTGATTGTTTTTCTTTAATTACTCACGTATTTCATCTTCACCAGCATAATTTAAACTCTGCTAAAACACTTTACTCTAAGTTACTTTTTGTAAACTTAATTCACGTACCTTACGTACCTACCCTTTAATGAAATACATTGAAAAAAAACTGTGATATATCAATCACAATGATGAACAAAAAAAAATCCTAAATAGCGCGAGCTAACGATAACGAACTATACATACATTGCCCGTCTAGCTCAATACCGAGCATGAGGCTTCTCAAGGTGTGGGTTCTTCCCCACGTAATAGAATCGGATCAGGGTAGGAGTTTGTTTTGATAGTTTTTTTTATTTATTGATAATTTCTTTTTGTTATTTATTTATTTATTTATTTTTGTTATTTATTTATTTTTGTTATTTATTTATTTTTGTTATTTATTTATTTTTGTTAGTTAGTTATTCTTGTTATTTATTTATTTATTAACTTTTTTTGGTAAACTATGAATTTGAGACTATGTCTCACGATAATTTTTCTTTTGTATCAAAGCTTTACAATACAGTTTGTTTTATTTATTAATGTGTTGCCATATAAGGTAATTATATGTTAATTTATTAAATATTTATTAAAACAGTGAAGTCCATCAGACTCTGATATTTTTGTTAATTTATTTTAGATTAAGTTGGCAATATTAGGTTTAGTTTAGTTTATTAGTTATTTATCATAGCCAAATTTATTTATTTATTAAATTATTTACCTTTCCATTAATTTAGTTATGTATTTATTTGTTAAATTATTTAGTATTTACTCGATGCATATATTGTTAAATTGTTTATTTGTGTTAATTTATCCATTCGAATATTAAGTCTCCCAACATTGATTTATTCGTTACTTTTTGTATTTCATTTGGTTATTTATTTATTTGTTAATTTATTTATTTATTTTTCTTGTTTAATTTATTAATCTCTGGTAAGTTTTCTTAGTTTATCATCAAATCGTATAATTATTTAGTATGATTCAACTCGGAGCTTATTAGTTGTTGATTTGGCATACCCTCCATTGTGTGCTTACCTCTCTGTTGTTCATTCACGCATTGTTTATTTATTTAAGTAAAACGTCTTAGCATGTTATATACTATGGTTGAATCCACTTGGTCGACAACCCAAGGCAGATACTTCATACACTATTAAACGATCTCTTATATTCCTTCTTTTCTGTGATATACCTGCTCGAAGGAACCTGACTGTCAGTGGCAAAAATGTGGGCCAATACAAACAAATGAAATTCATAAATAGATACTGTGTAATCAGGTGCATGTACTATCATAAGTGAAACTGACACGCTTATTGCCCGGCTGGTGAGGGTTCTTCACCACGTCGCTAATGGAACCCACCGCAGTGGATATAAATACAATTACCCTAACGGAGAAAAACTACCCTCTGTAAGGTAGAAGGATAAATAATATTACTATACAATCCACTGATTTGATTGTTATTTTGTGTATGGCATAGAAGCTAACACTGTAAGCATATAGATATATGGACAGAACCCGATTCACTATTTAGAGTAGCTCACCAGGGGAAACATATATAATACATAATGTTCCAAGACACTCCTTGATACATACTTTTATTAATAAAATCATGGTGGATGAAAGAAGGTGAAAAATGGTAAATCTATGTTGAATGAGGCAAAATAAATTGAAGGTGGTCTGTTCACTTTTATCTGAGTCAACAGGTCTTCCTCTTCAAAAAGTGTTTTGTTGTGAGCCCCAAAGAGATGAGTGAAAACATCTACGCCCATAATAATATTTCCCACCTTGATGGCTGATACAGATTGCTGTCGGCGGTCGAGTTAGTAAAGCTAGTAAGATATGTAGGTACTGCAAAATAAAGAACAGATATAATAAAAAAAAAAGGGATTTGAATTGGGTATTGGATCAATCATTTCCAATCAAATACCTACCCCACTTTTGTTTGTTGTTGAGGTTGTGGCGGAGATGTTGTTACCCTGCCGGTCATCGCCTAAGGTTTGTGCCTGAAAACAGATTGTTATTACAGTACTATGTTAGCACAACACACAAAATTGAAACTTACCTAAATTGTTCGTAGTTTTTTTGTCGGTAGCATTTTTATTTTATGGTTTTAAAAATTGCCAACCAGAACATACACGTACCGCCATAAGTGTTCATGATTGTTTTGATTCGAATTCGATCCGTCTGTTGTTTTGACATTTGGATTGGGCACGTTCAAGTACGATCGAGATGTTTATTTGCGCTCAGGTAGATTTCAAGATTGGCCGTTCACACGAGGAGAATTAAGTGTTGCTATACTTAGTTTTTTTTTGTTCTCTCTATTTAAGGAAAGGAAGGCCCACGACTCAGGGTATCAGAGAATAAAACCCGTACGAACAAAGATTTGAAGTTTTCATTTTGATATCTTTTCAACTTTTTCGCGTTTACAAATAATGAACTTTCGAGGACAGCTGAGAATCTCGGGCAGAGCTTCATCGTGTAAAGCTATAAGTATAAAATTATAGTAAATGTATTCGAACGCTCCTACCATGATAATTTGCTTGAAATTCAGATGTCGCAAACGACAACTTCACTTTGAAAGATGTGGTTGATTTTGATTGGGTGGCCGGTTAAATCTAATAATTTGCATCCCGCTGATCGGAACGATGGAATGGGATAGTATAGATTCTGTTTCAGCTCCTAGAAATGGAGCAAATTGATTTAAACCACCAACTAGGGAGTACAGACGTCGTATACAGCTCCCTGATACCATCTGCTTTTTTTTGTCCGTAAAGAAGCTTAACGGCGTAGACAATTTTAGAAAAGACTATTAGATCTAAAATCACGTGCAAACATCACGCGCAAAAAAAGTAAGAAACCTTAAATTTGTTGGCAGGGGAGTCTAACTCACACTCCTGGTTGTCGAGTTTACCCAAAATTAGTTCTTCCCACATTTTGTTTTATCTTGCCACAGGTGGCACAGTTAACCTGCACGTGAATGCCCACATAGCGCAACATCCAAATTTTAAGAAATAGCAAATTGGAATCTACGGTGGAAAATAATCAAAAAGTAACAAAAAAGGAATTAGTTAACCCTAATTGGAATAAACTCCGGCCATTGGAGTCTACAGTTTTGAGTTTATTGAGGGTGAGTTTCGTATGTAACAAGAATATATACATATATAGTTATAATTATATATATATATATATATATATATACATATTTAGGTATTCACGCTATCCTTGTAGCCCTTATATATATATGTAAAATCATTTCTATAGAATGATTTTCTTTATGTTTCCTTTTTTTTAACATAGGGGAATTTCAAGTGGCGATCCACGACGTGACAGCGACGCTGAAAGTCGTGATCGCCCCTCCTTTTTTATAAAACACTGCAAGAAATTCACAAAAAGAAAGGAATTGAAGCATCAACGCACCAAGTTAGCGTCAAGAAACTTCCAATAGTCAAGTTTAATTTTGGAATCTTCAAGAACCTTCGAGAACCTTCAAGAACGCTAAGAAATTTTCTTCTTAGAATCGCAAGAGATTCTAAGCTTCAAGATTCTTCAAGACAAGAGCATCAAGAAATTTTGGATTATTCCAAGAATTATTAAAGTTTATGATCCTTCAAGAAACTGAAAGTCAGAAGTTCGAGAAACTCGAGAATCGTTTTATATTATTACATGTAAAGTCGAGATATAATATTTCATAAAATTAAATTCGGTACAAAAGTCCATATATCTTCCAATATAATTATATATATACACCTATATATATATATATCTATAGGCATTATTAAGAGACGATAATTTTTTTTGTCCACGTTTTTTTCTTTTTGTTAAACACATAAATGTTAGTAATAAAATTGAGTTTCGGTGCGATACATATGTTTATTTTCTTTCCGCTTTAAATTATTATATTATTTTTTCTTAGTTTTGAGAATTCTGAATTAGATACTTCCTATTTTTTTTGGTTCGCTTGTAAAAGTATAGAGGAATTTTGACACAATTATAAATTTTCAGAAGAGATATAATTTAGTTTCCTTCTGGGTTGTGAGTCTTATAAAAAAAGAAAGTTTAGTGAAAAATTTGTCACATTTAACAGGCCTAGGGAATTTTCAACTTTATTGAGCTCAGTATAGGTGAAGGTGTCTTTAGTGAGACGTTAAAATTTTGTTAGAATTTCTATTATCAAGAAAAGAGGAAGCTAAGTGGATATCCTGTCTAGCCCCTTATATCAGTTCCTATATACTTATAAAATTTAATAATATTTCTTCCTATTTAAGGGTTACCATCCTTCCTTTTTTTGTAAGATAATAATTATGTTAAATTGTTTATACATTAAAATTTGTTTTGTAGATTATAGAATTTTGTTTGATCCTTTTCATTAATAAAAATTTATTGTAAATCGCACCGATATGGTAGAATTTACCTGTTTTTTCTTTCAAGCATATAGCTTGATGGCTTTTTAGGCGTTCTTTTTTTTTTAGGGGATGCCGACGGTGACCGATTGAGGTGAAGATGATGAACTGAGCTGAACAAAGAGGTGAGTCCAAGGTCAAGGGGGAGTTAAAAATCTAGGCCACTAACTCCCAAGGCAGGGTGGGTTAGGCTTACGCTGACGACATCACAGCGCCCTCTAGTGGTAATGTCCGTCCGCTTTATTCAGTACAAGTACATTTCTAACTTAATTTGGCATGATATGTGTTTTTTTGTAATAGGAGAGATTGGTTGCTTTTGGGCAAGAACCTACCCATTTACGGCGAGCTCAAGCCGAGCACTTAGCAAGCATGCCAGCCCAATGCACCCAAACAACAAAATAAATCAATTTCGAATTTTATAATTCACCTCATCTCATTCATATTACACCACTAAAGCAGACTATTATGTCTGTTGCGTACCTCCCAAAACTACGAATTTCTACGAGTTTAACCCAAAGTTCCTAGAAATTCGTAGTTTTGGGAAGTACACGAACAGACATTATATAAGTGCCGTATTTACAAAAATTACAAGTTAAAATGCCACCTTTTGTTCATAAGCTCCTCACTTGTAACAGTAGTCTATTTCGTATTGACACCTGGTAAGTTGCTTTCCACACCACCTGCATTTCAGCACATGAACCCTATCTGGGGGATAAAATTTTTTCCAATTTGACGTTCAATGTATTTCCCATAAGAGAAAAGCTAAAGAGAGTCATATTCATGTTACTTTTTCTAATAACTTTTATATGAACGGATACAACTTTTATGATTGCAACAGAATAACAAAACATGAAAGTTTACAAATCTAGCAAAAAATAAATCAAAACTGACGCCTCAAATGCTTTAAATTTAAGATGAAAAATGTAAACAAACTACCTCTACAACGAGAAACAACAACACCAATACTCGTTTGAGAAAAAAGCAACACAGAGACGTAGCCAAGTTTTGGTTTTGTTTTCTTTAATTATATTTGTATTGAAAATGAAGATTTTCAAATACATGTCAAAATTTTTGTTCGGAATTTCTTGCATATGTATATATTTACCAATTTAATTACAAAAAAAAACTTTTTCAAGTATTTTTACCTACGTACAGAATTTTTTTGTTTGGAAGTAAATGTAAATATTTTCAATGCTTCTTCCTTATACCGAATTTACACGACTGGTGAAAAGCTGCCAGTATAATGACAAAAATAATGAATTTGTCCATTCTTCTGTTATTGTTTTGGTCATTATATTGCCAGTTCTCCAATCGTATAAATGCGGCATTAACAAAAGACGCAGGCACGATTGAAGTGTTATTATTTCCTGATATTTTTGGAGGGTATATATTTTGAAAATAAGAATTGTAAAAAATTAAACGCAAAATTTTATTTATTTAATTAAGGGTGTTATTGACCCCATGAGCTTCGCTAGTTTCTAAACACAAATTATATTTTATTGATAGTCACAAATAGTATACAAATATTTGTACTCCTTTCTTCTCAAGAATACAAATACACAAACCCAATACATATGTAAATAGATAGAAATACTTTATACCTACATCTTCATAAAAACATTACTGCAAAGTTTCGATGACGTAAGCTTTTACTTATTAGAAAACAGTAGTAAAATATATAATATAAAAATCTTCATAATTGACTCCTGTCTATCAAACCCCTTCCCTGACTACGCACATGACACCAATTTTGCTTACGACATGAATCCATTTTGGACAGCAACAACAACAATACAGGTTTGTTTACATTTTTCATCTGCAAAATATAGGAAATTACACATAAGTTTTGATACATATTCTTCTTGATTTACTAACTCACATAAATTCTTTTTCTATTGCAACTATAAAATAAATACGTGTTCATAGAAAATTAATTAGCAAAAGCAATGTTTTTCAGACCTTTTTTTGGTTTTCTCTTATGGGAAATACATTGAATGTCAAAATGAAAAAAAAATGTATCCCCCTCATAGGGTTCACGCGGTGACTGCTAGGTGCCGTGACTCCATTCGCCAATAGAAACATTAGCATGGCATCACTAAGTAATAAAATTATCTCAATCGAACAGTCCGCAACAGAAATGTCAACAAAATTTAATACCAAGTCCAAGTGCATATTTGTTATTTGTATTGTGAAAGTATTTTCTTTTTAATTTTAAATATATAAAATTAATTGAAAAGTATGTCGGCTTTTTATTTAAAAAATGAACAACGTGAACATCTTAAGCTTGTGCGCGAAAAATCACCAGAAGATGTTGTGGAGCTATGCAAATCCGCCTTCGAATACCTTACAAACGGACCGAACAGCTCCAAGTACGATTTGCTGGCCAAAAAACACTCAACTTCTCCTGAGAAAGTACGTGCATCGATCGAAGCCCTAATTTGCCTTCTCATTGATGCAACTAAAGCAAATGTATCCGATGAAGATTTCGAAAATTTGAGAAAAGATGGATTTTCTTCCGATCATGTGTCAATTTTAATGCAATTCGTCACAAGCAAACGATCCTTTGTCGAAAGTTCAATCAAATGGGCCAACATTAAAGCATATCGTTTGATAAATTTAGAGTGGAGACTAGAAGTAAAAATATCATCAAGAAGCTTATTGAATCAGACAACAGTAATGGTTACAATGAAGCTTAATTTGCACACCGAACCCAAAAGCGAAAACCGTGAATTGATAAACTTTGAAGATAGCAAAATTGTTCACGAGAATGAAGCCAAAAATCGAAAGGATGTTATCGTCCAAACAGACATTAACAACCTTTTACATATCATTGATGTGCTAGAACAGGCTATGCTGGAATCCAAGAGTCGACGCATCAGGAATCTTGTTGGAGCAATTCATTAGAGAATTATCTAGAAGGTATTATGTCCTTTGCTTGTAAAATCGTTAAACTAGACATAGGTAACATAGATAAATAATAAAAATATTCCAGTGTTAAACATTGTTTTTTTAATATTATATTTTGTATATGACGAGTACAAAAACACACATTCGTGAAACGCGATTAAAGGAAAAATATCTATACTTAACAGTCTACCGAAGTTGGGGTCAAGGGTATGTGCATTCCTAGAAGTACGAATTTTACGATTAGTGTTCATACGGGGAAAATGCAAATGTCAATTTCACTTAAATAGCTACTGTTTATAAAAATAGGGATAAAATAATAAAAGACATGAAACATTGCAGCTCTCTTTCTCTGAATTCTAATGAAGTCACGTGAGTTATTGGAGCATCTGCTCAGATATGAGAATTGTACTCGAGTTTTGGAAGAATAAAGGCCTTATAGATTTCAGCAAGATCAAAATTAGGAGACTTCTTGCATCGTCGGAGAAAACAAACAATAAGCAGAGTTTTTAGAAACGTCGAATATGTGGTCATTCCGCAAAAGGTGGTGTGTGATGCACACAACGAGAACGGTCCGGATTCTCCGATGCCACTTATAGAAAGTAGCTTTATCGACAGGAGACAGCATGGCGTTTTTGAAGCACTGAAATCGCCGATCCTTGTTAATCTGAGGTTTATAAAAAACCCATACCTACTTAATGATAAAATGGGCTCAGTAATTTTTGTTTAAAAAAAAAGTTTTAAGACCATTAACATCAACAAATAATTTTGGTACAGCATTGAATAAAATGGACCAGTAACTTGTACGCCAAGTAAACTAATTGAATATTAATTGGATTCTGAGATCAAATGCTTTTGGAACTGTACTACATAATGTGATTTTATTTGTACTAATCTCACCCTCCTTGTGTCGAAATTCAACACGACTTAGAAGCTAGCTATAAAATTTATTATTATTATTATTAAATTGAAAGAAATTTTTTTTTTAATATAATATTTTTGAATGTGCACAGTGATCGGCAGTATGAAATGGTACCTTACTAAAATTAACCTGAAGCGTTCAATTTTGTGATTCGCACACTCTCCGTAATTATGGCTTTCCAAACATATAAAATTTATCCAAATTGGTCGAACACTTTTTGAGAAAATGGTACCACAAAATTTATTTAAGGCTATTTATAACCTTAAGAACTTTGTTCCGATGTAATTTGTGATGAAAATGGTTAATCACAGCACATATTAGCAAAATTTATTAATTGCCAACCATAATAGATAGTACCAAAGTTAGTATGATTATACCTTTAGATAATAAAAACTAGAAAATTAACATTTATACTTGTAACTGTATAAACATTTCATTCTACATTTATTATCTCATCATTAAAGTCACCTTAACTAATAAAATCCTATTTCTATTATTCTTCCGTGGCCTTTGCGGCCTTAGCCTTTGCTGCAACTTTCTTCTTTAGCCGATCAGCTTTCTTTTCTTCGGCAGTCTTCTTGAGACCCTTAACTCTTCGTGTTTGAATCTTTGTAACGTTTTGACGACCAAGATGCACACGACCACGGGTATTACCCAAACCATCTCTGGCAATATTCTTCTTCTTTGTTACCTTAAGTTGTTTAGGCTGTTTCCTGGCCTGTTTGTATAAGTCTTCAGAAGCAATTCTAGTTCGACGAATAGAAAAATCGGCCGATGGCCCAATCTCCGTCAGTTCAATACGTGGAGTTTTCTGTCCAGATTTCTTAAGTAAGATCTTATACGACCTCAAGAGTATAGTAAGATCTTCTGTGCATGTGAAGCTCATAACATGTTCAATGCCTTGCAAGCGAATAGCTTCTACTTTTTCCTTTTGAAAGGTATCAGTCAATAAACTCCTTAATCTTCGTAACTCGTCTGTTTGATTCCATTTGGGACCATTAAACACCAAACATGGTTTCACACATGTACCAATTTTATCGTTTTTGAACTCGGACATGGACATGTACTGTTTGATGCCCAATTCGATCATGTCAAGGACTTCGTTTTCGAAAATACGTCCGAGTACCAAGTTGTTTGGACGTTTTTTAGATGTAGAACCAAATACAAAAAGTGCACAATCGTTTTTCATTGTTAAACTAAAAAATTATAAAATAATTTAAGGATTTAGTTAGAGGAAAAACAAAAAATGTTATGTTTAACTTACAATTCGAGGGAAGATGGGTCTTCAAAAGGAGTAATATCGTTATTACGATTGAGAACTTTAACCAAAGGCTTCTTAAGTTGATGTAAATCCTTCATTGCTAGTTTGACAACACCTGCACATTTGCGTCCATCAACAAACAGCATGTTACGAGCAGACTCAATCAATTGGGGCTCTCTCGCCAAAAGAACCTTTTTACCCTTGCGGGTTTTTGGTTTCCTTAGAAAAAATTATTTTAATGTTTTTGGAGAAATGTGCATAAATATGTATATTGTCTTAACTTACCTAATTCTCATTAAAGACATGATTTTTGGTTACAAGACTTAATATTATTTACGGAAAAGATAAATTTCACAAAATAAAAATTATTTTCCACACGTGCGTCTTTAGCGGTTGCCGCTGTCAAGAGTGTTGTCAATCAAGTGTCAAATTTATGGTTGTGTTTCTTCTAGTACATTTGTGGAATGTAAATCTAGCTATGTTTGTGGACTTCTTTAAAGTGCCTTTCATATGAGTTGCGAATAGCGAACTGCGAATGGTCGCGAGTTTTGACATTTCTTTTACATGAGTGGTCGCTGAAAGACGCGAATTGTCATAATAAATAAACCAGTAAAATGGGCGCCAAATAAATTTGAGGTTAAATTCGAGCGAATTTTTCATTCGCAATTTGTGGAATGCGTCCTGATGTTGTGGATTGCGAATAAGTGTGGCAGTTCGCAGAAATATGTCGGTGGTCGCGTAGAATATATAAAAACGCTAAATTGAACAATTGAAACTAATTTTTGTTCGTGTTTTCTTTTTCAAATTGTAGATAGGGTCGTTTATTCACTTCGTCGAAGAGTTAAAACATTAATTTGTTGGTATTTGCGCTTGGAATTGCCTAAACAAATTTATTCGCATTCGCAGTTCGCAGCTCATGTGAAAGGCACTTTAATCAGCTCTGTTTTATTTCAGTGCAAATTGGGCCTATTCGGCGTGATGTTTTATTCTGCTATTCTGTTAGACGCTGTTTAGATTGGGAAGGCTGAGACCGGTCTCACGGTGGTTTCTGGACAAGAGAAGTGGGGGGTCAGGGATGTCATGAGGCATGAAGAAAACATAAACATCCGACTCATGAGTCTCATTTTGTGGTTGTTTCAATGCGCAAAACATTGAAGTTGTTGTTGTTTCTATCCCCCATATTAATAAACGGTGGATAACAACGTGCTAGCGTTATAATATATCTGTTAACTAGTAATTCTTATTAACAAATGCGTAATAGTCTGTTACGTGTGTTAACGTACGGATAACTTTAACTAGCCAGATTCCACGTGTAATGAACGGATAACTTCTTAACACATACACGCACGCGTATGATAGCACCGTTTACTACCACCAGTATACACTTCGTAAGGCAGTACATGCATGTGACACATGTATTAGAAAATCACCATAATTTGATGAAGTGGTGAATTTGGTGAAGTGATAAATACTGGAAAGATATCATATCTTTTTTAATAAGAAAAGTTATCAAGCGGAAAAGTTGTCTATCCGTGTGCCAGTTAACACGTGTGTTAGGGAGTGGATACCAGTTTTTTATTAATACTGCTGTATGTATTTTGAGGTGCCTCAAATTTTCTAATGTAGACACGATGAGACTCACGAGTCCGGACTCAATTTTCCCAATCTAAACAGGCTCTTATTCTATACAAAAGTTTAAGCTGTCAAAAAATCTTTTTATGAATTATGATTTTGGCATTCGGCATGCTTAATCTGTTATTAAATCTGCTAAAAAATCTGTTATCAACTGCCAAACTTTCGAACTCAGAACAAAATCTTTTACAAATGGTATTTTTGGCTTCCAGCATGTCAAGATCTGTTATTAAATCTGTTATAAATCGTAACAGCAGTATTAATAAAAAACTAGTATCTCACTACCTCTTTTATTCAAAAAATTGAATAGAAGCAACAAATTGCAAGGTAGGTGCCGGGTCTTAGGTTTTTGAGATTAAATTCAAATCGAACAGTTCATCTTTCTTGTCAACCGAATTTGACATTTTTGTCAACAGGCCAAGTCCCATCTTCCATGTGAAAAACTTGAAGATCTCGATTTTTGCTACTCAAAATAAGTAATAAATAGAAAATAACTCTTGATTGTAAAACAAAGCTATTAAAATAATGGGAAAAACATCAAAAGACAAGCGCGATATATACTATCGTCTAGCCAAAGAAGAAGGCTGGCGAGCACGTAGTGCTTTTAAATTGTTACACATCGACGAAAAGTTTCATATCCTCAAAAGTAAACTCCCACCATACTTCGTCTACTTTTTTAATCAATTTTCTTTTTCCATTCTTCTTCCAGATGTGACAAGGGCCGTTGACCTATGTGCTGCTCCTGGTAGTTGGAGTCAGGTTCTTTCGAAACGACTATACGAAGACCGCAAGACTGAAGATGTTAAAATTATAGCTGTAGACCTTCAGGCCATGGCTCCATTGCCTGGTGTAATACAAATTCAAGGTGATATTACAAAGCTCAGTACAGCAAATGCTATAATTGAGCATTTTGGTGAGAAAAAGGCTCAATTAGTCATTTGTGACGGTGCCCCTGATGTGACTGGATTACATGACATCGACGAATATATACAATCGCAGCTTTTGCTCGCCGCTCTCAGCATTACCACACATGTCTTAATGCCTGGAGGTAACTTTGTTGCGAAAATCTTTCGTGGAAAAGACACAAGCCTCCTCTATTCGCAATTAAGAATCTTTTTTGAAACTGTCTCCATTGCTAAGCCACATAGCTCAAGAAATTCAAGTATTGAAGCTTTCGTTGTGTGTCAGAATTATAAGTGTCCCGATGGATACATTCCACAGATGATCAATCCAATGGTAGATGATGTTAAACTTATCGCCAGTGCCACTGAATCGCAAGTCAACAAACAAATCATTCCGTTTGTAGTTTGTGGCGATCTACGTGGATTCGATTCGGATATGTCGTATAGTTTGAATGTAAGTTTAGTTACAAATGGAAAACATTTTTATTGAATTTTTTTGTATCCTCACAGCTTGACCCTGATTCCACTTACACGTACCGTGAAGTAATTCAAAAACCTATATCACCCGCATATAAGGAAATTCTAGACAAACTCAAATCGTGTTCTATAAAACATTCGGCCATTACCATTGATCACCAACAATCGTCATCGGAACCTAAAAGTTAAACTACAAACAAAATATATAAGATTTTTTCTATTTTATTGATAATACAAAAATATGTATGTGTACAGAACGCTGCTTAATATATGCGCAATTTCTTTATTCAGACTTTCTTTTCAACTATTTATACAAATGCTGATACTGTACTACTGTTATTGGTCGTCTTTTCCTTGACTCCATAGCGGTTAGTCTTATTGCTTTCGGGGAAGTCTGGTAATAGATTGTGAAAATTCTCTACTTGCAAACTATGTTGTTCGGTCCAGATGCCATCACCCGTAAAATGATACTCACTTTCAATTAGGTACAAAATGAGAGTTAGGATCTTCGATTTGCTGATATCTGTGATTTTTTGTTCCACTTTCATATCTTGTAGAATTTCTGTTGTGTACAGCATCATCAGTTTTTCTTCTATTCTCTTGCTAGAAGAAAAATATTGTTTTTTTATTTCACGAAAAAAGTAACTTCTTTTGGTTTGGAAACACTCACATTGGATACAAAAGAAGATATAAATTACAATAAATATCTTCAGTGGTAAAATCTTTTGTTAAAAGATAATCGTAACATTGTTTTACTTGTACCACTGGTATGTGGCACCAATTCGGATGACGAGTTAAAATTGTCCGAATGCTGATTTCACTTTCCTTCAGTATGTTTGAAAGAAAAACAACTACATCTCTTCCTTTTGTGCGATCTGATCCTTCACGGGCAAATCTAGATTGAAGAAATAAATAAAAAGATAGTAATGTTAGACTCGAATCAAGCGCTTCTTCATTGAAGTATTTTATTAAAAACAACCATCGATCAGTGGAACTAACAAATTGGGTGTCTTTTAAGTTATATGTCAAGGTATTATGGAATTCCATGTGGCCTGATTATCAAGTTCGAAACTAATTCTTTTTAAGCGCAGTGAAAACTTCCAATATTTCGAATAAAAAAGACTCATCAAGCAGTCGACTTTAAATGAGAGTGAAAAGTATAGTATCAAAAATGAAATTCTTTACCAAATACATACAACTTGCTTCGAATTTCAAAAACAAGAATAATCATAATCAGTGGCTAGTGAAGTTGTATCTAAAAATGTTCATAAATGTCAAAATCAAACGTAATAGAATTGAACACGCTAACACAGTGATTGGTTCGGAATGTATGTATGTGCTTTGTTAATTTAGATTTAAATTTAAAAGTACTTCCTTCTCATCACCAAAATGAGGGTCCAAGACCTCTCCCATAGGGCCGCCTATCTGCAATACGCACTCAAGAAATTAAAAAAAAATGGGAAAGGTCTCGGACCCTCATTTTGGTGATGAGATACTACTACATCATTGCAAACAAGATACTTTCCTATCACAATTTATCATTCGTTAAATCGATTTCTTATTGGGTGGGTCCTGCAGAAAGGCGGCCCCATTTAAGAGCTCTCGGACCCTTATTTTAGTGATGAGGAGGTACTACTCCATCATTCGGAAGAAGAATTATTTTGCAGTCACTTTTAATCGCAACCGTGTATGCAAAATGCAAGCGGCGTCATGGAAAACGTCTTGGACCCCCATATTCTTTTGAGAAGGTAAGTCTCTACATATCAGTGAAAACAAATTCTAAATCATATCACAATTTATTTAGTAATCTTGCATGCAGAGGTTTTGGACCCTCATATTCATGTCTAGGGCACTCAGCTCTTTCATTTAATATGATGTTGTAGTTGCTATACATACTTTTTGTCTGGGCTATCGAAGTCACTGTTAAACTTTACTGAAGTAATGAATACACTTACTGAAGCTTGCAATGCAAGCGGATAAAAATATTTAGCATATCAATTACCTGAACACAAGCATATAATCTCATACTGATACATGGTAGCTTACTCACTGCCGGCCCTTTCGATTTGTTTAAATCCGAAAGCCATTCTTAGTTGCTGGTCCCGAAATATCCTATTCAAGTACCCTGGGATTGTTTTTAAATGGCAGTGTGTCTGGATTTATCACTCTTCGAAGAAATTTACTTGTTTCATTGTCACACACTAGTATGGGCCCCCTTGTGGGGTCTTTGGTCGAATGCAAATCAGGGCTAATCTCCTCGATTTATTTATCAAAAGGTTAAAATTCTAAGAAAATTTTGCTGACGGCACATAGCTACGTGTTCACCTAGAAAACACTGTTAACCATTAAAAATAGTGAAATGAAATTGACGTAGGTCCTAGGCTGTGTTATCAAAAATGTAGGTATAAGCAGTATTCTTTGGTATAAGTGTTTTTCTACGTATGAACTTCAATATACATACAAATGCCCTTTTAAGTAATTCTTTAAAAAACTTACTTTAAATAGTGTCAAAACTTACTTAACAAACGCATCCGAGCTGCAAGATAGCACATGCAACGAGGCACATCGTACTTTAAGATGATTCAGATAATCAAGCCTTAGACGGGCTTTATTCTGATAATGAACAAGTCTTAATATTCTTGGATTTGTTCTTAAAACTTGAAATTCCTCTATGTCTTGTAAATCATTCAGTCTATCAAGAACTGTATCCGAACTCAAAGTTAGTATTTCTAGACACCTCACAATCGCATTTTCTCTTATTCCAAATGATTTTATATGATTCAAAGATTTGACTAGACCTTCTGCTGAAGACATAAGGATCTTTGGGGTCTTGAATAAGATATTACGAAAGTCTTGTCCATCAATGGAATCAATCTCTTGAAGCATTTTCTTTACATTGTCGGGATCACCGTACAAAACAAATGCATTTTTAGCTATACGTTCTTTGGTGAATTTCAACTCATCCAGCAGTATCTTAACCATTTGCTGAACCGAACTAAAACTTCTATGCCGAACTCGTGTGTAAATCTTCCAGAGTTTTTCCAGATCTTTTTCGGTCATATCTAAGCGCTGCTTCAGATAGAAGTTTAGTATGTTCTCTCGCAAAACTTTTAGTTTGATATCTTCGCTGTATTTTGTTGGTACATGGACATCGATATCTGTGAATCGAGTGCGAAGCCTTTCCTGAATCTCCACATCGAAAGGTAGAAAATGTTGACTCTTAAGTGTTGAGATATCTCTGTTCATAATAGTGACAAACTTAAAGAGTAGATTAATAGAAATTGTTTCACATCCACATTCTTTTAGCACATTATGACGGTTTTGTATTGTTAACGTGTTTTGATAAAGGAGCATTGGTTTCTCGAGAATCTCATCGACGGTGTAGTTAAGTGATTTAAGAGTTTCAGCTGAGCTAAGAAGGTGTTCCCGTTTGACTGTTAAAAGTTGTTTATTCTTTTTCAGTGCTTCACTCCAATATTTGTGTGTGGATCCTGGAAAATGATGTCGCCAATTTAGTTATAGTACTTAGGTGGTTCTTTGAAGTTTATATTTACCTAACATTCGATTAAGGTAACCAGCTGTTACTCGATTATCAGCCACGTGTATATCGTCGACTTTGGGTGAACTAAGAAAACGAGCAAGGACATTTATCTGCTTTCTATTCACAAGCAAAAATCTGCGGTTCCAAAGCATGTTTATTTTGTTTTATCTTTAAAGGCACAATCAACAAAGTTACTCCATGGAGAGTACCTTTGCATTTGGAAATAAAAGATTCTTGACAGTTTTTAGTTTTGTTGTTTATTGGGGTTGCGTTCAACATTTGTGAAAAGAACATAGAAAAATCGGGCTGAATGAAGTGTGATGTCAATTTCGAATGAGTACTTTTTTGTACTACTACTATTTCAAATGTTGTATGCCGTTTCCCTTTGGATGATCGGAGTACTACTTTTTACTCCTAACATGCTGACTCCACTGGACATGAGCCATGCTTGGACTAACGAACATGTCTTGAAAAAAACCAATAGAGCCTCAAAAATCCATGTCCGAGCAGTGACATATCCATACAAATCAGACTCCTGATTGGATAGTGGTTTGGATGTTGGGCATCGTTCATGTCTAGTGGAGCCAGCATGTAATACTAGGAGTATTGTTTTCGGAGTGTTTATCTGTACCCGCTTTCTGCCCATTTTAGTCCAAATTCTGTCAAAGTTCATTTAAAATGTGTAGTTTTGGGAAGTAACGAACAGAGATAAAGTCTGTTCCTTTACTTTGAATTTCTGTGATTTTCTGTACATTTGTGTGAGTTAGTGCAAAGTACTGTCAAAGCTCATATAACCAACAATTAATTGACAGAAGTTTGGACTTAAAAACACAGAAATTCAAAGTAACGGAACAGGCTTATAGATTGGAAATACAATCTTTTCAAATGGTAACATTTCGTAGTCAGTGTGTAAATTCAACAATAATAAAGGCCTAACTACATTCAATTCACTTTTGTACAAAAGTGAAAAAATATTTTCTCTTTTTCCAATAAACTACTCAATCCTATCTTTTATCTCAAGTTTTCAAAAAGTAAAAGTTAGAGCGTTCCTAACTTTTACTTTTGTAGAAAAGTGAAACACTACTACATCTAAACAAATATTTCAAGAAGCTTACGGATAGATGGCGCTCACATCGATAATTATTAGCTGAACTGGCCTTTTTCTCCGACATGTTTTTTTTTTTTGTTGTTTGATTTGAATGCATTTTTCAAGTACATAGTTGTGTTGTGATGTGAAAACGTATATCGGCGAATCAGACAAAACATAAAAAAGGAAAATAAAATATAGATGGTTATTGGTGCAATTCAGCAGCGGTTTATCTTTAAACTTTAACCAAAAACTCAGTCAAAAGTAATTTAATTTTCGTATAACATCAATTGAAATCCATTTATCCCGTCCCATCGCGTCAAAACATTCTAGATTCGTCTTTTTTTGTTTTTTTATGTTCGCTGTGGAAAACTAGGTAAGAAAAAAAATGTCTCATCAAATTCACAACTAAATGGTACGCATTTCCCAAATTTATCTTGTGTTCTGCTGTAATTTCTTTTTGTTTGTGAAATGTGAACCATCCAGAAGGAGCCAAGAAAAGAAAAAATCTTTTTTGTTGATTAAGACTTTATAACTAATCCTTCCAACAGTGCTCTGGAGCAAAAAGCAAATTGGACAAATAAAAACAAAAAAAAAATCTATAAAAAAAACATTAATCTAGCAAAAGTTAATCATCTCGCTGCATATCTCCGTAGCGAAAGAATATCCAGGATTCAAGTAAAGGGATTCGTCCAAGAACAACGCAAAAAGTTAATCATCTCGCTGCATATCTCCGTAGCGAAAGAATATCCAGGATTCAAGTAAAGGGATTCGTCCAAGAATAACGCAAAAAGTTAATCATCGCTATCTCCGTAGCGAAAGAATAGCCAGGATTCAAGAAAAAGGATTCATCCAAAAATAAAGCAAACCGCGTCTTGCTAGTCTGCGGGAAGAAGGGTGTTTTCTTTGTTAGCAACCAGAGAAGATCCAACAGAGTTCTACGGGACTATCAAACAAATAGTTGGTAAGAATTGATTTTTGTTTATATTCCTCTTACCTCCGCAGCTGAGTTGGGTCTCAAGTGAAAGGCGATAGAATTTTTGGAAACTAGGTCGCAGGTCTTAGTTTTTCTGTGCTTAAATTATGTACCTATTCTATTTATGTTTGTAATGCAAAATTTTATTTTGAAGGCAACCGAACCTCCAATGATGTTGTTCAATCTTTACGATGATTAACTGAAAACCATTTCGTCCTACACAGCTTTCAGTCAATTTATTTTGATCATCAGAGCCTCGCACGTAAAACACCGAACGAACAAAGATCATTCTGAAGCCAGATAAAACAACAACCACAGAAGTTCATCACATTTGGCCAACGTTGCAAGAAATTTATATGAAATTCTTGCAAGTGCTGGATACAAAGCATTGTCATTTCAAAACTACTTGCTGGATTTTGATAGTTGAAGCGGTTTTTAGTCTTAATTTAATCCTTCTAAGTTATTTTAAAAAACATTTCTAATATAAACAAAAATTTCGAAAAATTTGCCCATAGAACTAGTATCATCATATTCTTGAAATTCGAAAAAAGACGAAAATAGTTTTTTGAGACAATTTTTTGAAATCTTTGCTCGAATTGGAATTGGTTTTTGAAATAACTTAGAAGACCTTAATTAAGACTGAGAACCGTTTCAATAATCAAAATCCGGCAAGTAGTTTTGAAATGGCAACGTTTTGTATCCAGCACTTGCAAGAATTTCATATAAATTTCTTGCAAGTGTTAAATACAAAGCGTTGTCATTTCTAAACTACTTGGTGGATTTTGATGGTTGAAGCGGTTTTTAGCCTTAATTTAAGCCTTCTAAGTTATTTAAAAAAATATTTCTAATATAAACAAAAATTTCGAAAAATTTGCCCATAGAACTAGTATCATCATATTCTTGAAATACGAAAAAAGGCGAAAATAGTTTTTTGAGACAATTTTTTGAAATCTTTGCTCGAATTGGAATTGGTTTTTGAAATAACTTAGAAGACCTTAATTAAGACTGAGAACCGTTTCAATAATCAAAATCCGGCAAGTAGTTTTGAAATGGCAACGTTTTGTATCCAGCACTTGCAAGAATTTCATATACATTTCTTGCAAGTGTTAGATACAAACCGTTGTCATTTCAAAACCACTTGGTGGATTTTGATGTTTGATTTTTAGCCTTAATTTAAGCCTTCTAAATTATATCAAAACCATTTCCAATTTGAACAATAATTTCGAAAAATTTGCCCATAGAACTATATTATCATCATATTCTTGAAATTCGAAAAAAAGACGAAAGTACTTTTTTAAGACAATTTTTTGAAATCTTTGCTCGAATTGGAAATGGTTCTTGAAATAACTTAGAAGACCTTAATTAAGACTAAGAACCGTTTCAATAGTCAAAATCCAGCAAGTAGTTTTGAAATGGCAACGTTTTGTATCCAGCACTTGCAAGAATTTCATATAAATTTCTTGCAAGTGTTAAATACAAAGCGTTGTCATTTCTAAACTACTTGGTGGATTTTGATGGTTGAAGCGGTTTTTAGCCTTAATTTAAGCCTTCTAAGTTATTTCCTATAGAAGGGTTTTTTTTTGAGGGGGGGGGGGGGAGAATTGTGGTGTATCAAACAAAAAAATTAACTTTGGTGCAACCTTAGCATATGACACATGTTTTTAAGGTAGTTTTGAATGCTGAATCAAATGACACCAAAACCAAGTCGATACGGCAATCGTGAAAAAATTTATTGTCATTTTAATATAAGGATGACTTTATAAAAGTTAAATATTACCGAAACCAGTTGAAAATAATGGTCCGTCGATGAAAATTGCCATCAATGGTTCATTTGTCATTTTTAATTTTGACAACCTGCGCAGTATAATACCTTAGATTTGTGTACTGTGGTTGTCTAGAACAGTTGTAAATGGATGATCTACTACTAATGTTGAATTCCTTTCAACCAAAAAATTCGATTTGTTTAGAAAAAATTCGATTTGTTTAGAAAAAAGATCGATTTTTCTAGGCAAAACCAAATCTTGGATTTGAAGCAAGATTTACACAGACTTGCACACACACTAGAAAGATTTGACATTTCTCTGGAGTTGAAAGTAGTTTGCCGCGGATTTAACAAATATTCTAAAGCGTTCGTTTGAGTGGATTAAAAGCAAATATATTTATGAAAAAGTTTCTTATTGATTAAAGAATAGTAAATAATTAATAAGAAGTAATCAAAATATCAATAAATTTCAATTTCAAGTGCCCAAAGTCAATTTGTGATAAGGAGCGCACGTTCGCCGATGTGTTCTTCGATTGATGTGTTTATTAATGGATTTTGGAATATTTTTTTTTAACTTTAACGAGTGCACAACAATTTTCGTTTATATTTGCAACTATTCTCGAAAATATATTTGTTTTTAATCGTACAAAACGACACGAATAACTTATGAATTTGTATGCACATTAATTTGTTTACTCTTTGCCTCAAAACTGCTGTCAATTTGCACACATACAATCACAAACAAAAATTTCGACTTTTTTACAAATTCCTTCTACCCAAAAAAGTAATCGATTTAAAATCGGTCTGAAATGGTGTAAGGAATTCGACATAAGTTATATTTGGAAAGGTTTGTTTAATTTGTGTTGTCTGTTTATTATTTTGATTATAATATGAATATTGAATATAATACACGCCTAGCGACTCCATATGACTATAGACACGCTGGCGTAAAGTAAAGTAAACTGATAGACGGTGCACACTTTTTTTATAATTATTACATACGTATTATGCCATGTTAAATAATCCATTGTATGCTTCCAGACAGTGACTACGAGATCCTTATTGAACTGATAAGCGAAAACCCAATCCTATGGGACACCAAAAGGACCGACTACAGAGATGCAACCAAAAAGCAACGGATAATAATGCAGCTATCAAATATATTTCCCGGCACAACTCCCATGGAAATTGAAAAAAGATTTACAGCCTTAAAAGAAAAATATAGGAGGGAAAAGAAAAAAATTGAAAAAAAATACACGGTCGGGGTCTGGAGCTGTTTCCCAGAAAGTTTGGCATCTAATGCCAAAGCTTGACTTTCTGGGATGCACTTTAAAGTCGAGGAATACAACTTCATCCAACCTTCATACAGGTAAAAGAAATGCTATTTATGCATTTATGCATTTTATAAACTTATTTTTTGTTTCAAAATATCAACTATTTCAGGCAGCTCATATATGGAGTCAGAGATCAACACCACATACTCCGACAGTTATGATTTCGTGGACAACACACCAGAAATTTTGATATCTTCAAACCCACAACCTGCATCACAAATACTTTCACCAGCAACATCTATATTCAACACATTACCAACGGAATCTCAAAATGTCCAACAACAGCCAAACGAGGCAATCGGCTGCGTAATGACCTCTTCAGAGAGAGCTCAGAGGTCTTACGAAAAATAAGCAAAGCGGTAACGGATGAAGAAACACAAACTCAGGAACTAGAAGATCACCTTAAAATTTTTGATTACATGGTTAGACAAACATTCCGTTTGCTAAGTAATGAAAGAAACAGAGTTGTACGAGATTTGATGGTGTTTTGGGATAAAATGTGTAAGAAACTAAATTAAAAAAAAAAAACAAACAAACATATCTTTACTTCAGATACATTACCTATATACTTTAATTTAAATTTTGATATCAAGTGTATATACATATGGATTTACAAGTTAATTTTAGTTTTTTTTTGTTTTTATGTAATAAGAATTCAACCGTGTAAGACCATAGTTAAAATTAAGTTTGATAAATAAAAATCAATTTTCAAATAAGATTTGTTGTATTGTTTTTTCTTTAAATTACGATGTTTTTTGCAGCTGGGTTGTATGGTTTGTTTTATTTCGCGAGCATCATTCTTCAATATATTTTGCAGGGTACTCGGAAATGGAGCCGAGACAGATTTAGGCAGTTTCCGACCTTAATATATAGGTACATAATTCAAGTTAAAAGTAGAGTTGAGCTCATTTGAACTTGAATTATATTCAGTCACTCCACTTAAACAGAAAATTTTTCTTTTCAAATTTTCTTCATATTCTTTTACTTAATATACATACACATGTAAATTAGGAATTGGAAACCGTAGAACGTTTCACTCTCCAAAATCTATTTTGTCACTGCTTGTATTTGTTTTTGAAATTTCATCGTCATTGGACTTAAATCTCTTCATACCAATCCAACAAAAATCAACATGTAATTGAATATAAAATCTCTTCATAAACGTATGTAAACAAAACAACTAAGCAAATGGAATAAAAAAAGTAAAATATCAAAACGCACAGCATTTCGAATCTTTAATTCGAAGAATCTTTTTAATTTGATGGGCAAGTACTCCGAAGATCATGCATACCTCCAAAAACGAGTAAAAAAAGAAATAAACAAATGTGATCTAGAGATAGTGTTAAAATATTCTATAGCCAATTGATAACCCTTGCGCAAGTGCGTTTCATTTAAAATAAATAGCATATTTTAATTAATAAAAGGAAATTATCAAATAAACAAATGAAAATAAAAACATCTTTATTGTGCATGTCGCAAACCTCACTATGGAAGTATGTATATATTTATATTTTACGGTTTTATAATTATGGAAATATAGTTCGATGCTTTGAGACTCAATAAATCTATTTACTTAAATCATGTGCAGACTGCATGCTAAGCAGTTGCTTGGTTTAAAACCAAAACTAATGCGAGCTATTCAGCCATGTTTTTAAATAGTTTCTCACTTCAATTCCTGTTATAGCTGCATTTCTTGAACCAAGCCGCATTGAAGCAGGAATCGAAGTCAAGTTTGATGATATAGCTTCGGACCTCCAGGCTCCATTGTCTTCATCTCCTCTATCTACAAAAGAAGCAGGAGCATAAGACCCTTCGCTGCTTTCGCATAGCATGTTGTGTAATACTACGTTTTCATTAGAGCTGAAATGAGCTAATTTCGCAAATCACAGAAAAAGTGTTTTCATTTGTAATTTGGTAATTTCGTTTGACAGCTCATTTCATTTTTGAATTTCAACTGGCTGTTAATCGATTTTTGTTGTTGTTTTCTTTTGTCTCCTTCCATTGCGCTTTGACATTTTCATACAAAACCAATTCAGAGCTCTTCAAACTGTGGCTAATTGGGTGTGTTCGTTAGGTTTTGACTTAATTTCCAACCTAATTTCGTGCAAATTAGGTTGAAATTATCTCATTTCGAAATGAAAATTTGTATGGGAAATGAGATGATTTCGTATCGCATTTGGAATTTTTCAACGAAATTACCTCATTTGGCTTAATGAAAACGCAGTATAATACCACAGTCGCTTTGACAATGCTGTCTACAACTTTTGGTTCAGCTATAATAGAACGTTTAAATACATTCCACCTTGCTACCAGTATTCCGAATGCATTTTCCACAACACGGCGAGCTCTCGATAGTCTTTTGTTAAAATTGTATTTATCGTTTTCGATGTATCTGCCACTGTAAGGTGTCATTAAATAATCTTTCAAAGGAAAGGCCTCGTCCCCAACCAAAAAGTATGGTAAACTGTAGTTTTCTGTTAATTAAAGAAAAGAAGGGAATATATACATGTATGTAAGTACATTTATGTAGATAACATTATTAACTAAATAATAATGGTATTCATTCAATGTGGTAAACGTTGTAAGGTAGAATACATGATAAGCATGATAAGTAGAATACATGATAAGCAGGTTTAAGTTCAAAGGGCCAGTTGTACAAACGGGTTTTATTTAAATTTTGATTCGTGGCTCAGCAATTTCGACTCGCCAATTTCTGTGATTTGGATTATTACCGTGTTTTTGAATGCATTTTTATCTTCGCTTGAAAAAAAGTGGCATGTAAAATACAACAACAATTTGGTATAACTGTGTTGTTGTTAAATTTAACACACTAAGAAACAGAGCTACTAAAACATACATACTTGAACCCTAAATCAACGTTGAACCTCTGTAATTCTGCCGAAATCAACCAGTAGAAAGTGTTGTTAGAGAGTGAACTAAATGCACAAAACATATAAATAAATACGATGATATACTTCTTTTTAATAAAAATGTATTGTTATAAATAATAAAACTGAGAAAAATAAAGGAAGTGATAATCAATTTTTGATGAACTTATGAAGAAATTTTAAAGTTAAAAACTTTTTGCAAAAAGTACAAAAGTAGAGTGAACTAAATGCACAAAACATATAAATAAATACGATGATATACTTCTTTTTAATAAAAATGTATTGTTATAAATAATAAAACTGAGAAAAATAAAGGAAGTGATAATCAATTTTTGATGAACTTATGAAGAAATTTTAAAGTTAAAAACTTTTTGCAAAAAGTACAAAAGTATAACCTGTAACGAAGTTACAAATTTTCATCTTTTAATCTCAACAATCCACCCTATGAAATTCCGAAGAAGACACAAAAGTTGCCGCAGGCGACGACGGCGACAGCAAAGCGCCAACATTCTACTATACCTTTTAAGCATCATGAAGTACTCCATAACCAAAGCATACCACCGAGGCGCCCATGCAAAATTCGGATGAGGACACAAAAAGGCAAATAACCATTGCATACCTCAAGGCGCCCACGCAGATTTGAAAAAGAGGACAGACACTGGTGGTGGATGATGTCAGCAAGCAGAGTGAAATTTTATTTGTGAAAATTTCGTTTGTCCGTAGAATGCACATTTGCTTGGATCTCCAAAGGCATGAAGTAGATGTGGGAAAATCATCAAAAATCAGATTTTTCTTGCCAGAATCACAGTACCAATTTCGAGTACTCGGTAAAAAAATAATCTCACCCACAATTATTAGTTACGCACTAATAGAAACACACTACTGGTTGTCACTACCAGGTAGGAGTTTCACAACTTTTTGGCTTTTGCCGTGAAAAACCCCCCCCCCGCTCTCCTCTTCCTATATCCAGCTCAGACTAGGGAATTCATCCCACTCTTCGCCGTCTGAAGCACTCTTTCCGCCGAAATAGTTAAGACTAGGGAATTCATCCCAACCTTCGCTGTCTTAACCACCGTCGTACGCTTGGACTAGGGAATTCATCCCAACCTTCGCTGTCCAAAGCCTTCTCCGCCGAAATAGTTAAGACTAGGGAATTCATCCCAACCTTCGCTGTCTTAACCACCGTCGTACGCTTGGACTAGGGAATTCATCCCAACCTTCGCTGTCCAAAGCCTCTTCCGCCGAAATAGTTAAGACTAGGGAATTCATCCCAACCTTCGCTGTCTTAACCACCGTCGTACGCTTGGACTAGGGAATTCATCCCAACCTTCGCTGTCCAAAGCCTCTTCCGCCGAAATAGTTAAGACTAGGGAATTCATCCCAACCTTCGCTGTCTTAACCACCGTCGTACGCTTGGACTAGGGAATTCATCCCAACCTTCGCTGTCCAAAGCCTACTCCGCCGAAATCCCGCCGTTAATTTATATGAAATATTATGTTAACTTATATTAAGTAAAAAAAAAAAAAATTGTAAAAAAAAACATAGTAAATAAACAATAACTAGCTTGGAACTGGAGTTCCTGAACAATCTATTGACCGAGTTTTTCTTGCTTTCTTCGGTAGACCCTGGACCCCGCTGACCTACCTCAGCTGGAAATAAAAAAGCATCACATTTTGGCGCCCGAGCAGGGACTTTTAGAAGGTTCATCCGAACTCCCACCGACCGATCATAAATCTTTCGAAGGCAACACCGTCCGCCGCCGTAACCAGTTTTTTTATATTCCGAAAAGTGCTTTGGAAAGATTTATCCGTATCCGTTACCAGACACCGACTTACCGTGACCCTTCGAAAAAGTTCCACCGAACCACAAACCGATCCGCCGCCGCCCCATTTCAGCATGTCCACGTCCGAATCCGACGAATCACCGATGGAAGATTTCAACCCATACAAGAACCTCGGGTTCATATATTTCCTCAGGAAACCCGAACTCATCGAAGTGCTAAAAGAGCGACACTTAGACACTAGTGGTACTGTGGAGACGCTGCGCAAGAGGTTAAGCCACCATTTTAAGGAGCTTCGTACACACGCCTCCACGCAGAATTTATGTGCAGAGTGGGAAAGCATGGTGAAAAAAAGAAATAATGCTGACGAGGAAATTCCACCGACCGACTCGCAACCCTACAAAAGCCACATCAGTATCCCAGTTCCGTCCGCTCCTTTCATAGCATCATCATTTTTGACCGTGCCAGAACAGAAGAAACCAGTCTTCATGCCCACTTCAATGTTCCAATCCGCCGATATACCAACACATCATACAACAGCCCCTGACCAAGTACAAACTTCCCGAGGCGTCCCATTTTCCGAATCAACACAGATACCATTGACATCGAGACCAGGCTTAGCTGCAACGACCAGCCGCCTCACGTTGAGTTATGAGGCTGAATTGATGAACACAGTACGGAAGTGGGGATTAAGATTCGATTCCTCTGGTAACCCTTTGGAATTCTTGGAGAGGTTGACAGAGCTGACGCGATGTTATAACTGTTAAACAACATAAACAACAATAATGCTGACTGTATTACATTCTGAAATGGATACAACGAACGAACGCGGTGGCGTTCGATCGTTGCATATCGACCCATATTTAATTATATTTATTCATTGTAAGCATTTATTTTATTTATCCATTGTAAGCATTTTATGCAATTAATAATAAGTATAAAAGAGGCATTGGCCCACAAATAAATATCATTTTAAAACAATTCGTTGAGTAGTAATTTGATCCACTTTTCACATACAGTTCAGGTTTCAAGTGCCTGCAATTGTACCATCCAATATCAAATTAATTGTGCACCATTTTACACAGAATAAACAAATCAAGTTCAAGTGCTTGTATTTGTTATCAAATTGTGTTCTGCACAAAATAATTCAATCATTTTGGTGACCCCTACATTCAAAGAACATCAGCTTTACTATGGATAGTTTAGCCAGGAGCCAACGCATATCTGGAGAGGAGATACAATCAATCATCCGCAACTTCTCGAAAGATTCCTCCACCCGCAAAACAACTAGAGAATACTTCACGTCAAGACTCAATCGTCTAAACACCGTATGGGAAGAATTCGAAGCTACAGATGGCAGAATTCGCGACACACCAGACATATCGTTAGACCACGAGTACTTTACCTCTAAGTATTTTGACCAAATCAAGACATTATACGAAAAGTATAAGCAAATCTTGAGTGATTCACTGGCGCAGATAGAGGCCAGTAACAACACCAAACTTGATGTCGTGCCAAAGGGTACAGAAGATAACCAATCTAAACCTAATGATGCATTGACATCAACAAAAAATCTTGCTCTTAAAGAACAAGATAACAACCCAAACATTGATACCCTGATGAGAAGACAAAAGGCACTTATGAATTCACTAGCCCGACTCATCAACGGAAAAATAAAAGAAGAAGCACCCATCCAATGTCTGGAGTCTATGAACAGACTTTGGACCCAGGTTGAGGAGATTCATCACTCAATTTGGGAAGCTGTCAATGATCCGGAATCTGAGGGTTACAACATGGAGTTGTACACCGAATTAGAGACATCAGTTCTCAAAAATCAAGCTTCTTTGAGCAAAACATCATCAAGCGTTCAAAGAAGCGAGCCATCAAAACAGCTAACTGATCGCCCGGCAATTCAGTTGCCTAAAATGTCGATACCCAAATTCGACGGCGATTATTTAAAATGGCAAACATTTTCAGACATCTTCACTAAGATGATACATGAACAACCATTACCACCCGTCCAAAAAATGTGGTATTTGAAGACAAATGTGTCCGGTGATGCAGAGAGACTGATGCGCCACCTTGAACTGACTGAAGACAACTACAGTATCGCTTGGAATATCCTCCAGGATCGTTTCAGCAATAAAAGGGCGCAAACCTCAGCACTTATCCAGAGAATTCTCAGTCTGCCGAACATTAATCCAGAAATGAAGGCCATCAGAGAATTTCATGACGCAATCCATGAATGTCTTGCAGCACTCAAAACTCTTGGCATTGAGACAGCATCTTGGGCCCCATTACTCACTCATCTCTTAACAAAGAAGTTGGATCGACAAAGCCACCTATTATATGAACAATCACTTCAAAACCCTCGAGAGCTTCAGACGATGGACGAATTTCTCAAATTTTTAAAAACCCGATTTGAGTCTTTAGAAGCTGTTGGCGGAAAAGAAAAGGCCAAGGCGGTGACAACAATAGCCACGTCCAACACGGAAAATTGCAAGGTATGTGGGATAAAAGGCCACCCTATTTACTATTGTGAGAAGTTCTTAAAAATGTCAGCTGCTGAAAGGCTTAAGTGGACCCAAAGACGACATCTATGTGTAAATTGTTTCAAGGTTGATCATAATGCGAAATCATGCTCATCACGATGCTGCACTAAGTGCTCAGGTAAACACAATACCTTACTGCATTTAGAAAAGGCATGTTCATCAAGTCCAAATCAAAGGAAATCCAATCCATCTACAACCATCGTAGCAGGTGCTACACCTACCAAATTGATGTCATCAGAAGTGGGAGGCTCATCACCGCTCACGGTTGCCACTATACAACAATTGAATAACAAGCAAGGTTACGTTCTTTTGGCCACCGCAAGGGTTCTAATCACAGCAAATGATGGACAAACATGTGAAGTTAGAGCCATCTTAGACTCCGGTTCTCAAATAAACCTTATAACTGAGAGACTTATTAAACGCTTATCCTTATCACCAACACCATCATCTCTATGCATTGAGGGCATCGGCAGAAGAACACGAAACACAACACAGCGAATAAACATTCAACTTCACTCAACAATGGGCAATTTCGCATGCAGACTGGAAGCCTTCATACTTCCGAACATCGTATCTCCTCAACCCACTCAAAACCTAGATACTTCTACCTGGTCTATACCAGAAAACATCAACTTGGCAGATCCCAACTTCCACCGATCCAGTAAGATTGAAGTCCTTTTGGGAGCAGAATTTTATCATCAGTTAATCCGCCCCGAACAAATACAAATCGGCGACAAAATGCCAATTTTACAAAACACAGTATTTGGTTGGGTAGTAACCGGGAAAATTGAAGATACGACATACAACACTGCTACTTGTGGCATCTTTTGCGAAGAAGACTCAACCAACGAGCTTATTGAACGGTTTTGGAGGCTTGATGACTTTGAAAACACTGTTATGATCCCCTGGAAGCGCTCGCAAAGACGTGTTCGTATTATGCCCACCTCGCAGTTAATACTATCCGCAAATTTAACCACCTGTTATGCAGCCAGAAGAATCATTGGGAGATCGGGCGATAAATGAATACCCATGGATTCATTGTCTGTTTCCTCTCTGAATACTGGCCTTCTTTCCATCTTAGATCAAATGTGATCCCGAAATACTAAGCAGCTTGCTAACCCCCATCAATCTAAGACCGTCTTTTTCTATAAGAGACTGTCGAACCATGTTTTGTTTATCAAGCATGTCGAGAACCCCTCACAGCTTGCCTAGGATCTCGCCTATTGTTGCATAGGCAATATGTTCTTGAGTTGAAACGAATGGCAAGGAATTTAAGCTACAGTTCAACGTCATCACGAATATATCTGTCGACTATAGAGTGCGTTCGCTTACTACAGTCAACTTTACCCTGAGGACCGACTGAAGTTGTTGTCGAGGTTGTTCAAATCGACCTCGGCCAGTCGCTCTTCTTAAAGGATGTGATCTTTTCTACATCCGGTGGGAGGCAATTGTCTCAATAGATTCGTTGTGAAGTCAAGCGGTTGGTCGAGAATGATTTTTTCGTTCACAACATTAAAATGATGAACCTTGGGCTTGTGGATGCTTGGGAAGATTGCTCTTGCAGCCACTTCCACTTAGAAAATGACCTCAAAGGCATCCTTGATAGGTTTGAGAGAGCCAGTAGCAGTCTTAAGGTACTGAGAACTTTAAGAGCTTCGTAGAAGCACTTCAGGATTAGTTCCCACACAATCGCTACCAAAAGAGGCCTGGTTTGTGAGACAGATTGCCATAACCTGTGCCCGTCCGGGGCCAACAGGTCAAAAAGTATTCTTCGGGACATCAGTGGCCACCGTACGCAACAAATTAGGGACCCCCTAGGTCCGTACTGGAAGTGACTGGCCATTCATCATCCCAAATGTCTGAAAAGAAAACAAAAAAATAAAACAAATGACGAAAACATTGAAATAAGGGAACTAAATTTCATGAAACGAAAACTGAAACAAATAAATAGAATTAAATAAAACAAAACGGGAGGAAATAAAAGAAAAAACCCAGAAGTAAACCGAACAAACCAAGCGATGGGGGACTCAAAGCAAACAAAGTGAAAGTCCGCCGTCGCCATGATGTTAAATTTTCAGAATGAAATTCTTGCTGGGACAGTACTACTATTATGGGTAGAGTAAAGAGGGACAGGGCGAGCGATAAGATGAGTCTGTAGTTCTGTACCGGTCTACCTAAATCGAACAGATGAGAGTAACCATATTTACGATATTAGAATAGGTAAGGTAGGCCAGATTATTTAAGAAGTTGGAAGATAAGGTGGATTTTGGGCACAGGGTGCCATCAAATGCAATTAATTTTATCAAAAAGCATAGTTTGCACTTGGGCGATTGGCAAATCGATGGTTGGCTAGCGGGGTGAGGTTAAGTAGGAATGAATGCTTAAAAATAGTTGTTGGAATCCTACGGGGTTAGATCGGAGTTCGGTTAGAGAGCGGTGGATAGATGGATGTATGTGTGGAATGTTATAGAAGGAAGCGGTATTAGTTTTTAGTAGAAATAGAAAGGCATCTCACCAAGAAAGCATAATTTACCAAGAGGTCAGTTTGTCAGTACGAACGAGCTAGTGCGCAACCTAAAGTCGGCAATAAAGACCTATTTAATTTAGGCAGTGCGGGCGTAGTTAGAAATAAAGTTAAAATTTGAATTTAAATTCGCCAGGCGTTTTTTTTTTTGGCGAATCAACTTTAATCATAGATTAAACTAAAGAAAAAGTGTGGAAGATAAAAAGAGGTGAGTGCTTTTGGTTTTAAGGGGCAGATTTTTAAATATTATTAGAAGTGAAATTTAGATGATATATGAATGTAGGTATATAAATTTATGTACATAGGTCGAACTCGGTGCATACAAGCTGTAAAATCGTTCGTGCGACAAAGGGTCATATACATAGATGTTGGAACAAAGAAAGAAAGTACAGTGGTGAGTGACGGTGAAAAAAAAAGAACAAAAAGAGCGGTACTAATTTAAATCCAGAAATAAAATCTAGGTTACTACTATCCTTTTTTATAAAAAGTAATAAAGCGGAAGTGGGTTTTAACGTCAATTTTGACACAAAAATTAAAGGAGAATAAAAATAATAAGGGGTGAGTGATAGTTTTTTACCGTAACCGTGCCGTAATTTACTGTAATAATCCTTGAAATTCAGGGTGTATATAGAAAAGAAACTTTGGCGGTCATTGGCGGAACGATTACGTCGTGGCCGCCGAGATTATCTTTTTTTTGCCTTCTTTCTTTCTAACGAGCATAAATAGATAAGGGAGATTAAGGAGAAACCCCAAAGACGCAACGGCGAAGATATTGTTATACATTTCACCTACCAATACTAGTACCAGGAGCAGATATATAAATTTCAAGAAATAGAGTTATCGTCGAGCTACAGTGGGGCAGACGTCATTTGCCTTTCGGAAGAAAATTAGTTTTTTTATCCAATTTTTTTTTATTTTGGCATGATAAATTAGTTAATTAACCTATAAAGATAAAAAAGTAAGATAAAGAAAGAAAAACTAAACTAAAAAGAACCGTAAATTATAATAAACCGTAAAGCTGTGAGGAAAGGAAGAAACCGTTGTTCGATCCTACGTACACTTTCTTCGGCCCTTTTTACGGTCGCGAAGCCATCTTGGATTTTCGGTAGGCAGGATACCTAGATAGAGCTCTTTTTAGGTAGGGTCGCCGGAACGTTTCCGCTTTTGTGTAATTTGCGCCTGAAAGGGGTGCCTTTAAAACATATAATTAGTCCGGAAGAAGGTGAAAGAGGGTAGAGGGTTTTGTCCCCCCGGCATAATTCGCTATCTTCCTTTTTATTAAACGTAAATTATACCTTTTATTTTAATAAGTAAATTTAAGAACAAAAATTATTTCTAATATATTTCATAAAAATCACACATATATAATTACAAAAAATATAAACAAATTACATAAAATTATAAAAAAAAATATATAAAGATTAGTTTAGTTTTTAACAAAAAAAAAAACAAAAAAAAAACACACAAAAAAAAAGTACCTTTAAAGTTCTATTAGTCTTACGAATATTATTTCCTCATTTTGTTAGTTTTTATATTTGATATTTAGCTAGTTGTTACTATTGATAAAAATATTTATTTTTTTTTGTTAGATATAAGTTTTTTTTCTCTTTTCCTTTGAATATTCATTTCTGTCCAAAGTTTTGATTTTAGTTATTTTTGATCATAATTGTTTTCTTTTGATGATAGTTAATTTCCTTAAGTTTTTTTGTTTTGAATAAAATAATGCTTGTAAATCATGCCAAGTGGAATGACTTTTACTAAGCGGCAAGAACGCTTAATGGCTTGCTAAGAGTATTTTTCAGGGGGTGGAGTGAGGCTGGTTGAATACCTTCGGGCGGAGATGATTTGAAGGAATATCCGTTTCCGGCGTTTGGGGAGTCCGAAAATTCACGCCACGGATTCCAGGTTGGGAGGGCGGCTTAACCGCATAACAGCAGCGGCATCGAGCGTGTGATGAAATATCGCCGTCATGGTAAGCGAAACCAGGGTAATTGTGGTGGTGGCATTTTATATTTCGCTTTTTTTTATTTGGCACGATGTATGTGTTTTGTTGTTGGCCCAGTTTGACTTCGGGACAAGATCCCCCCCATATCCGGCGAGCTAAGCCGCGCCTCGCAAGCGTGCCAGCTCCCGAGGTTAGACATTCCACTCCCCCGTTCGGGTTCTTCTCCCTTCCTTCCTTTTTTTTTGTCTTCCCATAATAGTTTCTTACCCCGCTATTCTCATTGTCTTTAATATTTTATCTTTCCCTCCTTTCTGTTTTATCATTTCTTTCCCAATACCTACTTTCAATCCTCGCAAGTTTCCTCCGTAACCGACTCTCCTTGGTTTTCTTTTGACCTCCTTTTCTATCGTCGCACCCTTCAGCCTTTCACTTCCGCTTCCTCTTTCTTGTGATTCGAAAAATTCCGATAGCAACCTGAACGGTTTCCAACGACCTACCTATCCAAATTTTCCTGTTCCATCTAAAATCCTGCTCCCTTACCCACCTCCTCCTAAATAAGCATCCAGCAACAAATGGCGCCCATTCGTGTAGTCCAAGTCTTTTGTCCTTAACCCCTTCCCAATCAGCCGTGTCGGTCTCGATGTCATCATCCTACAAAGCGTATGTCGTGACCTGGATCGCTCATAAGAAAGCCAGAACACCTGCGACGGTGAGTGAGATCATGAGATCGGGAGTTATACGAGCTGAAGTTTAGTCCGAAGCTGCGATTGTGTCGAGTTTCAAAGCTCGGCAAGTCTTCAAGCAGAAGGTGTTTGAACGTACTGTTGAATTGCGGCAGAGCTTACAGGCTCGACACCGGAGGTAACAAAAAGGTCCTCAATTGATGTTGCTGGTGAAGCGAGATGACTCGTATGTCTTGATCGGAATTGCTCTTTAGAAAGTCCGATCAATAGCGACGAGCCATCTTAGCTCCAACAGCAGCATCAAGAGTGTACCATCAGTGGTCATAGTTTAATAGTCCTTCTCAACTGGTGTTGCCTGTGGGGTGAGGTGAGTCGTATGTCTTGATCGGAATAGCTCTTTAGAATGTCCGATCAATAGCTGCGAGGCACCTTAGTCCCAACGGTAGCATCATGTGAGAACTTGTAATGTATTTATGTTGTGTATTTGTACGTTTCGCTTACCGATCATCACATGTCGACAATACACGGAAACTGCCTTCAGGATGAATCTTTTGGTCATCGAAAAATAAAGACCTCCGAAGATAACCGCCCTCTCCACACCCGAACATCATGAAAATAAAACAACAATCAAAACAGATCAAACAAAAACTTTAATTGAGTAATAATAACTCAACACAAACAAAAATAATAGTCAATAACAGTAGTAATAGTTATAAATATTTATACCTAATAAATCATTATCATAAGAATAGTTAGCAACGTAATTGAACCAAAAGTGAATTTCAAAAGCAGGATATCCGTCCTACATGTTAATTACATTAAAATTGTCTAGTATCGTAAATCCGATTTTAAACATTTTTTATTTGTAGGCGCAGCAGTTGAGGTATTCAAACTCAATCTGGTACATGTTTGCCGTTTCGTGTTAAGTTAGTAGTATAAATTTCAGAAACTTTCAACTTTCATTATCAAATAATAAATAATTTTTAGCTTAGAGATTTAGGTAGAAGATTTAAGATTTTTGTTTTCCTTTCAGCAATTAAATATATTTTTTTTTTAATAAGAGTTAGAACTAGCCATAGTTTAGGTGAACATTTGGAACACATTTAGATTAGCGAAATCAAAATTAGAATTTATTTCATCATTTACAGTAGCTAGAGTAATTTTATTGAAAACTCGATAGCACAAACTGTTTTTAATATACAATCTCGGTGTTTTTTGTGTAATACACATCAGCAAACCAAGAAAAAAAATACATTTTTTGGTTCTGTTTGGAAGCTGTAAATTACAGTGCCTTTTTAACTACTTATTCAACATTTACAATTGTTTTTTTTATTACATATTTATACATAACATTGGTCAGTATCCTGCTAAAGAAGCGGGTAAATTTCGTTTTTTGCTTAATCGGTCAGATAAATTGCGGTTACGTTTCTGAGTTAGTTTAAATTTTGTTTTCGGTTACGCTAATTGTTACATTCGGTTGAGAGTAAACTTAAATTAGATAAAAAAAAAAAAAATAGTTAGGAGATCCGTTCTCTTGCCGCTTCTCTGGTCCAGAGAGTAGGAAGACTTTCGTTACCTGGATACCAACTAGAAAGAAAAAGGAAACAGTATTAATAAAAGTAATAGGAATTTGGGATGATTACAAGGTCTATATCAAAGAAAGGTTTATTAAATAATAACACGATGTCTTTGGTTCAACATTCTCCAATAAATAAAAACAAAAAAGCCAAAACTTCTCAAGCCACGGGTAGCAATTTAAGCAATGTGCTTCCAACAGTCCCTGCTAAGCCCACTAGTAAAACGCCTAGCACAGCTACGATTCCATCGCCGACGTTCAGTAGCCTAACGGGTGTAGCGTCTAGAGGTTCAGATACTTTGATAGAGGGAACAGAACCTAATCCAAATAATCCGATATCTGTGTTGAGGGATATGACGATGGGTATAGAGGAGGGAATTGGACAGAATTCCATTCAAAGAGCGATGTCGCCGGGGCCGCGAGATTCCGTGTTCGGTCCAGAGTACGGGCCAATTGATTGGGATGTGGACCCTAGGTCGGGGCCGAGAGCCTTCGAAAGCGAAAATATGGCGGACGAAGCCGCCGCACCGTTGGACAGCGGGGGTAATTTTCGTTCTGCTCGTTATGAGTGGGACATGTTTTTAAATCATAGGTCAAGCAATGTCCCGCTCAATAGGAATCGGGAAATAGAGACCGAGAAAATCGTATCATGGCGGGCCAACCTACAGAGTGAAAACTCATTGTTTGGAACGGGGGCGAGGCCGAAGGTCCCAAATCGAAATCAGCTGCAAGCTGGGGATAATACCCGCCAAAAGTCCAGACCACCCGTACCTTCTGATGCGATTCAGACAAATGGGGTCTTAGGCGGCCTGGTGTCAAACGGACATCCCAAACCTACAAATAATAATGCCAAGACGGTATCTTCTGATGAGGTGAACATTTCGGCTGAGTTAAAGACCGTCATTAATTTGGCAGTAGTACAAGCGTACGACTCGTATACAAATTCCCTCAAAGGTGAGTTGTCGGAGTCCCTGAAAGTGGAGGTCAGGAAAAACTTCCTGGAGTTTTTGGGGGACATCAACAGGACCGTTCGGACTGAGCCACCTTTGGAGGAAAGATCACCGAAGCCACCGGTCGATCGGCCAAGGATCCGACCAAACCCTTACGCACATACCGTTGCGGGCGGGGTAGAGCCACAATATCCCCTGCCCAAAAGCAGTGCCATGGTTGACAACAATCCCGGATTTTCAAATCGACGACGGGTCGATGGAGGATTTGAGCGACCAAATGGAGGTTTAGAGAAACCAAATGGGGGATGCCAGACGCCGTGGCCTCAGCCGTATCCTCAGCACGCGGGAAATCCTCCCGGTGGGTGGAACCGGCCGCCCGAGTATCCTCCATACAGGGGAGCCCGGATTCCCATTAAAATGGATAAATGGGGCTTGAGATTTGACGGAAAACCGGAAACGCTGACCGTGGAGGATTTCATCTTCCGAGTAGAGACCATGCAATTCCAGTACGGCTGCACCTGGGCTGAGATTTTGCGAGATTTCCATATCCTGCTCTCAGGTACCGCAAATGACTGGTATTGGCAATTCCTACGGTCGCAGTATAGTCCCGATTGGCCCATACTTCGAGATGCATTGATGCGTCAGTTTAGAAATTCGAAATCTGACCTGGATATAATGAGGGATATAATGGACCGTCAGCAAGGTGCCTGGGAGTCCAGTGAAGATTATTTCGCCTCCGTGAATAAACTGAAATCTCAGCTCAGGATGCAGATTCCGGAGTTGGAGCTGGTGCGCGTGCTGAAGGAGAATTTAAACGAGCGCATAAGACGGCTGGTGTACCCTCAGGCGGTGTTCTCTTTAGATCAGTTGAGAATAGCCTGCAAAGACGCTGAACGTGCATTTTCCGGTCGGGGAAGGGAAGTTCCAAAGCCGAATCGGCCGCCGGCTCGGTATCTGGCCAACGAACTGGAATTCGTTGACGACCCTCCTCAATTACCGGAAGAAAACCTGGCAGCCTTTCACCATTCAGGGGCTCGGCCGAAAAACGGGCGTGAGTACGGGGAGGGAAGGTCTTTGACATGCTGGAACTGCCGAACTTCTGGGCATTCCTTTATGGATTGTCCGTCACCTACAAGGAATATATTTTGTTACAGATGCGGTCAGGAAGGGGTTATTACACCAAAATGCCGCATCTGTAGTGCGGAAAACCGATTGAGGAGCGCGACGTCTTTGGGGGAGTCGCGTTCGACTCAGACCCCCCAACAGAACCTGGAGAAAAAGTAGACTTAGAAACAAGAAAAAAAGTTAAAATATTAGAAAGGAATAAAGAAGAAAATAAAGAAATAGAACCGATAAGAAAGAGCATAACGAGAAAAATAAAACCTTTTCATGTTAGGGTAAGAGAATACAATTTAGCAAAAGAGAGAATATTTAACGGTGGTGGAGTATCAAAAAGAATTGTAAAAACCCGCGAACGGTATAAGTTAAGAAAGCAAACCCGAAAACAGATCTTAGCTACTGTCGTTGATACGAGCACTGACCCCAGGCCTTACGCCCAAATTAAATTAGCGGGAAAAGAACTTTTAGGTCTCCTAGACAGCGGGGCCAGTGTTAGTATTTTAGGAAAAAATTGTCTGAATCTGATTAACTCTTTAAGTATACCAATGCAGCCCTACAAATCAGATGTTAAAACGGCTGATGGTAGAAACCAAGCAATTATCGGCAAAATCAAAGCTCAAATAGAACATAAAAACCAAGAACACGAAATAACATTTTATTTAGTTCCAAATTTGGACCAAGGAGTATACCTCGGGGTCGATTTTTGGAAGGCGTTCCAAATCGCCCCGAACGTCATTAGTTCCGTCTCAATTCTGGACGAGGCCGGAGAGATGAGGAACGCTCATCAGCTTTCAAATGAGCAGCAAGCTCAATTGGAGGCGGTCAAGGGGAAATTCTTAGATTTTGATCGCCATGGTCTCGGTAAGACGTCTCTAATGGAGCATGTCATAGATACCGGGGATGCAACCCCTGTTAAGCAGCGTCACTACCCTGTTTCCCCTGCGGTACAAGCCCTTTTGTATCAAGAACTAGACAGAATGTTGAAGCTCGGCGTTATAGAGGAAAGTGAAAGTCCTTGGTGCTCGCCTGTGGTCCTGATCAAGAAGCCAGGTGAAGACGGTACCATAAAATACCGTTTTTGCCTGGACTCTCGTAAGGTCAACGCGTTGAGCAAAAAGGATGCCAACCCACTTCCTCATATTGACGGGCTTCTCAGTCGTCTACCAGACACCTACTATATTAGTAGCGTGGATCTGAAAGATGCATTCTGGCAGATACCGCTGGAAAAGCAGAGTAGGGAGAAAACTGCGTTTGCGGTACCGGGGAGACCCTTGTATCAGTTTACGGTCATGCCTTTTGGCTTGTGTAATGCAGCCCAAAGGTTATGTCGCTTAATGGACAAGGTTATCCCTGCACGACTCAGGGATCGTGTTTTCGTTTATCTGGATGACTTGCTCATTATAGCTCCGGATTTCGAGACCCATATTGCCGTGTTGGAGGAGGTAGCCGAATGCCTGCGTAAGGCGAATCTCACCATCAACGTGAAGAAATCCAAATTCTGTTTCAAGGAATTGAAATATTTGGGCTTCATCGTTGGTGGTGGGAAGCTGAAAGCGGACCCAGCTAAGGTGGAGGCGGTAGTGGATTTTCCATTGCCGAAGAACCCGAGGCAGGTTCGTCGGTTGCTTGGTCTAGCAGGGTGGTATAGGCGATTTATACGAGACTTTTCTACCTTGACTGCCCCCCTCACAGATACCCTGAAAAAGAAAAACGAAAAATTTCGCATGACGGAAGAAGCGATAGCTGCATTTGAAGCGTTGAAAAAAGCGTTAACCACTGCTCCGGTCCTCACGCACCCAGATTTTACTAGAAAATTTTACATTCAGTGCGACGCCTCTGAGTCCGGAATTGGGGCGGTGCTATTCCAAAAGAATGATGCTGATGAAGAATCCCCAGTGTCTTACTTCTCGCAAAAACTAAATTCGTGTCAACGGAACTACAGTGTGACCGAGAAGGAGTGTATGGCAGCGGTCATGGCGGTGAAAAAGTTCAGGCCCTATGTCGAGGGTATGGACTTCACGATCATCACCGACCACTCCAGCCTTAAGTGGCTGATGAATATGAAAGATCTTAATGGCAGACTGGCTAGGTGGAGTCTCGATCTTCAAGCCTTTACCTTCGACATAGAGCACCGAAAGGGGTCACTGAATGTCGTGCCAGACACCCTTTCTCGGGCACACCTGGATAGTTTGGAGATTGCAGAAGTGGCACCGTTGGTGGACTTAGAGTCTGAAGAGTTTCGCTCGGAAGAGTATTTAGAACTAATAAAAACCATTCAAAGTCGAGCTGAAGAGTTACCAGACTTAAAGGTTGAGGAAAACTATGTGTATAAACGGTCTTTTCCATTAGGTCAAGACGAGTCCCTGGTAAACCATACGTGGCGTTTGTGGATCCCGTCAGGGTTGACTGATGAGATCATCACTCGGGCACACGAACCTCCACAAGCCGCACATGGAGGAATAGCAAAGACCATACACCGCCTAAAACAATTTTTTTTCTGGCCGAACATGGCAGTACAAATCAAAAATTTTATAACGAAATGTGAAATATGCAAGGAGAGTAAACCAACCAATCAGGTCCTTCGGCCACCCATAGATAGTAGTTATGTAACGGACCTACCCTTCCAAAAATTATACATCGATTTCTTGGGCCCGTACCCGAGATCAAAAGCAGGTAATGCTTATGTGTTTGTAGTCCTCGATCATTTTTCCAAATATGTGTTTTTAAAACCTTTGCGATCTGCGAACACAATCAGTGTAATAAAGTTTTTAAAAAACGAAATTTTTAACGCGTTTGGAGTACCGGAAATCGTTCACTCCGACAACGGTAAACAATTTACAGCTAAAGACTTTCAAAATCTTCTCCAAAGCTACGGAATTCGTCATTTTAAGACAGCCAACTACTCGCCTCAATCCAATGCCTCGGAGAGAGTAAATAGAACCCTGCTCGCGGCCATACGTTCGTACTTGAAAGACGATCAACGCGACTGGGATATACACATCAGTGATATCGCAGCCGCGTTGAGAAGTTCCGTACACTCTTCGACCGGTGTGTCACCATACTTCACCCTGTTCGGGATGAATATGATGACGCATGGCAAGAGTTACGAACTGGTTCGAAAGTTGAACGTGGTGAGTGACGGTGAGCTATTGGCTCTCCCCAGGCAGAACCGGCTGCAGTACATACGCGAAAAAGTAAAAGAGAATATCGTTAAGGCAAATGAAAGAAGCGCTAAAACGTATAATACCCGTAGTCGTAACGTTCGCTTTGTGCCTGGGCAAGAGGTGTTCCGACGGAATTTTATTCTCAGCGATTCATCGAAATACCTCTCGTCCAAACTTTGCCCGAAATTTGTCAAATGCCGAGTGGTTAAATGTGTTGGCAAAAACATGTATGAGTTGGAAAACCCTTCAGGGAAAAAGATAGGAGTATTCCACGCAAAGGATATGAAGCAATAAATGATCTGTGATATACATAAGTACCTGTGATAGGCATAGCCGTAACTACAAAACTCCTCGTGCAATATTTTGTTTGGTATGTAGTCTTAATTATTTATTTATTTACCTATTATTATTTATTTACCTACGATTATTCATTTATTATATATTTATACATTTATTATATATTTATACATCAGATTCTACAGTTATTTAGTTGTTATTTATTTATTTATTAAAGTGTTTAAGTATATAACTTTTTTTTTCAATTATACACATTGTAACCCAATGTTCATTTTAGTTACTAGCCTATAACAGCTTAGTAATTCGTTGTTATAGATATGTTGTTTATTAACTTGTGGATATAAATGTTTTTGTTAGATACAGGGCATACCTGGGGCCTATTTCAGCTCTACAACAACAGAGTTTCATCGGCTGCATCGATTGCATCGTACACTAAAATCCTTTAACTGCATCGTTTATATTTGTCTGATTCAAACATACAACTGGAGTTATGAAATAAAAGAAACAAAAGTTTAATAAATTACAAATGTAACTGGTGTAGTTGTAGGATGAAGTTGTGAAGTGTAGTTGATGTAGTTGATGTAGTAGCGCAGAAATAGGTCCCTGTTCAGCAATCCATAAAAAGTAGTTTAGTTTTTCTTATTTTTTTTAGTTCAATGATAATAGGGATGTTTTTTTTGTTGTTAAATAAAAAAAAAAAAAAGAAGAGTTATGTTTTAAGTACTTATTCAGGTATATATTGAAAAGAGTCGCTGGGTATGCATAATTATTGAGGTTTACCGTATGGACTTAGCTAAATGGTCCTTTATTCTTTAAACATCAAAATAGGAAAGAGCTGATAGCGTCATCCCTAGAGTTTTCTTTTCCATAATGTACCCTTTTTTGTTTAACTATTAATTAATGCTAAGGTACCTCTTGATGTCACAGAGAATTTCTTTTGTTTTTCATCTTCCGTAACAAAAAAAAAGGGTTATTTTGTATCAATATGTAGCCTTAATTATTCATATATAAAAAAAAAAAAACCTCTCATTGCGTAAGAGTTGGGTTTGCTTTGGTTGAAACATTGGCGTTTGCAGACGCGGGTGAAAAGTAGGACAAAGCTAGTGACAGATATTTGATTATATCGAGGTTTATTTCCTCGACTTGGGTAGTAAAACAAAGCTCGAGCAGGAAAATGATTTATCCCACCCGTGTTTTGGGCCTGTTCCAAATAAATCGGCTAGATAGCGATCGGGACTTTCTAGTCGGAATCTCGTCTGAATGTGTGTATATGAGCGAAAACCATGTCACCTGTACCTAAGAAAACTAGGAACTGGTTTCAATGATCGGGAAAATTAACGTCTCTCAATATTCAGACGCAACTCCTCAAGTGAATGATAGTCGAGGTACTAATCCAAAGTAAATGAGGCGGTAAACTGAAGAAAATCCATTGTGCCGCCAGAAAAAAGGGGTTATAATAGATGGGTAAATCAGTAGTTCATCAAAAATACCCATAAATAATTTACTTTTAAGCCCACCCGTCAAATTCATAGAAATGTTGATCTAATATGCGTGTCCCAAGAGACACTGTAGTTTTCAGACTATTAAGGGCCTCCGCCCAAGAATAAAAAAAAAAAAAAACAAATAGAAAAAAAACTTGGTGACTTACCCATACTCCCGAGGCAGAAAATGAATGTCGAGAAGTTGGGAAATGTTGGGTGGACGACTATGAGCGGAGCAACGTATTCCAAGAACGCGGGGCCATCTGTATAAAAGTAAACGATAACGAAAAGAAAATGAATCGTGGGAAATAAAAAGCGTAAAGAAAGCAGCAAAGTAGGGCATATTTGTAATTAAAGTAAAGCTCTGATATCACTTACCGATCGGGCTGAATAGGGAAACTAGGCTCCGAAGTATATGCCCGGCCTTGAGCGTGGGTTAAACTCCCCACATCTATAGCCCAAAAGAAGATATAATTCTAGGGATCTGCCATCGTCTCCGATATGAACCAGTCGTCATCAGAACCGATGGTTTGTTATGATCCCCTGGAAGCGCTCGCAAAGACGTGTTCGTATTATGCCCACCTCGCAGTTAATACTATCCGCAAATTTAACCACCTGTTATGCAGCCAGAAGAATCATTGGGAGATCGGGCGATAAATGAATACCCATGGATTCATTGTCTGTTTCCTCTCTGAATACTGGCCTTCTTTCCATCTTAGATCAAATGTGATCCCGAAATACTAAGCAGCTTGCTAACCCCCATCAATCTAAGACCGTCTTTTTCTATAAGAGACTGTCGAACCATGTTTTGTTTATCAAGCATGTCGAGAACCCCTCACAGCTTGCCTAGGATCTCGCCTATTGTTGCATAGGCAATATGTTCTTGAGTTGAAACGAATGGCAAGGAATTTAAGCTACAGTTCAACGTCATCACGAATATATCTGTCGACTATAGAGTGCGTTCGCTTACTACAGTCAACTTTACCCTGAGGACCGACTGAAGTTGTTGTCGAGGTTGTTCAAATCGACCTCGGCCAGTCGCTCTTCTTAAAGGATGTGATCTTTTCTACATCCGGTGGGAGGCAATTGTCTCAATAGATTCGTTGTGAAGTCAAGCGGTTGGTCGAGAATGATTTTTTCGTTCACAACATTAAAATGATGAACCTTGGGCTTGTGGATGCTTGGGAAGATTGCTCTTGCAGCCACTTCCACTTAGAAAATGACCTCAAAGGCATCCTTGATAGGTTTGAGAGAGCCAGTAGCAGTCTTAAGGTACTGAGAACTTTAAGAGCTTCGTAGAAGCACTTCAGGATTAGTTCCCACACAATCGCTACCAAAAGAGGCCTGGTTTGTGAGACAGATTGCCATAACCTGTGCCCGTCCGGGGCCAACAGGTCAAAAAGTATTCTTCGGGACATCAGTGGCCACCGTACGCAACAAATTAGGGACCCCCTAGGTCCGTACTGGAAGTGACTGGCCATTCATCATCCCAAATGTCTGAAAAGAAAACAAAAAAATAAAACAAATGACGAAAACATTGAAATAAGGGAACTAAATTTCATGAAACGAAAACTGAAACAAATAAATAGAATTAAATAAAACAAAACGGGAGGAAATAAAAGAAAAAACCCAGAAGTAAACCGAACAAACCAAGCGATGGGGGACTCAAAGCAAACAAAGTGAAAGTCCGCCGTCGCCATGATGTTAAATTTTCAGAATGAAATTCTTGCTGGGACAGTACTACTATTATGGGTAGAGTAAAGAGGGACAGGGCGAGCGATAAGATGAGTCTGTAGTTCTGTACCGGTCTACCTAAATCGAACAGATGAGAGTAACCATATTTACGATATTAGAATAGGTAAGGTAGGCCAGATTATTTAAGAAGTTGGAAGATAAGGTGGATTTTGGGCACAGGGTGCCATCAAATGCAATTAATTTTATCAAAAAGCATAGTTTGCACTTGGGCGATTGGCAAATCGATGGTTGGCTAGCGGGGTGAGGTTAAGTAGGAATGAATGCTTAAAAATAGTTGTTGGAATCCTACGGGGTTAGATCGGAGTTCGGTTAGAGAGCGGTGGATAGATGGATGTATGTGTGGAATGTTATAGAAGGAAGCGGTATTAGTTTTTAGTAGAAATAGAAAGGCATCTCACCAAGAAAGCATAATTTACCAAGAGGTCAGTTTGTCAGTACGAACGAGCTAGTGCGCAACCTAAAGTCGGCAATAAAGACCTATTTAATTTAGGCAGTGCGGGCGTAGTTAGAAATAAAGTTAAAATTTGAATTTAAATTCGCCAGGCGTTTTTTTTTTGGCGAATCAACTTTAATCATAGATTAAACTAAAGAAAAAGTGTGGAAGATAAAAAGAGGTGAGTGCTTTTGGTTTTAAGGGGCAGATTTTTAAATATTATTAGAAGTGAAATTTAGATGATATATGAATGTAGGTATATAAATTTATGTACATAGGTCGAACTCGGTGCA
This sequence comes from Dasysyrphus tricinctus, assembly GCA_963921185.1. Classification (NCBI taxonomy): domain Eukaryota; kingdom Metazoa; phylum Arthropoda; class Insecta; order Diptera; family Syrphidae; genus Dasysyrphus; species Dasysyrphus tricinctus. Next base: position 228,950,003 of record OY992530.1, on the reverse strand, counting down.
TACAAGCTGTAAAATCGTTCGTGCGACAAAGGGTCATATACATAGATGTTGGAACAAAGAAAGAAAGTACAGTGGTGAGTGACGGTGAAAAAAAAAGAACAAAAAGAGCGGTACTAATTTAAATCCAGAAATAAAATCTAGGTTACTACTATCCTTTTTTATAAAAAGTAATAAAGCGGAAGTGGGTTTTAACGTCAATTTTGACACAAAAATTAAAGGAGAATAAAAATAATAAGGGGTGAGTGATAGTTTTTTACCGTAACCGTGCCGTAATTTACTGTAATAATCCTTGAAATTCAGGGTGTATATAGAAAAGAAACTTTGGCGGTCATTGGCGGAACGATTACGTCGTGGCCGCCGAGATTATCTTTTTTTTGCCTTCTTTCTTTCTAACGAGCATAAATAGATAAGGGAGATTAAGGAGAAACCCCAAAGACGCAACGGCGAAGATATTGTTATACATTTCACCTACCAATACTAGTACCAGGAGCAGATATATAAATTTCAAGAAATAGAGTTATCGTCGAGCTACAGTGGGGCAGACGTCATTTGCCTTTCGGAAGAAAATTAGTTTTTTTATCCAATTTTTTTTTATTTTGGCATGATAAATTAGTTAATTAACCTATAAAGATAAAAAAGTAAGATAAAGAAAGAAAAACTAAACTAAAAAGAACCGTAAATTATAATAAACCGTAAAGCTGTGAGGAAAGGAAGAAACCGTTGTTCGATCCTACGTACACTTTCTTCGGCCCTTTTTACGGTCGCGAAGCCATCTTGGATTTTCGGTAGGCAGGATACCTAGATAGAGCTCTTTTTAGGTAGGGTCGCCGGAACGTTTCCGCTTTTGTGTAATTTGCGCCTGAAAGGGGTGCCTTTAAAACATATAATTAGTCCGGAAGAAGGTGAAAGAGGGTAGAGGGTTTTGTCCCCCCGGCATAATTCGCTATCTTCCTTTTTATTAAACGTAAATTATACCTTTTATTTTAATAAGTAAATTTAAGAACAAAAATTATTTCTAATATATTTCATAAAAATCACACATATATAATTACAAAAAATATAAACAAATTACATAAAATTATAAAAAAAAATATATAAAGATTAGTTTAGTTTTTAACAAAAAAAAAAACAAAAAAAAAACACACAAAAAAAAAGTACCTTTAAAGTTCTATTAGTCTTACGAATATTATTTCCTCATTTTGTTAGTTTTTATATTTGATATTTAGCTAGTTGTTACTATTGATAAAAATATTTATTTTTTTTTGTTAGATATAAGTTTTTTTTCTCTTTTCCTTTGAATATTCATTTCTGTCCAAAGTTTTGATTTTAGTTATTTTTGATCATAATTGTTTTCTTTTGATGATAGTTAATTTCCTTAAGTTTTTTTGTTTTGAATAAAATAATGCTTGTAAATCATGCCAAGTGGAATGACTTTTACTAAGCGGCAAGAACGCTTAATGGCTTGCTAAGAGTATTTTTCAGGGGGTGGAGTGAGGCTGGTTGAATACCTTCGGGCGGAGATGATTTGAAGGAATATCCGTTTCCGGCGTTTGGGGAGTCCGAAAATTCACGCCACGGATTCCAGGTTGGGAGGGCGGCTTAACCGCATAACAGCAGCGGCATCGAGCGTGTGATGAAATATCGCCGTCATGGTAAGCGAAACCAGGGTAATTGTGGTGGTGGCATTTTATATTTCGCTTTTTTTTATTTGGCACGATGTATGTGTTTTGTTGTTGGCCCAGTTTGACTTCGGGACAAGATCCCCCCCATATCCGGCGAGCTAAGCCGCGCCTCGCAAGCGTGCCAGCTCCCGAGGTTAGACATTCCACTCCCCCGTTCGGGTTCTTCTCCCTTCCTTCCTTTTTTTTTGTCTTCCCATAATAGTTTCTTACCCCGCTATTCTCATTGTCTTTAATATTTTATCTTTCCCTCCTTTCTGTTTTATCATTTCTTTCCCAATACCTACTTTCAATCCTCGCAAGTTTCCTCCGTAACCGACTCTCCTTGGTTTTCTTTTGACCTCCTTTTCTATCGTCGCACCCTTCAGCCTTTCACTTCCGCTTCCTCTTTCTTGTGATTCGAAAAATTCCGATAGCAACCTGAACGGTTTCCAACGACCTACCTATCCAAATTTTCCTGTTCCATCTAAAATCCTGCTCCCTTACCCACCTCCTCCTAAATAAGCATCCAGCAACAACACACCAAAACAGATGACATCATTAGAAAAATACTGTGAATCACACTTCATTCAAAATGTGTCTAGATCGGAATCTGGGCGTTTCATCGTTAGGTTACCATTTCGAGAAAATGGCGTAGCACTAGGTGACTCTATGCAAACAGCGTTTAATCGTTTTATGTCACTAGAAAGACGACTAAACAAAAACCCTAAACTAAGAGAAGATTACGTCAAATTTATGGACGAATATGAATCTCTTGGCCACATGGAAGAGATCAGACAAGACAGCATTCAAGGACCCCACTTCTTCATACCTCACCATTGCGTATTGAAGCCTGACAGCAGTACAACAAAACTACGGGTGGTCTTCGACGCCTCAGCAAAAACTTCGTCTGGTCTATCGCTTAATGACATCCTCCACACTGGGCCTACAGTTCAAAGTGAACTATTATCTATACTACTTCGTTTTCGCCTGCACAAGTACGTTTTTACAGCAGATGTTGAGAAGATGTACAGGCAGATTCTGGTACATGAAGAAGATCAACCCTATCAACTCATCATGTGGAGACGGAGATCATCAGAAGAGATAAGGTACTATAGATTGAAAACAGTAACTTACGGAACATCATCCGCACCTTACTTGGCAACTAAATCCTTGCAATACTTAGCAACCCAAAACAAAATAACTCCGCCGAAATGTGGAGCTCTTGGGGGGATGAATTTAAATGTTATTCCCTTGTTGCTGCTAGCCTTGATTATGGCTTCCTTCGCTTCGGGGGTGTGCAGTACACTGTTGAGTTCATGAAGCTGATTCCTTGCTCCCACGAAGTTGGTGGCGTTGTCACAGTAAAGAGTTTGAATTCGTCCACGGCGGTTGATGAATCTTCTGAGTGCTCCAATGAATGCCTCCGTCGTTAAGTCAGTCACAATTTCTAAATGTACTGCCTTGGTGGTGAAGCAACAAAAAACTGCTAAGTAAACCTTGTGTGGCCTTTTTCCCCTGATTTTGTAGTGTACCCATAGGGGGCCACAAAAGTCTACTCCGGAGTTTAAGAAAGGTCTATTTGCTGTGACGCGATCTACTGGCAGATTACCCATTACTTGAGTCATCAACTGTGGTCGGGTTTTGGTGCATCTGATACATTTATGAACTGTGTGTCGAGCCATGATCTTACCCTTAATAGGCCAAAATTGCTGCCTCAGAATTGATAACAATGTTTGTGGTCCACAGTGGTTGTGTTCGTCATGTTTCATTTTGAATAGCAATTTTGTGATGGATTCGTTGTACGGCATCAATATGGGATGTTTGGCATTAAATGAGATTGATGCGGCCTCTAGTCTGCCTCCAACTCGTAGAATCCCCCTTTCGTCTAAAAATGGAGCCAGGGTAATCAATGCGCTGGATTTGCATACTCCTCTGTGACCTTTAAGATCTTGTATTTCATTTGTAAATTCAGAAGATTGTATTTGCTTTACGATGACCAAAAGTGATTCATTGAGTTCCTTCGGTGATAATGCTGTTTGTTCTGCTGGATTTATGTCCATTTTCCTGGCTCTATTGGTGAACCGGAGAACATAGCCCATTGTACGTTGCAGAAAATTGAAAGAATTTCGATGTTTTATCTGGTAAATTAGGTCAATTGTAGGGTTTTGTTGTAGTGCTACTGCCACTGTGTGTTTTCTTTTCCGTTCTAGATCGGAGGGTATTTCTAGCTCCTTTACGAACGGCTGGTGCCATGTTGATTCGTTTCCATGCAAGAAAAACGGCCCATAAAGCCACATGTTACATGACATAAAGCTTGCTGCAGATATTCCCCGAGATAGTAAGTCTGCTGGATTCTCTTTGGATGGGACATGACGCCACTGAGTTGCCAGGGAACATTCTTGAATTTTTGCAACTCGATTTGCCACGAATGTGTGAAATGATGACGATGTGGAATTGATCCATGATAGTACGATTCGTGAATCAGTCCAAAGATGTATTGGCGTGTCTCGCAGTCGTAAATCTTCTCTGACTCTGCTTGTTAGTTCGGCTCCTAAGACTGCAGCGCATAATTCAAGCCGAGGAAGGGTCTGTTGTTTTACCGGAGCAATTCTTGACTTCGCACAGAGTAGTCTGACGATGATTGTGCGATCTCTATAAGTTGAACGAAGATACACAGCTGCACCATATGCTTGTTCTGATGCGTCAACAAAGGTGTGCATTTGTACGGATGTTGGATTCTGTTGATTAAAGATGTGTCTGGGAACCTTTGCCTGATTGAGTGTTGACATGTTGTTCCTGAAGATTATCCATTCCTCCTTAAGATGTTGTGGTAGTTCGTCATCCCAAGACAGTTTTAGGTGCCAAAGCTGTTGCATGAAGATTTTGGCTTTAACTACTACTGGACCAAAGAGTCCTAGTGGATCAAAGATGCGTGCTATGTCTGAGCTGACTGATCGCTTAGTGATTGAGATAGTATCAGATATTTGTGCTCTTCCACATAATTGGTCTGATTTTGGTTGCCAGATTAGACCTAAAGTTTTGATTGTGCAATTGATTGAATCGCTGAAATCAAGGCTGACTTCTTGGTCCTCAGCTGGGATGTCCTTTAATAATGATGGATGGTTTGCACACCATTTGCGGAGTTTGAGTCCAGCACCATTGAGTAATGAAGAAACCTGGTATTGTGCCTCTTTCGCATGAGCGATGCTGTCCGATCCACTAATGCAGTCGTCGACGTAGAAGTCATCTTGAAGTATTTGAGCCCCAATCGGTTGAGTTATTTTGTTTTGGGTTGCTAAGTATTGCAACCAAGTTGCCAAGTTAAGGACAACGTGCAGTGCACTAGTAACACATTTTACAAACATGAGGAGTACCCTACAAGCAGACACCAACCTCATCTCAAAACATCGAACTCCACGCGCGGCAATCAACATAGTCGGCAATTTAGCACATTCGTTATTTGGACTGCTTGATTCTGACTACGCTGAAGAACTCTCAAAAACCATCAATCAAGTTAACACAAATGAAGCGCATCTTTTAAAAATGCTAAAAAATCAGACTTCCATCATAGACTCCACCATCAACATAATGAAACAAGATTATCTCGAAGGAGAAAAACGCATGATAACGCTTCAAAATCAAGTGACACACATCATTGCGAGAATTGGAGACACAACTGATCAGTTGAGAATCTTTCAAATTTTTACGTCTTTAACAATGCAATTAATGCTTATGGCTACAAACCTGCAGCAAATTGAGAACGCTATTCGCAACACATTTACGGACGTACATTATGGAACCATAAGTCCCCTCCTGCTATCACCAGCTCAATTGAGGGCGGTTAGTTAGAAGAGGAAATATTACGCAAGCGCCAGGGGCCCCGCGAAAGGGCAAAAGACTATATTTTAGCTGCCCAATACCTGATACGACAACACCCCCGCTTCTCAGTGGCCGACAACATTGACCGCATTTTCGATAATATGCGACCCGAATACCGGCTGTACATCAAACGCCGAGACTTTCATACGTTAGATGAACTCGCGTCCCTGGCCGAGGAATTCGAGTCAATCAAGAACGACGAACGTAATAGTCGCCCCGCATCTACACCAACCGCATTCCCGCCACACGCCCACCGCGGCCCTTCAGCAGAAGGCCCGTACGATAGGAACACGCATTGCTGGAACTGCAAGCAAAGAGGACACCGCAAGGAAACTTGTCGAAGGCCTTATCGTCTGTTTTGTTCATACTGCGGCGCCGACGGCCGACTGACCAAGGACTGTCCATGCCACCGCAACCCCGTCGCGGTTGTCACTTCTCCCCCGCCACCGTCACCCCCCGTACAAGACTCACGCTATTTCATTCCCGTGCTTATAGATGAGGAAGAATACCATGCGCTACTCGATACTGGTTCTACCAAGTCTTATGTAGGCCAAGCACTGAGAGATCGGTTCAAGGAATTAAACCTTCCCATGCGTACGCAACACCGATCAATCCACTTAGCTAATGGTAATTCCGTTCTGACTTCAGAGCATTACACGGCCACGATCTTTATAGGGGACATCAGCATAACCGGAGAAGTTACGTTTCTACCTGCACTCGAAGAAGACGCGATACTCGGTATGGATGTGATGCACCAGGCTGGTCTACAAATGTTTCTGGCCAGTAAACTCGTGACCGGCAGGAAGCCACTCGGGAAGTCCGCAGGAAATCATGCTTGTTCGGTTGCCAACCACTTGTCTGATGCCCAGCAAGAGGGGATTAACCAGTTTTTGAAATCCGAACTGCCCAAATTCGAAGAAATAAAAGGGATTTCAAACGTACCGCCGCACCGTATCCGACTCAAGACTGAGGAACCGTTCAAACAGCGGTATTATCCTCGCAACCCCGCCATGCAGAAAATTATAAACGAGGAAATAGATGCTCTCCTTGAAACAGGTAAAATAAGTCCGTCCAAAAGCCCGTACAGCTCGCCAATAGTATTGGTGAGGAAGAAAGAGGGTTCATGGCGAGTATGCGTGGATTTCCGGCAGCTAAACGAAGTCTCCTACAAAGACGCATACCCCTTACCTTTTATCGTAGCTATCTTAGACAAACTCCGGGGAGCTAAGTTTATTTCTACGATTGACCTAAAACAAGGCTACTGGCAAATAGCCTTAGAACCGAAGTGCCGCCCTTACACCGCTTTCACCGTACCCGGAAGAGGGTTGTTTGAATGGAACGTGATGCCGTGTGGTCTGCACTCAGCAGGAGCCACTTTCCAACGCGCTATGGACACCATTTTCGGAGCCGACATGCTGGACCATGTGTTCGTCTACTTGGACGATATTATAATCATCAGCGGCACCTTTGACGAACACATTCAACATCTGGCGGAAGTTTTCTTCAAACTTCGAGCTGCTAATTTAAAGATTAATGCCGAAAAAAGTAAATTTTGCCGAGAAAACTTGAAGTATTTGGGTCACGTGGTCAGCAATACACACGGACCCTGACAAAATATCCGCCGTCCAAGAATTGAAAGCACCCACTAACCTTCGCGAGCTACGGCGTATCTTAGGGATTTGTTCTTGGTATCGTCGTTTTATCAAGGATTTCTCTACGTTAGCTGTCCCGTTGACCAGATTATTGAAGAAAAATGCCAGTTGGGCCTGGGGAAATAGCCAGCAAGCTGCTTTTGAGGCATTAAAAGCAAAGCTCACGGAAGCACCCGTCCTCGCATGTCCGGATTTCGATCAGACGTTCACTTTGCAAACAGATGCCAGCAACTTCGGCCTAGGAGTAGTTTTGACGCAAAACTTCGATGGCCAAGAAAAAGTGATTGCTTACGCCAGTAGGACACTCACGGAACAGGAGCAGAAATATGCAACAACCGAGAAGGAGTGTCTGGCAATTCTTTGGGGAATTCGAAAGATGCGGCCCTACCTTGAGGGGTACCATTTTAACGTAGTAACAGACCACCATTCTCTTAAATGGCTTCATAGTTTAGAAAATCCCTCCGGCCGATTAGCCCGTTGGGCACTAGAGTTACAACAGTTTGACTTTGAGATCCGCTACCGAAAAGGAGCCATGAACGTGGTAGCTGATGCCCTGTCTCGCGATCCAATCCCCATTACCGAAGCGGATAAACTAGCAGCGATTAGAGATGCCAATCTCGACTGGCTAGACAAGAAACAAAGCCAAGTAGCAATTAATCCGAACAACCATCCGGATTATAAAATTGAGAGCAACCGATTGTACCGTCGATTCACGAACCCGCAGCCTCTGGCTACTCCCGCCGAGTTCGAGTGGAAATTATGCGTCCCAAGATCTGATCGCCAACGAGTTTTAGGCGAAAATCACGACGTTGTAACCGCTGGGCATTTAGGCGTTGCAAAAACGACAGCTCGAATGGCTAAGCGCTATTACTGGCCTGGAATGTTCAGAGATACAGCCAAATACGTCCGAAATTGCCAAGTGTGCAATCGATACAAAATATCACAACAAAAACCGGCTGGATTTATGTATACGACCCCTGTAGAGCAACCTTGGGAAATCGTTTGCGCTGATTTCATCGGACCTTTACCACGATCGATGAAAGGGAATACTACTCTTTTAGTCATGGTAGACAAATTCACGAAATGGGTCGAGGCTGCACCAATGCGCGCCGCGACGGCCCCAAGCCTGATTAAAGCCGTCCGGGAGAAGATAACCAATCGTTTCGGAGTTCCTCGGATGTTCTTATCTGATAATGGATCCCAGTTCACCAGTCGCCCGTTTCAAGAGTTCCTCACCGATCTAGGCATACAGCAACGTCTAACCGCACCATACACCCCCCAAGAGAACCCGACTGAGCGAGTGAACCGCACATTAAAAACAATGATTGCTCAGTATGTCAAAGAGAATCAGCGAAACTGGGACGAGCATATCCCCGAGTTGATATTTGCACTAAATACTAGCCGCCACGACTCTACTGGTTTTTCGCCGGCCGTACTTAATTTTGGTAGAGAACTCCGAGGCCCGAATGAGTTCCGAGATTTGCCACCCTCCGATTGCCCTGCCGAAAATTTGAACACCCGCCAAGAACGAATGCGCGCCCTATACGATCTAGTGAAACTCAACTTACAAAAAGCCAGCCAATCTCAGTCAAAATCCTATAATTTGAGAAGACGGCCCTGGCGTCCCGCTATTGGAGAATTAGTTTACAAGAAGTCCAGAGTTTTGTCTTCAGGCGTGGACTACTTTGCTGGCAAATTAGCACCTCGTTACGACGGCCCTTTCGAAGTCATACGATTTATCTCCCCAGTAATTGTGCTACTAAGATCGGCAAAGAGGGACAGCAACAGAGGCACAGTTAGAAAAGACTCCTCCGTGCGTGCTCATGTGAGGGACTTAAAAGGGTTTCATTCAGAGCAAAATGGTATAAATACCAAAGACCAAACTGCAGCGATCACCATTAATAAGCCGACCATCGTCCCGGACAGTCAGACACTTGTCAGTATTCCGACCGTCGCGCTAAATTCAACTAACAGAGATTACCGACTACCATCAACAGTCAGTACCAGAACAAACCTCAGACGACGTGGACGTTCCTCTAAAAGTGCAATTAACCGAAGGATGAGCCAGACACCACCTAGAATGAAGTCAACCATCAGAGTTGCAACTCCGCCCCGACGTAGCCCTAGGGGACATGGCCTGAAATCCCCAGATACACGGGTCTCCCGCTTATCGGCCCCAGAACGAACAGTACGCCCGCTTCCACCGCCAACCCGTATCGCCCGAAAACCAGCGAGCTCACCCAGAAAAAATAGCTCTGGCGAATTGGTGGCCCGCTTGATTAAGCCAACCACCGGTCGCAAAATACCAGCGCCCCGAAAAACCCTGGCTGGGACCCCGCGAACTAACACCGCCCCTTCAACCTCAGGCGCAGGTTCCAGACGGCCAACGATACCCGGCCGAATGAGCATCTACGCTGCGAAACCAGGTGCGAAGATGACGTTGCCGACCAAGCGCAAAGCTAATGCCTTAGTGCCACCAGCTATTGACAAAGAGTTCGCTCGTCTTATCCGTCCGCCCCCACCACCGGAAGTAGCCATGAAGGAAGCACGTGAGTTAAGGAAAGCTGCTGAGGAGAATTGGCTGATACGAAATTCACCGATTCCCACGTCCAGGCAACTTTCAGATACACCGCTGGTAGTCCGCTTTAAGACATCTGGTGATCATAAACCCGAAGACGCCGCTATAGTCCGAGGAGTACCCGAAGCCGACGAGGCCATAACTCACCTGTCATGGGCCAACAGAAGTAGCCAATCCCCGACTATCCCGCTAGCTCCTACCCCTTTGATAGCTTGTGCAGCCATAGCAGAACCGGCCCAACCCTCGACGTCCGAAGCAGCTAACCATCCAGACCCATTCAGTGGTATCGATTTGCGAGGCCCACAAACTCGGCAAGCGTTCTATATTCAACAGCCGTGGGGAAAGGTTTCAGTACGGCTGAACAAGCAAAGGACCCAAGCCAGCCTGCGTTTCAAAGGAGAGACCAAAATTATGGCTATAAAGGATTAAACCCCTATTATTTATCGATTCTTTATTAGTTTACTTTTGAATTACGATTAATTTCTTTCGTGCTTATTTAAATTATATTGGATTACCCTTAAGTTTTTGAAGTACTTTATATTTTTCTTATCTTTTGAATAAAAATTAATTGTACTAAAATTTATATTTTGGAAAAAAGAAAAAAAGAGAAAAAAAATGAAATAAAACAAAGAAAAAAAAAACATACAAAAAAAAAAGAAAACATTCAAAAAAAAAAAATATATTAAGAAAAAAAAAAAAAAAAAAAAAAAAAAAAAAAAAAAAAAAAAAAATATATATATTACAATGAAATATGAAAAAAAAAAGAATTGAAAGAAAACCAGTAAAAGAGAAAAAAAAAATATTTTTTCTTGCTAACGACAAATAGTAGTGAAATTTCTAAAACCGACGGCTCCTTCTCCCAGATGAAAGCAACGACGAGAGGTCTCGTCTCCTGAAGTAAGGGGGGAATGTAACGAAGTTACAAATTTTCATCTTTTAATCTCAACAATCCACCCTATGAAATTCCGAAGAAGACACAAAAGTTGCCGCAGGCGACGACGGCGACAGCAAAGCGCCAACATTCTACTATACCTTTTAAGCATCATGAAGTACTCCATAACCAAAGCATACCACCGAGGCGCCCATGCAAAATTCGGATGAGGACACAAAAAGGCAAATAACCATTGCATACCTCAAGGCGCCCACGCAGATTTGAAAAAGAGGACAGACACTGGTGGTGGATGATGTCAGCAAGCAGAGTGAAATTTTATTTGTGAAAATTTCGTTTGTCCGTAGAATGCACATTTGCTTGGATCTCCAAAGGCATGAAGTAGATGTGGGAAAATCATCAAAAATCAGATTTTTCTTGCCAGAATCACAGTACCAATTTCGAGTACTCGGTAAAAAAATAATCTCACCCACAATTATTAGTTACGCACTAATAGAAACACACTACTGGTTGTCACTACCAGGTAGGAGTTTCACAACTTTTTGGCTTTTGCCGTGAAAAACCCCCCCCCCGCTCTCCTCTTCCTATATCCAGCTCAGACTAGGGAATTCATCCCACTCTTCGCCGTCTGAAGCACTCTTTCCGCCGAAATAGTTAAGACTAGGGAATTCATCCCAACCTTCGCTGTCTTAACCACCGTCGTACGCTTGGACTAGGGAATTCATCCCAACCTTCGCTGTCCAAAGCTTTCTCCGCCGAAATAGTTAAGACTAGGGAATTCATCCCAACCTTCGCTGTCTTAACCACCGTCGTACGCTTGGACTAGGGAATTCATCCCAACCTTCGCTGTCCAAAGCCTCTTCCGCCGAAATAGTTAAGACTAGGGAATTCATCCCAACCTTCGCTGTCTTAACCACCGTCGTACGCTTGGACTAGGGAATTCATCCCAACCTTCGCTGTCCAAAGCCTCTTCCGCCGAAATAGTTAAGACTAGGGAATTCATCCCAACCTTCGCTGTCTTAACCACCGTCGTACGCTTGGACTAGGGAATTCATCCCAACCTTCGCTGTCCAAAGCCTACTCCGCCGAAATCCCGCCGTTAATTTATATGAAATATTATGTTAACTTATATTAAGTAAAAAAAAAAAAAATTGTAAAAAAAAACATAGTAAATAAACAATAACTAGCTTGGAACTGGAGTTCCTGAACAATCTATTGACCGAGTTTTTCTTGCTTTCTTCGGTAGACCCTGGACCCCGCTGACCTACCTCAGCTGGAAATAAAAAAGCATCACAAACCTATTGAATATAACGGTAAATGAGGGGTAAAAAGGAATAATTACGTGCAAGGGTTTTTATTACTGAATTAATTTGATTGACCCATAAGCATGCTTAAAACCGAAATGCTTCTTAATTAACCCATTGTTGATTCAATTATTTCCTGGATTGTGACATTTGTCACATATATAACGTAGGTACTTTAACTCAGGGAAAACTTACCTCCTGGTAACGGGACTGGACTTGGGAAATTCATCTGTCCAGACTGAAGTAATTTTCCCAAATGACTATTAGTAAGGACCCCACCATCGCTTTGAGAACCAAATGCTCCAATGTCCACATATGAAAATTTATAATGGGCATCAGCAACTCCAAGCAACACTATACTGTACGTTTTTTTGTAGTTGAAGAACTGTGAGCCACTTCTGTTTGGTGCTTGTATATTGACATGCTTACCGTCAATCGCACCAATACAGTGTGGCAAATTCCAGTATCTTTCGAACTTGGTCGCTGATTCCTTCCAATTTTCGGTTGAATTTGAAGGTATGTATATTGGTTGCAATACCTCCCACAAAACATTACAAACTTCTGGTATGATTGTTTGTACCGTAGACCTTCCAATTCTGTGAGAAAAAGCAAGGCTTTGGTAGCTGTCACCTATTGCCAGATATTTGCAATACATCAATGATTTTTTAATTAGAAACAAGACACCAATTTTCTGAAAAGGTATGTGTATTTGCCTTAAAGTAATCAAAAGCCGTAGACCCTCTGGTAAGCCTTGTCGATGGCTTTTCTTCGTCAAACGATTTTTGACTAAGGCAAAAATATAATCAAACTGTTTTAAATCCATTCTTGTGTACTCGAAAAATTTATCTGGGTCATATGATTTTATTTCATCGAGTAAATTATAATAATCGCCCTGGGCATTCCGGTTCTGATTTATTGGGTGAACCCACCATTGGCGATGTACTCTCGATATTTGTTCAACAACTTCCATTACATTTACTACATGCTGTAAGTATTTTTTTAGTTTTTTCAATATCTTGAGTTTCAACTGTAAAGAAACTGTTATTTAAATAAGGAATATTATGTGGGTACCTTAATATAATACAGACATTACTTCTTCTTCCCATTTCAAGGAACTAAGAATCAAGAGAGTCCCTAAAAATATCCATGGTGAAAGGGTGTTTTTTTAAGGGGGAGGGGCAAGTGTAGAATGTTAACCATAACACCCACGAAAAAACTCTTACACTCATGAAATTCGCCAAAAATATATAATTTGTCATGGCAACCAAGAATCAAAATAGTCCATACAAATATCTTTGTTCTAATAGTGTTTTTGGTGGCTGTGAACTTTTGACTTGTTCTACGGAAAATACGATTTCAAAAATTAATTTTTGCTTAAAAAGGCCCATAACTTTGTTAAGGGTGCTTGTATCATTTTAGTTTTGAGCTAAGACCGCCAAAAGTTAAAGGAATGCAATACTAAAGACTGCTTGAACGCATTGGTCCTTAAATTTTTTTTAAAAACAACGCATTCTTAAAGTTTTTTGTTCTGCAGTCTTTTAACTGCTTTTAAATCTTTTTACTTCAAGCAGTCTTTTAAATGCAATTATTGTTGATACGAGATACGCTGGACCATGCCATGACATTTATATTTGGTAGAAAGTGAATAGGTTATATTAAACAAATTAAAAACATTCATTTTTTGCCCACTTTTGTCCAAAAAAATTTATCTCGTTTAAGAAATTTTACACGACTAATAAACGACACAAATACGACTTTAATTCAAACAAATACAAGATTCAGAATATCATAAAATACGTAAAGTCGTATGCGATGTTGTGTGTTTCTCAATACTTACGAGTGAAGTCGGATCTACGACACCAAGAATTATAACATATGACTGTAGTCGAATACGAGTCATAAATACGAGTTGCAGAATATGGGGGAATAAATATATCTGTTTGCTGAAAATAAAATTAAGTAATAATAATAAACAGTTACGAAAAATCATAAATACTTGCTTAATTACATAGTATAACTATGTAATTCGAAGCTGCACAAGAAAAATGCTGCTTCCAAAGTACGAAACCTATTTGTACCTAAGCGTTTATCTTCTATTTCTTGCCCATGGATTATTTAAACTCTAAAACAAATAAAATGCACGACTGGGTCGCACGTACTTGCTCTTATGTTCAAGACACTGCAAGTTTAAGAAAATTGTATATGCAAACATGGAAATTATGAGAGAAAAATGTAGAGAAGCATGAAATACGACATTTAAATTAGCTAAAACAACTCTTTCGACAGTTTGAGGTGAAAAAAAAGTATGCCATCTTAATTCATGATGGAATATGATTGTATGGGAAAAAAAAATTTAAAATCGTTGGAGCAGTTTTTTTTTAAATTAATTTTTTATATATAAAATTCTCAAAACATTTTTAAGAACAAATTTTGGTATGCAAATCTGAAGTATATATTTATGTGTATATAAAAACAAAATTTGAAAAAAAATGTCAACCCGTTTTTGAGATATCGAATTTTCAAAAAAAAATTTTGAAACTTTTTTTAAAAATCCAAAAAAAAAATTTTTGAAAATTTTGATATGCAATATTATTTAATCTTATCTAAAATTTGTATATAAAAAAAATCATTTAAATACGTTAAGCTGATAACGAGAAAACTCAAAATAAAAAAATACGTTCTATGACAGGTACTACTAATAGTTGCTATGTGTAAAATTTTATAATTTTTAATGGTATATCGTACTAATTTTAGTATATGAAAAAAGTTTAATCAAAATCGTAGGAGTCGTTTTCAAGCAAAAAAATATTTTCCTTTGCGGTTTTTTCACTTTTGTATGGAAGGTACCGTTATTTTTTCATAAATGTAAAATTTTTTCTAAAAATATTTTAGAGAGTACTAAAAAAGTCTTAAATATCGAGTTTCAAAAAAATCTATGATGCCGTTTTCGAAATATTTGATTTTCCAAAAAAAAATTTGAAATATTTTTTTAAAAATCCAAAAAATATTTTTTCAAAAATGTTGGTACACAAAACTAATAACATTTTTTGGAAGCTTCTGTATAAAAAAAATAATTGAAATCGGTCATACCATTTAAAAGAAAATCAAAAATTAAAAAAAATGGTTCCTTGGGAGGTACCATTAATAACCATTTTTGAAAAATGGTTTTCCACCCAAAGAAAGCCTTTACTAAAATAAATTTACTGAATTTTTTTTAAGAAAAGTTGTCGAGCCGTTTTTGAGAAAAATACGATTATGTAAATTTGCCAAAAAAAAATGTATGGCAGGTACCGTTAATTTTGGTTCTCAAAAAAAATGAAAAAAACGTGTCGGCAGAATCACCAAAAACCACTATGTACCAAGTTTGAAGAAAATCGATCGAGCCGTTTAGGCTGTAGACGAACAGACAGACAGACAGACAGAATTGTGCCACCCACTTTTTTGGTGTTCTCTATCATCGTAATATCATGTTTGATTGTTATCTCAAATTTTTTTTTTGCACGAATCCAAAACTTGCCTTATAGTACCTATAATCGCAAGTAAAAAGACAGTTCTATCATGGTCATAGATTGGTCAACCTCAGGGAAAACAAATGATCAACTGGAATAATTCAAAGACTTTCTCTGGAATCCATCTACTGCTTTGTGAGTGCTGTCGAATTCTAAGACCAAGCAAACGAAATATTGCACATGCATGTGTCAGACTTGCCTTCTTGGTTGCAACTTTAAAAGTATATTTATTGCTAGTGATTGTCCTCGAGTTCATGTCTTTCATCATCAACATCAAGGATTAAATCGAAATCTTTAACATTGATTGTGGCCATAAGTTGGATGTGTGGGATTAACTTATCAAAAATTGCAACAACCTCTTAAAGAGACTGATTAAAATCTGTGTTTGGCATTTTGTTTTGTTATTTTATGGGTCAGTTCTTTTACGTATTCTATGTGATAACCTACGGACTTGGCATTGCATTTGCCTCTTTTGGTGGCCTTAATCCACCAAATCAACCAAAATTGGATACATAAACTTCTACTCGGAGAAGTGGAAATATTACGACCAAGTAGGTACTCTACGAGTTTTTCTTTAAACACATCTCCACTGAACTCTGCACAAAAAATTCCTTCGTTGAGGAAAATCTTTTCGGCGCTTGGATGGTTTTCTTATATGGAGACTTCTGAATGTGGCCTGTCTGATCGAATATACCAGATAACTTAAGTATTTAATAAAGTTTATTTAATACATACAAAAAATAAAAGTAGCAGTAGTAGTAGTAGAGCTATGTATAAGTATTTATACTACGTAACTAGGTACTAATAAAACAAAACACAATAAAATGACATAGAGGAATAACTATATTAATTCTTGTCCCCCAGTCTTGGCTTTACACTTCCAAATAACTCAAAATTTTCTTACACACAGATTGTACACTGTTTCCTTTTTTGAAAAAACACTAGATTAACAGATTGACTTCAGTTTAGAAATTTATTTCATTTGGGCTTAAGCCGATATCCTGGACCATAGATATTAATATACGATTTTTTCACAAAATAAATACCACCTTTTTCGTTGTTCTTGAATAAACTTCCTTAAATTCTTTTGTTCATTCTTGGGTTGCTTATTATTTCATCGTTATCCTTGTCTTCTTTTTGTTGAAATTTCAAATTGCATCTTATTTCATTGAGATTTCCGCGTATCGATGCAGCTTTCTATCACAATCTCGGACTTTTTCTCGAAGATTTGTGACTTCAAATACGCTGTTTTTGATAATTTATACAAATCATCTGCAGATAGACATTCTCCCATGTGTGCCACAGATGGCTTACATCATCCAATAGAAGGACTTTGATTCGTTTATCATTTCTTTTAACTTTTATCTTCTCCAATGCATAGAACTGTTCGTCGTTGTAAGTGTTCTGGTTGCTTCTTCGACAAAATGTTAATACAGCTGAAAAATTACGTCAGCAGCTTGATAAATTGGCTTCAACTTCTTTCAGAACTTGTGGATCATCTTCAGGTTTTGCGGCTTAATTCGCATACGAAACGGCTGCGGCATATTCGATCACAGTTGATAATAATTCATGAAAACGTTTAGTTTTTTTTAATAGTTTCAACTGTTGCACAGATTTTTTAATTATTTAGTCTATATTGATGTGAGGATCTCGATTCTGCATTTGCATTCATGACCGACACTACATGCAGCCATTGCTAAGCTGACATCATTTTCAACGAACATTGCTTGGAAAAACCGGAAACTTTGGAAGTTCTAACTAAATTGGCAGCTGAATATTATTATCTCATTGCTAGGAAAAGTGGATTGTCTCGATCAGTCGTTGGGAATGTACTGGCACACAAAGTAACAAGTAGTCTTGATTCCAAATGCTTATTACAATATAAAAGAATTTGATTTTCACATGGTACTTCAGTATGAATGAATAGACTTCAATGCTGTCTGTGCGATTGATCAAAAAGACATTTCTTTCTGAGAACCAAAGTAACCTGTTGGAAGAATGTATCGAATGACCACGTTTTTCAGCAATCTCCCTCGAGAATACCAGCGAGTAAAGGTGTAACTAGTGTCCTTAAATCGGCTGTAGGTAGCAGTGTTGTGGTAGAGTTGTGGCCAATTCAATTTGACCATTCTCCGTCAATTGGGTGCCTGATATAAAACCTAATGATTTTATATGTTATTTGATGCATATTTCCGTGGTTCTTTCTACCACCAAACTGACGGAATGGCAAGTTTCCAGTGGCTACATGGTAGAACGAAACTCCAATCGACCAAAGATCTACATTAGCTGTAAACAATCGATATTGGAGAAACTCTTGAAGCACACCGTCGATTGAAGTTGGTTAAAAACATATGTGGCACATATGCAAAGTGCAGCAAATCAACAGCGTCTGTTTGATGTTTTGGGAACACAGATATTCATTCCGTCGTCGTTTTCTTTATTTAATTTTTTCAGTGGACTGGAGATTGGGGACTATTACTACTAAAAGTAAAAGAAAGTACGTACGTATTATATACATACATACATTGCCCGATTTTAACAAAGCAAATTTTCTTTTTATGAGGGTCGAAGGTATAGGAGAACATTGAAAATTAGCAAGGTTTTAAAACAAGGAAACGTGGCATTGTTTTTGCTTATAATTAGCCTCAACTTAAATTTAGTAATTTCAATATTGGATGTTTTTTAATTACCTTGAAAAGAAATCCTCTTGCCTCCATTTTCATTTTCACAAACATTTTATTTATAGTTAACAAATTTTTTGACAGCTTGTGTGAATACCAACTTGAAAACTCTAATTTCATACGCTTTTTCACAAGAAGGTGTCGCAAGCATATGTGTGTGTTTAAACTTTTGCACTTTTTGCAAAAAGTAAGTTGAATGTAGTTAGGCCTTAAGAATCAAAAAGGAGTGGATTAGACCAAAAATTCAATCGAAATAGACATTTAAAAAATTGAAATTGACATCAAGCCCCCTTTGGATCCTCACTTGTAGTCAAAAAAAAAAAAAAAAAATGCGTGACATTGAATTCTAATCCAAAAGCAAATTCACTAAACAGCGTTTGTCCAGTCATCATAATGCATAAACCCTGAGATAGTGATTTCGACAAACCCGTTATCATGACGTAAAATTGATAGAGTTTTATACTATGTTCCCACCAAAACAAAATCTGAGATTTCAGCTGAAAAATTTGGAGATCTCAAATTGATGGAGTGGGATTTCATTAAGATTTCGTTGAAATCTAGGTTTTCATTGAGATTTCGTTGAAATTTTCATTAAATCTTGTTCCATCACCTTGAAATATCAAAAGTTTTCAACCGAAATCTCGGATTTCATTTTGGTGGGAACATAGTATTATACTGGCTAGAAAATTATAGGCATACATTTCAACCAAGCAGTCTGGTAGTCAAATAAAAAAAATATCACCTATAGGTACCGGAAAAAAGGACTTGATTTCTGACTGAGAATATAGACAGAAATCTGAACTAGCTTATTCAGCTACACAGCGCTTTTATATGCTATGTTTTTTTTTGTATCTTTCGGTGACAGCTGCAATCAAGCGATGAAGTTGACACATACATTTTTCACAAAAAAATTCTTATCATACCATAGCCTTTTCGCCGCTGCGCTAGAGCTTATTTGGTTGCAATTTGGAAATTCGGATGCAAATTCCAAATTCTCATTTAATTATTTCCTAGTGAACATTAAAACAAAACCTTATCTTCTCGAATCAATGTAAATTGTTTTCCTACGAATATTTTAACGTGCAAACAACCCATCCCATCAAGTATTTATTACACTTGCATTTAAAACATTCCATTTCGAATTTTGTGTGCGTCTCGATTCTGATAATAGACACGTTTTTTCAAAGGAAATAGTTTTTTTAATTTATATTTTTTCTTGTGTGTATGTATATTATGGTTAAGATTTTATTGTAAAAGTGTAAACAGTATTAAGCGTTAAATAGTTGCTATTTGCTGATCGAATACAAAGTGAGAAACTGACTAATTAATTGTTATTGAATTCTTTAATTGACTTGTGTTTAATATTCAAACAATTTGCAATTGTTTGTTTTGCTAATTTATACGTGAAGTCAACAACCCACATCAAAACATGACGACCTCAAATAAGCCTGATGACACAACATCTTCGTGCTATATGAATGATTTTCAAAACATGCTTGAAAAAGGCAAGGAGCCAGATATGACGAAAGCCTATAATCCAAAAGTTGCCCAAGAATTCGAGAAATATTTAAACCCTTCAACTTTGAAGCGACACGTCTTGAAGAGTGAAAAAATGCAAAAGATAATAGATATTTACGCAAAGGCCGAGAAAAGACCGATCACAGATGTTGAACGGCAAGTAAAGGATATTCTCGATGAAATTGGATTAGAACGAAGTGTTGTTATTTTCCGATGGTGTGGAATTGCTATTACTGCTATTGCAAAGAGAATTACATCAGGAATATTTGTGAATGAGAAGAACCTTAATCGGGTAAGAGATGGACTTGGAAAGAATCCAGTATTATATTTGCCGAGTCATCGGAGTTACTTGGATTTCATTTTGATGTCGTACATTTGTTTTCATTACAACATTGAAATACCAGGGATAGCAGCTGGAATGGGTAAATTTAATCAAATTTTGAAAAAAATCTTGCCTGCATTTCGGCTTCTGATTTCATTGCTCTATTTCTATTTTTATAATCTTACTCGATTATATGAAAAATACCTATTCATTCAATTTAAGTTTATTTCTGATACTACACACGACCTTGAATAAATAAAATTTGTACCTTTGACCGTCTAATTAAATTCATACAGGTGCGATTTCATTGGACTTCGACTATTTATTCTATTTGTTCTCTTTATATCAATTTTTGATCTGGAGAGCTTAAATAAGGTACCTACCTACGTACATACATATTTTCTTTTTTTATTTTAAAAAGCATATTTGTATGTTTGTTCATAGAGACATTCTAGGAAATAGTTAAGCTGATCAACCTTGCTAGAAGTAGAACATTATCACCCATTTTACAAAAAAAGTTAGATATTGGTCTCTATTCCCATCTTTAGAGAGAATATAACTTAGGTGAATCAATATCACCACTTGTTTGACGACAAAACAAATCTAGACAGAGTTCTAACTGTTTGATATCTTAAAGTAGTTTACCAGTCAGCTGCATTGTAGGTGTCATACTTGGACACTGCTTAATACGCAAGTACGCAACGCAGCATCAACTTCAACTGTCCGAAATAATTAAAAATGTAAAAAAGACGTGATTGTGGATAGGGTCCGCTTTTGTTCCAAAGTTTCTTTTTTATCATAATCATAGGTTCCTAATTCAAACAAATGTTTATGGATACTTATTGTTTCATTTTGTTGATACTGTCTTTCAATAGCAAGTGCACAAATGATTAAATACTAAATTTGCATACACAATCAGGAATAAGTTGAGCTCTATCTTATCTGTTTGTAGTTTGTACGTATTTCAATGGAATTTTTTTAGAGGCATAAAACTTTAAAATTAAATTAAACTCACAAATAATTTTATTGGCCTTATTCATACCTACCTACCTGCAATTTACCATTACATGTAGTCATAATAATTGTAATCAAAATTTTGTCAATTATGGAAACAATTTGTCATTATGTACCTATTTGTTATTGAAAAGCATCAATACCTTCTATTTCAATTACAATTCAAAATCAATTTTGATTATTTATAAAAATGTAACCAAATTGAAAGTAAAAATGTAACTGAATAAATATTTTTGAAGTGAAACTTTTTAATGAGTTGAGAGTTAAACTTGCACGTTGAATTTTAGGGTAGCGACAATCCGAAACGGTTAAACGAAAAATTGAAATGATTTTGTGGCTAAATGGGTGAGTGGTAAAGTAAAAACAAAAATTTGAATTATAAACTATATTATGTTGAGTGGAAAATATGTTTTCCGTTAGCTGTTTTGGTCACAATAATTTTAGCAATGAAACAAGAGTCGTTACATGTACTTTTCCCGACGTTTCGGCAAGGGTTGCTCAACATAATACAAATCAAATTGGTCAATAAATTTACATCTTAATTATAAACTATAGTCAAGTCAATGAAGGACAAAAAATGCACGACTGGATCGCACGTACTTGCTCTTATGTTCAAGTTGTCAGGAACTTAAGAACTTTAAAAAATATTCAAGTAATTATAGAAAAAGTATAAAAAAGCATTTAAATCGTACATTTATAGTCCAGTCAACGAAGGAAAAATAAATTCAATAAATCATGCTCTCTGGGTTATTATTTAATGTGGTAGGCGTGACCCCCAGGTATAACATACTAAAAGTCCACAGCCCAGGGCCGCGAGCTATAGCCAGGGGGGGGGGGTTAAAGGTCCCCTTTTGTAATATTTCGGGAATATTTTGAAAACTAAGCGTTTGAGGGGAAAAATGTACACTACAAAATGAAAAAAATAACAAATTTCCTACAAAAAAGGTCTTATTCATATTATCCGTAGAAGCAAGGTTAAGAAAGATACGGGGAGTAGACAATTCGAAAAATTGAGATACAATGTTATCGTCTTACAACATCAATGGTTTTTGATCAATTAACCCAGAAATAACCGGAAAAGTAAGTATATATTGATTCATGATAATTTCAGTGATGTCATGAGAGCAAGTTGAAGTGTACACAAGCTGGTTGTATTTAAAATGTCCTTATTTTTTTTTGATACAGTGTTTATTTTTATATGAGAAACTCTGTTTCTTCAAAGGTAAGAAGTACACAGAATATTTCCTATTTACAGGCCAATTCTTTATGAAAGCATTTTTGGACATATCCTAAGAAATAAATTCTTTACAAGGGAGGTGTATTTCCCCCTCCTTTATATAAGGGGGACAAATTCCCAAAACATTGACTGAAAATAGAAAAATAGGTACCTAGCTATTTAAAAACAACGGAAATACTTACAATATTGTGATACATCTTTTTTAAAAGCTTAAAACAGATTGTTTTATTATATAGTCAAATCAAGTTAACAATTTTTGGAAAATTCGTTTGAAAACTCAAAATTAATAAAAAAAAATTGAAAAATGTTTTAAAATGATTTTTCATTTTTTATTTTACACTATAAAGTAGTAAATTGTCTTTTATCATTCACTCTTGCTGTTAGCCTTGAGTGGAATGCTGAAAACCAGACGGTTGTAGGTTTCTAGTTTTTGAGAAAATTGAAAATTATGAAAACTACTTTTTATTCGGAAACACTTAAGCCCGTATGACACTACATTTGTCTCTAATTTTTAATAAACTGAAAATGAAATTAAAGTGGAACGTACAATTTCTTATTCAAACTTTGATAGGTGTGAGTGAGTACGCACTATATCCATAAATGTAAAAATGTCACAAAAAACCTATACAAAATGTGATTTTAAAATTAAATTTGTCAGGTTCTGGCACCTTTTCTTGATATTTCAGAATTAAAAATGAAAAATTATTTCAAGGTACACTCAGTTACAAAAGAAGATATACACTGGACCCTAGAGAACACTAGGATATGATGTATATTTTCTTTTGGGACACATTGTAAATGTGAAATTTAATATAGAGAAATGCTATCCCTTTCTTAAAATGTCTTCTTATCCCTTTTTGGCTCTGCTGACAATTTGATAGATTAAATGAGAAATACAATGAAGAAAAAATGTAGTGTCATACGGGCTTTAGTAACAATTACTCAACAAAAATTATTTAAACAAAAGAAGTTTTCACTATTTTCAATTTTCTCAAAAACTAGAAATCCTACAACTGTCTGGTTTTCAGCATTCGACTCAAGGATAACAGCAAGTTTGAATGATAAAAGACAATTTAATACTTTATACCTAGTGTAAAATAAAAATGAAAAATATTTTAAAAACATTTTTCAATTTTTTTTTTATTAATTTTGAGTTTTCAAACGAATTTTTTTAAAAATTGTTAACTTGATTTGACAATATAATAAAAGAATCTATGTTTACCTTTTAAAAATGTAGCACAATATTGTTAGTATTTCCGTTGTTTTTAAATAGCTATTTTTCTATTGTCAGTCAATGTTTGGGAATTTGTCCCCCCTTATATAAAGGAGGGGGAAATACACCTCCCTTCTAAAGAATTTATTTGTAAGGATATGTCCAAAAATGCTTTCATAAAATATTGGCCTGTAAATAGGAAATATTCTGTGTACTTCTTACCTTTGAAGAAGCAGTGTTTCTCATATAAAAATAAACACTGTAGCAAAAAAAATAATTAAGGACATTTTAAACACAACCAGCTTCTGTTAACTTCAACTTGCTCTCAGAACGTCACTGAAATGACTATGAATCAATATATACGTATTTTTCCGGGTATTTCTGGGTTAATTGATCAAAAACCATTGATGTTGTAAGACGATAACATTGTTTTTCAATTTTTCGAATTGTCTACGCCCCGTATCTTTCTTAACCTTGCTTCTACGGAAAATATAAATAAGACCTTTTTTGTAGGAAATTTATTATTCTTTCATTTTGTAGTGTACATTTTTCCCCTCAAACGCATAGTTTTCAAAATATTCCCGAAATATTACAAAAGGGGAATTTTTAACCCCCCTCCTGGCTATAGCTCGCGGCCCTGGGCTGGGGACTTTTAGTATGTTATACCTGGGGGTCACCCCTACCAAATTAAATAATAACCCAGAGTGCATGATTTACCTATTGCATTTATTTTATAATTTTGAGTCTTCTTTGACTGGACTATTAATTGTATAAACAGCCCTATAAATAACTTAAAGCTCAAAGTATGTATGTCATTTGATTACATGAAACCATATGAATATAAGCAAAAAAAATTTAGATCGTTGGAGCCGTTTTCTTAAAAAATAATTTTTTATATATAAAATTTATGTAACAGTTAAAAAAAATGGTATGCCAATTTTGAGTATACAGGGTGTCCCGGACCTGAGTGGAAGTATTTCAGGGGGTGGTTCTTTGGGTTATTCTAAGAAAAAAATTGTATGGGGGGAAAGTTGTATCTCCCCTCCCTGAGGCAGGGAGGGACAGTTTCTGAAAACCAAATAAAAAAAACCAAATGTAAAAATCTTTCTTAGTTTTTGAGAAATTAAAAAAAAACAAAAGGTACTTTTACCACAAAAGCCCGAAAAAGGGTTAAATTATGGATAATTCATGAATAAATTCATTTTTTCAGGCTTATTCGGGAAAAGTACCTTTTGTTTTTTCTTAATTTCTCAAAAACTAAGAAAGGTTTTTACATTTGGTTTTCGGTAATGGACTAAAAAATAATGAGGGCATTGAATATTGAACACAAAAAATGCCCTTAATTACGTAAAATTTTGAAAAATATCGACTTAAGAAAAAAAAATTACCATTTTTTTTTTAATTTTGACTGAAATTTAATTTCTCAAAAACTATTCGCTTAAACAACTTGATTTAAAAACCAAATACAAGAATGGAGTATTAACTTTCAAAAAAATTATAGCAAATTATTAAATGTGTTTCCGTTGATTTTTAATGTTTTTTTTTGCATTTGAAGTCAATGTTTCAGAAACTGCCCCTCCCTGCCTCAGGGAGGGGAGATACAACTTTCCCCCCATACAATTTTTTTCTTAGAATAACCCAAAGAACCACCCGCTTTTTCTAAAATGTTGGTATGCTGTATTATTTATATTCTAAGAAAACTTTTCTTCGAAAATTTTTATTGAAATCGGATAAGCGGTTAATGAGAAAACCGAAAACCAAAAATATCATTATATGGCAGGTACCGTTAATAAATGTTTTGGTAATTTTTTTTTCTTACCAGAAAGTACACCATACCTACAATAATACACGATTTTTTTTAATCAAAATCGTTGGAGCCGTTTTTGAGATAAATTAGCTTTTCCTTAACGGTTGTATGGCAAATACTAAAAAAAAAATCAATTTTCCCTCTGGAGAACCTTAAGTTCAAAATTTGAAGAAAATCGCATCATTGGTTTAGGCTGTAGATCCAGATACAAAACAGACAGAATACAAACTGACAGACAGACAGAAAGAATTGTGCCACCCACTTTTTTCGTGTTCTCTATCATCGTAATGTTATGTTTGATTATCTCAAAAATTTTTTTTTGCACGAATCCAAAACTTGCCCTATATGTAGTACCTACATATATCGCAAGTAAAAATGCCATCACCTTAAAAAAAATTCAAAAGTTTTGAATCTTGGCACACTTATTCAGAATGGTGTAGCAATGTGTTTAAAAAAGTCCCCATGAATCCGAGGGGAGCTCTAGCGAACAAACATTTTAATTTGTTTGTATTTCGTATTTACCTTAGAAATTATTTGTCCTATCAAACAATTTTCTGAGAAAGAAAGATAGCCAACCAAATACAGCGGTTCATGCCATACAATTTTTTTAGCAACTTTACAATATGTATCTTATTTATTTTTATTTTTTTTTGGCATTCCCGTTATTCAGCTAAAGATATTAAAAAAGAGAGAATTCTAGTCTTTTGAACATAAGATTTTGCCAATAATTTTTTTGAGTATTTTTTTGCAAACACTGAAAACTGCTATTTTGCACTCTAAGTCGACGATCTGTGCTTTGATTTTTTGATACAAAAATTAGTTTTCTAATATACTTTTTACCAGGAGTGCTGTTTCCAAAACTGCTGACAAGTTTTTATTCTCATTTTTGGAAAAAATTTGAAAAAAAAACAATTCATATGACAACTACCCTGTCGACATGAGCTGAAATTTGTTTCCTGTAGGGAAGCATGAAACTGCTTTGTAACTTATTTGAAGTTCGTCCATTAGGCTCTGATTTGATTTGATTGAATAGAATTAACTGAAGCTTTCGAAGCCTATACTCCTTTTTTCTGCTATGACTCACGCCAAAAATCTGCTGTGAGCTATCGGTCCTATAGACAAACAGACTGATAATTTTTTTTGAAAGCGACCAGTAACCGCCCTCCCTCTCTAATCGTCCACCACTCGGCGCAGAATAAATTTGTACTCCCAAGTAAATTAAAGTCTTAACTTGCTGCTATCAATAGTGACGTGTTTAATTTGTTTTTTTTCTTTCAATTTACTTCTGTCACGTGTTGCACGTTATCTATTAAAAATTTAAGATTTATTATTTACTAGAAAACAACCTTTCACATGTATGTACGTATCTTTTCAGATTTTCATGCAATGTTTGGTATGGGAAAAATGCTTCGCAAAACTGGTGCTTTTTTCATGCGTCGTTCTTTTTCTGGCGACGAACTGTACTGGGATGTTTTTCGGGAGTACATGTATGCCCTGGTTGCTTCTTATCACATCGGTACTGAGTTCTTCATCGAAGGAACACGAAGTAGAAATTTTAAAGCGCTCGTACCTAAAGTTGGTCTTTTATCAATGGCCTTAATGCCATTTTTTACTGGTGAAGTTTCTGATATAACAATAGTTCCCGTTAGTGTGTCTTATGAGCGCGTTTTAGAAGAACAGCTATTTGTTTATGAGTTATTGGGTGTGCCTAAGCCAAAAGAGACCACTAAAGGGTTTTTCAAAGCACTTAAAATCATCGATGAGCGTTTCGGTCGAATGTACATGGATGTTGGTAATCCAATATCTGTAAAAGAGTTCTTTGGTGCTAGAACTGATCGAATTCGAAGAGCAAGTATAGCTGGCCATTTGCAAAAGCTCAATAAGGATGAAGTGTTAATGATCAAACAATTAGCCAGTGAGGTGAGTTGTAGAAAGTAATTTTTCAAACTATGTACTAATGAAAAACAATTTTAGGTTGTCTTCCAGCAGCAAAGAAGAATAGTAATAACCACTTTCAATATGATAGCTGTTTTATATACGTACAGCTTGAATTGCCAGCGGCCATTGAATTTAGATGAGCTCTCTAAAGATGTCCTGTTACTGAAAACTCTATTTGAAAAATTGGGTGCTCATGTGGCTACGAACAATAACTGCATCAAACCAGAAATTATTAAGACTGTTGAAATCCATTCAAATGTTGTAACATTCGAAAAAGCCAATTTAAAGTATACTCCAACGAATGGAGTAGATATGAAAAGTATTGAAGTGAAAAAACTCAAAGGTCACATGTTAACGCAAAACACCATGACAATAGCAGTTCCTGCTATGCACATTCAGCTCTATATCAATCCCTGTATGTTTTGGTTGGCTAAACCGTCATTTGTTGTTTTAGCAGCGATGAAGTTAAATACGAATGGATATCGAGATGTTTTACCAGTAGATGAACTTGAAGACAAATTTAATGAGTTGTGCAACATATTTAATCAAGAATTTATCTTCGAATCAACTAAAAATGAAAATGTGAGTTTAATTACGAAAATTTTTATTGAAATAATGTAAATGGCATGTAATTTTGCAGAGTGTTTCACACATTCTCGATGTGTTAAGGAGTTTTGGTGTTTTTAATGGTATGGAGTTTCGAGAAAGCGATGTATCAAAGCTGTTGCTCAGTGCGATTGCACCATTTCTTTGCATATACTATCAACTGGCTTTGGCTATTATAGAGGTAAATTTTACATAAATTATATATAAAAAAAACACATTCATTGCAATGAATTTGTTTGTCATTTAGTATTTTTAACTGGCTTTGGCTATTATAGAGGTAAATTTTACATAAATTATATATAAAAAAACACATTCAATGAATTTGTTTGTCATTTAGTATTTTTAATTTTTATAATGATATGATTATAAAAGAAACAGGATTCTCTGTCATTCTCTCTTATTTTAAAGAGCTAAACCTTCACAGTACTAAACGTAGGTACTATAACTCATGATAGAGGTTTTTTTCTTAAACTCAAACGGTTCATATAGCTAACAATCAATTTGTCAAAAACAGCTTCATTTCTCAGAGTTTTTTTTAACTCAAACGGTTCATATAGCTAGCAATCAATTTGTCAAAAACAGCTTCATTTCTCATATAAAAATTGATTTGTCAAGCAATTCACAGGTATTGTCTTTTTATAATGTCGTTTTCCATTGAAATCTGAAAGATTTAATTTTAAAATCTAGAAAGTATTTTCATCTTATGAAATTGGATAGGTAAATCTAATATTTTCAACAGGGAACCCAAAAATCTATAGTATTATCCACTAGTTTCAGTTTGACCTTTAATAACTTTGGAGGGAGTACAATAATGAGATAAGAAGTAAGGCCCTTTTTTTGCAAAGAAAATTAAATTTTTTTAAGAATACGTTTCGATTATTTCCGTCGTTTACTTGTTAAAGTTTAAAAATAATGAAGTTAACAAAAATTTCTCGAAATATACCTAAAAATCTTTTAAATACAACAATAATTTGGTATATGTAGCTCCGCATTGTTGTTCTATTTAACATGCCACTTTTTACTTGCGATTAAAGGTACTATAAGGCAAGTTTTGGATTCGTGCAAAAAAATTTTTTTGAGATAACAATCAAACATGATATTACGATGATAGAGAACACCAAAAAAGTGGGTGGCACAATTCTGTTTGTCTGTCTTTCTGTTCGTCTACAGCCTAAACGGCTCGATCGATTTTCTTCAAATTTGGTACATAGTGGTTTTTGGTGATTCTGCCGACACGTTTTTTTCATTTTTTTTTTTAGAACCAAAATAACGGTACCTGCCGTACAATTTTTTTTTAGCAATTTTACATAATCGTATTTTTCTCAAAAACGGCTCGACAACTTTTCTTAAAAAAAATTCAATACATTTATTTTAGTAAAGGCTTCCTTTGGGTGGAAAACCATTTTTCAAAAATGGTTATTAATGGTACCTCCCAAAGAACCATTTTTTTAATTTTCTTCAAAACGGTTCAACCAATTTCAACTATTTTTTTATATTGAAGCTTCCAAAAAAAATAATGTTTCAAATTTTTTTTTTGGAAAATCAAATATTTTGAAAACGACTAAATCGATTTTTTTGAAAGTTGATACTTATGAGTTTTTAAGTACTCTGTAAAATATTTTTAGAAAAAATTTTACATTTATGAAAAAATAACGGTACCTTCCATACAAAAGTTATAAAACCGCAAAGGAAAATATTTTTTGTCTCAAAAACGACTCCTACGATTTTGATTAAACTTTTTCTATATACTAAAATTAGTACGATCTACTACCAACAATTATAAAATTTTACACTTAGCAACTATTAATAGTACCTGTCATAGAACGTATTTTTTTATTTTGAATTTTCTTGTTATCGGCTAAACGGATTTAGATGAGTTTTTTATATAAAAATTTCAGATAAAATTAAATAATATTGCATATCAAAATTTTCAAAAAAAAAGTTTTTGAGTTTTTAAAAAAAGTTTCAAATTTTTTTTTTGAAAATTCGATATCTCAAAAATGGGTTGACAATTTTTTTTCAAATTTTGTTTTTACATACACATAAATAAATACTTTAGATTTGCATTCCAAAATTTGTTCTTAAAAATGTTTTAAGAATTTTATATAAAAAATTAATTATTTAAAAAACCGCTCCAACAATTTTAAATTTTTTTTTCCCATATAGTCATATTCAATCACGAATTAAGATGGCATTCTTTTTGTTCAGCTCAAACTGTCAAACGAGTGGTTTTAGCCAATTTGAATGCCGTTTTTGATGCTTCTCTACATTTTTCTCTCCTAATTTGCATGTTTTATTTACAATTTTCTTAAACCCACAGTGTCTTCAACATAAGAGCAAGTACGTGCGACCCAGTCGTGCATTTTATTTTCTTAGCGAAGATAAAAATTCACTAAAAAACAGGCCTAATAACTACTAATTCGCTCCTTAGTACAGTCAAAGTAGGTTTTTAGATCACAAAAATTCGTAAACGGATGGAAAAAACTGTTCTATTTTTTATTTCAATAGAAGAAATGTTTCATGCAAAAAATAATCAGCTTGCAATTTTGAACAATTGTTGTCATAGGTCAGACTCTGTATTTTTTCCCGACGGAGATGGCAAAATTTTCAAACATCAATTTACCTTAGTGGTTTTTGGAAACTTTGTCGCTCTGTATCTTCTAAAACCACAGAGAGTGAGATCTATAAGAACAATAATTATTGTTCAAGATTGCAGGCTTTTTTTTAGCATACATCTCCGACCAACAGTATTGAGGGAAATCAATTTAAAAATAAAGGCGGTATTACACTATCATATATATATGGCTTAAGCTGCCATATAAAGTATGGCAAAGGTTTTCAATGTATGACAAGTTGTATTACACTATGCCATACATATATGACCAATTTATATGACAAATGGCTTCGTCAAATAATTTTTGTTCATATATATGACAAAGATAAATATGGCTATCACACTAGCTTTGAAATATCAAATACATACATATATGAAAAACAAATTATTTGACAATAATGGAAATTAATTTGTCAAAATAAATAATAATTTCAATTGGTTTTAATACATCCTTGCTGCTTGCTCTATAATTGTCACTTTTTCTCTGAACTGGAATCGAAAGATGCAAAAATAAATTCCGCCAATAACATAATTTTTTTTGTGGTATGAAAATTATTATTATAGTCCGGGAGCCGACCGTAAGATTACATATGTGCATTCATATCTCATCACGGCCACGGAAAAATTGGATGCCAACCGAGAGCTTAAGTCCAAACATTTACAAAACTGCTGGTCGGACAGGCTTTATCCGGTCGCAATGGTTAGAAAATGCACTTTTCAGGATGCATTTTCCGCTAAATGTACCTACATATAATATGAGCAGCTTATATAAATGGGGTATAAAATAAAAGCTAAGACTGTCTTCTACCAATACCAATGGTCGGACAGACTTTTTTTGGCTACTGGAACGAGTCCGACCATTAAAAAAATGGTATTTTTTTAACACTGCCTTAACCACTTTCTTTTCATTTTTATCCAAGGATGCAAAAAGTAAATTTTAGAGAATTGGTCGGAATCGTGGCAACAGCAAAAAAAAGTCCGCGTAGAGGACTGTCTTAGCTTTCATTTAATACCCCATTTATATAATTTTCTTATGTTAGAGGTTACATTCAGCGGAAAATGCAACCAGAAAAGTGCATTTTCTAACCGTTGCGACCAGATAAAGCTTGTCCAACCAGCAGTTTTGTAAATGTTTGGACTAAAGCTATCGGTTGGGGTAAGTGCGAGGTTGGTTGTATGCAAAGTTTCTTTTGCATTTAAAGAATCAGGATTTGAAGAAACCTTGAATTTATCCTATATATCCAACAATAATTGTAGCTATAAAGTTTTGAGATTTTTGAATAGGCGGGGCTTAAAAGCTGAGCATGGATCATACTTGAAGTGATGGGCTTAAATGACGAATCCAAAAAGCAATAACACCCGCGCTTCTTATTGCTTTTCTTTCGTGGGTCTTATTGCCATTTCAGACTGGAAAATAAGCCCGTGGGTATTTTTTGCTTTTATTTTGGAAAATAACGCCAATGGGCCTTATTACCGCGGGTGTTATTGCACCGGTTCAAATACTGCATATTTCCCCTTGTATTAAAAATAAATGAAGACTTCTGATTTCACTTGATCCATATTCCAAAAATAAATGATAAAATTGCTTGACATACATGAACATATAAAATTAAACGATTTTTATATGACTATATGGCTCAAAACTTCCAAATATATATGTCAACGCCTTTGATTTGATATTACACTTTGTCAAATATATGGCTCAAAATCATGGTCATATATATGGCACCATATATATTTTGTCATATAAATATGTCTATCACATGTATATGACCCTTCTGAGACATATTTATATGGCAAATTTGCCATATTTATATGCTAGTGTAATATCGCCTTGGGTGAACATTTTGCCTACTATGCTTTAAAAATAAGTATGTATATTGTAAGTGTTACGAATTTTTGCAATGTACCCCATTCCTTAAGAAGTTTTTTTATAATACAAATTCTATATACCTACTACTGAAATAAGTCAAGTAGAAGACTTAGCATTAAGGATTGGACTTGTTGAATTTTTAATTAAAAATAGCTTTTTATGGTCTTTAGTCCTACAAATTGGCGTTTCATCCGGCTAACTCTATTGGACTCATATATGAATAAAAATGTAAATGTACGTTAATATATAATAAAATAATTAAATGGTGAAATCTATAATATGACCCGAAAGAATAATCTCTGATAATTAATTTAGTTCAAATGCTCGCCGCAAATACCCTGTATAATATGAAGGTCATATTTTGGATACATTTTTCCAGCCTCGCAATCGATATCTGCCCAATCACTGGAGAAATGTCGACTTCTAAGTCATGGTACTTTATGGCATGGGTGATACCCACCACCTTTGATTTTTATTCAAAAATTAAAATTCATTAAAAGCTTCTCTCGTTCGTTTTTTTCTATGACTTCACTTATAAATAGTGTTAAATCTATATATATGCATTTTGCTACAACTTTTATCGAACACAGACAAAACATAGGAAAGTGTAATAAATCTTTAATGCACAGTACTGACAAAGTTTTTCTTTTTTTTTTTAATGGAAGTTCGTGTTCGTGTTTTAAATTGAAGTGAAGTTTGTCGTTCTAATTTGAAAAAAAATAAAAATATTTTTTCATTATTGACTGATCTCCATTTGATGCCAATATGTTTATAATATATTTGTATTGTTTTTTTTTTTTATTTTCAAATGACAAACAAGTGCACAATGGATTTTACAATAAACATGAATTGCTACTTTCATTGCTTATTCTCTGCACGCTCTCCGTACAAGTAGCCTGATTGTGCGACGTGGAAAGAATTGAAAGTAGTCTTTCACTTATGTATCTTCACCATGGCTCTCCCAAACCGATGCGAAATCGGAGCGAAACATTCAAAACGATATACAAAATAACACACATAATGCTAAATAACAACAAAAAACTGTCGTCAGCGAATGAATTAGTTTTCTTATTATAAATAATTCTTTTCTTTTTTTTCAGCTTCCTGCAGAAGAGTTCACAGCCAAAGAAGCCATTTTACAGACTCAAAAACGTGTCGAAGAACTTCTAACAGCAAAAAGTCATCAGTACGTTCATCCTTATTGTTTAGCATTGGACAATTTAAATATAGCCCTTCAGTCATTTGTTCAAGGAGGCTGCCTTCAAAAAACAAAAGACACAACAACATTTCAAAAAATTCCACAAAATTTACAGCATTTAAAATCGCTTCTGCTCAAGTATTGTGAGCTATTGCCTTTCACAAGACTCTACCAAGATACTTTAGAAAGATTGCCATCTAAATTGTAGTATAATAGGAAAAAAGTGATTGCGCGCATTCCTGCTTACGTCTGGATTATGTTCGGTTTGTGTTCATTCATAGTTTCTAATAGGATAAGACAACTAGTATTTCAATTACCTTCTAAGTTAACATACTTTTGGTTAATGAAGCTTCTATAAGGACAAAGTAGTACGTAGACATACATATGTATGTATATTCAATAAGACTCGCGCTGTATTTTATTTTATATTTATGGTCAAAGTTGGTGATGCGTGCTGAGGTATCCTGATAAAATGTCTATTTATCGGTGTAGTATGTATTTTTAAATGATAAAGGAATTTATTTAAATTGACAAGTTAAAATGTTTCTAATGTGTTTTATTTTTATATGGTTTTGTAAGTTTTACTTCGTGATCAAATATGACAGGCTTAAGAGTAAGCAAAAAATAAAAAAAACCTAAGACAACTCTTTTGAATATAGCCATAGGGAGTAGTCTGTAAGAATACCTTTTAATATATGTACATTAGGGTGATTAGATTAGGCTTATAAAGGTCATTGTTTATTTTAACTTAGTGCGCCCTCGACCTTCCCTAATTTCTTCCAAGTAAATAAAAAAAAAAAATCCTGTAAAATTTTACCGTTAACCCGAAAGAGGTTTTATATGGGAAAACATGTAAAATTTTCGATCAAATTTAGAACTTTCATAACTTTGATAATAATGGATACAAAAATTTAAATTTTGGTACAAATGTAGTTTTTCATGACTTCATCTAAGAAAAACAACGCATTTTTCGAAACCGAATATTTCCTCAATTTTAAACTCATAGAGGAAAATTCAATGGTGCTTATTTTTTAAATGTTTGAGTGTATTGAAACGATTGTGGAAAGAACTTTTCTTGCAAAATGTAACGGCACCTATACTCTGATTTCAAATACAACTTGTACATTTTTGAACTTGACTTTTTAACTAATATGTTGTACATATGTATATAAAAACTTTTCACACACTTGACAATAATTTATTTTTTCTTAATACAAATATATATGTTTATGATGAAGTAGCAGTCTACAAAAAAATTCAAATTGAATTTGTTCCATTTTTGGCCAATTCTTCCGAGTTGGTGCCTTTGAAAAATGAATGTCCACATATTTGCTCATAATCAAATCTTGAAGCTGGTGTTACTTGTAAAAGTCCTTCGAGCAAATCAACAGCTTCTTCAGATATTTCAACATGAGGATACTGAATTGAACTATACAGGTCCATGCTGCCCGGATGACATTGTTTAAAAGACTACGAAAATAAACGAATTTTGGTAACGAATTAAAAATAAAAAACAATCAAATATTATGTACTCACCACACCCAATAGCAATTGAAATAATGCTACCCCACAGCTCCACCAGTCAGATTTTGTTGTCAACGGTCGTTCGGGAGCGACATAATGTTCAGATAAGGCCTTATCACTGTAAATCTTTTGTACCCCATCGGATATTCCTTCATTTTGATAGAAATAGGAAAGAAGTAATTGACCCTTTGAACCTAGGAGCAGGTTACCACTATGAAGATCTCTAAAAATGTCACAAATGTCAGTCATTAACAAAAATAAAAGTCAGAAAATATAGAAACTTACCCTAATATTACACCTTTGGAATGTAACGCATTGACAGCTGTAATCAATTCTCTTGCCCATTGCTTAATACTGGCTTCCGGTAGACTTAGCTTTTTCTTTGGTGATTTTGAAAACCTGGATGGAGTCAGAGGCAGAGGATTTTCATCTTCAACCTTAAGTAGCTCTTCTTTCTTATTTTCCACCTCTTTAAGAGTGTTGGAAACAGATTCGATAAGTTTCTGTGAGCAAATAACGATTTCGGCAAAATCCATATTTTCTGTCGGAATGTCAGGTGTCTCAGCAAAGCCAGAGTCATGGGTATTTGAATTGACCAAGTTTTCAGCCGAGCTAGATTTTTTATTTTTTTCCGGATCAACTTCGGTAAAAATTTCACTAAGTGAAACTGTCTTTACACAAGTTGGTGTATATGAATTAACATAGTCAAATAATTTGCCACCCTTAGCTTGTTGAAGAAGAAAAAATATCTTTTGTTCTGACTGAAAGAATGCCATCAAGTTGACCATATAAGGTACACCTTGAGGTAAAAATACTGTTTGAGGTGGCGAATTACTTGAGGGTTTTTCAATCCCCTTCATTATAAAAACAGTTTTGTCAGTTACATTTTGTACAAGCATAACGGTGTCGATGATTCGAAGCACTTTATACTTGGCTAAATGATTCCATGGACGTTCTAAGTACAGTGAACTAGATTTGGAGTCTGTATTATCAGTCATGTCAATGGAGAGTTGAAAATTATTCTGTGAAAAAAAGGAAAAAAATGTCTTCAAAAATACTTTTTTATGGGCTTAAGTTTTAAGATTTCTTGTTTTGACATTATCGATCTCAATATGCTTCAATTTTTAAGTTTTCGCTATGCAAAATGAGACTCTTGGCAGTGAAAATCCTTCAACAATTAAATTGAAGAAGATAGATAATGAATGGCACAGTCTGAGTTTTATTCAAGGTCTGATCTTAGATCAATACAAACATAATCTCCCTTCTTCCAGGACTTACTCTATTGTAGTAATGCAATTACCTTGTTATCATCTTCAATATTCTGTAGGAATTTTTCAAATATATCTTCGGCCCTGGCCATATATTTATTAACTTTGGTTTTTGCTATTTGTTTTCTTTCATCATTACAGTCATCTATGAAATACAAAAAAAAGGTGAGTGGGCACAAAAAAACGAAACTATGTTAAATATCTTACCTTTAGCTCCTGAAAGGAGTACATCAACACCTTGCTTGTACCCTTTGTAGGCTGCCGCATACTCCATGTTTACTTCTGCTTGAACCGCTCGACTGAATTCCAATGCTGCCTCGTATATATAATCATTATCTTCACCCTCAAACGATACCATCGGTGTAAGGATTTTCGAAAAATCTCGCACGCTATCATTGGGTATATTTGGAGACGTATCTTTTTTCATATCTTCTAACGCCGTATCTTTTTTCATATCTTCTAACATCGCAAATTCTTCGGGAGGCTTAACAAGTTTATTTTCAAACGACTGCACGAGTGTTTGGTCTTTTTTAGGATCAACAAGACTCAAACTATCGTCGTACTGAATATCAAGTTTTTCACAGATTTCCTCAATGTTGCCCTTGCATGTAAGATCTTGATGAAATTGTGAATTCTCAATCGAATGGCCGTCATTAAAGAAATGCATAAATGTATGAGATTTATAAAGGGCTGGATGTTGAGCTACAAAGTCTAGCAGATCCAAGATGTATTCTTTTCTGTTCTGGATGACTTTGGCATCGAATCGTTTGAAATAACTGTGATCTGAGGGCTCAGGTACACTACCGCTTAAATGCATTGTTTTGTGACGACGGGATATTTCCCGGTAAAGACGTTTAACATCGTGGAATCGCTTCCAAACGGATATGCAAGTAAGAGCTTCTGGTACTGACCGAGGGAAAACCTAGAATAATTTGGAAAATCTATTGAAGAGTCTAGTCTAGAAGAAGGAAATACTTACGACTGATGTAATCTTGTAAATGGTGTAGCCTTGTTTGTGGGTAAGCGTGTCAGTAACTGTAAAGCTATGAATCCATCCACCCATATTTTTTGTCATGTTTAAAGTTTTTAAAGAAATATTTACATTTTCTTGTTCTGATTAAAAAAAAACCGTCGTATATCGATATTGACATTTGTAAAAGTTGCATTCACAATGGTTTTTTTTTGTTCTAGTGAGCACGCTCAGTTCAGAATATAAAGAAGTGGATTGGATGCGCTCAGATTTGTGTATCCAAGGCTGGATAGTCCCCTATTAAAGTACCTCTACACTATCCCACAAAGTATTAACACATGTCAGAATAAAGTGGGAAGAAATTCCATATGACTGCCAAATTTGTGTGATGTAACTGACTTTCATATTTTCCTTCCACACTTGCATCAAAAATCAGTTTCACCATAACCTCAAACGCCCAAGTGGGATAGAAAGTGTGATGGTTTTAGAACCGATCTTCATGTATTAACACATGACAAATCGTGTCGGATGCGCTGTCAAGTTGTGTGTGATGAAATTTCATATTTTGTTTCCACACTATTATACATGATTTCTTCACACTTTTTTGACATATTGTGTTAATACTCAGTGGGATAGTGTGGAATGGCTATTATAAAGTAACTACATTGGCCAATTTTTGCAAAATTACAAAAGTAGAAAAGTGCGAGAGTGAAATCTGATCTTTTTTCTTCTTTGCACACATAAAAATTCTAAGAGTCAGACGCAAAGAATTATATAGTCAGTATTAAGTTGGCAGTAACATAGCCAGACTATTCCCGTCCGATTTTTGTTTTTGCCCGTGAAGGGAAAAGGAGGGAATTCAAAATGAGGGGAAAGTTAATGTATTACTACAACCACAAAATGATCGCAATTGGGTAATGTAAATACCAACTAACATTGCCCGATTTTTCCGGTGACGATTTTTTTGTTGCTGTTGTAATTGTTCAGTTTATATTTCATGAGCGCTCACTGAGCTGCTGGAGCAAAAATTGTTTTTATTTAGTATTTGACAGCAATACTGGGGAAATTCTCCGAGCCCTCAGAAATATAAACTGGACAAATGCATTAACTTTCCCCCCTGATTTTGAATTTCCTCTTATTCCCCCCACCCACAAAAAACAAAAATCGCACTGGAAAAATCAGGGAGATTAAATGCAAACATTCAGTAAGTACATTGGCCAATTTTCCAATAACCATCTTAAGCTCATTGGTGAATGAGTGAATAAATTAAATAAATTGGGTGGCGCAACAGCTCGTGGAGAACCAGGGCCTAGTGACTTACAACTCACAACCATTCCTGTGTGCGTGTTTGTTGGCAGGAATGGAGGGGACCTACAGTTTTTTGCCGAGTCCAAAAGGCTAAATGAGAAGCACTTTTTCATGACAAGTATACTCTTGGAGGATTTGTCAGTTCCTCGCAAGAGGCAGTACCTCGAATAAAACATTTCTATTTTTAGGTGGCACGGCTGGGAATCGAACCCACACCTTCAGCATGACAGTCCTACGCACTAACCATCATGCCACGAGGTACTACTGAATGAGTGAACCATGGACTAAATCGATAGTTGAAATATCACACGATTTTTCGTTCTCTTTCACCCTTTTTCCAGTTTTCAATAGCCGTTTGTGTTTAGTGTTATTGTGCAATGTGTTCGATGTTATGATTGTGAGTATACCTAACTGAAAAGTGAAGAAGGTAGTATGTATTCTAAAATGACAAAAATCTTATTGGAAAAATCGTTCCACTAAGATCGCTAGTGGAAAAATGATTCAATGTAAGCTCCGACTAAGCTCCAACATATCTTCTGCTCCTTAAATACGTCCATTAGTAGTGTGAACTCTCATCATAGCTGTCTGTCAACTGTCACCTACCCGTCACAACTGTGACCTAGTCACATCGTACCAAAAATCAAAACATTGCACTATTTCACATTGTTGCGACAATTTTCAATTTCGTATATCTCTTATCGAAATTCCTCATGTTTTTACGACTTTGAAAAAAGATAAAACTTTTAAGAAAGAAATTATTATTATGAATGATATAAAGCGTCTAAAAGATCAGCAAAGAGAAATCCATCCTGGATTTGATTCGTATATGGAGTGCATGTCGAGATCACTCTTCACTGGTTTGGCTACATTTTGGCTGGGTAGGAAATTGTTTCATAAACATTTTACTCTTTGTTTTGGTGTCATCTTATATAACTTTGATATTTTTGTACTGTGTATAGGATTTTCCGGTTGCTACTTCACACAAAAAATCATTCAAACTAAACTTTCCTATCCGCGACAGTGGAATATCCTTATCTCATCTCTAGCAGCTGTCGGCTTATCTTATCAAGTCACTGCCGTTCGAACGAAGTCTTGTCAAGCTGCTTGGATGGCAGCGGAAGATAAACACACAATTTTAAAAGAAGAATCCTATTAAGTATAATTAAAATCAAGAATCAATTATAATGTTAAGACGACAGTTAGTAATTTTATGTGCAAATGCACTAAGGCAGAGCTCAGCTCCAGCCGTGTGGAGTGGCATTTGTCCTAAACGATCCAAGTACACGCAATTTACGGGAGTCAAAGGCATTCGCAATAGAAAAAATATGTTTGAATCAAATAAAGCCCATAATAATGACGATGAAGAGGAGGAAAATACTTCATTTAATCACGGAATTAACTTAGAAGACAGAGATTATGAAGAAGTAGCCAGCAATGCTATGAATCTTTCCCATAGCCAAAATATTGAACAAAATATCTTTGTCCTCCAACCTTACGTTAAATGGGGCTCGAAAAAATCCGCTTCTAATCCAGATTTGCAGTTGAAAGAAGCTGAGGCATTAGTCCACTCGCTTCCAAACTGGAATGTTCAGCTTAGTATGAAAGTTCCTCTTGAATCTTTAGAAAAACGTATCCTTTTTGGCTCTGGAAAGATTGAAGAACTAAAGAAAATTGTAAACAAAGCTCGTTCGGGAACAAAACCATTGACTGCACTCTTCATCAGCAAAGGAACTCTTAATTTCGGTCAGAAGCGTTTACTTGAAGGAGAGTTTGGTATTCCTGTATTAGATCGTTATTCAGTGGTTATCCAAATCTTGCGATTGCATGCGACTACTGCTGAAGCTAAACTTCAAGTTGCCATGGCAGAGATACCTTATATTTGGGGACAAATGAAGGATGCCAATCCATCGATGTCTCGAAAACAGGGTTATGCTTTATCAGATATTCAGAAAGAAATGCTAAAGACTCGAGAAAAAAAACTTAAAGATGAGCTCGAGAGAATAAGATCGCATAGAAAACTCATACGAAACAAGAGAAAGCAGAAGAATTTTCCTATTGTCGCAGTAGTTGGCTACACCAACGCTGGCAAAACGTCTCTAATCAAAGCTTTGACTAACGAACAAACAATGCAACCCCGGGATCAACTTTTTGCCACCCTAGATGTTACAGCACACGCTGGATTGTTACCTTGCAATCTTGAGGTAATCTACATGGATACTGTGGGATTCATGTCGGATCTTCCTACAGGATTAATTGAATGTTTCATTGCAACTTTGGAAGATGCCATGATGGCGGTTAGTATTTACTTAATTTTTTTTTTTTTTGAAATTTTCATTAACTTCTTGATTTCAGGATGTCATTATACATGTTCAAGATTTGTCCCATGAGAGTTGGTTGGAGCAACGACAACACGTTGAAAAAACTTTAGAATCACTTACGGGAAATCTTTCACACATAGAAAATCTAAAAATGCCACCGATTATCAATGTCGGTAATAAAATTGATCTTCTTTCGAATTTGAAGACAGATAATGTGGATGACAGTTTGAAAATGGTTTCGTCCAAAACTTTTAATGGGATTCAAGATTTGGTAGAAGATGTTGAGAGAAAGGTTCTAGAATCCACTGGAAGAAAAAAGGTTACAATGAGAGTGAAAAATGGAGGTTCTGAAACACCATGGTTGTATAAAAATGCGGCTGTTGTTAGTACAAGAGCTGACCCAAAAAATGAAGAAAGTATTTTGATTGATGTCATAATAACAGACAGCAAAATGCAACAATTTAGGCACCACTTTTGTAAAAAATGAATAGGAAATAGTTTTTGTGTAATACAAATTAATTATTGTTTTTGGATTAAATATATTTTTGTTTTCATTTCTTTTTAAGAGCTAAGTATAATCCGTCTAAAACATAAATATCGCGTCGTATGAGCTGAAGGAGACCATGGTTGGAATAACGCATGGGTACCTACTCAAGTCTAAAAAAGAACTGTAGGACTTAATGCTAGTCGTTTTCATATCGATAAACGATTTTTATCGAAAGAATATCATCGAAAATTCAAGACATTCTAGCACAGTACACATATTGAAGGTAATATCATTAGCGTTTTCATTTTTGTTCAGTTCTGCGCATCCATCAAAATCAGTGAAAAATGGCGACTCTACGTGACCCCGACTAGTTAAACATCCAAATTTGTTGTGTGTTATGTGTTCATTTGTAACTTATTTATTCACAAACACAATTGTTTCAAGCTTTTTAGTGTTTATTAACATTTTTTTAGTGTTATTTAAATTATCCTTTTGTGTTTGTTTTCTTCGTTGTTGTTGTAATACAGTGGAAGAGGTCACGTAAGGCTGCCATCTTGAATTTCTTTGACAGTTCTCATTTCGGACCACATGCGCAAGATAATACCTTAGATATGTGTACTGTGACATTCTAGTACAGGTAAAATAGTCCGAAAAGTCTTTCCAATAAAATAAAAAAATTAGTACCATCATGAAACTTGGTGAAAACGTTTCATGTATGATAATGAAAAATCAAGAGTCTATGCAAATATTTCACATGGAAGGGTGTTTTTTTTGAGGGGGAGAGGGGGGAAGTTGCGGTATATCAAACAGAAAAATTAACTTTGGTGCAACATAAGCATATGACACATGTTTTTTAGGTAGTTTTGAATGCTGAATCAAATGACACCAAAACCAGTCGATACGGACTCCGTGAAAAAAGTTATTGTCATTTTTATGTTAGGATGACTATATTTTCGGTATAAAAGTTAAATTTTACCGAAATTAATGGTCCGTCGATGAAACTTGGCATCAATGGTTCATTTGACATGAAAATCAATTATATGTAATGTCGAATTCCTTACAACCAAATAATCGATTTTTTTCTAAACAGAATCGATTTTTTTCTAAACAAAATCGATTTTATTCTGTCAAAACAAATCTCGCATTTTCAGCAAGATTTCAAATCGATTTCACACACACTAACAAGATTTGACATTTCTCTGGAGTTGAAAGTATTTTGCGGCGGGTTTAACAAATGTTCGAAAGTGTTCGTCGATCATTTAAATAGATTAAAAGCAAATAAATCATTAAAACTAATTTTAATTCATCAAAAAATAGTGAATGGTCAGTTAGAAGTTATAAAAATATCAACTAACTTCGGTTCAAAGTGCCCAAAGTCAATTAAAGATATAAATCGCGCGCTCGCCGATGTGTTTCTCGAATGATGTGTTTCTTGGATGAATTTGGGTTGTTTTTTTTACTTTAATGGCCACATAACTATTTTCTGTTTATTTTTGCAACTTTTCTTGGAAATGTATATGTTTTTAATCTAACAAAATGACGCGAAAAACTGAATGCACTTTGGAATATTTGTTAAAAATTTGTATGCGCATAGTTTGTTTACTTTTTTGCTTCAAAGCTACTGTCAAATGACACACACACAATCCCACACGAAAAATTTGATTTTTTGTGTGTTCCTTACAACCAACAAATAAAATCGATTTGAAATTGTTGTAAGGAATTCGACATAAGAAGAGTTTATTAAAATATCTGTCGTTAAAGTGTGTTTTTTTTTGGTGAGTTGGGGTGGTGGTGGGAGTATTACCATAAAACCTGTGACAAAAATGGTAACCCCATGAGATTTTGTAAAAATGTGCTTGAAATGAGGCAAAGGGAGGTATAGGGAAATAGTAGGAAGGAATTAGTAAAGGGGTTTGAAAAGAGAAGAAAAAAAAGAAAAGCATGAACGGGATGAGGACATAGTAGGAGGGGGAGAGGTAGGGGTAGAATGTCCGCTACGGAGGCGATGGCATGCTCGTTCCGCTCAGCTCAGCTCGCCGGATGTAGGGGGGGCTCTTGCCCCCGTAGCTAGACCTCGCCTATTCCAAAAAAAAAAAATATAAACATGCCAACTAACACTTCACCACCACGACTCACACCTTGGGAGCGCTGCTGCTGTCGATGCAACGCGGCCGTGTCCCTCCCCACCTGGGATTCGAATGGCCTTGAAATGTGAATCCCCCTAACCTGGAATAAGGATTGATTTCTCTTGCTATCGAACCATACTTACTTCACCGAAGGGGCCTTTGGCCGCCGTACCGCACCCCCTGAAAATCAATCTACGATGCCATTAAGCTTTTTTTGAAGCTCAATAAAAAATCTATGAATTTCATCATCATTGACGCGATTTACAAAATCTTTATTTACTCAATGAACCTACTGTATACCTTATAAAAAGAAAAAAAATCAACCATTATCATAACATGACTTACTCTAACCTTATGACCTAATAAATAACTAATATTATAGAACGAACATTTATGTAGAGTTTGAAATTTAAAAGTAAGGTAAAATTCTTTTTAATAATTTAAAAAACAAGATTACTAACAGAAAAAAAAACGAAATTGCTTAACCAAAATGAAAACTAACAAACGTAATAAACTCTCCCTTAATCGGCGAAATGGTTACGTTTACTTATGGCTTAAAGTGAATCCTATCGACCAAAAAAAAAAGGAAGACTTCCGCTTTTCAAAATATCCGCCTGTAATAGGACTAAGCTTCTGAATTCCCAGTCCTCGTTTCTTTTGCCGAAGTCCTTTTTGATCGGCTTAACCGTACTCTACCTCCCTTTTCCCTACCTACGGAGAGCTCTTCGTGGGTATCTCAAGGGGATTTGCAAAATTTTGCCGCTCAAC
Source organism: Dasysyrphus tricinctus (assembly GCA_963921185.1). NCBI lineage: Eukaryota > Metazoa > Arthropoda > Insecta > Diptera > Syrphidae > Dasysyrphus > Dasysyrphus tricinctus. The sequence continues at coordinate 228,905,741 of OY992530.1, read as the reverse complement.
CACTAGGCCTTTGAGAAGCCTATATCCGAAAGAGGCTAACGGAACTGAATCACTAACTACACTAAACTCACTTTTCACCAAAAGAAAAAAAAACAAGACCGCCGGGTTACTAAAAGGTAATAAAAACAAGAAGTAAAATCCTGAACGTACATATGTTGAATTTTAAATCAAACGAAAGTTAACTATATATATATATACACATACAAATATCAGATACAAAAAAAAAACTATCGCGCCAATTTTTCTTAAAACTAAATCCGGAACAAGGGGCCTCCTCTGGACCAACTCTCGTGGCCTATTTCAGCGGCGTGGACTCGCTAAGGTGACCTATATGCCACTCCAAAATAGCTTGGTTTTGCGGAATGGATGTAGTATGTTTGATCGATAAATGTATCGTTAAATTTTAAATCTTAAAATTTTACTTTTTTGTTACGGTGAGGGCGAATTCGCTGGATTTTACAAAACTAGCATGTGCCCCTTAAAACTAACGGCGTGTACCCTTATGCCTTGGGTTTTTGTTTTTGTTTTTTTTTTTTCGAAATTTTGATGCAAGAACTACAATATTCTTTAAGGTATCGTTACTTGTCGCCCGGGTTTTCCACGGACTTTCAATCCTTTTCTTTTTATAGAACCTTTTGAGGTGCTCCTTAGACGGTCATCTGGTTCGTCTGGATTATTTAGGTGGTTAGTCGCACGTAGCACAGTGCTCGCTAAAATCATGGGAATCGACGAGCGGTCACGACCTTTTGCGTTCGTCGCCAACCGCCAATATTCGCCCTCACTATATAAAAAAAAATAATATTCACTATACCACTGTATACCTACTATCCACAACTCTTTGTTTCGCACTCACCCAAACAACTTAGTTGAAAAATTTAAATTTTCTGTTCCAACAGGATGAATAGTTTTGTTATCCTCGGATTATTACACCAAAACACTGCCTTTCGTCTAGGAATATGTATAGTTTTTGTTTTCTTTTTTGTATAACTATCCACTATTTAAATTTTCACTTGGTTCAAACTTAACTTCCAGCCTTGACGTCGATTCTACAAAGGTTCGATTGGCAATGACCAAGAAGATGATGATATCGTTACAAAAGGTGATACTGTATCATCTTTTGCAACCGTTGCACATCTTCTTTGTCATTGCCTGAAATCCACCTGATTGGGGGAATTCCTTAATGAAGTTCAATAACCTAGGTGATACTGATAATCGTTAATCTCTGTATTTGTGCCTTTTTAAATAGAGTCACAACTACTATAATAACTTTTCTATAAAAGCTCGAATTTGAAAACCAAACATCACGTACCTAAACCCATTTCCTGCCATAAAACCTATTGTGACTTCACCATATCTTTTCCCCTAAAATCTATCCTAACTAAAAAAAACTATCTACTCCTCTCTTTCTAAATTATCTTCTTTTCCTATTCCTGAAAACCTGCGACAAAAACAGACACAATCTACCTATTTCCTTTCTTTTTTTTCTAGAGCGCTTCCGCTTTATCTTTAATTACATGCTTATGCCCTCTATATGCCTGTTTCTCTTGCTCCACTTCCTTGCCTAACATTTGAATAAAGCTCCAACCATACTTTTATTTCTTTCCTAATTCCTCTACCTGTCCCTATCTCCATTTTTATTTTTAAGTTTAAATTTCGATCGCGTCCTCTTCGCAAAACATTCCATACTCCCCGCGTAACTCAAAATAAAACAATTATTAAAAAAAATCCAATTTTTCGTTTCTTGTCTGCCTGCCCCTATCGAATATCGCGACGAAATTAAAACCATCTTATATCCCTCAACATTACCGCGTGTGCCTTGGAAAATTTTAAGTCACCTTTTCCGATTGTGAACATCCCAACCAAATATATTTGCAACGCGGAGGACGTCGGAGACCAGGTTATACACGACGGAGAGGACATCCTGCCTCCCGTTGCCAGGCCTTGCCCTACAGCAACCCTCTTTGAAGACGGTCCGCGTGCATGTGGCACCAATGGCACGAGCAACTCTAACACCTGAATATGAGTCGGGGCTGTGGCAATTCTCCTGCAGCACCCTGATCTTAGCCCACTTTATCAGGCAACTTAGAAACTGTGGAAAGTTCTCGCCCGATCTATTGCCTCTGGAGCACCATCCCCCAACGTAGTGTTACATGCAATCGCTTATTCGATTCTGTGGCATCCTCAATTTCTGTAACGTGATTTGGCTCTAATCGGAGCTTCGCTACTTGTTCCACGGGGATCCACCATTGAAGGACGCAGTTTATTTGCTGGCGTTCCATCATTGGACGACGACCATCCAAAAAAGGTTATGCCACTTTCTGGTCGTATTCTTCTATTTTTTTTTTCGTTACAATTATTCGTTTCGACTTTAGTTTTCGGCGGACTACTCAAGAGGTTTTTGGGCCCCATTGTAATGGTCATAGTTAGCCACCATTGGCTACAAAACTCTACGTGGGTATTCACAACATGCTATTAAATTACAGAATGAAGAATCAAAAGAGTCTATAAAAATATTTTGCATGGAAGGGCGATTTTGAAGATAGAGGGAAGTGTGATGTTTATTTAAAAAAAAATAGAAAAGGATGGTAGCCCTCAAGAAACTTGGTAAAAGTGTTTCATTCACTACAAGAATGAAGAATTTACGGAGTTTACAAAAATATCAAGGAAGAAAGAGGGTTTTTGTGGGCTTGAGTAAAGGGTGTTATGTGTTTTTGGAAACAATTTTAGTTTTTGGAAAATTTTGTATACATTCCTTCACCTATAAAAACATTCTTCTACCAAATAGATATTTCAAAAGACTCTTTTGATTCTTCGTTCTTATAGTTAATACCACATTTTTATAAAAATTCATGAGGGTTTATGGTAATATAATCCCACCATAACCCCAACCCTCACCCCAACACTCAAAAAACACCCTTTAACCACAGATATTTTAATAAACTCTTCTTATAATTGCTTTTCATGACAAATGAACTATTGATGCCAAGTTTCGTCGACGGACCATTATTTTTAACTAGTTTTCGGTGATATTTAAACTGTAAAAATGACAATAACCTTTTTCACGGAAATTGCAATCTGAAAAGTGCATTTTCTAACCATTGCTCCCAGATAAAGCTTATCCAACCAGCGGTTTTTTAAATGTTTTGACTAAAGCTATCGGTTGGCATCCTATTTTTGCGTAGCTGCGATGAGATAGGTAATCTTACGGTGGGCTCCCGGACTCTCACCAATTTTACGGTAGTTGTTTGACTGAAACGCCAAATATCGCTTCTAGATTCGTGTCGTTTTACTGGCGTTTAAGTAAAACGACTATAGTAATAAGGGTGATTAGCTGTTGTTGCATCAGATATCATCAATGTTCACATTTTGCTGTTCCATCACGGTGTGGTGGCTGGATTATCATTGTGTCTCAGAGTTACAAAGTTTCTAAGTGCCACTCAGGTAAAAAAAACATATTAACTGAAGGAATTAAAATAAATCAATTTGAAAAATTAAATTGGTTTAAAAGGGTGGGGGGGGGGGGGTGCTGTGAGGGAAACAACGTTTTAGTCCATTGAAAAGTTACATTTGGGGTTGCATTTGTCAGAGGATGCAATTTTCTTTTTTAGATATCAAAGGCGGGTCAATTCAAAGTTAAATCCAAGTTTGTGGGGTTGCAACCCTTGTCCCGCGGCAGCCATCTTGGAAAAAGCGGTTCAAATGGTTTTGAAATGGTATCTGACGAACTATAGGTCTCACAAAAAAATAGTCAACAATTTTTGTTGCAAATAAGATTATCTACAACTTTTGTTAAGTGACTTTTTGTCGTAGACCCAAAAATAAAAAAGTTATAAGTTATAAAGTCTAGGTATATAAATTTGAGAAAACAATTCTATTGGTCGATATAACTTTTTATCTAATCACTTTACCGAAAAATGACATCAAACCATTTTTATAGATGGTATTTTAAGGAATAATTTTCACTATTCACTTTTATATTATATTCATTAGTTAAGGTTTTATAGTGCTGCGAAACGAATACTCTTCAGTATTCATAGCTATATACATATAAATATTAATGATTTGTTATAATTTTTGATCTTCATTTCATTTGTTTTGTATGATAATCTTTTTAACTGCTCACAAGGTTTCGACATGACTAAGTAAGAGTTGATCTAAAAGTAGTTTCTCGTGCTTAACTCAAATCTGTTATCCGTTTTTTGCTATCAGCTTTCGTTTTCGAGATATTACCGTGAGAAAGTGCAAGAAAAACGTTTTTTTTTTGCCATTATTGGGGTTATGCAACTATGCGAATTGATTTTTTTTTTAGATTGTACAGATTTCTAAAAGTACTAATCTTAATCTTCAAAATTCAGCTTCAATCGTTCCAATATCTCTTTTACGTTTTGAGAAACCCTCAGTTGCATTTTTCAATATATTGTGATGAGCAAGGAGAGCGACTTCACCAACATTTAGAAAGAATGGGAAAAAGTTACAAAGGTTTTTGGTGGTATGTTAAGTGACTATTATTGGTCTCTTGTTCGTGAAACGGACCAACATTTATATAAACCGTGCCGTTCCATTACATTTGTAAGAGTTATTTCAAATTGAAAAAACAAAAAGCTGAATTTTGAAGATTAAGATTAGTACTTTTCAGTGGCGATTTCTGGCCTTGAGTTCTGGGTTGGCTACGAAAATTCCTTTGATCAAAGCTGAATGTAATAAAAGCAAAAATTTTGTATTTTATACCTATGTACATAAAATCCAGTCGTCACTCTATTTTCAAAAAAATTTCGAGAACCGGTTCCTAAAAATGTTCACTTTTTCTTATCTTCGACAACATTTCTTTCTCTATTGACACACTAGTCCAAATTATTACATATATTTAAACACTTTGAAAAATAAGGATGAAATTATTGAAAATATAGTAAAAAACATGCTTTTTAGCCTTTCGAAGCATCTCAGCTACTCAACTTTTATGAAAATGTAACCTGTAAACTTTAACGCTCTAAAAAAATTGAAAAATTTAATCCATTTTGTGGACTTGGTTAATAAATATAAGCCATATAGTTTGCCAAAAGGGGGATTTAGTAGTTTTTAATGTAAGACTTTTTTAAATACACATTTTTGATATTTTACTTCCAATAGAGCTTTATAATTTAGATATTTCTGATTTCTTTAGACAAATACTAAATCATAAATAAGGTGTATTTTAGTTCCTTAATATTCAAGTTATGTATTTTTCAGGTAAATGTGCTCGAAAACCATATATTTATATAGATACCCTAAGTTTGTTTCCCTCTAAAATTTCTTGTGAAGTTTTTTATAATTTTGTTTGGCTGAAAGTAATTTAAATTATTATAATCCATTATTTGACACCTCATTTTGGAATATTAAAAAAATTACCAATGCTGATAAGTTACATTTATACTGAATTCTTTCAATTATTTTCATATGCAAAAATTAAAGGTTTTTTTTTACATTTTTTCATAAATTTTCCGTGGTTAACAATGATGTATGGTACATTAAAATAAAAGTTTTTTAATTGTTAATTGAACAAAATCTGATTCATTAAAATCCGTTGGTAATTAAAAAAGTTATTAACGTTTTAGTGAGGCCGGAACAATGTACAACAAAGCATGTTTTAAATGTATTAAATTCAAATAATATTTATTTCCTGCTCTGGTGTTGGATATACAACTTTGTGATTACCTACATATATTTAGTCTTTATACTAAATTTAAATACTTGATTAAATTTTTTTTCTATGTTCAATATTTATATGAAATTTTTAGATATTAATGCCATTAAGTAGGTGTAAAAAAAACATTACTTCAAATTGTTTTTACATTTTTTTCACAGTTACCATGTAAACCATAATATTTTTTTTTATAAATCTAACGATTATCTTACTGACAGTATTTTAAAGCCTTAATTATAAAGATTCATGCAGATTTGTTTGAGTAATCATTATATTAATGAAGCTATGTCGATCAGTTTTTTAATTAAAATGCATTTTATTTGTAAAAAATCATTTAAAAAAATTTTAGCACCGCTCATGTAGGTTTGATGGTAAGACATTGTATAACATAATCTTAGAAGAGAAAATAAGCAAAAAATAAGCATTTTTTGTTTCTTCAAATTGTGAAATTTTTCATCAACTTTTGAATTTAGAATGCTGCAAATCGAATTTAAGGCAGACTTAATCACCCCTTTAGTATGAAATTTTTTACCCCTTTCCAATGATTTTTTCACACAATGTAGCGTGTCATTTTGGCTTTATTTAAAGACCTTAACCTTGAAGATCGGATGAGTAGAATGGGAGTTATAATTTTTTCAAGTTAACCATATAAAATTCGAACTAAAACATTTGCTTCAGATAACTAGGTTCTCCACTGGTGGGTACTGGTCGGCAATCAACTCACATTTTTCTACCCAGGCGTTGGCTCTTTCAATAGAGCCAACCTGTGTGGGTATTTTTGTGGGTCTGTTCTTAAAGATAGAGTGACACAGCACATCGGGAATAATATTTAGTTTGTATGAGATTTGTTGGCGCAAATTTGTGTAGCCAACACGGCCATTGAAAGAAAAATAAAGAGATTCCTACTTTGTATGGGATTAATATAGCACGTAGGGGTTGCAGTGAATGGCTCAATTTAAATAGGTTTTGTTGGTTTTATAATGATTTAAACGGATTGGGGTGTTGTTTTTTTATCAACATAAAAGAATATTTTATTCTCAAGTTTTAATACAAACAAATTGTTTGTAGTACGTGTATTTTAATTTTAGGGTTGGCGCATCCAACCTAGCCAACTGAGAGGAATCGCCACTGGTACTTTTAGAAATCTGTACAATCTAAAAAAAAATCAATTCGCATAGTTGCATAACCCCAATAATGGCAAAAAAAACGTTTTTCTTGCACTTTCTAACGGTAATATCTCGAAAACGAAAGCTGATAGCAAAAAACGGATAACAGATTTGAGTTAAGCACGAGAAACTACTTTTAGATCAACTCTTACTTAGTCATGTCGAAACCTTGTGAGCAGTTAAAAAGATTATCATACAAAACAAATGAAATGATGATCAAAAATTATAACAAATCATTAATATTTATATACACTCCTCGTCAACTGAATACGCACAAGAATTTTTGAATATATTTTATCCATTTTTTCCAAACAGTGATGGTTATTATGCCATCTGTTGATGGTAAAAATTTTCGTAACATATAAATAACAGAATTTCAAAGTTTTATCCAAAAACAACCGTGAGTTTTTCCTTCAACCACTTCCAAAGTGTAACTTATGCAAAGTAGAAGTTTTTTTTTGAGTCAACTGAATAGGTACAAAAATTAAAATTGATATTGGAATGGAATGAAACAAGTTTTTGTTTAAGTTTAGTAATGGGTACTTCCACCTTTATTTTTAATTACTTCGTAAATTCGATCCGGCATGGAATCGTATAGCTTTTTAATGTAATTTAACGAAATTTCGCTCCACGCTAATTTGATTGCAGAAATTAAGGTTTCTTTGTCTTCGAACTGACGACCACCCTCATAAACTTTGCGTACTAACCATCCCCAGACATTTTCTATTCATGACACCTCCTTCACGACTATGATGGCGCTTTAAAAATCTTTTTTCTTTTCTTAAGTCGTGAAAATAGAAGTTGAACCCATCAGGGCCATCGAAATTAAACTTTTTTTCATCTGAAAAAACCACGTGATACCATTCTTTTTTCCAACTCATGTGAAGTCTTGAAACATCTAATCGCAACATTTTCCGTCTCTCGTCAAGTGGTGGTTTTTTCTTAAGTTTCATTCGTTTAAGATGGCTTGAGTTGTTGATTACTCTTAATACTGTTGAGCAACTTGCGTTTACGCCGACTTTTTGTTTTATTTTCGCCACAGAATCAGAAGAATTTGATGCATATCTTAAAATTCTTCGTCTCTCAGCTGCTGTTGTTGCTGTTTTCTTACCTCCCTTCATGTTTTTGCCGTATGCATCTTTATTTTTCAAGTAAGAATAAACTACATTAAAACTTCGGCCAACTTTATCAGCTATTGCACGTCCAGTTAGGCCTTGGTCTCTAAGTAAATCGATTTTAGCTTTTTCAACACTGTTAAGACACGTAGATCTACCCATTTCTTAAAATTTGAAATCAAGAATTAAATTTTACTGAAAACACTAAAATCGTTAATTTAAACTGTCAAGCACTCCAAAAAACTTATAAACAACGAAGAAAATGGCGTTGTACCTATTCAGTTGACTAAAAAAAACTCCTACTTTGCATATAAAACACTTTGCAAGTGGTTGAAGAAAAACTCACGGTTGTTTTTGGATAATTCTTTCGGAATTATCTGCTTAACATCTTAAGGGAATAGTTAGCATCAACAGATGGCATAATAACCATCACTGTTTGGAAAAAATGGATAAAGTATATTAAAAAATGTTTGTGCGTATTCAGTTGACGAGGAGTGTATAGCTATGAATACTGAAGAGTATTCGTTTCGCAGCACTATAAAATCTTAACTAATGAATATAATATAAAAGTGAATAGGGAAAATTATTCCTTAAAATACCATCTATAAAAATGGTTTGATGTCATTTTTCTGTAAAGTGAAATATATTCAGAAATATGTGCATAAAAAAAAACTATTCGCATAGTCAAATAACCCCAAAAATGGCGAAAAGGTTTTTTTTCACTTTCTAACGGTAGGTAAATATCTCGAAAACCAGGGCTGATAGAGAAAAACGGACAAAGGATTTGAGTTAAGCACGAAAAACTACCTTTAGTTCAACTCTTACTTAGTCATGTCGAAAACCTTGTAAGCCTGTGTAGTGAAAAACATTATAATACGAACAAATGAAAAGATGATTAAAAGTTACAACAATCATTAATATTAATATTTATGTATAGTTATGAATACTAAAGAGTATTCGTTTCGCAGCGCTGTAAAACCTTAACTAATGAATATATAATTATTATAAAGTTAGTAGTGAAAATTATTCCTTAAAACACCATCTATAAAAATGGTTTGATGTCATTTTTTTGTAAAATGATTAGAAAAGAAGTTATATCGATCAATAGAATTTTTTTCTCAAATTTTCATGGACTTTCGCTAATAACTTTTTTATTTTTGGTTCTACGACAAAAAGTTTTGTAGCAAAAGTTGTAGATAGTCTTATTTTCAACAAAAATTGTTAACTAATTTTTTTGTGAGACCTATAGTTCGTCAGATAAATAATAAAAACCATTTGAACCCCTTTTTCCAAGATGGCGGCCGCGGGACAAGGGTTGCAAGCCCACAAACTTGGATTTAACTTTAAACTGATCCCTCCTTCATATCTAAAAAATAAAATTGCATCCTCTGACAAATGCACGCTAAGCCCAAGAAAATGTAACATTTCAATGACTATTTATTTTGTTTCTTATGCTATGTTCCCACCAAAATGAAATCCGAGATTTCGGTTGAAAACTTTTGATAATTCAAGCTGATGGAACAAGATTTCATGGAAATGTCAACGAAATCTCAATGAAAACTCTAGATTTCAACGAAATCTTAATGAAATCCCGCTCCACCAAGTCGAGAACTCCAAATTTTTCAGCTGAAATCTCAGATTTCGTTTTGGTGGGAACATAGTATTATGCTTTAAAATTTGAGGATAAGATTATGAAAACAAATAAAAATTGACACCAACAAAAGTAAGGCACAAACAAAATATAAAGTAAAAGCACACGAAATCAAAAAAGTACGTATACGCCTCAGTGTACCAATTTTATTTGTAGTTGTTTTTTTGAAAGAAATTCAACAAACTCTCTTTTTGAGAAAGTCTTAGTTCATTATTTCGCAAAAACATGCATAAGCGGTTTTGTGGCAATATTCACCTACTGCATTCACCAAAGTCGTATCCATGTTTGTGGTCGAAGTTGGACAAGATGTGGTTCCAACAAACCTGCGGCGCAAAATTGAGGGATAGTTTTGATTTTTATTCATGTTTTATCTTTTAGGGGATGCTAAATCCGAATCAAACTAAGATTTGGTGAAGCAGCTTCATGGGAAAAATGATGCAAACAATTATTTTTTATTTTGTAGTTTTTGCTTTTATGTAAAGCGGGCCATTCACGTTGAGACTGTCACACAGGCTGGTCGATCGGGCTGTTGCAACGACTGTCGAAAGTACGCACACACGTTGCGAATGAGTTTTGCGAAGGGTGTGTCAAAAAATTCCTTCAATTTGTTTTTTATTTATTTCGCATTCATGCAACAGCGTGAAGTCATCGTAAACGTTGTAAAGTTTAAAACTTCATAGTTCTGTCACAATTTGTATGGACAATTTGACAGATTTACGAAGTTTAAAACTTTACCACGATTACGACGACTTTACGCTTTTGCGTGAATACCCTTAAAACAGAAATGTTCATATAGTTTGAAGATTATTCGTAGGCTGAGTAGTTCGGTCGCAAAGTCTGTCTCAAAAACTTCCATTCACTGTACGACCATTCGGTCGTGTCGCAAGGTTCGTTGAAATTTTCAACGGACCTCCAACCTGTCATTAGTCGTACGGTCCGATGTACAACAAGGACATTCACGGTAGAACCTGTCGTATACGACTGAAATTTTTCGGACTGTCCTTACGACAGTTTTAACGTGAATGGCCCGCTTAGCTCGAAAACTATTTTTTTTTGTTTCATAAACTACATACATACATCAAAATACAATTAAAAGTATAAACAATTTCCAACCAATTTTACTTCAAGGTTTTTTTTCTGCCATTCCATTCCTAGTTATCTCTAAGAAAACCTCAATATAAATTTATGCAATTTTGGCACATATTAAAATTGTTTACTTTGCTGCAGCTCGTAATACGGTGATAAGTAGCACTAGGATCCCCAGGCGAAGGATACACACAGCAACCTGGCGATCTCCAGGTGGTCGAACTACCAAGCAAATCGACCACGTGCTATTTGGCGCAAGGTACACATCGAACATCTTGGACGTGCCAACTGTCCGAGGTGCAAACGTGGACTCTGACCACTTTTTTGTTGTGATAAAGTTCAGAGCCCGACTGTCCAACAAAAAAAAAACGAAGACCACCCAAAGAAAAAAATTCAACATTGAATGCCTTTAGACCAGGAAAAATAGCACAAATCGTATGGGGAACCTTGAAAAAATTAATTGCAACCTCTATAATATATCCAAAGTCCCCCAAAATCCCTGCATTGGCGTTTTGTGTAGATGCATTTGAAGAGGTGCAGACGGGGAGAATTTGGAGGTCTATCAAACTAAAATATTTGTTTGGGTAAAACCTAATCATATGATACATGCTTTAAGGGTAGTTTTTAAGGCTGAATCTAATAAAACCAAATTCAAAATGATACAACCACCCAAAAAGAAGTTATAGTCCTTTTTATGTAATGTTGACTTTTTTTTCAGGTCCAACAGGTAAAATATTACCGAAAACCCTTTGAAAACAACGGAATGTTAATGAAACTTGGAATGAATGTTTCATTTGTCATAGGAACTAAGAATCAAGAGAATCCCTAAAAATATCCATGGTGAAAGGGTGTTTTTTTAAGGGGGAGGGGCAACAAAGAATGTTAGCCATAACACCCACGTAAAAACTCTTACACGCATGAAACTCGCCAAAAATATAAAACTCTTCATGGCAACCAAGAATCAAAATAGTCCATACAAATATCTTTGTTCTAACAGTGTTTTTGGTATTTGTCAACTTTTGACTTGTTCTACGGAAAATACGATTTCAAAAATTAATTTTTGCTTGAAAAGGTCCATAACTTTGTTAAGGGTGCTTGTATCATTTTAGTTTTGCTTTTATTAGATTCAGCGTTAAAAAATACCCTTAAATCATATACCAAACTTTGTGTATATACCTCAATTACACCAAATTGGAATTTTGGCTCAAATCTTCCAACTTCTTCCCAGATTTTCCCTCTCTTTAATAAAAAAAACCACAGAACAAATATATTTATGAGGACTATTTTGATTCTTGGTTGCCATGACAAATTATATATTTTTGGCGAGTTTCATGAGTGTAAGAGTTTTTACGTGGGTGTTATGGTTAGCATTCTTTGTTGCCCCTCCCCCTTAAAAAAAACACCCTTTCACCATGGATATTTTTAGGGATTCTCTTGATTCTTAGTTCCTATGACAAATGAAATATTCATTCCAAGTTTCATTAACATTCCGTTATTTTCAAAGGGTTTTCGGTAATATTTTACCTGTTGTACCTAAAAAAAGTCATCATTACATAAAAAGGACTATAACTTCTTTTTGGGTAGTTGTATCATACGTTGTTTATATATGTTTTGAATTTGGTTTCATTAGATTCAGCGTTAAAAACTACCCTTAAAGCATGTATCATATGATTAGGTTTTACCCAAACAAATATTTTAGTTTGATAGACCTCCAAATTCTCCCCGTCTGCACCTCTTCAAATGCATCTACACAAAAAGCCAATGCAGGGATTTTGGGGGATTTTGGATATGTTTTAGAGGTTGCAATTCTGCGTCGATTCGTCGATTTTAATATTTCATGAATTAATTTTTTCAACCTCGGAACCCATTTTTCCTGGCCTACTTAGCTCTGAGAAAGCCAGAGACTACAGTGAGCAATTGACCGGGAAACTCTCTGCCGTACACCCAGACCCAGCCACAAGCGTCAACAACCAGTTGAACTAGTATCGCGACATCATTAAGGAGACAGCCAAAACCACCATAGGCTATCAATCACCCAGAAAAAAGAACCCGTGGTATGATGACGAATGTGCGGTATTGAAGCAGGAGACGGAAAATGCACGAATGCAAATGCTGCGGCGGAAAACAAGAGCAGCAAGAGGGGAATACCGTAAAAAAGAGAAGAAAAGAGAAAAAACCCTGCGCCGAAAGAAAAGAGCATCCGCAGCCTCAGCTCAGGTATCTCGAAGAGTCTAGCACCGCCACCAACACCCGCCAGTTCTACAAAACAGCGAAGGAACTGGCATCTGGTTATAGCATGCAAGCTCTTCGAAACAGCGAAGGGAACCTAGTCACCGAAGCACAGGGAATTGTAGACGTGTTTAAGCAGCATTTCCAGCAACTGCTTAATGTGCAATAGGTAGATGAGGTGACAGGGGAACAAAGCATGAGACCAGTCAATGAAGATCCAGTCCCAGCGCCCAGTACTGAAGAGGTTAAGAAAGCCATCCACAAGCTTAAGAACAACAAATCCGCCGCTCAGATGGCCTGCCTGCGGAACTCTTCAAGTATGGAGGAGATGTCCTGGTAGGGTGCATGCACCAGCTCATAAACCAAGTGTGGGAGGAGGAAAGTATGCCCAACGATTGGTCAAATAGCTCCATATGCCCAATCAGGTGATCCTATGTCCTTCAAGAACTACAGAGGCATATCCCTGCTTAATGTTGCCTACGAGATCCTATCCAACGTACTATGTGAGCGTCTAAAACCTTTCTGCAACACTATGATCGGAACGTACCAGTGTGGCTTCAGGCCAGGCAGATCAACGATAGACTAAATCTTCACATTGAGGCAAATCCTGGAAAAGACCAACGAATTTCAAGTCGAGACCCACCACCTATTCATCGACTTCAAAGCCGCATATGATAGCATAAGTTGCCAAGAGCTTTTATTGGTGATGTGTCGGAACTCGGGATCCCGAAAAAACTGATCTGTGCTTAGCCGCATGACGTTACATAGTAAGGAGATGCGCTATCATGTGATTTCTTCAACCTAGTCCTGGAGCAGATAGTGCGCAAGATTGGTGTTAACATGGAAGGCACTTCAACAGGTCTTCTCAACTGCTTGGCTATGCGGACGACATCGACATCATCGGCCGCTTCAAGAGAGCTGTACTTGAAGCATTCACACCTATTGATGAACAGGCGAAACGCGTTGGTCTTGAAGTGAATGAGGGCAAAACAAAATATATGCTATCAACAAACAAAGCCCCATCTGTCCATCGCCTAGGACAAAACGTCACTGTTAGTAGCCGTCATTTCGAGGTAGTTAAGGAGTTCACCTACCTCGGAACAAACATCAATTCCACGAACAACACATTTGTGAAAATCCGACGAAGAATTACCCTAGCGAACCGCTGCTACTTCGGTTTGGCCAAACAAATTAATTCAAAACTCCTTTCTCGAAAAACAAAGTGCACGCTGTACAAAACGCTCCTTTTACCAGTTCTACGGCGCCGAGTGCTGGACGATAAGTAAAAAAGGGGAATTGATACCGGGCACTTTCGAGAGATAATTCTTCGGCTGATATTTGGTCCTATATGCGAAGAGGGCGATTGGAGGAGAAGATTCAGTCGTGAACTGTACACGCTGTACTAAGATTTGGATCTAGTCCAAAGAGCCAAAACACGTCGACTACACTGGCTCGGCCACATCGAGCGAATGGACAACAACGCTTCAGCCAAGAAAATCTTCGAATTCCAGCCCCCAGGTTCGAGACGACCAATAAGACCAAACCTTCGCTACACGGACCAGGTGGTCACAGACACAAGAGCGCTTGGTCTCGGCGACTGGAGGAAGCGTGCGAGGGACCGCAACCGATGGAAGACCCCAATATCCCAGACAGAGACCCTTCATGGATTGGGAGCCGGATAAGTAAGTAAGTAAGTATTGTTTTGCCGTATTTTAACAAACTTCTATCATTCGACAAGAAAACTAAAAAGTATATTCAGAATTGTTTTGACGTACGTGCATGTTAGTAAGTAAATACGTGTATTTCATTGTATACACGCGTCGACAAAAACAAAAAGTTTAGTTTTGGTTGGCCGTATGTGCATATAATTTTAAAGGACGATTAACTGAACAGAATGCAAGACGCAGCTGGATAGATGTCAAAAATGCTGCAGTAGATGTCAAAAAATGCTGCAGTAAAAGTTAAAAATTGTTCAACTCTTGCAGCTGCGGCTGCAGCATTTTTGACACATCTATTCCAGCTCCGTTTCCATTCTGTTCAGGCAGTAAAAAGGTATAAACAGAATTGCAACGAAAAACTGGTTTACTGGCTGAACAGAATGGAGACGGAGCTGCAACTAGAATAGCTGTCAAAATTTTGAATACATACAAATTCAATGATGCGAACAGAACACACACCGCAGCTGCAGACGGAGCTGCAGTCGCAGCTGGACAAGTTGGCCAACTTTTAACTTTTGCTTGCAGCTTTTTTGACGTTTCAAAATTGCAAAAAGGAGTGTTTACATGTGGGTTAAAGTGATTTTTAAACTCTTTTCAATCTCTCATAAAGATGTAAAGCAATTTTAGCTTCTTTTTTCATCATTATTCCTTTTTATTTTTGTTTTCATTTTTATTTTCGATACTAAAATGTCAGAAAGCTGTACAGCTGCATTGTGGGCGCGTAAAAAAAATCACGTACGACACTTTTTGACAGCTTTTCCAGTTGCAGCTGCAGCTTCAATTGCAGCACTCTATTCTGTTCAGCCAGTTAGTCATCTGCTGAATTCGATTGAGTGCGGTTATGTGAGACTGTATTAGAGCCGGTGCACACTTGCGTCTTTTTAACGCTGCGGCATCACGCGTCATTCTTGCGGGTAAAAAGGCTCGCAGATTTCCGCGAGACCGCTGCGTCACCGCACATGCGATTGCGTCTTTCGGTACATGCTTATTATTGAGCAGTGCACACTTGCGTCATTTTGCCGCTAGTTAAATAAGAAAGAAAGATGCCAAACGTGGAAGAATTTGCTATAGAATTATTATTATCAATGAGATAAAAAAGTTTTAGGAAATATGGAGTGTTGCTACCGAAGCATACCATGACCAGGAAAAGAAGAGCGGTGTATATGAGTGTTTGCAGAATATTTTGTGAAGGTTTCAAGGAGAAAAACGATAACATTAAAAACGAAATATGTGGGTACAAGCCAAACGCGAACTTCAGATTGAATCTTGCGAGAAAAACCCGCATGTGTGCATTGAAAAATTGCGGCACCGCAGCAACACCGACCCCTGCGTCCCCACGCGTTAAAAAACGCATGTGTGCACCGGGCCTTAAGTGTCTTTCATATGAGCTGCGAATAGCGAATGGTCGCGAATTTTGATATTCCTTTCACATAGGTGGTCACCAACAGACGCGAATGGGGGTTGGGGTCATAATTCTGTATGCGTTAAAATTCGGACTGCAAAATTCTGTATTCCAAAATTCTGTATTTCAAAATTCTGTAAAACCAAAATTCTGTAAGTGCCAAAATTCTGTTCTCAAAATTCTGTATTTCAAAATTCTGTAAATCTAAAATTCTAAAAAATCAAAATTCTGTGTATACCATAATTCTCTTTTTCAAAATTCTGTATACTGAAATTCTGTAAATGATAAAAGAAAAATTGTTTTGATAATGAAAAAAAGTGCGCACTTTTTTTCATTATCAAAACAATTTTTCTTTTATCATTTACAGAATTTCAGTATACAGAATTTTAAAATTGCTTAGATAATGAAAAAAATACTCACTTTTTTCATTATCAAAACAAACTGAGAAGTTTAGTTTCAAGTTCTAACGGAGCACTCCCGAATATTTTTCTTCTTTGGTTTACAGCTATGTATTGTAGTAGGAAGAAGTAAGGCTGGAAGCTAATTGAAGATCTAAGAAAGGAACTCGTTTTTTCTAAAGCGCAAGTAGCTACAGTTCAAAACGGGGAACATATTCCTAAAAGTAAAAAAACAATTCTCAAAAATAAACAGGTTAAGCGTTTGATTAAAAAAAGAAGAGCTTTAAGTCAGACTGAGTATTTTAAAAGGTTAGCCAAGAATCTTCATCTTGATTAAATTATAAAGTTAAGCATTTTGTTTGGTTTTTGTTTTGGTTATTGTTTTTTTTTTGTTATCTATTGAACGTTTTTCTTTGCAATACTTTGTAATTTTTGTTAGGTAATTGAATAAAAATTGTTTAACGGGGACTAACAAAACTGTTTAAAATTATAACAGATTTTTTTTTATAAGCTTGGATTTACAGAGCTTCGAAAAGCAGAATTATGGATAAACAGAATTTTAAAATACAGAATAAGATTGACAGCATTTTGAAATATAGAATTTTGGATTTACAGAATTTTGAAATACAGAATTTTGGACTTACAGAATTTTAGATTACAGAATAATGGAAAAGCAGAATTATGGAATACAGAGTTATGTTCATACAGAATTTTTTATTCATATACAGAATTTTGTTCATACAGAATTTTGGAATACAGAATAACGACCCGTTCCCACGCGAATGGTCATTCAAAATAAACCAGCCAAATGAGTGGTAAACAAAATTTGAGGTTAAATTCGAGCGAATTTTTATTCGCAGACTTGTGGAATGCGTCCTGAGGGTGTGGATTGCAAATAAGTATTTGACAGTTCGCAGAAAAAACCTCGTTGGTCGCGTAGAAAATATTAAAATACTAACAATTTAAACTAATTTTAGGCTTGGGTGTTTTCTTTTTAAAATTGAAGATAGAATCGTTTATTCACGTTATCGAAAAGTTAAATCAAGAATTTGTTGATATTTTAGCTCAAAATAGCATAAACAAATTTATTCGCATTCGCAGTTCGCAGCTCATGTGAAAGGCACTTTCAGAATGGAATCACCGGAACCAAATTCTTTAAGCTAAGAATTAACAAAAATGAAATTTGAACGCAAAAATAGTATAAATAAATATTATGACGAAATTATTGGAAATCTAAGAATATTATGTCACTTGCTTGGGAGGGGGGGGGGGCTCAAGCCCCCATAGATTTCAAAAATATTCATGATTCAAAAGTTGTCATGTAATAACAGATGTTGTATAATTCTTCACAAGACACTTTTTTTCGTTGGAGCTATAGATGCTTAAAACGTCAAAACAAGGTTCTCCACTAAAATCAGGTTTGTTGGATTTTTTTTCGTTATTTTGCCACTTTCATCTAAATTTCTTAGGCTGATGTAGATTGAATTCAACTCAATTTATTTTGGTTCGCCTCTTTTTTTCTTCATCTTTCTTATTCACAGCATGATGTTACAGAATAATTGGCTATGGTAAAAAAATAGTTATCATCATGTGAAGAAACTTTGATTTTTTCAAAAATAATTTTATTTGTTTAACTTAAATTTTCTATACGAGTAGCTGTACAACCTAATTTTAATACAAAAAGAAATTATATAATATCAAAGAAAAAAATCACACTAATTTAATGAACGAATATTATATTTAAATAAGAAAATATCAATAGTAATAATAATAATAATAATAATAATAATATGTCAACTTAACTCTTAACAAAAAAAAATAAAACATTAATAGTATACATTCTAAAATTATAAGTTTATTTTTAGGAATAAATTTAATTTATTGTCATTATTCACAACAGTTACATATATGTATATATATATTAGTTTTATGGACATAAATGTTAATAATATTAACAATTTTGTAATAGTTTACATACATCATTAAATTACTATAATTTAACATACAAAAATTCATTATTAATCATTTTTTTATTCGAAATAAGGCACATTTTGAATGCATGGGTTTATTTTTATTTAGTTATTTATGTACAATTAAAAACCTACATGGTTTTTCATCCTTAAACAAACCTTATAAATATTTTTAAACCACATATTTATTGAATTATAACAAAAATAGAAAATTTAAACATAATATAGTTAAAAAGAGAAAGAAAAAAAAAAAACGATATAGTTTTCTTAAGTACCTAAATAGTACTTTTTTTTGGCAAGACAAGGATTTCGTTGTTCAACATTGGAGAAAGTTTCTCCTTTAAATTGTTGTTTTGGATTTTTATTCATACAATAATTATACTACTAGACTTAAACTATAAAAAAATACATGAAAAAAAATAAAAGAAAATTTCTACTTA
The DNA here is from genome assembly GCA_963921185.1 of Dasysyrphus tricinctus. Lineage (NCBI taxonomy): Eukaryota > Metazoa > Arthropoda > Insecta > Diptera > Syrphidae > Dasysyrphus > Dasysyrphus tricinctus. Next base: position 228,886,886 of record OY992530.1, on the reverse strand, counting down.
ATCCTCTAAATGGGAGTGCCACCCCGAGAATAAGGAAACCAAAAGATTTGATGCACTCCAAGTCCAAACCAAACCACGACCAAGAACGAAACGGAAAAGGATTTGCAAATTAACGTTAGAAGCGAAGACAAAAAAATAGTATAGAAAAGGAAGTATGCCATTTTTTTTGTACCCACAAATGAAGCAGGAACAGTAGTGACAATGAGAACTTTCAAGTGAGCATTAAGTAGCCAGGTGTGGATTAGATTAAAAGAAAGACTACAGAATCTGTTAAGACGGGTCAACACTATTTTTAGAAGCAAAGAGTGTTTTACCTGAGTCAAAGAAAGTGATATTTCATTTGCATATATCCAGAAAAAGATTTGCTTCGTTAAAAAAGACTATAAAATTTAGGAGTGTTTATGTAGAACTATTATAGTCAGCAACTAATAATGAAAATTAGTTTTCCGTATCGTGAAAAGTAAAAATACCCAAAACTAGCTTAATTATCTGTCAGCCTTACAACGGTTGTCAAATATCAATTGATTGATAAACGATAAACCTTATATTAGCCCTTTTTTTTAGTGCATTTTTATCTTCGCTTACAAAAAAGTAGTAAGTTAAATACAACAACAATTTGGTATAACTCCGTATTGTTGTTGTATTTAACATGCTATACTTTTTTTTAAGCGAAGATAAAAATGCACCAAAAAATAGGGCTATTATGTCTGTTCGTGTAATTCCCAAAACTACAAATTTCTACGAATTTTAGTTCAATTTCATTTTTTTATATGAACTTTGACAGAATTTTGGGCTGAATTCGTAGAAATTCGAACAGTACGCGAACAGACATAAATTAATTGATGTTTTGTTTTTTTGACAGTAAATTGCTAATTTAACTGTGAATATTGAACAAAACTAAAACCTTTGTGAATAAATAATTCGTTTGACATTTCCGTTTTCTGATACCTATTGATTTTTTTGTTTGTTGTGCTTTTAATTAAATTTATTACAATTCAATCTGAATTGTGTTTTGAGATTCTCAACTATCAATTGAAAGTTGATAAATACTGATTTTTGTCATCTTGAAACTCAAAAAATAAAATATAATCAACTATTCATTGGTAAATTATCAATTTTCTAATTACTCTCAAACGGTCTGCGTCATTCTCAATGATCAACATTTTTTGTAAATTTTTTTTTTTCGTATGAACTTTGACAGAACTTTGGGCTAAATTCGTAGACATTCGTAGTTTTCGGAGGTACGCGAACAAACATAATGTCTTATGGCTTAAAAGATAGGTTTTGAAAAATCCCACCTTGGGGTAAAATGTCAAAGGGTGGGACCTGGATTATTTTTTTTTTTATGTTTTGACCAAAGGTGTTTGACCAGCTCCAGATTTCAAACCCGTGTTTGGAAAATAACGGTTGATGACTTAAAAGATAGGTGTTAAAAAATCCCACCTTAGGGTAAAATGTCAGTATTGCCACTTTCCGGGAACATGGATTTTTTTGATGTCAAATGATTGGACCTGGATTATTTTTGTACTATTAATGATCATGACCAAAGGTGCTTGACCGGCTCCAGATGCCAAACTTGTCTTCGGAAAATAACGGTTGATAGGGTACACACGATGACAGTTCTTTTTCTGAAAAGGATTGAATATTGATTCTGGACTTGAGTCTTGAGGAATGATTAAAAGCCAGAAGAATTAACACATTCGCTCACTTTAAACGTAAAAATCACCAAATGTCATATTTTTCTTTTTTAATTTTGGATTCGTGATCATGCATTTTACTTTAACGTTAAATTAAAAGCAAACAAAGTGGATAAAATGGATGTTTCGAACAGCGATTACTTATATTAGAATACCCCAGGGGGAAAAACTCCTTGCAGTTATTGAGGAATATCAATATTCAGAGAAAAAGCTGTGTGAAAGTCTTATCACTCAAATGAAACAACCAAATAATGGACAAAAATATACAACAAACTCTAAACTTGGATTCCTGGATTGAAGAGTTCTGGAGACATCCTGCAGATAGCCAAAATAAAACCCTATTAACCCTAGTACATATGTACTTCCTCGTGAAGTGAACAATTATCAGTGGAGAAAGTGATTTTTTGACATTGCTCACTGGTACATACTTGCAAATGTGTTGTTAACGTTTGACGTTTAAAACCACATTGCCTACAATGAGGCATTTTTCTTTTGTAATCGAACTGTCAAGTGTTCACCAAGAGTTCCCGAACATTTTGCACGGGGATTGCTCGTGAACGAAAACTCTCCACATAGCTTCATGAGCACGTTCACGGGTGAAGAAATTCAAATTTTGTATGAATTCACGACATGATTCACAAGTATGTTCTAGGCTTTAAGGTCCGCGTCCATTTGAGAGTAAAAATGCTGAAAATTTGCCTTCTAGCAGCACTCATGAGCAAATTCACCAGTGTAGACAGCCTTGAGAGTAGCTCACGAAGAGCTTCCTTTTTGCTCTCAACATTTGAACTTTCTGAGGGTTAGTCGCAGCGGACATATGTTTTTATCACTATTATAGATGGACTCGACAAATTCCAACACGGTTAATATTTTGCGAGTTCTCTGAATTGTTGAGCAAATTGATAACGACCGACGCGACGGCCTATCCATATGGTTTAACCCAGCATTAATTTGTCTTAACTTTTTTTAGAATAGTGGAAATTATTTAAGCACCTGCAACCTTTCGTTTTTATAGGTTTCTACCCATTCGACAGTAAAAAGACTGCAAGCAACTCTCAAGCATTTCTTGTGAGTAAAACTCGCAAGTGGACACAGTCATGAAATAAGCTCACAGAGTAGAGGTAGACAGCTATCCGAAAGTCACTATCGACAGTTTGGTAGTCAAAGTATTCTCAAATGGAAACACACAAAACATTTCACTCTCACTACTTCCAACCCCCCCGAGGTTTCACCTTGTCGTGGTGGGGGGGCTTACATTCGACTCTCCAGCAACCCAGCTGCAGGATCGAATAACTAAGTAAACCAGCAGAGATGTCAATCTAAAAATAACATAATGGAATTATGGAAAAAGTAAATAAAGAGGAGAAAATTCGAGTGGGGATATACACTCAAGTGTCGGCAGAGGTCACGGCTGCCGGCGAGGGCTTGGCTTCGAATGAAGCTAAGTCGCCAGTGACACAATTAAACAAGACCATAACAAATACAAATAATGAAGCAATAGACTGCATTCCTGCCTCTAGCAGCGGTGCCCGTAACGTCCATGAGGTGTTTTCTGAATACCTCATGGATTTTACTGACTCTGAGGACGGTGCTGTTGGGGCTGGCGAGGGAGAGATGGCGTCTGATGAGGAAAATCGAATCCTCAATGACGACGACTATCAATCCTTCGCCAGTTCGGACAGCTCGGACGCAGATGTCACTGTGGCTGAAAACCCTGCAAAACGTCGGAATAAAGAAACACCTCAAGGCGAGTCTTTGGCCAAAATCTTGGTACTACCAGGAGCCAAGATAACCTCTACTCCCAACAAAGGGTCTGGTGAAAGTGAACCCACCAAAGTCTGTGTGGATGGCCCAGGGTCCTCCGGGACCGTGATGGCAACCTCTTCCAAAAATCGATGCCCGTCTACCGATGGGCCAAAACCGATTCAGGAACGACTGGTACATCCGAAGAAACAGAATAAGGGGGGGGATCTGGATCCAGATCTCAGGAAGATAGAAAACGCCAAGAGAGCCGTGCGAAGGTATGGCCAAGGCGACACCAAAAAACTTTGTCTCAGGGACTGGAAGCGCCTGAGCTGGGCTCAGAAGCTTCTGGCCAAAACTGGGTACAAGAGCAAAACAGCGGTCGTATCTAAACCACATAATCCAATCGAAGACAAATCTGTGGAACAGGGTGCCTCCTCCTCTGATATGACTGGCAGCAACCCCAAAGTTAAACCTGCTAATGGTTCTAAGAACTTGAGGGTCGAACAAGGCTCAGCTAGTCAAAGAAAGAGAACGAGGCATAATGACTCGACACCCCCTACGATGTCCGTCAACAAAAAGCCTAAGACGGCCCATAGCGCAGGTACGCTAGCAGATGTGGTAACACAAAGCCTTCAGGTGGCCGTTATCGACGGGGGGAGCTCCGAAAAGCTACTGACCAATGAGCAGTGGGCTCAAGTGGAGGTGAAGATCCTGGAGTGCATTAACACCGAGATACTTGCCTCTACCGGTTTTGTACCTAAATTCGGGCCATTGTCGACGATTAAGGGTTTCAAAATCCTTTCATGTAGAGACGAACCCACCCTGCTATGGCTGAAAACCAAGATTAGCGAGATGAGTGGGTTACTTGAGGGGGTAACACTGGAAGTTGCCTCCAAAAGTGACCTTCCCACGAGACCTAAAGTCCGCATTCATGTGCCGGGCCCGCGCATCACAAAGGAACTGCTGGAGAACCTCCTCCGGGGGCAGAATTCCGACTTCCCTAGTGACGACTGGCAGGTTATGTCTGTTGAAGCGCCTACCAAAACAGGCCAAGAAGCGATTATAATGCTTAATCAGGAAACGATGGCATTGCTCCCATCCAGGGGCTTTAAACTTATGGTTGGCATCAATGAGGTTAAGGTGCGGCCGCTAGCGGCAGTCAACCTACAAAATAAATACAAAAACAAAAATGATGAAGGTGCTACAGATTAATTTGCAGCACAGTAAGTTGGCCTCTGCCACCTTAGCCTCATTGTTGTTAAAAGACGACATTGACATAGCCCTAATCCAAGAGCCCTGGATTAACAGCGGCAGGATCTGCGGACTTAGGTCCAAAGATTACATTATATTTTTTAATAAAGGGCCTACAGAAGGTAACTATCGGACATGCATAGTGGCGAAAAAAATCATTAACCTTTTCCTCTTATCTTCCCATAGCAACGCAGACATGACGACAGTGAAGTGCGAAAGAAAAGGGGCCCCGCCCCTGATCTTAGCCTCCGCCTACATGCCAGGTGATTCACCGGGGCCTCCGCCGCCAGCTGCTCTCGATGACCTGGTTACAACAGCAGGTAAGAACCACTGGGACCTCCTAGTTGGTTGTGACGCTAATGCTCATCATTTGCAATGGGGGAGTACGGACACCAATACAAGAGGTGAGTCACTTTTCGAATTTATAATTAAGAACAACATGCTGATTTTAAATAGAGGTAACGAACCTACTTTTATCACAAGAAATAGAAAAGAAGTGCTCGATGTGACACTTTCCACTAACTCTGATTCCATTGTAATCAGTGACTGGAAGGTGTCAAGTAATGTTACATTCTCAGACCATAGAATGATAACATTCCAAATTGAGCATGACACAGTAATTCCAAAGCCCTATAGAAACCCCAGGAAAACAAACTGGGAAGCCTTCAGAATAAGATTGGCCTCATCTTTGGGCCAGTATGAAAATCGACCGTTGCTAAACTGCTCAGATATTGAAAGACATGTAAGTGAACTTTCGTTAGCCATTAGTAATGCTTACGACTGCTCCTGCCCCATTGCCAAAGGAAAAAGCAAACTCAACCCTGTATGGTGGTCAAATGAGTTGTCTATCCTGAGGAAAAATTCAAGGAGGCTTTTCAATAGAGCAAAGCACAGTAACGAACCTGCTGACTGGGATCTCTTCAAGATCAGCAAAAACGAATACAAAAATAGAACGACCTATGCAAAAAGAGCAGCCTGGCAAAAATTTTGTACTGACATTGAGTCTACAAATGATGCTGCTAGGCTCAGGAAAGTCTTATCAAAGGTATACACTCCCCCGGGATTCCTTAAAAGACCCGATAAAACATGGACAGACTCCTGCTCCGAGACATTAGAATCACTTGTTACCACTCACTTCCCAGGATGTATCATCGATACATCTCCTGTGGACAGAGCCCCGAACACAAGTGTAATCTCTGACATAAGCAATCAAATCGTAGACAGTAGGAAGGTGGCTTGGGCCATTGACTCCTTCTCAGCATACAAATCTGCAGGGCCGGATGGAATAATTCCGATTATGCTCCAAAGCTCTAAAGATTTAATTGTTCCAATTCTAGTGGACATCTTTAGGGGATGTCTTAACATCACTTACATTCCTACTGGTTGGAGAGAAGTCAATGTCATCTTCATCCCGAAGGCTGGCAAGCCCACGCACACTGAACCGAAAGATTTCAGGCCAATAAGCCTGTCCTCCTTTCTCCTCAAGACCCTAGAAAGACTAATTGATACCCATATTCGCCTAAAACTGAATGATGGTGTGCTCTCGCAGGCCCAACATGCATACATAAAGGGCAAATCTGTTGAGACAGCACTTCATGAAGTGGTCGGCACAATTGAAAACTCAATTCAGTTCAAGGAATTTACCCTAGCAGCATTCCTGGATATAGAAGGGGCCTTCAATAATGTTAATAACGATTCAATTCGACAAGCCCTTAACACCATTAACATCGATCCGATGGTGACAAACTGGATAGAATGTATGCTTCAAACAAGACATATAAATGCAGAATTAGGTGACAGCAAGCTAAAAGCCAGGACGTGTAGAGGTACTCCACAAGGTGGAGTCTTATCTCCTCTGCTCTGGCTTCTCGTAGTTAACCAGATCTTAGTTAAGCTAAGTCCAAGTGGTGTCAAGGTCGTTGCATACGCCGATGACATCGTATTAATGGCCTCGGGAAAATTTGCTCCTACGCTGAGCGAACTCCTACAAACAGCCCTTGACAAGCTCAGTAACTGGGCCAGTAGCTGTGGACTTAACGTTAACCCACTAAAGACAGAACTGGTCTTGTTTACAAGGAAGCACAACGTTCCCAGCATAAACCTGCCAACCATTAACGGAATTCCGCTAAAGGTTTCGGGAACTGCCAAGTATCTTGGTATTGTGCTTGACCGTAAACTGAACTGGAAAGACAACATTAAAGAAAGAGGGAAAAAAGCCTCAATTGCATTCTACACTTGTAGTAGAATCTTTGGAAAAAGATGGGGTCCCAGCCCCAGAACCATTCATTGGATGTACTCAGCCATAATAAGGCCTATTCTTACGTACGCATGCTTGGTCTGGTGGCCAGCCTTGGACAAGAAAACCAATCTTACGACCATGACAAAAATTCAGAGACTAGCGTGCGTTGGCACAACTAGTGCTATTAGAACCACACCAACGGCAGCCCTTGAGACTTTCCTGTCACTAGCCCCACTCGATTTGTTTACAAAAGAGTTGGCGGCCAAAAGTGCTATAAGACTTAAACAGTGCAATAACTGGAAGAGGGGCCACTACGGTCATAGAACTATTATGAAATTCACAGACATAGACATTCAAACCGACTACATCACACCGCACATAGATTTTAACCCAGTGGCCATAACAGATATCCCGACAAGGGAATCCTGGAATGAAAACCGGGTCATTAACGCTAATCATGTCTCGGTGTTTACGGACGGTTCCAAGACATGTGAGGGGGTAGGGGCTGGTATCTACTCAGCTAACCCACCTATTAACAAATCAATAAAGCTTCCAAATTTCTCCAGTGTATTCCAAGCGGAAGTACTTGCAGTATGCGAAGCCGCAAAGTATCTTGCTTCACGTGAAGTAGTTAATAGAAATATCGATATCTTTATTGATAGTCAGGCGGCAATAAAAGCCATTTCCTCAATTACTACAAAGTCCAAACTGGTAGATAGTTGCCGTTATGTGCTGAGGATTCTCAGTGCATCGAACACAGTCACCCTAAGATGGGTCCCAGGACACCGTGATATACACGGGAATGAAATGGCAGATGAGCTGGCCAAAAACGGATCATCTCTTGATCCGAGCCAAACCGATCACTCTGTACTCGTTCCACTGGAGCAAGAAAAAAGTAGAATTCACCAAAGCTTCCTCGAGGTTGCAGACGTTAGATGGTCAAACATCGACTCTTGCAGGGTTTCGAGGAATCTATGGCCGAATATCTCTAGGAAAAAGACAGAATATTTACTTAAGATAAGTAGGCCTCAACTTTCCACTCTAATTGGAGTCCTAACGGGTCACAACTCAATGGGAACCCACATGCACAGAATGGGCATTAGCTCGTCGGACTTGTGTAGAGGGTGTCAGGATGTAGAGGTGGAGGAGGGCTCATATCACTTTCTTTGTGAATGCCCCAGCCTAGCCAGAACCAGAAAAGCAGCCCTCGGAGAATATTTTTTCGACGAATTGGGCGACATCTCTAACTTGCCACTAAGAAACATCCTTAAATTCATCCAGAATTCAGGGTGGTTCAGGGAGGCATCCCATACCTAAACTCCACCCAATCCATCTTATCCTTTTCCCCAAACCTTCCTTACCAAAACCCTATGGGGAGCGCAATGGATCCATTGAGATCCGAGTGAGATGCGACGGCTTGCCGTAACATCACCCCTTCTAACCTAACCTAACCTAACTACTTCCAACTGAAAACTAGCAGAAGAAATATGTACATCCATGAAGTGGACACGGTTAAAAAAGTACTCTACAAATTCTTATGGCTGATTTACAATGACGCGTTCGCGTTCGAGATGCGTACGTTACATTTAACAAGCGTTACGGCCGCGTCGAGATAAATCGAGCAAAAAAATTCAAACTTTTTTCAACACAAGATGGCCACACACCTAAATTGAAATCGAAATGTCAAAACGCACGCAAAAGTTGAATAATCTCTACTTTCGCGTTGCAGCCGCTTACGTTACGTTGGTTTGTGTACCTACTAATGGATGCAAAATCGTAACATAATGCTCAACGCGTCATTGTAAACACTAAACAGATATTCCTATGCCTGAACTTTTGCGTTGACAGGCAAATCTTTCAACGCAACGCCCAACGCGGCATTGTAAATCAGCCATTACAGACAACTCTCGATATCAAAATCTCTCAAATATTACTCTCAAATGGACAGCCATGCCATCCGAGAGTAAATCTCGAAAGTTTATTAGCAAAGGTACTCTCAAATGGACACGGAAAATAAGATTGATTCGGAAGCTATATATTCCTAGCTTTCTTACTTTCAAGTAAATACCTTCAGTTAGATGGACATATTGTGGGTTATTGCGAATAAAATTTCCCTGGAAAATTGTGAAACGCGAATGGTGCTCGAAAGTTTTTCTCGGAATTCTAATTTGGTGGCGCGACAGCTTGTAGAGAACCAGGGCATAGTTACTTATAAGTCTCAGCCATTCCTGTGTGGGTGTTGTTGGAAGGAATAATGGGGACCGAGTCCGATAACGGCTAGATGAGAAGCACTTATTCATGACAACAGGTAGTCTTGGAGGATTTGTCAGGTCCTCGAAAGAGGTAGTGTCTCGGAAAACAAAAATCGAACCCAGATTTTCGGCATGACAAACCAACACCATTATGCCACGAGGTAACTTGGAATTCATTTTCACCGGGAAACATTTTCCATGGGAGTTTGGTGGATATCTCATAAGTTTTTTTGTTCGTGGAAAACTTATTTAGGGAGAGGTTCACAATCACGATGCAGTAACAGAAAGAAAATCAACCTTGAGAATTTAGTTAGGGCCTAATGGGTAATATGAAAGCCCTCAAGCCACCACCGTACTCTTCTATTAATGACAAAATTAGATACGTACACACTGTTCGAAACGAGGTTAGAGTATAAAGTAACAAGTTACAAACCAAGAAAAAGTATAAAAAAAGTCCAAACAAAAGATACCTACAAAAAAAAAAATTACTTCAAGTCCTTTATAGTATTTCTGTTGAGTTCGTTTCCCAGTTCCACAGGGTTTGAGGTTATACTTTCATTTTACTATAAAAGGAAAATACCTATACCTACACATGTAAGCTCTGATGGCTGTGCTAGGAGGATTCTTTTTTTTTGTCTCAAGAAAAGCGGAAGGGAAAACTTTTCGAAACTAGAGGGTTTAACAACTCCCTTCTGTCACATTGAAGAAAAAATAAGAACGACAACGGTGTAAGCAGGATTTGGCTTTGCTAGCAATTAGCAGCGAAAACATATACACAGGTTAAGTCGTCGTGAATAGAGTTGCTCCTACTGCTGCTTTAAACACACAAAAAATAGAACAGATTATTATCACCAAGAGCCTCCATCATGAGCTTCTTGTATAGGAGAAAAGAAAACGAAATGAGCCAGAGAGACAAGAAAGTTATCAGCCAACTAAAGAAATGACAAAGGTAATGGACAAAAAAAAAGGAGGAAAATGAGAAGACACACAATATGTCCTTTTTTTGTGCAGGTCCTTACCTCAAAGCACGCACTCACAGCATAGCCTTGTTTTATATTCGGTCGAGGGAGTTGGGGGATGGCTTTAGTAATGTTAAAGCATGGCAGTTAAAGTCTGGAGCGTTAGCCATTTACAACACCGAGAGGAGTATAGTAGGTAAATTCACTGTATATTTCGTTATATTGTTCTATCTCTATTCCTGTTTCGTTGCCTTCGTTGTCGGTGTCATCGTTGTTGGACTCAAATAGTTTGCCGGATGATCCGCTAAGCTTATTAAGCAGCAGAAAGAGAGACTCAGGAATTAGGAAAGACTTCAAAAAGATTCCGGTGGCGTGGCTAGAATTATTTTTTTGCTTTTCTTTATTTGTATTTTCTGTATGTGTAAATGTGTATAGGTATATGTATGTTAGAGGTTATATTTATTTAGTGTTTGCCTTGTTTTTATTTGGTTTTGGCTTTAAGAGAGGAGTTTTTATCATTTGCCTCACTCACTATATAATATATGTAAGAGCTTTGTGGGTTTTATGCATTTTATTCATTGTGTCCTGTGTGTGCTGTAATCTGTGTCATAATTATGACAGACATGTAGAGATTCAGTTTTGTGAAATTGTGTATTTTTCTGACGTAGAGTTTTCTGTCTTTATAAAATTGCTGAATCGTACCTACAATAGGATATGTGCCCTACTCTCTGAACACAAAAAGGTACATGTCATGTGCGAATGTGGATTCAGGTTTTCGACCTTATGTTCTTTTTGTTTCTTTTTTTTTTGGGAAGATTTGGTCATGAACAACCACGATGGTTACGTAGGTTATGGTTTTATTAAAATCCAGGACCATTTTGTTGAGGCAAGTTCCGGAAAACTACAAGGTCACCAGAGCTTGAAAGGAGTCGATGCTACTTTCTTTCTTCTCAGGCCGTTTTCGGAAACGTCAAATCAACGTCAATTTGATTGTCAAGAGTCCACAAAGCAAGCTGGTGCTCCCCAAATAGTCGATACACCAACCAAATCGAAAATATGCTAATCGACGGGAGACACGCCTCTACCATCTAAGACGTGCGTACTTTTCGAGTGGCAAACGTGCGTTGACTCTGACCAAGGTTAAGAGCTCAACTTTCAAATGAAAACAAACCAAGAACCGCCCGTAAGAAGAAATTCAATTGACATGAAAACACAATTGGCTACCGCTACCGCAACCACCCCGAGAACCCGTGGTATGATGATGAATAATTACAGCTGAAAAAAAAGTCAGACGATGCACTTGCGAAAATGCAGCAGTGGGAAATAAGAGCAGCAAGCGAGGAGTATCGAGCAAGGAGAAGAGAGGAGAAGAAGACCCTGCGTAGAACGAAGAGGGCATACGGAGCCTCCCAGCTCAAGAAGATAGATCAAAACAACACCCGGAAGTTTAATAAGAAAAACAAAAACCTGGCTGCTGGCTTTAAAACTAGAAGGCAGGCTCTTCGAAACAGAACAGCGAAGGTAACCTTGTCACCGAAGAACAGGGAAAAATAGATGTATTCAAGCAGCATTTCCGGTAGCTTCTGAATTGATGGCTTTTGGTAGAGCGAAAAATAGAACAAATGGCAAACCCAACTCCAGTGAATGAAGACGCAGAAGCACCACCGAGTATAGAAGAGAATTAAACCTAGTACATACTTTTGAATCATGTCGTGTGAATCCATCAAAAAATTTGCATTTTTATTCACCTGTGAACGTGCTCATGAAGCTTTGTGGAGAGTTTTCGTTTACGAGCAACTTTTGGTGAACAGCTGACAGTTCGATATTACAAGTCATTTGAGGCATTGTGGTCTTAAACGTAAAACGTTGACAACAAATTCGCTAGTCTGTACCAGTGAGAAATATCCACTGGCGAATGTTTACTTCACGAGGTATGTACTAAGCTTTAGCTATGTATAAAGAAGATCAAAAAACAACGAGCCCGCTGGATCGTATCTGGTTAACAAACGAAACTCTTCAAGAATGGAAGAAATGTGTTGAATGAGTGCAAGCATCAACTCAGCGACCAAGTTCGGCCGATGACCGGTCTATCAGCTTCATACATATGGACGTTTTAAAAAAAAAAGACGATTGAATGTCCGGTAAGAACTATCGAGGTATATCCCTAAGATGCTATCCAACGTACGGTGTGGACGACGACGTTCTGCAACACGTTTTGACAAGTACCAATGTGGCTTTCGTCCAGGCAGATAGACCATATTATACCAAATACTCACTCTCAGGCATATCCTCGAAAAAAACCATAGAGTTTCAGATCAAGACTCACCATCTATTCATCGACTTCAAAGCCGCATTATGATGGTATTCATCGTCAGGAGCACTATATGGCGATGGTTGAACTTGGGACCCCTAAAACTACAAAAGTCTTCTGTTCGAAAACGCAAATACTACTGCACATGTTCGAAAACATTATCTGCGGTGCAGCTGTGCAGTAACAACAATCAATTTGACAAATAAAATATTGAAAAGCGTGCTCTTAAACGTCAAATGCGTTTGTAAGTTAATTGATCATACTATTTAACGATTGCAACATCTGCGTCAAAAAATAACTAGTTTGTCGATAAAATTGATGTTGATTTGACGTTTTCAAAAACGACCCTTAACTTGATTTCTTGATTGCAGAGTAGCACCGCAAATGACGTTATCGAACTTGTCTTTGGCAAACTGCGCTATCGAAATTGATACTTTCGCATACGAGTTTCGTTTTTATTTTCGAAAAGTTGACTTTTGCAGTTTGCGTTTAAGAACATCTTGAAGTTGCATTTTGACACAAATGAAGTTTTCGAAAATGACCTCTAACTAAAAAGCTAGTGACATTGAAAATCCAACACATTTAAATTTTTTTGAATAGAAAATCGATACATATGTACTTCATAGGCATATTCAAGGAGGGTTCGAAAAAAGCAGATACAGCTTAAAAAAATGTATTTTAATGTTCGAAACAGAAACCTGTCAGAAAAACTATCCAACGTTAATTTTTAAGATAGAAAATTACATTTATAATTTTGGGAATTTATTTTAACATCTGATTGACACCCACTCCGAATTTGTGTGTGTTACGTGATATTTTTTTTTTAGTTTATTTTAAATTTCCCTTAATAAATGCAATTTTGGTACTGTGTTGTGGGTTTTTTATCTGGAAAATGAAGAATCGCTAGTTTTGGAATTCATTTCAGGTCGAATAGCTTCAGAGCCATGGAAAGTTCATATGAAATTTCGAAACAAGATTAAAATGAAAAATAAAAAAAATAATTTGCATTGAATCCTGTGTTGGTTATAGTTGATTGCGGATATAAGATTCTTGGAATGCCATTTCGATTCTCAGTTATGAATATCCCAACGAAACACTCTTAATTCAGCTGGAATTTTCCATTGAAAATCCAATTAATTCCAATAACATTTTTAAATAAAATAAAATTCAATTTTAAAAACACACCATACAAATATTTATGTTTTTAACTTAATATCACTCCATAAACTCATCGATTTCCAAATAATAAATTAATAATTTATATGTAATATGGCTGTTAGCTTACATCCCCCATGTATTTGCGGTAAAATTTTGTTGCTTCTGTTCTAATAGTTGTTGTTGATGCTTGCTGTTCTGATGATGTTGACGACATAAATCACCCCAGGCGACCAAGTCGTCTGGTAACACTTCCACTAGGTAGGTATAGTAGCAGGAGTTAAACCAACGTCAGCTATTATTGTCGCTTTCTTTCTATAAGGCAGAGCATATCTTTCAATGCATAAAAGGGGGCAGCACATAACTATGGGTAACAGTACTGGAGTCCTCGGTCTTAATTACCGTTGACATGGCGTCGGTGGGATCATCGTTGGCGGTCGTAACAGCAGCATTGGCTGCATGACATCCCGATGGGGTTCCTTGTTGTTGATGCTGCTGGGATGATGATTGCGATTGTTGCGACTGGTTTGATGATGGCGGTGGTGGTGCACCAACGAAGTGTGTTTGTTGATGGTGCTGCTGCTTAAGTTCCTGGTTGTGCTGCTGCTGTTGTTGTTGTTGTTGGTGCTGGTGTTGGGGATCCAAGTGACAACTACCAGGATATTTAGCTGACTCATCTAAACTACTAATTGAATGTACGGCGTACTTTGGTTCATCGAGATACTTTCCATTCTGGTGCTGTTGATGCGATATACTGCAAAATAAGAAGAAATATAGATATAAACATTTTTAGAGAAGAAAGTGACATAAAATAAGAAAAATACGCTAGCAAAATTTGTACGAGCTGAAAGTGCTGTCAAGGGGCAAAAGTATGGACTATGGGATTGCGGTAAGTACATGAATAATGAATGCGATAATAATATATCGGAGTGGAGAGATTTAATTACCACTTTGTCTTCGTTCTTTGTATACGCTTTGTTGAAAGATATAGCTAGGTTAATTTGTGAGTATACCTACATATTGCTAAGCTGGTAAATGAAGGTGTATGGTGAGCAATCGAGTTGAGTTGTTGGTCAATTATTGTCCTTCGCAATTTGGATTAAGTTTTTAATTAGGTGAAAAGAAAGGTTTATCGAGGAAAAGATAATAAACACATTCTATTATGCAAAATCTGTTCGTTTAAGTAAAAATGTTGGTTCTTTGGATTTATTTATATCTTCTGTTAGCATTTTTAACAACATTTGTAAACATTGAAGCTTGGTATTTTGACTAAGGCCAAGTATAATGCATTTTTTGGAAATTTGGATAAAATCTGCCAAAAAATTCAGAGCATGTAGGTGAGAAGTAGACAAGAAAAAAATCCTCTCGGAGGGGGGTAATATCTCCCACCGCTTGGACGGGAGGGGCAATTCAATAAAATAATTGCATAAAATAGAAAAAAAAAATAGGTAAAAAACAACGGCAATACTTGCAGTAATGTTTTGTAGCTTTTTGGAAAGCCAGAAGTCCATTTTAATAGTTGATTATTAAATAAAGTTCTTTGAATAAACAATTTCACCAAAATCTGTTTTCAACCCTATAATAAAAAAAAAAATAATAATTTTTCTTCAAAATGTTGAATTTGAAACCATTTTATGCCAAAACTGTTCATCAAAAAAACTTAATTTAAAAACAAACCGTAAAAATAATGAACTTCTGGCTTTTGGTATTTAGAGGCGTTTCCAGGGGCGTCTTTAGACAATTGGGGGCCTTTAAGGATATGGGGGCCTCTGGAAATTTTTTGATTGAAAACTATTTCATGTAAGGTACAGTCTTACCCAGCCCCAGATCTACGATTTTTTTAAACCGGGGCAAAAACTTGATTGTGGCGCCCCTGCCATTTTTGAAAAAAATATAAAAAAAAAATAAATACATATCTACTTCGCTGGATTTTTTGTCACTGGGAGAGTAAAACTTTTTCATGGATGTGCAGTCCATATACCTATTCAGCATCAAGGGAATTTAATTTTTGATTCGATCGCGAATCTTATTTTGTGGTTTCCTAATAAAATTTGTTTTCATTCATTCAAAACATGGCTCCTTCCCGAATTTATCATGGTAGAACTATTGAAGATCCATTCACGAACCATTCAAATTAGAAAGAAAAATGTAATTTTAATAAAGGTCAAAATTTCGAAAAGCCAAAGTAACGCAAGATAAAGTATCGAAGTACAAAGTTTCGAAAAAAGTTTTGAAATCCTCGGGACTTTGTTGTTCCTTCAGCGATTTCAATGAAATTGATAGAGGTGATAGCTGAGACAGAGTTATAGCAAAAACAAATATTTAAATATTTTCAAAATAGGATGTTTCTAAAAAATGTCAACATTTTGCAACTTCGTTCTTCCTTGAGTGCAATGAAATTTACACGCGATAGATGATACAGAATTGTAAGAGAAAAAAAACAAAAAAAAATTCAACACATTATAACTTCGTTGATCCTTGAACGATTTTAATGAAATTGACACACACAATTTCAATCCTTAATAGTACCTACGAGAGCTAATGCTAAGTTTCCACTTGTCATTCAACAACTGAAGAAAGACATATTTGAACTGCCATAGACGTTGGTCAAAATTTCCAACGATTTGGTGTCAATTAAAGACACAAGTGGAAATAAACTGGCAATTGTTTCGTTCAAAGACCAAATCGTGATCTGTCAAACTGTGTCAATTCAAAGGAAAGTGGAAACCTAGCATAAGCAACGTCAAAACAGAAGTCATTTTAATATATTGGCCGGTTCTTTGATACGATCGAGGGCAGTCTCTCGCTGGTTGGAAATGTTGTATTATCCACCATTTTAAAAAAGGGTGATGAAAAGGTAAACGCAATTTTCTCAGCCTATAGAACTAAGAGTAAATTTTTTCATTTGATTTTGTAGGTTGAAATATCTTCTAAATTTTTTGTTTACAAAAATATTTTCGATATCATGAAAAATTGTTGTCGACAAACTGTAAAAATGGTTTTTAGCGTTTATTTCACTTTCTGTCTGAACGAAAAATTTTATACCAAACAATTTTTTGTAGATCACCTGGTTTCCTACATTTGTTTGTATTAAGATTTTTTGTGAACTAAGAAATATTTAAAATACAGTGTAATAAGGTTGCCTGTACCCAGCAAATAATTCTTTAGGCAAGACTACGAATTGTACGACGGCGGCTCTCTCCCCTCTCTCCCCCTTAAAATGCACTTACATACAATGCAAAAAACAATTGTTAAGAAACAACAGAAAAACTTTCAACAATGTTTTATAGTATAGCTCGTTTCTTTTATTTAATTTTTCAATCAAGTTAAAGGTAGTTGCCGATTTGGCGCCCCTGTAAGCTACCGCCCGGGGCACAGGCCCCGGTTTGCCCCCCCATAGATACGGGGCTGGTCTTACCCCAATTTCTTATTAAATTTAGCTTTGTGTTAACTATCGTGGGTTCGATTCCCAGCCGTGCCACCTAAAAACAGAAATGTTTTATCCGAGGTACTGCCTCTTGCGAGGAACTGACAAATCCCCAAGAGTATAGCTACTTGTCATGAAAAAGTGCTTCTCACTTAGCCGTTCGGACTCGGCAAAAAACTGTAGGTCCCCTCCATTCCTGCACACAACACGCACACAGGAATGGTTGAGAGTTGTAAGTCACTAGGCCCTGGTTCTCCACGAGCTGTTGCGCCACCCAATTTATTTATTATCATTAAACTATTTAAGGAGTATCAAAAAGTTAGAAAATCTATTCGATAAACAGTGTGCCAGTTTAAGGCAAATTATAAATATTTTATAATTAGAATTCGATTAAATGAATTTTATCTGCATTCTTGCACTGCGACACTCAATAATTATTTTTTTGATGATAGAAATGTGGTTTTATGGTTTGTTCATCCTAAAGCGGCCTTGAAAGCGGAAATATGTATAGACGCTTTTGTTCTTTTGTTTGTCAACTGTCGAAAGATGTCTGAATAACGTCCAATGGAAAAATTACGTTCCTGTTTTTGCAAATGAAATTGATAAAATAAGTTCTGACCCTTGTGCTCTTTAGAAACGTATACAGACAGTTGTCACGAGATTTTATGTTCAAGGAAAATTTTCTTTTCATTTATTTTAAAATACGTTCAAGGAATATCTTTTTTGAAACTTAAAAAGGGATAGTCCCATGAAAAATAGATAGATATACAGCATTAGGCATGCTTCTACTTAAAATTAAATATCATTTAAGAGTTAATTTTCTGGCCACATGTTCACAATGCAGATGCTACTCTCATTTATTTATGCATTTTTCTGTTTTTTATTCCCTATCCATGATAAGGATATGAATGAGGCTTACCAATCAATGCTGCAGACTAAAACCAGAGCTGCTGAGAGAGCAGCCCGGGAGCTCTTCGGGCAAAAGTGAAGGGAGGAACGCCGACTTCTCAGAAGGAAAAAGAGAGAGCATGCGAAGCGGGCGGTCGAGTAGTATATGGTAGTAGACACGCAGTCCATGCTGAGGATCTGGAAACATCACTTTTCTAGACTGCTAAACGGCGGCGAAGGTGACCAAAATTCCGCTGTTAGACAGAACACTCCATTCAACCTGGACGATGATGGTCAATAATTCCGTCCACCCGACCTTAATGAAGTGCGGTTAGCGAAAGCCAAATTTAAAGCGTACAAGGCTGCTGGTGCGGATGGAATGCCAGCCGAGCTGTTCAAAGCAGGGCGAGATGACCTGGTAGCAGTGGCGTAGCTAGGATATTTGCCGCCCGGGGCAAAACAATAATTTGCCGCCCCTTTGGTCTAACAATACTTTCTTAAAGTTGCAGACAAAATTTTGATTAAAATATTTTTTTTTATAAATGCAAGGAATTACATTCTTCGAAATATTGATACACGCCACATTCCCGCAATATCTGCTGAAGTGCTGAATGAATTTTTTTTTGTTTCTGACCTAATGAGATTTAACTTTAAACCGACTGTATATAATATCTATAGGCACATTAGACTTGAAATTTTTGTAATGTTTACTTTCGTCCAAAAATAGTGAATTTTATAATTGTTCATTAGGCGTGTCTCACCAAATAAAATCTCTGAGAGCTCAGAGATTTTTACAGTGGGGCAAAAAATTTCACCTGAGCACTGAGATTTTCTTCAGAGATTACTGAGACGAAAATTTTTTGGATTAATTTCTCAATGTTCTTTCTCAGCTAAAACTGTTCAATTGACAGCCAAATTGCAATTTTTCGGTGATGTGCAAATACGAAATTGATACAAAGTAGAGGTTGAATGTTGATAAACAGGAAAAATAAATTGATCTAAGTATTATTTTTCAGTCATTTCATAAAGTTTTGTGATTTAACATTTAAATATTTAAAGCAAAGTTAAAATTTTGTTTCCATAATTTCAGTACGATTGAACACACTCCGCCTACGTCAACTTGATATTGAGCGCTCGGTGAGATTTTACTTGGTGAGACACGCCTATTGTTTCATCAGTACTTGACAACAAAACTGAGAAATTGCATACTGTTCATATTTCTCAGATCTAATGATCATGAACCATATGAAAGGGTCAAAGACACTGCTAAGTCACTACTGAGTGTCTGACTACAGAGTTGTAACTTCACTGAAATTCCAGTAGATTGTTGATCTTATGCATTTTTCTCAAAATAAATCTGCTGCAAAATCTACATACTGCACTTCATTTTATGAAAAAAAAATAATCTTCTTCATCTTTTTTTTTTTATTTCTTTGTCTTGAATGCAGCCATATGTATAATTTAGAGCTTTTTTTGTTTGCTGGTTTTATGTTTAAAAAAAACTAATCTTATGTTTTATTTATATTTATTCATTTATCAGCTTTTTTTAAATAATTTTTGAAAAAAACAAAACCAAATCATCTGCGAAAATATTCAATCTACAGCATTTTATTTTCAAATCTAACGCGAAAAAAATTCTGAAAAAGGTCAACCCGTCTGAAGCTACAAAAGAGAATGGTCATTACGAAAGCCATAATTTTGTTTCGAAAATTGAAAGAATTGTTAATTTAAAAAAAAATAACTTTTGTGTTTATTACCAACTTCTATAATAAACAACGATAATGATTTTGCGCCCCTATTGATTTCAATTTATTAAAAATTGATTGAATTATTTATTAAACAAAAATTAAACTTGTGTTTATTTCCAACTTCTCATGAACAACGAGGATGATTTTGCCGCCCCTACAATTTTGAATATGTACTTTAAAAATTGTATGTTTTACAGTAAAAATTTTTATAAAATTTTCACTAAAAAAACTTTTGTAATTGGTTTACAACATCCCATGAACAACGAAGATGATTTTCCCATTTGCCGCCCCTAAATCCTGGCGCCCGGGGCGACCGCCCCCTTCGCCCCCCCCTAGCTACGCTACTGCCTGGTAGGGAGTATACACCAACTTATCTCCAAAATTTGGTCAGATGAAAGTATGCCCAATGAATGGAACCCTGGTATAGTGTGCCCCATCCACAAGAAAGGAGATGCTCTGACCTGTGCCAACTATAGACGTATAAGTCTCCTCAACGTCGCATACAAAATCCTGTCATCTATACTGTGATTGTCAACGATCTAATCAGCCCCTATCAGTGTGTAATTAGGCCCGGCAAATCAACCGTCGATCAAATGTTCACATTCCGATAGATCTTGGAAAAAACCCAGGAGTTTCAAATTGATACACACCACCTCTTTATCGATTTCAAAGTCGCGTATGATAGCGTTGACAGAGTCATGTCGCATCTCGGCATCCCTGCCAAACTCGTCCGCTTGTGAAGGATAGCGTTGGAGAAATCTCGCTGCTCCGTTAAGGTTGGTAAGAACACCAACGAACCCTTTGATGTCGAGAAAGGTTTTATGCAACTTGTTCAACTTCGTTCTTGAAGCAATTGACGCAACTAGCAAGTCAAGAATCTGCTTGGGTGCTTCGAAAAAAAAGTTTTTCGGATGATTTTCGGTCCAGAATGTATCGATGGAGTGTGGAGGAGAAGATTTAACAGTCAGCTTTATGGCCTTTTCAGCGACGTCACCCTGGTCAAAGAGCTAAAAATACAGCGGCTGAGGTGGCTGGGACATGTGGAGCATATGGACACCGACGCACCAGCCCGACGAATCTTCGAATCTAGCCCTGATGGTGTACGCGCAGAGGAAGACCTCACCTTAGGTGGCACACAGAAGTGAAGAACGACCTCAACCAACTTGGAGTGCGTAACTGGAGGCAGCTAGCTAGGGACCGAGCTGGCTGGAGGGGCTTGTTGGTAGAGGGCACAGTCCACCCTGGACTGTAAGTGCCATCTAAAGTAAAGTAAGTAAGTATCCATGATTATGTCAAAATCGATGAATTTAGAAGATAACACCTTCACTTTAAAATATTGCACTATCGATTTGAACACGTTATTTGTAAAAAAAATGTCCTTATACCAAGTTCATCAAGACCATAAACCCTTTCCAAAGATTAACATAAAAGCCAGAATACATAGCGACATGGTAAAACTAAATGTTTCCACCTATTAACATAACATTATACTGTACACACCGTTCTCACTTACCTCTCACTCAAGTGGCCATTGTCATCCAGATTGCCATAGCTTTCCACAACCTTATGGTGTACCACACCGCCATCATCACCACCCATATCTATCCGCGGCGGACTACCATACTCAAAATGTTGCCGCGACACTGGAAACAATTGGCTCTCATGTACATAAGTTCCATACTGTGCAGTGCTAAATGTTCCATAAGGACTTGCGGCCGGCGATAGCAAATTAAAATGCGGACTCAATTCGTACGGTGGCTGATAACTAGTCCAACTATCAACACTGCCTGGAGGTGTTACAGTTGTCGTTTGTGGGAATGTTGCAAATGGTGGACCCAATGTCGTTGTACCACCCAACGATCCTGTCGATGGACTGCTGGTATTAATGTAGCCCGTCTTTCGTGGTGGTTCACGCTTTCGCCACTTTGCACGACGATTCTGGAACCAGACTTGCACTCGGGATTCACTTAAATTCAATTTCAATGCTAATTCCTCGCGTGCAAATACATCTGGATATGGAGCACGTTCAAATGCACGTTCCAGTTCTTCTAGCTGATAGGCAGTGAAGGTGGTTCTATATACAACAGAAAAAATAAAAAAAGAAAAATGTCACCAATTAAATGGAAATGTCCTCACCAAATTGACAGATATATCAGTAATTGATTAAGCCAATATAAGAAATAAAATACAAAAAAAAAAATTAAGCAAAAAATATATTTTTATAAATAAAAAATCCTCACGGGTTGTAAAAATTTAAATTTCCAACGTATTTTTGTGTTTTTTTTCTTCTGAGTTACAGGGACGGATTTATATGAGTCCGCCACTTTTTAGAAGGTTTGAAAGTACCGTCCTACAAGTATGCATTTTCTGCGAATATCCCACAAATGAGGTGCCAAAAATTGCTCGTGACCTTAGGGAACTTTAAGCCTTGATTACAGGTTATCTAGGGCTGACCAATTTCTAAGACCTTTTTTGACCAATTACTGACCAATAAGATGGCATCCTTTTTTCTGCGAATATCTCGTATGTGAGGTGCCAAGATCCCAGAGGCCCGCGACGGTAGACGATATCCCTGCGAATATACGTAAACCCAAAACTTCTTTGTAAACTGGCTTTAATTCCATGTTTGGCGCCCCCTTTAAGACCACCCCACTAGGTATCTCTCCATTTATATCGTGTATGACGATACATCTCTTGTATCACAGTCTGATTGTTGGATTGTCATGCTTCTGAGAAAAAAATCGAACAACACCCCCGATGTGCTGCAATGTTCTCTTCCAGCACTGGATTCTGAACACGCACATTACACCAACAACATCCCATCCCAACAACATAGTTTAAATTAAATTTTACAAAAAAAAAGCGGATATTTACCAATTCGTTCACATTCTGCAGTAGCTTCAGAATCAGAATCAGTATAAAATACGCATATAGCACGGTAGCGGTAGTAGAATCTGTTTCCATCAGCTAAAGGACGAAATCGAGAGCCAAACCCCAGCGCTACTGTTTCGCTGGAACATGGGACAGTCCCTTCTTTGTGTATATTAATGGTTTTTCGGTTGCAAACATAATGTATTGGTAAGTAATTGGGTTTTAATATTTTAAAACAGTATACCGGAGGCAAGGACACATGCCAATCAATTGACATCCAGCACGAGGTCATAATTAATTAGTGATTTATGCAACCCACGAACAAGCACACCATGACAATGTTAAAGCTGGCTTATTTTATTGCAATGGTTGGTGCCGGTGTGGTAGCGATGGAGGTGGTGCTAGCATGGCTTGGTATGAACGTTAAGAGTGTTGATGTGAAAAGGAATAAAGGCAATTAAGAGGTAATTTTCATTGAAGTTTGCCTTCGATTTAAAAGAAACTTTCTTATTCGAATCAGGCCCATTTTGATCGACTTAATCTTTTAATCACAAAAAAAAAAAAATTATAATCGAAATAAAATGTATTAATTTTCATATAATCCACATGCTTGTCCAGAGGACTAGGTATGTAAGGGGTTACTATAAGTTTTCATACCGAGCACGTTTTGAAAATTATGAAACAAAAACGAGAAACAACGACAACAATGTGGAAGGTTAAAAAACTTTAAACTTTGTTAGAAAGTTTTTAAATATTTGTAAATTGTTTTTGTTTTCAATCCCTTTGGGGCATTGTTTTGTTCCTTCGTATGTTAATTTGATATTTGGTATCTGTAAAAGGATCTCTACAGGGAGAATTTCGTAGGTTTTGTTTGCTTTTATTTTGGGTAAGGAATCCATTTTGTGCAGATGGAAAAGGAATAAGGTAGAAACCACAAATGCAAACGTATGTCATTTGGATTTTGGGATTTTTTATAAAAGTTTTTTTTTTTTTTGGTAGAAGACGTCGTGTTGATGGATGAGTTAAGTTGGGAATTATCAAACTATAAATTTCATTAAATCTGATTTGCATGCGGGTAAAGAGATTTTCTTTTAAAAGGGTTCAAGACTATTTGTCAAGATGAAAGAACAAGACATCACTTTGTAGAAAAAGAGAAGAAAATTTATGTAACAACGATTGTGGTTTTGTTTTCCAGAGTTTTTAAGAATGTGGTTTCAAGAAATGTATTCAAAACTATGGAAAGAACTTTGTTACTTAAGCTCTATTTATGTATATGACTGAAAAATTGTCATTATTTCCTATCACTTTGTAGCTTTTTTTCGTAAGACATGCGGTGGATTAGATTGCTAGTTGATTTGTTTTGAGAGGAAAATTTTGTTTGTGATTTTTGGTCGCATAGAACGTCTGTGGAGTGGAGGTGGCTAAGATGGCGCTACAGATGGCGCAGGGAAGACCAGGGCTTCAACCAATAAGCTTGTTCCAGCCGGCTCGGGGTCTATCTAAATGTCTCCAGTTTCGTACGTCAAGTTGGATGATGTCCTCTTCCACTTGCGTGCGCCACCTGTTACGCTGTTTTCCTCTACTGCACCATCCCAAAGAATAAGATTCAAAGACTTTCACGGCCGGAACACTGATTTCCATTCGCTCTAGGGCACCCAACCACCTCGCTTGTTGGATTTTCACTTTTGTCGGTTTCACTGTACAGCTCGTCTACGTAGACGAGACCAAACATTTTCCTCTCAAAATAGCCTAACACGTTCTCATCCACCGTTAAAAGTGTCTAGGCCTCTGCACCATACACGGCCGTAGCCAGGCCTACGCTAGGGTGAGCTCAGCTCACCCAAAAAAATTCAGAGATGTTTTAAGATTTTCCATAGTTTTCATTTTGAACCAAAACATTTGTATAGAAACCACCAATCTTCCCGTTTTATAGCACACTTTAATTTCTTCGTCAGTAAACCGGGACGCCTCGGTTCATTGCTCTATTTGTGTTCTTCGGTGCTCATGTTGTCAGTCACTTGACCTGTTATTTTCATTCGATTCTGAAATCCGATCCAAAGGATTTTTTTCTTCTTTTCAGGGCAAGAACTGTCATTGTGGCATAAATCGGAGAGAAGTTGAAGTTTAAGCTAAATTTTGATAATAAATTTGTAATTTTATTTTCAAACAAATTCGCTTTTTATACTAAATCAACTTTAAAGGCTCTGCCAAACCAACGCGAATTCGTAGCGAATCATTCGCAAAGACAGTTTTTTGTAGTTGTTTAGCATTGTGTATCTTTCATATTTTGTATTATTGTGAATGATTTCGCTTCGTTAGCGAACGATTCGCGTTGGTTTGGGAGAGCCTTAAATACTAAAATTCCACATTAAAGATTCCAAAATCTGAGGATTTTGACATTTGTGAGTGAAGAGAAGAGCAATATGTTGCAATTTGTCAAATAATTCTATTGAGTATTTTCAGAAATGCTTCAACGCTCTTTTCAGTTCCAGCACCAAGCAATCACAATTTGAAAATTTCTACCTTTTACCGGAAAATACACATATGTATACCTACTTGTTACTTTATACCTACCTATTGGTTTTAGTAAAAAAGTTAGTTTTTGTAGTTATCATCATGATTTTCATTACAAAAATGTCAGCTCACCCAAAACAACCCTCAGCTCACCCATACGTTTGATCCTGGCTACGGCCGTGGCACCATACATCAGCATAAATACTGTAGGAAGTAATCCTCCAGAGACTCAAGAGTTTTTGAAGTGAAAACGCAAGCATCCTTGACATGCAGTTCGGCTTTCGTGAAAAACACGCGACATTACATCCGCTGCTAAAGTTCCAACACGATATCACCTCAGTGCTCAATAGTCACCACGTCACCATTGGATACTTCCTGGATGTCGAGAAAGCATTCAACAGTCTATGGATGTAAGCCCTTATTCACAAACTACATCTATTACATTTACCTCTGCCACTTATCAAAATTCTTTTTTCTTTTTTTCTTTCAGAAATTTTTTCGTTCGACTGGACAACTAGGTGACATCTGACCAATCTGTCGCAACTGGATGTGAGAACCTTCTGTATGCTGGTGACTCGCGCTCACTTACGCCACTTTAACGTTACCACAACTCCCCGTGCGGAAAGTAGAGGCTCACATCAACAGACTCTTTGAATTCTACAGGAAATGGGGCATCCGGATCAACACTTCTAAATCGGAACTTGTCTACGTCAGGAGACATCGTGGCATGATGGTAAGTGCGCAGGACTGTCATGCCGAAGGTGTGGGTTCGATTCCCTGAAGTGCCACCTAAAAACAAAAATGTTTTATCCGAGGTACTGCCTCTTGCGAGGAACTGACAAATCCTCCAAGAGTAAGAGTATACTTGTCATGAAAAAGTGCTTCTCATTTAGCCGTTCGGACTCGTCAAAAAACTGTAGGTCCCCTCCATTCCTGCCAACAACACGCACACAGGAATGGTTGTGAGTTATAATTATAAGTCACTAGGCCCTGGTTCTCCACGAGCTGTTGCGCCAGTCAATTTATTTATATTTTATTTATTTATACTTCAGGAGACTCTCAACAGGCAGAGGCAGTACTAGAGCGAAGTGCAGAAACATTGTTCTGAAACTCCCAGATGGATCCACCATAGCTGCCAAACAGAACGTAAAGATTCTGGGAATCCACTTCAATGAGTTGCTTAGGTTCAACCCGCACTCAAGAAGTGTGCTCAAAGGAACCAGCTGGGTCTTCCACCGTTTACATCCCCTGACTAAATCAACAGACGAAAATAATGATGTACAAGCAGTTCCTGTGGCCAGTCATAGCCTATTGCTTCCCAGTCTGGTTCTCAATTTCTAATACAGCCATGAAGGGATTTCAAGTGTTCGAAAGGAAAATACTTAGAATTTGCACTGGACTACACTTCGACGGGCAGTGACAGAAACACTACAGGAATGAACACTTCCAAACAGAAGCGAACATAATCCCTCTGGACAGGTACCTAGTGCTCTCTGCAAAGAAGCTAGTAGAATACATCTACAGTCACCGAAATCAGCTGATGAGAAGGACTGCCACCGAGCAACGACACGACCCGAGCCAAGGTACCTCAGTGCGATGGAAACCCTGAACGGCAACATTATCCCCCAAGACAACGAGGAAGCAATTTCTTTCTAAGCTGACACAGTGTCAGCCTGCTGCCGCAGCTAAATGCCAAACCTTCTAAAAATCCACACCAAAATCACCACTAGACAACCGGGATGGATGGTTGACGGTAGTGGAATTCAACTATCGCTGCTATAAAATTTGCATATACTATTTTCCCATATCCTCAGCAGCGACTGTGATTCTAGCACGATGTTCCTCAGGCTTCGGTTCGAGTCTATAACCTTGGGAGGTTCCTTTTATATGCTGGTCTGATCCTCAAGGTTGGGGTTCTTGTCGTAAGGGTGACTTCCCGACCACGTAGAGCTATTTCGTCGCGGAGCCACAACAAGACTCAGATAATGAGGGAATTCCTGTTGACGAATGAAATGTATGGGATGTTCATTGACAGTGACACTCTTCCCCGCAAAGCTTTAGCTTTGTTACAGCAGGGGGAGGGACCAACGGTGACTATTATGATAAAACTAAGAGCTATACCATCGAAAACTTATTTCTGCAGGTGTGCCATGAGCAACCCATGGTTGACGCAGATCGAAGTGGAGTAGGATGTCACTTCTACCTGTAGTGAAAAGTCACTTTTCAAGCTGAAGAACCTCTCCTGTTCAGGATAATCATGATGTCAAGATTATGATGCAACAGCTACGCTCTGTGTGATGAAATTTAAAAAGAGAACATCTTCAGTGGATTAGGTGGGAAGCACAGCCTTCAACAAAGGACAACAGATAAATGTTTTAAACTCACAGACTTTGCAGCAATTCGGTGATACGATGAAAAGTAGCACAAACATTTCCAAGGCTTGGGACACCAAAGCAATTTGAGGCTAATAAAACTGTCTTATCGCCAACACAATCGACGCAAGGCACGTATCCAACATCTTCAAAATGCATTGCATACATTGCGAGGGACTAACGCTGGCTCTGACCATTGTTGCAGAAAAATTCAGACCTCGACTATCGAACGAAAAACATTTCATGTTGGAAGTCTTAGAATACCAGGAGTTGCCTGAGCGAGGAGTGAGGTGCCAGTATCGTAATATCATCAAAGAAGCCGCCGAAAACAAGCAAGATCAAGAAAAAAGGAAATAGGGGAAATAGGGGATAGAAGATCCTGCGTAGAAATACGAAGGCATAATGCATCCATCTAGCTTTAGAAGATTTCGTAATAAAAGCAACATTGGAAAGTTTTATAAAGAAGCAAAGTAACTGGCAGCTTTTTTTAGCACCGGAACACAGGCTATTCGAAACAGCAAAGGAAACCTAATTACCGAAACGTAGAAGATCCGTAACAACTGTATTTTAAATTGGTGTTAAATGGGCATAATTAAAAGGGCAAAGAAAGTACCCAGCTGCAGTCAAAGATTCTGTTCCATTACCCAATATAGACGAACAGATGGTCGAACTATAAGGCCGCTAACAGTTTAAGCAGATTACCAGTGGAGCTCTTCAAACGTTGGGTATGGGGTGGAATAAAACATACCGCATATTGAGTATGTGTATGTGAAAGAAGAAAGCATGCATAATGACTGGGACATCAGAGGTAAAAAATTTTAATTAACAAGTACAAGATCGAGCTTAGACCAAATTTAAACACTAAAGCAAAGAAGAGAGCAACGAATTTCATCGACATCTTTTCACTATATTTTCATCGACTTTAAAGCCCCATATGATAGCATTCCTCGTCAGGAGCTCTATATTGCAATGCATGAGTTGAGAATCTCGGGAGAAGTTTTTCATGACATTGAAAAATACGCGTTGCAATGTACATTAAGAGAATAGCACCTCCATGCAATTTCAAACATACAAAAGGTTTTGGCAAGCAGCAGATGTAATGAAATATAGTGACGCAATCTCGTGGACAACCAGAGCCTAGTGACTTACAACTCTCATCTATTCCTGTGTCTAACGACTAGGGCATGCTGACGATAGTAATAATTGGCATAATTGACAGCTCCTGTAATAGAATTTTTCACGGTGAATAAAAAACAGGTGAAATTTGTTGGTCTCAAAATCAACGACTATACATGCAAATTTAAACAAATTTGTGATAATAAAGGAGAAGTTCATTTAGAAATCAGACGAAGAATCTAGTAAGGAAGCCATTGCTACTTCAGTTTGGCGAATAAATGGTTTCAAAACTCTTTATTCCTACCATAAAGTGTACGTTCTGCAAAATCCTACAGCGCTGAGAAGAAGGAATACATTTCCTGTGTTCAAGGAGTATGAATGGAGGTACATTTTACTAGACAACGCTGAACGAATGGTTAGGACGTTAGGAGTGTTCCAGCCAAGAGAGTATTCAAATGTCAGTCCTCAGGTTCGGGAAGACAAGGAAGGTCAAACCGCTTAGTAAGTTTTTTGAAGAAGGCACCCTAGATACCCTCCCGAAACATTGGAATCTATTCTATCTATTCTTAAAAACAAAAAATTGAGGAAAAAACATAGTTTCTATAATTTCCACCGTTTGAGTTCTATAGTGTTCTCACGTTGGGCACCAGTTGTTATTTACGCACGTCGTATATAAAAGCAAGTTATCGTTTCTAGTCGCGATATCAATACGCGCTGTCAAATTGTTTTGTATTGGTCTCATGTTGGGCGCCAGTCATGTTTTATTCCATTAACTTCTTTTAAGTAACCTTTTTTATGTCCGGATTCCTTGCAACAGAGAACAAACTTCAAGAAGAATCTGTTCATAAATTATATAAACTATCGGTTCAATATTTTAGAATATTCACAAAACATTTGAATTCATCTGGAACACATTCCATTTAATTTGTATTCTTTTTAAATTACAAATAAAAGAGACCTGCTATATGCTATATCCATTCTATGACTTTACCTACTTATTCACAATAAACAATATCTTTCTCTCTCTCTCTGAATACTTTCGTTAAAGTAAAGTCAATTTAAATCAAGTTCATTTTTCTTGTTTTTCATTTTCTCAGTATTCGTCGTCATAGGTCGTTGGATGCTGGATTGCCATTATATGTTCTTTTTTTCTTTCTCATTATTCTTCCCGAGAAATAAGTTATCGACAACTCAATCAAAAAGCACCATTGAGCATTGACTTTTTCGTCCAACACAACACTAAGGTACCAATAGTAGACCCAACTTCCTTTTTATAATACACAAGCGAAAATAGAAAAAAAGAATATACATACAAATGGGAAGAAGAAATACAAAAAAAAAATAATTTAAGTCAAACTATACGTAAGAAAAAGTTATAGCCTTACAAAGTTTTTTTTTTAATCTGACTTTTCATTCATTGGTTTTCGACTCACGTCCTGTCGAGGCAACTACTTCACAACTAATACGACGCGCATACACATGTAACCATTATCCTTCGACAGTTTTCTTCGTTTTTGTTGTTGCTGCTCTTGGTTTTTCTTGTTTTTTTTTTCAGCTATTCAGCGTCTGTATAGAGTTCTTATAGTGTGTTCGTGTCTACGGTATTGTTGAGCTTCATGTTATTTACGTTCTACATGTTGATGCCACTCGTACTTCATGTTTTATATGCCATCCAGAAGAGAACAATAAAAGCTAAAATTATTGTGCTTGCCCGGTATAAACGACGACAATGGCCTCTTTCTCAAACTTTTACCCCTTACAGGGGTGTATTAACATAGGTTTATAAAAAATTCGGTACTTGAGGCCCTAACAAACAATAAGGCCCCAATTCTGTCGAAAAATGCAGACGCAATCTTAGCTTCTTACATTATTCTGTTAGGATAAGACTAGAGACATGCTCATTCATAACAGTTATAACAGTTTATTCTCGCTAAAAGTAAGACGAAACAAGAGACATATGACAATTCCCAACAGTTAAGCTTAGATTAGACGGTAAACGTAAATGATCAACGCATTGACTCCTTGACGTCATCAGAAACGTCATCAATATACTGTCAACGTAGACTGTGTCAACATATGAAAAATTGACGATCACACGAATGACGATTCTCGTCAATGTTGTCCCAAAATGCGTTGACGTGTTATCTGTGTCAACGCAATTGGTATTGTATGATGTCAACGTATTGACACGTGAAACGTTGACGAATTTACTATTTGACCACATCCAAACATAATGAACGTTGAAACAGAGCGGACAGGAGCAAAATTGAATAATTTTGTACGTTGACGATCACATGACATTGACTGCAGTGTTATCGAACAATACAATGTGGATGAATTAAGAAACCTCTACAAAATTTGAAATTGTTGAAGTTTTTTTGCTGCTCAGGGAAAATACACTGTTTTCGTCAAAATATAGTCTATCCCCAATCTGTCAAGCTATCAGCTGTCAAGTTCCATTGAAGGATGGCTTCGATGTCGATGGATTTAAAAAAAAAAAAGAAATCAGACATTTTGGAAGTTTTCTTACAACTCCGGAAAAAATGATTTTGGGTCAACTGGGTGACATTTGGATCGAAATAAATATTTGCTGTCAAAATATAACACGTCTTCCATCTGGTAAGCCATCATCTGTCGAATTTCTTTCAAGGCTACGATGTGTATGGAATGAAAAAACCTCTAAAAATCTGAAATTTTTGAATTTTATTTACTGCTCCAGAAAAAGTGATATAAGGGCTATTGGGTGACAATTGCATCGAATTATACTTTTGTTGCCAAAATATAGCTTGTCTTGCATCTGTCAAGCCATCAACTGTCAAGTTCCATTGAAGGATATCTATGATGTCCATGGACTAAGAAACATCTAAGAAATCAGAAATTTTAGAGATTTTCGTACTGCTCCGAAAAAAAATGATTTTAGGGCAATTTGGTGACATTTGGATTGAAATATACTTTTGTCGTCAAAGTATAGTTTGTCCCCGTCATCTGTAAAGCCATCAACTGTCGATGTATTAAAATTACTCAAAAAATGCAGTGTCAACGTAAAGACACAGTAAACGCATTGTTGAGTAGTCTGTCATATTGTCCTTACTGCATTGACAGGGTGATTACACGGCAAACAAAAATAATCAATGCATTGACCTTAAATTCGTGTCAACGAGAGTGTCAACGCAGTCATCAACGCATGGATAGTATTCTGCGATGACGATCACATGACGAGACAACTTTTAGACAGAATTTTAAGTCGTTTTGACATCAGAGAGTCAACGTGTTGACCATTTGCGTTGGCCGTCCGATTATAGCTTTAAACATTTAAGCGCACAATAGCTCTAGGTACCTACACTCTATCTACCGGTGGAGGTCCCTGACCTTGAGGAGTCAGATAAACAGTTCCCTTATAAACATAATAGTTAGTGCCCTTTCACACGAGGAAACTGAGTTGCCAGCAACTTTTAGTTCCATGGTGAGAAGGTCAGGAGGAAAGAGGGGCGAACAGAATCTCCCCGGTCGAGGATTTGAGGAGATTTTTTGACATTTCCTTTCACATCTAGATTTAGATGTGTTCAACCAATAGACTTTCAAAGGAAATTTCAAAAATTGCCTGGAGATTTGTTTCCTCGTATGAAAGGTACAAGATATTTTTAAGGAAATTAAAAGAAAACAACAAAAAAAACTCCAGCAACTTGTTTCTTCGTGTGAAAGGGGACTTACAAACTAGAACTGTCATAAACTAGCCACTTTCATGTTATTTTGGAAGATACTTAAGACCCTGTTCAGATGGGGAAAACTGAGTCGGGTGTCACGGCAGCTAGTGAGCAAGAGAAATGGAGAGTCAGGGATGTCATGAGACATGAAGAAACACAAACGCCGGACTTATGAGACGCATTTTTTGTTGTTTCAATGTGGAAAGCATTGCAGTTGCTCTTTTCCAATGTGCTTATAGGCGCCTCAAAGTTTCTAATGTAGACAAGATGACACTCACGAGTCCGTACAATCTTCCCATTCTAAACAGGGTCTAGCGCAATTAAAAAACGCTGGATACCTAAACTATGTCCACTTGCAGAGGACCCTGCCTTTGTGGAGTCACATAAACAGAATTGTTATAAATTAGAACTGGCCATTTCCAAGCAATTTTGGACGACACTAAAGACCCTATTTATGTGATTGAGAAGATTGAGTCCGACATCACGGTAGTTTGTGAACAAGAGAAGTGGGGGTCAGGGAAGTCGTGAGGCATGAAAAAACATAAACGCCGGACTCATGTCATGAAACTCATTTTTTGGTGTTTCACAGTGGAAAACATTGAAGATGTTGTTGTTGTTTGAATGTGTTTATAGGTTCCTCGCGATGACACTCACGAGTCCGTACTCAATCTTCGCAGTCTAAACAGGGTTAAAGACAAGCCAGTTTATAATAGTTATAAGAGTTTTTTGACACTAAACGTGCCGTGGGCCAATCTGTTATAAACTGGCATGTCTCGGGTCAGTTTAATAACCAAAAGTAAAAGTACAATGTTTGAGCCTTTTAAATACTAAATAGGTACACTACCGACCGCACCTACTTCCCACCACCCACCCAAAGCTATATTTTAAAGCAAGAATTTCTCTAGGTAATTTTTAGAAAATGGCATAATGTGGTGGTAATAAAAATTCTAACTGTGACTAAGAGCCATGCGAGTGTGTGTAATGGATGTTCTTCCGGTAAAAAGGAAATCTGCAGCTCATGCTGCTGTTGCTGCTGCTGCATTTCTCTGTGTTATTCAACTCAGATTACAGTTGGAGGAGTCTTGACGTCCATTCGGTAGAATTTTGTTCACATTTCTCTTTTGTTTTTACTATATTTACACTGGGCCGCCATGTTTTCAAGGACTAAATATGAAAAAACGTTGCACGTTCCTTTATTTTTCATCGTTGTTCTTTTTTGAATCGGGATGTTTTCTAAAGTTTTACACCAACACAACAGTTAGAGAACTAAATAAAATAAGAAAGAAAAAAAACTAAATATAAAACAAAAATATAACATGGGGAAAAGTAACTGAGGCAGAGGCGCGGCGGTGGATATTATAGAGAAACCTAAGTGGCTGTTAAATGCCGTAATTAATCTTACTTAAGCAAGAGCAATATTGCAAAGTGGGTGTTGGCCATGGTCTTGGCAGAGTATATAATGTCCTTGTAATAGTAGGTCGAATAAGTATAATTATTAGAATACTTGTGGGAGTGCAAAAATTGCTTGCATGACTTATTTAATTGTTCAAAACATGGATCTGATTTCCGTGGGTTATTCGATGGTTTGACACTTGACACCAATGTTAGAGTTGGAAAATTCTGTATAATTAAATATGAAAAATATGGAAACATGTTATTAAACAAAAAATATTTCGATTTATAAGAGAAGATTACTTCTTTATTGAATTTTTTCAAGGCAATACCTTAATGAGTCACTTCGTCCACTTTTACAATGCGAGAAAATCCGATATTACGGGTTTAACCCGAGTTTATTTCTTAAACATTTTCAGTTAATTAAGTTTCTAAGTTGACTCTAAGTTAAATTTGGTGAGTTAACTTTAAACTAAAAACCTGATTTAAAAGTGAGAGAAAGAGTGTTTTTTTTTACCAAGGATGCTATCTCGATTTCTATAGTGAAATGGTATTACCGTGCTTTGATATAAATAGTTTTTTGACAGCAAAAAAATAAAGATAATTTTCTACGGAAGAACTCTTCATGATTAATTTATTATTAGGATTAGCTATCTCTGGGCTGTCGCCGCCTTATAGCGAACTAAGTTGGTTGCAACTTTCAGTTGCTCGCGATAAGTTTCTTGCCCTTGCTCCCTAGACAATTTCCGAGCAACTTTTTGGAATCTGAAGTTCGTGTTTTGTAACGAAGTGTTCCATGCCACAATCTTTTGGATTTGGAAATAGTTACCACCGCAGCTTGGATGAACGAAAACCACCCTTTCGACCATACAAATAAATATATTGGGAGGCGCTCCACAGCTTGTGGAGAACCAGGGCCTAGTGACTTCCAACTCTCAACCATTCCTGTGTGCATGTTGTTGGCAGGAATGGAGGGAACCTACAGTTTTTTGCCGAGTCCGAACGGCTAGATGAGAAGCACATATTCATGACAAGTATACTCTTGGAGGATTTGTCAGCCCTCGCAAGAGGTAGTGCCTCGGATAAAACATCTATTTTTAGGCTGCAGCGGCTGGGAATTGAACCCACACCTTCAGCATGACAGTCCAACGCACTAACCATTATGCCATGAGGAACAACCCTTTCGCCAAAATTCAATATAGTTACGGATGCGGCATTGTAGTAAACCTGATCAGTTAAAATCCGGCCGTAGACGAGTCAAGTCATTTTGGTCACTTAGCTTTTGGCTTTCTCGGTGGAACGGGGTATTAGTTCGAAGACAAATATCCTAATTACCACTAGGCTGATCTACCAAAGCGAAAGCTACGTACTTGATAATTAATTCCCACCAAGGGTTTTGGTACCTTCATCTACCAGACCAAAAGCCTGCCATGTCAAGTGTCACTAGGGCCCTAGTATACACCTGCTGATTAGCATCACCAGGCGAGCAGTTCTTGCTGAATAGTGCCACCAAGGGCGTTGTTCTTGCTGAATAGTGCCACCAAGGGCATTGTACTTGCTGAATTGTGCAACCAAGGGCCTTGAACTTGCTGATTATTGCCACCAAGGGCGTTGTACTTGTATTTGCTGAATCATATGTACTTTCCGAATAGTCCCACCAAATGCATTATTATACTTGGTTTTGTACTTGCCAATTAGTGCCACCAGTGGCGAAGTTCCTGCTGAATAGTGCCACCAAGAGCGTTGTACTTGCTGAATTGTGCCACCAATGGCGTTGTACTTGCCGATAAGTGCCACCAAAGGCGTTTTACTTGTATTTGCTGCATAGTGTCACCAACGCCGTTGTAGTTGCTGATTAACATAACCAAGGGCGTTGTACTCGCTGAATAGTGATACCAAGGGTGTACTTTAAAGGCACTTTAATTGGCAACTTGCGACAGAAACAATCGTTAACCAGATTGACCATAGAAGCATAGGGCGTCAACAAAACCTGTCTATCCTTCAAGGTCTGCGGGGTAGGTATTTTAACGGTAATTTTTAAGGTATTTTAACTGTGGCCACGTCTTTCTCAGGGATTTTGCTTCTGTTAAGACAGTTGATTCCCATGTTGTTATTGGTCTACCAACCCGCCGTGCACATGAGATTTCCTTTCAAAGGACTGCTTTGCATTGCCATTACGCTTTCTTATGTCCAGCTGTTCTTGATTTGTCCTGAGCCACAGTACCTCGTTCGATATAATTTCTGGCCAGCGAATCTTTAGGGTGTGGCATAGACAACGATTCACAAAAGCCTACAATTTCCTCGAAATGGTAGACGTTTCTTTCCAGGTCTCAAAAACATATAACAGCACCGATTAGACATTGCATTCAAAGAATCCCAACTTAGTGCCTAAGGAGATTTTCCTTCATTTTCAAATTGGGGACCGAAGGCAGCACGAGCTTTATTTATTCTAGATCCGTACCACCGTTTGTAGAAACAATACTGCCAACGTAGTTAAACTGTCCAACTTCTTCCACTGGCATCCCCTGTAAAATAATACGCTGCTGTGTAGAGCGGCCTGTGGGCTTTATTTTTGTCTTTTTGCTGTTTATTCTTTGACCACTCGACTCTCCCTTCACTTGCAGTGCTTGGCACATCCCATTAAGCCCATTGATGTTATTTGCCAGTAGACATTATGTCATCGGCATAGTCTAAATGACTGAGCCTTTCAAACAGTCTCCATTGAATGCCCTGGCGCTCAGCTGTTACAACACTGTCCATAAATACGTCGTCCATCCCCAGCAAGAAGAGAATTGGCGATAGAACATCCCCTTATCTCACATCATGTTACACTACGAAGGAGTCGGATAGCTACCCATTGTGTAAAACAAAACACCTTTCGTTGTTGTAGGACTCCCTAATATTGGCAAACAATTTTTGGGGGAAATCCTCTACCAATCAACAATCTCCATATACATTCACGATTAACTCGATCGAAGGCCTTTTCAAAATCCACCAACATAAGGTAAAGCGGTGATTGAAATTCCATTGACTGTTTAAGGATGATACGCAGGGTGTTGATATGGTGGGCATACGATCGACCACTGCGGAAGCCAGCTTGATGTCTGTTGAGTGTAGACTCGATTTTATCCTTTATCCACTTGAGAATGATGGTTGCCTTTAGTTTTGGGAAAACGGACAAAACGGTGATACCACACCAATTTTTGCAATTCTTAAGGTCACCTTTCTTAGGCAACTTAACAATCACACCATCCTTCCAGTCCTTGGGATAGCTTTCATGATTTGTATCAACGGATGTAGAATACTAGCCGCTGTTACGGGATCGGCTTTCAGGAACTCAGCTGGTATTCCGTCAAGTCCAGCTACCTTGTTTTTTTTTTAGGAGATTTATTGATGTTTGAATTTCCGATACAGAAGGGGGTTTGCTGCAAGTACTCCTATGGGACCTGCGCATCTGGTAAAGGTGGGGCACTCCAGCACTCTGTTCAACGGAATCCTCATTTAGCAGGGCAGGACACCATACCTACATTGCGAAAATGCAACGCACTTCCTCAGTATCAAGGATGTCCCAAAACTCCAAGGGGGCAACATTGACTCTGAATACATCCTCGTTGTAGCTTAGTTACTGCTACTTTCAAAACCAAAACGAGGAAAAACTTCTTTTTAGCTTGTATAAAAAAAAAGAAACAAATCGTTGGGCGCCATTTAGAATACAAATTTTGCTAAAGGCACATCAAAATATCTTCACAGATCCATTCAACTGTAACCATAAGAAATAAATAAAAATACAAGGATAGTCAATCTAACGTTTAGAAAACAATAAAAAAAGTGAAAGTTACACCCTATAAAGTAATAATAACAATAATACCAACAAAAAAGAATCACAAAATCTATTGGTAGTGTGTACATCCAATTTCAACAAAATGGCATTGGGACCTCATCATATACACTGTACAAGTACCCACACATATATTACATAACGCATATAGAAATCTCTCCAAGGAGAATTATGCAAATATTCAAAAACAAATAAAAAATTAATGTTAAACTGAATCCTTGAATCCCCATTCCAAGCACATACGAATTTATGTAACATTGATGGTTGTTTTATTTATTCCTATATTTTCATTTCAAGATGAAAGATGAATATCACAGATTTTACGATGATGATGAGCATACACCCGAGGATAAATCTTGCCAGAACAAGAAAGGATGTACCATAAGAGATACATCATGAAGGAGTGTGTGCTTTATGTGTAGGGATATGTGGATTGTATATTTTATGAAAACAAATCGATAAACCTATTCTTGTGATCCATATTCGAATATCTCGCACGAAACACACACTACCCACCCACCCAATATCACTATCATCACTATATACAAAAATATAGATACAGTAGTTTCATGAATGCTTGACAATTTGTTGTTGAAAAACAAAACAAACATTAAGGCCAGAAAGTGTCAAAGAAAATTCATACGTTTTAGGGAGCTCTTGTTTCTATACAGAAGGGTTTATAACCAGCGTTGCCATAATGGCATTATAAATGCTAAATCTAGCATTATACAGGAGTGAAAAGCATTTTGAAATATTAAAATTATGCCAAATGCTTTTTTGGCATTATTTGTCTTTGTTTGGCATTCTTGAATGCTAGATTTGATTAAAAAAAATATTCAATTATTAATAATCTAGCGCCAAATTGTTATTATTATTGTTAAAATTTTGATATTATGAATCTCAAATGTGATCATCTGACGGCTGACTGAATTACATTTCAGTCGATGATGGACGTCATTGGGCCACTGAATAGTCGTTAGTGAAGCAGTTCATTGCACCACCAAATTTTTCGTTGAGTCAGTAAATTTGTTTTATAAATTAATGTAATATTAGTTGATTTATGAAATAAATTCAGGGCTCTATGAAAAATTGGTTATTTAACAAACAGTTAACAAACTGGCCCGACGAAGTCCATCATTGACTGAATTCAAATATACCCAAGGATTCGCTTCAGTGTAAACAAAGAGGTTTCAAATGTCAAGCAGTAAAATAACATGCCAAAGCTACTAAGCTACTACTAAATGTTAAGAGTATTTCTGAAAAAATAAACATTGATATTTTGTACAAAATGTATTTTTAAATGAGTTTTGAAATCTAGCATTCTGTTTTTTGGGTTTCCATACGATTTAGCATTATAAAATTTGAAATCTAGCATTATGAAATTTGAGATTATGGCAACACTGTTTATAACCCGAAAAAATAAACTTCTTTTTTTCATCTTAAAATTGCTGTTCAGTGCTGTTGTCAGCTTATAACAAACTACAAAGTGTTTTATGGACCGGAAGTATTGATTTATAACAATTTTGTTAGCACTATTTTACTCCTTGTCATCATAAGTAACAGAGCACACAATAAAAGTACTTGTTAATACTAGTGAAGCTTTAAAAATTATTTGAAACGCACCCTTCTGGTTTTGATTTCTCATATAAAATTTAATAAAATCCTTGCAGTATCATGCGAAATGTAAGAGTATAGTCTGGGAGATAACATTGTTAAGTGGTAAGTATTTTCTAGGAATATTTCTAAGAACTTTGTCACCTGCTTGAATTATCACTTTGTTATCGATGGAAACGTCAAATTATTTTTTCAGGTATTGAATCCAACAAATTTTGTTTCAAAATGGCCAACCACAGTGTCTTGGAGTTAAATGTCATTTTCTATCGGTTTTTCTGACTGTTCCACAACATCGTGTTGTCAAATTTAGACACACACTACCGAATGACGCCATTAAGAAAATGGCTTCTTGAAGCATTTATCACTTTTGACATGTAACATAAAACTCTATATATGCACAAACGTGTGTTCCAAATCCACTCCCTGAAGTCGGGAACAAAAAAAAAGGTTAGTTAAACACTTTTCAGAACAGCCAATTAATAGCTTTTGGAGTAGCAGGAGGGAAAATAGAATGAAAAAGAATATTCGGAACGTCTTATCAAAAATAACATAGTGATGGTATTTTTTTTCTTTAATGGCGTCGCTTTCCTAAGCTTCGATGTCGTTTTTTTCTTCAACCTTGAACGTGCTTGCAAAAAACACGGCTAACTGTCAATTGTCAAAAATTGTCATGTATTTAAGTTACATCCTGCCCCCACTGGGCATGAACAATGCCCAACATCGAAACCATAATGGCAAACCCAATTAAATCTGGATTTTTGTTAATCCATTGTTTTTTTTTTAAAGCATTTTCAAAATCCGAGAATGATTCATTCCCAGTGGAGTTGGCATGTTACGGTTAGATTGTCATAATATAAATGGTGAGCAAAATGACTCCTTGACCAAAAAAAAAAAATCATCTGTACGCGAATGAGGGCGGTTGTTGGTCAATGTTGTCCTAAAATGCATTGACGTGTAGGTAATCTGTGTCAACGCAGTTTATCCCTTTTGGTTTGACGTTTTCGATTGGTTATTAAAAAGATTTCTTTCAAATCAAATCAGTGATGAAAATTGACTTTTGTCGATTGTACTGAAAACTGAAAAAAAATTGTACTGAAAAAGACCAAATAGTACTGAACTTTTTTAAAATATAAAACAACGCAAACAATTAAGATAAATATTTTTTAAAAACAAAAATACATAAATTAAATATACCTATACATTTAATTGGTATAATTTTATTCTAAAGTGTAAAATAAGTCTTATGGACGGATAGCAGCTTTGGCACAAGTCTTTTCTTTGTATTTACATTGCATCCATATGTTTTTCTTACTCTAAAATTTCTTCATCGGCAAGTGGTTTACTCGGTAAATGTCTATTCAATAGACTTTTTTGAATAATATAGCTGTGACAGCATTCATTTTTAATTAGGTTTTTAGCTTCTATTAGTGCAAAACACGTATCCACCTGCATTCGGTTTCTTACTTTTATTTTAATAATATTTTGATAAGAAAAAATTCTTTCGACGTTTGCGGAAGAATGAGGAATAGAAAAAGCACCCTGGACAATTCGGTTTATATTTGAAAACATGAACTCGTTGCATTCATTTTTCACAAGGCCAATTTCAGCCCAGAACTCAGAAATAGAAGCATTTCTAAATTTTTTAAGTATCGGCAGTCAGCTAGAGCTCGATATTTTTTATTATTGAGTTCAATGTTTTCTTGTTCGCCAGAAAAAAATCAATTGAATTTACTTGGCCATCTAAAATTGAATTTTGTGAAAAATGTTGCAACGAGCTCAAAAAATGTCTTCAAAATTAAAGCTTTTTTTTCACATCTTCGAGTACAGTTATATAAATCATCCGTGCATTACTTTTAAAGCTATAAATTTCGCTTTCAGCTAAATTTTTAGAAGTGTACAAAATTTCACGTTCGGCCCCGCAATAGATTTCCTCGACGGGAAGGTGGTTTTCTAGTAAGTTTATTGACAATATGGGTCTTTCATTAAAAGCTTCTTTACGTGAAGATGTGGTGAAGTGTGACTGAACATATTTGCTTGATTTTAAAGATTTATGAAAGTTGACCTTTTAAAAAATTAAAAATAGTACAAATAGTACTGAAAATTTAAAAGTGGTACTTGCGTACTCGGGAAGGTCCAATAGTACCGAATTCAGTACAATAGTAAGCCTTTTTGCAACTGTGAATCAAATTAAGATCGGTTTTCTCTTTTTTTAGAACATTTTAGAAAAAGAACAGCTAATAGAAGACCAATCGATATCGCAATAAGTTTTTACTTGCGATTATAGGTACTATAAGGCAAGTTTTGGATTCGTGCAAAAAAAAAATTTTTGAGATAACAATCAAACATGATATTACGATGATAAAGAACACCAAAAAAGTGGGTGGCACAATTCTGTCTGTCTGTCTGTCTGTCTATCTGCTCGTCTACAGCCTAAACGGCTCGATCGATTTTCTTCAAAATTGGTACATAGTGGTTTTTGGTGATTATGCCGACACGTTTTTTTCATTTTTTTTTAGAATCAAAAATAACGGTACCTGCCATACAATTTTTTTTAGCAATTTTACATAATCGTATTTTTCTCAAAAACGGCTCGACAACTTTTCTTAAAAAAAAATTCAATAAATTTATTTTAGTAAAGGCTTTCTTTTGGTGGAATACCATTTTTCAGAAATGGTTATTAATGGTACCTCCCAAAGAACCATTTTTTTGATTTTTGATTTTCTTCAAAACGGTAAGACAGATTTCAATTTTTTTTTCACACAGAAGCTTCCAAAAAATAGGAATAGTTTTGTGTACCAAAATTTTTGAAAAAATATTTTTTGGATTTTTAAAAAATGTTTCAAAATTTTTTTTGGAAAATCAAATATTTCGAAAACGACATTATTGATTTCTTTGAAATTCGGTATTTAAGACTTTTTTAGTACTCTCTAAAATATTTTTAGAAAAACTTTTACATTTATGAAAAAATAACGGTACCTTCCATACAAAAGTTAAAAAACCGCAAAGGAAAATATTTTTTTGCTTAAAAAT
Source organism: Dasysyrphus tricinctus (assembly GCA_963921185.1). Taxonomy (NCBI): domain Eukaryota; kingdom Metazoa; phylum Arthropoda; class Insecta; order Diptera; family Syrphidae; genus Dasysyrphus; species Dasysyrphus tricinctus. The sequence goes on along the minus strand of OY992530.1, from coordinate 228,844,762 downwards.
GGCTCCTACGATTTTGATTAAACTTTTTATATACTAAAATTAGTACGATCTACTACCAAAAATTATAAAATTTTACACCTTGCAACTATAAATAGTACCTGCCATAAAACGTATTTTTTTATTTTGAGTTTTCTCGTTATCGGCTTAATGCATTTAGAAGAATTTTTTTGTATACAAATTTCAGATAAAATTAAATAATTTTGCATATCAAAATTTTCAAAAAAAAAGTTTTTGGATTTTTAAAAAAAGTTTCAAAATTTTTTTTTGAAAATTCGATATCTCAAAAAAGGGTTGACAATTTTTTTTTCAAATTTTGTTTTTATATACACATAAATATATACTTTAGATTTGCATGACCAAGATTTGTTCTTAAAAATGTTTTAAGAATTTTATATATAAGAAATTAATTTTTTTAAAAACCGCTCCAACGATTTCAAATTTTTTTTCCCGTACAATCATATTCAATCAAGAATTAAGATGGCATTCTTTTTTCCACATCAAACTGTCAAAAGAGTTGTTTTATCCAATTTAAAAGTCGTATTTCATGCTTCTCTTCATTTTTCTCTCATAATTTCTATGTTCTTACATACAATTTTCTTAAGCCCACAGTGTCTTGAACATAAGAGCAAGTACGTGCGACCCAGTCGTGCATTTTATTTTTCCGGTGACAGTTCACACTACATAATCTCTTTTAGGCCCATTTGCCGAAACGAAACTTAGAGCCTGATTACACGATTCGTTTCTTATGTCATTTCGTGTTTCGTCTTCTTGATACATTGGGTGAGGGGTGAAGAAATGTAGGGAGAATTAAGTAACAATAGCACGTATGAAAATTTTATCCGGTTAAACTTTGACGTTTATGATTTGATAAACGAGTAGAGGTGGGGGATTACTTATAAACTTTAAATAATGAGCTTTAAAATCGTTTTTCATAATTAAATAGGTATACATTTGAACAAGAAGGGATTTAAGAATATTTTAAATTATTATTACTATCTATTTCCCAGTAAATTAATTTCAAATTTTTTGAACGTCAAAAACACGAATGAACTTTGTTCGTTATGTATTCACCAAGGTACGTACTTGTCAAAAAGACGAATCGTGTGTTCAAGAGCCTTATCACTAATCACGCTGTCTTTATTATTCTCTACAGATATGGTAGAGACAGAAATGGTGGAAATGATATCGTGCGATCGTTTTCATTTTACATGATTTGGCCCCAGGCTCTTAAGTAATTAAGTGCTACACAAGCGCTTATGTGACAGTTTTCGCTGAGGAAACAGTAGCACATAAGAGAATTGAACATAAGTATTTAAGTTTCGTATGATCAAACGGCTCTAAGCTCAAAAGAATTTTCAACTTCTTTAGAATGCCAACATGTAATCTAAATAAAGTTTGTTCCTCATCTGTCAAGCTATAAACTGTCAAATTCTATCAAAGAATGTCCATGAATATAGTCTTGTTGAGAGGACGCATATCCAATCTAAACGTGAATTGTTTTCTTTACCTAAATTATAATTTGTTTTACCATTAAATAAACAGCAAAAAGTATAAACCATTGTATAGCCTGACCAATTCTAAGTCGGCAATCTAAATATTAAGTTTTTCTATGTAATTATAAACTGTAATTTTGAAATCTCAATAAAGTACTACTACTATCTACTAATACTATGTCCATGAATAAGAAAACCTGAATATTGTGAGATTTCAGTTCCTAGATATTCTAGAAAGATGCGATGGAATGAAATTTAGAACAAAATATTCTGTATAACGTAAACAAAAATAGTTATTCTTTTATCTGTCAAGCTTTAAACTGTTAAATTCCATCGATATAAATGGATTTAAAAACCTAAACAAAATAAACGGGAACATTTAGAGTTTCAATTATTGCTACGGATAAGGCAGTTAAATGTTTTTGAGCGTTATCTATCTATTAAGCCATTAACTATGACATTGAAACTCTAAAAATATGATGATTTTTGCTCCAAAAAATGATAATTTATGACGATACAATCGGTTTTTGATTCATTTGCATTTTTTTTTTGCAAAAAAATCTGAACGCTCAGAGCTAAAAAAGAAACCCAACTTTTTGTTTGACAGTTCAGGCTCTGCTCTGAATTAAAAACGAAAAACCCCTATTAAGCCAGTTTATAACCCCGATTACAAAATCCGACTCAATTTTGACATTTTTACTATGAGCCAACTGTCAAAATTGAGTCAGTATCCCCTCCGCAGCTTATTCGTAAGATTCTGTAATCGGGTTTATATATCAGAGCGTTCAATAATTTGTCTCCGTTAGTTTGATGGTGTTCAGACAGGTTTCACTGGAGTTCACTCAATTTGACGTCTCTCTTTTATGTCTCACTCCTTTTTCTTAGTAAGATAGAGATGTCTGGTGAGACAAGAATTTTCAAAAAATTTAAAAAACTTCTGCTTCACTTGGCCTTCTTTTTCTTTCAAAGAGATGAGAGTGAGATAAAAATGAGAGACGTTAAATTGAGTCGTGTCACACACGTCTAACTAACGCTATGATTAGACGGTCAAAGCAAATGGTCAACATGTTGACTTTCCGATGTCAAAATGACGTAAAATTCGATCCCAAAGTTGTCCTGTCGTATGATCACCAGCGTAGAATACTGTCCATGCGTTGACGGCTGCGTTGACATTCTCGATGACACGAATTTAAGCGTCAATGCGTTGATTATTTTCCTTGGCTGTGTATTCACTCTGTCAACGCAGTTAGGAAACTATGACAGACAACTTACCAACGCGTTGACTGTATCTTTACGTTGACACAGCGAGTTTTTCTGCCGTGTCAGCGTACCCAGCTTTGACCTTCATCTCAATCTCGGAAATTTGGTATTTTTTGAGGATTTTGAATACATTGACAGTTGATGTCTTGTCGGATAAGGGGGACAAACTATATTTTGACGGCAAAAGTATATTTCAATCTAAATGTCACCCACTTGCCCTCAAATCACTTTTTTCCGGAGCAGTATAATAATTTCTAAAATTTCTGATTTTTTAGATGTTTTTTTAATCCATCGACATCGTAGCCATCCTTCAATGGAATTTGACAGTAAATAGCTTGACAGATGGAAGACAAACCGTCACCAAAATGCAAAAAGTATATTTCCATGCAGATGTCATCCAACTGTCCTTAAATCACTTTTTCTGGAGCAGTAAATAAACTTCCAAAATTTCTGATTTTAAGATGTTTTTTTTAATCCATCGTTATCGCTACCCATCCTACAATGGAACTTGATAGTTGATGGCTTGACAGATGGTTAATGGACTATATTTTGACGGAAAAAGTTTATCTCGATATAAATGTCTCCCAATTGCCCTTAAATCACCGTTTTCCTGAGCAGTAAAAAATCTTCAAACATTTCTGATTTTTAGAGCTTTTTTAATCCATCCACATTGTATACATAGTTCGGTAACACCGCAGTCAATGTCATGTGAGCGTCAACGTACAAAATGATTCAATTTTGCTCTTGTCAACTTCTCTTCAACGTTCATGTATTTGGATGTGGTCAAGTAGTGTAATCGTCAACGTTTCACGTGTCAATACATTGACACCAGAGGGTACCAATTGCGTTGACACAGATAACACGTCAACGTATTTTGGAACAACTGATGACGTAAAGGAGTCAATGCGTTGGCAATTTACGTTGGCCGTCTAATCTAGGCTTAAATAAAGTCTTTGAAAGAGCAGGAAAATAAAATATAACCAGGATCTCTTAAATAGGTACCTACATAGAAGCCAAAACATTTATATATTTATTGTCTTTTTATTTGATTTACCGCAACAAAATATAATCGAGTAAATGATTGAATCCAAAAAGTTGCAGTCTCAAGGTAGAACTATGTTAAATGGCCGGAAGGACACTGAAGCTAAAAATGTGCCAAAAAAATGGCTTACACCTCTTTTGCACTTATGCCCTCAGTTCTAACTTCAGTTTTTGACAACAAAAGTCAGGAATCGTATTTTTGAGAATACGAGGTCCTCTAAGACCTCTGTCAAAATGTGAATACTGTTACAAAATGGCAAACATGCCTTATATAAATCATTTTCATAACCAAACTGCAACAGTAGATTCCAGTACTATAACGGAAATTATATGCTTTGTTGAAAGTGTGTGTGTATATTCGTACAAGTTTGTTGAAACGTGCGAAGGATAATAATTATTAAAGGTCCTTACGCTTTCCGCATTGCAATTCTCATTCAGTGACATATTTTTCTCCTTGTTGGCTCATAAATCTTCACAAACGTCATTATCATTTCTAATTCCATTAACAACTTGCATTGGAGTCGTTCACGTTGGCGTGTCATAGTCATCGTCACAGTCGTCGTTGTCGTCGTCAACGTCTTTTTCTACAAAATCAACAGCATTTGCAGAAGCACCATACCTCTATGACAGTCACATACATCATATAGTATATGTAATAACAGATTGAGTGCATATGTGGCACAAAATACATACATACACACACTTCTATTTACAAAAACAAAAGTTAAGGATGCTTTTATTTCATATGCTTTAATACCTACAATCCTACATACATATGCTTTTTATGTGACATTTGTCACTTACAGGAAGAAACTTTAACAGAATTTGAAGTTTAAAATGGGGTAATTTTCACACCCAGGTGTTGTAATATTGTTTTAACCTGAGATAACAAGCTTCAATTAGGTGAATAAGTACAGATTTGCATGTCAGTTTGTTTCTAAATGACAGTTTGTCTGTTCTTGCTTTAGTTTTATGAATGGTGGTGTTAATCCGCACACACCGTTTTAATTTGTTTTATTGACACTAATTTTAAATATTATAAGGAAATAATTTGTAACATAGAAGACACTCATTCTCCTCCGCCAAACACTATGTATCTATTCTATCATACCGTGTCAATTAGTAACTTGTTACTTCTAACGATAAAAATGTGTGGTCGGATATTTAAGGATTATGTGAATTGTGAAATTATTTTGTTGATAGTCAGTTTTGCCACATGCTTTTACGAAAATAGCTACATTAGACGGTCAACGTAAATGGTCAAAGCATTGAATTCTTGACGTCACCAAAAAAATCGTTAGTATACCTACTGTCAACGTTGACTGTGTGAAAGCGTTAATATCTTACCAAAATACGTTGACGTGTTATCTGTGTCAATGTATTGACATGTAGAATGTTGACGATTACACTATCCACATCCAAATACTATGAAGTTGCGTTGACATGAACAAAAATGAATAATTTTTCACGTTGACGATCAACCGGCATTGGCTGTAGTCTTATCGAACAATAAACATAATGTGGATGGATCAAGAAACCACTAGGAAATATGAAATTTTCAGTTTTGATTGCTCCGGAAAAAGGTGATTTTAGGGCAAATGGGTGACGTTCGAATCGAAATATACTTTTGCCGTCAAAATATATTTCATCTCCCATCTGTCAGGCTATTACCTGTCAAATTGCATTGAAGCTTCGTTATGATGTCGATGGATGAAAATCTTCCAAAAAATTCGAAATTATCGAAATTGAAATAATGAAGGTCAACGCAGGCTACATTAGTATGGCAGAAAATTCTGCTGTGTCAACGTAAATATACAGTCAACGCTCTGGGGAGCAGTCTGTCAACGTGTTCTTATTGCGTTAACAGGGTGATTGCACGGCCAACGAAAATAATTAACGCATTGACCCTAAAATTAGTGTCAACGAAAGTGTCAACGAAAGTTTCAACGAAAGTGTCAACGCAGCCGTCAATGCAGGGACAGTATTCTGCGTTGACGATCATAGACGGTGTTCATACCAGCTTCACGTGAGGCGACTCATTTTGACGCCTCTTATTGGTATCTCATTCTCATCTCTTACAAACAAAGAGGGCCAAGTGAGGCTGAAGTTTTTAAATTTTATGATTTGTCACGGTATACCGTGATAAAAACTACTAAAACCCGTCTGCTAGAAGCTACTTATTTTGTAAATGGCTGAGTGGCATGTCTAAATCACATTTTTTAGAGATGGAACTCTAAGCATTGGTCCCTTATCGCGCCAACTCTCCTTAAAAGCCCAACGATGCCTTAAAATAATTTTACAAAGTAGGGAATTACTACTAGCTTTCCACTTTTTATAATGTCGTAAAAAGGTAACATAGTCGGTAAATATAATGCCCGGTTTTTCCAATGACGATGTTTTTGTTGTTGCTGTATTACACTGACTTTCCCCTCATCTTTAATTCCCTCCAATTGCCTTCACCAACAAAACACAAAAATCGCACTGGAAAATCGGGCAATGTAAATACTGACCTATAGTTCCACCAGTTGTCCATATTATGAATTAAATGTAACTTTTGCTCAAAAAGATTTTAGTCTATTGTAAAAGATGAAATGAAAATAAATGAAATTGAAATTGAAATATTGGTTTAATTTGATTTTATTCGCTAATGGCTGGCTGAATGCGTTCATCGAATTCGCTGCTCCTGCTGCCTAGAAGTAAAACCAGCAGTTGGAAAATTTCATGATAGCAATGCAAAAGTCAGAGAGATGAGGTACGAATAAGCAGGACCGTCTGTTTTTAACTGCATAAGCCCTCTCCAGCAAAGATGGTGGAGGGTTGTTTAATCTTCAATGATTACATGACCAAATACTACGGTTGCTGGTTGGTAAAAAGGAGCAGACAAAAAGAAGGGACGAACTGGTGGAAAGACCTTTGGAGGTCAAGTATTTTTTTTGTATACAAATTAATTTTGTGTTTTTCCTTAAATTGCTGTCATCAGCGAAATAATTTAATGGATTAGAAGTTTTAGACAAGATATAATTAATGAAAATGAGAAAGAGAGTAGGAGACTGCATTGAGCCCTGGGGTACACCAGAATTTATTTTATGAATTTCAGAGTTAAAACCCTCCAACACGACTTGTATTGATCGGTTCGAAAGAAAGTTTCTTATTCAAAGAAGGAGAGATTCATCGATACAAAATGCATATATTTTCGATAAGAGAGCTTGGTCCCAAACTCTATCAGATGATTTTGAAATATCAAGTGCAATACAAAATGATGTAAGATTTGTGCTACTATTCGGCAAGATACACACCAGATCACAAATGGACCTTGCTATGAAAGTCGTATTGCCGGTCTTTAAGAAGTCTTCGTTTTTCAAGATATTTCTTAAGCTGATGATTAATCAGCGTTTCCATGACCTTGGAAAGAAGGACGTAAGTGCAATTGAACGATAGGTTAGAAGGAGAAGAAGATTCGCCTTTTTTAGGGACTGGCTCGGAAAATGCTGTTTTGCACTCGGAAAGAGACTAGTAGAGTAGGACATATGGAAAAGCTTACGCAGTGGTTTTGCCAGCTTTGAAGAACACCTCTTCAGAACAATAAGAGGGAGACTATAAGGGCCACAGGATTTGTGTGTCTCGAGATCTTTTAGAACTCTTGCAACTGCACGAGTGCGAAAGAAGATTCATGTGGAATAATAACCTTGGCACAACGTAAGCAATAAGCATACGACACATGATTTAAAGGTAGTTTTAAATTCTGAATCAAATGACAGAAAATCTAAGTCGATGCGGCCTCGGTGAAAAAAAGTAACTATGATTTTTATGTGCAAGGATGACTTTATTTTCAGTAAAAAGAGTGTGTTTGTTAACGTGAAATTTCTTGCAAATATAAAAAAATTTCACAATTTTCTGTCCGGACCATAACCAAAAAAACCCAAGTTTGGTAAACTTGGTGAAAATTTCACGTTACCAAACCGGCATATAAAGTTAAATATTACAGAAAATTAAGTGAAAATAACGGTCCGTTGATGAAACTTGGTATCAATGGTTCATTTGTCATGAAAAGCTGTTATAAAAAGAGTCTATACAAATATCTGTGGTGAAAGGGTTTTTTGTTTGGGGGCTTGGGGTTATGGTGAGATCATTGCCATAAAACCTATGACAAAAAAGATACTCTCATGAAATGTGGTAGAAATGTGTAATAAAATACCAGAATGAAGAATCACAAGTATAGTTGCTGGTTAAGAAGTTCCGTTGCTTATTCTGATCCATTCAGTACGACCAGTATTCGATTCGATTTCGAAGGCTTAGCGATTTTTGCTGAAGAAAATTTGAATTTTTCATTGCAGGTAGAGGTACCAATTCCGCTTTTTTAATGGTCTTCAAAATTTCTTGTGAAGTATATATGTAGGTACCAACATAGTTAAGGCATATAATCTACTAATTCAAAAAGATAACAGTCTCACACCATTTTTTCATAAGGAGGAGATACATTATGATATGTGATGTTATAATATGATATGATTACATCATATTACCTGTCGCACATATGAACGACGACGTGTCACTTTTATCTGGAAAAATTTTCATATTAATACCAACTTTAACATGAATCCTCAGCGAATGAAATATTATAACAAATAAAAACATTCCTGAATCCTGAATTAATTTGAAACAAAAATGAAACGAAATTAAGTTCCCTTATAACAGAAAAAATAAAACAGGATTCAAGCTGCGATTATTAATAACAAGATACAGCTAGGGTCATTTATCAACAAAAACAAAAAAAAAAAAAGCTTACGAAAAAAAAAAATAATCATATCCATGTTTCTCTTTTCCAAGGAATACACACATATATTTACGTTTAAAAACAATAAACAACAAGGACAATAAATACGATTAAAAAAAAAATCATTCCGATATATGATTATTATTGCTGTTGGTAATTTCCACTCAATTAATTAAACCATAACAAATGTGAATTAATTGCCACATTGCACTTGGTCTATGGCAGAGGAATGAAAAATGCAACAGCAAAATGTCATGTTCATCAGTAAAGAAAAAACCAGGACATGAGTTGTAGATTGGCTTGTTAACCAATAACAACAAAAAAATTATAGATATGTAATTGTATGATCTAGCTTTGTAAACAACACTCAACGGCTTAAGTGCAAACAAAAATAAACCATCCAACTCCTTAAAACCTTTGCCATAATTTTTTCCTTGCAGAAATTAATATTGTCGGCTTTCTGTCAAAATGTTGTAAACCTTAATTGAACAATAACATAAGAACCGATTTAAAATAAGGGTATTCATGCAACATTGTAAAGTCGTCGTTAACGTAGAAAAGTTGTAAACTTCGTAAACCTTCAATGCAAATTGTGACAGAATTACGAAGTTTAAAAGTTTACAACGTTTACGGCGGCTTTACGTTATTATATGAAATGAATACCTTTAATATAACAAATTGGAAGTTCTAGATCCTAAAAACTTTAAAGTATCCATGACACAGTTAAGAGGCACTGATGTATGAGTATGAAGTCAGTTTTTTTTAATCTGAAATACATTTCATGCCAGTTGTAGTACAAGAGTGGTTAAAATTTTGATCCGTCCGCAATCGGTGAGTTGCGAAATAGCTGAACGGATTAAAATTTGAACCACTTTAGTACAATAACTGATGAGTGATGACCCTTAGGTCGGGTACTAGACATATTTTCCTGATATTCTCACATTGGACCTTTGGATAATTTACAACAGAAACCCTACAGTCACATTCCAAAATATACGTGTAAGATTTGCACACGCCCCTCACAATGAAGTTGAAAGCTCGTTTAAGGTTAAGTTTTATGACCTTCTGGAGAGAACTTACAAAGCCTGCTCGGAGTACGATGCGAACATTTCATATTCAAATAGGAAAGGAAAACACCTTCAGCGAATTAGCTGGTAGGAACAGTCTCCACGAAGAGACAAATGATAACGGCCTCCGACTTATTTACTTTTCAGAAGCTCGTAATACGGTTGTAAGTAGCCCTAGATTTCCACGGATAAGAATCCACAAAGCAACCTGGAAGAGAAAGATACGTAGCCTCTCAGTTCAAGGAGATGGAAGAGTCTCGCAATTGAAACAACAGCAGGAAGATCTAAAAAAAAAGTAAAGCAACTGGTTGGGTTCGATTTCCAGCCGCTATCACCTAAAACAGAAATGTTTTTTCCGAGATATTACCTTTTGCGAGGAACTGACAGATTCTCCGAATATACTTGTCATGAATAAGTGCTTCTCATCTAGCTGTTCGGACTCAGCAAACAATTGTAGGTCCCCTCCATTCCTGCCAACAACACGCACACAGGAATGGTTGAGAGTTGTAAGTCACTAGGCTCTGGTTCTTCACGAGCTGTTGCGCCACCAAAAAATTTACTAAGCAACTGGCTGCTGGCTTCAAAACCGGAAGGCAGGTTCTTCGAACCAGCGAAGGTTGCCTAGTCACCAAATCACAGGGAATATTGGATGTTTTCAGGCTGCATTTTCAATGGCTGCTGAATCGGCATCAAGTAAGTAGAGCGAGAAGTAGTACAAGAAGAGATCCTACCTCCAGTCAATGAAGACCCAGTAACACCACCCAGTTATATAGAGGCTCAAGAATAACAAGATCGCCAGATCTGTTGGTTTACCAGCGGAGCTATTCAAGCACGGAGGGAATGTGTTGGAAAGGGTGCATGCATCAACTCATAAACCAAGTTTGGGTGGAAGGAAGCATGCCCGATGATAACTGGTCTATCAGTTCCATATGTTCCATCTACAAAAAAGGCGATCCTATGTTCTTCAAAAGCCATCGAGCCACATCCCTCCCTAATGAACGTGCGTCGCATGCAAGCTCCTATCCGTCGTAGATACTGTGTGAGCGCCTGAAGCCGTTCTACACTATAATAGGCAAAGTACAAGTGTGGCTTCTGGCAAGGCAAATCGATCAAAGAACAAATAAAATATTCACTCTCAGGTAAATCTTGGAAAAAATTTTGAATTTCAAGTCAAGACTCAATATCTATTCATCGCCTCTAAAGCCACAAATTATAAGCATTCATCGTCAGGAGCTCAATATGGCGATGACTGAACTTGAGATCCCGGGAAAACTAATCCAGTTGTGTGGCGTGACATTGGAAAATACACGATGCAATGTGCAAATAGGGAAATGCTCATCCGAACTAATCCAAACATGGGCTGCATAGGGTTTCGGCTAGGAGATGCGCTATCATATGACTTCTTCAATCTCGTTCTGAGCAAAAAGTGCCCAAGACAGGAGTTACAACTGAAGGCACTGTTTTCAACAGATCTGTCAAGCTTATAAGGTATGCGGCTGATATAGACATTATCTGCCGCTCCCAAAAGGCCGTTGTAGAGGCTTTAAGTGCAATTGAAAAACAGGGAAGCTTTTGTTGGATTTTAAGTTAACGAGGACAAGACAAAATACATGCTTTCAACAAACAATGTAATGAAAGATATGTCATCCGGCTAGGACAAAGCGTCACTGTCGAGAGCAACAACTTCTTGGAGCTTAAGGAGTTCATCCCAGACATGCAGTTCGGTTTTCGGGAAAAGCATTCCACTCTGCATCCGCTCCTGAAGTTCCATCATGACATCACCACAGCTTTGAACAACCATCGAGTTACCGTCGGATGCTTTCTGGATGTCGAAAGAGCATTCGACAGTGTATGGATTGAAGCCCTTATCCATAAACTCAACTTACTAGGCTTTCCTTCAGCACTAATAAAAATTATTTTCTCTTTCTTTCTTCCAGGAACTTTTTCGTACAACTGGAGAATTGCAAATCGACAGTGAAGAGCATCAGGGCGGGAGCTGCCCAAGGGTCGAAGCTTGGACCACTTCTATACAACATCATGACCTCTGACCAACCAACCTCAAGTGAATGCGAGAACCTTCTCCTCGCTGATGACTCGCTCACATATTACTCATCATTATCGCCATTAACAGCTGTCCGAGAAGTCGAGGCCAACATCCGCAAACTTTTCGAGTTTTACACCAAATGGGGTATCCGGATCAACTCATCCAAATCGGAGCTTGTCTGCTTCAGACGACCAGGAGGCAGACGAGGCCACTCAGCTGGAAACTGCAGAAGCATCACCCTAGCACTCCCAGACGGAACCAGATTACCAGCCAAGTGCAACGCCAAGTACCTGGGCATTAACTTCAACGAGCTGCTGAGATTCAACCCACATTCACGGACTGTCCTTAAAAATGCAAACTTTTCCTTCCATCGCCTCTACCCGCTGATGAAAAAAAGAATTGGGCTAAGCCAGCAGACAAAAGTTCTAATGTACAAGCAACTTCTGAGACCAGTCATCAGTTACAGCTTCCCAGTTTGGTTCACTATCTCCAAAACAGCCATAAAGGAACTACAAATATTCGAAAGGAAAATTCTGAGGATATGCACTGGGCTTCATTTCGATCGTCAGCGGCGCAAACATTTCAAGAACGAGCAACTCTACTCTGAAGCCAAGGTAGTCCCCCTGGACAAGTACTTATTGCTATCTGCAGATAAACTGGTTAGAAACATCGCCAACTACCCTAATCAACTGATGAGAAGGATGATAAACCAACAACGACATCCGGAACCAAGGTACCTAGGCGCCAAGGAAATTCTGGATATAACTACAACAACCAACGATGAAGCAGGACACTTCTACTCTGACCCAGGGTCAGCACATTACCGTGGCTAAACGCCAACTCTATCCCCCATCCTATATAAATGCACTGCCACTGGACAACCGGGACTGAACAACCCGAGGACGACAAAGTCAAACCGACTTTTATATTAAGTTTTCACATATTATAAATCTTATTTGTATTCAAAATTTTACCAATGTATATCGTTAGGCCCCTTATGTGCCAGCAAAATTTTATTATTTATCAATGTATCTAATAGTTATAAATTATTTTTAAGCCAATTGTAAATAGAAATGTTCAATAAAGCAAAATTGAACTTAAGGAGTTCATCTACCTCGTAGTAAACATTAAACTCACGAACGACATCTTAGTGGAGATCCGACCAAGAAGTACCCTAGGTACAGGTCCTTTCAATACTCTTCACACGAAAGACTAAGTGCAGACTCCATAAAACCCTAATTACTGCCAGTCCTGCTTTATGGTGTTGAGTGTTTGGCTCAGAGATGAGTATAATATATAAATAAATTGGGTGGCGCAACAGCTCGAGGAGAACCAGGGTCTAGTGACTTACAACTCACAACCATTCCTGTGTGCGTGTTTGTTGGGCAGGAATGGAGGGGACCTACAGTTTTTTGCCGAGTCCGAACGGCTAAATGAGAAGCACTTTTTCATGACAAGTATACTCTTGGAGGATTTGTCAGTTCCTCGCAAGAGGCAGTACCTCGAATAAAACATTTCTGTTTTTAGGTGGCACGGCTGGGAATCGAACCCACACTTCGGCATGACAGTCCTACGCACTAACCATCAAGCCACGAGGTACTACATTTGGCTATTAGCAAAAGGAGAGAGCTGATACTGGGAGTCTTTGATTCCCAGCCCGCTGGTTCGAGAGAACGAGAAAGACCGAATCTCCGGTTTAGATACCAAGCCATCGCGGATGCCAGAAAGCTTGATCTAGATAGCTGGAAAAAGCGTGCTTGGGATCTTAGAAGATGGAAGGCTGTCGTGTCTCAGGGTGCGACCCTTCATGCATTGGGAGCCAGCTGAGTAAAAAAGTAGAAACCCTATAGCACCAGTCCCAAAATATTGAACTGACTCATTTTATCATGCACACTCTTTTTCACCCAAAAACTAAAAAAAAAAAAAATATAAATTGGGTCCAGGACAGGGAAGGTGCTTCTGACGTCTGGACTACTGAACCGCTAACTTATTGGTATTTGTATCGTTAAAACAAAAAAAAAAAAATAAAAAAAAAGAATTGGTATGTTTATTTGCACCTGAGTATATTTTATTAATCGAAACAAAATACAATTTTTCCTTATAAATAAATCATCAGTGAAAGCAGAAAATAAAATATATAACCATTTGACAAAAATACCAACAATTTTTTTTTTTTGCTGTTGGATTAATGATTATTGCTGATATCTTTTGTACCTATTGGTTTTTCTGTGTTTTGTTTTTGCATTGGTTGCAGTTTGCGCAGATATTTACATATTACCTATGCTTTTGTTTTCCTTTTTTTATAGGTATATTTCGTTCTGCTATTAGTTAGTTGTGAAAAATTCTTTTTTAATTAAATTTTCGACAGGCACCAGGTCACGGCACGACCGGCATAGTGAATTGGTTATAACACATTTAAGCCTATTATGTGGTTTCCACATGGTTTAATAGGGATTTATTTTATAGAAAATTTTAAATAGTGTTCTTTTGTAAATTTGTATCTAACAGTTTTCTCTATAATTTTTTTTTGTTAAAATAAATTGTATTCAAATGTCATGATGACCTATAGTTCGCAATTTCAATTTACCTAGTCATTTTATACATGGAAATTTGTTCTGGTTGTTAATTACATCTTGATTGATTTGCAATTTTAATGTTTAATATATTGAAGTTTAGTATTTTGGACCAAGAGGTGACATACATTTCAAGAAGCACTCTAGCAAAGAGTCAAATTCAAAGACTACATTCTCGCATTTGAAAACTGACTTTAGCTTGAAAGATCGAGGAAACATTAGGCGAGTTCAGGAAAATGAGATCTCAGAGCCCTCAGCAATCTCAGTCTCGTGAACAGGATTCCTCAGAAATTTTGCTGTCAAATTACTGAGGAAACAAAATATTGGATTCGCTTTCTCAGTTTTTGAGCCGCCTGAGATTTCGTTTTCCTGAACACGCCTATTTTTTAAATATATTGACAAAAATGGCTAAAAAGTACCCTGAATTCTAAAGACATGCAGCACAAGATTCAGCAAAGAAACGTGGTCTTCCGGAATTAGTTTTTGAAACTTTTCCGAACGAGCAAAAAGGCTAAAACCGGAAGACTTGATGGATTCAATACTTTCTAATGTCCCTAATTATGCTACAAAGATGAGCTTATGGACTGATTTAAGCCTGTCCAAACTTCTAAAAGGAGCAACTTTTAGCCCCAATAGAACTGAAAAATACAGCATTCAAAATATACTAATGAAGATTATTTGGCAGAGTTTTAGTTGAAGTGAAACTATCACGACGAGAATGAGGGCTTCAGAAAAATATATTCTAACAAATCTGTACAGAATGCAGAGATTATAGGAAAATCACAGCCAAATGTGTCGAAGTAGGTCTTCAAGTTTTACTTGATATTACAACAAACAGATTACTATCGATGTTGGAGCGTGTTCCTGAAACATTAAAAGATGAAGAGAGATTAGAAGATGAAGAACTTAGGAAAGTAGGGCTTCGATGGTAGCTCGGGACATACAGTGCCGCACTTAATTATTGGCACAGCAAGCTGTTTTAACACGAAATGGCTATTCTTAAGCCTTAAAAACATCCTATTTCGTTGAATTTTGTTTCCCTTTGATGACTGCATTTATTTACAATGAAATGCAAGTCATTTTGTTGACTAATATTTCGCCAAATTTAAAGAAAAAAAATTATTTGCAAAAAACAATCTCATTTTCCCGCACAAAATTATTGGCACATCTAGCTAACTGCATTTAATTTCTTAAATTTCCTGCCATCTGGCAGTTCTGTCAGCGGAAATGAATAATTTTAATTACTGTTATTCAAAACCAATTTTGTTTGTCAGTGCCCCCAAAATTTATTTGGAAAAAAATAAGAATTATTATTAAAAAGTACAAATATGAGTCCAAAACAAAAAGAAACCACCGAATCTGAGCACAAAATAATTATTTATATGCATAATCAAGGCAAATCATATGCAGAGATTGGAAAAATAATGGACAGAAGCCGATACACCATTCGCAGCGTTGTGCAGCGTTTTAAGGGAGAATCTAGCTTTAAAAGTGCTAAGCATACTGGTCGTCCCCGGATTTTGAGCCCTCGTGAATGCAACCAGATTGTACGCAAAGTTAAAATTAACCCCAAAGTAACTTCTACACAAATTGCTGCTGAAGTAAACCAAGACTTTGGAAAGAACGTTCACCCCATGACGGTAAGGAGGGTGCTCCACGAGGCCGACTACAATGCTCGCGTTGCTAGACGTAAGCCAATGATTTCTCCAATCAACCAAAAGAAGCGTTTGGAATATGCAACTGAATATAGAAGCAAGGTAATTAGTTTCTGGGATGACGTACTCTTTTCTGATGAGAGCAAATTTAACATTTTTCGTTCCGATGGCCGTATAACCGTGTGGAGAAAGCCCAATACAGCATTAAAAAAAATAAACCTGGCACCTACAGTAAAACACGGTGGCGGAGGAGTAATGGTGTGGGGATGCATGTCTGCTGCAGGTGTGGGGGAGCTGGTCTTTATCGACGGTATAATGGATAAACGTGTTTATATGGATATTTTGAAAGGAAACCTAAAAAAAAGTGCCGAAAAGTTGAACTTATCAAGCTCGTTCACATTTCAGCACGACAATGACCCTAAGCATACGGCTCACGACGTGCGTATGTGGTTAGCATACAACGCTCCGCATGTTCTTCCTCATCCCCCACAATCTCCGGACCTCAATCCAATTGAGCATTTGTGGGAAGAATTGGATAGACGGGTGAAAAAGCGGGCTATCACTACTAAAGCTGAGCTTAAACAGGCGTTAGTGGAAGAATGGGGAAACATTGGAGAGGAAACAACCAAAAATTTGGTGCATTCTATGCCAAAACGTTTAGAGGCCGTTATAAAGCAAAAGGGCTTGCCTACAAAATACTAATTTTTGTTATTTTTATCTCTCTGTTAATCTCTGTTTTAAACTTGCATTAAAGTGTGCCAATAATTTTGTGCGAGAAAATAAGATGATTTTTTGTTAATTATTTTTTTCTTTAAATCTGACAAAGTATTATTAAACGAAATGGCTCGCATTTGATGGTAAATAAATGCAGCTATCAAAGGAAAAAGAATTGAACGAAACAGGATATTTTTGTCTTAAAAACAGCCAATTTGGTTAAAAAAAAGCATGGTGTGCCAATAATTAAGTGCGGCACTGTAGTTCCTATAAACAAGCCTTTCTTGGACAAGGAAGCCTGTAAGTCGCAGTATAATATACCTTTGATAAATCTACAGGATTGTTTTTATTTATTTGATTTTCTTCCTATACTATATACCTACCTAAATTTTCAATGAATCATCTTTGAGGTTTTAGTATAGAAAATAAGGCACCTTTAAGATAAGTGGACGTTTAAGTGGGTGTGTTGGGAAGGTTTGAATTGGTCGCAAAAGCTTTCGTACAAAATTTCAAGTTCTTAAATCTAACTGCTGATTTAATGTCACATTTGTGAGACGTTCTGAAATCCCATGTTTGCTAATAGGACAGATTTTTTTCAAAAGAGTTTTCATCTGAAAATAGTTTCGAAGTTATAATAAATACCTTATTTTACGATTGCCCCTACAAGACTGGATTTGCTAATCGTTTTAGGAAATCATTTAAAGAAGTAGGCACTTGCCTCTTTAACCCCAACTGATAGCCTAGAAAAATTAGAAAACAAAATGGCCAAACGTCGAAAAATTAAGACGGAGCTGCGATTAAGTGAAGATCATTACTGTTGGAACCCGTCTTAGTTCTGTAAACAAAAGCTCTGAGTTCTGATGGCAAAGTTCTAAAAAAAATGCACTCTGCAAAGACAAACTTGTGAAAGGTAGTTTGTACTTTGGCAAATGGTTATAAGTCCCCGGGCCAAAAATCTACAATTCACTTTTGAAACTGATTTCTGACAGCCATTTAAGACATTGACATCAACAAATTTGTGGGAAAGCTAAAGAAAATGTAAAACCTCCTTCGTGAATAAAGCTGAATTTTACTGTTGGTATAGTTTCCTTAATGCCTCAAGTGACTGTCCAGAAATCTAGTTAAAAGCCTATTATAGATTTTTGGCCTGAGGACTCTTAAACCTGCACCAAAATGATAGCGTCCACCCATCTTATATAAAATCATTTTAGATCTTCGTCTTTAAAATTTTTTTCAGAACTTTTTTTATAAAATTATGTACTTTGACTTTTTAAAACGTTGACTTTTCGGAACATATTGTTTTGTCAAAACTTTGTCATTCAGAACTTAGTCGTTCAGAACATTTGCTGTCAAAGCTTTGATACCTACTATTTCCTCAAAACTATCTGCTTTGGGAAAGAAATTTTGGAGTTCAAAGTTTAGCTTGTATAATTCTACACACAAAAATGTATCAACTAGAAATAGATTTTAAGAAAAACGTGCGCAATACCTGACATAAAAGGTGACTTAAATTCACCCTCCGAATACCTAGAATGGTGCATATAAATGCAGAAGTCTGCAATCAATAAAACATAAAAGTACCAGGGGTGTTGGTCCAGTCCAGGTTAATTGGAAAATACACGTAAAACGGAGAAGTCCTCCAAAAAATAATAAGTTGAAACTTATGGGACTTATGTATATGAATAAGTCGGAAAAGCTTTTTTGTGTTATGGTGAGAGGTTTACGTGCATCATGTTCGAAATCTTAAAGAGGACAATTAAAAATAAGGAAAAACAAACATCAACAATAACCTTGGAGCATGAATCAAATCCTTGAATTTCTATTTCAAAAACAAGAGAGCTACCCGCAGCACGTGAGTGCTTCAGAGTTCATGCCAATTTATTCTTTACCTTATCTCGCCCCAGTTAAAAACCTAGATCTACTTCAGTTTGAGTTCAGGGTGACCCTAGGTCTTATAATTCTTGATGAAATGTCAACGGATTATGTCAAAAACTTAGAAAATTGAAAAGTTTCTGTAGGAAAATGATATCGTCACAATAGGTTTGTTCTTTGCCGACTTTCAAACAGTTTGAAACCGCCAGATTTAGTCCGAAGTCGTTCCAGACTTGAAAAATTGTACTGGTCCGCACCAAATCTGGCGGTCTGAAACTGTTTGAAACTGTTTGGGACTAACCAAGGAACAGGGTTAATGTTTGATATCGGAAACGCATGTCAAAAATGATTCAAATCTTACTACCAACTGGGTTTCCACTAATACACTTTTCGTCCTTCAAACAAAGCAAGAGGTCATTATGCAGGTTAAATTTCACGCCATTTTAATTTGTCAACATTGAATTGTTTAAGTGCTTTGCATATGAGCTGCAAATAGCGAATGGTCATGAATTTTGACATTTCTTTAACATGAGCAAGTTGTTTGGTCACCGCCACACGTCAATTGGCGTACGAAATAAACCAGTAAAATGGGTGCTGAAAAAAAATATGAGGTTAAATTCGAGCGAATTTTTCATGCGTTTGACAGTTCGTAGAAAATATGAGTGGTTATAACTTAAGGCCGGGTTCTACTCTAAAATTTTAGATAGTATCGATTATTTACTTTGTTGAAAATTTAAAACAAAAAATTAGTTGATATTTGCACCGATAAATTTATTGGCATTCGCAGGTAGACGCTCATGTGAAAAGTACTTTATTGCGATTGCTTTTGATAAATTAAAATAGACGATTATTAACTATCAATCGAAATACACTCGCACGTCGAACTTATTGAAATTGTGAAAATATCGTGGAAGCATTTTGCCAAGTTCGTACAGCTTTTGGAAGCTATCAATCACTGTCTCACCCAGAGCTATATAAATTCGTTCGATAAATTTGAACGTTTAGGTTAGTGATGTGATATGTGAAGACTCCAACTTGTGTTCGTCCGGGTCCGGGCAACGGGTGAATAGTTACACACTGTATAATTCATTTTTAAGGCTTTATTTAACGTTACGTAAATCTTTATTCATGAAACATTTTCTGACCCATTTGAGTTACAAAAGTCCTTGTGTCAAATAAAGTACAAAAAAGAGAAATCTATTAGGTTTAGATGTCAAACTAAAATATCTTTATGTAGCCTTACATAAAGCCTTATTTTTTAGATTTCACAAATACTCGGTTCAACCTTGGAGTAGTTAAACTAAGTCCAAGCACTCCGTCTTTACGTCACTCAAACAAATCCTTATTTATAAAATAGTTTCTGAGTCGTTTGAGTTACGCCCTTCTTATGCCAAAAAAAATTACCAATCTAAAACTCTGGTTGGTTATTAAAAACGTAAACAAACCCCGGCTAATTTCCACAAAAACACAAATTGGTTTATACACTCATTTTCTTAAATTTCACACTATGTCATGTCAAAACAACATTTAGATACTATAAAACGTCTTAACTACGGCTACGGCTTTAAACCTCTAGAGAACCAGTTTTAGCTTACTCCTCCTTTATTCCTCGTGTATTTTTATTAATTAACTTTTGAGTATTAGACGCGTTGTAAAGTCGGAGTAACTTTACTCCGTTGCTATAACGAGCTTATAAATAAGGCTTTTTAAACTTAGAATGGCTCTATTCAACGTCACATGACTTTTAAGAATAACATTTCCGCGTTTAGAGGTAACTCCAAATAGTATTTAAAATGCGTTTATGAATGAAGCTTCCTGGGCATGCGACTTCACCATTAAATTTGTATCTTTAAGGTTATAGCAAAGATGGATTCTTTGTCTGTGCTCTACGAACAATTATTGATATTCTAAAGGAAAACATCTTAAGCTGGCCAAACACGACCGAGTCATCCGATCCATTTGGCTCGGTTTGATTTCAGATTGCCTTTAAATCCAAATGGATCGGCGGATCTACCTCACACACGAGCAATTTTGGATCGGCACGGGGCCATTTGGCTTTGTTATGTATGGCCAGCTTAGACTGTTCGTTTTTCGCGAAATACAGCCAGAATTAAAAAAATGAGATACAAAATGTGATCAAAAGAATCATCTTTTGAGGCAGGGCCAAGGTACAAGGTAGTCATTTGAAGGCTTCAACATCAACACCATCCCACAGAAACAAATACCTATAGGTTCCTAGAAAAAATAATACCTTTAAGTACTAAATAAAAATTTAATTTAAAAAAATATTGTTTCTATACAAAAAACTAAAATTAAATCTTTGAAAGAAAATCTCCTAAAAAAACACTACTTTAACTTTCTATAACTATTTTTATGATGCATTTTTCCAACATCCATAGAAGAGCAGACAAATTTTCTCATAAATTTTGTACAATCAAACCCAATAATAAAAGATTAAACTCTAACAATTCATAGATTTGGAATCATCTCTATAGATTGTCTGATTTCTCAGCAAAAAAAAAATATATAACTCGAAACATAAATCGCAACATTGGTTATTGTTCGAGAAATATTTCTCGAAACATAACGAACAGAATTCTTCGATATCCTCTATGTGTTCTTCGACAGTTTTCATTTTTTTTGCGCTTCTCCAGAACAATGATAAATGGTTGTCCTTTTGATTCTCATAAGCAAATACATATACTTCCCAGTTGTTATAGTTATCACAAAAAAAAAAAAACAAGCAAACCTATAACAATCGTTCCCAATCCACGACCATAAACCACTTAACAAAATTCAGCACACTCTGTGTCCTTTTATATACATTTTTTTTGTTCATCTTTGTTCATCCCATTGCTTAACTCTTTTTAATTCTTGCTATCCTTGCAGGAAATATATCATAAACCTTCCCACAAAGACACCGTTTGCCTTTTCAACTTTCCCCATTCACAACCGCTTTCCACCAGTTAATCTCTTTTCGAAACGAAAGGACCCAGCTCGGTTGGGTACCTATTGCACGGCACTATATATGGCAGCAGCAGCACCACCACCACCACTAGTCACATCACACACTGACAAAAGGATAAAGAGAGGCCTTTGCCTGCCTCCATATAGCTCATCCTGGTTTTCAGTGGAAAACTTCACTATATTTCTATCTACAAACAAGCTCACTTACCTTGTTTTCTTCTTTTTAATTCCGTTCGGATCGCCTTTTTTCTTGTCAGCCTTTTTGCTAGGTCCTCCTGATGTACCACCACTGCTGCCACCAGTTCCACTGGATCCAACACCACCACCACCACCACTACCTCCTGGCGCATTTCCACCAGTACCATTAC
Source organism: Dasysyrphus tricinctus (assembly GCA_963921185.1). Taxonomy (NCBI): domain Eukaryota; kingdom Metazoa; phylum Arthropoda; class Insecta; order Diptera; family Syrphidae; genus Dasysyrphus; species Dasysyrphus tricinctus. Next base: position 228,822,934 of record OY992530.1, on the reverse strand, counting down.
CAGAACCGTTATCGTTCACTGATGATGAATGGCTGCCGCCAACGCCCGTTCCTGACGCTGTCGTCGGCGTCGTTGTCGTCGTTGATCCACTATCTTCATTCTTCGTTTTATTACCCATGACTCCGTTCATGTTAGAGACGATTGTCGCACCAGGATTAGTTGCATCCATGCTGGACATTGTTGGAGTCGATGGCCCTCCTTGGGGCGAGCCCATAGATTGAACTTGAATCGTTTGACTTTGGTTGCCCGGTCCAGAAGTGAACATTTGCATATGATGATCATACTCCATCTTAGAATGTGGCGATGGACTGGAATAGTCCATTTTTCCATTGTTATGATGATGATATTCCATGGACTTACCATAGTCACGAACAATGAGACCATTTGAACTATTGCCACCTCCTGGCGGTGAGTACTGATCCAGTTTGGTTGTAATATATTCATATTTGGGCGTTGGTGAATAGCAACTCAATTTACTGACTGACACATAGTCCATCTTCTGGCCATAGTCAATGGACTTATATGGATCCATTTTTGGAGAACCACCAGGCAGAAGTGTATTACAATCAGGTAGGCGAGTGCACATCTCTACAACGCCTGGCGATGAATGCTGAACAACTGATGATGGCATACCGAGCATTACATGAATACTATGACCGGATTGAGGTTGCAATGGTTTGGCTCCAAGTGGGCTTAATGGTCCAGAGAAATCACCGAAAATTTGATCATCGAAGGGTGTGTGTTCCATTTTTTTTTAAAGTTCCAAACAAGAAATATCACAAAGAAAAAACTATGAATTTGGTATCACTTTTCTTCACTTTTTGTGTTGTATCGAGGTCAAGTATGTTGAATATTCTTTACTTCCTGTTTGAAGGTAGGTTTTAAGCTTACCACATTTCCGCCATAATTAGTCAAGTTTTAAATCAGGAACTAGAGTATCTTTGTTGTTTTAGAAAATCAAGGGATTAAGAGTCCGATGGAAACAGTAAAATCGTTGTGGTCCTTTGGTTCTATTGAGTCGTAATTGAGCTGCGTTCATTAAATAAATGATGTCTGGCGTCAAGAAATGTTTGATAAATTAGGAATTCATTCAAAGTTGATTATTCACAATAGCGAATCGTCAAATTAGGCAAAGCTAAAACACGCGAACAACTTTTCACCATTTTATCATCTGCAATTCACAATATTTTCCATTTGTCAATAAGAAAAAAAGAGCTTAAATATTAAATAACTATTCACAATAAGTCGCTATTATTCTCCAAATACCGTAAGAAAATATCAAAGAAATTCAAGTTCTTAATGCGTTTATCAAAAAAAATTATAATTAAAAACACAAACAAATAAATTCCATTTATTGGATTAATTTAATTAAAATTATAATCCACTTGCAAAAAACAGGACACCATTAATTCACAATAGTGTTTCAAAATGTCAAAACTTAATAGTCATTCAACAGGTTCCCTATTAATTGTTTCGTGATTTATTCACAATGAATTTAATTAAAACAAAAAAACCAACAAAAAGTATAGGTACTGTTATTGGATATCGATAGTTGTCGTTGTTGTTGAAATATTAATGACTTTTAACACGAACATAGGTATCCTTATCTGTTAATGTTGTCAGAACAGGACGGAGAACGGAATCAAAGTCAATATTAATTGAAAATCGCGTAAGTATAGAGAGTGTGAAATATGGATGATTCGATTTGGAGATTCCTCATTGCTGTTGTACGCTACACTGTTCGATGGTCCAAAATTAAATTGTTGTAAATTAATTAATAGCAATTATTGGTACAGATACACACCAACACACACATAAACACAAATACGTAAACATATCACTGTCACTTGTTGCTACCGTGCAACAGTCGCCACTGTTTTCAAAAACAGTACACGCGCAGAGAGGAATGTATTTATGCTGACTTTTGAGGATACAAAAGCGAAAGTTGATTTTTGTGCTTCAAATTTAATGTTGCGTTTTTTTTTTGTTGAAATTTTGTTGTATTTTTTAATTAAAGCAAATTAGTGAAACTTAATTTATTTTTTTGCAGTTTAAAATGAGATTCACAATAAAAACAACTCTCAGTGGTGAAAATTCAGTCAGTATAACGGTTGATTATTATGATTTCGAAAAGCGCACGAACAAAACTCACCGAGGTTATACCCATAGAAAGTCTGTACGATTAATTGAGCTCACAGACGACGATGATTGCCTTTTTATAGTCAATTTAGTTACCAATTGATCGGGATGCCTGCTCAACCAATCAGCATTCAGCTATGGCTGACGGCCTGTGGATTCTTATATTCACCCCGCTTGATAGTTAGATGCGAGTGACAGAGACAACCAAAAGCCAAAGTCACAATAAGAACGTCCGAGAATTATTATTATTTCATTCAAGGGAGTGGCTTTCGAAATGAAAACAACAAAGTCGCAAGAACCACCCCTGTTCGGCACTGTGATCTGGAAAAGTACAGAACAAAACAAAAAAAATCCCAGATCGCCTGTTGAGCTCTTACAAAACGATCAAAGTCACATAAGTTCACATAAGGGTCACGTGCGGTATATGGTCGTCTTTTTGTATGTCAAAGCCGGCGATGATTTTTTGTTCCACGTATTTCTGATGCTTGCCCGTATGTGACGGGATGATGCTTCCCAACTTGAATTCCATGACTTCTATCTCCAATTGGGACTAAGATTGATTCTCCCAACCATTCCCATGGTATTGCGATATCCTTTATCGCGTGTCCTTTTGGTACCGTATGCTGGTACCACTGATATTGTTCGATATATCCGTGGTGATCTTGATGGGAATGGATATAGGTACTCGTATACTCGTTCGTACCCCATACTTTTAATGGGTGAATTTATGGAAACTTGTGGCATCATGAGGGTTGGTTCTCTATAAGTTGGCTTGCGTCAGTCGGAATTATATCGTGTGTGTGGGAAATAATTTCGCGTGTTTTGTCAGTGACTTTTAATATACCCACAGTAGGTAGGTAGGTATAGTCTTTAAAAACTAAGTTCTATATGCATTAGAGATGTATGAGTATAAAGTATTTTTTTTTTTGTTTTAATTAAATGTGCAATTTACGAACACAACAAATATAATAATGCGCTCATGGATGGTGTCACAGTTCAACAAAAATCAACTGATGGAGATGAAGAAACAGTAGAAATAATTTCGTGGACAGTGTGTGTCCGATGGCTCACGACGAAGAACTGGCAATAAATGATTTGGTTTCAGTGCATCGTGGTTCAAATCAAAAGGAACTTGCCAATGATCAGGATTAATTAATTAATATCTAATTGAATTCAATAAAGATGAATGAAAAAAAAAGAAAGAAGTGGGAGGACTTGTGTAGTATATTTAAGGTTGTTTTGTTATAAAATCATCAATTGATAGTAGGTACACAATCCCAGCTATTGCGATACAAGTGTATATTTTTTGTAAGGAAGAAAAGTATTTGGCTCCTTGTGTTATTATTATTGAGAAATTGAAAAAAGGTTTTGATGAGAATTATTAAATTTATAAGAAGGCTTAGGTACCTACGTTTGGAAGAATTATTATGTTGTGAAATATTGGAACAAAGCAAAGCATTCAATTAAATTAATTTTGATTTTTAAAAAGTAGAGAGAAGACTGAATTTTTAGTCCTTTCAATGATTTTCTTAAAATAATTTATGTAAATGTTTACATTCAAGACAGAAAAGATTGTCTTCTGAACGGATAAGTACCTAATGAATCAACACAAAGGACTAAGGCAATATCACTGGTCCAGTAAAATTATACAAACAACAAATGGGGCAAACGGATACTCCATAGTCATTCAGCATGCTTCTCTTGTTGGTTCCTACTCATTCCGATTATATTTGAAGACCTCTACAGAACTGGCGTCCTTGTTGTTTTGTAGCTTTTTATTGCTAAATCTACCTCTTCTACTACTTTTCCGACTCCCAATCGAAGAAGGGTCACAGCCTGAGACACGACATTCTCTATCCTCTAAAATCCCGAGTACGCTGATTCCAGTAATTTAGACCAAACTTCCTAGAATCCGTGATGGCTAAGTTCTTAAACCAGAGGTCTTTGGTCTTCTTCATATTCTTGAACCTGGGGACTTGGTTTCAAAGACTCTCTTGCCCGGAGCATTGTTGTCCATTTAATCGATGAGGCACAGTCAATATAGTCGACGTAATTTGATTTTCTGAACTGTATCCACAGCTCATAGAGTTCCCGGTTTTATCTTTTCCTCCTCGCACAAAGGATCAAATATCCGTCGAAAAATGTATCTTTTGAAGGAGCTCAGTATTAGCTCTCTCTTTTTGCATATCGTCAAACACTTGGCGTCATAGAACAGTACTGACAGTATAAGGGTTTCATAGATCGCGTGCACTTTGTCTTATTTGTCAGGAGTTTTGCGCGTTGCACTAAGCCGAAGTTTATGTGGTTTGGTGGCGGAGGTGCCATTTCTTGAAAGGCCAACGGCAGCAGCAAGGAGCTTCTATTTTCTCATAGTGGGTGGCCTCAATCAGTTATGTGTTTGACCACACCAAGGGCGGCTACGCCTGTTAAATCTGACCTTATGTACGTTATTAATCGTATCTATCTCGGAAAACACCATGGTGGAAGGATAGATGCAAATACATGGACTGTGACAACAACTTGAAATGAGTCCTCAAGAGGTATTGTTTTTATGGAAAAACCTTCTGCAGCTTCGGCTGCAATAAACCACACATCGGATTTAGGCGTATGCGGCATCTTTCATGTACGAGCGTCAATCAAGACGCCATAATAATAAATAAATCGTCAGCATATAGAAGAAGTCTTTCAAGGAACTCAAATATTACTTTTGGCTACCGTATACGTACGAAAATCGGAGCACGGCACAGTACACATATCTAAGGTATTATCTTGCGCATGTTGTCCGAAATGAGAACTGTCAAAGAAAGAAAAGATGGCGGCCTTACGTGACCCCGTCCGCTGTATTACAACAACAACGAAGAAAGTAAACACAAAAGGGTAATTTAAATAACACTAAAAACTAGGAAGGAATGTTGTTTGCATGACAATATAATGTTAATAAACACTTAAAAGCTTGAAATAATTGTATTTGCTAATAAATAAGTAACAAATGAACACATAACACACAACAAATTTTGATGTTAAACTAGTAGGGGTCACGGGATTCGCCATTTTCCACTGATTTTGATGGATGCGCAGAACTGAACAAAAATGAACACTCTAATGATATTACCTTCAATATGTGTACTGTGGGAGCACGGAACGTTCGCTCGTTCTACAGCGAAGGTAGATTCGATACGAGCAGGTTGAGCGTGAAATGCCTCGCCTAAAGAACAGTATCCTGAGCAAAAGCAAAACTAAGTGGAGAGGAACAGCTGAGTACAGATGTGACACTGGACGCACGAGAATGCTGTATTCCGGAGAGGATGGAAGAGACCAAAGACTTCAAGGTGCCGGAATTATATGTTGAACGAAGAAGCGAGGTTCAGTCTTATTTCCTGGGCGCTCATTTCTGCGTGATTAATGACATTAAAGTTTCGTTCAAAAATTTGCAACGTCACAATAATTCAGTGCTACGCCCCCACGAATGAAGTGACCGAGGATAACAAAACCACATTCTACACTCATCTTAACTCTGTTTACAGGAGTGTTCCGAGAGCCGATATCATAGTCGTCATGGGAGACATCAATGTCCAAGTCAGATCAGACAATTATCGTCTGGAACGCGTTATGGGGAGAAAATGACTTGGTGTCACGGGATGAAAATGGCGATTTGCCAGTCGACTTTTTTAACGCGAATCGCCTTGTGCTAGGAGGGACTGTATTTAAGCATAAGACGTGCAAAAAAATCACCTGGGTGTATCCGGACGGTCAAACTGAAAACCAAATTGACCATATCAAGATTCAGCAGCGTTGGAGGAAGTCAATGAGTGATGTCCGAAGTATAAGAAATGCCGATGTGGGAAGCTACCGCCATTTGGTTCTGATGAGTCTCAAACTACGCACCGCTGCCGTACAAAGACAAGCGCAGGATGCGGCAAAGAGTTCAAAATTCAATAGAAATGCTTTAAATTACCCCAACATTTGCAAGACCAATCATCCTGTAATGGATGTGTGTGGCACACTTTTTGGTATTATTGAGGATCAGCTACGCAGATGGAAGGATCATTTGTGTGCCATGCCAAATGAGGGGTCCTTTAAGCAGAGTGCTGAAGTGCCCCAAATTAACAAGATCTATAGGGGTATTGACAGCGAACCTCCTTCAGAATCTGAAATCCAAAATTCAATAAATCTCGTCAAGAACAACAATGCAGCTGGACTTGAAGGTATACCAGCTGAATTCCTGAAAGCCAATCCCGTATCATCGGCTAGTATTTTACATCCGTTGATACAAAGCATTTGGGAAGACGAAAGCTATCCCAAGAACTGGAAGGATGGTGTGATTGTTAAGTTGCCAAAGAAAGGTGACTTAAAGAATTGCAACAATTGGCGTGGTATCACCGTTTTGTCCGTTTTCCCAAAACTAATGGCAACCATCATTCTCGAGCGAATAAAGGATAGAATCGAGTCTACACTCAAGAGGCATCTAGCTGGCTTCCGTATTGGACGATCGATTGTCGACCATATCTACACCCTGCGTATCATCCTCGAGCAGTCGATGGAATTTCAATCACCGGCTTACCTCATGTTCTTGGATTTTGAGAAGGCCTTCGATCGAGTTAAATGGAGATCGTTGTTTGGTAGAGGAATTCCGCCAAAAATTGTTGCCATTATTAAAGATTCCTGCAACAATGCAAGGTGTTTTGTTTTACACAATGGGAAGCAATCCGAATCCTTCGTAGTGCAACAGGGTGTGAGACAAGGGGATGTTCGACGACGTATTGACGGCCAGTGTTGGTACAACAGAGCGACAAGGCATTCAATGGAGACCGTTTGAAACGCTCAGTCACTTAGACTATTCCTATAATATATGGAATGGGGTCAATGGGCACCTTAATTTGACCTAACTTTTCCAATTTTGCGAAACTCTTTCTTAAACCCATCAGGAACTCTAGAACTCTTAATTTTAAGTTGAAAGACATGTTCAGAACTCTTTCTCTCAAAAAAAGTCCTTGCTGCGTGAAGTTAGATTTTTTTTTTTTTTTTTAGTTTTAACACTTCATTCGCCAGAACTATTGAAGAAAAGTATGAGGAACTCTAGAACTCTTTCTTTGCTACTGGGAGTTCTCATTTTTATTCAACTTTAAACAACTGTTTTGCTTACTTCACAGGACTCCATTTAAGACTCTATAACGACCCGTGAGGAGCTGCCAATGATGTCTCAAAATGATCTCTTGGAAATGGTGCCTCCATTGTTAACGCCTGCCTAGCACATTACATATTTGCTCCAGAATGAGATTGACAAAAAAAAATCATATACCTAATAGTGCATCTCCTGCGGAAAACATGTACATGATTAGAATAGTTTAGTCGCACACTACATCAAGTTTTTTCCAATGTCCACACGACACATCTCGATCAGTTTTCCCAGGATCCCAAGCTCAATAATCACCTTATAGAGCTCCTGACGATGAATACTATCATATGCAGCTTTGGAGTCCATGAGTAGATGGTGAGTCTTGCCTTGAAATTCGTTGGCTTCTCCAGAATTTGCTGAGAGTGAAAATTTGATCTATGGCAGATCTGTACATTGGAGAGGATCTTGTATGTTACGGTTATCAGTGATATACCTTCATTCTTGAGGACATAGGATAGCTTTTTTTTTGTACATGGGACATATGGAGCTGATAGACTAGTTATATCATACATATTTCCCTTCACCCAAACTAAAGAGTGCACTCTTTTAACACTCCCCTCCGTGCTTGAAAATCTCCCCTGGTAAACCATCGGACACCAGGGGAGCAAAGTCTAATTCTTCAATACTGGGTGGTGAAACTGGGTCAACTTTTATTTGCGGATGGGTTCTATTCTTGTCCTATTTTTCACTCACCTGATACCCATTTAGCAGCTGCTGGAAATTCAGCTTGAATACATGTAATATTCCTTGTGGCGGGTGGATGCACAGTGGAGCTTCTTGCTAAGATGATTTCTGTAGACATAATGGCGCCTCTAGATATACATAGGCGGCCAACGTCAAATTTCTTCTTAAGGGTGGTTTGTAGTTTCTTTTCATTTGACTGGTAAGCACTAAACCTTACCGTCGCAAGGAAATGGTTAGAGTCGATGTTTGGCCTTAAAAAAAAAAAAAAAAGCTTTCAACTCCGTTGTGAGGAAAAGAGGCTCTGATGCGGATCATAGCCTGGTGATCACTTTTTGGCATGAAGTCTTTTACTTTGCTTCTTAACCGATTTCCCAAACGAATCTGCCCCCTTACATATGCAGTCTTTCATCTAAGTTATGATAAAGTCGCAATCTTTTCTTTTCATCATACCTGATCCTCTCCATCGCATCTCCTGGATTGCGGTGAAGTCTGCTATAAACCCCATTAAGACAGACACAAGTTTTTGATTTGCACCTGGGGTGTAAAGAGTTCTCAGTTATCACGTTCCAAATACATAGCTAAATTATGTACACTCAATAAGTCGTTATCGGTATCGACGTACCGGGTCTTGTTGGCATTTTAAGAGTTATCGTTAACCGAGGCTCCTCGTGTGTCTTTTATAACCAACATTTTTGAACTTGATAGAGGAGTTAACTCAACCACACAGCCACCAAACCTGGCGGACCAGGTCTTTGTTAAGCCTTTGGATGGCAGGCTGAATAATCTGATGCCGATAGCCCATTTTCTGGATATGAGTGCTGTCGTTGGCCCATAAAGGGTTCATCCGCCACCATCTCTTTTTCAATACCCTGGCAAGTACAGACAAATCCTTACTCACGTCATGTCTAAGTATGCTAGTATGGCTCATGTAAGGTCTCTGTCTTCCAGACTATCGGTGACACCGTTGATTCTCTATGTTGAATTCAGCCGCACACTATCCTTCTGATGGGCTAGTCAAAGACTTCAGACGAATACTGCAATGTGTTGCTCTTTTGTTCAATGCAAGCCCTTACTAGTTTAGCAAGGCAGGTCCGTAGGTGTACGAGACCAGTATCCGTTGGTTATCACATCACTGGACTTCGTCATGTTGACCTGAATCAGTGACTACCCGCTTCCTATACCCCCCAACCTTCCCTGAAAAACATTAGATCAGATCAGCGTAAGAATAGATCTTTAATTAGATCTCTTTAGATCCAATTTGAGTCAAAGCTACTTGTGACGAAAAAATGGCGTTTGGATGCCGGAAACAAATTCTAGGTCACCTAATTTCCTGCCGTTTGGATAGCACACACAAAAACGGCTGTGCCTTGGTCCTGTAACTCTCGCATCGATGAAATTGGTCGAGACACAATAAAAATTGAAAATCATTAGATTTGTTCCATTTTTCAACGTCTCTTGACCGATTTTATCGATGCGAGAGTTAGGCAGAACGTGGGCACTGTACCTGGTTCGCCACAAACTGTCGCGTAAAAGGGTACTATCTGGAAAAAATAGTCGACAACTTCATAAGATCAGAAGTATTAGTTGATAGGCCTCTCAATATACGCCAACATGCCTACAGAGCGGGAAGATCTACAGAAACCGCTCTGTTTGAAACGTCTGTGAAGTTAGCAGGGCAACTTTCTCCCACGCAATTGGGACCTTGACAGGAATTTGCAGTTTTTTTGCATTTTTTTTGCATTTCTATTCCCGATTTTGCAGTTCGCCAAATAACGGTGTAATTTAGTGACCTGCTAACTTCACAGTGAAGTTAGCAGGTCACATGGCGTATCTCAGGAACCAAACGTGCTAGGAACTTGTAGTAAGGCTCCAAATTTGCAGTTTTTTTGCATTTCAAGAATAGGCTAGGTCAGAATTTTGAAGTCCTTTTTTTGAAAAAAATTTCATACTGACCTGCTAACTTCACAGTGAAGTTAGCAGGTCACATGGTGTATCTCACGAACCAAGCATGCTAGGAAGTTGCAATAAGGCTCCAAATTTGCAGTTTTTTTGCATTTCAAGAATAGGCTAGGTCAGAATTTTGAAGTCCTTTTTTTAAAAAAAATTTCATACTGACCTGCTAACTTCACAGTGAAGTTAGCAGGTCACATGGTGTATCTCAGAAACCAAGCATGCTAGGAAGTTGCAATAAGGCTCCAAATTTGCAGTTTTTTTGCATTTCAACGATAGGCTATGTTCAAAATTTGAAGTCCTCAATTTAAAAATTTCCCAAGTTTGACTTCAATTTGAAGCAAGTAGGTCACATCGTGTATCTCACGAACCAAACGTGCTAGGAACTTGCAGTAAGGCTCCAAATTTGCAGTTTTTTTGCATTTCAAGAATAGGCTAGGTCAGAATTTTGAAGTCCTTTTTTTAAAAAAAATTTCATACTGACCTGCTAACTTCACAGTGAAGTTAGCAGGTCACATGGTGTATCTCAGAAACCAAGCATGCTAGGAAGTTGCAATAAGGCTCCAAATTTGCAGTTTTTTTGCATTTCAACGATAGGCTATGTTCAAAATTTGATTGACATTTCAACTGTCAAAAGTGAAAGTGTACAAAATTAAAGTCTCTTGCTTATTTTTTAAATTTATATAAAATTAAAAGTTGTTTTTTTCATTTAAACACATAAATTAACTTGTTTTTTGATACTCTTCACATTAGCGTTATAAATTGCATCAGTTCCAACTAAGGTACGAGATTTTTAAACAAATATAATTTTCAAGTAAAATTCATTTGCTGCGCAACGGAATCTTCCCTATGAAGAACAACCGTAACAAGCGGAATATAACCGAGATTTCACCCGAACCAAATACCAGCACTAAAAAACACTTTGTACTGCAAAACGAACTTACGATGGAAGTAGGGAAACTATCAACTGAAGAATTAAAAACAATCCTTAATGGCATTCTTTCTGAAAAGCTAAAGGATCTTGCCACAAGAGACGATCTTGCGAGACTTTATAGTGAAATAAATTCTCTTAAAGCTGTAAACACTCAACTTAATCACAAACTAATGTCGAATTCCTTACAACCATTTCAAATCGATTTTTTTTGTTGGTTGTAAGGAACACACAAAAAATCAATTTTTTCGTGTGGGATTGTGTGTGTGTCATTTGACAGTAGCTTTGAGGCAAAAAAGTAAACAAACTATGCGCATACAAATTTGTTACAAATATTCCAAAGTGCATTCAGTTTTTCGCGTCATTTTGTTAGATTAAAAACATATACATTTCCAAGAAAAGTTGCAAAAATAAACAGAAAATAGTTATGTGGCTATTAAAGTAAAAAAAAAACAACCCAAACTCATCCAAGAAACACATCATTCGAGAAACACATCGGCGAGCGCGCGACTTATATCTTTAATTGACTTTGGGCACTTTGAATCGAAGTTAGTTGATATTTTTATAACTTCTAACTGACCATTCACTATTTTTTGATGAACTAAAATTAGTTTTAATGATTTATTTGCTTTTAATCTATTTAAATGACCGACGAACACTTTAGAACATTTGTTAAACCCGCCGCAAAGTTCTTTCAACTCCAGAGAAATGTCAAATCTTGTTAGTGTGTGTGAAATCGATTTGAAATCTTGCTGAAAATGAGGTCCGTCAAGATAGCGCCGCCACAACGAAAATTCAAAAATCTAATGATGCAATAGTTAGGTGCTAATTAAGTGCTGCAATCTTAGCTGAGCACTTAATTCCCTTCCCCCTCAAACCTGTGGCGGTGCTAACTTGACGTCAAGATAGCGCCGCCACAAAAGAAATTCAAAAATCTAATGATGCAGAAGTTACGTCCTATTTAGGTGCTAATTAAGTGCTGCAATCTTAAACTTGAAATGCATCAGAAAAGTGCATTCCAAAAACTTAAAATGCCTAAAAATTATTGCACATTAAAAAAAGTGGCATCAAATTAAAGGTCTCTCCAAATGCTTTTCAAAAACGTGCATCTCAACTTTTTACTCCCACTCCTTCATTCCCAAACAGGCTTGTGGAACCTTGTGGAACTTGTGGAACTTGTGGCGGCGCTATCTTGACGTCAAGATAGCGCCGCCACAAGAGATTTTGAAAATCTAATGATGCAGAAATTACGTCCTACTTAGGTGCTAATTAAGTGCTGCAATATCATTGCAGCACTTAATTCGAGTGACCCTGAAATGCACTTTAACAGTTTAGCCAAAAAGCCTAAATCGCTTAAAAATGACTCCACAAAGAAAAAAAACTGCCATAATTAAGTGCTCCCGGAGCTCTGTTCAAAAAGGTACATCTTGAATTTTTACTCCCACCCCTTCATGGTCAAACAGTCTTGTGGACCTCGTGTGGAACTTGTGGTGATGTGGGGTAGGTTACGCGCCACAAACGAAATTCGAAAATCTAATGATGCAGGAAATACGTCCTACTTAGGTGCTAATTAAGTGCTGTAATATCAACGCAGCACTTAATTCGGATGACCTTGAAATCAGATGCAGAAATACAAACAAAAATGTAGACTTCTTACATACGACCTTTATCCAAAAAGTTGAAACGCCATAATTAAAGTGCTGTCGAGTAGGTTGCAAAAAGTTATATTTCAATTTTTAACTTCAACCCATTAGCCCTTAAAGGGCCAAATAACAATTTTGAAGAATGCACTTCTGTCAAGATAGCACCGCCCCAAACGAAATTCGTAAATCAAATGATGCAGAAAATATGTTCTACTTAGGGACTAATTAAGTGCTGCAATATCAACGCAGCACTTAATTCGGATGACCTTGAAATCGGATGCAGAAATGCCAACAAAAATGTAGACTTTTTACATACGACCTCTATCCAAAAAGTTGAAACGCCATAATTAAAGTGCTGTCGAGTAGGTTGCAAAAAGTTATATTTCAATTTTTAACTTCAACCCATTAGCCCTTAAAGGGCCAAATAACTATTTCGAAGAATGCACTTTCATCAAGGATATAGATTTGATCCTGAGGATATGCAACAGTTTTATATACAAAATATTGCAACCCTAAGTATACCCAACCCTTCGTTTAAACGGTCCGAACTCACTAAAGGCAAAACTTATCAGTTTAATAAGTATGTACCTATACGTAATTTTTATTTCGATCATAGTAAACCATAAAGGAGGCGGAACCTAATTGAAATCAACGCATACATTTGAATATTTAAAAAAATCTAAAGTTTCATTCATGTTTTTAAATGTATTGGTTGTATTTTCACTATGAATTAAAATCCATGATGGCGGCTAAGAAAAAAACGAGATATGATTGGATGAATGATTTTGTTTTACAATAGGGTTTTAAATGAATTACCGATATGATGTCTCCAAATTGATTTTAAGATGTAGAATCTAATAGAAATTATTAAAAAAAAAAAAAAATATTTGAGAAGGGAACTTAAGAAGGCCTTAAGTTCGTCATCACGTGTTATTTCTAAGAGTTTTTAAGGGGTTCCAAATTGATGAAGACAACTTCTTAGAATAGGAGTGTGACCCATAAAAAGAGAATGGATTGTGACTTATGTATTATCTAAGCTATGTACTTATGATATAATAGAATAGGTGAACTTTTTTAATTTAAGTACATATATAGGTATTTGTTTTTGGGCTTAGGTCAATAAATGAAACACGATCTTTTTGTTTGCTCACGACGTTTCGTCCAGGTAAAAGCATTTTTGGACCTCTAATCACTCTGGCATCATTAGATTTTGAAATCTTTGTTGTGGCTGTGCTCTTATGGAAAAAGTTCATTCATAAAAAGTGCGAATTGGTTGAAGTATAAAAGTGAAATATGACTTTTCGCAACTTACTCGACAGCAATTGAATTCCTGTGTTTTAACTTGGATAAAGGTCGTATTTGCAATTCTGCATCCAATCTCAAGGTCATCCGAATTAAGTGCTGCGTTGATATTGCAGCACTTCATTAGCCCCTAAGTAGAACGTAATTTATGCATCATAAGATTTGAAAATTTCGTTTGTGGTGGTGCTGTCTTGAAGGAAGTGCATTCGTGAAAATTGTAATTTGGCATTATAAGGGCGAATAGGTTGAAGTAAAAAATGAAAAATGACTTTTTGCAAACTGCTTCACAGCACTTTAATTCTGATGTTTTAACTTTTTGGAAAGAGATCGTATTTGCATTTGTACATCCGATTTCAAGGTCATCCGAATTAAGTGCTGCGTTGTTATTGCAGTACTTAATTAGCCCCTAAGTAGGACGTAATTTTTGCATCATTAGATTTTCGAATTTCGATCGTGGCAGTGCTATCTTGACGAAAGTGCATTCTTCGAAATAGTTATTTGGCCCTTTAAGGGCTAATGGATTGAAGTAGAAAATTGAAATATAACTCGTTGCCACATACTCAACAGCACCTTAACTATGGCGTTTCAACTTTTTGGATAGAGGTCGTATGTAAAAAGTCTACATTTTTGTTGGTATTTCTGCATCCGATTTCAAGGTCATCCGAATTAAGTGCTCCGTTGATATTGCAGCACTTAATTAGTCCCTAAGTAGAACATATTTTCTGCATCATTTGATTTACGAATTTCGTTTGGGGCGGTGCTATCTTGACAGAAGTGCATTCTTCAAAATTGTTATTTGGCCCTTTAAGGGCTAATGGGTTGAAGTTAAAAATTGAAATATAACTTTTTGCAACCTACTCGACAGCACTTTAACTATGGCGTTTCAACTTTTTGGATAATGGTCGTATGTAAGAAGTCTACATTTTTGTTTGTATTTCAAGGTCATCCGAATTAAGTGCTGCGTTGATATTACAGCACTTAATTAGCACCTAAGTAGGACGTATTTCTTGCATCATTAGATTTTCGAATTTCGTTTGTGGCGCGCAACCTACCCCACATCACCACAAGTTCCACACGAGGTCCACAAGACTGTTTGACCATGAAGGGGTGGGAGTAAAAATTCAAGATGTACCTTTTTGAACAGAGCTCCGGGAGCACTTAATTATGGCAGTTTTTTTTCTTTGTGGAGTCATTTTTAAGCGATTTAGGCTTTTTGGCTAAACTGTTAAAGTGCATTTCAGGGTCACTCGAATTAAGTGCTGCAATGATATTGCAGCACTTAATTAGCACCTAAATAGGACGTAATTTCTGCATCATTAGATTTTCAAAATCTCTTGTGGCGGCGCTATCTTGACGTCAAGATAGCGCCGCCACAAGTTCCACAAGTTCCACAAGTTCCACAAGTTCCACAAGGTTCCACAAGCCTGTTTGGGAATGAAGGAGTGGGAGTAAAAAGTTGAGATGCACGTTTTTGAAAAGCATTTGGAGAGACCTTTAATTTGATGCCACTTTTTTTAATGTGCAATAATTTTTAGGCATTTTAAGTTTTTGGAATGCACTTTTCTGATGCATTTCAAGTTTAAGATTGCAGCACTTAATTAGCACCTAAATAGGACGTAACTTCTGCATCATTAGATTTTTGAATTTCTTTTGTGGCGGCGCTATCTTGACGTCAAGTTAGCACCGCCACAGGTTTGAGGGGGAAGGGAATTAAGTGCTCAGCTAAGATTGCAGCACTTAATTAGCACCTAACTAGCACCTAACTATTGCATCATTAGATTTTTGAATTTCCATTGTGGCGGCGCTATCTTGACGGACCTCTGAAAATGCAAGATTTGTTTTGACAGAATAAAATCGATTTTGTTTAGAAAAAAAATCGATTCTGTTTAGAAAAAAATCGATTATTTGGTTGTAAGGAATTCGACATAAGTATGATGTCCGAAAGATGCGAGCTTCTGGAAAATCAATTAGAATTTATATCCCGAAAAACTAACGAAAGTTCTATAGTAGTACACCTTCCTTTAAACGTAGAAACCAATGCAACTCAATTCGCTTTACAGACTTGCAAGGGGCTTCTTAAGCTAAACGAAGGTGAAGATATACAAATAAAAAGATCTCGAGAAATCCGCAACAACAACGCACAGCGCGGAACGGTCATAATCGAACTTCAGTCGACAGAGGTTGCCGACAAAATTATATCAACAGCACATCAACTTAAAAACTCTGGGATAAGCATTTTTCGCGAACAGTCGATTATGTATCGGAAAAAAAGACAAACGCTTATAGAATTTAGAAGCAAACTCTTAGAAATCAATCCAAACGCTAAAATCACGGTGAAAGGCGATAAAATCCAAATAAATAGTCACATATTTGCTTATAAATATTCACGAGGCCTAAACATTAAATCTGAAACGGAATTGACATTTATCAAGCAGATGTTCGGTGACAGATCGTCTGAATTCTTTGACTGCGGCGAGGGAATGAAGTTAGCTTCGATTTCGAGCGAGCCATCTTTCTCTCAGTCTATTCAAACGCCACCTATGCGTCAGCATTTACAAACACCACGGGTGGAAACACAATAGGAAAAATTTGCCGTCTGCCATAGTAATAATTATTTTCTAAATTTAAAAATTTGCTCATATAATATAACGGGCCCTAAAAGTAAACTTTTACAATCAGATTTTTTTAAATATATTAATAATTTTGATATAATTATTCTATTAGAAACTTTTGTAGAAGAACAAAATGAAAATAATTTTTTAAAGTACTTTAAAAATTTTAATATAATGTGTATTCCTGCAACTAGATCTAATTTATACGGCAGGGCTAGCGGTGGAATTTTATGTGGGGTAAAAAAAGCTTTGAATTTTGTCAAGCTTTGCTTTATAGAAAACAAACTTATCATTAAAATTTTGAATAATAACTTAAAATATTTCATTATTCCTGTATACTTAAACTGCAATAACTGGCAGAATGACTTTGAGCTTAATAGACTTTGTGAATAACTGCGACCTCGAAAATATAATGATCATTGGTGATTTAAATGCACGAATTGGATGTTATCAAAATCCTTCTGTTCATAGCTCATATTCCCGGGATACTCTGAATGAAGCTAGAAACTCTAAAGATAAAACCTTTAACCGACAAGGAAGACATTTTACTGATTTTATCGAAAACTTTGGACTTGTTGTACTGAACGGGGCATCTAGAAGTGACACGTCTGGAGAGTTTACCTTTATAAGCGGCCAAGAGCAGTCTGTAATTGACATTGGAGCAATATCGGGAGAGTGGCTTAAGTCCTTTGTTGATTTTAAAGTGGACATAGCTAATTTTTCAGCGCACTTGCCCATTGTTGTGGAAGCGCAGTTTAATAATATTAAAACGCAGAGGAGCCCATATAATTTCTTGAGACTTAAGTGGAATGAGAAAAGTGCGTCTCTTTATAAATCACTTTTAAATCGACATATCAGCCTTCTTCCTTCACAACCAACTGCAGGCACTTCCCATCAGTGTGACGAGGATATTGCTAGAGTTATTAAAGCCTCAGCGCCATTTGCGCTCAATAACAACAACAATAACTTGTTTACTCCACGAAACGAATGGTTTGATAGTGACTGTAGGAGATTACGAATACTATCCTTTGTATATCTGAAACTGTTCAGATCGACCAACGCTTTGATCTTCAAAAATATTTATCTCCATGTCAACAAGGAATACAAAAAACTATGCGCCTCTAAAAAAATCGACTACATTAGCAACATAGCAAAAAAACTTACTAATTGTAAGAATTCTAAGGAATTTTGGAGTAATGTTCGTGAGCTTGGTGGACGTAATAGAAGTATGGTGACTACACTCGGAGCTGAGACACTAGCAGCTCATTTTAAAACTCTTTTGTCGGCTGATGAGTCTCATCATACTTTCTCTTACGCCCTACCTAATATTGTGGTCAATGAGCTGGACGACCCAATATCTAGGTGTGAACTGGAAACAACTTTGAAAAATATGAAAAATAATAAAGCACCTGGCGTAGACGGCATTCCAGTCGAGTTCTACAAAAATAGTTGTGAGCAATTAAAAAATTATATATTGGTGTACTTTAACAATCTATATAACGAATCGTATGTACCAATCAACTTCAACAAAGCTATTATTTTTCCAATATTCAAGAAAGGAGATGCTAACCTAGCTGAAAATTACAGAGGGATTTCCTTTCTAAACGGTTTGAGGAAGATTTTGACTTCAATTCTGTATGAAAGGCTCATCAGCTGGATTGAGAACAATAATATTCTTAGCATGTTTCAAGCTGGTTTCCGATCGGGTTTCTCAACGATGGATCACATCTTTGCGCTGACAAGTATTGCGAGGAAGTCTATTGAAAAAAAGAAGAAACTATACGCTTGTTTTATAGACTTCAAAGCAGCATTTGATAATGTAAACAGACAGGCTTTGATATACAAACTTTCATCACTTGGAGTATCCCTGAAATTCTTGATGATGTACCTCAACTTTCTTGTTTCAACTAGTGCCGCTGTATGGGATGGATCACAGTTTTCCGACTGGTTCGAAACGACGACAGGAGTTCCCCAAGGATGCATTTTAAGCCCAATATTATTCGCTTTGTTTGTTGACGATATTTGTGAGATACTTCCAGGAGGAATCATTTTCGCCGATATAACAGTTAAAGTTTTGCTCTATGCAGACGATTTAGTCTTACTGGCGGACAATCCTTTCACCCTGCAGCTGCAAATCAATAGACTGAATACTTTTTGTGAAAAATGGTGCCTGCATGTCAACACAAACAAAACAAAAATAATGATTTTTGAGGCACGTCAAGTAAGGAGGCTTGCCGAAGAAAACTGGTCTCTTAATAATGTGCGTATAGAAGTTGTGCAAGAATTTAAATATCTTGGAGTTTTGCTAACGCATAATTTAAATTTTTCGAAACATGTTCAAATGAAAAGTAAGGAGGCTAAACTTGCTTTAAATTTAATGTGGCCTTAGTTTTTTGGGAACCAAAAAATTGATCTAGTATCAAAATATCGAGTTTTTCATGCAACCGTCAACTCGTGTTTGAGCTACGGCACTCAGGTTTTTGGATATTTGCCCATTGAGGAATTTGAATCTATTCAAAGGTATTTCTTTAAACGAATATTCAGATTTCCAAACTCAACACCTAATTATGCTATCTACGTGGAATCTGGTGTAACGCCAATTTACATTCAAAACCTTAAAGCAAATTCCGATTACATAATAAGAGTAATGAAAAGAGACGAAGGGAATCTTCACAGATCTTTCATGCTGAGACTACTGCAAACAAATTCATCCCCTTTCAAGGAATGGAATCAGTTAGCGCTTACCCACGAAACCAATTTGACGCTAATGGAGTCTAATGTCGATGTATGGCAGCTTATGTTTGCAGATGTGACTGCTAAAATCGACGAACAAATCTATACTCAGCATTTATCCAGAGCATCCTCAACATTATCCAGAAGTACTTACAGGAACCTCAATCACCAATTGCCATCGGAAGCAAACTATTTCCATAACGAACTATCACCTGAAGCTGTAAGCTATATTTTTAGAGCACGAGTTGAATTGTTGAAACTAAATTTCATGCCTCATCGAGCTGATTTGACACAACTCTGCGACTTATGTAACAGAAGAGAAACGGAAGATGTAAATCACTTCATTGCAATATGTCCAATATTACAAGAAATTCGTCGGTTATATTTCAATGAGAGCTATCTATCACCAAACAGACTCTATGAGATATTAAATGGAGCGCTAGGATGGCCTACAGTATACAACTACTGTAAACATGCTATAAATTTCCGTAATAGTTTCTTAACGTGAACTCGAAGGTTCAGCCAGTTACTGTAGTTTAAAACTATATTATTTTATTTTGTGTTTCAAATCACGCTAAAATTGCAAACTTTTTGTGTTTCAAATCATGTTAAAATTGGATATTTTTCTTGTGTTTAAAATCACGGTAAAATTGATAACTTTTTGTGTTTCAAATCATTTTTAAAAATTGTTATTATCTTTTTTGTGTTTCAAATCATATTAAAATTGTTTAAACTTATTTTTAAGCATCTTGAAATGTTAATAATGCTTTATTTATATATTCATTTAGAAGTATTAAGTCTAGCTACGCAAACTTTATTTTGTTTTTTAATTTATATAAGATTCTTAATTCCTTATATTCAACCAATAATTTTGTAATTCATACACTTTACTTTGTATATTATTTTTATTAAGAAATGTCATATCAGGCAGACGGCAAAATTGCCATGTCCTTATTCTTAAGTAAGAAATATTGTTAAACTTTTTGGGAAAAAATAAAGAATTTATCTATCTTTCTATCTATCTGTTCAAATTTGAAGTCCTCAATTTAAAAATTTCCCAAGTTTGACTTCAATATGAAGCAAGTAGGTCACATGGTGTATCTCACGAACCAAGCATGCTAGGAACTTGCAGTAAGGCTCCAAATTTGCAGTTTTTTTGCATTTCAAGAATAGGCTAGTAGTCCAGTAAAATTAAATTAATTAATTCGAAATATCTACAAAAAATACTGCGTCGAATTTTTTTTTTGTTTCTTAAAAAGTACCTATTGGAGAGTGTAAATCCAAAAAGTTCGAACAAAAAGCGCCCATGCGTTGTCCGCCATTTTGAAAAAGGCTTTGGAAAGCGTGAACTCTATTTTCTCGGCTCCTATCATATATAGAGCGAATTTTTTTTATAGATTTGTACGTT
Source organism: Dasysyrphus tricinctus (assembly GCA_963921185.1). Lineage (NCBI taxonomy): Eukaryota > Metazoa > Arthropoda > Insecta > Diptera > Syrphidae > Dasysyrphus > Dasysyrphus tricinctus. Next base: position 228,802,356 of record OY992530.1, on the reverse strand, counting down.
ATAATATTTTCTTTAACTTTTGTTGAGAACAAAATTTGAAACCTCTTTCCAAAAAAAAGTTATCGACGAAAAACTGACGAGGTTTTGAAGTAAAAAATGGTTTTTAACGTTTATCTCGCCTCATGTTAATCTGATCGAAAAAATACTTAAGTCAGTTTTTATAGATCATTTTATTTCCTACATTTTGGTATATTTAAAATTTTATGTGCGACAAAAACTAGGAAATATAACCTGTCAAAATGGCCAATATCCTCCAAAAATTAAAAAAAAAAGAAATTTACTCACGTTTGAAAATTTACCAATTTGATTATGTTCATTATGAAATTTAAAGAAACAGTTCAAACTCTTTTCCACACCACCACCGAGGTAGAGTTACGGCGCATTTTGCTTAATGTGGTGTCCCCAGGAGGTATAATCCCCGATTCAATCGTTTTCGTTTCTATTTCAGCCCATTGAGCTATCAATGTGGCATAGTTTTTTCATGTCGTTCTTCTTTTTTTTTGGGCTAGGCGTGCGAACACCAATGATCATATTAACGATGTTAGTACTGCTGGGATCATCATTGGTAGTTTCTTCAATGTTTTCAGGTGAGGAAAAGTCTTCACATGCGTCTTCATCTTCCAGTAAATTTTGCAAGGAAGAAACACTCTCGCATGTTTTTCCACTGTACATATTAAGGAACAATTCAGACCAGATTTCCAACAGCCACAAGCTCGACCACACTGGCCCTTGCATTTGGAGGATATAGTTTGCAATATCCTTTGTGGAGCTGGATCCTGAGTGGTTGTAACTGGCTCTAATCCTCTCGGAGTTCTTTTCCAACCCCATTTTAGTGGGTCATGGTGAACACCGATCCAAGTCTGTACTTGATGGTAGGTACGGAATGTGTGTTGCCGAGCACCTGCTGCACTAGGAAGCAATGAAGATAGATTAAACTTAGTTTTTTTTGACGTTTGACGCGAGAATGTTCCTTCCTTGCTAAATTTACTGGAAGATGAAGACGCATGTGAAGACTTTTCCTCACCTGAAAACATTGAAGAAACTACCAATGATGATCCCAGCAGTACTAACAACGTTAATATGATCATTGGTGTTCGCACGCCTAGCCCAAAAAAAAAGAAGAACGACATGAAAAAACTATGCCACATTGATAGCTCAATGGGCTGAAATAGAAACGAAAACGATTGAATCGGGGATTATACCTCCTGGGGACACCACATTAAGCAAAATGCGCCGTAACTCTACCTCGGTGGTGGTGTGGAAAAAGAGTTTGAACTGTTTCTTTAAATTTCATAATGAACATAATCAAATTGGTAAATTTTCAAACGTGAGTAAATTTCTTTTTTTTTTAATTTTCGGAGGATATTGGCCATTTTGACAGGTTATATTTCCTACAGTTTTTGTCGCACATAAAATTTAAATATACCCAAAATGTAGAAAGTAAAATGATCTATAAAAACTGACTTAAGTATTTTTTTCGATCAGATGAACATGAGGCGAGATAAACGTTAAAAAACATTTTTTACTTCAAAACCTCGACAGTTTTTCATCGATAACTTTTTTTTTGAAAGAGGTTTCAAATTTTTTTCTCAACAAAAGTTAAAGAAAATACTATAACGTACAAATCTATAAAAAAAAATCCGCTCTATATATGATAGGAGCCGAGAAAATAGAGTTCACGCTTTCCCAAAGCCTTTTCCAAAATGGCGGACAACGCATGGGCGCTTTTTGTTCGAACTTTTTGGATTTACACTCTCCAATAGGTACTCTTTAAGAAACAAAAAAAAAATTCGACGCAGTATTTTTTGTAGATATAAAATACTAATTTGACTGGACTATAGGTCAGAATTTTGAAGTCCTTTTTTTAAAAAAAAATTTCATACTGACCTGCTAACTTCACAGTGAAGATACAAGATGACTTGGTTCGTGAGATACAAGATGTGACCTACTTGCTTCATATTGAAGTCAAACTTGGGAAGTTTTTAAATTGAGGACCCTCAAATTTTGAACATAGCCTATCGTTGAAATGCAAAAAAAACTGCAAATTTGGAGCCTTATTGCAAGTTCCTAGCTTGCTTGGTTCCTGAGATGGGGAAAAGGTCAAAATCCCGCCGATCAAAATCCCGCAAGTCGAAATCCCACCAAATAAAATTACTAATTATGTACACGAATCCCGCCAGTCAAAATCCCGCCGATCGAAATCCCGCCGCAAGAATCCCGCCAGTAGCCTGCTACTATTTTGCGGGATTTTCAATACTTTTTTAAAATAATCCCAACTTTTTAGATACTTTTGAAACAATATTTTATTTTAATTAGTGAATTTATTTTTATTGAAAAAAAAGTATATAAGCAGTTGTGTATTGGCAATTTGGCATTTATGTATCTTCAGTTCTTCTTAGAACTCCGTAGAGGTAAGACCTCGAGGTAATTAGAGAGATAGAAATTGGATTTTATTTTGGTTTTGTGGGGACGGGTGACAATGACAACGGGATCTGGGCATATGTGGGTCTGGATCTGGACGGAGGTGGGTCTGGATCTGGACATAGGTGGGTCAGGATTCTGGACAGAGGTGGGAATTTTTTTTTTCGGTTTGGGTGATGGGGAACGGTAGTCTAAAGAAGACAGAGGTGGGTTTGGATCTGGACAGAGTGTGGGTCTGGATTCTGGAAGCAGGTGGGATTTTTTTTTGAAAAAAAAAAATTATTCAGAAATATAAACTTTTTGGAATTTTTTTGAAAAATATAAAAAAAAAAACAAGATTTTTTGAAGAAAATTTCAATGAAAAATTAAACTTTTCTCAATTTTTTTTTTCGGTTTTTAATTTTTCTTCGAACTATGAATGATAGGTACAGTTGCTCAAGAAAACTTGACATTGGCGCTCAATTGATGCATCGAATCATACGAAAAATCAACTTTTATCTTTAAACGCGATTTGCGGCTAAACTAAGCGTCCTAGAGGCATCAAAGTTTACATCTTTAAACTTGATTTGCGGCTAAACTAGCCGTCCAAGCGACTTTTAATGCAAAAGAAACTTTACATACACCCAACCTCGCACCCACCCCAAATCCTATAATGAGCCCAAGCAGGGGGGTTGCAGGGGGGGCAGCATGCCCCCCCATACATACCTCACTGTTTATTCGCGTTTATTTTCCACCCAAGGTAGTGTTTCTCAAGAAAACTTGACACTGGCGCTGAATTGATGCATCGAATCATACGAAAAATCAACTTTCATCTTTAAACGCGATTTGCGGCTAAACTAAGCGTCCTAGAGGCATCAAAGTTTACATCTTTAAACTTGATTTGCGGCTAAACTAAGCGTCCTAGCGACTTATAAAATGCATAGTCGTGATCTTGGAATGTGCCCGTTTCCAAAAATCAAAATAAATAACTGGTAAAAAAGTTTTTCTAAAACTTTCAAAAAAAATATTTTCAGTTTTTTCGGCTAATCTTTAGCAATTTTTGTTGTCTTTTTTTAATTTTTTTTTCGAATTATGTGTGAATGCTATTTTTTTCTTTAAATGCAAAAGGAACTTTGCATGCACCCAACCTCGCACCCACCCCAAATTCTATAATGGCATGCCCCCCCATACACACCTCGGTGTTTATTCGTGTGTATTTGCCATCCTCAACTAATGTATCGCATTATACGAAAAAATTGACTTCAATCTTTAAACGCAATTTGCGAATTGCATAAGAAACAAAAATATTAATGAGCTGTCGCATAATAGTAGAAACGGCGGGATTTTGATCGGCGGGATTTTGATTTTCGGGATTTTGATTTCCGGGATTTTGAAAAACGGGATTTTGATACGCGGGATTTCGACATACGGGATCTTGATTCGCGGGATTTCGACCCCAACCCTCCTGAGATACACCATGTGACCTACTTGCTTCATATTGAAGTCAAACTTGGGAATTTTTAAATTGAGGACTTCAAATTTTGAACATAACCTATCGTTGAAATGCAAAAAAACTGCAAATTTGGAGCCTTATTGCAACTTCCTAGCATGCTTGGTTCGTGAGATACACCATGTGACCTGCTAACTTCACTGTGAAGTTAGCAGGTCAGTATGAAATTTTTTTTTAAAAAAGGACTTCAAAATTCTGACCTAGCCTATTCTTGAAATGTAAAAAACTGCTAATTTGGAGCCTTACTGCAAGTTCCTAGCATGCTTGGTTCGTGAGATACACGATGTGACCTACTTGCTTCATATAGAAGTCAAACTTGGGAAATTTTTAAATTGAGGACTTCAAATTTTGAACATAGCCTATCGTTGAAATGCAAAAAAACTGCAAATTTGGAGCCTTATTGCAACTTCCTAGCATGCTTGGTTTCTGAGATACACCATGTGACCTGCTAACTTCACTGTGAAGTTAGCAGGTCAGTATGAAATTTTTTTTAAAAAAAGGACTTCAAAATTCTGACCTAGCCTATTCTTGAAATGCAAAAAAACTGCAAATTTGGAGCCTTACTGCAAGTTCCTAGCACGTTTGGTTCGTGAGATACACGATGTGACCTACTTGCTTCATATTGAAGTCAAACTTGGGAAATTTTTAAATTGAGGACTTCAAATTTTGAACATAGCCTATCGTTGAAATGCAAAAAAACTGCAAATTTGGAGCCTTATTGCAACTTCCTAGCATGCTTGGTTTCTGAGATACACCATGTGACCTGCTAACTTCACTGTGAAGTTAGCAGGTCAGTATGAAATTTTTTTTAAAAAAAGGACTTCAAAATTCTGACCTAGCCTATTCTTGAAATGCAAAAAAAACTGCAAATTTGGAGCCTTACTGCAAGTTCCTAGCACGTTTGGTTCGTGAGATACACGATGTGACCTACTTGCTTCATATTGAAGTCAAACTTGGGAAATTTTTAAATTGAGGACTTCAAATTTTGAACATAGCCTATCGTTGAAATGCAAAAAAACTGCAAATTTGGAGCCTTATTGCAACTTCCTAGCATGCTTGGTTCCTGAGATACACCATGTGACCTGCTAACTTCACTGTGAAGTTAGCAGGTCAGTATGAAATTTTTTTCAAAAAAAGGACTTCAAAATTTTGACCTAGCCTATTCTTGAAATGCAAAAAAACTGCAAATTTGGAGCCTTACTACAAGTTCCTAGCACGTTTGGTTCCTGAGACACGCCATGTGACCTGCTAACTTCACTGTGAAGTTAGCAGGTCACTAAATTACACCGTTATTTGGCGAACTGCAAAATCGGGAATAGAAATGCAAAAAAAATGCAAAAAAACTGCAAATTCCTGTCAAGGTCCCAATTGCGTGGGTGAAAGTTGCCCTGCTAACTTCACAGACGTCTGTTTGAACTCACTAATGCCTTACAGAAAGCTTTAGACGCAAAGGAAATAGCACTAGCTGCCTTCCTTGATATAGAAGGTGCTTTTGACAATACCTCCCATGATGCGGTTAATAAAGCTCTTGTAAGGAAAGGTGTGCCCAGCACCATATCCACATGGATTGGTGAGATGTTAGCCTCCAGAACAGCTGAGGCACTAGCAGGACCGAATATGCTAAAAATCTTAACAACAAGAGGTTGTCCACAGGGAGGGGTACTGTCACCCTTGCTGTGGAGTCTTGTAGTGGATGAACTGCTAGAAAAGCTTACTTCCCAAGGCATACAATGCATCGGCTTTATCGTTATCGTTATCACAGCCTTAGGGAGGTTTGAAGAAACCCTCTGTGATATAATTCAAAGAGGACTAACTATTACAAGCAAATGGTGCATACATCTGTAGGATCTATCTGTAGGATTATCTATTAATTCTACTAAGACGACGATTATACCATTTACTAGAAAAAGACTTCTGCCACGCATGAAACCAATCCGATTGGGGGGCGAAGTAATCCAGACAAAAAGTGAGGTTAAATATCTAGGAATCACACTAGACAGTAAACTCCTATGGAATAAACATGTAGAAATAACCGTCGGGAAAGCCACAAAAGCCCTCATGATTTGCAAGAGATTAGCAGGCAAATCATGGGGCTGCAAACCAACTATCCTTAGGTGGATGTACACCATGATGGTAAGACCCATCATTACCTATGGTGCGGTCGCATGGCACAAAAGAACCGAATTACTCACAACTAGGAAATCACTAGAAAAATTACAAAGGCTCGCATGCTTATGCATAACTGGAGCAATGAGAACTTGCCCTACGGCAGCAATGGAAGTTATCCTTCATCTATCCCCATTACATGAAGTTATAGCAAGCGCTGCAAAGGGAGCTATCATGAGGTTTGCCAAGGAGGGAACCGGTACTGGCAAATGCATTAGCCTCAGGGTTAAAGATTGCATTCCAAAGTCAGCGGTAACAGACCTTATTGACATTCCAAGAGATGGCATGATTAAAAAATACAACTTCGAGAAAAACTTTCAAACGGAGTTAAGTAGCAAAAAGGAGTGGGTAGGTGAAACAGTAAACTACAATCTCAAAACAAATGCCATCACGTGGTACACTGATGGATCGAGAACGACTGAAGGGACTGAAGCGGGAATCTTTGGGCCTAGAACAAAACTTTCTATACCGATGGGACAGTCTACTAGCATCTTTCAGGCGGAAGTTCACGCCATAGCGAAATGCGCAGATCGTAATCTCGAAAGAAATTACCGAAACCAAAACATTGCCATTATGTCAGACAGCCAAGCCGCACTCAAAGCGCTGAGCTCTTACACCATCAGCCAGTGGCGACGCGTGAATAAAAAATATAGTCGTTCACTTCATTTATTTTTATTTTCTTATTTTTTTTTTACACTTAAGATTCTTAGTTGTAGTGAGCTAAGAGCAAGCCGCAACCTACAATCAGAGGCTTATGATTTAAGTTTACACAAAGGAGAATAGGACAAAACGGTCTACAAGACCAATAAAGACGAGACATATGTCGTCGGAAAGGTATTTTTATGTACTACAATAGTTACTATGGGGGCTTACTTCAAATCACTGTGTGAACAAAGTTATTCGCTAAATAGGATTGTGCTCTGGTGCATTCTATTATGAATAAAGTATATTTAGTATGGGGAAAATTTATGAAAACTGGTCTAACCAATAACGACAATATATACAGTGGTGGCCATAGAATTAGAAACAACAATTCTAAACGCACTTTATCAATCATAATATTTTTTGTAAGCACCAGCGTGCGTGGCTTGTGTCGTTGGTCTTTGACAGGTGACATGTTTGTTCAAAATATGAGTTTCCTTGAACGCGAACAGTTTATAAAACACCGTTATTTTAAAAATTCATTTATAGTCGACATTTTTGCTGGACACGAAATTAGAAACGACAAAAGAATTGGTAAATTTAAAAATAAAGAAAATTATTATCAATGTGAGTTGGTTGTTTTCAGGTTTTTTTTTGATTATTTTTATAATATTAATATTAATTAATTAAAAATACAGCGAGGAAAATGGGCAAAAATAAGTCTTGTAGTCCAGAACTCCGGAAGCTCATAGTGCAGTGCTATCAAAACGAAAACGAGTCAATTGATTCCATAGGAAAAAGATTTAGTTGCTCGAAAAAGATGGTATTTGATGCTATTCAAGTCAATAAAAGGACTGGCAGCTTTGAAAACCCAAAAAGAAAACCAAAAGATCGAAAATCCACGCCAAAAGAGGACAGATTGATATGCCGAATTAGCAAAGCTGATCCTTTTTTGACTTCTGCAAAAATAAAAGTGGTTGTTTCGCCCCAATTGGGTCAAGAGCTATCAGCTAGAACCATAAGGCGCCGAATTCTAGAACATGGGCCACGTGGATGCATTGCCAGGAAAAAACCACATGTTTCCAAAAAGAATTTGAAGAGGCGTTTGATGTTTGCTAAGCTTCACGCAAATAAAGCCATGGGATTCTGGAAAAAACATACTTTGGAGTGATGAATCCAAATTTAACTTGTTCGGGTCAGATGGTAAAGTGTATGTTAGACGCCCTCAGAAGAAGGAATTGGATCCTAAATATCATTTAAAGACCGTTAAGCATGGAGAAGGAAACATAATGGTTTGGGGTGCGTTCTCGTGGCATGGAGTTGGCCCAATAGTAAGAATAAATGGTCGCATGGACCAACATATTTATAAAGGCATCTTCGAAAATGTCATGGAGCCTTATTCATTTAAACACATGCCCATTAGTTATGTTTTCCAGCACAATAGCGATCCAAAGCATACAGCACGGATTGTTAAGCAGTGGTTTTTTGATACAAAAACTAATGTTTTGGATTGGCCCGCCCAAAGTCCAGACTTGAATCCTATCGAGAACTTGTGGGCAGACATGGAGAGAAGGCTAAAGTCCAAGAAGCCAAAAAATTTTGAGGAACTTTTTGAAAATATAAAGGAGGTCTGGGAGAGTATACCCCCATCAAGATGCCGCGCCTTGGTAGAAAGATGCAGGCAAGATTAGCTGCAGTAACAAAAAATGAGGGATTCCCTACAAAATATTAATTTTTCATCGAACATTTTTTATGAAATACCAATTTTTTCTTTGCGTTTCTAATTGTATGGCCAGGTGCGATTTGGGTTAAATAAATAATATAAATTTTCTACTGTTAGTGTCACGCTTTTATTTTTTATAAAATATTCAGAAGTGTACTATATGTTATGGTCTATTAAAAGAACCACTAACCAACCTCAACAAATTTCCTAAGAAAAAGTTATGCAATTTAACATTGTTACAAAATTCTTGTTTCTAATTCTATGGCCACCACTGTATGTAATTGGAAAGGTATTTCCATTACCTACAATATCTTTATATTAGTTCAGGTCAAATCACTGTGTGAAAATAGTTATTCGTAAACTAATGAAATATTATGGTTCATTTTAGTGTGAAAAAAATGTTTTTTTTTAGTATGGGCAAAAAGTGTGATGGCAAGTTCAACCAATAACCACGGGACGTATGTCGTTGGAAAGGAAATTTTATGTACTACAATAGTCAATACGGCAGCTTAACTCAAATCACTGTGTGAAAAAAGTTATTCGCTAATTGTTACCCATGCTCCATACATTTTATCTGTGCTAAAATTCCCTAAAATAGCGAATAACTATTTCCACAGAGTGATTTTAAATAAGTTGTTATGGTAACTATTATTGTTCATAAAAATACCTTTTCAACGACATGCATCTTATTAGTACTGGTAAAACCAGTTTGTATACATTTTTTCCTCACTTAATGGAACCAAAACAAAACGTTGGTTAACAAATAACTTTTTTCACACAGTGATTTGAAATGAGCCGCCATAGTGACTATTGTAGCGCATAAAAATACCTTTCCAACGACATACGTCTCGTTGCTATTGGTTCCTAGACCACCTTCCATACATTTTTGCCGATTGTCCTTTAGGTGTTATGTACCTACTAGTTTTTTTTATTCAAATTTTCTCTATTTATTTAAAAATATTTGCACTACACTTTTGTGAGGTGAACTGTTTTCCTTAGAAGTTTTTGTTTCAATAGTTGTCTTAGAAAAGGAAGATTTTTAATCTCTTAAGTTAAGAAAACGATTTTCAAACAAATAATTTATAAGTTTCTGAAAAAATTGCATTTATTATTTATAGATGCGATGTAAGAAAAAACAATGGTTTAATAAAACAAAAATGTAGTTAAAAACGATTTTTAAAAATGCCCTACAAAAATAAATGAATAGACTCAACATCTTAAGAAAATTGACAAACAAAATCATAAGAAATCGGTTTACTTCAAACAATGCCTGTAGCTGTGACATAAAAAAAAATTAATAAGGGACCTTCTTTCTCTGTTTATATAAATATCTCTTTTCTTTCAAAAACCTAATAGGTAGGTACATATTCAAATTTATAAAACACTCTCCTGATTAGGTATAGACACTTTTTTTTCTTAAAATTCTATTTTGGAATAATCAGCTAAAAAACCCTACTTTACTACAGGATCATATTCATAGATGTTATAATAAATGAGCCTTTAAATACAATTTTTAATTTACTTTCTACCACCCACACCTTTTGCTATAGTAATGTTCGATTTCACGTTACATTAATTTTTACATGCACTCAAATTTGCTTTGAAATTTAACTCTTCATAAGGAACCCAGAGAAGTTTCACATAAAAAAACTCAATCCCTTGAACAAATCTGTATATATTGCCCATTTCGTTCATATTCTTCTTGCACGAATAGCAAAAGGCATCACACAACAACCACTCATACTTTGCGCATCCATCCTATATCAAACACAAAGCACAAAAACCACCACCATCAGAAACCATCCCGGCCAACACCAAGCAAACAAAATTTGAGTGTAAAAACTTGAGCAACTCTCACTAGACTTGCTTCGTTCACAGATGATTTGAACGAATAGGTCGGTAGTATTTTGGTTATACTTTTTTTTGTTGTTTGTATGCTTTTAGTGGTTACATTTCGTTCACAATTCATGTGAACGAGTTGAAGGCTAAAAATGAGTAGGAATGTTGCTGTCGCAGTAGCAGGTTTTTTGTTTGTGTTTATTTAAACTGCGTGCATAAAAGGGTTGCACGAGTTGGAAAACTGGAAATTGAGTGCGAAATTGAATAAAACTCGTAGATAAGCAAAAGAATTTTGTGGGTGGTTAGGTTAATAAGCAGCTCTTACGACCTATCATCAGCTACTCCTTCCCAGTCTGGTTTTCAATCTCCAAGACAGCCATGAAGGAGCTTCAAGTATTCGAAAGGAAGATTCTCAGAATTTGCACTGGACTGTACTTCGACCGGCAGCGGCGGAAACACTACAGGAACGATGATCTCTACTCCGAAGCCAACATAATCCCGCTGGACAAATACCTAGTCCTTTCAGCGAAGAGACTAGTACGGAACATCATCGACCACCCGAATCAGCTAATGAGAAGGATGACCACTGAACAACGACATCCGGAGCCAAGGTACCTCAGTGTAATGGAAACACTTGATGACAACATAATCATGGACAACGAGGAAGCAGTCTCGTTCTACGCTGACATTGGGTCAGCCTTCTACCGTGGCTAAACGCCAAAACTTCCCCCAACCTACACCAAAAACACCATTGACAACCGGGAATGAACACCCTGAGGACGATTAAGTCAGCCGACTTTTAATTTAAATTTTTTGACATGTAATTTATATATCTATAATTTGTTAAGCTTAAGACATTGTATAACGTTAGGCCCCCTATGTGCCAACAAATGTAAATTTATCATAGTATCATATTAGTTATAAGCCAGATTGTACCTATATATAATGTTCAATAAAAGAAATTGAAAATTGAATTGTGGTTAGGTTAATTTATGAAACTTTTATCATAATAATTTTATCTGAAAGCTAGTCGTGCATGAACGAATTGAACAATAGGACGCCTCGCCACTGCCATCAGCTAGAAGGTAGTTTGGGAGTGTGTGAACAGGCTTAATGTCCTTGGCAAAAACAACAGTGTCACACTTCATTGGGTACCTGGTCACGTTGGTGTCCAGGGAAATGAAGAAGCAGATTCCTTAGCGAAGATAGGGGCAAGCACTCCCTTAATGGGGCCTGAACCCTATTGTGGCATAGGAGAAAATGTGGGCTAAGCTATTGCTTGGTAACTACAACCGAACACGTTTTAAAGACAGCATCAACCTAAGTAGGAACAACCTAAGAAAAATAACTGGTCTCCTAACTGGCCACTGCAAACTAAATAGACACCTAAACGTTCTTGGTCTAGTAAGCAGTCCAACATGCAGATTCTGCTGCGCACAGGAGGAAACACCAGACCATATATTGGGAAAATGTGACGCAATCATGCATCAAAGGAAAAAACACCTGGGACACTACCAGGTGGAAGAGGGCGAACTCTCCTCCCTAAAAGTCCTCCAAATACTCAAATTCCTGAGAGAAATTAAGGTGGAGGAAAAACTGTAAGATGAGCAATCTCATCCAGTTTTTAGGTGGGGGCACAATAGATCTTAAGGTCGCAGTGCGACAACCCCAATATTTCATTCATTCATTCATTCATTCAAGGGTTCGTTTATCCCAAACCTTCTTTGACACCGTCGGGGACAATTGTTTGTTTGATGGCACTTTTACTCAAATACCATTTCATGCCCATTTCTACATATCAAATTTCACTTCAAATAAAAATGACCTTGCTCAATATTTCATTTCTTTAACATAACTAAGAAGATCCGAACCTACCTACTTTCTTGGCCTATTTTATCCTTAAAAGCTAAAACCTTAACTAGCACAATTAAAGCTACCAAATATAACACCGCTAAATCATAAAACTCTCATTTCCCTCGGTGGCGCAATCAATTTTGCATAAAAAAACGAAGCACGACCTTTGCTTCCTACATATCCATTATATATAGACTGTGAAAGTATGCCACCATATTTTCAAAGCTATAACGTTCTTCATTCAACAAAAACAATGTAAAATTCCGCAAACGATGCACATAGCAAGCCCACCATGTTTCGATACAATTTTTTTCATGGTTTCTTCCACCACCAAACATTTAATGAAGAACTTTTACTGAACCTTCTCTTAGAGCAACCATTTCAGCAAGCATCATGACTTCACGTTCCAAGGGTCTTTAATTGTTTCTCTAATACTTGCATTTGCAATTCAATATTAAATGAACAAGACCCACCAAAAAAAAAAGAACAGTAAAAAAATATTCCAAAAAAAACAAACTAAAAAGACGAGTGAAGTACAAACGAAGAACAACAGAGTAAGAAAAGCACAGATATGCTATTCGGGTTTTAATTAAATTAAGCTTCCCCCCTCACGTCCACCCTTGGAAAACACAAAGGAACGATTCATAGTAGCAATCCACCAACCGACCAACCGACCGACCCGACTCTCAAAAATCCTATGAACAACGGGAAGTTTCCGAAATTAAAATTTTTACATGCAATCCTCAAAAAATCGTCGACGAAATGTAGAATATTGCTGCAAGGACGAAGCAAGGCACCAACACTAGCATCAGTACGAGTAGCAGAACTTGGCGCTTGGGTGAAAGGAAGTCAAAATTGTTACTTCCCAATGCACAACACGACTTGCCTTCCCATGGCATAGAAAACTATTATCCACTTGGCACGAGTCAAGAGGAAAGGAAGTGTGGCAAAGATATTTGCTTGTGCTGGCAAAAAATGAGAGAAATATTTAAAGTCAGCTCTCTTGGAATAATAAAACAAAATTAAAAAAAAAAACTTCACCATCCAGGACCAAAACTGACCGGAGGACCAGGACCGACGAAGGACCAACAATACTAACACTCCAACTGACATCCATTTTGTAGAACCCTAACTGCATGCGTTGTGTAAGAACAAGCACGTCAGAATCCAGAAGCTGGACTATAATAGTAGCGTTAAGACTTCCCAGATTCCCATCGCTTCCCCAGAGCGCTATGAATATAAGCCCGTTCACATATCAACGAAAAATATGAAGGAACACACACACCAGGACCAGAGTTGAGGAGGCGAAACGAGCTTCAGGCAGGGCAAGCGTTGTGTGTTGTTCGGGTAGCAGAAAACAAAAGAAATACCCCTTCTGTTGTAGGCGACAATTGGGGGTTTGGGATGCATAAATATACATATAAATTCAGGATTAGGCCTTTTCATCGAATTTTGTTCAGTAAAAACCACCACCCACGTCAGGGATGTATATCGCACAAGTTATACATTTATAGCAACACAAAAAAAGAAGGCAACCCTGTATACAAATGCCTGAGGGAGTATGATATAGAAATGAGGTTGGCTGGAAAGTGGACCACGTTGTTCTTGTTAAAACTTAATAATTTTGGCATGCACTGCACACTCAGGGTTGGAGGTTTTCGATCAGAATTAATCATATATTTGGGGCTGGAATATCTCATAAAATTTTCCTCGTTTAATAAAGAAACGATAAAGCTGTAATAATAATGTAATGCATGCATAATGCTGATAAAAAGGTCAATAGATTAATATGTTTGGACATTTAACCCCGTTGTGGTTGTCAAATAATGTATGAGCATTAGTTTGGCATACACAAAGCAATATAAATTGTTGTACAAAAAGCTCGATAAAAGGAATCTTAACCTCTGCACTTTGTAGATTTTGATAATATGTTTATAATATGGTTTTCCAAACGAGACCTGAGCTTGCATTATTAAAATATGTTTACACGAGACTGCAATGCAAAGTCTTGTAGAATTGCTAATAAGGGTTTTGAAATTGAAGTGGAAGTGCAAAAAAAATGAAAATTCTGTCCATCCTCCTTATCTGTCCTAAGCGGCTGAATCGATTTTCTTCAAACTTGGTACAAAGCGATTTTCGGTAAATCTCCCACAAATTTTTGTTCTTGTTCTTAGAACCAAAAGTTACGGCACCTGCCATACAATCTTTTTATAATTCTGTTTTTCTCAGAAACGAATCCACATCTTTTCTTGAAAAAAAAAAAAAAAAAAAAATACTTTAAGTAAAAGTTGTCTTTGGGTCTTGGGTGGATGGTGGAATACCATTTTTCTTAATGTGATTATTAATGGTATAGGTTAGGTTAGGTTAAAAGAGGTGATGATACGAGAAGATCGCATCACCTCACTCAGATCTCAATGGATCCGTTGAGTAGGCAAGGTAGGTATAAGGAAAGGGGAGGAAATTGATTAGTGGGAGCTTAGGTATGGGGGACCTCCTTGAACCATCCTGAATTCTCAGTGAACTTAAGGATGTTTCTTAGTGGCAAAAACGAGATGTCACCCAGTTCATCGAAAAAGTATTCTTCGAGGGCTGCCTTTCAGTCAGATGAGCCGATGCGCATTCTTTTTGAGTGGACTCCCATTGTGTTGTGACCTGTTAGGATTCAAACTAGGAGGGACAGTTGAGGCCTGCTTAGCTTGAGTAAAAATTCAGTTATTTTCTTTGAAATATACGGCCATAAGTTCCTCGAAACACGACAGGTATCGATTGTTGACCATCTGTCGTTGGCAACTTTGTGAAAACTCTGGCAAATTCTTTTTTTTTCTACTCTAGTGGCATAAGAACCGAGAAGTCAGTTTGGCTCGGGTCAAGAGATGATCCGTTTTTGGCCAATTCATCTGCCATTTCGTTCCCGTATATGTCACGATGTCCTGGGACCCATTGAAGGGGAACTGTGCTTGATGCACTGAGTAATTTCAACTCATTTCGGCAACGAGCAACCAGTTTTGACTTTGTAACAATTGAGGAAATGGCTTTGATTGCCACCTGGCTATCAATGAAAATATAAATATTTATGTTTACTAATCCACATGTGGAAAGGCTCTTTGCAGCCTCATAAACTGCGAGCACTTCCGCTTGAAAGGCACTGCAGGAATCTGGTAGCTTTATTGATATGTCTGAGGGTGGGTTAACTGAAAAGATGCCTGACCCTACCCCGTCGTTTATTTTAGAGCCATCCATAAAGACCGAAACATGATTACTGTTTATGACCCGGTTTTCCGTCAAGAGTGTCCTTGTGGGAATATTTGTTAGGGCAACCGAATTAAAATCAATGAACGGTAATGTATAGTCTGTCTCAATGTCTATGTCAGTAAATCTTATAATAGTTCTATGACCCTAAAGGCCCTTTTTCTAATTATTGCATTGTGGAAGTCGCAGAGCACTTTTGGCCGCCATCTCTTTCGAAAAAGATCGAGTGGGGCTAGTGATAGGAATGTCTCCAAGGCTGTAGTTGGTGTAGTTCTCATGGCACTGGCTGTACCGATATATGCTAGTCTTTGAATTTTAGTCATGGTTCTAAGATTGGTCTTTGACCACGCAGAGACTAAGATTAACCAGGATCTGACCAGAAGCCAGAGCAAGGGAGATAAACCCCCCCCCTGCGGAGTAACCCTGCACGACCTTACTTTAAGCTTGCTATGACCCATTTTTGCATTTACAAGTCTTGTCTAAAGCATGGACTCAATCCAATTTGAGAGCCCTGGATCGATACCAATCGAGTCTACGGCTTGTCGAATTGCAATGTTTTCAACATTATTGAAGGCCCCTTCTATGTCAAGGAATGCTCCCAATGTAAATTCCTTGAATTCTATTGATTTCTCAATTGTGCTGACCACCTCGTGAAGTGCTGTCTCAACAGACATGTTGGGCCTACGAGAGAACACTATCATTTAGCTTTAAACGTATGTGAGTTTCTATAAGCCTTTCTAAGGTTTTAAGAAGAAAAGAGGATAGGCTTATTGGTCTGAAATCTTTTGGTTCTGTGTGAGTGGGCTTGCCGGCCCAGTAGGAAATTTTGTCCTCAAGGAAAAATTTTGGTGAATAGCACAATGAATTCATGAAAAACTTTTTACGAGGAACATGCATGTAATGATTTCATTAGAAAAAGGTGTTGCCTTTTTCACCAGTCCATTATTTTCATGGCATCACCCTTTATTTTACTTGGTACAAAAATTCAACTGAATTCAATGCTTCCCATGCAGTATAAAATTTCATTGCAAAAAATCATGCTTCGAGAAACACGAGGCTTTCAACGATGAATGGTAAACATAAATGTTAAAAAAGGAGCTAAGTTCTTATGTGTACAAGAAACCTGTGCGTAAAAAGTCAGCCACAAAAAGTAATGAGATCTAAAATATATGCCAAGTTTTAAGTTCATGAAGTTTAATCAAATATCTTAAATAGAGTAATATCGAAACAATTCCAAATCATGACAGAAATTTGGTAATTAATGATTACTGATTAAAATTTGGTGGGTTCACTGGTCAAGTTTTCATACATTTTAAATTTGTGATTAAGTAAATATTTAACAGAAAACTTGCCAAGTAAATCCACCAAATTTTAATCAGTAATCACTAATTACCAAATTTCTGTCATGATTTGGAATTGTTTCGATATTACTCTATTTAAGATATTTGATTAAACTTCATGAACTTAAAACTTGGCATATATTTTAGATCTCATTACTTTTTTTGGCTGACTTCTTACGCACAGGTTTCTTGTACACATAAGAACTTGGCTCCTTTTTTAACATTAATGTTTTTGTTGTGATTTCACTCCTTTTTGCAAAGATTTATTTTGCCAGGTGAAAGTCAAGCCCTACCGCTCTACAAAGTTTCATAATTCTACGACAACCGAAAGTGCTCCATACAAATAATAGCAATTCTGATAAAGTGGGTGGATGCCCCCCCCCCCTGAATGGACAATTCCAAATTTTCGATTTTTTTCCTTTCTAAGTACTTCAAGTCCTACCGACCTACCAATTTTCATCGTTCTACAACGATCGGAAGTGCTCCATATAATTTATAAGATTTTTTAAGAATGTGGGTGAATGCCACGCCCCATGAACTGCAACCTCCAATTTTTCGATTTTTTTTCTTCTAAGTACTGCAAGGCATACCGACCTACCAATTTTCATCGTTCTACAACAATCGGAAGTGCTTCATATAATTTATAAGAATTTTTGAGAATGTGGGTGGATGCCACGCCCCCTGAACTGAAACTTCCAATTTTTCGATTTTTTTTTCTTCTAAGTACTTCAAGGCCTACCGACCTACCAATTTTCATCGTTCTACAACAATCGGAAGTGCTCCATATAATTTACAAGAATTTTTGAGAATGTGGGTGGATACCACGCCCCCTGAATGGAAAATTCAAATTTTTCAATTTTTTTCTTTCTGAGTACCTTAAGCCCTACCGACCTACCAATTTTCATCGTTCTACAACAATCGGAAGAGCTTCATATAATTTATAAGAATTTTTAAGAATGTGGGTGGATGCCACGCCCCCTGAATAGAAAATTGCAGATTTTCGATTTTTTCCTTTGTATGTACCACAAGGCCTACCGTTGTGCGAAATTTCGTGTGCTCCATAATTTTGATGATCTGTCAGTGAGTCAGTCAGTCAGTGAGTCAGTCAGTCAGTCAGTTACGGTTTTTGCCATTTTTGAAGTCCTATATCTTGGGAACTACTAACCTGGGTTTGATCAGTTCAGCAAATACTCCGAATTTGAAGTTTCTGACTTTATTGGTACTGAAGTTAGAAGGGGGTTGAAAATCGCCTGAGTTTGTTCCTGTAAAAAGGGTGTAGTGCCGCGAACTTGGCTGGGCACTACCGTGCCCTTTGATATCTGAGATTTGAGTGAAGTTTGATATATGTTTATATTGTTTAGGTTTATTAATTCATCGATATCGTGGGCATCATTTGATGGAATTTGTCAGTTAATAGACTAGCAAATAAAAGACAGACTCTACTTTGACACCTAAAAAGTATTTTTTTTAAATGTCACCCAAAATCCCTAATAGGCTTTTCACACCAAACCCGAAAACCGGTTTTCGGCGAAAACTTTTCAAAAACGCGAAAACCATTCACACTGAACATTACACGTTTTAGTTTGACATTCCAGTTTTTTTTACACAAACCACGCACATTTTTTTTATTTTCTTCCATTTTTTTGAAATAAAATCGGTGATTTATTTTTATAGAGAGGATCCATGTGAACAATTTCACTTGCCAAAAACAATTCTTTATCAATTTTAAATAAAATAATTTATTTTGAGACTCAAATTTTATATTTGATATGATAGAATTTCGTCAGCTGTTTTCAATTTCTTTTGAAAGCATCCAATCAGTTTCTTTTTTGACACTTCAATAGGCGCTAAACTTATTAAAAGGTATGTTTGTTTTGTTCATCTCTGAATTCCAACATGTTTTCGACTGGTTTTATATAAAACTTGTGTTTTACGAAAACCTGAAGCTACAAAAAAATGTATGAGAAAACTTGTGTTTTCGATTAGGTTTTTCCCCAAAACCGATATTTTCGCGAAAACCGCGTTTTGGGTTCGGTGTGAAAAGGCTATAAAATAGCTCTTTTCCGGAGATAATAATACAATTTTTAATTTTTCGATTTTTTTGAGGTTTTTTTAATCTATCGCCTTCTTTGGGTATAAATTGCCGGTTTTCATGGACAAATAATTATTCTTTGACGCAGAAAGAGTTTCTCGTTTCACCCAAAGCCCTAAAATTGCCCTTTTCCGGAGCAATAAATAAAATATATTTTCATATTTTTAAAGAGTTTGTTTAATCCATTGACATTGCAGCCATCCGTTTGTGAAATTTGACAGTTTATGATTTTAAAAATAGAAGAACTATTCTTCTTTTACGCACACAGAGTATTTTGTTCAAAATAATACCTGGAAAGTTCGAAAATTTCTCTTTTTGTGGTCAAAACAAGATCTCAATTTGTTCGTATTTTTTTAAAAACTTTTTAATCTATTGTCATCGTAGCCATCCTTTGCTGAATTTGACAGGTTATGGCTTGACAGAAAGGAACTGTTTTCTGAGCGATAAATAAAATAATCCGATACTTTTTGGCTTTCTTTTCTTTTTTCATAGTTTTCAATTTTCTTTTAAATAGTAAAAAAATATTCTTACGACTAACTCGTATCTACAAGTATCATTTTCCTAAAAACAATCAACATCTTACTCTATTTCAACCGAATAAATGAATGAATGAATTCGTTCGATAGTTGAAATCATTCAGTTACTAACTATCGATAGTTCAAATCATTCGATAGTTCCCATCACTATTTCCAATGACATATATACTGTCGTTATTGGTTCGACCAGTTTTCGTAAATTTTGCCAAACTAAATATCGTCGCCCGAGAATTGTGTTGTTGTATACGCCAATTTTACGATTTTGGGAAATCGCATTTTAAGGTTTGCGTTCATATAAAAAAAAATCTGGACGATAAAGTTTGTTTTTCTTTTTTTAATAGTATTGTGTGGAATATCTTCTTTTGATTAATGTATTCAAAACTGTCCTACCTGTTTTAGTTTTCAAATTATAAAGGTTTTTACCCAAAATGAGTTTGTCGTATACGCCACCAAAATGAGCATTTGTTTCCATCCCATACACGTACGACAAAGTGAACGCACGTACGACATTGTAATATTCAAGCACCAATACGAATTGGTATGGGAACCAAACAAAAAAAAAACTATTTTCAAAGTTAACAGTATTTTTTTTATTTAATAAACATAAAAATACAAAAAAAAAACAGTCTTCTTGTGCTAGGGCAGTTTTAGCATACAAAACATTAATTATAAAAACATAAAAGGTCAAGTCATCTTATGACTGTAAAATTTACAAGTTAGTAAATATGAGATCAATATAACATTTTTTTATAAACAATAACACTAAAGTCATCCTAAGATTATCAAAAATAAATGTATAAATAACATTAAATCTATTAAATAACATTTTGTTTAATACAATATATATAAAATCATTCTATGACCATCAACTTAAATAACTAAAACCAACAGAAACCAAAATATACTTTTCAGTTGGTTTTTGGTGTGCTGAGCTCGAATCTGAAGTCAGAAAAATTCTATCGGGCCACGTTTTTGAGATATTCCCGTTATAAAATCGAAAAACCCCGCTTTTTGCTGTTTTCAAAGTTGTATTGTAACGTGAGGTAAATTGTTTACACTAAATTTTTAATGGTTTCTGAAAGAATAATTTTCTTCTTTTAAAATCAGTTTAAATCTTTCCGATGCCTCCTTTCATCTCTGAGAAATCTTCAGTTAATTGTAGGCCTTTCATTTAAGATATAAGAACAATGTTAAGGAGAAGGGGCAAAAATTTATGAGAGATGGTCCATTTTTCAATACGAATGTTTCATATATCGTTGAAAAGGTTATTCTGGTACAACATTTAATTATATGGCTGTTAAGCTCTAAGCCATGGGTTTCGCGAGATATTCGGCTTCAAAGCACCGAAAAAAACAATAATGCAACTCCATATTTGGACATTTTGTTCCTAATCAACATTAGATGAATATCTCGTGAGCCCCATGGTTTAGAGCTCAACTGCTATAATGAAATGATGTACTCACAATAACCTTTTCAACGATGTATGACACATTTGTATTGGGAAATGGACCCAGCTCCCATAAATGTTTGCCCATTCTCCTTTACATTGTATTTTTGTCATAAATGGAAGGCCTACAATTAACTGAAGATTTCTCCGAGAAAAAAAGAGGTTTCGGGAAGGTTAAAACTGATTTTAAAAGAAACAATTAAAATTTTTGCTGGAACAATTTACCTCACGTTATAATACAACTTTGAAAACAGCCAAAGATCACTAATTTTCTCTTTTTGATATAGGCTTCGAGTTGCTTGTGACTTGAAGGCATAGGCTGAACAAATTTGTTGGAGTTTTCAGATTAGATTTGGTTGATTTCTTAAATATTGAGGCATTTCGAAATTCCATTTCTCTACCACTTGTTTTGTAAAACAATGTAAAGACATCGGTATTATTATATTTCAGAAATTTAATTTTACTGAATGGAATAGCAGAGAAATTTTATTGGCCTGCTCTGGCAGAAAATGCTTTAAGGTCTATTGGGAGCATTTGGATTATTTTTAGTGTTACAAACCAAACCGGAATATTTTGTTTCCATATGTATAGTATATGTATGTGTATATGATCAGTCTTAAATTCTATGTGAGTTTCATGCACGTACAACAAAACAATTTTAAGATTTTATTATAAATTTTCGGTCGTATGTGTTAAGCCTATGGATATGCGACAAAACAATACTAAAGACAAAATTGCGGCAAAACACATGGAATTTTTGTCGTATATGCCAAAAAGTGGCGCTTACGACAACCCACAACTAAGGCCTGGTTCACACGAGATTGTACCGCACGATTTTTTGCAGTATAAATCCGTGCGAATGAGCAGTGGCGTATATATTTTGTATAGAGCCTTTCACACGACGTTTGTACGGCAAGAAAACGTACTCAGCTAAGTACATTTATCGAATACTGAACAGTGATACCACTTTACTTCAATTGAAGTAGATCTACTTCTTTTTTTCTTATTTTTTTAAAATCTACTTCCTACTTCGCACCATCACTGAAATATAGGAATCTACTTCATTTTAAAACTCTCTGTTTTAACCTACTTCAATTTTACAAAATAAAAAACAAATCTACTTCCTTTTCCTTTATTTCATTGAATTCGCAGTTAATCCAGCCATATTGTGTTTTTACCATGCAAATTGTGGCGTAGTTTTGATTTTTTCCCTGCTTTATGTAGATTTGCGAATGAAATTTCCTGACGTATCATGCTGGTAAGCACCGTTTTGAGCACAAATTGACTGGAATAAGTGGCTTTTACTGTTTAGGAGTAAACAATAGGTTCGTACAAAAATTTACACTTAAACCAGGTGTTGTCAGGTTTTGAAGTGAAACAAATAAAAATTACCGTCGAAAAAAAACAATTTGTTTTATAATTTCAGCTATATTGAAATATACATAAAGTATGTTGATATGAAGTCTGAGAGAATAACATTTTTGTTTATAGCTTTTTTTTAGTTTATTTTAATTAAATTTAATCAAAATATATACTCCAAGAGCCAGAACAAAAAAGGAGGTTCTTAATGCAATTTATTACTGAACTGATTTTCTTGATGGAATATGTTCAGGGTTGTCCCCAGAGCCCAGAATATAAATCCAAGTTGACGGGACTGGCTTAAAAACTAAACTTCTCAAAAACGTTTCGCAACAACAACATAACTTAGAAAAACAAATAAAAGAATGGAATATTAGCTTTCAAAAGAAATTACTATTATATTCGTACGATGCACGGTTCATGAGATATATGATAAAACACGTTTTCCAAGATGGCGGCTGACGCTCGTGTGCCTCCCAGTCCCGCCAACTTGGATTTATATTCAGGGGACACCCCTGAACATATTCCATCAAGATAATCAGTTCAGGAATAAATTGCAAGAAAAAAGTACCCGGCTCTTGACCTAATAAATGCTTGTACAAGAAAGTACATTTTGAAATCTACTTCGATTTTTCTCAATCTACTTCACATTTTTCTTCAAAACTACTTCGGCTTTGTTTTCGGAAGTGGTAACGCTGATACTGAACGGACTTATAAAAAAAAACGAATGAATTGCGACGTATCGTCTTCCAGTGGCATATAGTTTTATATAGTCTCGTTCACACGGTTTAAATCCACGTTGGGTATTTGTTCGTTGGCATAGAATGAGCTTCAGTGGAGAGAAAAGCCGATGTACACAAAAAAAATTAATCGACCGAAATGTTTGGTTTAAAAAAATTATAACTCCGGTGATACTCATTGGATCTTGGAGGTTAAGGTCTTAAAATAAAGAAGAGAAATGAGGCAATAAATATATGTTTTTAGTTTTTCAAAATTATAAAAATTTTCATCAACATTTGAATTTAGAATAAAATAAATGGAATTGAATTGGGCTTTATTCACCCTTTTAGTATTAAAATGTTTGCCCCTCCTCAATAATTTTTTTACACAATATAGCCCGTTATGTCAGCTCTCTTCAAAGACCTTAACCTTGAAGATCCAATCAGTAGAACGGGAGCTATAATTTTTTAAAGCCATCCATATCAAATTTTAATTAAAAAAATTCCATGTAGATAACGGGATCTTCTCGCTGGTGGATGGTCGTGGACAATGGTCCAAGCAGGTAATTTCAATGCAATTGTTTTGATTTGTCGATCAATTTAAAATCAAGATTGTGTCGCTTATATACCACGTACGATAATGAATGGGGTATCAAAATAACCGTAATTTTATTTATATGTTATATTTGAAACAACAAGAAAATTCATCATTGCACTAAAGAGATATGAGTTCATATGTGAAAGCGCTCAAATAATGCCGTTATCTCCGTCCAACGGTATTCCAGGACTCTTATTTTCTTAATTCATATTTAAATCAATATTTTCTATCATCCGTCCAAATTTCAGCTTTGTAGCCCTTTCCCTTAAAAAGATAAAAATAAAATACTTCACAAATTCAAACTTTTCCATTCATTTTCATTATACTGCAGCTATTCGAGTTTTAAACGAATAAATATAAATATCGTGTGAACACCCGATTTTTGTTCGGTAAAAACCGAATGCGATAAAAAACGTGCGGTACAATCTCGTGTGAACCAGGCCTAAGGGTATGCTTATTTTGTGAATATACGACAAAATGCATACTAATTATCTCAGCAACGGTAAATGATAGGTCAATTCTGATTGCAGAAATAGAAAGAGGACCTTCGAAAACATACTACTGCATACCCACTTTAAAAAAGTGCATTTTGGCGTTTACAACAAAACAATTCTCGCGCGACGATATATACTAGAAAGCACCAGAACACAATTCTATTTAGCGAATAACTTTATTCACACAGTGATTTCAAGTAACAAGTAAGAATCTATAGTACTTAGGTCTTCTAGACCATTTTGTCCTATTCTTCTTTATTTGTAAAAATAGTAAAACAATCAAAAACCATTTTAAGTGTGCAAAATAAAATTAGTGAACAATAGTTATTTGCTAAAGTTTTCTTTTCAATTTTCAATGCTTTGAAATTTGATAGCTAACGTCAAAATGGATAGTGAGTGCGTTCACTCAATAGAGAGGGGCAATGCTTTCTTCGATTCCATTCGGATTCTGTGAAGACATTTTTTTCGTATTTCGTAGCGTAACAATCCATTCGGAGACTCGTTACGATGCGATCGATTCCGTGATTAGAGCTATGTATAAGCCAGCATCTTTTTTCCTATATTTGAACGATGACTGGCGTTGTTGCAAATCTTCCAATTTTGAATTCCCTCATTTCATTTCAATTTTAAATTTCTGTGTTAAAAAAAAAAAAAAAAAATGGAAAAAGAAGAGTTGAATGAAAGTCGGTTGAAATATTGTTTCTCTTTCTCTATTACAATTCAGATGGGTGAGTTCGAGAAACCTGTTTTGTATTTTTGATATTTTAAGGGCCAGTTTCAAATGTTCCGGTTAAAGTCTCGGATAGCCTATCCGGAACTTATCCGCAAGATAAACTTCAACTTTTGGTTTCAAATGCCTCGGATAGTGATATCGGACAGATAAAGTTTCGGATAGCCTAACCGCCGGTTCATGTGGCCGTTAAAGCTTTTATCCAGAAGATAAAAATATAGTTTCAGACCATTTCTTCGATGAAGAGCACAGAATGCGGTCAAAAGATGTGTCCTGGATTTATATAAATTTTTGAAGACAAATTTGTGTAAATATCATAAAAAAGCAAGCTACTCAACCAAATAAGGCCACTTCTAGGTCTGTCTTACCTGTAGTTCTTTTTTTTTTATCAATACATAAACGAACACATGAGATGGTTACATACATTATATATTTATTGAAGAATATTATTATTTATTACAGTTATTTATTGCAGCTATTTATGTACATACAAGCCGCAATGCATTGTTGAAATTATGTTTGTCCATAGTACCATAGTGGCACCTCTTGTGGTACATATCTTCTTTTCTTCCTTATGTTCGAAAAAGGGATTTATTTTTCTTCTTGCTTGTGGGCTCCAACGTTGAGTTGGATGTCTTAATGCGTAACTGCTACGAGTAACCGTCGATAGATTTTCGCTTTAAATCGATCCGTCGTGGTTCAAACTGAATTCAAATCTTGTAAATCAATGACAATTTAAATAAAAACGACATTTTTGTTTGTTTTGACAGCAAACAATTTAAATTTCAGTATGTTTTTGATGTTCGATGTTATTCTCAAACTGTAAGTGCCTTGTAAATTTATCCACCCGTTATTTTATCCGAGACTTTGACGATGAAACAGAAAATAAATAACAGCAACTTTTATCTGTTGGATAGGGTAATGTGTCGGATATCTATCCGAAACTTTAACCGGAACATTTGAAACTGGCCCTTAGGGCCAGTAGGGTTGGCTACGAAATCTCGCAAATCAAAATCTCGCATTCGAAGTCTCGCATAACGAAATCTCTTGCTTACATTACTTTAGATGGCGCTTGAGGTCATTCTCCACTTGTGTATGCCACCTACAGTGGAGTTTTCCTCTGCTGCATACCATCAGGGGATTCGAAGACTCGTCGGGCTGGTGCGTCGGTTTCCATACGCTCCACGTGTCCCAGCCATCTCAGCCGCTGTATTTTCAGCTTTTTGACCAGGTTGACGTCGCTAAAAAGTCCGTAAAGCTCGCTGTAAAATCTTCTCCTCCATACTCCGTCGATGCATACTGGACCGAAGATCAACCGAAGAATTTCCCTTTCGAAGCACCCAAGCAGATTCTCATCCGTTTTTGACAGGGTGTATGCTTCTGCCCCATAAAGCAGGACCGGGATGATTAGGGTCTTATATAAGGTCTCCTTGGTTCTTTGAGAGAGGGCTTTACTGCTCAAATGCCTTCTTAGCCCGAAAAAACAGCGGTTGGCAAGAGTAATCCTTCGTTTGATCTCTGCACTGATGTAATTTTGCGATGTAATAGTGGAGCCCAGGTAGACAAAGTCCTTGACGACTTCGAAGTTGTACCTATCCATCGTAACGTTTTGCCCGAGTCGACGATGTTGAGATTCCTTTCTCGATGATAGCATATACTTCGTCTTGTCCTCATTAACACCCAAACCCATTTTCACCGCCTCCGATGCAATACTTTTAATTACGCCGGTGACAGCTCGCTTGTTTCTCCTAATGATGTCAATATCATTTGCATAAACAAGTAGTTTTACGGACTTTTGAAAAATTGTGCCTCTGTTGTTGACGTGCGAGTTGCGTACAATTGCTTCAAGTACGATGTTAAACAGGTTGCATGATAACGCGTCGCCTTGCCTCAAACCTTTCTCGGCATCAAAGGGTTCGGTGGTGTTCTTACCAACTTTGACGGAGCAGCGAGCCTTCTCCATCGTCATCCTGCACAAGCGGACGAGTTTGGCAGGGGTGCTGAGATACGATATCGCTCTGTATAGTTTTTCTCTATCTACGCTATCATATGCGACTTTGAAATCGATAAAGAGGTGGTGTGTAACGATTTAAAACTCCTGGGTTTTTTCCAAAATCTGTCGTGGTGTGAACATTTGATCGATGGTTGGCCCGGCACTAAAACCACACTGAAAGGAGCTGATCAGATCGTTGACAAACAGTTTTAAGCGATCACAGAGTACAGATGATAGGATTTTGTTTGCGACGTTGAAGAGACTTATACCTCTGTAGTTGGCACACGTCAGAGCATCTCCTTTCTTGTGGATGGGCCACTCTATACCGAGGTTCCATTCATTGGGCATACTTTCATCCAACCAAATTTTGGAGATAAGTTGGGGTATACTCCCTACCAAGTCATCTCCCCCGAAACGAAATCTCACAATTACAAAATCTCACTTCTCATAATCACGCAATTACTAAAACCCGTTTTTCATAATCTCGCAATAAAGAAATCCCTCAAACTAAATCTCGCAAAATTTTATCGGATTGCACAAATAATTTTTTTACCAAAATCTCGCAAATTTTAATCTGCGAGATTTTTATTAAAAATATGTATTTGTGGCAATGCAAATAAATTTTGCGAGATATACTTCCTTCTGCAAAATAGGTATGTAAATCCAGTGCCTTAGTACTTTTAGACCCGATGATTTTTATTAATTGTAACTGTTCATTTTTCAATATTACTGTTTTCAAAAGAACAAGAGAGAGAAAACATGAATTTGCGAGATTTTGATTTGCGAGATTTTAATTTGCGAGATTTTGGTTGAAATTTGCGAGATTTCAAGGTTCGATATGTAAATTCGAGATTGTTAAAAGCCAGATTTTGTAATTGCGAGATTATGACTTAAGACGGGATATCGAACCGCTTCCATCAAAAGGTCGTTGTTTAGTCGCACATACCCAAAGAAGGTCGCAAAGTGTGACTAAAGTTGCACAGCAGTAACGCTGGCTCTTATCCACCGTTAGTATCTAGCGTTCATAGTCCATGACTCCATACATCAGGACTGGGATTATAGCCTTCTTTCACCGTTAAACCCATCTTGTTGGTCTCCTTCTCAATACTAACGAAAGCACAACTGACACCACGCTTAGTTCTTCCGAATGTGTAAATTTCATGCCTAGTGTTAAAGTGACAGTTTTGCACATTCTTACAAGAACGATGTTGAAGAAGTCGTATGAGGTATCGGTGGAGCCTTTGCCGACCTTAATGGTGCAGCTTGCAGCGTGCATTCTCCATCGTCATCCTACACAAACGGACGAGTTTGAGAGGGATGCCAAGACTAGACATTGCACTGTATAAAGCTTGTCTCTATGTATATGCGCTATCATATGCGGCCTTGAAATCGAAAAAAAGATGGTGGGGCTCTCCTCGGTTTTATCCAAGATCTGCCGTAAGGCGAATATTTGGTCAATCAATGGTGGACCCATCAGGTTGCTGACAAATTCCTTCAGGCATACGGAAGAGAAGCGATGTTAATGAGACTGATGCCTCTGTAGTTGATCGTTGATGCAGTCCAAAGGATCACCTTTCTTCAGAATCGGGAAAACAATGCTGATGTTTCATTCATCAGACATGCTTTCCACCTACCATATTTTGCACAAGAGCTAGTGCATACTCCTAACCAATTCATCGCCAGTTTCTTTGAATAGCTTGGCCGCAAGCCCATCAGCTCCTGTTGCTTTATTAGACTTAAGTTTAGTTATAGCTCAATTATCTTCACTTCGTCTAGATCGGGTAGCGGGATTGTTGGCCTATGTCATCCAACTTAAATGGTGTAGGTAATCTGCATGGTAGCGGAACTCGATTCGTCATCGCCGCCGTTACACAATCAGTAGAAATGATGTTTCCATATCTTCAGCACTGTCTGCGATTCTACTACGATGTTTCCTGATCTTCCTTAAAGGCTTCAATTTGAGCCTTACAACCTTCCGAGGTTCTTTTGGTAAAACTTCTGAAATTCATTCTGGCAAATGCATCCCTATTTTTCCTCGATTGCGAGCTTCTCATGCTCCTTCTTGTTCCTTCTGAGAGGCCGATGTTCTTCTCTCTTCTGCTCGTAGAGCTTGTGAGCAGCTCTGGTCCTTTTATGCAGCCCCACCATTTGTTTGCCTGTTCTTTGGCTGCATGTACTTAACCGGAATCCTTCGTCGAACCAGCGGTTTTGCTTTAGTGGATATGCGAGGCCCAGCACATCAGAGGCGGCATCGCTGATCTGATGGCTTCCTGGCAACTGATTCTCGATGCTTGAAGTAAGGATCATAGGACTATTTCAGAGGGCCTAAGGGAATCGACCGGAAAAGGAGAAATGATCTGGCCGTTTCTTGCGACTGTAGTCTACCGAGACGTCGAATTTCCTCACATAATTTTTCTCTGTTTTGGTTTTGGTTTTGATAGCCGTAGCCTTACCTTCTTGGCTACAATGAGGTAGTGGTTCGAGTTGAATTTGGTTCCCTGGAACGTTCGGACATCCTTCATAATGGAGGAGTGCCTTGCGTCGATCGCAATTTGATGAATCTGGACCCCAATATTTGTAAATACTGGAAAGATTTATACAAATTTTTGAAGAAGGGGGCAGAAGAATTTTAAGAAATTGTTGCAAATTTTGTTAAAAAGTAAATTCCGAAACCCTGAGCTGACAGTGGAAAACGGATTAAGGATTTGAGCTCAATGCCAAGAACTTCACTTAGAAATTCTTTTGTCTTTCGTGTCCAAAAGCTAACCGCTATTTGTATACCTGTCTTATCAGAGCTGATACAAAATAGTGTGCAAAGGATGACTTACTAAATAAATTAATCAACGCAAAGATCGTTATTCAATTCAAAAAGTGCCAGAATACTTTCCCACTAGATTGTACAAAATTAGAGGCATACCCACGTCCCGCAAATGTGGTTCCTTACTAGAAAAAAAAAGCTATCAAATCCTAACAGTTTCTCATCTACGAGTAGGTGCTTGTACAATACATTAAGAAATCGGGCTATACTGTTAAAAAATTAACAATTTTACAGCACACATAATCTGCCTTCCTATCCCATCACTTCTCTAACATTTTATTTTTTTTTCGTAAAAAAAACGTATCCTTTTCCTGTTCAGCGCAATGTATTGAATAATGTAAAGGCCTCATATGGTACATTGAGGCAATAGTGTCCTCGTCTATCCCTTACAACATCCCACATGTGTGATTTCGTATGAAAAACAAAAGAACTGGAATAATAGTAATTAAGATTGCATTCCACATACAGCAGTGCCATCATGCATATGGTGTATCCTTTTGTATTTTGTGTGCTCCACAGCACCATGTGTGCTGT
This sequence comes from Dasysyrphus tricinctus, assembly GCA_963921185.1. NCBI lineage: Eukaryota > Metazoa > Arthropoda > Insecta > Diptera > Syrphidae > Dasysyrphus > Dasysyrphus tricinctus. Next base: position 228,772,313 of record OY992530.1, on the reverse strand, counting down.
ACCCGCTGTACCTAAACTGTGTATTGTCGGGAGGATGCTTTTGGATCCCTTTAGCCTTAACCATCTACTGTAGTTATCCTGTGGGAGCAAAAAGGGAAAGAAATTAAAAAATAATACTAAACAGCACACATCCGTATATTCTGCAGGGTGAGAATGAAGTTCGAAGATGGAGCAACCGCCCCGACCCGACCCAGCCTGGCCCGGATGCATGGACTTCATTTATATAAAATCGGAGAGTGCATTGTCTTTGATGATGTAGCTGCGGCACTCTGGTGTAGAGTGAATTAATATATCCAGAAAATCGGGACAGAAAAAGAATATGCCAAAAATGAATGAAAAGTACATGAAAGGAATATTAGGTTCAGTAAAAAGAGGTCACAGAAGCATTGTTAATTTAGAAGCTTTTTAACAGATGCAGGAGCACCCGCGATGGGTTGATGGGCTCATGGGCTTGTGTGAACCTTTCGTTTAAAAGTTGGATTCGTGTTAAAAATGTTGACATTCGTATGATAACTTTTGCTTAAGAATATCCATTCAAATTTGACGATAATGGTAGCAATTAAAAATTAAAGTGCATGATTGTGCCAGATTTCATATATTATTCCCATGATATGAGCTCCATCCTACCCAAGGTGAAAAGTAGACCAATTACATTTTTAAGCATTGGAAGAATGGCACGGTAGTTCGGGACTAAAAAAGAGATTTTATAGCTTTTTATGGCCTTAATTAATCTTGTTGGGTATAGTTTACAGTGGATTTTCGTTGAAAAATTCATGTATGTAAGTTGAACTGAACTTAATACAAATTGCGTATGACAAAGCCCTCACTATGTGAATGATGAGTTCAAGTGAGTAAGCCAAACGAAACGCCAATTTGTAGGACTAAAGGCCATTAAAAGTTATTTTGAATCAATAATTCAACAAGTCCAATCCTTAATGCCAAGTCTTCTACTTGTAGTGAGGCGGCTTAGCGTCCATATGAAGCATGATTGTGCACTTTGTGATAAAAGCAAATTATTTTAATCATTGTTGGCACATTATAAAAGAATGATTTTAAGATATTGGGCCACTTCGTATCTCCGCCTATTTAGGTGGGCGGGGCAATTTTGTTTTGAAAATGACTTGAAATGGAAAAAAAATTATAAAAAAATAACGACAACACTTACAATATTTTGCTATATCATTTTTGAAAGCCAAAACGCCATTCTTAAATTCTGTTTTTAAATTAAGTTATTTGATTAAATAGTTTTCGAAAAAATCATTTTCAAACTCAAAGTTTTGAAAAAAAAATGTTGAAAAAAAAAGTATACTGATTTTTTTTTTAGCTTTGCGTAGTTATATAATAATTAAATTTTTATTTTTCAGTGCTTCTATCAATTCTGGGTCGAATTTTGAAAACCAATTTCTTTTAAGTCCCTTAGTTTTTGAAAAAAATTGAAAATTATAAAAACCATTTTTTTCGTAGAAAATTTTTTTTTTTAGTATTTGTCTAATTCATAACGTAATTTTTGATCAAAAACACCCTGAATTTGTACCTATTGACAAAAACAACAATACAGACCAGTAACTGTCAAATCCCCTGCCTCGTCAAAAAAAATATATTAAAGAGTAAGAAACCTCAGATGACAATTCTTTTTATTTAATGACTTAACAAATAAAAAAAAAAAAGCAAAAATTCAATTTAAGGACACTTTGTTACAAATTAGGTTAAAATATGCTAAATTTTAATACATAATCCACTAAAAATAATATATTGTAAGACCGGCTTATACTAGTACTTATAAATAATACATAATGTGCATACATGTTAACACTTGTGTACAAGTTTGCGAAACCTTATCGAAATTCTACCCTGCCACAGGAATGTTTTTTAATCAATTCATATATTAAACAATATCGTTGGGGTCGTATTCATCGGTGTCCTCTGGTCAAAGAACAGAAACCAAGAACAAAAAAGATCAGTAGATGAAAACCTTCATCGACCTTGAATTTGCCTGTGGCAAATAAGTTTGCCAACAGGCTGAAAACTTTAAAACGTTGAGATTAGTTGTTTGTACCTTTTCGCAGAACCGTACCATGAGATAGAGTTGGGGGTTTTGCAACTAATTCGTACCTCATGTAAGTAGAAGGCTCAACATTACTTCTCAAAACGCAAGCGAGACAGTGAAATAGTTGGTTTGGGTTTATTTGCACATTAGTGTCGATTTTTGTCGTCTTGGTCAAACTTACAAGTGAACGAACTTAATCTTTCCTCTTTAATGAACATCGCTGAAACGCTGACCAAATATCGCTTTCATGGCTTTTAAACCTTCAGTGTTCCTTAGTTTGATCAGCTTTCATGAATCATGAGCAACCACACATGTAGTCAAAGATACAAGAAGAACAATTTCCTCAAACGGCTTGTAATAATGTAGCGACTATGTCAAATTAAAAAAAGTCCATATTATGCCCAATGGTACACAAGGATACTGAGCTCTTCGGAGATCACATTTTTCGTGGACAGCCAAGCTGCTATCAAAGCAATAGCCAGTGAGACTATAAGATCCAAGACATAATACCGACTAATATTTGTAACAATAACCAAGTCAAACTTTGCTGGGTTCCTGGCCATAACAATAAAGAAAGGAATAGAAGATGAACTGGCAAGGAAAGGGTCAGTATCAAATAGAAATAGTAGTAGCCAATTAGAAAAGGGACCAGACGTCTCAATCGGCGTGATTAAAAGTAGAATAGACCTAATAACGAAAGGGCAAATCAATAACTCCTGGATGTTCAGGAACTAGTGCGTTATCTCTAGAAGCTTAAGGCCTAGAATTAATGAAAAGAAAACTCAGTATATTTTACCGCTGAGTAAAAAGAATATTAGAATCTTGATAGATGTACTAACGGGTCATTGCGCCATTGGCACAATGGCCACCAGACTGAGTGTTTTCACACCCAATTTCCAACCATTGAACACCTACTTTGCGACTGTTCAAACCTCCAAACAAATCGCCTCCATTACTTTGGAAACAGGGTTGTTGGAGAACAGGACTATCTAGTGCATGTCTGAATGGCAGACAGGAAAATTCATAGAAAGCACAGGCTGGTTCGCAAACGAACCAGTCAAAACCAAACCAATTTTGAGATATCAAATTTTCGAAAAAAATGGGTATTCAAGAAATTTTTTTTTTGATTTTAATATGCAGTATAATTTGACCTCTTTGGAAGTTTTATAAATAATTTCATTTAAATCCTTCAGTCAATAATGAAAAAATCCAAAATAACGTTCTATTTGAGGTACTGTTAATAGTTATCCAGCATAAAATTATTTTATATTTAATAGTAGACCGTACTTTTTTAACTTATTTAACCACACAGGCATTTTTTTGGAAGTTTTTGTATAAAATGCAAGGTTCATAGAACAATAAAACATCATTCGTTCACTCGTGAAAAATCCAAAGGGTTGTTATTTTTGATTCTATTAAAACAAAAATCATTTTCCCGATCGAGCTAAAAATGCTAGGATCTATAAAATATGGTTCGTTCCGAATTAACTATGCGAGAACTATTGAAGATCCATTCACGAACCTTTGAAATAAGAAATAGAAATGTAATTTTACAAAAGGAAAGAGGACAGTTTCAAAAAAAAAGTTTTGAAATCCTTTGACCTTGACAGATTTCAATGAAATCGAATGGAGTGATTTCAATGAAATTGCCACAGGTCATGGTGATGATGGTGCCATATTTTGAAACACCGTTTTGAAAATATTCGTTTCTGTTATAATTCTGTCTCAGTCTCAGCTATCCTGTCATTTTATTGAAATTACTCAAGGAACAACGAAGTTGACATTTTTTTAAAGCACCCTGTTTTGAAAATATTTTTTCTTTTTTAATTCTGTACAAGCCATCACCTGTGTCAATTTCATTGAAATCTTTCAAGGAATAACGAAGTTGCAAAATGTTGACATGCTTCTGAAAGACGCTGTTTTGAAAATATCCAAATGTCAACGAATTTCCCTAATGGCCTTTTCGATTGGCAATCCGGAAGACCGATTGGATACGTGTGAACGATTCTGAAATCAAATCCGGAACAATTTTCTCTCCTTTTCAGAACAAGAACTGTCATTCTATCCCCATTCGAAAAGGCCATAAAATCACATTTTTGTAAAAAATTTGAAAATTTCTGATTTCTTAGAAGTTTTCTTCAAGCATCGACATCGTAGCCATTCTTCAACAGACTTTGAAAATGAATGGCTTGACTGATGGGGACCATTTTTTTTAAATAAATAGCTTCACAGCCGCAGTGAATGGATACTTGATGAAGAAAGGACCTTTTCAGGTCCTTATTTAAATCCGTTCATCCAATGACAAAATCCAAAACAACTTTGGATGTACTGTTTACAAATTGTCAGATATCGCAATTAAATAGGTCCAGCCGTTCTTGAATTTTAAATGGCGTAACTAACTCGACTCGAAATAAGAAAAAAATAAGATTTGAAAATTCAAACCAAAAATTTAGAATTTAGCCCAGTCAAATTAGGAAATCAAACCGCATTTTTCGATGGACAATTTTTTTATGGAATCTGTTTGGGTACGCCTTCTTATCATAAAAACGAGTTTTTGTGATTTTTGAGGTTAGGGAAAAGCCGCTATCTTGAAAAAGAGATTGGTTTTGTTTTTATGCAATAGCTCGCTTGCATTTCATTTCACGGCAAAACGTCCACTTTCACCTTTGTAGAGAATAAAATTGCCTATAAAATTAGCTATCAATGACTTCTCAAGGTTGTTTAATCTTTCAGTTATAACGGGCCAATGTTCATCTATGGGTTGTGGTTTGGGGGTGGTATGACTTTTTTTGAGTTATTTCGGTTACCTTTGAATTTTTTGGATGATGTTCTTAGAATTATTTTTAGTTCTTATAACGACCTATAAAATGAGCCTTTAATCGATATCATCAGCCACGAATTATGCTATGTTTCCACCTAAGGTTTATCTCAGTTTAGATTAAATAAATCTTTTTGGTGTTTTTTCCACCGCACAAAAAGATTAAAAAAAGATTAAATCTGACAAAACTTCCAAAAATGCAAATGGCGCTTCAATTTTTTTTATGAAGTGCGAAAGAGACAGGATGTTTTATTCGTGTCAAACAATGAAGAACTGATTCGAGTCTCGAATGAATCGTTCAGCACCATGTTAAAATAGGTAAGTTCGATTTGTAAAACTATTTGTCCTAGGAAGATTTAATAAGATTAATTTCTAATCTCCAAGATTAACGAAATATATTTGTATGGTAAATCTTCAAGATTTAAAGAAGATTTCAGGTTAATCTTATTAAATCTCAGATAAGCATTAGGTGGAAATGTAGCATTATGTGAATCATCCAATTCATAAGTTCTCACTTTATGAGTCAAGAGAAAAAATAAGTATAATATTTTTTTTCGTAAAATGTTTATCCGATGAATCGTACAAAAAAGATGTTACTAAAAATTTTGTCCATAGTAATGATATAAACTTAACATATATCATACGTGGAGTTGCATACAACATAGAAGGTCGTGGGGCAGCCGGGAAGGTCAGGCCACCGACGCGTCGCGACGTTACTTGTTGTTGAAAACTGAGTTATCTATATATTTTCACACCAAGTGTAAACCGAAGGTTTTGCATTCTGAACTTTAATGCTGCTACAGTTCCAACAACAGCCTAAGAACCATTCCTAGCCAATGAGCAGAACAGAAATAAGTTTATCCAACTCCTTAAACATAAACTGCTAGACACAGGTTACACGGTTTTTCAGGACAAAGGTGATGCTGATTTGCTTATTGTCACTACAGCCATTAAGGAGTCTTATCTGCATGACTATGTTACAATCGTTTCCGAGGATATTGATTTTCTTGTCTTGTTAACGGAACATGGGAAACATCATGCGAATGTCTTTCTTCGGAAACCGAAAAAATCACACGCACCACAGAAATAGTACTCAACAAAAAGTATCAAATATGACCGAATAGTATCAGACAACATTTTATTTTTGCACGCTTTATCCGGTTGTGATACAACGTCAGCAACGTACTTCGCGGGTAAAATGAAAGCTCTCTACAAAGTTGAAGTTGGATGTTTTGCTGTGAAATGAAATGCGAGCGAGCTATTGCAAAAAAACAAAACCAAACCAAATCATAAACCTTGACAAAAAAAAGACAAATAGGTAGTTGTTAAAATTAATAGTACAAAATTCATGCAAAAATGTGGTAATGCCAAGGGGGGGCAAACCATGAATTCAATAAAGAAGCTGTAAAGAAAATATCCATATTTTCCAACAATATCGAAACTAAGGATATTTTTAGATACATTTTGTATGATCCAGAGCCAGGGGGGGGCAAATCATGGAGAAAAGGTAAATTTTTTATTAAAATTCAAAGAGAAAAAATGAAAAATTCCTTAGTTGTGTGGTATTGTCCAGAGCCCGGGGGGTGGGCAACTGCCATCAATACATCAATATCTTAAAAATCATTCTTTTATAATGTGCCAACAACGATTAAAATTATTTGCTTTTATCACAAAGTGCACAATTGAATAGCTAAGCCGCCTCACTATTGATTGATTTATTTTAGTAGTATATAGAATTTGTATAAAACCTTCTTATATAGATTTTATTTTAATCACTGACAGAACTCCACACAAAAGTAGTTGTCCAGTCATATTGTATTTTTACCATACAAATTCTGGAAAGGAGCAAACAAATAAAAACTCCAATTTGTTTGCTCCTTTATGTTTTCGGGGGTGCTGAATCTGAATCTGAGGTTTGCCAACAAAATTTCGTGAAGCAACATGGAAAAAAATGATGCAAAAATGCATTTTTCGGGAGTTTTTGTTTTTATACAAATTTGGGTTTTTTTTTTCTCGAGGTAATTTTTTTCGAAAAAGTGTATACATATACATATGTATCTCCATTCGTCTTCAAGAAATCGTTGGTTTTCGTCTTACTACCTAATTCGAATAATCCCACAATTCGCCCTTTTGAGCACAAATTGACTGGATTTTTCGAATTAGGTATAGTAAGAGGAAAACCAACGATTTCTCGAAGAAGAATAGAGGCATTTGAAGATTCAAAAAGAATTTTGAAGTAAAATGTTCATACTTCAGAATGACCACAAACATTTTTTTGAAAACCAATTACCCCGAGAAAAAATATACCTAACTTTAAATTTGCATACAAAATGCATTTTTTTTTAAATCTTTAGATTCTCTTATCTCAAAAACGTTACGTGCTAGAGCAATTCCAAGGCCAGATTCGAACTCAGAGCATCAAATACCATCAAAAAAGTATATCTTGGTTCATGTTACAGACAAAAGTTAAAATTTGGTCACACAAAGTAATTCCTTAGTGCTTTCGAGTGGATTTTCCAAATGGGTTGTCGCAGAAAAATACCTTGAATATAGATATATTGGAAATTGTGTATACTTTCAATGGTGCTTTGATGTAATTTTAGAATAGTTGGTAGTTTTCGAGCCATTAGTGAAAAACTCCTAAGAAATGCATTTTTGCATTTTTTTTCAATGTTGCGTCACGAAATTTTGTTGGCAAACCTCAGGTTCGGATTCAGCACCCCCGAAAACATAAAGGAGGGAAAAAATCAAAACTACCACACACTTTGCTCGGAAAGAGCCGTTTTGACTGGAATATAGACTTAATATATTTTTTTTTACATTTTTTTCATTATTTTTGAGTTTCAAAGTATTTTTTTCGAAAACTATTGGTAGAAAATACTTGATTTAAAAATTCGAAAGACTCCTGACTTTCAAAAAAGGTCAAAATCATTTTTGTAAGTGCTGCCATTTTTTTGCAATTTTTTTTCTCATTTTTTTAAGTGCTTTTTTCATAAAACACCACTTTTGCGCTCGATTTCGACAAAGCTGCCATATAATGAAATAAAGTTCTCCTCATGACTTTTCAAATGATATAAGTTTCATCACTGTTGAGTTATGTTGAAAGTAGGAACAAAGTCCATTTAAAAGTGCCCATGGTCCTTTATTCGAATATTAAATGACTGAAAACGGGGGTATTCATGCAACTTCGTAAAAAACTAGATAAGTTTACGATTTGGTTAAGTTTATCAGTAAATGAACTGTCAAATTTTGTATGGGAAATGGTTTACACAATTTGGTTAATTTTATCTAAGGATTTTGCTGCAGAAAATTTACCAAATATTTGGTTAAGCTTATCCAAACAGTTTTCTTGTTGTTTTTTAATATTGAGATCTTTCATATTTTGAATCGTTACGGATGATTCGCTTTAATTTCGTGTTGGTTTGGGAGAGCCTTTAGGATAGCTTCTTTTAGTTAATTATTAAGGTAGAACCATTGTATATCCACTCTATAGTATTCTCATGAAACACGATTTTGCAGGTTGACATTCGCTGTGATCGCCTTACCGAGATCCCTTAACAAAAATTAGTATTACATTTGGACGCATAGATGGCCACGAGCTTTTTTTCTTCATGAGAATACTATAGAATTTATATACACTTGTAGGACTATAAGTCTCACCCAAACCAATGCGAATCTTTAGTTGACGACGACAAAGCTACATCAACAACGTGTTGTTTTTATTTACAACAAAGTGTTGTTTTAAATGTTTTTTTTGTGGTCAATGAATGATTCGCACTGGTTTGGAAGATTCTTATGTTGAATTCCTTTCAACCAAAAAATTCGATTTGTTTAGAAAAAATTCGATTTGTTTAGAAAAAAGATCGATTTTTCTAGGCAAAACCAAATCTTGGATTTGAAGCAAGATTTACACAGACTTGCACACACACTAGGAAGATTTGACATTTCTCTGGAGTTGAAAGTAGTTTGCCGCGGATTTAACAAATATTCTAAAGTGTTCGTCGTTCGTTTGAGTGGATTAAAAGCAAATATATTTATGAAAAAGTTTCTTATTGATTGAAGAATAGTAAATAATTAATAAGAAGTAATCAAAATATCAATAAATTTCAATTTCAAGTGCCCAAAGTCAATTTGTGATAAGGAGCGCACGTTCGCCGATGTGTTTTTCGATTGATGTGTTTATTAATGGATTTTGGAATATTTTTTTTTAACTTTAACGAGTGCACAACAATTTTCGTTTATATTTGCATCTATTCTCGAAAATATGTTTGTTTTTAATCGTACAAAACGACACGAATAACTTATGAATTTGTATGCACATTAATTTGTTTACTCTTTGCCTCAAAACTGCTGTCAATTTGCACACATACAATCACAAACAAAAATTTCGACTTTTTTACAAATTCCTTCTACCCAAAAAAATAATCGATTTAAAATCGGTCTGAAATGGTGTAAGGAATTCGACATTAATAGTCGGAAGCTGTTAGAAACAGATGTCATTAGCCAATGAAAAGTATCTTTCTGAGCTGTCAAAATCAGAACTAAGCATTCACTCTTTCTCTTTCGTTCCGACCTCAACAAATTTCAGTTTCACTTCCGTGAAGTGTACTTCCGAAAGCAAAAGTTAACGAAAATCAAGAAAAGGACATTATGGGCGTGACATATGATTTGTTTGTATTTGCTGATTTTCATCCGACCACTGCCGTGAGCTTGCAACTATTATAGTTCTACCTTTCAACGCAACTATTGTATATTAACTTTGATAGAACTTTGCACTAAAATGCGCAGAAATGCACTGAAAATCACAGAAATTCAAAGTATAGGAACAGACCTAATTTTGCACAAGCAAATCTTTCCTCGCGTTCGAGCATCTATCCGTAAGGCTATCCATAATCCAAAAATATTTCAGATACGTTGAGTTTGTTTTGCATCAGCTGAACTCAGACAACAAACAAATCCGGATCGCTAAAGATACGCAGCCGAACGCGCCCAAATATTTGACAACAAACAGCTGATTCAATTACACAGCATTTAATTTAACCAAATTGATAAAAAGGTCGTACATGCAAGCTTTTGGGTAAACTTATCATTTTACACAATTTGTAAACTTACGACGTTGCATGAATACCCTTAATATATTTGGCGAAAAACTAAACAATAACGAAGTGTGTATCAAACATAAAACGAGTAAGTTAACACAAAAAAAACGTAAAATAAATGTAAAAAAAATATATTTCATTGCAGACGGAAGCATCACAAGGGTGCTTTTTATTGTAATTATATTAATTTTTAAATTGTTTCTCCAAAGTAAACAGTTCTTCGAAATGAAAATTTCACAATACGATGATGTTAAGACAAATGTCACTTTGCTTTTGATGTGTGTGTGCAAGTGTGTGTGAAAATTTGTGTTTAATCTTGCTAATAATTGAGATTTGAAGAATCGACCTGAGGTTCGAAAAAATCGTTTTTATTGGATGAATGGAAAGCAGACTTTTACCAAGGGGGGGTCAAGTTCTTCAGGGTATTGTGTTACAAAATTAATTTTCTTATTGCAAATGTAGTATAGCAACTAGATTGTTCTCGAACCTCGACGGGACATATGGCCACAATTAAGAAAAATCCCGGGATTGACAAATTTTGACCGTGACAAAATAAATTTAACCGAGACAAGAAAATCGAATGGGAGGAGGAGGATCTATTCTCCCCATATTTTTAAAGTTGAAAATCCATTCTCCAATTTTATTTCTTGAAAAAGTTGTTTTTTGTAAATATTTTTGTTTTTAAATAATTCCCAAACTATAACTTTTGACAAAAAATAATTTTTTTTAAACGAATTTATTTCAAAATCTCATGCTGAAGTTCTTAAGTAAATTTTTTTTAAGAATTCATTATTCAATGCTCTTATCAATTTTTAATCAAACACTTAAAGTCGTGTACTTAGCTGACAAAAAATAGAACTAACATTCTTTCGGAATCCAGAAACAAATTGGCAAATGTTTTTATTACAATATTATTTTGCCAATTTAAAGGGTAGTGACAGCAGCTGTCAGGTTGCCAAAATGTCATTTGGACTAAAGAACACAAGTACTTTAAACTGCATCAAATTCAACAGTCCACAAAAACAAAAATAACAAATTTTGTATTATTTACGTTTTTATTCCTCATTCCCATTCTACGTTAAGTTTGGTAAGTTTGATTAAAATTTTAATGCAGCAATTGTTTGTAAGCTAATAAAAGATATCTTTTGGTATTTTTTTGTGAATTGAGGTCACAACCCATGAAAAAAATTTGTCCCGACAGTTGAAATCCGGGACGTCCCGGGTAAACCGGGACGTCTGGCAACGCTAAAGGAACCGTAATTTTATAGCCTTAGCCCTTAAAAGATCTATTTTTCTCTTTTGTATCGTAACACGAAGGAATTTAAGTATCTTACTACTTTCTTTAATGACATCCCCTGCTCCCTGCACAAAACAGAAGTAGGGGAGAGAGGGGCAAAATGGTCCCCGGGGCAAGAAGGTCCAAGCCGATTTTGGGCTTAGTTTGCAACTCAATCTTATTTTTAATGATGAGAACTCATTAAGAACCTACTTTGCGAACGCACCTCTAAGTTTCATAGATAGAATGAAGTTGGGTCCAGTCTAAATCATGAAACAATGAAAACAGACAGTTTTCTTAAAAAACATAAACTTTTTAAAAGACTTTCAAACTCACGGTTATTTTGCAAACACAATTTTTGGTTAATCCAAGTATCTGCTTTTATTTGTTTTTGTTAAATTTACTAAAATAATCTTTGAACAATTCTATGTTTATAAGAAAAAAATTATATTGGGAAAAAACTCCTTCCGGGGTAAAAAGGCCTAGAACGTCATGTGGCAAATCGAACTACCAGTCCATTTTGCCCCACGACGTTCACGGAAGCAACATTTTGCTCTTAATTGAAGCCTAGTACGCTGCTGTTGCGAAACGAAAAATTACATACAAAAATGAAACAACGAAATCATAAACGAAAAATTTAGTTTTACTTTTCGTTTTGCAGTACGCTGTTCGATGAACGACAATGAAAATTTGTTGCATATTTTTTGGAGAAGTCTACACTCTTTTTTCGCACACAATTAATTACCCTGCCCATTTATTGTGTGTGGAAAAATGACATTTGTGTTTTTTCGTGTGTAAAATTAAAATTTTTTAACAATTTCGCATTAACATTTCGCAATAGAAAATTTTGTTCGTGCGGTATTGTGGTGCGATTTTGTGACTGCAATATTTTGTTGCGCTATAATTTAATTTTCAAGATTTCTTACCCAACCAGATAGGCCACTATAGACCGTGATAAAAGGTCTGCTAGTTAAAGTTATCGGTTAATGATGTACATATTTTGTTATAGTGAATTTTAAACTTTTTTTTAAAGGCCACTCAAGGTAATTTAAAAAAAATTGTTGGTACCTCATTTACGTTATCTTAGAAAACAAGTAAAGTATAAAAGGTCGTATTTGGTCAGACATTGATTTTTCAATATATTTTCAAAGCTTTATTAATATCAGAGTGGTTTTTGGCATCTGATTTATGGGTTTTCGCAAAAAATCGGATACTTTTTATCGAAAAGGCCATTATCCGAAAGGCCATTATATACTAAGTCATATACTGTGGTATGGAATTTTTTTGAAATTCCTAAAAGAAATCTATGCCTGACCAATTACTGAAACTATGACTGACTTTCTAAGACAATTTAGTGGCCTTTATTTGGTTACCTCATGTTCGTCGAGATTCTTCGAATCCAATGTCAAATCCGTGCTGTTATATGCTTGCGAAACCTGGAAAGTCACGATTACCATCTCAAAGAAATTGCAGGCTTTTGTGACCCGTTGTCTACGCCATATTCTAAAAATTCGCTGGCTACAAATTATATCAAACGAGGAATTGTGGCGCAAGACAAGTCAAGAGCGGCTGGACGTTGACATAAGAAAGCGTAAATGGCAATGGATTGGTCACACACTGAGGAAACCAAACGATGAAATTGCAAAGCAGTCATTTGAATGGAATCCTCAGGGTGCACGGCGGGTTGGAAGACCAAGAACAACATGGAAATCAACAGTTCTAGCAGAAGCAGACTCCCAGAGAAAGACGTGGCCACAGTTAAAATATCTATCTTCAGACCGTGAAGAATGGAAACGATTTGTTGGCACCTTATGCCCCAACTGGGGTTACAGGACTTGATGATGATGATATTTGGTTAAAACTTAAAAGATTCAAAAGCCCCTGGGCCTTTTAGGTATATTAAATTGATAACTTAAACTTATGCCAATATTCGATTTAATTTTTGGTTGAAAGGAATTTGAAAAAAATCGCCATTTTTATCTTATTTTGTGCTCAGCAATTTTGACAAAATCATCAAACCAATTTCAAAATCATTTGTACGCTGAAATTAAAGGTTAAATAATGTTGCATTCTTCTATTATTCCTTAAAACAAATTATTAAGTTATTAATAAGCAAAATATATTTACTGAATAAAAACGCAGTTTTTCATTCATAATATTTCTGTAGAGGAAACATTTTCTTGTGACGTTTTTGTTCAGATTTGTTTCCATTGTGTCCTGAAATACGCACAAATGTTCGTAGACGAATTTTGTCCTTTGAGCAGTGAAATATATATTTTAAATTTATTTATGCTCGGGAAAAGACCCACGACCCCCTTGTATCCGCCAATGCATAAGTTTCGTTCACTTACACATACAAACAATATACCGTTAACCTGGCAGCACCAAGACTGTCCTTGGACCAGGGGCCTATTTCAGCGCTACTACAACAGAGCTACATCAGCTACATCAACTACATCGTACATCTAAATCCTACAACTACATCAGTTAAATTTGTCTGATTCAAACATACAACTGGAGCTATGAAATAAAAGACAAAAAAGTTTAAAAAATTATAAATGTAATTGATGTAATTGTAAGATGAAGTTGTAAAATGTAGTTGATGTAATTGATGTAGTAGCGCAGAAATAGGCCCCAGATTAATGCAGTTTCAAAATACATCAACAAAATAAACCTGTTTTATACCACCCAAGCTCAGGCGCGGATCCAGGATTTCGTTCAGGGGGAGGGGGGGCAATTTTCTTGAGTTGTTAAAATCTTGATGGGGTCTACAAATTGGAGTACACCTCATACCGCTCTTCACACCTGGTCATATAAGCCAATGTGTGTGGATAAGTTTGAATTTTGAAGAAAGCAATTACTTCTTTTATAACGGCCACAGTGTCTCGAACAGTGGGGACTTTGGAACTTCGTGCAATGAAGTTATGAAGTTTGTGGCTGTTGCATGGTGTCTTTACAACGTTTTTTAAATTTCCCTCTTGATTTGCGTAAAACTGCTTCGAATTTCGGAAAGCTTATTGGCACATCGGTAAGTTCCTATTCCCACACTTGACGTTAGAGTTCGAGTGAAAGTTTCAACCTCTTCTTTGGCTGAGACAAGATAACTTGTCCAATGGCTTTGCCAGTTAAAGGGCGTTTTCGAAAACGTCATCTGCGTCAAAAATGCATTTGCAAAATGCTCTCAAGCTTTAACTGCAGAAGTCTTCTGTTCGAAAAGGCAAAAATAGGTTCATAAGCATTTTGTTCTATAATGCAGTTTGTTAAAGTCACATATGTTCGAAAACATCATCTGCAGTGCAATTCTGCAGTAAAGAGATTGAGTTAACGACATAAATATTGAGATGCCAGACAAAATTGAGTGACGTTGACAAAAAAGATGTTTTGCGAACAGAACGATTGCATCTATTTGACAATAGCCATATTCGCATTAAAAAATTTCGAACATTTGACAATGGAATTGTTGTTGACTTGACGTTTTCAAAAACAGCCAAAAGCAACTATCCTTAGGTGTAAGTTCCACCCGACTTCTCTTCGGAAGTGACTGTTTGGTTTTTCTGTAACCTTCTTTATCGGATTTGTACTCATTGCCGGGATTATAATACGGAACAAGTGACAAAATCCTCACGAATACTCCCATCCGAAAGGTATCTTATGGCTAGAACAGATGTTATGCACGTCTGCACGCATCGCTGCATACAGCACTGCCTCGAAACACATGTGCATACTCTAAAGGAGCGTTTCCATTTGAGGGTAAAAAGACGGCGATTAGGTCTGAAGATGTCCTCGAGCAAGTAAAACTCGTTAGTGAACACAGCCTAAACTAGCTCACCAGAGGGGAAGTCAAATATAGAGTCACTCTTGAGTGTTTTCGAAAGAAAGTACTCTCTTTTAAATGTAACACATTTAAATATTTATCATAAAAAGGACTCAATCACCCTTTGAGTATGAATTTTTGTGGTACTTTTCAATAAATTTGTATACACAAAAATGAAGTTTTATTATTTTTAACTTTATTTTAATATTTTAATCTCGTTGATCCGAGCATTTGAAGCAAAGTTAGAATTTTTTGAAGCTGATTGAATAGACGTCCTTTAAAGATTTTGTTATTTAAAAAAAAATTAAAATCAATTTTAAGGTGGAAAATTTAAATAAGTGCCCCTGTCACCTCTCCCATTTCATTTAACTATAAAACAAAATTCTTATAAATTTGTAGAGTTGCAGGGCCGTGCGCCTAGGGCAGGGTATCTGATTTGTAAAACAAAAATCGATAGCTGGAAATACTCGAGCGCGTCAGATTAAGATAGGGTAGGTTAAATACATGCTGAAAAGTATACGTATTTGAATAATCTGACGATTTGAGCGTGACCTAAGGTAGCGGGAGGGTTACAAACTTGCAAAAAAATCGTCACCTGGACATTCTCCAGCTGGGTCGAATTTTTTATAATGTGAAGTTAATAATTCTAGGATAACGGGAAAAGTGTAATCTGCCGTTTTTCTCGCCCCGCTTAGGAGGTAGAGGCGATATTCGAAAAAACGACTTAACCCTGAGGCCACACGAGCCAGTACTGGCTAGCCAGTTGGCTACACACACTAACTGTCAAATTCCTATTCGTGTATATGCTGTGACGTAGGCGGCATGCCAAACTGGCTTCTCTACTGGCCAGCGTTCGGATCTTATTCCGAATGGAGTAAATCTACTCCGATTTTCAGGAAAGGAATTTAACTACTACGATATTCCACTTTTTCAAGACTGAAGATGGAACCACTTCAGTCTATCGTCTGTATGGTATGGAGTGGCATTTTAAATCCTCTGTGCTCACTTATCAAGCCTGCCATGTTGCAAACTGTCATTATCTAACCATTGTATTTAGTGCATTTTTATTTTTGCTTAAGAAAGTAGCATGTTAAATGCAACAACAATTTGGCATAATTCAGTACTGTTGTTAGCCTTGTCAGTAGTACATTTTTATCTTCGCTTACAAAAAAAAGAAGCATGTAAAATACAACAACAATACAGAATTATACCGGATTGTAGTTGTATATAACATACACGCACTAACGCCATGCAACATATCTAGCAAGAAACAACTAAAGCCAAAGTTTCGTTGTCATTTTGAATGTTTCGCGTTGGTTTTGGAGAGCCTTTACTTATTTCTATCACAAAACAATGTTTATCGTAAGAAGTTGATGCCCCTGTGAGAGTTAGGGATTATTTAAAGACTGTTTTAGCTCCAAAAATAACGGTACTTGCTACACAACCCTTATGAAAAACCTTATCTATCTTAAAAACAGCTCAAAAGATTTCGATAATAATTTTAAAAATGTTTGTATAGTTACTCGGATATTTTTAAATTGAACTTTTTGAGCAAGAACGTGCGACCCAGTCGGGCCTTTTATTTTTTTATTTTGAAGCAAGAGTAGGTAACAGATTTGAAAGTGCACTTTATTAATTCTGCAAATCAAATTTTTAATAGCACCCGGTTTTGGTCGATTTTATGGAAATTCAAATTTTCAAACTCATTGCGGCACGTGTTAATACAATCCGATTAGCATGAAATTTTTTTGGTACACGTTTTAAATGTAGAAGAACAGAAAAAAATGGTGCTCAGTAAAAACAAACAATTTTTTTTTCCTCCATACAAATAAAGACCACCCTACTGGGCATGGACTCCCAGTTTTTATTTTATTAGTAGGTATTTTGTGAAAGAAAATGTGAGTAAACTTAAGTTTCAATCCTATTTTTCCAAATATGCTACGAAATAGTACTACCGAACCCTGTTACTGGCTGCTCTACTGGCTTCCCAACTGGCTACGAAAAAGGCAAGCCAGTTGCTCAGGTTTGTATGTGTTAGTAAGAAAATGTGAGTGTATTGCGACTGGATAGCCAGTACTGGCTCGTGTGGCCTCAGGGTAAATGGAAAAACAAATATTAAAAAATAACGAAAAAACTTTAAATGTAAAACAATAACTGTTTTAAAAGCCAGAAATCTGTTATCCTTCATTTAAATTGAATTATTTGTGTCAATAGTTTTCAAAATATTTGCATTTAAGCTCAAAGCTTTGATAAAAAAAAAAACGCAGAAAAAAATGTTTGAATAAATTTTTCTCAAAATTGCGAAATAAAAAAGTAAATTTTCTTTTTGTGGTCAATGCTCATATTAATTTTGAATCGGACACAGAAACCGGAAGCTTGTATGTCTTCTAGTTTTTGAGAAAATTGCAAGTTACTGATACTCATTTTTTGACATATTTGTAATTTGCTTGCATTGCCAGCGTTACGAAAATAAGAGTCCTACAACAACGCACGGTGTTTTGTTTTGCACAATGGGCAGCTATCCGACTCCTTCCTATAGTGCAACAGGGTGTGAGACAAGGGGATGTTTTATCGCCAATTCTCTTCCTGCTGGCGATGAACGACGTATTGACGGCCAGTGTTGGTACAGCTGAGCGACAGGGCATTCAGTGGAGACCGTTCGAAAGGCTCAGTCATTTAGACTATGCCGATGACATATTTCTACTGGCAAATAACATCAGTGGGCTGAACGGGATGTGCCAAAAGCTGCAAATGAAGGGAGAGTCGAGTGGTCTAAGATAAACAGCAAAAAGACAAAAATAATGCTCACAGGCCGCTCCACACAGTAGCGTATTATTCTACAGGAGACGCCAGTTGAAGTAGTGGAACAGTTCAACTACCTTGGCAGTATTGTTTCTGCAAACGGTGGTACGGATCTGGACGTTAAAAGTAGAATGAATAAAGCTCGTGCTGCCTTCGGTACTCTGTCCCCAATTTGAAATCCAGTCAAATATCCTTACGCACTAAGTTGAGATTTTTCGAATCCAATGTCAAATCCGTGCTGTTATATGCTTGTGAAACCTGGAAAGTCACGTCTACTATTTCGAAGAAAATGCAGGCTTTTGTGAATCGCTGTCTTCGCCACATCCTAAAGATTCGCTGGCCACAAATAATAAAAATAAAATAAATTGGGTGGCGCAACAGCTCGTGGAGAACCAGGGCCTAGTGACTTACAACTCACAACCATTCCTGTGTGCGTGTTTGTTGGCAGGAATGGAGGGAACCTACAGTTTTTTGCCGAGTCCGAACGGCTAAATGAGAAGCACTTTTTCATGACAAGTATACTCTTGGAGGATTTGTCAGTTCCCCGCAAGAGGCAGTACCTCGAATAAAACAAATAATATCAAATGAGGAATTGTGGCGCAGGACAAGTCAAGAGCGGCTGGACGTCGACATAAGAAAGCGTAAATGGCGTTGGATTGGTCACACACTGAGGAAACCAAACGAAACAAAAGCAGTCCTTTGAATGGAATCCTCAGGGTGCACGGCGGGTTGGATGACCAAGAACAACATGGAAATCAACTGTCTTAGCGGAAGCAGAATCCCAGAGAAAGACGTGGCCACAGCTAAAGTACCTTGCAGCAGACCGTGAATGATGGAGACGTTTTGTTGACGCCCTATGCCCCAGCCGGGGTTACAGGACACGATGATGATGATGATGATGCCAGCGTTACGGCTGGGTTTTAAAAGTGAGATATGTATGCAACCGCCCTGCTTGGGCTCACTATAGGATTTGGGGTACCTATATGCTAGGTTCGGTGTTTGTCAAATTTCGTTTGCATTTAAAGAACTTTGAATGTATTTTCTGTTTCCAATGTCAATAGCTACTAATGGGAACAGCTACATAATGATATAATAATTATAATAATCTCATGCAGTGGCGTAGCGAGGGTTCGAGCCGTGGGGGGGTGACTTTCATTAAAATGCCGACTTACTTTAGGAATTTGCCGACTTATTTTAAAAATTTGCCGACTGTATAGATTTGGCATTTTTCAAGTGAAACTCAAAATAAGGCAAAAGAAAAAAGGGATTTTTTCCGAGTGGAATGACATTCGGGCGAAACTCCTGATAGGGCTGATTGATTTTAGCTCAAATTTTCACTTCGCCACATACACTTTTGAGATTTCGAAATGCGAGATTTTTCAATGAAACCACCTTCAGCTGGTAGAAAAATAAGATATCAATTATTTTGGAATTATGTATTTATTTACAATAAATAAATAATAACAATGGAATAAATAAATTAATATTATTATTGCAACGATTAATCTAAATAAGAAATAATTTTTAGCAACGAATTAAATTCATGAACATTTATATTATTATTGCAGCAATTTTTTTTGTTTAAGTATAGGTATTAAACAATCTTTATAAAAAAAATTAAAGTAACGCATAATTCTATCAGCATCAGCAGTTTAGTCATTTATAATAATAAAATACATTAATTTATTAATACCTATTGCAGCAGTTTATTTATTTAAAATAAACAATTTTTTATAATATAGCTAATTATTTATAGTAAATTAGTTTAAATAATAAAATTTTAATTTAAATAAAGTATATTATATAACTGCGATTTTGCGTTAACTTTTATTTATATAATAGCCCAGTCAAATAAGCAAAAAAAAGGGTCAACCTCGGAATGGGAGATAATAAGCTGGAAACTCGTGTATACCTTCATATTGGCGTTCTAAAAGCTGTCTCAAAAGTCTCATGAAGTCTCGTGTCTGTAACGTCAGTTATTCAAGGTCAAATGTCACAAAAATCGATTTTTCGCGACTATCACGGTTTCTATGGTTTCAATGTGTTAACATCCATGATGAAATTGTAGAGCATTAAATTATCTACAAATTGTAGTGTAATTATTTTTTCATGCGCTCAAGCGTCCTTGAGATAGAGGGCGGAAACCGCGTAGAGCACAGTCATACATACTGTAATGCAAGGTCAACCGTGAATCTCGGTGAATAATACCTTGTCTGAAGTTATTGACTATAAATAATAAGTTATGAACAATAAATAATTTGTATTGTTTACTAGTTAATACATTGTATTTAATAACATTTAACATATATCTTGAACTTGATTTAATACATTGTATTAAATAACATTTTAAATAGATCTATAATAATTTAAAGAGCCAAAGTATTAGTTTTCGTCTTCATCGTCATCTTCCGGGCGTTCAAAAATTTCTGTTTGACTGTCACCATCTTCGTTGTCCTGAATCGATGTTTCCAGGGGGCCGATTCTGGTTCTGTGAAAAAATGAAACGAACAATTTTCAATTTTTCACGCTTTCACACTAATTCCGATTCCCGTTCTGTGAAAATGTGCAAACCAAATATCAAAAACTTTCATTATGAATAATTTGCTTTCACGCCGTCATGTCATTTGGAAGCGAATATCCAAAATGAAAGCGTGAATACGAACAAGCAATGACAAATTCAATCATATCTCTCTCTCTCTGTCAAATCCATACAGAAAAAAGTGTTCCTATCTCACGCATTTCTCTGTTCTCTTCAAAAACACAAGTAAATTAAGAGAATCGGCAGTTTTCAGGAGAAATGGTAAGGTGGTTCTAGCATCGATAATATAGTTTTCATTCACAGAACCAGAATCGCTTATTTGTGGCAAATGAATCGAAAAAGTGAAAGCAATGGTTGGCAGCGAATGTGAAAACGATTTATTCGATTCACTTTTTCACAGAACCAGAATTGGCCCCCAGGCCTTCTAGAATTTCCTGGTCAAATGTACTCTCTTCTCCGGGTTCGCTTTAAAATGAAACAGCATTAAGGGCAGCTTTCCCATTACACTGGCCACAAGGTAAAGTGCATTGCAACCCCGACTTTCTGGAACCGCAGCGTGGACCACATCCATTCTTGCAATTACAAAATATACTATTTAGTAATTCATCTGGAGCTGGTATTAATATTGTTGTCATTGGCTCCAGGTATTCATTAGTCGGCATATTTGTGAAATTCCCAATCGGCAAAAATGCTCTTTTTATTATTTTCAAATTAAGCTTCGTTGATTTTCCGACTCTTGAATTAGTCGGCATATTTGCGAAATTCGCAATCGGCAAAAATGCTCGGTTTATCAATTTTTTTTCAATTAAGCTTCGTTGATTTGCCGACTCTTGAATTAGTCGGCATATTTGCGAAATTCGCAAATCGTCAAAAATGCTCGTTTTATTAAATTTTTTTTCAAATTAAGCTTCGTTGATTTGCCGACTCTTGAATTTGTCGGCATATTTGCGAAATCAGCAATCAGTAAAAATGCTCGTTTTATTAAATTTTTTTGAAATGAAGCTTCGCTGATATGCCGACTTTTGAATTAGTCGGCAAATTTCCGACATCCGCAATCGGCAAAAATGCTTTCGCTCGTTTTATTCATAATTGTTTGCAAATGAAGCTTCGTTGATTTGCCGACTCTTTAATTATTCGGCATATTTCCAAAATATGCAATCGGCAAAAATGTCGATTTGCAAAGGTACATTTAAAAGTTTAAAAACCTAAATATAATGAAAATACAAACTTACTTTTTTTTAACTTTTTCCGAAAAATGTTGTAAAATTTCTGGTTTTACTATTTTTTTTTTAATTGCTTCAATTATTAAATCTAGCTTCCTGAATTTCCCGACTCTTTAAAAGCGTGGGGGGTGGTACACCCCCCACACCCCCCCCCCCTCACTACGCCCCTGATCTCATGAAAAAAAGTAGTATCAGTAATTTTCAATTTTCTCAAAAACTAGAAGACATAAAAGCTTCCGGTTTTTTGTGTCCGATTCAAAATTAATATTGACCACAACAAGAAAATCTACTTTTTCATTTCACAATTTTGAGAAAAATTTATTTAAACATTTTTTTTTTGCATTTTTTTATAAAAATTTTGAGTTTAAATGCGAATATTTGAAAACTATTGACACAAATAATTTACTTTAAATTTAGGATTAAAAAACTGATTTCTGGCTTTTAAGACCGTAATTGT